>OZ010797.1:470083164-471538164 GCA_963932465.1 Maratus speciosus
AATATTTATCTATCTATTTATTTATTTATTTATATTACATTATTATATTTATATTCATTTATATTAATATATTATTATATTATATTTATATTATTGTACTTATAATATAATTGTAAGAAGTAAGAAACACAATATACAAAATTTTTATCTGAAATATACATGTATCGTAAGACAAAATAAATATATTTATTTTTCATTTGGTTAAAACATACCAAAATTTTTCTAAATATGTTTCTCTGGTCATGCCTGGAAACGTAATAAGGAGACAGATTATATGAGAATACATATCCAGGTAGTGGAGAATTTTATAAATATAATGTTTTGTCTTATCCAGGACACTGATCGGAAGTTTTTATTAGAGTGACTGTTATAAATGGAACGCGTTGTCATTCGTCCACCTTCCCCTTCCAAAGAAGTTTGCCGGTCAATTGATCCTTTTGATCAATTAATCCAAATGATACTTTTTGCACGCTTAAACATCATTCTAGAGCTAAAGTATTTATTTTGAAAATATTTTGTATGGAAATTCATTTTCCAGATTATACACATCCTTCAGTATTTAATAAAAATACACTAAAACCTCCCTAAAGCGACTACGTTCCGTTCCAATAAAAATTGGTCGCTCCGAGAGGTCGTCACTTAATGGAGGTCATGTTTAAATATAGATTTTTATTGTTGAAGAAGGAAATAACTAATGTTACTAAAATTTATTTTTCTCATTAGTAAAAAATATGAAAATTTAAGTATCAAAACAAAACTTAATTACATAAGTTAGTTGCTGCAGAGCTAAAAAAATTAATACATTGACGTTTGTTGTAATTTTACAGTTTTATCTTTTATAACTTTTATTTTCAAGTCCTTTCGAAGTTCAGTAAATAATGCAATTTTATTTTTGGATGAGAACAAATAATGACGATTTCATTACTTTATCTATTTCTTTGAGATTTTCTTGACAGAATAGGGTAGGGGAGTTCATTGGCCATCATTCTTAATTTGTCATCAGAGTTAAATTCATTGCTTAAAAAGGCACAAAAGATTTTAAACTCAGTTTAGAAGTTTGATGAATAATGCGCTCTCCGAAATTATTTTTCTAATAAAACCTTCTTCAAGCGACCAGGAAAAAACGGAATTTGTTTCATTTCCTTCAAAGAAATGGATCGCTGATGGAGGGGGTTCCACTGCGATGGTTTCTGAATGGAGGTAAAATTAGTATTGAGCCTATGGGAATAAATTTCGTTCCATGAAAAAATAATCTTTCAGGGAGGTGGTCGCTTAATGTACGTGGTCGCATAGAAAGCTTTCACTGTATTATTAATTATAATTTTTAAGAAGCAATCATTTCCATGCTGAAATTTACAGTTTGAAAAATACACATTCCTTACGATTTTCGTCGAGTTAAGCTTATAGTAATCAGTGTTGTTGTGTAAGAGTATACGATAATATACCCCGTATCCAGTAGTGGGATTCAAATAATTTAACAACCGGTTCGCTGCCCGAATGATTTTTGATGTATAACCTTGAAAAGGAAGTAAAGCTTCACACATAGATTATGAAACACTTTCCAATATTATAAGAACATTGCTAAAATTTTTTGATCTTTTGGTATATTAAAAAAAAAAAAAAAAAAAAAAAAAATCGCAATTATGAAATTCTGATCAAAGTTTCTATCAGAAAATGCAACAAAACTGTATAATACAATAAGGATAATACAAAAATAGCAGAAATGTAAGCTCAAGAATTAACCCATGTTCATGTTCTAAAGTTGCAATCAGTTAGATATTAAAAGCAGTAGAAAAACACAGATACTGCTGAAGTCTCTAATCGCGTGGGAATACGTGCTAACTTACTGAATGTCAAGCATTCTTATTTTCACCCTTGCTTTGGTAATAAATACTTGTAATTTTTTCAAAATTAATCTCGATATATCTGCTCTTGTGAGTTGGTAGGTGCTTGATTTCTGGATTTTTTTAATGCATGTTTTATGATAAGTTTTGTCACCAAAGTCACAAATTTCACCGAGATATTTTTCCATGTCGTCTTCTATAATTTGTCCCAAGTGACTATGAAATTATTTTTGTAGTAACAATTATGCGCACGCGCAGAAGCTATATCTGGAAATTTTGTATCAATAATAAAATTTAGCTCAGTTTAAAAACATGCATCACCTTTTAAAAACGGATTATCTACCGGTGCGGATTAACTGCTGAAATTTTTTTAAAGCAGAAGTTCACGTCAGATATCCAGTTTCTACAGGCAGTCATAAACAAAATAAAAATGTAAACAGCTATCACACGATTGTCTGCTATCGACCGTTCGCGGAGTTGCTCGTAATTGGTTCACATATGACATGTACGTGCTAGTGGGAGTGGCTTCCGATTTTTATATTATATTTTTTTAGCCTTTTGGCAACATGTTTCTATGAAGAACAAAGCATTTCTCAACTCATCTCTTTCAAAAATTGCAATATAATAATGTCTAAGAGAAAACGTGTTATTTAACACTGCAGAATTTAAACTGAACGTTTTTATAAAAGCACAAATGATTTAAACTCTCAATATTTTTCTTTTATTCGTGTTTCGTGTTTTTAATCTGCCTTCAAAACGCAAAATTTAGAATCAGACAAATAAAATACTGTTAATGAGTTATGATGTGGCTTCCAATACTTTTCTTTTATTCGGGCTTCGTGTTTATAATCTGCCTTTAAAACGCAAAATTTAGAATCACACAAATAAATGGCTGTTAATGCGTTATTATGTGGCTTCCAATATTTTTCTTTTATTCAGGTTTCTTGACTGCTAGCAAAACTTTGATTTATTAATCGAATTATTTAATTACAGATTAAATAAAACTAAATTAAGTCGAATTACACTAGTTAAAAAATGTTGTAGAATTAGAAATAAAACAAAAAAGCAGCCAGTATGTTTTACAATGTCTTACAGAGAAGATTTTACATTACCTATTTAACACATTATATAACCCACTAGGGGGCTCTGCCCCCTGCAAGCTACGCTCCAACCCCCGTTCAGACACCGCAGAATCTAAAAACACGCTAATCTGATCGGTTTTAAAAATATTACAGAAGATTGAATTATACTGAAAAAAGCTGTGCAGATCTCCCTGTAAACGGGTTTCCATTCAATTTCCTTTGATTTCAAAATTTTAAGGACGAATCAGTTGCTATTAAGACATCCAATGGTTGTTTTCGGGTTTGATTAAAGAGGGTCAGTTAAACGTTTGAAAAGAAGCTAAAAATAAAAGGAATTAAGTGTACAGAGTCTTTGTCTCCCGGTATTTTAAAACAATTTCTATAACAATAGCCTAAGTCATGTGACTATCATCAAGAGTTCCGTCGACCCACTTCGCTTTTTATATTCCTGGTGCCATTTTGGTGCTTTAATAGTAGCCAGGTACAGGTGATAAGTCGCCAAATATTATTCTATCGCATCATTTCATCTATATTATAATAGTCCAAGTCATGCAACTGCCATAAATAAATACGCCCTGATCCCTTCGCTTTTCATGGGAAAGTTTGGCCCAGATTTCATATACGGCTCCTACTGGCACGATTTTTTTCCGACGCTAATTTGGGGAAAAGATCAACAGCATAAACAACAACATCCGGCTTATCAAATGAAGCAAAATAGCGATAATAGTGGGGCCAGTTAAGTACCCGTTGCGTATATGACATTGGCGTCAGAAAAAAATAGCGCCAATATGGGACCGTATGTGGCATCTGTGCCGAAAGTTTTCCATTTCGATTAAAAAAAATCAATTTTTTTTTCAAATAATATTACATAAAAGCGTTATCGCAAAGAATTCTTGGTACTGTTACGCTAGCCTTGTGAAAATCTCGCCAATAACTATTTTTCAACTCGCCAGTTAGCATTTTTTTTTTTTTTCGAGTGGTAAATTAAAACATTGCTTTGAAGTTGAAATTAAATGTCATCGTTTGTTACATCATTTAATATTTGGCCAGATGCCATATACGCACCCGGTTCGGTGTGATTTTTTTTACGAAAACTTGGCGAAATCCTCGTTTTCGAATACCAGTTACATATGTATTTTTGGTACTACTTAGTTATCCCGTCGACCAAAAATCTATCACCAAACTATAAGATTAAATGCCAATAATGGTTGATAAATGTAACATTCACTTGACTTTTAGCAAGTTACACGTCTTTACGTCATCAAATGATTTTTATTTCGACGTTTTATTTGTATATTTATTAATGTTATACTATTTTCTTTGTTCTTTCGTTATTTAAAATAAAAATTACGTCAATTTGTATAATTTGGCGAGTGGTTTGGCGATTTATATAATTTGGCGAAATGGGTCGATGGAATAACTAAGTAGTACCGTATTTTTTAATTATTTTCTATTATTTTTTATTTTTAAAGGAAAATAACCAAAAAAATAATTAACTATAGAACAAAACAATTTATGTAATTAAAAAAAAAGAAAATAAAGTAAATAAACACTTATTGTTAAATAAACAACAATAGCCGGATTACCATGTCAATCAAAATAATGCCATTTTGGCGCCAATTAGGTACCCCGGTGCGTATATGACATCTGTGCCTAATATTTTACTTTTCATTTCGTTTAAAAAAAATAAAGAAGTGAAAGCCATTTATTTTAAATGTTTCTGTTTGTATTAAATAAAATGATAATGAAATACAAATTGAATTATGAATAAAAGTAACATGATACACTTCTTAGCATACATTTAAGGGAGGCCAAACTTCTCGCCAAGTTAGTTTAAAATAGTAACCTTTTCTAAAATCTGAAAAAAAATATCTGTTTGATTAAAATTTGATTTGCGATCATCATCAGAAAAATGTATATAAAATTAGAAAAAAAATAATATTTGAAAACTAATTCGAATTTAAAAATTCTAATACCAGTTTTGAAATCTGCGGATCAATATTGATTTTTGGTGTTAATTTCATCGCAAAGTATTCCATATTTTAGGAGAAATCGTCGTGAAACATAATCAGCTGTTTAATCAGTCGATTCAAAGAATCGTTACATTTCAGCCGTTTCATATATTCGTTTCATAAATTCGTTTCAATAGGATTTTATATGTATAGGGTAGATATACGTTATCGCTGCTAAAATCTCTCCAGGAAAAACAAGAAAGAAAAATGATGCGTTAAGCATAGATTATGCAACACTTCATGAATGTTTAACAAAACTTCGTTATTTAGGGGAATAAGGTAAATAAGCTAACTAAGTAAACATTTTAGAAAACGCATAAAACATTTGAAAAAGTAATTTCAGCAGTTACCGTCCATAGCCAACTGTACCTTTATTACACGCCACTATTTAGCTAAAATTTAATTCAAACTAAAACACTCTTAAAACTACTGAAATCACATTTCCCGATATTATCATCCATGAACGGTTATGTATCCAATTCTTTGCGTGACCCTGTATAACATTGTATCTATATTCTACAAACATTTCTTAGTAAACTAAATGCAGTTCAGCTTAAAAATGCAAAACTCTTTTAAAAACCACTTTTAAGAAATTTACTATCATACTCAGTACTTACGAATTCTTTTGTGTAGACCTGTATATGAACTATATACACACTTATACGCATTTATACACACTGTATAGTATGCATAAATATAGTGAAACATAAAAGCGCATATCGTAATTAAAAATGCATTTCCAGTAATCATCGCTTATGTACAGTAAGTACTTCGGACACAATATAATATCTGAAATATTTTGTGCGTCCCTGTAAATGCTATGCACTTCTTATTATGCATGAAATAAGTTATAGTAAACCTCAGCGACGTGTAACAATTTCATTATATATGAAATAGTTTAGCATAATTAAAATACGCCGCAAACAATTCTCTCCACCCCTATATCATTATGTAACGGCACTCTTTTGTGTGGCCCTGTAAATGAATAATAAGTATTCTTTGCATCGCATATTCTTAAGAATGCTTATTTTAATGCACTTCATAAATGCATATCATTTATATTATGCTTGAAAGTGTGTAACTTCATTAAAAAGCATTTGAAACGATTTTTTCCCAGGCTGTAATATAACGGAAAACTTTTGACTGTCCCTGTAAATGAACTAAACATGCTACAAACATTTGAAATAGGGATCGTGCTATGGTGAACCCTAATAACATCCAAAAATTTCAGGGCAATCCGAGTATATTTATGAGAGTTAGAGCACGGACAGACGGAGACACAATCCGAAATCATAAACACTTTTCAACTTTGTTGGAAAATGTTAAAAAAGGCTTAAATTAGACACTGCAGTTTATAACACCGTATTCCTGAATGCAAACCGATATTAACGGAGAATTGTTCCAATCCCTTATTTATAGAATTTTAAAATGTACACTGTAAAAAAAAAATCTGTAAAGTTACTAAAGTTTTTCTAGGAAACTGGGATTCCTAGAACTTTTTATGTACAACACCAAAAATTCATGTAACAGACACACTTTTGCGCCGAAAATCAAAAAATCTGTAAGGTTACTAAGAATTTTTTAGGAAACTGGGATGCCTAGAACTTTTCATGTAACTGGTATCAGGATTACAGAAAAAAGTTTAGTAAGATTCCTGTTATTTTAGCAGATTTATTTGTAAAGTTACAGATTTCTGTAGCTTTACAGAAACTAGTTTTGTAGATTTTCAGCTTTTTTCGTTCAGTTACAGATGAAAGTTTAGTAAGCATGTTACTTTACATCTGTAGAACTACAGATTATTTTACAGTGTATATGTCCATTATATTACCCATATTACTAATGCAATTACATTCTCATAAAAATATTTATTACCAACTTCGAGTTTGTAAGAACACTTATATTATAATGCGAATATAATAATTTCAATAACATTAGAAGATTTGTTATTATACCAGAAGCATTATCTGTCTTCGTTTACTTTATTAGATTAACATCTCTCATACACATAGCTGCCAACTGATTAAGTTATTTGTATTTATTTTATGCATTCGCAGATTTCTGGAATTAAATAATGCGGGGTTTACTAGTTTAAGTTATTTATATTATTCTTAAGCATTTGCAGATTTTTGGAATTAAATAATGTGTGGTTAACTATACGGAATTTGTGGTGACAAAAAATTCTAGAGTTTGGCAGTTATGCTTATAAAATTCTTGTCAAGTCTGTAATATTTTGAGTTACAGCTATTTCCGAATCGTACTCTTCAATTTATTTAATCGCAAATTTGTCATTAAAGAAAGCGAACACTCTTATTGTAAAACAGTAATTCTTCCAAAACAGGGAAGTTGGTAGGTATTTCGTATATTTGTTAATTATCACATTTTCCCTTTTCTGCAGATGGGGAATTCCTGAAGCATCTGTTTCGTAAATTTATTATTTGAAACCTACATTTCACTGAATTAAATTTTCATATTTTCCTCAAAAAATATCGATTATCAGGATAAAAGGAATTTTTAATCTTATGTAAGTTATTGAACTTAAATATTTTTAGCAGCCAAATTCGAGTATTTAACAGATGTTAGTGCGACCAGTACCATTCCTTTGAAAGTTATAAAACATCTTAAATACCTGTTAACCACTTGGGAACGAGCGACCGGTATTTGTGCCGCGTAAGGTGCTCAGAATCGGGGATTACTCTCACCAGTAAATTTTTATTGCAAATTTTGCCTTATTTGATCCGAGCATTTTCCCGATTGAATTAGGCAAAAATTTCTGTTTTAAAAAACCGGTGAATAAAGATTAAAAATTCTGTAAAAGACGATCTTCTCCAATGGGGTTAAGCGTCTGAAAATAACTCTATACTATAAAAATAATTTTATACTAGTCTATTATCTATATAAAATCCAAACGGAAATTTCGTTCCGAACGCCTAGATTTCGAGTTCTACTGCATGGATTTTTACGGAACTTATACCGTTAGATAGGTATCGTTTCAGGGAAGGTTTTAAGCTATAACACATCATTCTACCTAGATTAGTTATAGATTTATTACGGAAAATTCTGTTATTTTGGACTTTGTTACTTCATATTTCCTTAAATATCAGGGTCCCTATTGGTCGTATCTCGCGCCAAAAGTAGCTCCAAAGCACCCAAGCAAACTTTTCCCCGCGATTATTTTGCCGTCTTCCGATTTCCTCTAACTCTATTAGGGGCCCGCGTAGTGCCCCTTAAAAATATTTTTCGTAGTAATTTCAGCAATTATCTTAAATTATTGGTTAAGACCGCCACCCTCCCGATTCATGTATCTACGGAAAGGTTGCATGAAGGAGTTTCGTTCAGATACGCTTTCGTTAAGAATAGAGTGCGCTCCCTGGTGGTGGAATGTGGAACTAACATAACGCGATATTGTTAAAATTAGGAAATCTAACAATGCGATCTGTTTTAAACTTTGAGACAGTTCATAACACATAATCTATTATCTATTCTATTATATATATAAAATCTATTATCTATTATATTATCTATTATATATATAAAATCCAAACGGAAATTTCGTTCCGAACGCCGAGATTTCGAGTTCTACTGCATGGATTTTGACGGAACTTATACCGTTAGATAGGTATTGTTTCAGGGAAAGTGTTAAGTTATAACACATCATTCTACCTAGAATAGTTATAGAATTATGACGGAAAGTTGTGTTATTTTGGGCGAAAGGGTTACTGTTATTTTATTGGCGATAAATTTCGTTGATATGGTATTCGTATTGGAATGGCTGTACATATCGGAAGAAAACTTTTATTAATTTTGTTTAAAAGAAAAAAAAAGAGAAAAGAAAAATAGTTTTGACGAGTGGCAATATTATAAAACGACAATATCGAATTTAAAAATGAAAGGTAATGTTTTAATGCTTAAAAATTTATTCAATATGAAAGATTTGAGTTTTAAACTATATCTGGCAATTTATCGCTTGCGTCAGGTTAAAAAAAATGCATCAGCAAATCTGATAAGATAATATCTGAGTGACAATTTTGTTTTTGATTTAGATTTTTTTTTATAATTTACTTTTTATTTTATTTAACTCATCCCTCATGTGACTTTCAGAAGAAACTAGCAGATGTAATTATAAAAATGACGGTACTTGTGAGTTTCATATTGTCTGTTTATTTACGATTTCTTTTTATCGCCAAACAATTTAATTTTAAGCCAAAAATGCACAAGCGTGGCTTCGGTTTGAGCGACATTTTCAATATTGGTTATTTTTCAAGTAGACGACTGCATTTTTTGAAAAATCTAATTCTACTTGTCTATACTCCTATTATAAAGAGGAAAAAATTGTTTATTTGTAGGAGGTAAGCTCAGGAACTACCGAACCGATTCCAAAAGTGATGGTATCAAAATGATGGTGTTAGTCCAATTTAGAACACAGGCTATATGTTATGTCGGTGCCACAACCCCAAAGGGGGTGCAGGAGCAAAAAACGTTCTAAAAATGCGATTTTTGCGTTACTGAAGGGCCTAGAAATATGAAATTTTCTATTTATGAATGTGAACTATAACTATAATTATAACTATGAATATATCAGTTACTTATAAGATATAAATGTTGTCTAAGAACAGTTCTTAAACAATTGGAAATTTAAAAGGGGTGAAAATGCACAAAAAGCGTTCTAAAAAACGTTCTAAATGGTAGTTTCTACATAATCTCAGGAAATACCAAACCGATTTAAAAAGTAATGGTATCAAAATGATGGTGTTAGTCCAACTTAGAACATAGGCTATATTTTATGTCGGTGCCACTACCCCAAAGGGGGTGCAGGAGCAAAAAACGTTCTAAAAATGCGATTTTTGCGTTACTGAAGGGCGTAGAAATATAAAATTTGGAATATTAGTCACTTATAAGATATAAATGATGTCTAAGAACAGTTCTTAAACAATTCGAAATTTAAAAGGGGTGAAAATGCACAAAAAGAGTTCTAAAAAGCATTCTAAATGGTAGTTTCTACATAATCTCAGGAAATACCAAACCAATTTAAAAAATATTGGTGTCAAAATGATAGTTACAACGTTTGCTCCAAGATAGGCTATGTTTTATGTCGGTGCCACTACCCCAAAGGGGGTGCAGGAGCAAAAAACGTTCTAAAAATGCGATTTATGTGTTACTGAAGGGCCTAGAAATATTAAATTTGAAGTATCAGCTATTTGTTAGATATAAAGGATTTCTAAGAACAGTTCTTAAACAATTTGAAATTTAAAAGGTGTGAAAATGCGCGAAAAGCGTTCTAAAAAACGTTCTAAATGGTGATTTCTACACAATCTCAGGAAATACCAAACCGATTAAAAAAATAATGGCGTCAAAATGATGGTGAAAACCCTTGCTCCAACATAGGATATGTTTTATGTCGGTGCAACTACCCCAAAGGGGGTGCAGGAGAAAAACGTTCTAAATTGTGGTTTTTGCGTGACGGAAGGGCCTTGAATCGTGAAATTTAGAATGGTAGTTAGTTATAAGATATCCATGATCTCTAAGGACATTTCCTAAAAAAGTCGAAATTTAAAAGGGGGCGTCAAAATTCGCAAAAAGCGTTGTAAAAAACGTTCTAAATTGCGATTTCTAGCAATCTCAGTAAATACTGAACCGATTTCAAATATAATGGTGTAAAAATGATGGGGACAGATCTTGCTCCAAGATAGGCTATATTTTATATCTGTTTCCACTAACCCAGAGGAGATGCAGGAGGAAAATGAGCGAAAAGCGTTCTAAAAACGTTCTAAATGCCGATTTGTCACCAATATCTCAGGAAGAATCAAACTGATTTCAAAAGTAATGGTAAGAAATTGATGCTGACAGCCTCTTCTCTAACATAGATGCTATTTTAAGTCGGTATCACTATCACCTAGACGTTGCAGGAACAAAAAAGCGTTCCAAATTTCGATTTTTGTGATCGGTAGGGGCTAGCAACTTAAAATTAGGCAAGGTACATATTTATTACATATAAATGATATTTAAGAACAGTTTCGAAAAAATTGGAAATTTAAAAAGGGGTGAAAATGCGCGAAAAGCGTTCTAAAAACGTTCTAAATTGCGATTTCTACTCAATCTCCGGAAATTCCAAAGCTATTTCAAAAGTAATGGTTGCAAATCAATGGTGACAGTCCCTGCTATAACATAGGTTATATTTTATGTTGCTGTCACTACCATCTGAGAGTTGCAAAAGCAAAACATTTTCTAATTTGCGTTTTTTGCATAACTGAAGGTTCTAACACTTTGAAGTATGACACGGTATTTACTTACAAGATGCAACTGGTTTCTAAGAACTGCCGAAAGAAAATTTCAAATTTAAAAAGATGAAGTGAGCGAAAAGCGTTATAAATTACAATTTTTACGTAATCTTATCAAATACCAAACCGATTAAAAAAATAATGATGACAAATTGTTGGTGATGGAACCTGCTCAAACATAAGCTATATTTTATGTCTGTGCCACTACCACCAGAGGGTTGCAGGAGCTAAAAACTTTCTAAATTGCGATTTCTGTGATACTGAAAGCGCTAGAAACTTTAAATATGGCATGGTAGTTACTTATAAAATATAAATGCCCTCGAAGGACTGTCGAAAATAAATTCGAATTAAATAGGGGTGAAGTGAAGGGGAGGTGCGAAAAGCATTCTAAAAAAGTCCTAGATTACGATTTCTACGCAATTTCAGGGAATATAAACCAAATATAAAAGTAATAGTTGCGAATCAATGGTAACAGTCTCTGATCCTACACAGGCTATATTTTATGCCGATGATTCTACCACCTGGGGTTCACAGGAGCAACAAACGCTCTAAAAAAGGCCTTTAAAAACTTTCTAAATTACGTTTCTGTGGGTTCAACTTCGATACATTTGAAATAGTAGTACCATAACATCATTAAAATACACTTCAAATGATTTTTCCTCCTAGACAAGACCGTAATGAAACGGAATTATTTCAGTGTTCCTGTAAACGGACTATAAATGCTTCATTTTCTATACTAAACATGTCATACTAAAACCTCAGTAACATATACCGGGTGTCCTAAAAAGGACTGACTGATTTTAAAATTGAATAACTCGCAAACGGTGACAGATATTTAAAAAATTCTTGCAGGAGGGTTATGTATGATATCAGGAGTTTTTTAATCGTGATTCTCGAATTTAGTTCTTATTACAAACAATAGATGGCGCTGCAAGCAATAGGCTCTAAATTTGAGCTTGATTTTTTAGCCTTTCTCTTCTCCCATGCCAAAAAAGGAGATTAAAATGTATTGAGTGGGTCCCGAAGGACCAAAAATCGATCTTGGATTTAACGCATATTGCTCGCAGCCCCATCTACTTTTTGTAATTCGAACTAAATTCGAGAATCACAGTTAAAAATCTCCTGACATCATACATAACGCTCCTGCAAGAACTTTTCAAATATCTGTCACCGTTTGCAAGTTATTGAATTTTAAAATCAGTCAGTCCTTTTTAGGACATCCGGTGTCAATTACATGGCAATCAGAGTAAGCTTACACGAGTTAAGCAGGAACAGACAGGTGGCAAACAAATAGAATGCATAAACATGTACACGAAACATTATAGAATTTATACATACCAAGTAAAGTAGGCAAAAAAATGAAAAAAATATATCAAATTTTAGAAAGCGGAGCACAACTGAAAACGCATTTCCAGCAATTATTGTAAAAAGACAGTACTGTAAGCAAATTATTTTGTGTGTTCCTGTAAATGAATGATAAATGCTATGCACACCGTATTCTATAGTAAACTTCTTGTAGTGCCTCTCAGTGATATATATCAATATAAATATCTTTGAAATAGTGTAACATCATTAAAATACACCGCAACCCCTCTCCCCCCACATATACCGTAATGTAACGAATTTGTTTTGTATGTTCCTGTAAATGAACTCTATATGTTACATACTTCATTTTCAATACTGAACATGCTATAATAGACTTTATTAACATATTTCAATTGCAAAACAATCCGAGTATAATATAGGGACAGACAGATAAACCAAATTCATAAACACTTTTCGACTGTGTTGGAAAGTGGTAAAAAGATCAGGAATGCTTCAGAAAGTGGCTAGTTTATATTTGAGAACAGCTTAAATAATAAATTTTGAAGAAATAAAAATCATTGTATATTTGAAAGATAGATACTTTGTGCAACAAAAGAAAATATTTACTTTTCATTCGGCGAAATCGCAGAAATAAAGTTGAAAACATATCTATTTCTCCAGTCGTGCTTGGATATGAAATTACGTGACAGAATAAATAAGAACGTGCACACATGCAATTGGATTTTTTCCGGATGGAATGAAATATTTTGTTACAACCAGGACGGCGTTCCAAAGTTTTCAGTGTAAAAATTTCTATGAATGAAATGTGCCATCACTAATGGAATAAAACAAGTTCGTACGCAGTTAACTATCACTGAAAAAAATAAATTGTTGATTTTACAGTATTATACTGGCAGCTGGGGTACCAGTATAATACTGTAAAATTAACAATTTTACCGTTAAATAACAATAATAAACTGTAAAATAAACAGTAATATTCCGCCAAGTAGAAATATATGGTATATTTCTGCATTTTCATTTATAAAACGGTATACTACTGTTTATTTACGGTTTATTACTGTTAATTTTACAGTATAATACTCGCACCTTAGCTGCCACTATTATACTTTAAAATCAACAATTATTTTTTACAGTGAAGGGGGACAGTCTAAAATACTTGAATATCACCTAATCATCTCTCATTGTTTTAAATGCAGCAAAAAAAGTTTAATAATTTAAATAAATTTATATTAAATATTTGCTGTAATACATAAGTTTCATTAAAATTTTTTATCCTGAAAGAGAAATGGTAATAAATTAATATTTTTTTCTGTAAAAAGTGCAATTGGAAGTATTGTTGTACTACATTCTAACACAGTAAAAGAAATTTTAATTGCATTAATAACTTTATTACATTTTAATAAATGAATGCAAATATTTTTGCGTGAATTAAAAATATATTTATTTTTGCCAGAAAATTTAATATGTTAAGAGAACTTTAAGTACATTTTAATTTAAACTTTCTTATTTTTTTCAAGATGTTAATGTAGCAGATATGCTGATTGCATAATTTTCTTAGTTAATGAGTTGTGTAGATTTTCTGCGGTTTAATGGGTACTTGCGATTTAATTTAATAAAATTTAAATATCCTTCTTTTGGCAGAGAAAAATTATTTTCCTTTTAATTTTTGCACCATAAATCATTATAATTAGTTACATAGGTTAAAAAAAAAAAAAAAAAAAAAAAAAATTCTAGAATTTGTATACAAACAGACAACCGAACCTGTATTCATAGGCGTTTTGATAGTAAAAATTATTAAGATCGTTAATGGAAACAATGCAGATATGTAAAAGCCAGAGTAAATTGTTTCAGCCTTTGTTTAAAAAATATATTTCCAGATTTGAAACCGTTTTAACAGACATCTTTATAATTACATTAAAAGTTTCATGCATCTTTTTAAAAGTAATTTTCTATTAAACTATGCTGGTGATTTAAAATAGAGGTTATTTTCGTTTATAGACGAAATAAGAACGAAACTAGAAATAAGACGAAACTACAAACGACGAAAATTTCACTCAAGTTTTGTAAAAAAAAAAAAATGTATACCAGAATTTTTATTTAAAACTTTTTAACTTATTAATTTAACTTATTTTTGTGTGATATACATATTTGACTCTTTTCTAAAAAAATTCCTGGTTCAAATCTAATTATACATATTTGGCAGTAGTCAAATTGACTGCTCTTGCCTTCTAGTGTTAAAGCGCTGATGAAACAAATATACTTCCAATTATAAAATTTAATAGTTAATCATCATTTACTCACTTAAGCACATGGACTTTTAGCGCTCTTTCCTATTTGTACCTATCTTTAAATGTGTAAACTAATGTTACTAAACAATAGTAAGCCTCTTAACACTAGAACCGCCGGTAAAAACGTATACCTAGAGCCGCCAAAGCGGTCATTTTGACCGATGTGGATTATCATGCTCAACTATTGTTTACTTGCCATTTTTTACTATCGTTTATTACTATTATTAACACCATCGCCCATATAATAATACATATTTCATAATTTTTATTATTTTTTATTATGTTATAATTATATTATAGTGAGATACATATATATTATTTATATTTTTTATTTTAAAAATATTTTTATAGTAAAAAATATTTTTCATGAGAAATCGAAATTGCTAAAATCAAAAATAAACTTGGTGAAAGCAAACATTTATATTTATCCCCTGAGTAATACAATATTCAGTGTGGCGAGTGGTCAGGGAAAAACACAGTAAAAAAAGATGGATCTACCAGTATTTTCTTACAGAAAATACTTGAAATAATATAAAGGTATTAAAGAAAGCTGATTTCTCTTTAACAAAATACTGATATTCAACAACTTTTTTGACTGTGTTTTTCAGAATTGACACCCGCTAGATGAAGAAAATTATAAAACACTTGTAGAGGTCATCGTCTAGAACTAGCTTTTGTAGAATATTTCTGTGCCATTTGGTCGAGCACGTTGACGCCAAATTTTGTAGAATTATAGAACTTTATAATTTCTGGTAAGTGTTTATCACCAGTTCCAAATGTAACTGATGGATGTCGGGAACTTAGAATTAAAACATATTTATTTTTCTTTCCTTGATAAACTCAATGTAATATCATCTTTGGCAAGGATTTGGCTACTGTACACAGACTTTTTTTCAGATTTTATGGCGTGTGGTATTTTGTTTTTTGTCCGTGATTGACTGTGCTAACAATGCTTATTTTTAGTGACTTCAGCTTTTCTGCAAGGGGCAGTGAAGTAAAGAAGTTATCTGTGGTAATGTTGTGGCCTTTGTTGAAGTATGGTTGTATGAAGTATGGGCTGTTGCGACATCTAATAGATAAAATGTGCTTTAAAATTGAGGGCGGTCATTATCACCGTTTCGGCGGTTCTAGGTATACTACTGCAATACTTCATAAATTTTGGCTGACTGGAAAATTTATCACTGGCATATCATAGCTTTTCGAATTATAGGAAAAGTCACGGAAACTGATACTCTAAATGGAAACAAATTGGTACGGAATGAAAGTTTCGAAGCGGTCAAAATGACCGCCTTGGCAGTGTTAAGCTAACAGATTGCAATGTGGGCTGTTACTGGCAATTATTTTTACATTCTGTATGCACCATTCTTTTTTAAAAGTAAATTTTATAGCCTATTTATCTAGCACAGGTTGTTAAAGTACATGCAAAAGATTCCTTTTATTGAGAAAGTGGTGTGAGATAGAATTTAAAAGTAGTCGCCAATGGCAGAACTGCTGTTAGATCGAATATCAGAAAAAACAAATATTACTTTTTCACCTGACCTTCCACGTTTAACCGACTTCCAAAAAAGAAAAGTATATTATACATTTGATCTTAATGCATACATAACTTTTGAACGGATTCACCGATTTTCACTGCTTTTTTTCTGGAAAAGGACTGTTCTAATCGTGGTCTCGTACAGATTTTGCCACGACCCACAAATAGTATTTTTGTCTTCCTGTCTATTGCCATTTAATTTCTTTCTTTCTTAATACTTTCTAGCGTTGTAACTTTCGTAACGATTGGCCAAACTCCAAAAACTTTTAATAGTATTTAGTGCTGAAGTACAACTTTTAGTTTCTAAAATAGTTGTCAACTTTGTCCATTTTTTTTTTCTTATCGAGAAGTTTTTTTTTTACACAGAAATTAACATTTTCTGTGTCAAAAATGTTAATTAATCGTCATTTGCGTCGCATCAGAAGTAGTGGTACAGTAGTGCACCGACTTACGTCACCTCGCATTTACGTCGTCTGGCTTGGAAAAAAATCTTTAATTAAGACGCACTTTGAACTTTTTTGACGACTTTTGGTTCTATGAAGATAAACTTTCTCGCGACAGTCAAGTGAGAGTGACAAACAAATAAAAAAAGTCACTAGAAAAAGCTTAGAAATCTCCCTCTGCTGTAACAAAGAGCTTCTAAAAGTAAAAAAGAAAATGTTTTCGGTTAAAACTTCATTGCAAGATTTTTTCGCATCCTCAAAGACTCCAACGTAACAGCTAGAAGAACAATAAATTGTAATTTAATAACTTATTGATTTATTCCAAATTCTTGTATTACAAACGCATTTTTTGTTAATGTTAAATGTATGTAACATAATCCCTAAATACAATAGAATATGTTCATTAGATTTTGGAGAATTTTATAACTTATCCTGTTTCGCTTATGTAAATGTACCTCGACTTACGTCGCTAGTTTTGCAACGAATTGCTAATGTAAGTCGTGGTATTATTGTATTGGCAAAAATGGGATTTAAAGTGAATAGAAGATAACAGTAAAAGTTTTCACAAAAATACTCAGTTGCGCCACCCCGGCCCTCTAAAATGTAATAAGTGCATATTAGTGTAAAATGGTAATGAATCTTTGTAGCCAACTGTAGTATTCTTGAATTCGGTTTTAATCGACATATTTAAAACACAAGTTTTTTTTATTCATCTGTCCTAAGTCTTCTACTGAACCTATTTTGCTAATTTTTTTTTAAAAGTAAAAGCTGTTCATTTGTAGATGTGCACGCAACTAGCTATTGTTAAAAATAGTCCCATTTTTATACTTTAATTTTAACTGTAATTTGTTTATGAAATTTCTTGAAACTGGTGGCAATCGGATTATTTCCAATGTTGTAGATAAAAGAGAAATTATATCTAATTGATTATTTCTTTATTAGTGTCATTTTCTGCTTATAATAGAAATAAATATAAGGTACTTGTACCCAATATGGACATCCTAAGGAAAATTGATTTTTTTCACCTCGTGTACACGTCATAGGACTCCAAAAATATATGACCACTATCCCTGGACTGTTGACTATCATTATTAAAATTAGCGACCTTGTAATTATTCTGGTTTAATTTTAATGATAAAAACAAAATGTTTACAAGTGTCCATATAAGGAACCACCTGTCCCTATTATGGATATGCATGTCCATATTAGGAACAGGTCGCTCCTTATTGACCTACTACACAGGGTGTATGGAAGAACCACTCCTCGAAGGGGTTTTAGAGGAGAGGGGATAAAATAAATATATCTTAAAGTGTTGCGGGGGAGGGGGGAGCACAGTAAATATCTTCAGAACATGCACTTTAGAAGAGGGGAGGGGGTCATTTTCGGTTGTGGCTCTTCGAAGACCCATGCAAAGCACCTCAATTACTACAAAATATTATGAAATAATATAGTTGGTTTTGCTTAGCTTTATTGCATCTGTCTGCAGAATTTACATCTGTTATTACTTAGTCTTCACAGGATGGACAAATAAAAACTTCTTCATCATGGGCGTTAAGTCCCACACAGTCCTCATGGACATATCTGCCGCATGTGATGCATAGCCGCATGTCTGGAACATCATCAATACTGCATAAGAAGCTGTACCAGCTCTCCTTTGTTGAGGAAGTCATACCGCTGGTACCTGCGATTTCGCCAACAGATACCCTACTGAGGGGAGGCTTCTTTTGATTTTTCTGCAAGGGCTTTTTGGAGGAGGTTTCTTGGAGGATTGGAAGATACAGCAAGTGAATCTGAATAAAATCGGGCATAGCTTCATTTGCTGTATTTCCAGTGTGGACGTAAGGTGTCCATATTGGGAATCGGGCATAGTTTTACTAATTCTTGTAATAAATAAACAAAGAGAACTCTTTTAGGCAATATATGCAATAGTAATCGAAAATATGTTTTATCAGCTTTCTAAAACACTCCATTTTTCAATATATTTAAAGTAATTTTACCATATCTAATAAGAATTTTAACTTACCTGTAATTACGATCAGCACACCACGAAACAACAAGTTTCCTTCCAAATGGCGAACAGCGCGTTTTCTTTTGCACTTTCCAGTCTTAATTATCTTTTCAGCTGCTTTTCTTCACGGACATATAGCGCGATCTCTCGATCAAAATTGTTACTTTTAAATATACTAGGAGTGTCCATATTGAGAGCACTGTCCATATTGGGTACAAGTACCTTACTTTAAATTTGAGTAGATGATGCTTAAAACGTAAAAGAGCTTCACGAACGTAAAATTGAAGTTATGTCTTTTTAATTCAAAACTTGATTCAGATGTATTAATTCATAAAATGGTAATATTTTACTTTATTTCTGTGAAGATAACATCATACTAAAAAGAGAGAAACAACGTTTAGAAACACAAATGTAAGTATTTTAAAAAGCATATAGCTATTTCGAAGCCTGTAAGGCCCCATCATCAGTGCTTATGGATTAAAGATAAAAATAAAATAAAACTATGGAATAAAAGAGGGGGAAGACAGAGACAGAAGGCTCACCCCACATCCCGACCATCAACAACGAATGTCAAAAAATCGAATGTCAAAAAGCGAATGTCAGCGAATAGCAAAATCAATGTTGACAAACAGCCGCGGTCTCACGCGCACATGCTTTTTAAAATACTTACATTTGTTTTTGTAAACGTTGTTTCTATCTTTTTAATATATTGACACAAAGTGTAATCCCTTTTTATGGATAACATCATATTTAGAATTTTCCCATCTTATCAACTCTGAAATAATATATATTTATAGTAGATCAAACGATTAAAACTTCAAAAGAACCGATATTTTCACCTGCGAAAGTGACGTCATTATTAACCCTCGGATGACCAGGTGGAAATTTGAATCATGAAAGGCCACGCGCGGTTACCCAGTGACCCCATAGTTAAAAAATACATATTTATTTACCATATCAAAAAAATTCCAAAACTTAGCTTTTAAAGCTAATTTAATAATATATATAATAGTTGCAGCCACAGAAAGAAATAGAAATTTCAATATTGTTGGAAGAAAGGATTTAAAAAATAAAATGATCATTAATTCACCTAAGGATTGAATTTGCGCTGGGGTCAGAAAATGACCCCACTTGGTCATCCAAGGGTTAAAGAAGTAATCAACTAGAAACTTCCATTTTCTCTAAAAAACCCAAATTTACTACGATTGCGTCTAAATACCGTATTTTACATTATTTTCTCGTTCCCACCGTAATAATGATTTAATCCTTTGTGGACTAAATACTCCTCCCAGATACAGACACCTCTTCACGAATTTATTCTAGTAAATTTTCTTTTTTTAGGAAGAATTTTTAGTTGTATTTTGTCAACATGTGCAAGAAAAATTTACTTAAAAATGTACGTTTAAAATACAGTGATGCGAATGGAACAGAAAAATAAAATCATGTAAATAAAGCTTGGGCGGTTATTTGCCAACACGCGACCACAAAGGGTTAAGAACCGTAATTGCTGAAAAGTGGATTGGCTCTGTCAGGGAAAATGACATTGTTAAGAATTGGAACGATATAAAGGAAGTTTTTTCTTAACTATATTTATTAATATATTCGAAAACGAAAAACTATACAACTTTTTAATTATGTTTCGCATTATATAATGGGCTTGTGAATGTGCTGTAATATTTTCCCGCACAAAAGAAAAAGTGTTAATACACTTGGAATATATTATACGAATATAATGTATAATATATAGGAATATATTTCTATTTTATTACTGTGAGTAGTATGTGATTTTAATTATAGATTTTTAAATATATTGTATACACTGATTAGTCGCACTTATTGTTTATTTATTGTTTATTTAGTGTTAATACATTTTACTTTTTTAAAGCTGACAGGAATATTTAATTAATTTTTTTCGTTGTTTCGAAATACAAATATTCTGGAGCATGGTTAAAATATAAAACAATATGTAAATTTTCTTGGAAATACTAATAATATACGAAATGCAATTTTAAATTAAAAAGAAATCTAAAGCGAAAACTAGAAAAAAATTTTGGACACAAAACTTTTCCGAAAATAATTTAAAATAAGTTATAAATAAATCAAAAAGTCGCTCATATGTTCTTCCCAGTCAAAAAAAAAAAAAAAAAAAAAAAAAAAAAAAAAAAAAAAAAAATCGAGTCGTTTGAAGTTTCTGCATTTGTACTTTTATTTCTGAGGAATTCTTTTCGGAGAAAAATGAAAAGGTAAAATATTCTTTCGGTGAAATGATTTTCTTATTACATTTTAAATTAAAGGAAAAAGATTATGAGTGTGCTTTCTTCTATAATTTCCGAAAGGTTTCGTAAAATGTGAGTAAAATTATATTTATATTTTTTGAAACTAACAGTGAAATTTAACAATAATAATAATAAACAAAAAGTCGAGGTATGGCATGTCTAACTATTAAGAAATTTGTAGTTTATTGTTTTATTTTGCTAAAATACTAGTACAGGGATTATACGCTTCAAGAGATTTTAATATCAGATTTTTTCTAAAATTATCGATGAAAATCACTTAAAATCATCCAAACTAAGATAAAAATTGATAAAATTGACAAAAAGTGCATTTAAAAGGCATATAAATACCTTTATTCGATTCGACCTATATTTCAACGCTCAGACAGCGACATTCCTAAGATCTTTGTTGATATAAATATTTTCGGAAAATTAAAAAAAAAACACTTTAAGGGACAAATTACTTTCAGTACTAAAATGTTGAAATAAATAACCTGCACCGGAATTTACGAACAAATTTATTTGGAAATAAGAAAAAGGCTATATTCCACATACATATTAAATGGAAAAGATTTTAGCAAAATTTTGATGTTTCGGAATTAAAATTAAGTGGGTTTATAAACATACCACTGCCCCTCAAAGGGTTAAGACTGCTGCTTTAATCATTTCTAGTCCTTTCTAGTCTTTCCCACTGTTTTTATTTACCTATTGTAAGCAATATTTAAATGGAAAATGTTCCTATCAACTTTTCCATTTTCCAGCAATTTTTCACATTTTTCTATAGTCAGTTTTAAACATTTTATTTTCCATCACGCCATTTTACTGAAACTTTACAGAATAAATTTACATTATTTTATGTATATATCATTAACTTTTCATTATTCACAGTGTATAATAAAAAGATTTCCAAAACCACTTAATTAAGGGAGCCTTGAGCATCTGGTCAACCCTCCCTCACATTGACTGGGTCAAGCCTCCCTACATAGACCTTTTCTAAAGAATACCACATTGTTATGTTAAGCCTAACTTATTGTACAGTCTTTATGCCTGGAATGAAAGCTCGATATTTCTGCATTACTTTAAACCTACTTACTTAAATTTCTATGATATAATTTATTTGAAAAACTCTTTCAAAATATTTCTAAAAAACACAACTTTTAGGTTGAAAACGCATCACAATTGATTTTTTCCTCACCTATTTCGATTATCTCTATGAAACGAAGACTGTTGTTTGACCATTCCAGTAGCTTTGGTTGACACCTATTGATAAAACTCTGAAATTCTTTTAAATATGAAAATTGATGGGTGGGTCAAGCCTCCCGTATGGTCAATCGTCCCTAGTCTCCCCTACTTCATAAAAATTATTATGATTAGAGATGATTATACCTATTATTAGTGAGGTTTTAAATGTACGTTATATCACTATTTGCTTTATGATGCATGCTATAGGCAAAAAAATAAAACTCGTAAACATTAAACAAATACGACTGGAGTTGTATAATTCTTTTATGTAATCTTTATTTTTTGCTATGCTAGCAACATTTTTTACACAAAGGTGAAAAAGGATAGATTTTTCTTATATTAAAAAAATCCCTGCCGGCTCGGCCTACAGGCGGAGATAGATTTCGAAATTAAGTAATAATTTCACCAACAAAAACTAAATAAAGGTTAGAGATAAATTCAGTTTAACAAATTTATCTGGCCGCTTTTGACGAGATTATAATTTCATTTTTCTGTAAGAGCTGGTTTTATTAGAATCATATTAAGGCGATATTCAAAAAAATATTTTTCCACGCTCAACAACTCGAAATTTTTTGACACATTTTCAGACTCATTTTTAAAAGTAAAATCATGAAACTTGCTGACGTGATTTTATGAAGAGATTTATAAGCGGCCTGTGTTTTAATTTTCGTTCAATTAGTTATAACTTGATTTACAAACAGTTACTTTCTCAGTACGACTGTTACAGCACTATAGCTTCTGGAAATTCGGTTCAAAATGCCCACTTTGACAGAGTTTTTTGAAATATATTCTGCCTTTATCAAAAAATCGACCAATACGGTACATTATATAGTTTCTGAATAAGAGAATCTGCCTATTGGATGCCTTTGAGAGCAAAAATGAATAAAAAAAAAGGTGTTTGGGTTTGAGTACAACCTTAGTACGATATTTTTTTTTCTTCAACCCCTGTTATTGTTTAAATTGTTTTTGTTGTAAGAGTTTGCCTATCAAACACTTGTCAATATAAAAGTTGTAGATAATATTAAGAAGATGTATAATAAATTCAAGCGGATTAGATAACTTGTGAATTGACGAAGTTATGAATTTTCTTTTTCTTCACCCCCCCCCCCCCCACACACACCTCCCCCGCCCCTCTGTTTTGCGGTAAGGGTTGGTCCTATCAAAAACTTGTCAATATAAAAGTTGTAGATAGTATTAAAAAGATTTATAATAAATTCAAGTGAATTTCATATCTTGATAATTGACGAAGCTATGATTTTTTTCCCCTCAAAAACGCTATTTTTTCACCCGTTGAGCTCATTGTAAAATTTTATCAAAAATCCGTCATACATACACTTTTAGTCCTTTCCTAGAAGTAATAATAAATTTAAACTGATTTGATATGTATTATAATTAAGAACTTATGGGTTTTTTTTTAAGTTTTCACCCCCCCCCTATTTTCACCCCCTTGGTCCGATTTTGTCCAGTAACGAACTTGACCGAGATTTTCTGCCCTTTGATTCCATGTGTATATATATATATATATATGGCTGTAATTTTATGTGTAATATATATATATATATATATTGTAATAGGTAGTATTTCTTACGAAATCTGTTTAAAGGAAGGGCAGATTATAATGGTACTCATCATGACTAGTACTAAATATAATTTTAACAAATATATTGTTCTTGAAAGATTTACAACATTTTAAACAAAATTAGTGGAGCAGGAAAATTATTTTCGTTTTTTATGTTTGGTTCTAACGTATTAACAGACAGTAAAGATCCATATTTATTTTCAATTATTATTCCAGTCGTTTCTATAAAAAGAAACAATGAGTTAAAATTGAATACAATTAAATTTTTATCTAAATATAAGACACCATTTTCGACCGTAAATATGTAATTGAAAGCTTTAAAGTTCATTTAGACGATAAGATGTGTAAATAAGACCAGTTCCTAAATCATCATACAAATCAACTTTAATACGCGATACCGCTTAACCCTTTTCGGCGCGGAGTAATTTTGTTTATAAACTGATGAAATGATGGACTGACACCAGAATTTATAAAAGACTTTACTAGAAAATATGGACTGTCTTATTTTAAAGTACGTTATAAAAGGAAAATTTTAATTAAATATTCTGGATGCCAGTATAATAAAAATAAGGTGTCCTTTTTTAAGGACACCGCCCGCGAAATCGCTTAATACACGACTTCTGTTCACTCCCTTGAAACGAGCCTTAACCCGGTTCGACTGTGTAGTGGTGCGAATAGAGTATAATAAAAAATCATGTATAAAAGGCTAGAGTCCGATAAGGGTTAAGCATGTAATGTATGTTATTAAACAAAACAAAAAAATATTATTCGAAAATTCTGGTTATAGCTTTCAATTCGCTGGATTAATGGTAGGAGTGAAACTTCTCATTAAAAAAGTATTAACCAAAATACTAGAAAAATATTTTAACCTTCGAAAAAATTATAAATAAATCAAACACTCAAATGCTTTCACAAGTCAGAGGAAAAAGGATAATTTGAAAATATATACAATGAGAGAGAATATTAAAAAAAAAAAAAAAAAAAAAAAAAAAAAAACCGCGTAATTTGCTTTTTTTATGGCTGTAATTTTATTTCTAACGAATTCTTTCTGTAGAAAAATAAAAAGGTAAAACATTCTTGCACTGAAAGGATTTTTTAAAGCTTCAAATTAAAAAGAGATTATAGGTGTTTTCTTTTTTTTCTTAGTTTGTGAAACTTTTCGTGAAATGTAAGCGGAGTTATATTTTGATTTTCTGTGGCAGTGATATTAAATGTAAATTCATTTTTCATTTCAAATTAAGCCATACTTAAAATATAGAACAATTTATAACTTTTCATTAAAATGTTACTAATATACAAAATGCAAAAAAAAAAAAAAAAAAAAAAAAAAACACGCGTCCAGCATACATTATGTAACACTTTCCAGCAAAAATTCAGAAAACTGTAATAAAATTTCACCGTATATTAAGATGAAATATGATGTCTTAATCAACAATTTGTAAAAAGCATACGCATTTGAAAATCCAATTTCTGATATTACCATAAAAAGTGTGTGTGTGTGCAGCCCTGTATATGATCTATAGCTTTCTACGATCTATATTACATAGTATGCTAAAAGTTACTTTAGTTAAACGATTAGCACAATCGAAAATTTCAATTCAGCAGTTTTCGTGAATAAACGGAAATGTACTTAAGAATATTTGTACAGACTTGTATGTAATCTATAAAATATATACACACTAAGTTTTATTTAAACAAGAAAGAGAAATCATGCGTTAAGCATAGATTATGAAACACTTTCCAACACTTCTTGGATGCTTTAACAGAACTTCGTTATTTAGGGAAATAAAGCATATAAAATAACTAAGTAAACATTTTAGAAAACGCATAAAACATTTGAAAAACCGATTTCAGCAATTACAGTCCATAGCAAATATGTATTCCAATTCATTTGATCAGCCCTGCATTTGATCTGTAGGATGATATATATACTATAGAATTGGGAAATTTAGTTTAGCAAGAAAACGCGTAACAGGTCGAAATTTCTCTTTCAGCAATTTATAATAATAGATGGAAACATACTTGCATACTTTTGTAGAACCCTGTAGTTAACCCAGTACCTTTATTACACGCCACTATTTAGCTAAAGTTTAATTCAAACTAACACTCTTAAAACTACTGAAATCACATTTCCAGAAATTATCATTTATAGACGGCCAAGTATCCAATTCTTTGCGTGATCCTGTAAATAATTTTATCTATGTTCTACAAACATTTTTTAGTAAACTAAATGCAGTTCAGCATCAAAATGCATAACTCATTTAACAACCACCTTTAAGCAATTTGCAGTCATACCCAGTAACCATTACGAATTCTTTTGTGTAGCCCTGTATATGGATTATAGCATTTATACACACCATATACTACGCATAAATATAGTGAAACATAAAAACACTTAACATAATTAAGAGGCATTTCCAGCAATCATCGCTACTGGACAGTACTTTGGATACAATATCGTATCTGAAATATTTTGTGTGTCCCTGTAAATTCTATCAACTTTGTATTATACATGAAATAAATTATACTAAACCTCAGAGACGTATATCAATTTCATTATACATGAAATAATTTAACATAATTGAAATGCGCCGCAAACAATTCCCCCCACCCCTATGTTATTATGTAACGGAATTCTTTTGAATTATAACTATTCTTTGCACTGCATATTTTACAAAATTCATATTTTAGTGCACTTCATAAATGCATATCAATTTTATTATGTTTGAAAGCATGCAAAATCATTAAAAGTCGTTTTAAACCATTTTTTTCCCATACGCCGTAATGTAACGGAAAACTTTTGACTGTCCCTGTAAATAAACTAAACATGCTACAAACTTCATTTGAAAGAGGGAACGTGCTATGGTAAACGTCAATAACATCCAAAAATTTCAGGGCAATCGGTGTATATTTACGAGAGTTAAAGCGTGGACAGACGGCCAGACAAAGCGAAGTCATAAACACTTTTTAACTTTGTTGGAAAGTGTTAAAAAGTAGCTCAATTTAAAAACGCATAACACATTTGAAAATCCAATTTCTGCAATTGCAATTAGTAATCGGAAAAATATCAGATATTCTTTCTGTGCAGCCCTGTATATGATCTATAGATTTGTATGTACACTACATAGTATGCTAAAAGTTTTTTAAGTTAAACGAATAGCAATGTTGAAATTTTCCATTCAACAATTTCCGTGAATAAACGCAAATGTACTTGAGAACTTTTTGTGCAGCCCTGTATATTGATCTATAGAATTTATACAAACCAATTAATATTTAAAAAAATTAAAACGCGTACCAGAACTGAAAATGCGCTTCCAGCAATTATTGTTCAAAGGCTTCAATTATTGTTAAATTTCTTCTGTAGCCAAATTCTTTCGTGTGTCTCTGTAAATCAGGCATGTCATACACGTGGCTCGCGAGCCACAACTGGCCCGCCGACTACTTCTTTGTGGCCCGCCAAATATTTGGCATTTTACTTATGTTCATTTTAGTTGTTCCAACACCCATGGTGAAAATACACTTTCATGTACACACATATACCAACCACGGTCTTAGAGTTAGCAAACATCGGAAACTTGTGTATATCGGTGTTGCCAGTTTCATTGCATTTCATTTTAAATGATTACAGGCATATTACAAAAATCATCGGAATGGAAGTTTTTAGAATATATTAAAAATAAATTCAAGAATGAATTCAAAAGAAAATTTTCGAATTTCAAGAAATATTAAACTCAGTTTAACCTATTTACATCGCATTTAATTGATTGATATTAAAATTGTTGTTTAGATTTTATTACTGCAGTTAATTAAAATTCGGCGCGAGTACATACTACAGCGAATATATATGTATATGGGGTTTCCAAATTTGTGTAATTATTTATCAATCGACCGATTTTTTAAAGTGTGCAATCAGGCATATTTTAGCTATGTTCCTACAGATTAGGAAATTTCCCTAGCTTTAAGTAAAAAAGATACCAGTATTTAATTAGAGACAAACTTGTCTTATGGAATCGCGAGATTATAAAAATGGGGATTTTCTGTAAGAAAATACTGGTAATTTCCGTGAAACTGTAGGAAACCTGTTTTCGTAGTTGAAACCTTTTGTTATTTTACAAGTAAAATAGACACAATTTGAACCCGAAAATGTATTTAATAAATGAAATCAAATAAGTAGCGCATATGTACAAGACACAATTTATTAAATAAATTTTCTGATTCAAAGTATATATTTTTTAACTGAAAGATATGCCTTTGCTAGAAAAAGCTTAACAAATCAGCGTTTGCAATCAATTTTTGAAATAAATACAATTTAGAAAATTCCACTAAATTTTGTGGAGTTGGTTGATAAAAAGTAATGTTGAGTATTTTTTCAAAAAATAAGATAAAATAAACAATGAATGCTGTTTTTGGAACTTTGCAAAAATATTTCTTTAGCATGGTTGTGTTTTGAACTTGCAAATTTTATTCTGTGCTCTGGTAATAATATTATCCACATTTTTTCATGTGGCCCGCGCGTCTTTGTATATAATGCTTAATTTGGCCCGCGGCGGTAAACGAGTTTGACATGCCTGCTGTAAATGAAAGATAAATTCTATACGCACTAAATTTTACACTAATACAGATATATACAGGGTGATTCAGAAATATCGAAACAATAGGCTATCTCCTTAATTAATGCCCCTAGGCACATACTTCCAATTACAAAGTTTCATTAAAAAAGGTGGAAAATTTGATGAGATAAGTTACAACTCCATGGGAGGTCTATTTGTGAAAATACGAAAGTTAAATTTTTATATGGCCCCCGTAGAGTAAAATTCCAATTAGAAATTTTTTCCTTATCCATTCTTGAATTAAACACAAAAAGTTCCATCTTTATATCTGCAAAACTCATGGAGTTATGCCTGTTTAAATAATTCGTCAGGTTTTAAGGGATTAGACAGAAATTGAAATGCGTGTTATTCAAGAAACAATGTTACTTAAAAAGTTCCAGGAAACATGTAAAAAATATATTTATTAAGTTAGAATTAAATTTTTCTGTTTTTTGTGATGATTAACCATATAATTTGCAAATAAAATCATATCCTAAAATTTCTCAGAAAGTTAAAATTTTTTTAAATTATTATTATATTAATTGGGGTAATTTAAAGTCGTTATAACTCGAAATATTATCGTCGAATTTCAAACTTTTTTTCATTTAATTAAAGAGGAAATATAATTTTAATTTTGTTTCAGGATTTTTTTAAATATTAATATTAAAATTATTAAAAACACACACAAAAAATGATGTAACTTATTTTTAAAAATTATATTTTCAAAAATAAATATATTTTCAAATTTGTTGAAACAAAATAAATGTAAAATAATCAAAAAGCTCATGTTCAGAGTTTGTACCATTTTTTTAACAGTTCTTGACTTAAAAATGTAAATTAATAATTTAAATTAAATTTATTTTAATTTTAATTACGCATTTAAATTAATAAATTTAAGTTAATTATTTTTAACAATTTAAATTAATAATTTAAAATGCATTTAAAGTTTTAAACAAAGATTGGCTTCTAATAAAATGTTTAAATGCTTTTTTAAAAAATGCAGGTGAGTATGTAACTCTTTCCTGTGGCTTAAACTTCCGATTCAGTTTAATTTTTGCCCTTTCCACATTCTTTCAGTACTATTTAAAACAAGGTTTCTTCTAACATACCGATTAAGAGTGTTTTCACAATTTTAACCCTCACAACTTCAGGTTTTATATCGTCCCGGCGAGCGGTTAAAAAAAGTCTGTATTCTGGGGCCGGACCAGTCTCGACCGGGCCTAATGTATTTTTCATACTGAGCCGGGGCTAGCTTCCTTTCTTCCTAGGTCTGCACGGGGCGAAATTGTCACCCCCGGTCTCGAATCAACCCGTATTAAAATCATTCTATCTGACTCACTTAACCCGTGCAAAAATCCGTAAAGTTTCGCTGAACCCAAAAAATTTACAAAAAATGCATATATTTTTTAATCGCCATTACAATTAAAACATATTACCATTTACAATTAAATTTTAAAAATCGTTTTTAAAGGATAGTAGATTTAAAAGAAAAAAAATACAGTAAAACAAGTGAAAAAGAACCTGCCTATTACGGTATCCTGTCTAAAACGGAATAATTTTTTGATCCATGCAAAATGAATATAATAATACCTGAGAAAAGAATACAATACATTTGCACCTCCTAAGATGAGAAATTGTCTATAAGGCATTTCTTTCTGGTCTGCGTGATTCCGTCTTAGAAGATTTTACTGTATATCATTTTTGAAAGTCTCCAATGCATGGATTATGGATTAACGATATTAAATGGTAAGTGAAACATTTACATAAATAAATATTACAGCGTTTGACGCTTCTTTAAAAATGAAGATTATAAACATATAAAAAGAATATCTATAAGCTATTATAAAGCTATAAAGCTATTTTTGGTCAGAACTCTTTCATACGAAACAATTTTTAACCATATCGACGTTAACCATATCGACGTAAACTACGTTTTCTAGAAATTCAATCAGGCCGGACCAGACTCGGGCTAAGATTTAAACATTTTTCCAGGCCGGGATGAACTGTTTTTTCTGTGGGTCGGCTCGAGACTGGGTCTGGATATTTCGACCCGTGCAGACCTCTGATAAAGGCCTCCAGCACAATTTGAAAGAAGATTTAACTTAAAATCTATACACTGCTATCTTATATCCAAAGGAGAGGCACTGTCTTAAATCGACTTTTAATAACGTACAATTTGTGAATGATCCCTATCTTCCATTCAAAATGAGTCAATAACTCGTCTCTCAGAGGCATGGGAAAATGGTGTAAGTCGCGAATTTTGAATTTTAATAACTCTGCGTGTTTTGCACATACCGAGATGAAATTGTTTTTGTTTAATTCAGCAAGGGATAAGAGAAAATTTTCTAATTGGACATTTTACCCAACGGAGGCCGTATAAAAAATTAGTTTTAGTATTTCCTCAAATAGAACCCCCATCGAGTTACAACTTATGTCATTAAATCTGGCACCTTTTTTATGAAACTTTGCAATTGGAAGTATGTGCCTAGGGGCAATATTTAAGGAGATAGCCTATTGTTTATTTATAAATCAACCTGTATATAAATTTCCATATGTTTAAAATAATGTAGTATTATTAAAATACACCGCAGACGATTTGCCTATATAGTCCATAAATGTAATGGAATTCTTTTGAGAATCACTGTAAATAAACCGTAAATGCACACCAATCGTAAAAAAAAAAAAACAAAAAAAAAACAAAAAAAAACCAAAACAAACAACAACAACAAAAAAAAAACATACACACTTCAGTTGAAAATTCATCTTCAGCCATTTCCACTAATAAGGAGTACTTAATAAGGAGTACCACTAATAAGGAGTAATTGTACGTGAATTCTTTTGTGCAGCCCAGTATACGAGGTATAGAATTTACATAAGACGAGTAACATGCAAAAAAGTAGTTAAATTTAAAAGCGCATACCGAAATTGAAAACGCACTCCCAGCAATTATTGCTCAAAGACAGTAGTGTAACCGATTTCTTTTGTGTGTCCATGTAAATGAACGACAAATGCGCCCTACTCTATCGTAATGATCCTGTAGTGAAATTCAGTGATTTAAATCAGTTTCAATACATTTAAATTGGCGTAATGTCATTAAAATACTCTCCAAACGATTTTTTCCCGTAAGTCATAATGTAATGGAATTCTTTTGAGAATTCCTGTAACTGAACTATTAATCCCACATACTTCATATACAATACCAAACATGCTTAGGTGAACCTAAATAACTCTTTTCAATTGCATGAAAATCCGAGAAAATTTACGGGAGCTAGAGCATGACAGACGGGCAAACAAACTGAATGCATAAACACTTTTAAACTTTTTGGAAAATGTTAAAAAATCAGAATAAAGCGAAAACTAGAAAAAGTTACTTTAGACACAAAATTTTGCGTAAAATAGTGTATCATTTTCCCATGGCTTTGTAAAATGTAAGAGGAAATACATTTTGATTTTGCGAAACTAATAATGATAATGAATATATTTTTTCTGTAAGACAGTGTTAAATTATAGGAGAATAAAAAAGAAAAGTGCCCAGCTAAACTGATGGCATTGAGCTCACAGACTATTCACACTAATTGTATATTATACTCTTATTTTAAAGAATAATGCTACTCAAAAAAATAAGTGAAGGGGAATTAGCTCCCGTTTCCCCCTTTATACTTAACCAGTGAACCTCCAAATCTAATCAGGAAAGCTCCTTATCATAATAAACCGGTATACCAAATTTGGAGCAAATCGAATAATCTTGCAAAAAAAAAAAAAACATTTATCTAAATTAAGGTGGTGGACTAACCCTTTATCCTTAACCAATGAATCGCCAAAACGAATCAGGGAAGCTCCTTAACATAATAAACCGGTATACCAACTTCGGAGCAAATCGAATCATTCTGCATGAAAAACCCATTTATCTAAATTAAGAGGGGCGGGCTAACCTCCCTTTTCCCCCTATACCCTTAACCAATGAACCCCAAAACTAATCAGGGAAGTTCCTTAACATAATAAACCGGTATACCAAATTCGGAGCAAATCGAATCATTCTGCATGAAAAACCCATTTATCTGAATTAAGGCGGGTGGACTAACCCTGTTTTTCCCCCCCTTTATCCTTAACCAATGAACCCCAAAACTAATCAGGGAAGTTCCTTAACATAATAAACCGGTATACCAAATTCGGAGCAAATCGAATCATTCTGCATGAAAAACACATTTATCTGAATTAAGGGGGGTGGACTAACCCCGTTTTTCCCCTTTTATCCTTAACCAATGAACCCCCAAAACTAATCAGGGAAGTTCCTTAACTTAATAAACCGGTATACCAAATTCGGAGCAAATCGAATCATTCTGCATGAAAAACACATTTATCTGAATTAAGGGGGGTGGATTAACCCCGTTTTTTCCCCTTTATCCTTAACCAATGAACTCCCAAAACTAATCAGGGAAGTTCCTTAACATAATAAACCGGTATACCAAATTCGGAGCAAATCGAATCATTCTGCATGAAAAACCCATTTATCTGGATTAAGGGGGAGTGGACTAACCCCGTTTTTCCCCCTTTATCCTTAACCAATGAACTCCCAAAACTAATCAGGGAAGTTCCTTAACATAATAAACCGGTATACCAAATTCGGAGCAAATCGAATGATTCTGCATGAAAAACCCATTTATCTGAATTAAGGGGGTGGACTAACCCCCCTTTTCCTCCTTTATCCTTAACCAATGAACCCCCAAAACTAATCAGGGAAGTTCCTTAACATAATAAACCGGTATACCAAATTCGGAGCAAATTGAATGATTCTGCATGAAAAACCCATTTATCTGAATTAAGGGGGGTGGACTAACCCCGTTTTTCCTCCTTTACCCTTAACCAATGAACCCCCAAAACTAATCAGGGAAGTTCCTTAACATAATAAACCGCTATACCAAATTCGGAGCAAATCGAATCATTCTGCATGAAAAACGCATTTATCTGAATTAAGGGGGGTGGACTAACCCCGTTTTTCCCTCTTTATCCTTAACCAATGCATTCCCAAAACTATTCAGGGAAGTTCCTTAACATAATAAACCGGTATACCAAATTCGGAGCAAATCGAATCATTCTGCATGAAAAACCCATTTAACTGAATTAAGGGGGTGGGGTGTGGACTAACCCCGTTTTTCCCCCTTTATCCTTAACCAATGAACTCCCAAAACTAATCAGGGAAGTTCCTTAACATAATAAACCGGTATACCAAATTCGGAGCAAATCGAATGATTCTGCATGAAAAACCCATTTATCTGAATTAAGGGGGTGGACGAACCCCCCTTTTCCCCCTCTATCCTTAACCAATGAACCCCCAAAACTAATCAGGTAAGTTCCTTAACATAATAAACCGGTATACCAAATTCGGAGCAAATTGAATGATTCTGCATGAAAAACCCATTTATCTGAATTAAGGGGGGTGGACTAACCCCGTTTTCCCCCTTTATCCTTAACCAATGAACCCCCAAAACTAATCAGGGAAGTTCCTTAACATAATAAACCGCTATACCAAATTCGGAGGAAATCGAATCATTCTGCATGAAAAACACATTTATCGGAATTAAGGGTGGTGGACTAACCCCGTTTTTCCCTCTTTATCCTTAACCAATGAACTCCCAAAACTAATCAGGGAAGTTCCTTAACATAATAAACCGGTATACCAAATTCAGAGCAAATCGAATGATTCTGCATGAAAAACCCATTTAGCTGAATTAAGGGGGTGGACTAACCCCCCTTTTCCCCCTTTATCCTTAACCAATGAACCCCCAAAACTAATCAGGGAAGTTCCTTAACATAATAAACCGGTATACCAAATTCGGAGCAAATTGAATGATTCTGCATGAAAAACCCATTTCTCTGAATTAAGGGGGGTGGACTAACCCCGTTTTTCCCCCTTTACCCTTAACCAATGAACCCCCAAAACTAATCAGGGAAGTTCCTTAACATAATAAACCGCTATACCAAATTCGGAGCAAATCGAATCATTCTGCATGAAAAACACATTTATCGGAATTAAGGGGGGTGGACTAACCCCGTTTTTCCCTCTTTATCCTTAACCAATGAACTCCCAAAACTAATCAGGGAAGTTCCTTAACATAATAAACCGGTATACCAAATTCGGAGCAAATCGAATCATTCTGCATGAAAAACCCATTTAACTGAATTAAGGGGGTAGTGTGTGGACTAACCCCGTTTTTCCCCCTTTATCCTTAACCAATGAACTCCCAAAACTAATCAGGGAAGCGCCTTATCATAGTGAACCTAGGAAAAAATTTTGAAGCAAATCGGATGTTTCTATCAAGAGTTATCGCGTTACGTACATACGTACGTACATACATACATACATACATACATACAGAACGGGCGGGCACATTAGCTCTCAGGCTTTGATAGCCTGTGAGCTAAAAAGTAATTTTTGCTTGAAATATTGTTAATATTTGAAATGACTTTAGTTATTAATAAAACTAGTATGTTGTGGCCACCACAAACCTTTCTTCTATATAAATCACGTCAATTAAATCATTTAAAGTATAAAAAATTATATTAATTTAACACCAATTCATATCAAAGTATAACTGAATTTGAAATTTGATGAAAATTCGTGCACTAGTTCTTGAGATAGTGCTATAGCAAATATTCTGAAAAATGTAGCATAGCAGCGCCACCTATTGAGCGATTTACACCAAAACATAAACAGCATTAATTGATACCAACGTATACCTGAATCTGAAGTTTGATGAAAATTCGTGCGTTAGTTATTGCGACAGAGCTATGGTGGAAATTCTGAAAAATGCAGCATAGCAGCGCCACTTGTTGAGCGATTTGCACCAAAACATAAGCAGCACTAATTATATCAAGGTATATCTGAATCTGAAGTTTGTTGAAAATCCAAGCATTAGTTCTTGCGATAGATTTATTGCGGAAATTGCAAAAAATGCAGCATAGCAGCGCCACCTTTGAGCGATGTACACCAAAATCTATAAAACGTCCATTCATGTCAAGGACTAACTGAATCTGAAGTTTGATGAAAATCCGTACATTAGTTCTGGAGATTGAGCTATTGTGGAAATCGTGAAAAAGTTGCATAACAGCGTCACCTGTTGAGCAATTTACACCAAAAACTAATCAGTACCAATTTATATAAGGGACTAACTGAATATAAATATTTATTAAATTCCGCGAATTAATTCTTGAGATCGAGCGCCCACAAAATTTGTGTGACAGACTCACAGACAGACATTTTGTAAAAACATGTTTTTCGGAATCTCTGACCCCTAAAACGTGTATATCCCTCGTAAACCGAAAATTTTCACTAGTCCAATACTTTCTTCTTGTAAAGATAGAAGAAAGTAAAAAGAATACTAAGCGAAAACTAGAACTAGTCCAATCTGATCATATCTGATAGCAAAATAGAAAAATACTAGTCGCACTGTAAATCGAAATGTCTTAAATTCAGACACTTAAGTGTCTGAAATGGAGTGTTCAATTTTCAGACATTTTAAAATGTCTGAATTTTTTCAGACCCTTTTTGCGTCTGAATTTTAGACACTTCAAACGTCTGAATCGCAGCCATTTTTTTAAAGCATTATACGTAGCCATGTTTGACCACGTTGATCCTGGAAAAAATATATGGCCATTATTCTGCCCCCCCTCCCCCCACACAGCCTGATTTTAGGGGCTCCAAAATATGGTATGCAATTTTCATAAAGCTGATAATTGAAATCTTTTTCGACATTGTACTGATTATTATTAATATTTTGAATTTATAGAGTAGAATAAGATTAAAAATTAAAATATTTGTCGCAATACAGTAAAACCTATCAATAGTAGGCACCTTAGAACCGTGGAATTTGTTCGCCATTCGGAGGTGTCTGTTTTTCTGAGGTAAAAAAATATAAAATGTGTGCATGTTGTTAATAAAAATGTGCTTCTTAAATAGTTGTGTCCTCTATGTAGGAGTGTCCGTTATGGAGATTTTACAACAAAACTTTCATAGGACAATTTTCTTCAGCGAACACTGACCTTTTTCAAGATAAATACATTTTTTTTACCTCATAAAAGCGAACACAGTCGAATAGCAGGCAAATTCAACGTTCCAAAACGCGTTCAATTCGCGAAGTGGCCGCGATTGAGAGTTTTTACTGTATTTATTATTTTATTTATTTTTTAATCTAATTCTACTTTTAAAGTTCAAAATGCTGATTATAATCAATACAATGTTGAAACACATTTAAAATATAAGCTTTAAAAAAAAATCCATATCGAATTTGGAGCACGTAAAATCGTAGGGGGGGGGGGGGGGTCTGCCCATGCTTTTAATCAGGCCCTCCTTCTGGAAAAAGTCCAACCCTGTATTATGATTCGATAAATGCACGTGTCAGTTTTAAGTGCAAAATCTAGCTATATGCAAATAAATATTTTATAAAATTCTACCTCTTTACTTTGTATTCATTTTTAATTTCAAATTACTGTTTTACTAAAAATAATCAAAAAATCAATATTATATAATTATTTCAAATGAAATATATCTGTATATTTTTACCGCATTCTTACAGTTACGTTAACGGTACATGATTACATGAATTTAAGAATCTAAAAATAATCATTAAAATTAAAATAAAAAAGAAAAGTGCCCAGCTAAACTGATGGCATTGAGCTCACAGACTATTCACGCTAATTGTATATTATACTCTTATTGTAAAGAATAATGCCACTCAAAAAATAAGTGAAGGGGAATTAGCCCCCGTTTCCCCCTTTATACTTAACCAGTAAACCTCCAAATATAATCAGGGAAGCTCCTTATCATAATAAACCGGTATACCAAATTTGAAGCAAATCGAATAATCTTGCAAAAAAAACCAGTTATCTAAATTAAGGGGGTGGACTAACCCCCCTTTATCCTTAACAAATTAATCGCCAAAACGAATCAGGGAAGCTCCTTAACATAATAAACCGGTATACCAACTTCGGAGCAAGTCGAATCATTCTGCAAGAAAAACCCATTTATCTGAATTAAGGGGGGGTGGGCTGACCCTGTTTTCCCCCCTTTATCCATAACCAATGAACCCTCAAAACTAATCAGGGAAGTTCTTTAACATAATAAACCGATATACCAAATTCGGAGCAAATCGAATCATTCTGCATGAAAAACACATTTATCTGAATTAAGGGGGGGGGGGTGGACTGACCTGTTTCCCCCCTTTTTCCCCCTTTATCCTTAACCAATGAACCCCCAAATCTAATCAGGGAAGTTCCTTAACATAATAAACCGGTATACCAAATTCGGAGCAAATCGAATGATTCTGCATAAAAAACACATTTATCTGAATTAAGGGGGGTGGACTAACCCCGTTTTCCCCCCTTTATCGTTAACCAATGAACCCCCAAAACTAATCAGGGAAGTTCCTTAACATAATAAACCGGTATACCAAATTCAGAGCAAATCGAATGATTCTGCATGAAAAACCCATTTATCTGAATTAAGGGGGGTGGACTAACCCCCCTTTTCCCCCTTTATCCTTAACCAATGAACCCCCAAAACTAATCAGGGAAGTTCCTTAACATAATAAACCGGTATACCAAATTCGGAGCAAATCGAATGATTCTGCATGAAAAACCCATTTATCTGAATTAAGGGGTGTGGACTAACCCCGTTTTCCCCCCTTTACCCTTAACCAATGAACCCCCAAAACTAATCAGGAAAGTTCCTTAACATAATAAACCGCTATACAAAATTGGGAGCAAATCGAATCATTCTGCATGAAAAACACATTTATCTGAATTAAGGCGGGTGGACTAACCCCGTTTTTCCCCCTTTATCCTTAACCAATGAACTCTCAAAACTAATCAGGGAAGTTCCTTAACATAATAAACCGGTATACCAAATTCGGAGCAGATCGAATCATTCTGCATGAAAAACCCATTTTTCTGAATTAAGGGGGTGGGGTGTGGACTAACCCCGTTTTTCCCCCTTTATCCTTAACCAATGAACTCCAAAAACTAATCAGGGAAGCGCCTTATCACAGTGAACCTAGGAAAAAATTTTGAAGCAAATCGGATGTTTCTATCAAGAGTTATCGCGTTACGTACATACGTACGTACATACATACATACATACATACATACATACATACATACAGAACGGGCGGGCACATTAGCTCTCAGGCTTTGATAGCCTGTGAGCTAAAAAGGTGACTAGAGATAAGGCGAGATCCTTTTTCTAAATCGTTAAGTAAGATTTGTTGACATCAACAATTTTTTTTCTGCTTCAACGTCTACATAGTGACGTCAATTTCCGTTCAAACAATCAAATCGTGAAGCTGTGGTTTTGACTTTTGAATCATTGATGTTGAAAATTAAAAAAGATTATATGTTGACTATTTTCAGTATGGCTAATGGGATATATTTCTAAAATACTCGGAAACATTAAAATTATAGCAAAGGGAAATCCTTTAATTAGAATGACCGGATTTAATGAGTTTTATCAGTTTTATCAAAACATTTTAAAATAAATAAATGAACACAAGTAATTCGCTGTATTAAATGTATGGGGGAATCAATGAATGGAAGGATGTTCGAACTATATTCTTTTTTAAAATTTATGATGTACACACTATGAGGCAGAAGAAAACTTCATTAGACAAGAAAAGCATAAATAATAAATAAAAGCAGCTATTAATAGGAATGTTTACTAGAAATGCTTTTGAATTCCAGTACATAACACATAATAAATCTATCAGAAATGTAAAAATCGATGTAAACATTACAAATGCTGCCGCATTAAATGCTTATAAAAATATTGCATACATAAATAAATAATTAAAAAGGGTACTTCAGAGTAATGATTACACCAAAAAAATACTATTAAGGTAGTAATGGCTACATAAGAAAAGGCTCAGGAAGGTGTAAAATTAATAAATTCAGTAACCGCTAATATACACCATGTAGACACACCAAAATTTATTTTAAAGATAACATTGGATAGAAAATAATACAGAAATATGATTGCAGATGATTTGAAGAGTAGAAATTTAAATATTAGCAAAATAAAATTGTAACATGGAAATACCATAGGCAAAATGCTTTGAACATATTTTGGCATAACTCAGGAACTAATAAAGCTATAGACTCGTGTGAAGTCTCCATTTAAAGAGAAAACATTCACAGGGAGTTTTAAATGCATAGTTAAGACCCCACTTACCTGGGAAAAGGTCTGATTATTCCAAAAGCACATTCGCCCAGAAGACGTCCGGATTGGAGGCTACATTAGTATCCGTTAGTTAGGCAGACTTTGATATTTAAAAATAAAATCCCCTTGCACATCCGGCTAGCTCTGTTAAAAGAATGGAAAATTTCCATCCTGAAAACATAGCCCGCCAGACAACAGTTTTCTTTACAAATTTGACGAGACGAAGAACACTATATTAGTGTTATAGATAAATATTAATACGGAGTACCACTATGTCGATAGAAATTAAATCCCGGAACTTCACATTCCGCAAAAAACAATCAAGTCAAAATAAATTATTAGTTAAAATGTACGCGTACATCAAAACAAACATTCAGTTTGAATTACAAACGAACATCGAGTTCGAGCGCATGCGCAACTGAGAGTGCCCCCTGGTGAATGCGGAGCGGAGTTACAAAGTGTCTTAAAATTAGACACTTGCAGATTTTTTAGACACTTTTATCAGTTCGTGTACACTATGATCATAGTAAGACACTTAGATGTTTTAAATTAAGACATCTATTGTGACTGAATTTTCAGATTTAGACACTTAAGTGTCTAAAATTCTTTTTCAGTCACATATGTGTCTTAATTTAAGACGCCTCTATTTGCAGTGCGGATATACCAATTCCAAAACTTTTTTTATATCTCATACATGTTAATACAAAATTCGCAAGCACAGTGCTAAAATTAAATGCTAATCTATGCCCATCGTGAGGGTTCTAAAGATATAAAATTCCGTGGATTAGTTCTTGAGCTATGACTATCGCTAAAATCGTGTAAATCATGCACAATGCAGCATAGCAGCGCCACCTGATGTGTGATTTACAGCAAAACCTAGTCAGCAACAACTAATGTCAACGTCTAACTGAATCTGAAGTTTGGTGAAAATCCGTGCATTACTTTTTGAAATAAAGCTATTGCAAAAATCGTGAAAAATCCAGCATAACAGCGCCATTTAAAGGGCGATTGACACGAAAACTTAATCAGTAAAATCTTGTGTCAACGTTTAACTGATTCTGAAGTTAGATGAAAACTCTTGCATTAGTTCTTGAAATTGAGCTATTGCGGAAATCGTGAAAAATGTAACATAGACGATTTACACCAAAACATAATCAGCACCAATATTTATCAAGGTACACCTGATTCTGAAGTTTGATGAAAATTTGTGCGAAGCCGGTGTTATTGTTTACTTAAAAATTACTCGTTCAAAATTAAAATCAAATAAGGTTAAGGTAGGTTTTCTTTCCGAAAATTAAAAACAACGGCAAAAAATACTGTATATAATAAAAATTCTTTATACACTATTACATTTTACTGGTCAGAAGCAACGATTGTTGGCAATGATGCACTGCGCATATTAGAAGTTAGTGATGTTTATTACTAACTCGTTGATTGATCGCGCATGAACAATCAACTGACTGACTTGATTAGAAAAATAAAATCTTAATTCACGTAATCTGTACTTTAACATTTAGATATTTAATGTTTCTTTTAAAAATTTACGGTTTCAGTTTTAATTAATATTTCACCTTTTATCGGAATCATTTTGTTACATATTTTACCACCAAAACTCGGAATCAGTTAAAATCAGTTGTAACTATAGCCATTCATTAAAACTAGTTGGAACTAAGTAGGTTTTAATCTTAGAACACCTGATGTGAAATTCATCATGAATCGTTGCGAAAAGGATTGCAATGTGGGTAGTGTAATTTTTTTAAGCGTAACTTAAAAACGACTTCGCAGAACGAGCTGTAAATTTGAATTCGCTTATTTTTGAAGTTTCTAGTAATCTGTTTCTGTTAAATTCATATTTTGTTTTGAAAAATAATTTTCCTATTTTCGATTTTTATTACCGGAAAAGGCGTATACAGAACTCTCTTAAATCTGTACATTTATAAGCAATCATATAGTACGAATTGGAAAAAACTGAGCGAAAAAATGCCCCGGCTGGGAATCTAACCCAGATCCTTGGCTTACAAGGATCGCTCAGATTTAAATATTTTGTACACAGCCTGCAAATATATTAACATTTCTTGATAGATTACTGCACTTATATTTTTGCTGTATTTAAACCACTACCATATTATTATAAACATCGCTATAGTTCGATGACCATACACCATTGCGCAAAATTAGCAGCATTTTTAAAAGCAAGATACTTTTTCTGCCAAAATTACCCCATCTTTGCCAAATAGCTTACTTTTGCCACCAAACTGTGGATGGACAACAATTGTTGAAGAATAATAAATTTAACTTTTATAAAACATGGAGAATTTCACTCAGGATATGACTGACATAATCGCATACACAAAAAAGTTTATTTTTATAAATGACAATACAAATTCACTGCGATGTACAAAAGTTTTTTCACATGATTTTTAAGTACTCAAACGATTGTTTTGGAATTCAAAATCTAAATTTTACATCCCGCTCTCCACCGGAAAAAATGACATTATATTTAAAAGTAAACAAACATTTTTACATTTAAAACTTAAACGTCATCACTCTTTTACCACTATGACATAATTTTCACTGACTTTTCACTATCGACCGTGCTGAGACTATGATCGATAGATATAAATATCATCTCCATAACTTATCGATGCTTTGCGACTAGTAGGGTAAGGAGCCCTATTATCGTCCCCCCAGTCACTTTTAGGCCCTTGGAAGTTGTGATTTTCAGTGGAAATCTACCAAATTTGGATTTTAGATAGACTAACTACCCACGCACATAGAAACATAGGCAAATATCGTACAAAAAATTTGTAACAATGCAAAAAATTGTTTTTTCAAAAGTATTTAAAAAAGGCAAAGGAAAAAAATGGTCCCAATTTCGCCCCCTCCCCCCCCAAAAAAAAAAATCCAATACGCAGAGGCTTAACTTATAACTAAATCAAAATTTATTTCTAAATGAGTAAGTAATTTAATTTACATTAAAGTAAGGCACAAAGAAATGTACTAATTATCAGTGAAAGAATAACATAACGAAACATTAGCCATCGAAACATGAGGGAAAAAATCGAAAAAATGTCTTGTTAAAGCATTCCTAATTTCGTCCCCGGGACGAAAATAAGAATTGCAAGGGGGACGAAATTGGGACCACGCTACTTCCCAATCTGGCTGAACTTCAGTTCCCGTAAGATGTACTGAAAGTCCTAGAACTCATTGTAAGTCCTAAAACTCACGACTTAATAAGAACTCAGGTCTTCTAAAAATAGGAAATCCACCGTCTTTAATTTATGTATGGCGAACAAAACTTTCAATCCTGACCCCTTTTACCTTCCGTCCCTTGTGCCTTGCGTCATAAGTCGTGCCACTTTCGCAGAAGCGGAGAAGTTAAGGGGGACGAAATTAGGAGAGGGGAAAAATATGGGCACTTTACCCTATCTTTCACTTTTCTATACTTACTGAAAAAAGAAATACATACTTAAAAAATCTACCGAGCGATGCTCGGTCTACCAGGTACTAAAATTATTTAAATTTAAATTAATTTTTTTACGATTTACTTTATATTCGACAGTATGAAGGTTTGAAATTTTATTATAAAATTCTTTTACTGACTCGTTTCTAAAAATAAATTGATTGTAAGTGCTAATAGATCGAGAAATAAAATAATTGAATTACAAATTTTGGAATGTGTAAAGTTTGAATTCTAGATGTCAGTGCGCATCTGTAAAATTACTTAAAATAGGCAGAATATGATGTATTTTAGTTTTGTGGCAACATTGATTTAAGAAAATCTTTTCATTTCATTTACGAAAATAATTTAGGCTTAATTTTTAATTAGCTGCAATTTATATTCAAAAGCATGATTTATCGAAATGTGAGTGACTGTGTCAGAAGACTGTTAAAATACCTTTCGAAAGATACTTCATTCATCGCTTTGTGTTATATAGATTCATAGAAAAAGGGATTATTGGCAACGGAAATAATATATATGATAACATATTTTTACTTTCTTTACAAGAAGAAAGTATTGGATTTGTGTAAATTTTTGAATTCCGGTTTTCGACGGATTTACACGTTTCAGGGGGCCAGAGATCCCGAAAAACATGTTTTTACAAAATGTCTATCTGTGAGTCTGTCTGTCTGTGTGTTTGTGACACAAATTTTGTGGGCGCTCTTTCTCAAGAACTAATGCACGGAATTTAATGAAAATTTATATTCAGTTAGTCCCTTATATAAATGGGTGTTGATTATTTTTTGGTGTAAATCGCTCAACAGGTGCCGCTGCCATGCTGCATTTTTTACGATTTCCGCAATGGCTCTATCTCACTTCAGATTCATTTAGTCCTTGGTATGATTTGGTGTTTACTACGTTTTGGTGTAAATCGCCCAACAGGTGGCGCAGCTAATCAGCATTTTTCACGATTCCCGCCATGGCTCTATCTCAAGAACTAATGCATGAATTTTCACCAAACTTCAGATTCAGTTAGTCCTTGATATGCGTTGGTGTAAATAGCCCAATAGGTGTGCTTCTATGCTGCATTTTCCCTGATTCCTGCAATAGCTTTATCTCAAGAAGTAATGCACGTATTTTCATCAAAGTCAGATTCAGTTACCAAGTTGACTTAACTTGTTGCTTATTGGATGTTGATATATCGCCCAACAGGTGGTGCTGGTATGCTGAATTTTTTACGATTTCCGCCATAGCTCGACTCATAAACTAATGGACGGTTTTTCACGAAATTTCAGATTCAGTGGGAAGTTGACATAAGTTGTTGCTGAATAGATTTTGATGTAAATCACCTAACAGGTGGTGCTGATATGCTGCATTTTTCAGGAAGTATTAACATGTACTAGATAGAAGAAGGTTTTGGGATTGGCACATCTGACTAGTTCCTCTTGTAATTCTTTTTGTTATATTGGAAACCCTTTTCCCTTTGTTTTAATGGTAACATTTCAAATTGATGAATTCTTTTACCATTTAAAATTACTTTTATAATTTCTATGTATTCTATACCTTCTCAAAAATTTATTCATTTAAAATTACTTTCGTAATTTGTATGTAATCTGTACCTTGCCAGAGATTTATTCTTTTGTTAAAACTCTGAAGTTCAATACTCGTTGAAACCGTAAAAATTCTTTTGTTATTTCTACATGAAGAACAATTTTAAGGTTTTATACGGCATTCATACTGTATTTTAAAGACTGTAATGTCTATTGCTAAAATCAATTAGTGTCTCAATTTTGTAAAACTTTAAATTTGCATTACTACCTTAACATCTTAAATATGTAGGGGAGGTAGGGGAGGTATGATACATTTTTTTTAACAAATTTTTTACAACCCTTAGAAAGCTATTTATAAATAAATTTTTCGTGTTTTCTTATAAAGTGACCTTTTATTCATTTATTAAAAATATTTTGAATTTAAAAAATAGTCATTCAAAAAATATATCCCAATTATTTTCAATGGTTACTACCGTATCAAATCTCTCCATTACTGGGGAGGATTGATACACTAGCAAGGGAGGTTTGATACATTGTTATGTAAATTGAAAAAAAATGCAGAAAATTCAATTTATGCGTCATACAATTTTTTATGATAAATCTTGAAATATTTAAGTAAAATTTGAAAAGAAATGACATTGACATATTTTTGTTTCAGAAATGTTTTTACAAAAATATTTAAACTATTGCTATTATTTAAACAATCCTATTAACACACTTTTTAGAGAATAAATAATCAAAAAACCCCCTAGAAATCTAGCTGCAAGGAAAAATGAAGTGAACATTGCTGATTTGCAAACAATTTAACATAAATTTAGCACATTTAAGATTCCTTTAAACCCTTTCAGGGGCAAAGCATTTTCAATGCTAAAGTGTTCAATAAATGCATGGCACCAGAATTTACCAACAAATTTAATCAGAAATAAGAAAAGAGATATATTTCACTTTCATACTAAATTGAAAATATTTTACCAAAATGCTGGTGCCAATGTTGCGTTTGGGAATTAAAATTAAGTGGTTTCATAAACATACCACCAACCCTCAAATGGTTAAAAGAAAAACTAATAACTCTATCATTTTGATAAGTAAAATCGGGTATATTTAACGTTTTTTCAATTTGCCGTTCGTCAATTATAGAAAGATTTTCCCTTTCAGGCCATTTAAACTTTTCCCCTTCTACATGACGAGCAAAGCGAACTAACCATCTATCATCTCACTGCTTTTCTATGTAACCTACATAATGCCTATGAATAGTCTCTTTGTTCTTCCTTACCAATTTCAGTAGCTCTTGCTGTAAAACAATAATGAATATTACAGTCCTATATTAGTTTGCAAACTTAAAAAAACTATTAAATTTCAAATATACAAGTGTATCATTTCTCCCCAGTACTAATGTATCATTTCTCCCTGTTATGCCTTATTGGATTTTCAATCACTTTGTACAAATGCAGTTGCAAAATGGTAATCTTCTTTCTAATAAAACTAATCCTAACAATGTGCTTTATAAATAAAAAAAATTACAAGATATTATCTTTACAAGAATAAAAGTTATGAAAGAAAATCAGCCAATGAAAAAAATTACCTTGACATTCCAAAAACCTTCAAAATTAAAAGAAAAGAAAAGTTGTCAGTTCTTCACTGATTAGTCCAGCTAATGATGGCTTCAGAAAATAAAAGAAGACTTCACATGTGTTAGAATGTTGAGAAAAAATGTCAAAGTATCAACCCTCCCTATGTATCAAACGTCCTCTACCTCCCCTACCGCGGTGAAGTAAACTTATATTAAATTTGAGAACTTTGTCTATGTTAACGTAAAACTAAATGTTTACAAATAAAATCAAAAGAAGAAACGCAATTTTTCACCCTGATTCAGCATAAAATATAATGTGAACTTTGAAAAAGCCACAGTTTTACTTAAAAGGCGATTAAAGTAGCAATTTTAAAATATACATTTTATTTTAAACTTCTTAGTACTTTCAAGCTCTCCAAGCTCATCATCAGAGAATATTTTAATAACTAATTGTTGTTTACTTATACAAATACGTCACTTTGTTTTGAAAATCACAGAGTCAATAATTACTAGAGTTGAAAATAGAAGTAGCAGTAGCAGTTTCTTGATTGAACTTGAGCAAAGTGACGTATTAAAATTTAAAAGTACGGCAGTTAAATATCTTTTTCTACCTATGAAAAGTGCCGTATGAGAACATAATGACATCATAAAAATAAATGGAACTACAATTAATAATAATATATATTTCCTCTAATTAAATTCAATCCAAGAAACTGCTACTGCTACTTTCAATTCTAGTAATTATTGGCTCTCTGATTTGCAAAACAAAGTGACGTATTTGTATAAATAAACAACATTTAGTTATTAAACTATTCTCTGATGATGAGCTTGGTTAGCTTGAAAGTACTAAGAAATTTTAAATAAAATGTATATTTTAAACTTGTAACATCTTTTTCATTACTTTAGTCGCCTTTTAAGTAAAACTGTGGACTTTTTAAAATTCATATTATATATTTTATAAATGTTTACATTTTGTCGACCGATAACGAGTATACTAATTTAGCGCATGTTTTTTTAATTACCAGAATTTTTCAGCAGTAATGTTTGCTGTATTTAATCATGGAACGTATAAGTAGTTTAATAACTACAGTTACATCTTCTCCAAATGGCTCACACATTCTGCAAGACATTCTGTTCATAGATTGAGCGGGAAGTTGACAGCAACTATGAACCCCCTCAATGCTGCTTCACTGTTCATACTGCTCAGCACTGATTTAAAACATGGTGCGTACTCACTCAGCAGTAAAACTTCGTCTTATATTAAATAAAAATTAAATATTAATAAAAATTGGCATTTAGGTCCAACTTTGTTGTATGAGTTTACTGTTGTTAGTCGTAAAATAACTCGCTCCACAATAAAAGTAGGAAAAGCATAAAATATAAGTTATTTTTTCTTCCTTGAAATTCTTTTTTTGATATTTAAAATCTGTTCGTTTTTAATGAGAGTAATATTTCGAACTGATGAATTCACACACTACATTCCCTTCACAATTTCGAAATATTCTACTCCCTGAATCATTCTTTTGTTAAAACTAGGAATTTCAGCACTCGTAGATTTCCTACAAATTCTTCTGTTATTTCTGCTTGAATAATTATATCTAGGACTTATACTGCATTTTGAAACGTATTTTGAGTTGGTAATCTCACTTAGTCTCCAAATTTTAGAAACATTTAATTTTGCATTTCTTGTTTAATAGTTTAAATTTCTACATTTGAACTAAACTTTTTACAGTTTTTAGAACTTCATCCTATATTAAATTAAAGCTAAATATAATTAAAATTTGACATAAAGATTTAATTTTTTTGCATTAGTTTACTATTGTTGGTCGTAATGTAACTCGATGTTGCAATCACCAATAAAACAATAAATATTTGTTTAAGTTAAATAATGCCATAAAAAGTGATAAAATATCTTTATTTAGATTGACGAACGTTTCATCGCACAAACGGCGACATTTTCAAAATCATGCATGATAGAAAATATTTTCACATAATTTACAAACAATAACATGGTAAACAATGTCACGAGACATCATGGATAATGAAAAACATTTCAAACATAAAATAAAATTAAAGTTAAATTGGCTATTTGCGAGAATGGATTAATTTTTACTATTGTTACTAAAATTACATAGCATCTCTTTCCAAATATTAGGTAAATCAAGGGACACTGAATCATTGCAAATATTCTCGTTGCGTAAAAATATATCTATTGCTTCCCGGATTATGGATGGTAAATATAATCTTGATGGATAAATTAACCTGTTATTTTTAATATCGATCTGTCAAGGTTCATCGCTGCATAATCTGGCCAAGGCTGCGGTTCTCCTGTTGTATTTGATGTCTGCTATATGCTCTTTGATTCTAGTTTTAAGCTTTCTGCTTGTCATACCTATACAAAACTGCACTATTCCATCTTCTTTGGTGAAAGGTATTTCGTATACTCCTGATAACTGGTTTGACTCAATTGGATCTATTTTCTTGCATACTATATTTTTTTAATTTCATGGAAGGTTTTGCAACTAGGGAGGTATTGAAAAAAAAATCCACGCTCGCCGATAGCCATTTTAATTTTTATTTTATTTTATGTTTGCAATGTTTTTCATTATGCATGATGTCTCGTGACATTGTTTACCATGTTATTGTTTTTAAATTATATGAAAGTATTTTCTATCGTGAATGATTTTGAAAATGTCGCCGTTTGTGCGACGAAATGTTCCTCAATCTAAATAAAGATATTTTATCACTTTTTATAGCATTATTTAACTTAATCTGTTTATAAGTGATTATTATATATGTTGTTATAAAATATTTGTTTGTGAAACATGCAGTATAGGCCGGGAGGCGACTGCACAAATCATCACCTCATAGAGTGGACCGCTGAAATTCCAGGATTTGACAAATCTCGATTCGCCTATTAAAATGCAACTGGTCTGCCAAGTCACATCTTGCTGGAAAACACCTGTAAACCCGATTTTAGTGGCAATTTATAGGTTTACCATTGTGTCTTCCTGCTCCCAGTGCTCCATGTGTTCATACCTTTGGGTCCAATGATAAACCTTCAATCAACAATGATAAACCTGCGATCAACCACTAAAATCGACTCTGTATGTGTTTTCCACTAAGATATGACTTGACAGACCAGTTGCATTTTAGTATGCAAATCAAGTTTTGTCTAATTCTGGAATTTCAGCCGTCAACTCGATGAGGTGATGGTCTGTGCAACCGTTTCTTAGTGTAAAACTGTTTTTTTTTTCTTTCTTGTTGCGATACCATAAAAAGAAACTAAACAAAAATGTTATTATTAGTAGTACTACTTATAGGTTCACAAGTTCGCTCATTCTACCAAGAATAAATACAATTCGTGAATTTTTCATAATCGGGATCCGCGCCAAATTTGCATATTGTAACGGACATGTTTTAACACAACATGAGTTTCAGCCCTGCAATTAGGCGTGATTTTTAAAATAAACATTGAATGCTTATAAAAGCTTGTTTTATTATTTTATTTTTTACTAGCCACCCTTGGCGACCAGTTTAGTCTCCCGTAAAATTTATGTTTGGGAAAGCATGCTAAACATTGTATTATGTTACTTTTATTCATAATTTAATTTACTTGACTTCCTTAAATATAATTAATATAATCCCTTAATTAATATTAGTTTTGTTGCATTAAAATATCTCAATTTGTTCATTTTCTGTAAGCAAGTAAACCCTATTGGTTTACAATGGAAATCTATGGGCATTTGGCGAAATATTAGAGATATCGCCAATTTGGTGTCCTTTTAGGCGACTCATTTCGGTCGCCAATTTTGCCAATATCGCCAAGTTGACGACAAACTTAACTGGATTTGGCGATAAAACAGGTTCCCCCTTACGGTAACCCCTGTTATAAGTATGGATGTGCATTAAATACTGTTCAATAACCAATGAGATGCGTTTCATTCGGGCGTTGCCATTAAACAATTAACAAATAATCGCGATTTCTGTGCCACCGTGCGATAGCGTAATATATATATAGATTTTACTTTTATATTTATTTCGATGTACCGATGCTGCGTTATTCATTTCTTTAAGAATATTTAGCAAAAGTATCCATATATAAAGCATTTTAAATATGTCGAAAGTATTAAAATGCAAAATAAAAAATCTTTATAATTCTTATTCTGAAGTTGAAATTCAGTAGATTTTCTTACGCGAATATTTTCTTGAAGTGATAAAATTTTTTACTGTTTTTAAAACTTTTGAAAAGTTCAAAACTTTATTCCTGTAAATGATTTATTCTTTTGTTACAACTTGCAGTTTCAAAACTCATTGATTCCGAAATTTCCTGTTCAGTTTCTTCTGTCATTTCTGCTTGAATAATGGTTTCAAGGGTTTCATTGTCTTTTAATATCGGATTCTGAAGAATGTGACACTTGGTATTGAAAAAGATTATACACAGTAAAAAAAAAACGGGAAAAATTACAGCTGATTTGGCTGTGAATCGCTAAAAAACAGCGTTTTATTAACTTCACTATCGATTTACAGTAAACTGCTGTTATTTCAACAACGCCAAAACCGCCCCGACAACATTCCAGATGAGATACAGGCACAGTGTAAAGCCAAAGCAGGTTATTATTACCGCTAGTTGTGTCGTACGAGTGTTAGAGTCGGTCTACGGTCTTAATGTGTGCTTATTATTGAATTCAAAATGGCGATTTTGGATACTGAAATACAGTTCTGGATTAATATATTTTAAAAATTCAGGGTAAGTTTTATTTTTATGTTTATTCGTATCATTGATTTAATAACTGTATCAAATAGGGCAGTTCTCTTATATAATGTAAGATACAAATTTTGTATTTAAGCACATAATATATAGATATAAACGTTGAGACAGTAGCTTTTGAATCATTTGTATAAGGATTAATTATTTTGTCTTAAATTATAACAAAAGAAAATATTTCCAATTTAGATTTGAAAGAAATCATTTTTCTTTTTCTTTTCATCATAGGACTTAGTTATTATTTACTTATGTGTCAAAGTACAGATTAAAAAAAAAAAATCCTTATTTTTTAGATATGTTTTGCTTTGCTATTATATATTTTTCGCAATTCCAATTTTTCCATTATTTGTATTTTAATATACCTTACTAACCTAAATTATACAATATTTTTTAGTTGTCTAAAAGCTTTAAGTACGCTTTTTGTACTAATTTAAATATTTTTATTTATTTAATGTATTATTATAGTTTATTAAAATTTCAAAAAAATCTTACGACCTATGGTCCTATTTTCCGTCGGAGTTATTCAGATTTTATAGATGCTAGTTTTTTACGTGCATTTCTTTTCATTTTTTATATGTAATTTTGAAATCATTTATTATGTGTAAGCTGGATACACTTCTTTATTAATCCATAAAATATTTCAAGAGTTTGCTTACTATTATCGCAGCATTCAAAAGCAGCAGATCGCATTTTGCTTTTGATAATTATCGAACAATAAAAAGTAATTAGCACTAGTTGCTGAAATTCGATATTTTGAATGTTCTCCATGTATGTTATACGCAGTATATTTGAAATTCACATAAGGAAAATTCTTTACAATGAGTTACAATAGATTGAAATTTCCGATTTATTGCTTTTTTCGGTGTATTTTCTTATTTTATTTATTATTTTGCTTTATGGTGATGCTAAATTTGTATCTTACACATGTATAACAGAATTTATTATATAACAATGTTATTAAAACAATGATATAAGTAGACATAAAGATAACACTTATAGTGCTCTTAGTTTTTAAAAGATGTCTCATAGTAGACAAAAAAGAAATATTCAAAGTAAACAAACATTGCAGGGCTGGCGGGGGGGGGGGGATGCAAACGCATTTCTACAAATAAAAATAATAATAAATAAAATAAAATGAATACAAAATGAAAACATACCGAAAAATATGAAATACCGAAATATGAAAAAAAAAAAAAAAAAAACATACCGTTGGAATGTGGCATTCACCTTGAAAACTATATCGAAATAAAATTAAAACTTGCTAAAAAGGTGCATTTAATGTCACAAATATAAAAAGATGTTAATAAGATGTTGTCTATTATATATATAAAATCCAAACGGAAATTTCGTTCCGAACGCCGAGATTTCGAGTTCTACCGCATGGATTTTTACGGAACTTATACCGTTAGATAGGTATCGTTCCAGGGAAGGTTTTAAGCTATAACACAACATTCTACCTAGATTGGTTATAGAATTGGTACGGAAAATTCTATTATTTTGGACTTTGTTACTTCATATTTCCTTAAATATCTGGGCTCCTATTGGTCGTAGAGCTTAGATCTCGCGTCAAAAGTAGCTCCGAAGCACCCAAGCAAACTTTTCCCCGCGATTATTTTGCCGTCTTCCGATTTCCTCTAACTCTATTAGGGGCCCGCGCAGGGCCCCTTTAAAATATTTTTCGTAGTAATTTCAGCAATTATCTTAAATTATTGGTTAAGACCGAAACCCTCCCTATTCATGTATCTACGGAAAGGTTGCATGAAGGAGTTTCGTTCAGATACGCTTTCGTTAAGAATAGAGTGCGCTCCCTGGTGATGGAATGTGGAACTAACATAACGCGATATTGTTAAAATTAGGAAATCTAACAATGCGATCTGTTTTAAACTTTGAGATAGTTCATAACACATAATCTGTTATCTATTCTATTATATATATATATATAATCTATTATCTATTCTATTACCTATCTATTATATATATATAATCCAAACGGAAATTTCGTTTCGAACGCCTAGATTTCGAGTTCTACTGCATGGATTTTTACGGAACTTATACCGTTAGATAGGTATATTTACAGGGAATGTTTTAAGCTATAATACACCATTCTACCTAGATTAGTTATAGAAGTATGACGGAAAGTTCTGTTATTTTGGACGATAAGGTTACCATTTTATTTCTTGGCGAAGTTTTTTGTTGTTGAAAAAATTGAAACGGCTATTACACCTAGAAAAATAAAAGACAAAAAACTGTTACTAATTTTATTTAAAATCTTTAAAAAAGAAAAAAAAAGAAATCCATTTTAATGAGTGATAATATTAAAAAAAAACGAATATATTTAATTTAAACATGAAAGAGAATGTTCGTAATACTTAAAGAATTACTCAGTTGAAATATTGCAATTGAAATATTATTTGGCGATTTATCTTTTGCATCAGGTTAAGAAAAATGTATCTGAAAATTGATAAAATGATATCAAGGAAGTTCCCCATAAGCGCATGCTCAGCATTATTTGAAAAAAAAAATATCGAATATTCTTCTCATAAATATATATATATCCATAAAAAAAATCGGCAGAACCTCTATTTAGCATTCCTAAAAAAATAATGAAACTTTCATTTTTTGCGATTTAGCGCTGGATGGCGACACGATAAAATTTTGAATAATACTATGATAAATATTCTTTAAGAAAAACTTTTTCAACTCTCGATACGAAGTTAGTTTAAGTAAGTTTAACTTAAATATATACATATTTATAACTGCAGTTTTGTCATATACATTTATATATGTAACAATCAAATTTAACGATCGTATTTATGCCGTTTACAATGAAATTTAAATGGATTAAATTGTTTCAAACTCAAATTAAGGTCCGATTCTGAGCATTGGCAATTTGACTTCGATATTGTTAGTGTCAGAGACAACAAAAGAGTTTTATTGCCATGGAAACAACAATTTAATATCGAAATGTTTAATGATAGCATTCTTAATTAAAATACCCTTAAAATTTATCCAGCCGGTGACACCGTATAAAATTAAATAGCTCAATACAAGTAACACGCAATTTGCATATATTATATAAGCTTACAGCAAAAATAGTAAACTAATCCACAGTTTAAGTTTAAATTCATTGAGCATTAGGCATTTAAATACTCTATTTAACAAAGAATTTATAAATGCATTTCAATCTCTTGCATTTGGCGAGGAAACCTATTGGTTCGCCAAAGAGCGTCGAGCGTTCGTCTGTTCGCGCCAAATACTCGAAAAAATATTTTTTTACAGATTTTCTACTGCGGTTCGACCGCTATATTTTTACCGATCTTTTTTACATACATGAGTCATTTTATTAGCATTTCCCTTTTCAAAATATTTTGAGTATGCGTTTTAAGGGGACCTTCCTTGTGAGTAACAATTATTATTATTATTATTATTATTATGTATCTCTTACAGAAAAAACTAGCAGATGTAATTATAAAAATAATGATATTACATAAATAGCAGTTAATATTATAAAAGTGAGTCAAATATTTAAATTTTAATGCAAACGTTTGCCTCCCCCCCCCCCCCCACACACACATATTATAAATAATTTAATTTCAGATATTTAAAATATTTTTCGCGTACTTTACTACGGATACATGCTATTTTGTTTTTCCCCAAACTTTTATAACCTCGAACTCAGATCAACAAATATTGTCCACACTTTTTTTTTTTTCTTAACATATATCGCCAATTTTTCTTTTAGAAAAGTCTACTGTTTCAAATGTTAAGTAATAAAGATTATTCTTAAGAAAATGTATGCAATTTTGCGTTATTAATACCACAAAAGAAAATATTTTGCAATAAAAATTGCTTACTGAAATATGAACTATTTAGATGTTTCTTTTATATTTGAAAGAGTCAGATCAGTGATCAGACAGTGGCTGTCAGACAGTGATCGCGATTGTAGAAGATTACATGAAATTTGTACTTAGCTATTAGTAAATTTACGTTTTTTCATTATGAAGCAAACGGAGAACAGAAGATTTAGTATTATATATTTTTTTATTTGCAGTTATTTTATTGTCACTAAAAAATAAATACTTGGGAAAAAAAATTTGAAATTCCAATGGTGGCTGGTGGAACAATATTTGTTGATTTATCATTTTAGCCTAGATAAGAAAAAATGTACCTGAAATGCAGATAAAATTGAAAATAGAAATCATTATAAAGCAAGTTCTTCTGACGCACAATCCTATTCGCTAAACTGAGGAAAAAATTAACGATTTTAGGTTTATTTAGGCAGCAGACTGAAGAATAATGTAATTTTGAAAATAAAAAGTGTATTTATTTCTTCGTGTTATTGCACTCTTTAGAGAAATGAAAAATGTCTTCGGTGCATCAAAAAGATTATTTCGTTATATTATAACGTGTTAGGTTATTAAGTTTTGTATAACTGACTTTATTTGTCATTTACAAAAAGTATTTTTGGCGAAAGATCTATAATTCAGCCAACAGCAATTTGACTTTATTTAATGGGATGTAGTCTGGCGCATAATTACGTATGTTTTACGTGTGTTAACTCTGGTAAATTTGTAACCATATAGTTTACAAACACTTCTAATGTTTGCCGTAAAACTTAGCTGTGCACCCGATTGTGGACGATTGGGAAGATTTTGATTGAATGAAAACAAGAGGTTTATTTTTCTATCATAATAAGTTATCGAGTTTTTTTTCTTCAGGTTAACAGTTACATAATTGCAAGTGGTATATATATAAAAAGGAAATGGTAATGAAAATGACATTATTTAATTTTATTCAAACACTTCATTTTTAAAAATCCACTTTTATGTGATTTACATTTCTTTTAATGAAAGTTAAAGACTTTTTGTGTGCAAATAATTTATTACATTTTTTTTACCGTATTTACTCTGCTGTAATCCGAAGATAGAAAACTGCAGTAGACCTGCTAGAAGACGTGTATTACAAAATATAATGCAACGTAGAGAGAAATTGTATTTAAGCTACCAGAACCACACATAGCACCAAGCTGAGAAGCCCGGAGTTCAAGAACTATCAAACGAAAGTGAATAATCCGAACATAAGTAATGTTCATTGGTCACTCTCTGCAATCATTGTAATTATCTCTCCTTTTAGTAGTGTGGTGACTAGAGAACATTTTAACATTTCTGATTATCACAATGGCCGTATTTTCTTCCCAACCTCTACTTTAAATATATACTGTAAAAAGAATTTCTTCTGAATAGTCCGAATTTTGCCTAACCCATAAGATATTATAATAGCTAAATAGCGTTCGCATAGTATTCGGGAAATGCGGAAAGATTTTCCCGGTGAAGGTCCATATTAATTTAAAATACAAGGTCGAATTCATAATTTTGTTTGATCAAGGATCATTTGGAAAATGGACCAGCGAAGCGGGTGTAGCCTGCTAGTTACATAATAAAATAGTTTTTAAAAACTTCCAAGATTTCATGCCGAGCGCATTCGATCACCTAATAATCGAATAGCGATAGTGATCGAAAGCGCTCGGCATGAAATCTTGGAGGTTTTTAAGTTTTTAAAAACTATTTTATTATGTAACAACATCTTATTAACATCTTTTTATATTTGTGACATTAAATGCACTTTTTAGCAAGTTTTAATTTTATTTCGATATAAAATAAATAATAATAAAGGCTTAAAAAATTACTGTTATCTTGTTAAAAGTGCTGTAAAATTAACAGCAAAATATGCTGAAAAAATACAATTTTTTGTAAAATCTAAAAAACAAAATTACTGTAAAATTAATTGTAAAAGTGCTGTAAATTTACAAGTTTGCTGTTTACCCGAGAAAAACAAAACTGCTGTAAATTGACAGCAAAATTTGCTGGCACCCATATTGCCAGCATTTTTTGCTGTTAAGATACAGTGATTTTTTTTACAGTGTACCTTTTTACCCGATTGTCACGAAGGGTTATGTGTTTCACGCGTATCTGGGTATGTGGATTTCTTTATACCCTCGGAACAGCTCAATGGCTGGATGGATTTTAATGAATGTGGTCTCTATCAATTCGTCTTAACCGTCCGATGGTTACAGGCTAGGTTTTGTTTTTATAAATTCAAAATGGCGGCCGTAAAATACAAAATGGCGGTAGAGACGAAAAAAAAATTACGCAACCTATTGAGTAACATACCATTGGATAGGTTTTTCAAAATGAAGACGATGTTTCATTGACTATTTTACAGTCAGAAGCTCCGTTTAAATATGACACAACCTGGAAGTTGTGTAGGTAGGATCTCTAGCTTTACTGCAACTTTAACCGTCATAGACATCTATAGGTCTCATGAAAACAGTGTTTATAGATAGGAACTAACAATTAAACACAACTTATAAGTCATCAATACATGTAAATAAAAAAAATAGGTAAGTAATATAAAAAAATAGTTTCACATTGATGATAAATAATTAATTGGTTCGCTTTTTACGCAGTCGAGATTTTTTATTTTTTAAATTTAATTCAGATAAATTTCTTAATCAATATTGATGTAAATGCTTTACCACTAGAAAGGCCGAAAATTTTGCTCAAGTTTTGTAAAATGTTTGCAACCAGAATTTTTATTTAAAACTGTTTAAATTATTTATTTTTTTTTCTTCCGTTTTGTCTTTTAAACTTATTTTATAAAGAAATTTCTGCTTCGATCCGAATTATATTCATTTGGTAGTGGTTAAAAGGACCCCGCACCGGTCCTTCTGGTGTTAATCTGTATAGTAAAAGTAGACGTCATAGAAAACAAATTTTGTTTTCTATTATGTTTAGTCTAAATCGGGCTTAATCGGGGTCCACACAAAAGTATCGTATTGTATGGGATATGTTTTGGGACAACATGAATTACTGTCATCAAATTAGGCGTGATTTCTAAAATAAACATTGAATGTTTATAAAAGCTTGAATTAAAAATAATAATTTTTACTTTGGTATTTATTTAGGTGTATCGATACTGCGCTAAGCAATTCTTTAAGAATATCCACAAACATATGCATATATAAAACATTTTAAATGTAAAATAAAAAATCTTTATAATTCTTATTCTGAAGTTGAAATTTAGTATTTTTTCTTACCAGAATATTACCTTGAAGTGATAAAATATGTTACCGTTTCAAAACTTTTCAAAAGTTCAAAACTTTATTCCTGTAAATGATTTATTCTTTTGTTACAACTCGCAGTTTCAAAGTTCAGTGATTCCGAAATTTCCCATTCAGTTTCTTCTGTCATTTCTGCTCCAATAATAGTTTCAAGGGTTTCATTGTCTTTCAATATCGGATTCTGAAGAATGTGACACTTGGTATAAAGAAAGATTATGTCTCTTCAGATAAATTTTTGAAATATTATTACAATAAATGTTTTAAGATATATAGTATAAGAAGGCGTCATAGGTTAATTTTTTTCCGTATTATACAGGGTGTCCATTAAAATTGTCCCAATCTCAATAGTATATTGTAACAGATTAATTTAGACTATTTACAGCAAATCCAATTGAACGTAAACTAACCTAGTTTTCTTAGAACTGTTCAATAGGTGCACCTTTAGTTATACGGCACACATTCAACCTAAAAATCCAATTCTTCCCACCTCTTCGGTTAACAAGGGTGGCGTAATGGAACCAATAACCTCTTCAATTATGTGTCTCAAGTCAGGCAAATCATTAGGAAGAGGCGGAACGTAGACAAGATCTTTTATAAAGCCCCAAAGAAAAAAATCTCATGGCTCTAACTGCTTTTAAATCTTCAGCCCAGCAATAACGCTCAGCAGTTGCCATTTTGCGTATGTGGCACTGCAGGGGATGACAGGGATGACTGCCCCGGGAACACAGCTATCGCTTTAGAGTATAAGTGCAATACCGGGGGGGGGGGGGAGATGTGGCACTGCAAGGGAGTCAATAACAAAGCACTACTCGCGCATGCGCTTATCTAAATCTGTTTGAGTTTCTCTTTATTTGTGACCTTAAACCAACACCCAACAACGGTTAAGTTGCGAATAGACCATCCTTCTAACTGTTATCAGTATCGGCGTCTTTTCTTGTGGCCACAGGGTTTTTGATCTTTAATGACTTTAAAAGGAAAGGGACTGATGTCTTGCAAATGAGAAACCTTTCCGCCAAGTAGAATTGAGCTCCTTACCTCCTGACCCTTTGTTGATTCCCCTCATCCTTTTGTGAATAAACCGCAGAAGGGTCCAGAACAAAAGATTTCCATGAAAACTGTAGAAGGATGACAAAACAAGTGTTTATACGCAGCCTTATACGGCACACATCCAACCTAAAGTCCAATTCTTCACACACTTCGTTTTAACAAGTGCGGCGCCATGGAACCAATAACCTCTTCAGTTCTGTGTCTCAATTCTGACAAATCATTAGGTAGAGGTGGAACGCATCCACGATCTTTTATAAAGTCCCAAAGGAAAAAATCGCATGGCTCTAACTGCTTTTAAATCTTCAGCCCAGCAATAACGCTTAACGCTCAGGAGTCGCCATTTTCCGTAGGTGGCACTGCAAGGGAGTCAATAACAGAACAGTACTCGCGCATGCGCTTATCTAAATCTGTTTGAGTTTCTCTTTATTTGTGATCTTAAACCAACACCCAACAACGCTTAAGTTGTGAATAAACCATCCTTCTGTTTTCAGTATCGGTGTCTTTTCGTGTAGCTATGCGGTATTTTTGATCTTTAATGACTTTAAAAGGAAATGGACTGATGTCATGCAAAAGAGGAAACTTTCCGTCAAGTAGAGTTGAGCTCCTTATCTCCTGACCCATTGTTGATTCTCTTCATCCTTTTGTGAATAAATCGTAGAAGGGTCCATAACAAAAGATTTCCTGGAAAACTACAGAAGGGTGGCAAAACAAGCGTCTATACGCAGCGAAAGTTAACACTATTGAAATTTATAGCTGGGACATTCTTTTATAGTCACCCTATACCAGGGTTGGCGAACCTTTTTATAGTCGCGTGCCAATTTTTTTTTTTTTCAAAAATTATTTTACTTAACCTTGACGTGCCAACTAAAATAAACAAATTTAGTGGATTGAAATATAATGAATCAAAACTACTTGAAAATTACTTATTAGGATATTTTCTAAAATGAGTAACATACATGTAAGTATTACGCTGCAATAATTATATAGAAACAATTATATTTTAGAAATTAATTAAAACATAATGTGATTAATTGTTGTACCTTGGATGAAAATTAATATCACGTTCATGTTCAGTTAATTTAGACAGAATGCAAACTAAATGAGTTTATATGGCAACCACTGTCTATTTGATTTTTTATATTCTAAATTTGCGAAAATGACAGATATAAATAGTAGAAAAAATTATTAAAATAAAAAAAAGGCAGTTTATTTAAATAGTTCTGAAATTAATTTCCAAGTTGCCATAATTTACCACCGATAATAATCTTTCCTTTTTGAAAGTTTTCAAATATTTTCTTTGTTTGATAAATTTTCGAAACCATATTGATTAAGATTAAAATTCTTCCATATGCAAGTAATCGAATTTAGAATCTAATCACATCATCTATGTTCGTGTATTTTGTGTAAAATCGCTCTATCCTCATTTAGGAGACATAATTAACGCCGCGCCGTGCCAAAATTATTCTTTGGCGTGCCGAAAGTGGCACGCGCGTCATAGGTTCGCCGACCCTGTGCCCTATACTATAGAGAACAGCTGATATTGATGTACCTTTTTTTTCGGGAACTACTGAAGTTATTCCTTTACACTGCCACACACAAACACACATATACTGGCATTATAAGTTGTTGTACGAGGTGCTTCTAAATGAATATCGGTGTTTTAACGCTTGGCAATATTTATTACATAAAACTTAAAATTATAATTAATACATAAAATGAAAGAGAAATTCAAACAGTTTTAACTACAAGCTTACAAGTGTTCAATGTGAGCATCTTTCGTCACACGGCATACATCAATTTGTCATCAATTTGCTCAGTTCTTCCCAAACGATGATTAGTATTTGTGAGGTCATTGTTGCAACAGCTGCAATGGTCAGCTGGTAGTGGAGGCACATACACACGATCCTTTATGAACCCCCACAGGTAGAAATCACATGGCATCAAATTAGGTGAACGTCTGAACAGAACTTCTTTGCTAATCAGCGTTTGGGAAGAACTGAGCTATTAACTTGATGTGTGCCGTGTGACGAAAGATGCTTACATTGAACACTTGTAAGCTTGTAGGTAAAACTGTTTGAGTTGCTCTTTCATTTTATGTGTTAATTATAATTTTAAGTTTTATGTAATAAATACTACCAAGCGTTAAAAACCCGATATTCATTTAGAAACACCCCGTATTTTCTGAGAAATGTATTTCTTTTCAGTAACGTTAATTTAAAATAGATTCTAAATTTTAAGTCAGTGTTATTTATTCATGGACATAATTTGACTTTATAATATTGTCATTTATTATAGTTTGTTCTTTTTCTGTATTCTTATATCTTGTACGTTTCTATTTTCCACATATTTTATTAAAATACCTGTCAAATATGTTTTTTCAATAAAAGAAGATACACGCATTTTTCGAGCATAATAGCGTATATTGAAGAAAAGTTGGAGAGTTATTTTCAAGAAAAAGTGAAGCTTTTACAGAAATTGGATACGTGAATCAGATATCAAAGCGGTCAGAGATACTTTGTGTCTTTAAAAAATGTACGACATATATTTTTAAAACATGTTTTGAAAGGGTTTATTTACAGTGTATTTACCTATTTTTTTATTGTTATTCAAGCTATGTATGAGGTTATTTCCTGATTTTTTTTCCCGTTCATGATAAAGTCAAACTGACACTCTCTGTCAAAAAAAGTGTATGTACTTAAATAAATAAATAAATAAGTAAATAAATAATTCGGAAATTGTACGCCAAACATGGCAAATGAGGTGCGATCGTACTATAACTAGTTTTATAAATATTCAGATCTTGGTGTAATAGCTGTTGCACACGTATGCAAAAATGCATGAATACAAAGTTTATTACGATTCTAACTATTAAATTCAGTAATACGGAAATATTAGGACTCCATATTAAATAGTACGTAATCAAAAAGGCAACCTAAAACAAGTTGGAAATTGCACGAAAAACGTGGCAAATGATGTGCGTTCGTACTATAACTAGTTTTAAAAATATTTTTTGCATCGCATATTGTACTGAATGTATATTTTAGTGCACTTCATGAGTGCATATCAATTTCATTCACTTCGAAAGGCTGCAACATCATTAAAATGCACTTGAGGTAATTTTTTGACCATTGAAAATAATTTCCCGGTTACATTATTTTTTTTTATTTTATTATTTTTTTTTAAAGAAAAAAATATTAAATCTTTGAAGAACAATCCATTTTTTAAAATTATATTTATTACTCATATTTAACATTTACAAAAAATATTGTTAGCATAGCAAAAAGTAAAGAAAACGTGAAAGAATTATACAACTCCAGTCGTATTTGTTTAATGTTTACGACTTTATTTGTTTTGCCTATAATATGTATTATAAAACAAATAGTGATATAACGTACATTTAAAACCTCACTAACAACAGGTATAATCATCTCTAATCATAATAACTTTTATGAAGTATCCTGAATTCGTCTATCTCTCTCTCTACTACAGTAAAAACAACAAATTGGAAATTGCTTGTCAAACGTGGCAAATGAGGTGCGGTCGGGCTATAACTAGTTTTATACCGCATATTGTACTGAATGTATGCACCGCAGGTAGTTATGCACCGCATATTGTACTGAATGTATATTTTAGTGCACTTCATAAGTGTATATCCATTTCATTCTTTTCAAAAGGCTGTAACATCGTTAAAATGCGTTTGCAATAATTTTTTCCCATTGGGCGTAATGTAACGGAAAACTTTTGACTGTCCTTGTAATTAAACTATATATCCGATTTTCATAAAATTTGAAATAACTCGACAAAATTTTGAAAAAAAAAAAAAAAAAAAAAAAAAAAAAAAAACAAACAAACAAACAACAAAAAAAAACTAATCCTGTGGCTGTACGATCCATGAAGGATCAAGGCCTACAGTGCCCAACTCTGTTTACTTGACCCTGGGTCCCGAGGTACTATGGAGCATGCGTCCCACCCAGGTGGTCAGTCCAACGCGAGACCCTCGGTGTTTAGTTCCCAAGCAAGCTTGGTACTCATTTTATCTACCCCGAAGGGATGAAAGGTTGAGTGAACCTAGCCAAGCCGAGAGCAAAACTCGCGACCTGTAGCGTGGCAGACAGGCGTGTTGACCACTACGCCACTGGGCTTCTTTGCAAAAATTATACATTTAAAATTTCAGACCATTCAGTTGGGTAGTTTTTGCTTCGTTTTATGCGGACGGACTGATAGACAGACAGACAGACGAGCCGAACGATGACTATAGATGATATATTTTTATATAATTACGAACGCACCTAAAAAGACACGCCAACTCCGAGCATAACAGCGTATCGTATATTCAAGAAAAGTAGGAGCGCATTTACAACCAAAACCTGAAGCTTTCACGAAAATGATATAAATGAAATAGATATCAGATTTTTGGAGATGCTTTATGTCTAACGAATTTCAGAACAGTAAAAAAAAAAAGTTTTTAAAACATTTTAAATTATATTAAAATGATATTCAAAGTAATTGAAATTCCTTAAATTATACTTAGCGTGTTTGAAATATTTAAGTTACTGACCAAGTCAGACAATTTATAATAAAGTCTAAATTCTTTATTTTCAAACATATAGTCGTGTAAAAAACTGTAATCACCCCTGCCAACTCTGCAACAAATTATAGTAGAAGAATGGTACTACACTATATGGCCAAAGGTGACCGGTCACTTGCGATTTTAGACGTTTTGTTAAATATCTAGAAAAATAAATGAGAAATTAATCTAAAACTACAGGTTTGTAAACCAATATAGTATAGGTCATATATTTCCGCGAAGATTTTTTTCCCGAAACCCCATAGGAGACTGTCAACAAATTGAAAAAAAACGAATATCTTTTGGATAACCCTGTAAAAACTAATGTAACAAAAGTGTTCAAACTCGAGATTATTAATAAGTGGCTTACTGGAATATACTGTGTTCATTTTTATGAGGATAGCATGTATACTCGTAGAGAAATTATGGCTTTTATAAAAACAGTTCCAAATTTCGCCAAGTTTTTTGCTTATAATTTACAAAGTTCTTAATATAAAAAAAAGTTCTTTTCAGAAAATATGACGAATAAGATTGTACACAATACTCTGCAATCAGAATTAAAAAATAATAAAAATTGGATGAAAAATGAGCAGGTTTACAAAACAATTTTTCACAGCGCATGCGCGAATGCAATCAAAATATAATGTGCATAATTTGTTAGTAAATGTATAAAGCAACTTTTGTAAAAGTCTCAAAAACATAGTTTGAAAAGTCTGATAATAATCCTTTATAGAATAAGCTCAAAATATGTTGTTCCCAAAATGAAGCAAAAAGATGAGGGGTTGTATCCATATATCCATTGATTAGTGCCAATATAGCATACACAATATTGCACGTACTACTGTATTTGGATATAGCCCCTACTCTTTTTGCTTCCTTTTGGGAATAACGGATTTTGACCTTATTCTATAAACGATTATTATCAAACTTTTCAAACTATGTTTTTGAGACTTTCACAAAAGTTGCTCTATACCAGGGATGGCGAACCTTTTTGAGCGTGTGTGCTAAAAATTTCGAAATTATTATGTACCAACATTCTAACATGCCAGAAACATTTTAACTTAGATAAAATCTAATAACTAATTTTGATAGAATTTTTGCTTAAATATTTTTACACTTATACTAAATTCGATTCCTAACTTATTAATTATGCTGCATTTACTCAATAATATAGCTATGTCGCATCTAATTTCGCTTTATTAATCTATAAATGAGTTTTTCTTTCATTGTATACTTTCGAATGAGATCATTTTTAGTTCGTAACGTAAATAGATACATAATTGTTTACCCTAACGGTTAACATTCAATTTTCAAAATTAAAACCTAAATATTTTAAAACCTAAAATAAATTAAAACCCTAAACCTAAATTAAATAAATCCAAATCTGAAGTAGAAGCGTGTCAATTAGGTATATTACCATGGAAACTATTTCTTAAAATCAATTTAAAAAAATAAAACCTTTGGAATTTCATAGAGAAGCAAAATTATATGGAAAATATTATATGTTGAAGGGTTTGGCGAGAAAATGGCGCTATATATATATCATTGAAATTTCTAATACCTTAACTCATTCAAAAGTATCGGATTACTTTAAAGTAAATTATATACCTGTTACAAAAACTATACTTGTTGTAGAAAAACATAAAATGGATTATTTGCCGTAAACTGAATGTAATCTATAAGTTTTTTCGCGTGCCAGGGAAGTTTTCTTGGGTGCCAAGTTCGGTTCGCGTGCCATAGGTTCGCCATCTCTGCTCTATACATTTAGCTAACACATTACCCAAATTATATTTTGATTAAGCTCAAGCATGCGCAGTGAATCATTATTTAGTAAACTTGCTCATTTTTCACACAATTTTTATTATTTTTTCATTCTGATTGCAGGGTATTATATACAATGTTGTTTGTCATATTTTCTGAAAAGAACTTTTTTTTATATTAAGAACTCTGCAAATTATAAGGAAAAAACTTCGCGAAATTTGGGACTGGTTTTATAAAAACCTTAATTTCTCTACAAGTATACATCCTATCCTCATAAAAATGAACACATTATATTACAATAAGCCACTTATTAATAATCTCGAGTTTGAACGCTTTTGCTACATTCGTTTTTACAGGGTTATCCAAAAGATATTCGTTCTTTTTCAATTTGTTGACGGTCCCCTATTGGCTTTCGGCAAAAAATCTTCGCGGAAATATATGACCTATACTATACTGTGTACACACCTGCAGTTTCAGGTTAATTCCTCATGTATTTTTCTAAATATTTAACAAAACGTCTAAAATTGCAAATGACCGGTCACCTTTGGCCATATAGTGTTCAATTTTTGATTTTTTTTTTTTTCAATCTGGCTTTTGCGAGAAGAATAAAGTGTTGCGGACGAAGATGGGCCGCTCGCCGCGGTGGTTGGCCCCCCCGCCCACTCCCAACCACCACCGAATAAGGGGTTGCGGACGAGGATGGGCCGCTCGCCGCGGCGGTTGGCCCCCCCGCCCACCCCCGAGACTAATAATAAGCTAGAAGTTGCTCGGTGTCGTTCGGTAGCTTCATCGTCTCGAACCGAACCCTTCCCCCTTTTCGGTGTCTTTAATTTGTGTAATTTCCCTTTTAAATTTGCCCGGTTTCAATTTTTGATTTTTTTTTTTTTTTCAATCTGGCTTTCGCTAGAGAGTCTTTCATTCGGGACGTGGCTGGGCACCTGGGAATCTTGCTTCCGCAAAAGAGTCGGAGTAGAGTAGAAGAATAAAGAGTTGCGGACGTAGATGGATTCCACACGATTGGAATTAAAGTCTGCTTTTAAATAATGTATATAAAATTGGCTTAGGGGGGAGCTCTACATACCAAAATGAAGCCAAAATCTGTTTTTTCTATAGCATAACCCAGGTTTAAGAAATTAAATAAATTCTACACACTGCAATTAGCCTAAATACAAATTTTCATGACGTTCGTACGAATAGCTTCAGAGAAATTAATCATTTTTAAATGAGCCTATTTTAGTGCCTGTATCCAAATTGAAGTTCGGCACTCAATTGTCGATATGCTACAGAATGATTACGACACTTGTATTAATGTATTACCGCATTCCCCCGCATTAGCCGGCATGCCGGAAAAAAGTGAGGTACACCAGCATGCCAGAAAAACCCGTATTTACCGGCATGCCGGAAAATATGAGGTTTCGCTACTGGCGGACGAGCGGCTGATTTATTTTGGTTTTTCTAACATTTTTCATTTTAAGAAAAAAACATACATCAATACTTATTTTTATCTCTGTCTCTCTCTATATATATATTGCTTTATATTGATGTGATTATTAGATTCTATTTATCTTACTAGCTGAGCCGCCCGACGTTGCCCGGCCCCGTAATAATATTCTAAAATGAACCTGAAATTTGTACTGCAAAATCTCATAAAAAAGACCGAATCGCGAACCGAACGAAACTCGAACCGTGTCACACCTGCCTACAGTACAGTTTAGCAGGCGTTCTGCGGCACCCAGAGCAAAATCTTGCAAAAAACAGTTTCGAGTCTTTTAGTTCTATGTTCCACTATCAGGACACGAACTATATTCTTCTTATAACTGTTTTTGAACTCTATTAAACAACCTCCCTGTAGATATATTATTCGATGGTGTGGCGGACTTAAGCAATAATTTAAGATAGTTGTTGAAATGACTATTCGGAAATAGTTGTAATTACACTTTTGAAATTTTATATTAAATAAGTAATATTTATCCCAGGACCCTGTCAAAAATCCACATCTAAAGCTGTAGAAAACGGAACGGATTTAAATATTTGAACGCGCCCCCTAAAATATTTTTATTAGCAAGGACTTAAGATATTTGTTGAAATTACTATCCTCACTTTTTCCGGCATGCCGGGAAGGACCAGGGACTAATATTCAAAAATCTGGTCTCCCTTGAATTTTTCGGCATGCCGGCTAATGCGGGGGAATACGGCATTTTTTGCCAATATGACCATTTCACTCGCTTAATATGTTTTGACTATTGCCAGCCCAAACATTTCAATAAAATTAGTAAAGGATATATTTTTCAAATTATACTTTTATGCACATCATAGACGTTCCCTTAAACCATTATTTTGACGTTTTTTAATCATGATTCGAAAACTACTTGGAAGAAAAATTTGAAATTGAGAATTCTCATAAAGCAGAGACATAATAAATATGAAACTATAAAAAAATTGTAGGTTGCAATTCATATTTCTTTCGAATATTAATTTCATAATTCATTTTATAAAAATTTAAAATTACAAATTCAATGTATTTATGTTTAGGTTTTATAGTATTATATCCACACAAAAAATTATCATATTAGGTTATATAATTTCAGGAGATATTAATTAGAGTAAGAAAATAAAGTAATTTAACATTAAAAACTCTCAATTTTTAATGTTTATAATTCTAAAACTTATCATCTAAATGACTTGAAATTTCATTTCTAGGAATAGTTTGAATCGAAGATTTAAAAGATATTGTCAGAATTGGGTGTTGACATTGAAAAACAAAGTTTCGTCTAGTTTTCATTTGTCGATGGCCCCTAAGCAAATTTTTATACATTATTTAAAAATAGACCTTATTTCCAGTTGTTTGGTACCGGTAACTTTCTTCTGTTACAATTAGTTCTAGTGTTATTAGGAGATGTTTGTTGTTTTTTTTTCCACGACTGTACACTCTCTGTTAAAAATGTATATGCCGAATCCTTCTACCTTACTTTAAAAATCTAGGATATAATTTCGAACAGGCTTATAGAAACTATTATATTTACCTTTATTATTGTGCACCAAGATATTCTTTATAGTTTATTCCTTTCTTTATACCCTTATTTCTTGTATATTTTAATTTTCCTCATGTTTTATTAAAATACCTGTCAAATATTTTTTTCTGGTGACAGAACTACCTATATTATAAAGGACAAATGTGTCCGTCCATAACGTTAGGACTGGTAATTGTAGTAGTGCAGATTTTAGCATATTAACAAATGATGTGTTAAGAGGTTATTATTATTATTATTTTTTACTTTTTAAAATTTTATTTTCTACAAAATTGGTACAAAGTTATGCATAGAAGTATACATAGAAATTATTGCATGCATATATAGATGCACTGTACGATCAAACTCGAGCGGAGAAAACCAAGGGACAAAACAAGTAATTTTTCGACCTCCTTCAGAGAATCTGAAGAAAAAGAGGGGTTTTCGCGGGGAAAAAAAAAAAAAATGCGTTGGACTCTCTCGCGTTAGAAGTGAAACTTCTTAGGTTCGAGAAGTGTTTACTTTCGTGGCATCCAGACGAATTTACCCTACCGCGCCTAAATAAGTTCCACTTCAAAAAAATTTTGGAAAAGGCGGGAAAAAATGTATGATCCTTGATCGATCCGATTAATTGGACAATCCGGTTAATCGGCATTCGGATAATCGACGTTCTACTCTACTTTTAAATGCAATTTGTTTGAAAACTGCATCGCAATTTTCTCATTTTTTATGTTTTTAAAAATAACTTTTAAGCGTGAATGTTTTTTTTTTATTTATTTCTATCGCGACTACGAAATATTAGCTGTTTGCTCTTAAAATAATATAAATTGTTTGACAATTGTTTTTAACCTATATTCCATAACGAAATAAAAACTTCATCAATAAATGAATACATTAATGAAAAATAAATAAAACACAAATTTAAGACATGTAATTCAACAACGCGCTCAAACAACTAAAAATCTCTCGGTCAACAATCGTGTACCGAAATCAGTGGCGTAGCCAAGGGGGGGGAGTCCAGGGGGTCCGGACCCCCCCCCCCCTGAAAGTAGACTTGTTTTACTGAATCATGTAAAATACAGCAGTACAACAGTTAAAACTGCTAAGACAGAATCACAAGGGATGTATAAAAAATTCCGCTTTAGAGAGGTCTTCGTCTTAGAAAGTATAATTCCAAGGTATGTCTTTCTTCGGAACTAAGAACTTTTCCGTTTTAGGCAGGTTTCCGTTATAAACACTTTCCGTTTGCACAGTATCCCTTAAAACTGCTAAAACGCACTCACTTCCCAAACTTTTTTCCTTTCACGTACCCCTTTCTTAGGTATTTCATTTCAGAGTACCCCCATTTCACATAAACACGCCCCCCTTCCCCCCTCCACTCAAGGAGATAACGTAAACATACTTTTTTTCATTAGTAATCTTCTTATCACAACCATATAATAAATCGATGAAAATTACATTGATATTCCCAACATTTTTGTGACTTCCGCCATTACCGATATTATTTTTACATACCCCCAGCAGACCCGCCACGTACCCCCAGGGGTACGCTACCTCAGGTTGGAAACCGCTGCTATAACACCACCTCTGAAGAGCATAAATCTATTGCAGGAAAATCTGTGAAGATGACCTATCTCAAACGAAAACAATTCAAGGTTCGACGAAAACAACACTGTATATTTGTGCCTGCTAACGTTTGAAACCTATCTGAAACAAAACTTGTTCCAATTGTGAATCCTTCTTGGCAGGTTTTCTGTAAACACGGAATCCTCTCATAAACAAAACATTTTAATGTTCCGAAACGGAAGGATAACTATGCAAGTATATCTGCTATTCCGTTTACACAAATTTACTGTAACTAGATTAAACGTAAAACTTCTTTATCTTGGACTTCGATGGGGTTGTGTTGTCGATATTTATGGGAAAGAACGAGTTTATACGAACGCAATAACGGTACATTGGCTGAGTTTCGTGACCCTTATCTTTGTTCACTTTATAACGGACAATATTAACAGTTACTTTAAATCTGCTGCCTGCAATTAATAAAAGTAACTTTATTTTTGGACTGGTTATTTGTTACTACTTTCAAAATACAATGGCGAAAAAAAAATTAAATTAACAACTATAAAAAGGTGCTTTATGTTAAACCTATTAAGGGAACTTCCAGAAAGGTAACTCAATGTCAACGTGATCACGTACTCCAATGGGATTAACATTCGCCACAGAAAAATATGCAAATTTTTCAGCCTCAGCCTGTTCTTTCGGTTCGCGTTTGAAAAGGAGAGCACGTGGGTAATTTGAAGTCTAATTTTAAGGATTGTACGTGTAATTAGGTAAAACTTTCGCTTCTAGTAGGTGGAATATGTCGTCCAGAAGACATTTGACCGATTTTGAGAAATTGCGTGTGATAGGGAGAATGGAAGCAGGACAGACAATCTTAGGGGTCTGTAAAGACTTAAAAATAGCCAAAAGCGTCATGTCAATAATCTGGAAACAATTTAAAGACACTGGTGTAATGTCCACGGGCAACCAGGTCAAGATAGAAAACGCGCAACAATACGCTCTCAGTACTGTAATTGCCAACGATTGCTAAAAGAAATAGGCAATTGACGTCAGTTCAGATTGCAGGGAGTCTACTGCAGCAACAAGAACTCGACTATCCCGGTTTACTGTGAGTGACAGGCTGCATGCAAGGAAACCCATGATTTGTGTTCCATTAACTCCGGTAGTGAAATGCGCCCGGTTAAAGTGGTGCAGAGATCATCGTCATTGGAGTACCATGGACTGGAGACGAGTTCTCTTTACCGATGAATCCTGATTTTGTTGAGAGATTTACTACAGACGTGTTACCATATGGAGGGAGAAAATCACACGCAGTAAGGCTGCAAACATCCGTGAAAAGCATCGATACAAAGGTCGTGGAATCATGGTATGGACGGACATCATTTTGAATGGCCGCAGTGACCGACACATTTTTACCAGTGCAACTGCGAATGCTGAAATATACAGAGATGTGGTTCTTGATCCTCATGTCAAGTTATTTACGGGTGCAATCGGAAGATTCGGGATTTTATGCTTATTAATGATCTAGAAGGGCGCTACCCTCTTCCACGGAACTCCTAAGTGTCCCTTCCAGAGCTGCATAAATTCCACCCGATAAAAAAGTGTCTGGATTCAACATTACCTTTGTACCCAATTACTATTTGCGAAAGCTCAGTTTAACATTGCTTCAAGAAATTTCATGGTAGTAATAAGAGTTCTGTGTACGGAATAGATCTTGGTTGATATTTTGTCTTTAATAATGAGAAATCGAAAGCATAAATTGAAGCTATTCAACGTACCAAAGTCCGAAGCTTACTGTTGAACTTGGAGAATGCTCTAAAATTGTTTCGAACCATCTAAAATAAATTGGCTTGGGAGTACAGAAACAGAAACCACCATGAACCATTTTTTACACATTCTAATACTTCCAAAAAAGTGCTAATCCATCACAAATAAATTTATTACAAAAATTTAACTTCCTTAACCCCTTAATTCTCGCTCCCATCAATATCACGGGCTGAGGTGTCGTTCGTTATTTCTCGTGCCCGTCCTATTTCCGGGCTGAAGATTTAATTGCTGGTAAGAACTTCGAAACCAGGAAAATTTAAAAGTCATTTCCGTGCGAAGCCTTTGAATATTACCGTTTGGGTTTTATTTTTGGCACTGATTGTGATGTTGGACTTTGTATTGCATGTTTCAAAATATATCACACTCAAAAAATTATTAATAATCAAAATTTAATGTGTATATATTATTTCAAATATTATTTGTAAAAATTTCTGATGATGATAAATAGATATCTAAGATGTGAAAAATAAAGGTTTTATTCGCATTAATTTGTATCGTGTAAAACAGACATTAAGACATAGAATTCTCGCATGATGGCTTTTCTACAAATATGAATTTCTTCTATAAAATCTTTTTTTTTTTCCTTAAAAAAGTAATTGCATATTTTATTTAGAAGCCTTATAATTATTCAATTTATGTAATAAAAAAATAGGTGCTTTTTTATGGTTTTTCCAAATATTAAGCGACCGTTAAGGGGTTAAAGACGACCAGATATCGGAAGCAACCAATAGATCGAATATGGTATCAAAAGGGGCAAGACATGAAACATGGAAACCCAAAAGAATTATGGCTGAATAAGACAATAGTAACAAAACTGATTTTTCCAGCATGAACTATATTTGATGTGTGTGCTTCTTTCATTACTAGTTTTTGTAGCTGAAAATGCAAGATCTTTTTCTTAAAGTTAAAACCTTATCTCAAAAACTCCCATGGGGAGCGCGGCGGATCGCATGAACGGCTCATGCGATTGACACTTATGTGAAATCATTATCCAATATCTATTACATATTCAGCACAAGTTCTTAATTCAATGGCAAGAAATTAAACATAGAAATTGCTGTTTTAAACTTAACCACTTGATCCTAACTTTATTGAAGGCAAACCTTATGTAATATGAAACTTGATTTAACCCATTCGCTGGCAAAACTATAAAGTAAGAATTTTCAAATTTTTTGTTGAAAGTCGGTTACCACCAGAAATTCAGGAAGGTAAATTTCGCTTTACCAGTACAGCGAAATTTCTGCCAATAAAAGTGAGGCAATTTTTTAAATTCTAAAATAGTGGTGATAAAGTAATTAATAAATTAAAGCCACGAGTATAATCGTGGGTGACAGCGAATGGGTTAATTAAATTTAACTCTTCAGTATGCGCTCAGCTTTTTACATCTTATTGAATCTTTTTCACTGGTAAATATTAATGCAACTTCAATGTATTATTAGTTGAAATTATAGAGAGAGATTGGCCTTATATTTTTTCCATGCTTTTTTTAAATTAAGAAATTAAATAAGGATATACCTAAATTCTTAAAATTACTCGAAATACTTCTATTATACATACACAGTCAAGACAAGATTGCAAGGGGCTGGTAAAAAGCTCCATTTTAGACAGGCTTCCATGTAAAGAAGTGTAATTAATTATGCTTCTAAGATACACTACCTCAATAAGATATATTGTTCTTTTCGCAGGTATTCTGAAACTCTTCCGTTTGAGACAGGATCCCGTTATAGAAAGATTCCGTTTTCACAGGTTTCACTAAAGAACGATGAATATCCCCTTTCAGACAGGTTTTCAGCAAATTTAATTGTATCGCAATTCATATTAAGACCATGTAACGCTTCCGTTAAAGACAGGATTCCGTTATAGACAATTACTATTTTGAGAAGTTTTATTCTATTCGTGTGACATAAATAAGTATATTTATATAAATACACAAAATTTGTAAAAATGGAACCTGCCTATAACGTAATTCTGTCTTAAACAGAAATGTACCATAGTGCTACGGAAAGGAATACTATACAAATACACCTAATAACACGAAAACCTGTGTAAAAAGGAAATTTTCACCAATATTTACGATTTTATCTTGACAGGTTTTACTATATATATATATAACCTGATGGAAAAATTCTGGACCCCCCCCCCCCCGAAACGAAATCCTGGCTACGCCACTGACCGAAATTCAATTTGGATACAGCCAGTGGTGGGATTGAAATAATTTAACAACAGGTTCGTTGCCCGAGTAATTATTTATGTCTAAACATGAAAGGAAGATGAAGCATCACACATAGATTATGAAACACTTTTCAATATTATAAGAGCATTGTTAAAAAACTCAGATCTTTTGGTATAGTAAAACAAAATACTGAAACATGTTTCTGTATTAAAGGAAATAATTTATTTAATAAATATTCCTCAATTATGAAACTCTGATCAAAATTTCTATCAGAAAATGCATCAGAACAAAAATAGCGTAAATTTAAGCTTAAGAACTAACTCATGTCCAAGATCTAAAGTTGTAATCAGCGAGATTTAAAAAAACACTAGCTGCAGTAAGAGCTTCAGATATTTCTGAGGTCTCTAATATCGTGAGAACATTAACTCACTGTAAGTCAAGCATTCAGATTTATATTTACATCCTTTCTTTGGTGATAAATGCTTGTAATTTTCCCCCATAAATCTAATCTTGATTTCTGGATTTTTTTGAATGCGTTTCTTATGTTAGGTTTTGTCACAAAAGTCGCAACTTTCTCCGAGATATTCGTCAATGTCGTCTTCTACAATTAGACTTAAGTGATCGAAAATTATTTTTCTAGTAACGATAATGCGCACGCGAAGAAGATATATCTGAAAATTTTGTATCAATAATAAAATTTAACTCAGTTTAAAAACAATGCAACATCTTAAAAAAAAAAAATCATTCAATAACTGTCCATAGATAACAATTGCCTATGAAATACATCAGCACATTATATATTTTCGGATTGAAATCAGCAAAAATAAATTCGAATTATTTTGGTACCATGTACTGAAAATAACATTATATTTTTGATGTTGAAAAGTTGAAAGAGGTATTCAAAAAGGTAGCATATTATTTCATATGCAGTCGGACCTCTATTTAACGAACCTCTATTTTGCGAATTTCTCTATTTTGCGAACTTTTCCTCGGAACGAACAACATTTTGCGAATTTCTTCGTAAAATAACCTCCAAATAGCGAAGTGTATTCTCTATTTAACAAACTTTTTCTTCTGATACAATTTTTTTTCTCCCTATTTCTCAAAATATTTCCGGACACTTCAAACTTATTCTTTCTTTTATACATTTTATAATGCTCAATAATCTGGAATTACTTTTACCATGTGCCTAACTGAACGAGAGCAGTAAAATCCCTGTCATTCTTTGCATTTCACCTAGGAAATGCAAAGTTTCAATATCCCCCTTTCACACTCAAAAGGGATGTTCCGTAGTATAGTCCAGTCATTTGGTAGAAAATAGGGGAAAGTTTTGGTATAGTTTTGATATTTGGTGCCTTTATGTTTTTTGGGCCGCTGAATACGAATCTGAAGTTTGCCAACAAAATTTATCCCGGGAAACACGTTTTTTTGGCAAAAAACTGAAAAAAACCGGGATTTTCTTTGCTTTTTCAAAATAACTTCAAAATTATGCATTTTACGCAAAAGTCCTCAATACATAAATTAAAGAGGATAAAATTTCCTATATTTTACGTACTAAACGTTTTTTTCTCTGATCAATAGTTTAGCCGTGACAACGCCACAAAAATGGGTGTGAAAATAAAAAGATTCTGATAAAACGGGAATTACGGCAGTGCACGGTGGGTGATTTACCAATTCTAGTTGGCCAAAATTATTTTTGGTGTCAATATAGTCGCATCGCCATGAAATTGAAAAATGTTATTGATATTCACTATTGAATGTTAGGTATTGTAAAATGTTGCGTGTAGCAGTCATAATTTCGTTACAGGGACATTCAAAAGTGTTTCTTTATATTACGGCCTATGGGGAAAAATCGTTTATGGTGGTTTTTAATAATGTTTCATAATTTCAAACACTTTGAAATTTATATACATATCTATGAAGTGCACTACAAGATGATTTCTTATAGAATATGGTATGGGTAGTATTTATCGATCATTTACAGGGACACTAAAAAGAATTATGTTACATTACGGTCTATGGAGAAAAATAGTTTGCGGTGTATTTTGTTCATGTTACACCTTTTCAAAAGTATTTAAATTGATATATATCTCCGAGGTGCTCTATAAGATGCTTACTATTGAATATGATGTGCCATTGATCTTTCATATACAGGGGAACACAAAATAAATCAGTTATATTTTTCTCTGTATGAACAACAATTGATGGAAGTGCGTTTTCAGTTGTGGAACACTTTTTTAAATTTTAAAAATTGCGTACTATTTAGCGTGTATAAATTCTATAAATCATATATAGGGCTGCACAAGACATCTATATACCCGCTTATTGCCGGAAATTGCTAATGAGGAATTTTCAACTGTGCTATGCATTCACTAACAGTTCTAAGTTTTAGCATATTGTGAATTATATGATAAATCTATAATTCATATACAGGGATGTACAAAATTTTCAGCTATTTTTTCGATTTTGGTTGAAATTGTCTTTTTAAACGTGTTATATGTTTTACAAATTATTACTTAGACATCGTTTTTCACGTTATTAAACTATGAAGTTTTATTATAGTAGCCCGAATGCGTTAAAAAATGTTCCATAATCTGATTGACGCATGATTTTACGTTCTTCTTGATAATTTTAATGATACTTTCATAACGGTATGGAAGCTAAAGTGATAAAACTATTTTTGTATTATTATAACAAATTCTAAAATTTCTTTTTCCAAAGTTTAAGGTACGGGACAAACATTCGATAGCATTAATGAAAATTGCTGTGTTGCATATTCTGTTATATATTCATATTTATTTCTGCACAAATTACAGGAAACCTAACAGAAAACTTATGTAAAGATAGGGAATCATAAGATATCATGATTAATATATCATGAGAAAACGTTTTGCATTGTATTATATGTATTTTGCATTATGTTTTGCATTGTATCAAATCTGAATTTGGAGAATTTGTCTGGATCAATTTTGTAATCACTCAGAATTTGCAGCCAAGTAATATATTTTAAATGATTTTGTCCCGATATATCTACATACAACTGTCAATTTTTGTCCAAATTTGGTCATAAATTTAAACATTTCGCTCTTGCAAAACTTCATGTGCTCTTCATTGTAATTTTCCTCTATAAACAAAATATTTTCAACCAAATTCACATTTTCGTTACATTTTAAATCTTGTTGCCGTTGCATAATGGTGCAAAAGTTTATTTATGTGACTAACTTAAATTCTGCTGTCTTTGATTAAAAAAAATAATAATAAATGGTACTTGAACTAAAATGTCAAGAATAAGTCATGCCAAAAGGTATCAAATATTTTTTATTAAAAAAACATTTATTTTATACTGTTGCTAGTAATAAAAACACCCACTAATTCCATACGTCTATTTTCTATGCTGTAGATGTCGGTGAAAAGCAGGGACCCTCAAGTAAAAGAAAGCGGAAATAATATTTTTTTTGTTTTGTTTTTTAAATAAATGTACTTACTAATGTACATGTTTATTTATAATTAAATAATGATTCATAATGAGTCGTCTTATTTATTATCAGCAACTTCATTGTAAAATGTAGTCATTCATATAATCTTTAGTATAATTTATAGTCAATGCTTGTCTAAAATGGTCAGTTTTCATGTTAAATCTATGTACAGCGGCGTAATTCCCGTTTTCTCTGATTTTTTTTATTTTCACTCCCATTTTTGTGGCGTTGTCACGGCTAAACCATTGATCAGAGAAAAAACCTTTTAATACATAAAATGTAGGAAATTTTATCCTCTTTAATTTATGTACTGAGGACTTTTACGTAAAATGTATAATTTTGAAGTTATTTGGAAAAAAACAAAGAAAATCCCCGTTTTTTTCCGTTTTTTGCCAAAAAAAACGTATTTCCCGGGATAAATTTTGTTGGCAAACTTCAGATTCGTGTTCAGCGACCCCCAAAACACAAAGGCACCAAATATCAAAACTACACCTAAACTTTCCCCTATTTGTCCTTTTTGAGCACCTAATGCCTGGACTAGTAAATAAGTTTCAGTAATTAAATTTAAGGACGCATATAGTAATACTATGCTTAAAATTGCTTGTTATAGAAAATACGATAATTTCATTAATTTTAATGTAAATATTTTCTTAAAACTAAAAATACAGTGTATTTCCGAACAATATTTTTATTTATTCTTGTTGTCCTTAGAGATTTCTTTTTGATGGGTAAAATGAATAATAATAAAATAAATAAATAAATATGATTTACAGAAAAAAAGTGTGATTAGTTAAGTTTTTTAATAATGTTTAGTGTTTATGAATTAAAAATCTGTTTTGTGTAGTTTAAAGTATTTAAAAAGGTTCATCTCTATTTAACGAATTTTCCACATAACGATTTTTTTTCGGGATATAGCGACTTCGTTAAATAGAGGTCCGACTGTAGTTAAATAAAACAGCAAAAGATGTAAAAAAAACTATATTATACTATAGAAAATAGTTTTAAAATTTTAAATAACTTGCGTTATTTGATATATTTACATATAGCTTCATGATAAGCGTCCCCACTTTCGGTTTTCTTTATCTTTACTCGAACATTATGGGATATGTGCTTCTTTCTTAACATACTTTCGCTATAAAGGTAGGAACCCATTCTTTTAGATCTTTTTAGGCCAATTACAGTAATCGTCATTATGTTTCATACATTTAGAAATAGTTAGTCGATTTCTCTTCTCGGATTATCTTTCATTTCTCTTCTCATCTCGTTTATCTTTAAAAAACCTTTTTCCATTTCTGCTCAACTTGGAGCTATTGTTGTGACAATATTTTCAGCCTTTCCAATACTTTCAAAAACTCCATATAGTTTTAGAAAACTATTTAAAATATAGTAAAAAAATCACAGATAACTATTAATATTAATTATAAGTTTCATTAACTATAAACAATAATTCTTCAGCTGCTTTCAATGGAATTATTACTTCTCCAATATTCCAGTAATCTGGCGGTGAAAAAAATTTAGTTTATTCCTGTATCCAAAATAGACTACAACTTGGTTTTAAATGTTCAGAATTCAGTAGCCTGTCATTTTCCTAATTCGTTACGTTGTTTTTAAAAAAAGTGTTCCCGAGCTCACTAAAACATTTATTATATTTTACAAAATTATATTTTTTCAAGTTTCTGAAGTAATAAATCCCCCACGGATTTTCTTTTGTATGTGTTTTTTTCTTCCGAAATATTTCAAGCGTTTTAATGAACGTTATCATAGTTTTCATCCTTTATGATGCGTATTCTTCTTGTTCGCAGTGTTTTTGAAGGACGAGCAATTTCATTTAAAATATACAACCATCAAGGCAATATCAGTTATAAAATATGAAGGGTGTCGATTCTTATTGCTGACCAAGAGCTAATTCCTAAATCGTTAAATTGAGAATATCTCTAATTTCAAAAATATTTCAAATGTTGTTCTTCATCCCCTTATCGCACGACCAAAACTTCTGGAGTTTTTATATTTAGAATTTTAGGAATGTCTTGCCATTCCTTGGAATAAAAAAGGACAAGATTTCGCTGGAAATTCGTAAAATACAAAATATCAGTACTTGGCAAGTTTAAACCATACAATGCTTTTTCATTTGTTAAAGTGCTATTACACGAGGCCTCAAAGTTGCCATAACTTTCGAGCGACACTTGCTAAACCTATGGCTTCAAAAGGGTGGCTTGAAAAACAAGCAACCTTTTATTGTCGGAGCAATTTTGTCGCCTACAATCTCAACTTAAGCATTTGACGAGCAACGTTGCCAAGATCAGCAAATCAAATACTTGAGAAACTTCCGAGGGAAAAGAAATTTCCTGAAGAGCTAATGAAATGCTTGGAAAACTGATGAGTCGTAGTCAATTTTTGTTGCTTCAAATTTTCCCGTGTAATAGCACTTTTAGAGCATGAAAAATAATTTTATAAATATAACGTATAAGGCTCGAGGATCTTATAAAAATTTAAAATTTGTTTCATTAACGAAAATAACTACTTTGATTTATCCCTTTCAGGGACAAGCAACTGGGTTTCTGTAATGTTGAATTCTCATCGAAAATTTGGAAAATTTTTATTTTAAGAAAAGGGAAAACAAATTTTCAGTTCTTTTTCACCAAAGTTATAAAAGTAACATTTTTAAAATTTTCTGGTGCAAGCCTGAATCTAAAATTAGGTGGGATATAATATATTAAAGGGTTAAATGACTTCTAAGATTTGAAGAGCAAATATAAAAAAAACTGCAATTGAAAGTATAGCACTAAATCTGATGATTTAATATTAGCTATTGATGAGCGATAACATGGAACATTCCGTATATTTTCAAAAGAAGCAGTCAAAGCAAAGTACCTTTTATTCGAATATAAGTAGTTATTGGAAATTTGAATCAGCATGCCTTATAACCAGGGTTATCCTAAACTGCCTATTTGGACCTCAAAATTCTTGAAATCTTCAAAATTTCATTTTCTTTTAAGTTAAATTTGCTTCATACAGGATTGATGAAGAAAACATACTTTTTGAAATGAAACATTATTTTATTAAATGAATCAGATCAGAATAAGTCACAGAGTTATGTTTAGAAAATGCTGATATGCAGATAAACATTTAAAGAAAGTAAATTAAAGTAAATGCGATTTTCGCATTTTAAGTATAATTTTAAGAACCGGTTCGTGAACTCAACACGAATTAACAACCGGCTCTACCGAACCGGTGCGAACCGGCTGAATCCCACCACTGGATACAGCCCCTAAAATACGCTCATTTTAAAATAATAAATTTCTCGGAAACATATCGTACGAATTGCATAAAAATTTGTTTTTAGGCTAATTGAAGGGTATAGAGTTAATTTATGCTGTCAGAATTGTGTACTGCTATTGAAAAAAACAAAGTTATGGTTCGTTTTAATATGTGGATGAGCACCTAAGTAAATTTTATATACATCATTTAAAAGTAGACTTTATTACCAGTCGTGTGGTACCAGTAACTTTCTTCTAAGATTACTTTTTTTTCCCACGACTGTACTTTTCAGGAAAGCCAAAATAATTAGACACTTCTAACTTGTACACAATTTTATTAAACACATGAGTTAATAAACTATATATATAAACACTTGGATAAAATTTAGTTACATATAATAAATGAAGTAATGTTTTAACCCTTATCTGTTCTCTATGTCCCTGCCCACGTGACTTCAGGACCAGCATCTCTTACGTGATTTTTATTCGGTTATCGCCACTTTTTTTTTTAAAGAAACAGCTTTACTTCGACAACATGTACATGCTACAAAATTTATTTTTTAAATATAGAATATAAAAATAGAATCAGGTATAAAATGTTAACGTAAAATTAATGTGAGTAGGAGTGGCGTCCCAGTCTTGTCCTCCCCTAAAAATCTAGCAAATATTTTAAAAACAGGCTTTGAGAGTATTATATTAACGTTCTTTTATTCCACTATATGTATGAGCTTATTTCTCGATATTTCTTTATTTTTCACATATTTTATTTAAATGCCTGTGAAGTATTTTCCTTTGGAAGTAAGAACTATAAAAAGACACATAGGCACAGTTCGATCATAAAAGTGTTTATTCAGTAAAATATTTTCAACAAAAACATGAAGCTTTAACGGAAATTGGATGCGTGTAATAGATATGAGAGTTGTCAGAGAGGCTACGTACATCTTTAGCAGAATTTTTAAATATCTATTTTCTTTAATATTTATCGCCTTATTTATTTGTAATAAAATGTTGCAAAGTCTTGGATTAAACCAGGTGACTACAAAGTATGCAATTTAAATATTAAATAGAAATTTTCTAATGTTTAACCGCTCAACCCCTTGAGGGTAATGGGATATATTATATCCGCCTAATTTTAATCATGATTTTCACCAGAAACTTTTAATTAAAATTTGCTTTTTATCTTTGGTGGGAAAAAAATTGAAAAAAAGCTTTTCCTTATTTTGAAACATTTTTTTCGGAATTTCCTGTGTAAATTCAACACATTAGCTTGCCCCTGAAAGGCTTAACAGTTTTGCCCTTACGGTGTACCCGCGAAAAGAGATTCATTTCTGCATTACTTAACCCTTTCAATGGTGGTGGTCACACGGCGTGACCACCTATTTTTTTTTCTTCCAAACTGACAAACGGCATCAATAATTTAATAAAATTTTGCTTTTATAATGAAAGAGTATAAAACAAACTTTTATTTTCGAAAAAATTGGTAAGTAAATTCTGATGTCAGTCATTTATTTCATCACGTTACGAATAGAATTTTCCTGCCCTTGAAAGTGTTAAAGCTTTTAGATACTACTAATTAATTTTTAATTATAATCTTATCTCTATTGAACGACAACAATTTTTAAATTAAATAAGGCGAATATTTTAGTAAAAAAAAAAGTGGTGTTATCCCATATTTTTAGTTTATTGTGTCAAGAAAAAATAAACCGTTAAGGAGTTAATAGCGCTTTCAGGCCCCTTGGGAATTCCATGGAGATTATGCACCATATAAATCCATAATAACAAGTTGGAAATTGCACGTCAAACATGGCAAATGAGGTGCGCTCGTACTATAACTAGTTTTATAAATATTTTTTGCACTGCATATTAACTGAATGTATATTTTAGTGCCCTTCATAAGTGCATATCAATTTCATTCTGTTCGAAAGGCTGTATTATCATTAAAATGCACTTGAAATAATTTTTTTCCATTGGCCGTCATGTAGCGGAAAAATTTTGACTGTCCCTGTAATTAAACTATACATCTGATTTTCATAAAATTTGAAATGTCTCTACAAAATTTTGCAACAATTATGTATTTTAAATTTCAAACGATTCAGTTGGGTAGTTTTTGCGCTGTTATGTGCGGGCAGACGGACAGACAGACAAACAGACGGACTGAACGACGACTATAGGTGCTACGTATTTATATAATTACGAACGCTCCTACTTAAAGAAGCTATCTCAAAGGTTTCAAATATCATTAAAATGATTTTCGTAGAATGTGAAATTCGAATATTGTACTGCTTGATTTAACCCTTTATCAATTGACGGTATTTATAAGTACCATTAAAATAACTTGTTATAAAATTCATTTAATACGTCGATTAGTTGTAATACAGTTTAGAATGAATTATAGATACATTACTTTATCTTGTTCCAAAAGCATTATTGGTTACACTAAGCAAAAATATTTTTAAAAGGATGATTTATTTTGTCTTTGCATCTTTTCTGCTTTCTTGGCGTTGGGGAGAGGAGGGGGGGGGGGATTTTTCAATTCGGAAATATTTCTATATTTATATTGTAAGAGCGATTATATTTGTGCATTTCCTAATTCTACAGAATACTAAGAAAAACATTTAAAATAAAAGATCTGAGTGGGGTTATAAATATTGCACAAAATCCTTATAAATTCAAATTTAATGAATCCTTTTAAGTCCTTCAATCCTTCTAAAATCCTTCTAAATTTTATTAAATGATTATGGAAATCTTCTAATGTAGTTTAAACAATTCACGAAAAAGGCTTTAGAAGATAAAATTTTCATGAATTCATAATTCAGTAGATAAAGGGTTAATGTGATTTATAAATTTTATTTACTTAATCAAAATAGACAATGCATGGTAATGTTTAAATATTTTACTTTTGCAAATGCATTTTCTGCTGAAAACGTTTAATTTCTCGCTTTGTTTATTAACAATAAAATATTACAAAGTCTGCGATTTAAATATTAAATAGAAATTTCCTGATGTTTAACCACTTAACAGTTTTGCCACGAGAAGAGTTTGATTGCACCGTTACTTAAAACTTTTAAATACCACTAATTTTTAATTAAAATCTTCACTCTGTTTAACCCTTTGAGGTGCAAACAATTTTGTTTCTCTAATGCTGAACTCATACCGGAATTTAAAAGAAAATCCATTTTAAAATAAGGAAAAGCACTTTTACATCTTTTTTCGACCAAAGTTATAAAAGTAAAATTTAATTAAAATTTTCAGGTGCAAATCTTAATTACATTTAGGTGGGATATAATATATCTCACCGCCAGAGTTGGGCAAATTTGTAATCTCAATTATCCGCGGTGTAATTTCATGTAATTAATTACAGTTAGAAATATCCAAACTCAGAAATTTCGTCAAATAATGGGGTGGGGGAGGTTTCGACTACAGTGCTGCAAGAATTTTTTACGGCGTGTAATTTTAACTATAATTAATTACATGCAATTAAATTGTAATTACATTGCAGATAATTGCGATTACAAACTTTCCTATCTCTGCCCACCACCCATCAAGGGGTTAATGGCAAAATTTAGATTAAATAAGGCGAATATTTTAGTTTAAACAAAAAAAGTGGTGTTTAGCCCATATTTTTAGTTTATTGTGTCAAGCAAAAAGTAATTGCTAACACTTTGAGGTCCAACGTCGAGTCTAATTCGAAATCAACTTTCTTTGAAATAGTCTTTTTTTTGGGGGGGGGGGGGGAGGACCAGTAATAAAGGAAAATAAAAATTTCCTTACTTAGTTATAGCATTTTCAAAATTGTGTAATTGAAGGTAACTTCTTTTAAAAAAGCGGTTCAAATCCAATAAAATTTATGTAAGAGACGCCGGTCCCCAAAGGGTTAAGGGGTTAAGAGTGCTGTCAGACCCCCTTGGAAATTCCACGAAATGGAAATTCCATGAAATTGCACCGCGGAAATCCATAATGATAAAAGAAAATATCCCAAAGGCTTCAAATATCATTAAAATGATTTTCAAAGAATCTGAAATTCCAATGTTTCACTGCTCGCTTTAATGTGATTTATAAATTTAGTTTACTTGATCGAAACAGACAACGCATGATAATGTTTAAGATTTTACTTTCACACATGCATTTTTTGCTAAGTACGTTTATGCCGGCCATCTTTACTATGCTTAAACATTTAGTAGATAGAGTTCTTCGGAATAGGTCTTGAAAATATTGTAGCTACTTTCTTTATTCTTTACTTTATGCATGAGCTTATATCTTGAATATTCTTTATCTTCTACATTTTAAGGGTGGTAGTATGTTTATGAAACCATTTAATTTTTATTCCCAAATGCCACATTAGCACCAGAATTTTGGTATAGTTTTTTCCCGTTTAATATGTATGTGAAAAATAGCTTTTGCTTATTTTCAAATAAATTTGTACGTAAATTCCGGTGTAAATCATTCATTTCAGAATTTTAACAATGGAAGTGCTTTGCCCCTGAAATGATTAACCCATTACCTGCTGATGGCGCGTTTTCGCACCGTTGAAAATACATTTAAATGAACTATCAAGATACCAGTATTTTTCGATTAAAAAAATTGTCTTGATTAATTACATAAAGTTTGAACATTAAATAAAGCGAAGATTATCTTTTGATATTTGTGGTGGCAAACCTAAAATAGTTGAAGACGCCAATCTTACAGTTTCGGCAGTTAATGGGTTAAAATGCATGTAAAATATTTTTTTCAGATGCAAAAATTATTGGCAGTAAAAGAGACACCCACAATTTGAGCATAAAAGCGTTTATTGAGTAAAAGTATGGGAGTATTTTCTACAAAAAACTTGAAGCTTGTACGGAAATTGGATGCGTGAAATAGATATTGGGAGAGACTTTGCATCAAACGAAATCTATAATAATAATAATAATAATAATAATAATAATAATATGAAAGCTTTCAACTCTCAATGAAATGACTTTCAAAGAACTACAAATTACAAAATTTTACTGCTTGTTTTGAAAACCAGATCAAAGCAAACAACCCATGATAAAGTTTAAGTGCTTAATTTCCGGACATGCTTTTTATGCAAAACCCTCTATGCAGAATACATTTACCATACTTTAAACACTTGGCAGATATTTTCGGAACAGCTCTTGAAAGCATTATATTTACCTCCTTTATTATTCACTCTTTAGATAGAAATTTCTTTCTTGAATTTTTTCCCCACATGTTTTCTTATAATGCCTGTCAAATATCTTTCTTGGAGACAAAAATTATTGGCAGAAAAACAGACACACAAAGTTCGAGGATAAACCTGTTTATTCAGGAAAAGAAAGAGAAAATTTTCAATAAAAACGCGAAGCTTTTACGGAAATTAAATACGTGAAATAGATATAAGAGAAATCTCTTATATCTATTTCACGTATTTAATTTCCGTAAAAGCTTCGCGTTTTTATTGAAAATTTTCTCTTTCTTTTCCTGAATAAACAGGTTTATCAAAAGAAGACTTTATATCAAATCAAACTCCATAATAGTACAGAAAACATCTCAAATAATTCGATTGTTATTGGAATGTTTTTCAAAGAACTGGAAAGTCCAAAATTTTATTGCATGTTTTAATGTGATTTGGAAACTTAAGTTACTAAACCAAAGCAAACAACGCATAATAAAATGTAAACACTTTATTTTCCTCTGCAAAAATTTCTATGGCGAATACATTTACCATATTTTAAACATTCGGCATATATTTTCGAAACAGCTTTTGAAAGCATTATAGTTACCTCTTTCCCCTCTCCTCTAAAGAGTTCACTCTTTATCTAGAAATTTCTTTCTTGGATTTTTTCCCCACATGTTTTCTTATAATGCCTGTCAAACATTTTTCTTCGGAAGCAAAAATTATTGGCAGAAAAACAGACACATAAAGTTCCAGGATAAACCTGTTAAATCACGAAAAGAAAGAGAAAATTTTCAATAAAAACGCGAATCTTTTATGGAAATTAAATACGTAAAATAGATATAAGAGATTTCGGAGAAACTTTGTATCAAAACACCATAATAGTAAAGAAAACATCTCAAACATTTTACCTGTTATTGCAATGTTTTTCAAAGAGCTAGAAATTCCAAAATTTTATTGCGTGTTTTAATATTATTTGAAAACTTAAGTTACTTCACCAAAGCAAACAACGCAAGGTAAAAATCAAATTCTTTATTTCCCTCTGAAAAAATTTCTATGCCGAATACATTTACCATATTTTAAACATTTGGCAGATATTTTCGAAACAGCTCTTGAAAGCATTATATTTACTTCTTTTATTGTTCACTTTTTATCTAGAAATTTCTTTCTTGAATTTTTTTCCCCACATGGCTTCTTATAATGCCTGTCAAATGATTTTATTCGGAGGCAAAAATTATTGGCAGGAAAACAGACACTCAAAGTTCGAGGATAAGCCTGTTTATTCAGGAATAAAGAAAGAGAAAATTTTTAATAAAAACGCGAAGCTTTTACGGAAATTAAATACGTGAAATAGATATAAGAGATTTTGGAGAAATTTTGTATCAAAACAAACTCCATAATAGTAAAGAAAGCATATCAAATATTTCAACTGTTATAGGAGTGTCTTTCAAAGAACTGGAAATTCCAAAATTTTATAGCGTCTTTTAATTGTGATTTGAAACTTAAATTACTACACCAAAGAAAACAAAGCATGGTAAAATTTAAATACTTTATTTCCGTACATGCTTTCTCTGCAAATTTTCTATGCCGAATACATTTATCATACTTAAACATTTGGCAGATATTTTCGAAACAGCTCTTGAAAGCATTATATTTACCTGCTTTATTGTTCACTCTTTATCTAGAAATTTCCTTCTTGAATTTTTTCCCCACCATATTTTCTTAAAATGCCTGTCAAATATTTTTCTTCGGAGGTAAAAATTATTGTCAGAAAAACGCACACTAAAAGTAAGGATAAACCTGTTTATTCAGGAAAAGAAAGAGAACAATAAAAACGCGAAACTTTTACGTAAATTAAATACGTGAAATAGATATTAGAGATTTCGGAGAGACTTCGTAACAAAACCATCTCCATAATAGTAAAAGAAAACATTTTAACTATTTCAACTGTCATTGGAATGTTTTTTAAAGAACTGGAAATACCAAAATTTTATTGCGTGTTTTAATGTGATTTGAAAACTTAAGTTAGAGCATCAAAGCAGACAACGCATAGTAAAATTTAAATACTTCATTTCCCTCTGCATAAATTTCTATGCCGAATACATTTACCATATTTTAAACATTTGGCAGATATTTTCGAAACAGCTCTTGAAAGCATTATATTTACCTCTTTTATTGTTCACTCTTTATCCAGAAATTTCTTTCTTGAATTTTTTCCCCACATGGTTTCTTATAATGCCTGTCAAATGTTTTTCTTCGGAGGCAAAAATTATTGATACAAAGTCCGAGGATAAACCTGTTTATTTAAGAAAAGAAAGAGAACGTTTTCAACAAAAACGCAAACTTTTTACGGAAATTAATTACATGAAATAGACATCAGAGATTTCGGAGAGACTTTGTATCAAAACAAACTCCATAATACAAGGTGTACGTACGTAAATGAGTATCCCAATTTTATAAGGCTATTAAAAGAAAAAAAAAAGTACAAAAGTACAACTTTTAGTTCATCGTAAATCAAAAATAAAAGTTGAAAGTTTAAATTCAACACAGTTATATGTGTTCAATGTGAGCCCCTCGAGAAACACGGATGGTATCGAGGCGGTGCGATAGCACATACGACACCTTTCGCAGCATGATATATCGCTCGCGGGCTGCAATAGTGGCACAACTCAAAAAATACGAATTTTGAGTTAATGCGCTCTCCAGTATTGCAGATTGGTATTCTTTCCAACAAAAACAGCGGCATATCTTGTAGTTCAGTATTTCACCAACAGATGGCAGAAGTGCTGCTGTTGCCTTATATATGATATAATCTGGATACATCATCATATAATCATATTTATCATCAATATAACACGGGGTGTGGGGGTACTTTTGTTTTTGGCATTATTATTAATTGAATCCATACGGAGTCATTTAGTACCACTTAACACTTATGACCACAATGAATCGTGCAAATTTTGCATTCCATTACAAGGGGAAACTTCAAACCCATTAATCTCAGACCCACAACTCAAAAAATCAGAACCTGATTTTTTGAGTTGTGTCACTATTGCAGCCCACGAGCGATATGTATGCACTATATGGTCAAAGATGACCGGCCACTTGGAATTTTAAGCGTTTTGTTAAATATCTAGAAAAATATATGAGGAATTAACCTGAAACTCCAGGTGGGCAAATAGTCTTGTATATGTCATATACTTCCGCGTAGATTTTATCCTGAAACCCCATAGGGGACCGTCAACAAATTGAAAAAGAACTAATATCGTTTCGATAACCCTGTCAATACTAATTTAGCAAAAGCGTTTAAACTGTAGATTATGATTAAGTGGCTTATTGTAATAATTTGTGTTCATTTTTATGAGGATAACATGTATACTCGAAGAGAAATTCAAGTTTTCATAAAAACAATCTCAAATTTTGCCGAGTTTTTTGCTTATAATTTGCAGAGTTCTTAATATAAGAAAAAAAGTTCTTTTCAAAAAATATGGCAAACAACATTGTACACAAAACCCTGCAATCAGAATTAAAATATAGTAAAAATTGTGTGAAAAATTATGAGGTTTAATAAATAATGTTTCACTGCCCATGCCCATACGCAATCAAAATATAATGTGCATAATGTGTCAGCTAAATGCATAAAGCAACTTTTGCAGAAGTCCCAAAAACATAGCCTAAAAATTCTGAAAATGATCGTTCATAGAATAAGTTCAAAATCCGTTGTTCCCAAAAGGAACCAAAAAAATGAGGGGCTGTATCCATATATCCATTGATTAGTGCCAATATAGCATACACAATATTGCACGCACTACTATATTTTGATACAACCCGCCTCATCTTTTGTTTCCTTTTGGGAATAACGGATTTCGAGCTTATTCTATCGGCGATAATTTTTAGACTTTTCAATCTATGTATTTGAGACTTTCACAAAAGTTGCTCTATACATTTAGCTAACACATTATGCAAATTAGATTTTGATTAAATTCGGGCATGCGCAGTGAATCATTATTTAGTAAACGTGGTCATTTTTAATACAATTTTTATTATTTTTTAATACTGATTGCAGAGTATTGTGTACAATATTGTTTGTCATATTTTTGAAAAAACATTTTTTATATTAATAACTCTACAAATTATAAGCAAAAAACTTGGCAAAATTCGGGACTCTTTTTATAAAAACTGTAATTTCTCTACAAGTATACATGCTATCCTCATACAAATGAACACAGTTTATTACAATAAGGCACTTAATCATAATCTACAATTTGAAAGCTTTTGCTACATTAATTTTTACAGGGTTATCCAAAAGATATTTGTTCTATTTGAATTTGTTGGCGGTCCCTTATGGGGTTTCGGGAAAAAATTCTCACAGAAATGTGTGCCCTGTACTATTCTGTTCACACACCTGGAGTTTCAGGTTAATTCTTGTATGTAGTTTTCTAGATATTTAACAAAACGTCTAAAATTGCAAGTGGCCGGTCACCTTTGGCCATATAGCGTATATATAGATATATATATATATTAGGGAGGGTCATCAAAGATCAGGTGTTTGTTCCACCGCTATCAAACGTTGACGAACTTAGGACACGCATATCTGCAGCCATTCAAATAGTCACACCGGACATGCTGAGAAAAGTATGTGATGAGTAATTGTACCGCCACGATATTGTTCGGAAATTTTGGAGGGGCTCCCATTGAACACATATAACTGTGATGAATTTAAACTTTCGACTGTTATTTTTTATTTCACATGAACAACAAGGTTGTACTTTTTACTTTCCTTCTATCTTTACAAGAAGAAAGTATTGGATTCATGAAAATTTTCGAATTCCGGTTTTCGACGGATTTACACATTTTAGGGGTCAGAGAACCCGAAAAACATGTTTTTACAAAATGTCTGTCTGTGAGTCTGTCTGTGTGTCTGTGTGTGACACAAATTTTGTGGGCGCTCTATCTCAAGTACTAATGCACGGAATTTAATAAAAATTCATATTCAGTTAGTCCCTGATACAAATTGATGCTGATTACTTTTTGGTGCAAATCGCTCAACAGGTGGCGCTGCTAGGCTGCATTTTTTATGATTTCCTCAATGGCTCTATCTCAAGAACTAATGCACGGATTTTGATCTAACTTCAGATTTAGTTAGATGTTAACACAAGTTGTTGCTGATTAGGTTTTGGTGTTAATCGTCTAATAGGTGGCGCCGCTATGCTGGCATTTTCATGATTTTTCGCAATAACTCTATCTCAAAAACTAATGCACAGATTTTCCCCAAACTTCAGATTCAGTTAGACTTTGACGTAAGTGGTTGCTTGGTAGTTTTGTTTAACATAGGTTTTGATGTAAAGCACCCAATAGGTGGCGCTGCTAGGCTGAATTTTGCTGGATTTACACGATTTCGGAGATAGCCGTATCTCAAGAACTAATGCACGGAATTTCATATCTATAGAATCCTCATGATGGGCATAGATTGCCGTTTAATTTTGGTAGTGTGATAGCAAATTTTCAAGCATTAACATGCATGAGATAGAAGAAAGTTTTGGGATTTTTATATCTGACTAGTTTTATTTTCTTTTAATAGCCCTGTTAATTTGGGATATTCATTTATGTACACCCACATACATATATGTACAAGTATGTTATGTAAAAGAAAACATCTCAACTGTATTGGAATGTTTTTCAAAAAACTAGAAATTCCAAAATTTTATTGCGTGTTTTGATGTGATTTGAAAACTTAAGTTACTACACCAAAGCAGACAACTCATGATAAAATTTAAATGCTTTATTTCCATACATGTTTTCTCTGCAGAAATGTCTATGCTGTATACATTTGCCATATTTAAAAAAAATTGGAACAGATTTTCAATTCAAAACATCTTTTGAAAGCATTACAGGTAATTTTCCAGTGCAAGGGCCTTACCATTTTTTAAAAAGGCCGGAGCAATTCGGGCTTCAGAAAATGCGATTTGTTGCCAAATGATATAACCTCCTATGAAAGCAAAACTGATAAGCTAATATGATTGCTTATATATGTATTTTCATAAATATAAACATTTTATTTTTATGTTTATTAACCATTTGGGAAAATGGTTATTGTCCTCGGTCAGGGTAGGAAATCAAAAACATATCTGAAGCTTTTTATTAGTTGAATCCCGCATTTTATTCGTTTTCTGATTGGTCTATATAGTACTCTGTATTTTTCCTTTACTTTCAACAGAGATGGATACTTCTGTTGTCACTATGACAAAAAAGTAATAAAAACTACCAAAAAAAATTAATAACTCAGAAACAAATTGAGATACAGCTTTGAAACAAATTGCATTTAAAAGTACATTTTTTTCTGTATACGACGGTGTAAAAAGTAATATTGTGGGATGTTTAGAAGTTTAAGAATGAAATTTCATTTAAAATTGGTCCAGGAATATTAATGTTTAATCCATGGCGTACGTAATGTATAACCAGCTCTGCAAAAGTTTAAAAATTTACAGTACCGAAAAAAGTAATCGATGGCATACGTAATGTATGATCAACTCCGTGCGATCTTTTTTTGTCTTAAATTTTAGTCTTTGAAAAAATCATTTTCCAAATGGTCGTTGTAATTTGTTAAATTGCATTTTTTTTATTATTGTTTTATATACAATTTACTTCTGTTTGTCTCTAATAATAGATAAATTGCTTCTTTTTATTCAATACAAATACTGAAAACATTGCTTGCATGTATGAAACAGTGAATAGCTGCCAAATTTCCTTATCTTTCCAAGGCATTTTCGCTGTTTCGCCAAAACCCGTAAACTGGAAAAGTACCGCATTAGATTTACCCCCTTTATTGTTCACCTCCTATGAAAGCAAAACTGATAAGCTATTATGGTTGTTTATATATGTATTTTTATACATATAAACATTTTATTTTTATGTTTATTATTATTGTTTTATATACAATTTACTTCTGTTTGTCTTTAATAATAGATAAATTGCTTCTTTCTTATTCAATACAAATACTGAAAACCTTGCTTGCATATATGAAACAGTGAATAGCTGCCAAATTTCCTTATCTCCCCAAGGCATTTTCGCTATTTCGCCAAAACCCGTAAACTGGAAAAGTACCGCATTCGATTTACCCCCTTTATTGTTCACCTCCTATGAAAGCAAAACTGATAAGCTATTATGGTTGTTTATATATGTATTTTTATACATATAAACATTTTATTTTTATGTTCATTATTATTGTTTTATATACAATTTACTTCTGTTTGTCTTTAATAATAGATAAATTGCTTCTTTTTATTCAATACAAATACTGAAAACATTGCTTGCATGTATGAAACAGTGAATAGCTGCCAAATTTCCTTATCTTTCCAAGGCATTTTCGTATATTTCGCCAAAACCCGTAAACTGGAAAAGTACCGCATTCGATTTACCCCCTTTATTCTTCACCTCCTATGAAAGCAAAACTGATAAGCTATTATGGTTGTTTATATATGTATTTTTATACATATAAACATTTTATTTTTATGTTTATTATTATTGTTTTATATACAATTTACTTCTGTTTGTCTTTAATAATAGATAAATTACTTCTTTCTTATTCAATACAAATACTGAAAACCTTGCTTGCATATATGAAACAGTGAATAGCTGCCAAATTTCCTTATCTCCCCAAGGCATTTTCGCTATTTCGCCAAAACCCGTAAACTGGAAAAGTACCGCATTCGATTTACCCCCTTTATTCTTCACCTCCTATGAAAGCAAAACTGATAAGCTATTATGGTTGTTTATATATGTATTTTTATACATATAAACATTTTATTTTTATGTTTATTATTATTGTTTTATATACAATTTACTTCTGTTTGTCTTTAATAATAGATAAATTACTTCTTTCTTATTCAATACAAATACTGAAAACCTTGCTTGCATATATGAAACAGTGAATAGCTGCCAAATTTCCTTATCTCCCCAAGGCATTTTCGCTATTTCGCCAAAACCCGTAAACTGGAAAAGTACCGCATTCGATTTACCCCCTTTATTCTTCACCTCCTATGAAAGCAAAACTGATAGGCTATTATGGTTGTTTATATATGTATTTTTATACATATAAACATTTTATTTTTATGTTTATTATTATTGTTTTATATACAATTTACTCCTGTTTGTCTTTAATAATAGATAAATTACTTCTTTCTTATTCAATACAAATACTGAAAGCCTTGCTTGCATATATGAAACAGTGAATAGCTGCCAAATTTCCTTATCTCACCAAGGCATTTTCGCTATTTCGCCAAAATCCGTAAACTGGAAAAGTACCGCATTCGATTTACCCCCTTTATTGTTCACCTCCTATGAAAGCAAAACTGATAAGCTATTATGGTTGTTTATATATGTATTTTTATACATATAAACATTTTATTTTTATGTTTATTATTATTGTTTTATATACAATTTACTTCTGTTTGTCTTTAATAATAGATAAATTACTTCTTTCTTATTCAATACAAATACTGAAAACCTTGCTTGCATATATGAAACAGTGAATAGCTGCCAAATTTCCTTATCTCCCCAAGGCATTTTCGCTATTTCACCAAAACCCGTAAACTGGAAAAGTACCGCATTCGATTTACCCCCTTTATTCTTCACCTCCTATGAAAGCAAAACTGATAAGCTATTATGGTTGTTTATATATGTATTTTTATACATATAAACATTTTATTTTTATGTTTATTATTATTGTTTTATATACAATTTACTTCTGTTTGTCTTTAATAATAGATAAATTACTTCTTTCTTATTCAATACAAATACTGAAAACCTTGCTTGCATATATGAAACAGTGAATAGCTGCCAAATTTCCTTATCTCCCCAAGGCATTTTCGCTATTTCGCCAAAACCCGTAAACTGGAAAAGTACCGCATTCGATTTACCCCCTTTATTGTTCACCTCCTATGAAAGCAAAACTGATAAGCTATTATGGTTGTTTATATATGTATTTTTATACATATAAACATTTTATTTTTATGTTCTTTATTATTGTTTTATATACAATTTACTTCTGTTTGTCTTTAATAATAGATAAATTGCTTCTTTTTATTCAATACAAATACGGAAAACATTGCTTGCATGTATGAAACAGTGAATAGCTGCCAAATTTCCTTATCTTTCCAAGGCATTTTCGTATATTTCGCCAAAACCCGTAAACTGGAAAAGTACCGCATTCGATTTACCCCCTTTATTCTTCTCCTCCTATGAAAGCAAAACTGATAAGCTATTATGGTTGTTTATGTATGTATTTTTATACATATAAACATTTTATTTTTATGTTTATTATTATTGTTTTATATACAATTTACTTCTGTTTGTCTTTAATAGATAAATTACTTCTTTCTTATTCAATACAAATACTGAAAACCTTCCTTGCATATATGAAACAGTGAATAGCTGCCAAATTTCCTTATCTCCCCAAGGCATTTTCGCTATTTCGCCAAAACCCGTAAACTGGAAAAGTACCGCATTCGATTTACCCCCTTTATTCTTCACCTCCTATGAAAGCAAAACTGATAAGCTATTATGGTTGTTTATATATGTATTTTTATACATATAAACATTTTATTTTTATGTTTATTATTATTGTTTTATATACAATTTACTTCTGTTCGTCTTTAATAATAGATAAATTTCTTCTTTCTTATTCAATACAAATACTGAAAACCTTGCTTGCATATATGAAACAGTGAATAGCTGCCAAATTTCCTTATCTCACCAAGGCATTTTCGCTATTTCGCCAAAATCCGTAAACTGGAAAAGTACCACATTCGATTTACCCCCTTTATTGTTCACCTCCTATGAAAGCAAAACTGATAAGCTATTATGGTTGTTTATATATGTATTTTTATACATATAAACATTTTATTTTTATGTTTATTATTATTGTTTTATATACAATTTACTTCTGTTTGTCTTTAATAATAGATAAATTACTTCTTTCTTATTCAATACAAATACTGAAAACCTTGCTTGCATATATGAAACAGTGAATAGCTGCCAAATTTCCTTATCTCCCCAAGGCATTTTCGCTATTTCGCCAAAACCCGTAAACTGGAAATGTACCGCATTCGATTTACCCCCTTTATTCTTCACCTCCTATGAAAGCAAAACTGATAAGCTATTATGGTTGTTTATATATGTATTTTTATACATATAAACATTTTATTTTTATGTTTATTATTAGTGTTTTATATACAATTTACTTCTGTTTGTCTTTAATAATAGATAAATTGCTTCTTTCTTATTCAATACAAATACTGAAAACCTTGCTTGCATATATGAAACAGTGAATAGCTGCCAAATTTCCTTATCTCACCAAGGCATTTTCGCTATTTCGCCAAAATCCGTAAACTGGAAAAGTACCGCATTCGATTTACCTCCTTTATTGTTCACCTCCTATGAAAGCAAAACTGATAAGCTATTATGGTTGTTTATATATGTATTTTTATACATATAAACATTTTATTTTTATGTTTATTATTATTGTTTTATATACAATTTACTTCTGTTTGTCTTTAATAATAGATAAATTACTTCTTTCTTATTCAATACAAATACTGAAAACCTTGCTTGCATATATGGAACAGTGAATAGCTGCCAAATTTCCTTATCTCACCAAGGCATTTTCGCTATTTCGCCAAAATCCGTAAACTGGAAAAGTACCGCATTCGATTTACCCCCTTTATTGTTCACCTCCTATGAAAGCAAAACTGATAAGCTATTATGGTTGTTTATATATGTATTTTTATACATATAAACATTTTATTTTTATGTTTATTATTATTGTTTTATATACAATTTACTTCTGTTTGTCTTTAATAATAGATAAATTTCTTCTTTCTTATTCAATACAAATACTGAAAACCTTGCTTGCATATATGAAACAGTGAATAGCTGCCAAATTTCCTTATCTCACCAAGGCATTTTCGCTATTTCGCCAAAATCCGTAAACTGGAAAAGTACCGCATTCGATTTACCCCCTTTATTGTTCACCTCCTATGAAAGCAAAACTGATAAGCTATTATGGTTGTTTATATATGTATTTTTATACATATAAACATTTTATTTTTATGTTTATTATTATTGTTTTATATACAATTTACTTCTGTTTGTCTTTAATAATAGATAAATTACTTCTTTCTTATTCAATACAAATACTGAAAACCTTGCTTGCATATATGAAACAGTGAATAGCTGCCAAATTTCCTTATCTCACCAAGGCATTTTCGCTATTTCGCCAAAATCCGTAAACTGGAAAAGTACCGCATTCGATTTACCCCCTTTATTGTTCACCTCCTATGAAAGCAAAACTGATAAGCTATTATGGTTGTTTATATATGTATTTTTATACATATAAACATTTTATTTTTATGTTTATTATTATTGTTTTATATACAATTTACTTCTGTTTGTCTTTAATAATAGATAAATTGCTTCTTTCTTATTCAATACAAATACTGAAAACCTTGCTTGCATATATGAAACAGTGAATAGCTGCCAAATTTCCTTATCTCACCAAGGCATTTTCGCTATTTCGCCAAAACCCGTAAACTGGAAAAGTACCGCATTAGATTTACCCCCTTTATTGTTCACCCTTTATCTATATACTTCTTTCTTGTATTTTTCCCAACATATTTTATTACAACACGTCTGTAAGATACTTTTATTCGGAGTCAAAAATTATTGACAGAAAAAGAGACACGCAAATTTCGAGGATAAACCTGTTTATACAGGAAAAGGAAAGTGTATATTTTCAACAAAAACGCGAAGCTTTTACTGAAATTAAATAAGTGAAATAGCTATTAGAGCGGTGGAAGAAACTTTGTATCTAACGAAATCAAGAATAATAAAATAAAAATTCTCAAATGTTTAAATTGTCATTGTAGTGAACGTCGAAGTATTTGAAATTCCAAAATTTTAGTACGGGTTTTAACGTAATTGGAGATATACTTCCCAAAATTGCTTAAACTTGTAAAATAAAAAATAAAAACACAGTAAAAAATATTACTGTTCACATGTTTAGGATCCACCGCAGCTATTATCAAAACAAGTGAGAATATTTTATAATTGCTGTAATGATGACTGTCAGTTCTATAACGAAGACATATCGTGATCGTAAGTTCTTGTGGTACCAGGTGGTCAGAATTTGTGTTTTAAATAATTGTTGACAAAAATCCTGGTTTCGAGGTTCTTGAATATTAACCCCTTGCGGTCGAAGTAGTCCTGCCAGGAACAGACATATCTTACACGAATTTATTCGTTTGGCACCACTTTTTAAAAATAAATATCTTTACTTGCACTTTAACAACTTAACAGTGCAGACGCTTTAAGACGTTTCCGGGTTTTCGTTAACTTTACGCCCAGTGTATAGATTATTGTTTAATTAATATACCATTGGGAGATTAAAGTCTAGCTGTAGTATAAACTACGTAATAAGTTTTTATATTAAAATAAAAGTTAAATATTAAATAATTACTTTGTAAAAAATATGGTATTAAAATTACAAGTTTAAAAATTAAAAAAAAATCATAAAGTAAATTAAAAATTTAATATAAAAAGTGTAAAAAATATAGGCACAGTTAAGAAAAAGAACAACTTTGGACAGAGCTGGTAAGGGCAGGTCGGTCAAGGAGCGACAGATGCTAGGTCACAGGTCAAAACAAGTTGGATATTGCTCGTCAAACGTGCAAATGAGGTGCGTTCGTACTATAACTAGTTTTATAAATATTTTTTGACCGCATATTTTACTGAATGTATATTTTAGTGCACTGCAATAAGTGCATATCCATTTCATTCTGTTCGAAAGGCTGTAACATCATTAAAATGCACTTGAAATAATTTTTTCCCCCATTGGCCGTAATGTAACGGAAAACTTTTGACTGTCAATGTAATTAAACTATACATCCGATTTTCATAAAATTTGAAATGACTCGACAAAATTTTGCAACAATTATATATTTAAAATTTCAGACCATTCGGTCGGGTAGTTTTTGCTCTGTTACATGCAGACAGACGGACTGAACGACGACTGTAGGTGCTACGTATTTGTATAATTCCGAACGCACCTAAAAAGGCACTTTTCAGGGTCATTAATTTTGTTGCTGCTGTTGTAGAGTAATGGTTCATACCGGGTGTCCCAAAAAGGACTGACTGATTTTAAAATTCAACAACTTCCAAACGGTGACAGATATTAAAAAAGTTCTTGCAGGAGGGTTATGCATATAGTCAAAAGTTTTTTTACAGTGATTTTCGATTTTAGTTCGAATTACAAACAATAGATGGCGCTGCGATCAATAGAGGCTAAATTCAGGCTCGATTTTTGGTACTTCGTGGCCCGGATAATACATTTCCATCTCCTTTTTCTGCATGGAACAACAGAAAGGACCAAAAATCGAGCCTGTATTTAGCGACTATTGCTTACAGCGCCATCTATTGTTTGTAATTCGAACTAAAATCGAAAATCACTGTAATAAAAGTTTTGACTTTATGCATAGCCCTCCTGCAAGAATTTTTTTAATATCTGTCACCGTTTGGAAGTTATTGAATTTTAAAATCAGTCAGTCCTTTTTAGGACACCCGGTATCATAAATTATTATCAGTAACAATATTTTAAATACTTTAATGACATGTGTAACAGAAATTTACTAAAACATTTACATTTAAAGTATAGTGATGCGAATAGAACATAAAAATAGAAAAAATTATATAAAATTTGGGCGGCTATTTGCCAACACTGGACCGCATAGGTTTAAAAATAAATTCGAAAAGGACTCTGCAAATGTTCAAGACCAAATGGCTTTTATTTATTGTAAAGACAAACATGTAAAATGTAATGCCAGAGGTGGACCCGATCGGTATGACATGTTACTAGTCCGATGCACAGAGAGTGAATAATAAGTTGTCAGATATCATTGTCGGTGCGTCGAGACAAAATCTTGGTATCCCGGACCATTATAACCCCAAAGGCTATATCACCTAACGGGAATTTTGAATTAAAATCTACCCAAGCGACCGTTAATTGGCGTATCAAAATTTTAACGTACTTATGCGAATGACAAAACTGAGTAATGGGACACTGACATTTAGAAACAGCAACTCAGACATTAATTACTTCCAGCCGCCTACTTTTGTATAAAGAGGGTAGATCTTTGAGGCCGAAATAATCCTTTGCATTGACTATCAATCTAAGCATTAATAATAAGTGTTTAAATGACTACTGCAAAAAGGCATATGGTCCGAAAATATCTTTTTTTATTTAATCGTTAAGGGTGTTCTTAAATCCAAAAGGGCAAATTTCTGACATAAGTTTTAATTTATTTTTGTTCAAAAATGCATGAAACTAGCTGGTGTTACTGTTCAAAAACTGTGTAACTGAGCTGTTTTTCCCATTTTTTTGCAAACGCAATAGATCTTTCTGAAAATAGTGTCAAATTGGGCGTTTTGAATCGAATTTCCGCCCGAAGGAAGAAAGACTCAAGAGCGGGCAAAAACGTGTTTGTCACGTGATCAAAATGGCTTATAACTCAATAGGTAATTGATTGATCAAAAAATGGAAAAATCATTTCAATTCCAAATCGCTTCCATGGCCAGGCTTTGCAATTTTATGCCTTTCCATTAAAAAATGAATTTGTAAATGTGTCAAAACGTTTTGCGCTTGCTGAGCAGAGCAGTTACGAACAGCCTTATCGAAAAGGAAAGTATGCACGTATAGTTAATAATTTTAGGTTGAGAAAAAGATTTGTTTTTGATTTATTTTATTACCGGCTGGAGTGAACTTAGGAGAATTAAAATGAGTATTATTTATAAGCGCAAAATAGAAGAAGAAATAGATATTTTTTTTAAAGGAAAGAGGATTTTGATTACATTTATAATTGTGAATGAAGAATTTTAATTTTAAAGCGGGTGATAATTAATGATATGTGAAGATTTGTTAATTTCTTGATTACAGTTTCACAATCTATGATGTAATGAACTGAAACGCCACAAATAAATTTTTCACGTACTCTGTCAGATCACGCACGTTATTTTATTTTTACTTGGATGTTTATTTCCATATTCGTAACCATGGAATAATTCAACCCATAATTTGGTAAATTAAATAATGGTGCTTCTTTGTAGAGCCGAAATATATAAACAGTTTATTAAATACATTTTTTGTTTTTATCGTTTCTATTTTATACCTTTTAAAATTTTATGAAGTACGTTATTACTGGGTGTTAAAATTTGTTCTATATTTACACAATTGAAAATGTGAACAACTTGATATTTTAAATCCGATACTTAAAAGTCTAAATATGTTATTTTCTAATATACATTATTTGTCAAAAAATGCATATGCCGGATACCTCCACTATAATTACAAAAAAATTACTCGTCTATTGTTCAACTTATGTATAAACCTCTGTTTTGCATTTAGATTTACTTTTCATATATTTTATGTATATGATGTCTGCCCAATTTTTAGGGTTTCTTTACTGACTTTGACACGCTCCCGCTTTTTGGTGTTCTGTTAAATTATGGTGAACCCAACGAAAATCTAATTTTTTCATATGCAGTTCTTCAGGAATAATTTTATGAATAGCTACGGATCCAATGTATAGTTTATGTATAGTTTCTTCTGTGTCATTTGGAAGGTCAGCATTTATCATTGATTAACATATTTCGTACCTCCGACACATTTTTTGAGACTGCAGTTGACAGCGGTGTTCTTGTGTGTAGTTCATCCAAAAAAGAATTTCGAACTCTTCTAAATTCTGTAAATCATCTGAATATAGTAGCACGAGATTGAGCTTCATTTCTATGTTCTAATTGTAGACATTCTTCTTGATTTAGTTCAACTTGAAAATCATAGTAAATCATAGCTCGATAATGCTCTCGCGTCAACTCCATTTTCACTTCTTTCAAAATTTATTCTACGATAGCTCAATTGCAATTGTTGCCACAAATTATCGTCTGCGGACATAATAGAGTTCAAATTTATATATCCGATCAATAATTTTCTTTGGTGCATATCGTCTGCCTCTGTCTTAAAAATTTCAGAGTTACCATCGCATATTTATTGCACGGAACCCTTTGTACGCGATCAATACTCGCACTTGATCGTTTATTTCAATTTATGTAAAATAAAAAAGACTTTATACTGAATTTGTACCAAGCTCTGTACTTAATCTCGACATCATATTTGGTTTTTCGGAAATTTTATCTCAGAGTATCAAACGAGAAATCATTTGGTCGAGTAGTTTAGGAAATATGATGATTTAAAATTTAAACTCTTAAGGGGTCTCAGGAGTCTTACTTTTCATTGCGTCGCATTTAATTTTATTTCACATTCCGTATAGAACTGAAATACATAATTTTTTTTTAAACTCACAGGTTAATATTTGTTCTTTGTAGCATAATTATTTCAATGTTCTATAAATATTATTTTACACTTTTTAAAATGTTTAATTTTGAGGAAAGTTTTAAAATTGTTTTTTGACTTGCATTTATTGCGCGCAACATTTCTCAAGAACTAATGAAGCAATTTGTACAAAACTTGAAACAGTTATTCACTTTGATACAAGGAATAACTTGTACCTCAAATTTATTAATATTGAATATTGAATTGTTATATTGAATATTTAAAATTAGCATTTTTTCAACAAAAATGATTTTTTTTTCATAATTTTATAATTTAAATTTATATATTTAAAGAAAATAAAATTTTAATTGCTTTGAATTGAAGTATACGTTCAAGGTACATTAGTTTTACATCATTATCAATATTATTCGGGGTTCTAGAACCAATAGTTTCACTACAATCTTGCGCGAAGTAGATGCAGGTAAAAATGCAATTTTAATTTTTTTTATAATGAATAAACATTAAAAAAATATTGAAATATCAGTTTTATAATATTGAAATAATTTTACTACATAGAGCAGATATTTAGCAATCAGTGGTAAAATTTTTATGCATTTGTATTTCATAGGGAATCAGAAATAAAATTAAATATGACATGATGCTAAAATGCAACTTCAGTGAAAAATTAAGACTCCTGAGACCCCTTAATGTTGAATTCATTTGTAATCGTTGCAGAACAGATTGCAATATGCATAAATTTTCTGGCTCAGTTAACCTGATCCGTGCAGCACTCTAGTGTGAATAACAATGAGTGTGTTGATAACTAGTTGGATGTGCCAATCCCAAAACTTTCTTCTATCTCATATATTTTAATATTTCAAAATGTTAGAAATGTCAGTATTTCATTTTTATTAGTTTAATACTATATCAACTTTGACTTTCATCATAAATTTCTGCGTCAGTCAAATAATCGGAGTAAAACGAGTTAATCTCGATCATGATATTTATTAAAAGCAATAGTTTTTCGTTATTTTGTTGAATATCAGCTGTTCGCGAATATTCGGCTTATCAGGATGGGAAGTTCCCGTCGATTCACGAGCCACCGGTGTACAATACAACTATGAAAAATCAAGAAAATTAGACAAAAATCGCTATTATAGTGCCCCCCCCCTTTTGGCGGAATATTTCCAATTCACAGAGGACCTTCTTGCTATGGCCAAAAACATACACAAAATATTTGGTTCAATTCTATGCATAACTTCATACAATTTTCGATGGTACAAAATTCAAATTACACAAAAAAACGCTATTACAGCGCCCCCTACCGGCTGATTTTTTCCAAATTTAGGGAGGACCTTCTTGCTATGGCCAAAAACAGACACAAAAAATTTGGCTCAATTCTATGCATAACTTCATACACTTTTTGATGGTAAAGTATTCAAAATGTACAAAAATCGCTATTACAGTGCCCACTACAGGCAGTTTTTTTCCAAATTAAGGGAGGACCGGCTAGCCATAGAAAAAAACTTAAAATAAAAATTTGGTTCAATTCCATTCATAACTTTATACACTTTTTGATGATAAAATGGCGACACACGGACAGACAGACATAAACATGTTTTTTGTGATTTATGACCCCTAAAACGTGTAAATCCGTCGAAAACCGAAGGTCGAAAAAAATTTCGATTACAATACTTTCTTCTATTAATGATAGAAGAAAGTAAAAAAAAAAAAAAAAAAAAACCAATCATTCGAAATATGTTTTATTTTTCTCTTAAAAATTACTTGTTCAAAATTAAAATTAAATAAAGCAGGTTTTCTGTCCGAAAATTAAAAACATCAACAAACTAATCGGATGTGCCAATCCCAAAATTTTCTTATTTCCCATCCATCTTAATACTTCAAAAAGTTGATACACATGCTAATACTTCAAAGTTTCTACTTCCTTTTACTAATCGGAGTAAAAACGAGTTAATATCAATCATAATATTTAATAAAATCAATATTTTTCACATCAACATACTGCATATCAGTTGCTGCTTGAGAATCACCGGCTTAACTGGATGCGAATTGCCCGTCTCTGCATGAACAGCCCACGTTCAAAAGAACTATGAACTAGTTGGATGTGCCAATCCCAAAACTTTCTTCAATCTCATGTCAATATTTCATTTTAATTAGTTTTATTAGTATTTTTATTAGAACTATGCATAACTTCATACACTTTTCGATGGTACAACATTGAAAATTGCACAAAAATTGCTATTACGGCGCCCTCTCCCGGCGAAATTTTTCCAAATTCAGGGAGAACCTGCTTACCATGGCCAAAAACATACACAAAAAATTTGGTTCAATTCTATGCATAACATCATACACTTTTCGATGGTACAATATTCAAAATGAACAAAAATCGCACAAAAATTGCTATTACAGTGTCCCCTACCGGCGGAATTTTCCAAATTCAAGGAGGACCTTCTTACCATGGCCACAAACATACACAAAAAATTTGGTTCAATTCTATGCATAACTTCATACAATTTTCGATGGTACAATATTCAAAATACGCAAAAATTGCACAAAATTCGCTATTACAGCGCCCCCTACGGGCGGATTTTTTCCAAATTAATTGAGGACCTGCTTGCCATAGCCAAAAACTTAAAAAAAAAGAAATTGGTTCAATTCTATGCATAACTTCATACAATTTTTGATGGTACAATGGCGACAGACGGACAGACAGACATTTTGTATAAACATGTCTTTTGTGATCTCTGACCCCTAAAACATATAAATCCGTCAAAAACCGGAAGTCAAAAAAATTTCGATTACAATACTTTCTTCTATTGAAGGTAGAAGAATGTAAAAATCGAGAAAAATCGCTATTAGAATGCCCCCTTCCGGCGGATTGTTACCTAATTCACGTGGGGCCTGCTGTCCATGCCAAAAAAAAATAAACATGAAATTTGGTTCAATACTATACATAACTTACTACACTTTTCGATGGTAATATAAGGAAAATGGCACAAAAATCGCTCTTAGTGCGCTCCCTTTCGGTGGAATATTTCCAAATTCAAGAAGGACCCGTTGGCCATAGCCAAAAACTTACACCAGAAATTTGGTTCATTTCTATGCATAACTTAATACATTTTTGATGGTACAATAATGAAAATGGTACAATGTTCGCTATTACAGTTCCCCCTTCTGGCGAAATATTTCCAAGTTCAAGGAGGACCTGCAGGTCATAGCCAAAAACTTTGGTTCATTTGTAAGCATAACATCATACGCTTTTCGATGGTACAGTAATGAAAATGGCACAAAAATCGCTATTACAGCGCCCTCATCTGGCGAAATATTTCCAAATTCAAGGAGGACCTGCTGACCATTGTCAAAAACATACACAAAAACTTTGGTTTAATCCTATGCATAACATTCATACACTTTCGATGATACAATGAGGACATACGGACTGACAGACAGGGTCAAACATGGTTGCATAAACATGTTTTTCGAGATCTCTGACCCCGAAAACATGTAAAACCGTCGAAAACCGGAAATCGAAAAAAAATTCGATTACCATATTTTCTTCTTTAGAAAGAAGAAAGTAAAAAGTTATTGCATAAAATAAACAATCTTCATACGAGCTTATTATATAACGTTGTTTCAACATCTCTCAAAGGATAAAAGTAAAAATTGTGGGGAAACATTGCACGTCTTGCATTGTCTTCTGAAAGTCTACCTCTAACTTAATCTATTGATAGTTCATAAACAACCAAATCACTTGACTTACTAATCAAAATTTTTATTTAGGCTGAACGCCGAAAACAGTATTTGTTTATTATTTAATTTACTTTTTTAAAATTTACGGTGTAAGTTTTAATTAAATTTCATCTTCTATCTCATGCTTCTTGTAAATATGCAGCCCAGTCACGATTATCTGAATGAATGTGGGAGAAATTCACTTCGGAGAAGCAAAATACTCGGGTAAACCGGAATTTTATAAACCGAAGTACATATTAAAAGGAGTTTAAAGGAAGTGAAATATAAATTGACACACAATTTATTAATTTTTATGTGTAAAACATATAGTACTTTGATATACACTTCAGTTGCTTTTTATAAATTGGGATTGAAGTTGTTCATTTGTAAAAGTTCTTGGTACTTTTTTGTTTGCTGGATAATGAACTTTTCTTTGTTGTAATATTAAGCCATTGCATAGCTGCCAACTCGTACTTTTTTTAACCATTATAATTTGAAAAAGCAAATTTTGTCGTATTCAATAGCCGAAATTTAAAAAATTTTAGCTTTTAAATAAGGGTAACAATTCCATTAAATTTTAGTTGTAAAAAAAAAAAAAAAAAAGACTACAAGTTGCCAACTGTGCCATTGTATCAGAGTGATCAGAACTGCAAGCGTCATGAGAAATTCGTCACTTTCATCTAATAGAGATCGTTTTCTTCATTAAGAAACAGTAATCGTCTGTGAAGTGTTAGATAAAGATGAATAATACAAATGCTTATACACTGGTTTTTTCCAAACAAAATGACATCGTAAATGAGAGAAAAAAGGAAAGTGCCCAGCTAAACTGATGGCATTGAGCTCACAGGCTATTCAGAATAATTGTATATTATACTCTTATTTTAAAGAATAATGCCCCTCAAAAAAAATAAGTGAAGGGGGATTAGCCCCCATTTCCCCCTTTATACTTCACCAACGAACCTCCAAATTTAATCAGGGAAGCTCCTTAACATAATAAACCGGTATACCAAATTTCGAGCAAAACGAATAATCCTGCAAAAAAACCCACTTATCTAAATTAAGGTGGGTGGATTAGCCCCCTTCCCCCTTTATTCTTAACCGATGAACCCACAAAATTAATCAGGGAAGCTCCTTAACATAATAAACTGGTATACCAAATTCGGAGCAAATCCAATAATTCTGCATAAAAAAGTCATTTATCTGAATTAAGGGGGGGGGGTAACCCCCTTTTCTCCCTTTATCCTTAACCAATGAACCCCCAAAATTAATCAGGGAAGCTCCTTAACATAATAAACTGGTATACCAAATTCGGAGCAAATCGAATAATTCTGCATGAAAAACCCATTTATCTGAATTAAGAGTGGTGGACTGACCCCCCTTTTCCCAATTTATCCTTAACCAATGAACCCCCAAAACTAATGAGGGAAGTTCCTTAACATAATAAACCGGTATACCAAATTCGGAGCAAATCAAATAATTCTACATGAAAAACACATTTATCTGAATTAAGGGGGGGGGACTGACCCCCTTTTCCCCCTTTATCCTTAACCAATGAACCCGCAAAACTAACCAAGGAAGCTCCTTAACATAATAAACCGGTATACCAAATTCCGAGCAAATCGAATAATTCTGTTTGAAAAACCCATTTATCTGAATTAAGAGGGTGGACTAACCCCCTTTTCCTCCTTTATCCTTAACCAATGAACCCGCAAAACTAATCAGGGAAGCGCCTTATCAGAATGAAACTAGAAAAAAATTTTGAAGCAAATTGGATGTTTCTATCAAGAGTTATCGCGTTACGTACGTACAGTCGTAGAAAAAAAAAGTAAACACCCGTTACTAACTCCTCAACAAATTATTGTAGAAGAAAGTTACTGATACCGAACGATTGGAAATAAAGTCTACTTTTAAATGATGTATATAAAATTTGCTTAGGGGGCATCTACATATTAAAACGAATCCAAACTTCATTTTTTTTTTCAATGACAATACCCAGTTTTAACAAGATATTTCAAATCTTCGAATCAAATTATGCCTAGACACCGAATTTCAAGTGATTTGAATGATAAGTTTTTGAATTATAAACAATCAAAATTTAGTGCTTCTAATGTTAAATTACATTTTCATATTTTTATTTATATCTCCAGAAATTATGCTCCTAATGTGTTAATTTTTTTTGTAGCAATAATACTAATATACCCAAGCATAAATACGCTAAATTTGCAATTTTTTAAATTTTATGATATGAATTATGAATTATGAAATTAATACTCGAAAAAATTATGAATTGCAACCTACAATTTTTTTGATGGATTTAGATTTTTTAAGTCCTGCTTTATGTAAATCCAAAATTTCACATTTTTCTTCCAAGTAGTTTTCAAATTATGCTCAAAAAACGGCAAAATGATGATTTAAGGGGCCGTCTATAATAGAAGTGACTAGATATTTTGAAATTTCTTCTGCTGTCCTGTAATCTAGCAGGCTTCATTGACTTCTTAAGGTGCCTTGATCAAGATGGGGGCTCTCTCGGTTAACAATCGATTTACGGACTTCAATTTGGATACAGCCCTTAAAATACGCTCGTTTTAAAATAATTAATTTCTCTTAAACTTATCGTACGAATTGCATAAAAATCTGTTTTTAGGCTAATTGAAGGATGTAGAGTTCATTTATGCTATCAGAGTTGTGTACTGCTATTGAAGAAAAACAAAGTTATGGTTCGTTTTAATATGTAGATGGCCCCTAATCAAATTTTATCTATATCATTTAAAAGTAGACTTTATTTCCAATCGTTCGGTACCAGTAACTTTCTTCTACGATAATTTGTTGATAATTCTAATTCCAAATGTTTTTTTCTGTTTATAATAGTCACGTGTAAATAAATTTTTAATTTATTACACGTATAAATATATATATATTTTTTGAAGCAAACCTTATTGTTTCCGCTGTTTATACAGTTGGCAACAGTTTAAATTAATATCACTTTCTAAAATCTGTAAATAATATCTCTAGAAATGCTGAAAATTTGAATTTAAAATAGAAATAAAACCTCAAAAAATTAGCCAAATTAAAAAAAGAAATACAATCTGCACACCGGGAACTTCAAACGTATAAAATGATCTAAAAATGATTAAATTCTCATGAATAGTTTTTGCTCCTATAAAACTTCTTTAATGGAACGATTTTGTCCAACTTTAGCATTAAATATTTCTTAAAATAATTCTTCGATTTGAAAACTGTCTGCATCAGCGTGTTTATCAAACATTGCTGTATAATACTACCCATTTTCATATTTTTGTATGCATTATTTTACTTAATATTAACGAAGAAAGACCTCCGGTCGCAAAATATTCAAAACCGGCGGCTGCGGTGACAGCGGTAGTTACTTTTTTTTAGAATAGAGAGATTCGGTTAAGCGGGGCCCGGATAATTGGGACTCTACTTTATTAACATCAAAACCTAGAATCAGTTAGAAGCACTTGTAACGATAGCCATTCATCAAAACTACTTTCAACTGAGCAGGTTTAAAGCTGCGAACCCGTAATGTCAGAGCCTTATTAAGAGTGACTGGGGCCCAAGGCCCAGCATCTTTTCCGTGCCCTTCAAAACAAAGTACATAATAAGTAGAAGTGTTTTAGGAGATATAACACTGTAAAAAAAAAAAAAAAAAAAAAAAAAAAAAAAAAGAAACAACACACAGGTTTTTAAATCTAGTTAAATATAACTATGAAAGAAATGTACACGTTTTAAAGTTACTAAAGATTCCGAAAAACGTTCTGCATCTTTAGAAACCCTAGAAACGAAATATATTTTCTCGATTTAACCCTTTCGCGGGCGGTGTCCTCAGAAAAGGACACATAATTTTTTTTTTATTTTACTTGCACCCAAAATATTTAACTAAAATTTTCATTTTATAACGTAAAGTAATCCCTTAACATCGCGAGGGTTAGGTTCGCGGAAACCTCCGCGAATGTTGTGACTATCCTCTCGTGCAGCGGAGGTTAGCGGAGTTAGGTTTTATGAATTTTTTAAATGAAAAAAAGCAATTGAAACGTAAAAATATATTTATTAAACATTAAAAAGTGCATTGCTGTAAATAAATTTGAATAATTATAAACATATTGTATAAAGTTTTGTTGCTAGTTAATGGCTGAAAAAAATTATTGATATACGATTGTTTGGAAGAGCAGATCCTTTGTTTATGAATGTCCACATAAGGAAAAGTTGCAGCCTCAATTTCTCTTTTAAATTTAAGACTCCTGAATAGTTAAGGATCGTATTCTATTGCTTTCTCAACAAGTTGCTGTTGAAGCTTTGAAATTTTCCATATAATTTTTGCTGAAAATTTTTCACTTGCAATAAAAATTTTAAATTTTAGAAAATTTAGGATTTTTTTTTTATTTTTAGCATTAGTTATGTTTCTGGTTTCTCGGAATTACTGATCTATATTTTGCCTCAAAACAGGGTTGAAATTCTCGGAAATTAGGCTATACAATACAACGCAGCTGTCCAGTGTCAAATACATTATGGAACTGGTAAATCAAAACGAGTTTACTTTGTAAAAAAATATCCTTTATAAAAATAAATTCGCGGATAACCAAGTTAAGTATTCGCGAATGTTGGAATGTTCTTCATTTTTTATTTCGCGAATAATCAAAACTCGCGAATGTCAGGGGTTTACCGTACTTAAAAATAAGCAAGTTCGAATTTTCTAACAAATTCGTTTATAAAATCTGGTGTCCATTATCTCATTAGTTCGTAAACAGATTTACTTCGCGCCGGTAAGGGTTAAAGAAGTTATAAAATTAATATTATTTTCTTACTCTTGCACACAAAGGTTTGAGAATAAGTAGCATACTAAAAACCAATAACAACACCATACAAACTTCTTGGAAACATTTCTGAAAATCACATTCAGCAAAAAAGTTTTTTTTCTTTAAAAGATTGTATAAAACTTGAAAATTCTGAAGTTTCTAATGGTAAAGTTCGTTCTTTTTTTTTGAATAATGGGTAATTCGGAAGACGTTATTGTATATTTTCATATCGTTCGTGGTTTTACATATGTAACTGAGGTGTAATACAAAACTCTTACTGTAAAATATAGTGTGCTTATAATTTATAGTCATTTACGGGGATACACTAAAGTATTTGGATACGGTGTCTAATATGGAAAACAATTGCTGGAAATGCGTTTTTAGTTGTGATACACGTTTTAAAATTTAACTTTTTTTTAATATTGCTTGGTGTTTAATAAATTCTATAGATCATATACAGGGTTACACAAAAGATCTCAAGTGCATTTCCGTTTACTGACGGAAATTGCTCAATGAGAAATTTCAACTTTGCTACGCGTTTAACTGAACTAACTTTTATCATACGATGTTATATACATATGAATCTATATATCATACACAGGGCTGCATAAAAAAAAATCGGATATTTTTCGTAATATCCATGGTAATTGGCAGAAATTGGGTTTTAAAATGCAATATGCATTTTCAAAATTGTTTATTTAGACATCTTTCTATTTATTAAATTGTAAAGTTTTTTACTGTATTCTGAATGCGTTGGAAAGCGTTCAATAATTTATCCTGCACGCATAATTTTTCGTTCTTTTTTTAAATTTGCCACATATTAAAATGCCTCTCACATATTTTTCTATGGCGGCAAAAATCATTACAGTACCGTCCCGATTATCCGAGTCCCGCTTAAATGGCCATTTTTTTTTCTTTTCTTTTAAAGATGAAAGAGCAGTCGTAAAAAGTTAAAAGTCTGATTTTTCTGGTCAGGATGGGGGGAAAATGGCCGTAATAACAATAAAACAAAAATTATGGCCATTTTACACCCCATTCTGACCGGAAAATCAGAGTTCTACCTTTTTACGGCTGCTCTTTCATCTTCACCAACATCTTCATTTATAATAGCTGTTTCATAATAATGGAAGCCACCAGTCCATCAGAAGAAAATGATCCATTCCAAAGATGAAATCGATCAAGACCGTTTGAAAAAACTATTTAATACTTTGAGCAGAAAGAAGAGGCTGCACCTGCAACTTTCATGACACTAATAGAAACACACAGCTGCCAATTTTTACAGTTTTATTACCTCTAAAATTGAATACAAATTTTTGCCATATTTAATCGTTGACAACCGTTAGATTTCGGCCGGCAAAATTTACTGGTAAGTTTTAGTGGTAAGAAAAAATCTTAGAAATTGGTAGCTATGCAATAGCGTAATACTGCAGAAAAAAAAAAAAAAAAAAAAAAAAAAACCTGCACCGAAATTGATATTTAACAAACGAAAAAGCTATCAAGGGCTTTTTGAAATAAACAATTTCTTTCCCCGTTTTTCTTAAAAGTAACAGAAATGTACATCAAAGAAATGTTACTAGTATCATAAAAATTAATATATTAAGTGAAAATTTATATTTCATCTCCTTAGTTGGTGACGAGTTGTGTAAATCCGGTTTATCCGAGTCTCTTGCTTATCCGAGGTGAGCTTGGTTCGTATTAACTCGGATAATCGGGACTCTACTGTACCAGAAAATGAGACTCTCATAGTTTGATTATAAAGGTGTTTATTCAGGAAAAGTAAGAAAATAGTTTTAACGAAAACGTTAAGCTTTTACGAAAATTGGATACGTAAAATAGATATCAGAGCAGTCGCAGAGGTATGTGAAATGAAATGCAGGATAATAAACAAAAATTTTGAAAGATGCCGACTGTCATTGAAATTATATGAAAAAAAAAAAAAAACTTGATTCCAGAATTTTACTACGTCTTTTAAAGTGATTGGAAACTTAAGTATGTGATTCAATGTAGTTATTGAAACGTAATAGGAAAATAAAAAACTAAAAGAAAAATAGTTTTTTAAATCACGCTTTTATAAGCATTTAAACCTTTGCAGTCGAGTGTCGGCAAATAGCCGACCAAGTTTTATTAACATTCTTATTAGACCCCGGCATCCTTTTACATTCTCCCAGCTTATTTTGTGTCGTCTCCAAAAAGTAACGTTATGTTGTATAAGTCAGAGGTAAAACAAAGCAAATGAATCTATGTGCGATTAAATAATCTATAGCAATTTTTTAAACTTCTAAGCATCGCACATTTTAGGTAGCTTTCATTACAAAAAGCTACCTATTGCAGCCGTTCGGAGGAAAGCGATTTCAAAAAATTTTGGTATATTTTCATCGATCATGACCCCCAGACCCCGAAACCACCCTCCGTTCAAAATTCACACACACACATATATATATATATCTGACCTTTGTCACGCTGTAACTCTCGTATTTATGAACCGATTTGGATGTAATTCGATGTGTACATAGTACAAACCAATGTCTCAACCGAGTTCGTTGGTCAACTTCATCCGCCATTTTGTTTCAAAATAGCGGCCATTTAAAATTTTTTAAAAGAATTAAAATTTGACAAGTGGTACCAAAAATTTACAAATGGAAAAATATTTTTTTCTTATGTATTTGACCTTTATACAAAGATTGCGGAGCAGTTTTTGTTTTGTCTATATCTTAAAAAATGGCTGAGTTATAGCATTTTAGGTAGCTTTCATTACAAAAAGCTACCTATTGCAGCCGTTCGGAGGAAAGCGATTTCAAAAAATTTTGGTATATTTTCATCGATCATGACCCCCAGACCCCGAAACCACCCTCCGTTCAAAATTCACACGCATATATATATATATATATATATATATCTGACCTTTGTCACACTGTAACTCTCGTATTTATGAACCGATTTAGATGTAATTCAGTGTGTGCATAGTACATACCAATGTCTCGACCGAGTTCGTTGGCCAGCTCCATCCGCCATTTTGTTTCAAAATGGCGGCCATTTAAAAATTTTTTAAAAATTTTAAATTTGAAATGTGGTACCAAAAAATTGAAAATGGAAAAATATTTTTTCCTTATGTATTTGATCTTTATACAAAGATTCCGGAGCAGTTTTTGTTTCGTCTATATCTTAAAAAGTGGCTGAGTTATAGCATTTTGAATTTCTAGCGTGGCTGACATTTTGAAACGTCCTGAATTTTGTCACTCGATAAAAGGTGTATTTATGAACCGATTTGGATGTAACTTCGTTTATACATAGTACATACCAATGTCTCGACCAAGTTCGTAGGCCAGCTTCATCCGCCATCTTGTTTAAAAATGGCGGCCATTTAAATTTTTAAGAAAAATTTAAATTTGAAATGTGGTACCAAAAAATTTAAAATTGAAAAAGTATTTTTTTCTTATGTGTTTTACCTTGATAAAAAGATTCGGGAGCAGTTTTTGTTTCGTCTATATCTTAAAAAATGGCTGAGTTATAGTATTTTGAATTTCCAGCGTGGCTGACATTTTGAAACGTCCTGATTTTTGTCACGTGATAACGGGCGTATTTATGAGCCGATTTGGATGTACCTTGGTGTGTACATAGTACATACAAATATCTCGACCGAGTTCTTTGTCCAGCTTCATCCGCCATCTTGTTCCAAAATGGCGGCCATTAAAAAATTTAAACAAATTTTAAATTTAAAATGAGATACCAAAAAATTGGAAAATGAAAAAGATTTTTTTTGTATGTGTTTGACCATAATACAAAAATTCCGGAACAGTTTTTGTTTCGTCTATATCTAAAAAAAATGGTTGAGTTATAGCATTTTGAATTTCTATTGTGGCTGACATTTTAAAACGACCTGATTTTTGTCACGCGATAACAGGCGTATTTATGAACCGATTTGGATGTAACTTGGTCTGTACATAGTACATACCAATGTCTCAACCGAGTTCGTTGGCCAGCTTCATTCGCCATCTTGTTTCAAAAGGGTTGCCATTTAAAAAAAAAATTAAAATTAAAATGAGGTATTAAAACATTGGAAAATGAAAAAGATTTTTTTTATGTGTTTGGCCTTGATACAAAGACTCCGGAGCAGTTTTTGTTTCTGAAAATTTGTTCTTTTGTTTATATCTTAAAAAATTGTTGAATTATAGGACTTTGAATTTCTAGCATGGCTAACATTTTGAAACGATCTTGTATTTGTCACGCGATAACACACGTATTCGCCTATTTCGATGTAAGAAGGCATGTGGATAGTATACATCAATATCTCGACCAAGTTCGCTGGCCAGGTTCATCAGCCATCTTGTTTCAAAATGGCGGCCATTAAATTGGAGCATTTTTTGTTTGTCCTTATCTTAAAAAATGGCTCAGATATAGCAATTTCAATATCTAATGTGGGTGACATTTTGAAAAATCTGATTTTTTGCCTGCGACAGTACTCGTATATATCAATCGATTCCGATGTGAGTGAGCATGTGCACAGCAATTACTAAGGTCTCGACCAAGTTCACTGGTTAGCCTCATCTACCATGTTGTCTTAAAATGACAGGCACTTTAAGAAATCGCCGAATTTGACAGCCAGATATAAGTTACTTTAAATAAAAGCAACTTGGATAAAGCTGACTAATTTCGCGAAATTCTTATTCATAATGATTTAGTATTGATAAAAATTAGTATTGAATCTCCTATATTCGGTTTCTACTAAATTGAGCTTCGTGTGTTTGAATAATATATGTTGGCTTTTTTAAAATAAGGAATATGAAAGCTGCCTCTTCCTCCCGGCACTGGCCGGAAGGACTTTTTAATTTTTATACCGTCGTATTGGGAAAAAAAAGTACTTTTTAATGCAATTTGTTTGAAAACTGTATCTCCATTTATATTTGAAATATTAATTTTTTTGTAGTTTTTAGAGCCATTTGCTTAATATTGGTAACGGAAGTACTTCATTTATGTAGAAAGTAAAGGGAAAATAGTTCTAAAATAGTAATTATATATTTTTGTTGCCATTTTCTCATAACAACCGAAAGAAAATGTAATTAAAGTACGTGATATTTTGAAAAAATATAAACGAATGTTTTCCGTTAAAACATGGAGCTATTATAAACTATATTTAAATTTAAGTATCTATATTAATGTTACAAAGAAATGAAAGCCTATGAATCATTAGATAGCCTTTTTTTTTTTTTTTTTTTTTTTTTTTTTTTTGTCGAATTTCTTGAATGATAACATCGCTTGTTTTGGATTTATGTATTACTTTGCGATAGTGACGTAGTAGCGATATGCATTACTGTAGATGTTTAAGAGTGGACCGTAAGTGTGGTGCGAATGACGTCATTTTACATAAAATAAAAGCGTGTGCTGTCTTAAAAGTCTTAAAATTGAAATATATTTTGTACTATTTATATATACATATATTTTTTTTTCATAGGGGGCGACACTAAATTCTGAAAAAGCAGAATTCCTGTTTTCTAGTGTATATGGGGCATTCAAACAATCTTTTGACTTTCATGTCCCTGAATAATAATTTTTATTTTAATACACTTTTTTGTGTTTTTTTAATTTCATACACTGGAGAACATCCCATTGCATGATTGCATAACAATATTAACGAGATAAATAAGTTTTGGACGATGTTGGGGGTCCAAATACCAGGAAAACTCCTATACTATCGCGTGTCCCTGATGCTGATTTTTAAGTTTGGAGCTGTCTGTATAAAATTGTTTCAATAAAAGTAATTCGATGTAATTTTTTTCCGAAACTGGGCCAATTGTTTTATATAAATATGTAGCAAACAATTAACCTGCACACATTTTTACGGTTGATATTATTTTTTGAACTCTGTCCCTGGGTTTTTCATCCTTACCGTCACTCTTGCTAAACTTGTAATCACTTCAGATGCAGCCACAGAATTTTTTTCAAGTTTTTTCTCATGCAAAAGTACGCTAGAGAAAGAATGTCTAAAATTCTTTGACAGGAAATTTACTGCAGAATTTAAATCAGCATTTAAATATCGATTTCAAGATCGTGGCTTTATTGGCAGTCTTACCGTCCCCAAGGTTTATTCCTGCACTTTTCGAGATAAATTAAAAAAATATATATATTTAAACCAATGTTAACAACTGTTACTAAAAATCGATGAACATTGTGGCTATCATATAGTCTTAACATGATTTGCCTAAAATATGTGGTAATTTTCCTTACCGTCCCTTTTTTTCCCATTTCTTCCCTTTTTTCCTATACCGTCCCGCCTTTATTTTTATCTTACCGTCCCTTCTTTAATACCCCTTTAAGACAATGTTATACCAAAATTTTGTACTAAAAATACTACATTGTTATTATTTTTTATTTGAATGTCCTGTGTGTAATATGCAAATTCATTAGAAGAAAAATTTCGAAGAAAATAAAAAGTTTTAGTGGTAAAATAGTAAGGGAAATTAAACTCGCAAAGTTTAATTTTCCATAACATAAGTTTAATATAAACCTCAGTTAAATAAAAAAAATTTCGCTGCCGACCATCTTTTCTTTATTTTGAATCATTAAGGCATTCGTCTATCAGATTAAAATGTTATTTTAGAAAGTTTAATTTCGCCAGATTTTTTTCCCCAAAAGTCAAAATATTGTGAGAGTGCGCCATATATATATTTTGGAATCTATGTTAAGTGTGTTGGGAGGAAATTTTTTTTGTCAATTTGTTAATGTCATTTTATTCAAGATCTCACATTTTTTGTTGGTGATCGGTAATGTTTATTTATTTATTTTTTTTTTTTTTTGGTACGAAAGATTAATATTAGTGTGTTTCTGACATTATAAGAATTTTTTTATTTTAATGTAATTTCCCCAAGATTTATAGCTTTTAGTATTAAAATACGTTCCGTATGAAAAGGGGTAAGATCTTTTTAAAGGGAGAAAAGAATTATTCCTTCGGAATTAAACGAAAATCCAAAGAAAAGATTATGAATGAAACACTTATTAGGTAGATTTCGTATGAAATGCTACCTATTGGGATCGCTCCTATGTTGGAATTTCTGAAATTTTTTTACAGATCTACACCGATCATGACCCCTAGAACTCAAAGCCACCTTCAGTAAAAAACTTTATCTATCTATCTATCTATTTATCTATATATATATATCACTTTTTTCTGGACACGATAACTTTCGTAATTCTGCCCCAATCTCTTCCAAACTGATACATAAAATCAATGGGCATAAAATCTCGGTCAAGTTCGTTAATGGGCAAAATCGGACCAAGGGGGTGGAAATAGGGAGGGGTTTTCTGAAAACGGAAAACCCCCCATAACTTTAAAATTTTTGTACATATCAGACCACTTTAAAGTTTATATTACTTCTAAAAATAGGGCCAAAAATTTATGTATCACAGACTTTTCATAAAGTTAAAAATGGGCTCAAGGGGTGCAAAAAATAGGGTTTTTGGGAGAAAAAAATTCATAACTTCATCAATTCTCAAGATATCAATTCCAATTAATTTTATTATAAATCTCCTTAATATTATCTACAACTTTTATATTCACAAGTTTTTGATAGGACGAATTCGTACCGAAAAAAAAAAAAAAAAAAAAAAATTAAAAACGAAAACAAAAAGGGGGTTTGAAGAAGTAAAATATCCATAACTCCGTCAATTAAAAAGATATAAAATCCCCATGAATTTATCATATATCTTCTTAATATAGTCTACAACATCTATATAGACAAGTTTTGGATAGGACCAATTCTTACAGCAAAAACAAATTAAAAATACATAGCGGTTGAAGAAAAAAATCATCTTAGTAAGGGTGTATTCAAATCCAAACTGCTTATTTTCTGACTCATTTTACAATTCATTTTTGCTCTCAAAGGCTTCCAATTGGTACGTTTTCTTACTCAGAAACTATATAATGTACCGTAATGGTCGATTTTTTGATAGAGGCAGAATATATTTTTTAAAATGCTGTTAAAAAGGGCATTTTGAACCGAATTTACCGAAGCGGATTGTGTTGGAAAAATCATTGTATTAGGGATGCACTCAAATCCAAACTGCTTATTTTTTGACTCATTTTTAAATTCATTTTTGCTCTCAAACGCATTTAATTGGTATATTCGCTTATTCAGAAACTATATAATGTACAGTAATGATCGATTTTTCGATAGAGGCAGAATATATTTCAAAAAATGATGTCAAAGTGGGCATTTTGAACGGAATTTCCCGAAGCGATTGTGTTAGAAACAAAAAATATTGTCCTTCTGAGAAAATAATTGTTTATATATCAAGTTTAAATTAATTGAACGTAAAATAAAAACACAGGTCGCTTATAAAGCTCTTCAAAAATCACGTCAGCAAGTTTCATATATATTTTTTTTTTTATGAATCTGGAATTATGCCAGAAAATTTCGAGTTGTTGAGCATGGAGAAGTATTTTTTTGAATACCGACCTAACATGATTCTGATAAAACCAGCTATTATATAAAAATAAAATAAAAACTCGTCAAAAGCGGCCAGATAAAATTGTTAAAGTGGATTTATCTCTAATCATGATTTAGTTTTTGTTTGTGAAATTAGTATATTTGACTTCGAAATCTACCTCTGCCTGTAGGCCGGCCGGCAGGGATTTTTTTAAAAAAGGAATTTGAATGCAATGTAGTTCTGGCTCAAGCATTTTCTTAAAGGCAATCATTAAATGTTTTGCTACACTTAAATATGCTCAATTATTTAATAAAAAAGTTTAATGCATTGAAATGACATTTTAAACTAGTATGTTGTGGCCAAAACTTTCTTCTGTATAATTCACGTCAATTAAATCATTTAAATAATACAAGAAATTACATCAATTTAGCACCCATTCATACCAAAGTATATCTGAATTTGACGTTTGGTGAAAATTCGTGCGTTAGTTCGTGAGATAGAGCTATAGCGGAAATTCTGAAAAATGTAGCACGTCAGTGCCAGCTGTTGAGCAATTTGCACCAAAACATAAACAGCGCTAATTCATACCGAGCTATACCTGAATCTGAAGTCTGTTGAATCCAAGCATTAGTTTTGGAGATAAAGTTATTGCGGAAATCTCAAATAATGCAGCATAGCAACGCCACCTGTTGAGCGATTTGCACCAAAACATTAACAGTAGTAATTCATATCAAGGTATAAACTTGAATCTGAAGTTCGTTGAAAATCCAAGCATTAGTTCTTTAGATAGAGCTATTGCGGGAATCGCAAAAAATTCAGCATAGCAGCGCCACCTGTTGAGCGATTTACACCAAAATGTATAAAACTTCAAATCATGTCAAGGACAAACTGAATCTGAAGTTTGATGAAAATCCGTCCATTAGTTCTGAAGATTGAGCTAGTGTGGAAATCGTAGCGTCACCTATTGAGCGATTTACACCAAAAACTAATCAGCACCAATTTATATCAGGGACAAACTGAATATAATTTTTTATTAAATTCCGTGCATTAGTTCTTGAAATAGAGCGCCCGCAAAATTTGTGTCACATACATACATACAAACAGACAGACAGAGTAACAGACTCACAGACAGACATTTTGTAAAAACATGTTTTTCGGAATCTCTGACCCCTAAAACCTGTAAATCCGTCGAAAACCGAAAGTCGAAAATTTTCACGAATCCAATACTTTCTTCATGTAAAGATAGAAGAAAGTAAAAATGTGTTTGATTCTTATTATTTTGATAGGAACGTTAAACAGCATTGTTTATAAAATCTGTGTTTGGAAATTTGTAATGCCTCTCTTTCTTTTCTTCTTTCTTTTTGTATGATTAAACAGGATAGCACAACATGAACGAAATGTATTTTACTTTCATCGAATTTCCTTTTAAATTACCTGAATACTAAGCAAATGAGGATATCGATTTGAATTCTGCTAATGTCTTTTTTATATGAAGAAATAAAATTAATGTGCTTCTGAGATCAAAAGACATGCATCAATTTTTATGAAATTTCTTCAACGATTTGTCGGGTAGGTAAGTGATGATGTGACACACCAACGATGAGTAAGGTTTCACATACAACAAGTAGACCGACAGGTGGCTACACGGACCATCACCTTATCGAGATGACATGAACGCTGAAATTCCCGGATTAGACAGAACTTGATTAGCATATTAACATGCAACTGGTCTGCCAGGTCATACCTTTGTAGAAACCATAGATTAATATACAAGATGGGACATTTACGGCGAAATCTGTAACGGCAACAATACTACCTCACTACCGACAAGGGGGAAGAATTAACAAGCCTCCATAATTTACCTACACTGTAAAAAAAAAAAAAAAAAAAAAAAAAAAAAAGGATTAAAACACGGAGATTCTACTGGCAATATAAACGCCAGTATTATTTCCGTATTTTTACGGAAAATTTTCCCCATAAATTACAGAAAAATTTCCGTTTTTCTGATTAAAAATGGAAGTTTTTCTGTAATTTATGGGGAAAAATTTCCCTAAGAAAAACGGAAATAGTACTGGCGTCTAGTTTGCCAGTAGATCCTCCCTTTTTTTTTTCAGTGTATGTTGAAGAAATATGTTTACGCTCTATGTTTTGAGTGTCTATTTTTTCCTAAAACGAAGACGATGGAGACGATATTCTATATATGCTTTATTTATTTAGCTGCTTTTTTTTTTTATCGTATTTGTATTGTTCAAATTTAACATACAAAATGATAATTAGAATAATAATATAAAAGAAAAACCCTAGAAAATTTTGTTAAGAACGTAAATATGTTTATGAGATTATATTGTAAAAAATCAAATTCAGGTATTGTGTTAATTTATTCGTATCGAATAAAATTTTATTGAGTGTAATATGAGTATCAATATTTTTAACTTTTAAATTTATATAATTCTAAAAATTTGTTGAAAGAAATTTTTCCCCATCTGTAATTTACATAAATTTTAAAAGATTATTATAACGATTATTTAGTACGTTAAGCCGCATAAATTAATAAAACATCAGCTATAAAAATTTTCCTACCAAATGGGAATATTTATGAAATTTTCTGGTACTTTTAGAGTGCAATATTTCGTATATTTTTATATTACACCATTGCTTTTGATATATAGCATTCAAGACGAAATTTTTACTTTGTTTTTCATTGCATTTAAATCGTTCACTCATCATTTAACCAAAAAAAAAAAAAAAAAAAAAACAACAACATATATCCGTGCATGAACATAGAATAGATATTAGATATATAAAATAGAATATCTATTCTATGTTCATGTATCGGTGTAAGATTCTATTGAATACGTAAATATGCAACATTAAAAAAAGAAAGATCACAATAAGGTAGATACTCAATGATAAAAATATTACAAGGATGGGCAGTTTCTTCCCCATTGTCACTAACGGCGCTACGATCGCAATCGCATTACCATTACGCCCTATGGAAATGTCCCATCTTGTATGTTAATCTATGGTAGAAACCACCTGCAGGTCATATTTTAGTGGTTGATCGGTAGGTCTATCATTTTGTTTTTCTGCACCGAAAGGTATGAAAACATGGAGGACTGGGAGCAGGAAAACACAATGGTAAACCTTGTAGTCAACCACTAAAATCGAGTTTGCAGGTGTTTTATATCAAGATATCAATTAACAGACTAGTTGCATTTTAATAATCGAATCGAGTGTTAAGGGGGCCGGGAAAGCCCTATATCCGCCATGTTAAATTCACCAACTTTATGTACCTTTTCCTCAGGAATGGTGAAATATAGAGGTCTAGATTTTTTAGAGTAGTTAAAATAACATGATTTACGTATTTTACAGGCCATTTTCTTTCTAAGTGAAAGACAAAATTAATTATTAATTATTTATTGAAAGTCATTTTTAAATTAGCATTTTTGGTAACATTTCACTGCTTAAAATAAATAATTCTCAACAAATCATTAAATCCCTGTGTTAAAGTATACAATATAACATAAGTAGTATTAAAAAAAAATCTGAGTTCTTAAAATTAATAGATATTGAAACAAGTGGGTAAGTGTGATCACAGGTCGCACACAGGGTTTCGTTTAATATTCCTTTAAAACACTTTATCCTTTTGCGAAATCTGTTAGTTCCACATTTCGGAACCAGGGGGCGCACTCTATTCTACACAAACGTCTATCCAAAGGAAACTCCGTTTTACAACCTATCCGTAGGTATATTAGTCGAGGGGATCGGGTCTATAGCACCCGAGATAGGTAGGCGCCCCAGGAAATTGCACGGAACATTCTTTTATAAGCTTTTTATTATGTGTTATGAACTATGTCAAAGTTTCCAGCAGATCGACTTGTTAGATTTCATAATTTTAACAAAATTGCGTTATGTTAGTTGCAAATTCCACCACCAGGGAACGCACACTATTCATAACAAAGGTGTATCAGATCGAAACTCTGTTAAACAACCTATCAGTGGATGTGTTACTCGAGTTGGTGGCGGCCTTAAGCGAGAAATTAAGAAATTTGCTGAAAGTACTATTCGGAAATAGTGGTAACTAAAATTTTGACATTATTATATTTCATAAGCAGCCCGTGTCTGAGTATATCATAGTGCTCAAAAAACGACATCTAAAAAGGTCGTAAACGCTAATTTTTAAAAAAGAAATCCAGCGCCCCTCCCCCGCCCTCCTTTCACAGGAAATTGCATGCACCATTATTTTATAAGCTTTTTATTATGTGTCATGAAGTATCTTAAAGTTGCAAACGAATCGCCTTGTTATATTTTTCTAATTTTAACAAAATCGCGTTACGTTAGTTCCGCATTCCACCACCAGGGAGCGCACTCTATTCTTAACAAAAGCATATCTGAACGAAACTCCTTTGTGCAATCTCTCCGTAGATACATGGTCGGGAGAGTGGCGGTGCAGTCTTAACCAACAATATAAAACATTTTCTGCGATAACAAACGCTAAGATTTAATAAATAAATCTAGCCCCCCCCCCTCCCTCCACTCCTCGAAATATCACACTCCATTCTTTTTTACACTTTTTCTTATGTGTTATAAAGTATCTTAAAGTTTCGAACACATCGAGTGGCGGTCTTAAACAATAATTTAAGATATTTCCTGAAATTGCTATTCGGAAACAGTGGGATGAACACTATAAACCTATAAACTTTTTCATATTGAATAATTAATACTTATCTCATAGCGCGCCGTAGAAACACCCCACGCAAATTGTTAGATTTCCTAATTTAAATGAATTCTCCGTTAAAAAAGCACGTGCCTCCATCTTAATCTGGCATTTGATGGAAATAAATGGAATTAATAAAATAATAATTAATATCTCAGCTCGTAATGAAGCTATCTCTTTGAACTGGGTATGTATGGAATCTGCGAGAAATTTCCAGCCTGGATGTCAAAAAATTTAATCGAAAAATTTAATATTTAAAAAGTTTAAATTTCGTATTAGACTTTCCTCCCCTTAAATTTCTCCCGCGCCGATATGTCGGGAGATGACGACAGCTGCCTTCCGGTGAATGGAAATCTGTTTTCATTGTCTTTAAAAACACAGAAATTAAATTTTTATCGATCGATTTTTTGTGGATTTTTTGCGTTCTATCCTACGCAAAAATTTGAAATTTATACCAAAATAAAGTAGAACTTTTTCCGCGTATTTCTACACCTGTTACGAATTTGTACGACCGATATTTCGGCAGATCCGACTTTGCTTTTTAAAGGTCCACTTCATTTATTGCTTAAAGTACTCCGTGGTAATCCTGTACCGGCTGATTTCACGGAGCATCCGCCGAATTTACTGGCAAACCTTAGGAGAAACTGAGGAGGATTTCGATAACGTGCATTTGCATCTGCATTCAAAAGGTTGATTGGTTAATTTTAGAATTTAATTAACCCGTAATTAGGTTAATTACCAACTTTTTCAAAATTTTATGATTTGTTGTTTGATGTGAGGTGTTCAGCTATAAGAACCCAAAATTTCAAGTCTCTAACATATATAGTTTCTGAGAACGGGCTCTGTGATGGACAGACAGACGGACAGACAGACAGACAGACAAAGGAGTGAGGCGAATAGGGTTTCGTCAGATGAACGAAACCCTAAAAAAGGAACGTAAACATGAAAAATCCTAGTTTTGAGAAAAAGTCAATTAAAGATTTAAATGTCCATTAAGCTGTGAAGTACAGTAGAACCACTTTTATCCGAAACACTTTTAACCGAAACTCTCGGTTAACCGAAATCCATTTTTAAAGCTATTTTCTTTTTTTTTTTTTTTCGTATCACATTCTTTGTGTGCAAAATCCATTTTCAAAGCCTTTTTTTTTTTTAAACTATCATATTTCTTGTGTGCAAGCGGTCCATTCCGAACTACGAGTACATATAAATATTTTCAATCACCTTTCTTAGAGTCTCTTTCAATTTAACTCGAGCTCCTTTAAGCTGCGGAATGGAACGAACAAAACGAACGAAGAAAATGAAAAAATTAGCAATTCGGAAGTTTTTGAATATTTTGCAAAAGGTTTGGCATGGCCGGAGCAGCAGAAAGACTGTGATACTCTTGAACTAATAATATTAAAAAATTTCATGATAGAGTTTCAAAGCAAAGGTAATCGAAACTGCGACAAACAAAACATTGTTTCAAACCCTTGCGAAATATATAAAAGGTATTTAATTTTAAAATTAAAATTGAGGTAGTTTATTCTTGTTTCTATTTCGTTATTGCTTCATTTTTATTAAGCACTTGTTATCATAATAAGAAATAGCGCACATATTTCTCTTTAATATTAAAATTGAAGTATTCTCGATTATCCGAAAATTTCGATTTTCCGAAAAATGGTCGGTCCCAATTACTTCGGATAATCAAGGCTCTACTGCACTCTTAGAAAGAATGAATAATTTCAACACTTATTTTTTTATATATATATAAACATGTGTGACACATCGTTGGAAAGATAAAAGTTTAAACTATTAAATGATATAAAAAAAGTAAAAATCTATCTTTTTTGCTGAATTTTGCTTTCCCGGTCCTCTTAACTAATCCTGTAATTTCAGCCGCCAATTCGATGAGGTGAAGGTTTGTGCAGCCGTCTTAAAGGAGGAGAATCGATTCAAACCAATCTCTCAAATACTCTTTAGTGAAATTGTTTTCAAATGCGTAAGATGGAAATCCATTTGGGAGAATTATAAACCAAACATTTCTTTAAAACAAGAAAGAAAAATGATGTGTCAAGCATAGATTATGAAACTCTTCCCAACACATTCAGAATAATGTAACAAAACTTCATAATTTAATAAGTCAAAATAGTATGTCTAATTCAACCATATGGAAACTCATAACACATTTGAAAACTCAATTTCAGCTGTTCTCATCTACAATCGGAAAAATTATCTGAATACTTTGAGCTGCACTTTACATGATTAAAACAGTTGAATTTAAAAGCGCAAGCCGAAATTAAAATCGCACTTCAGCAATTATTATTCAAAGACAGTATTGTAACCGATTTCTTTTATGTGTCCCTGTAAATGAATAAAAAAATGCTATGAATGCCCTGTTCTAACGTGATCGTAGTGAAATTCAGTGATTTATATAAGCTTCAGTACATTTGAAATAGCGTCATGTCATTAAAATACTCTGCAAACGATTTTCCTCCATATACCACAATGTAATGGAATACTTTTGAGTGTCCCTGTAAATGAACTATTCGTCCTACATACTTCATATACAATACCAAACATGCGTTGGTGACCCTAAATAACCTTTATCAATTGCATGAAAATCCGAGTATATTTACGGGAGTTAGAGCGTGGACAGACGGCTAGACAAACTGAATGCATAAAATCGGAGACTTTCAATTTTAGACATTTTGTCGAATATTTAAAAATGTACTTGTCGGATTCTTCTGGAAGTTCAGGATTATGAAGAGTATATTTGACCTCATATTTCTCAACGTCGATTTGATAAGGAGGACAATTAGAGGACCAATAAAAAAGCAAATAAAAATAATAATATTTGGGATCACCCTCTAACTTAAAATGCGCGAAATGATCTATCGCTGGAGAATACAAATTTGTGGATACTGTATAATATGGTTACTGATTTGTGTAAGAATACCACGTATATTCATGGAACTATAGCGATTTTATTTTTTAAGTTAAAAAAATTCCTGTATGTTTTTAGCTTATACCATGCAAGATTTTCAACCAAATTTAATGCCAGTTTCAGAAACATTGGCAAAATGTTGTAGAAATATTATAGTGCAATTGGAATATAAATATATTAAATATTTTATGAAATATGAGTATTTGTATTTAATAATTTTTATCTGCGTATGCGCGAATGATAAAGATTTTTTTACATGATTTAATAGTAATCTCTATGGAGCAACTTATAAAAAAAAATTCAGTTAAATATAGCGAAAACTCAGAAAGATATCGGCGATAGAGTGAGCTGATTTTTAATTGCTCTCTAAAAGCAGCTAAATGATAAGAGATTTTCCGCAAATCGTCAATTTTAATTAATTTTTTTTTAATTAAAATTTTTTTATGCTTTAGTTTTTCTTGGGTAACCAACAGGACGAGCCTATTCCATGATAAAAAGAAGTATCAAAATCGAAGCATATGTTCCAATATTTATATTCCAATTGCTCTATATCGTTTCTACTAACTACATTTTGCCAATTTTTCTGAAACTGGCGTTAAATTTGGTTGAAAACCCTACATGATGTAAGCTAAAACCATGCAAGAATTTTTTATAACTTGTTAAAATAATTGCTATATCTCCATGTGCCATTCTTACAAAAATCAGTAAACTTGTTGTACAGAATCCACGTATTTGTATTCTGCAGTGATAGATCATTTCGTGCATTTTAATGCACAGGGTGATCCTAAATATTATTATATTTCTTTGATGATTTATTGCCCTTTTAATTGGCCTCCTTATAAAATCGACGTTGATAAGTTTGAGGCCAAACATATTCCTTATAATCCCGAAGTTCCAGAGGAATCCGACAAGTATATTTTTAAATATTCGACAAAATATGTAAAACTGAATGTATCTGGTGATTAATGGTTTTATAGTGTATATATAAACACATTATAAGACACGTTTAAAACAATTCAATTAACTAATGAAACAAATTAAGTGTAGAACAAATCGAGAAAGAAAAATCATGCGTTAAGCATAGATTATGAAACACTTTTCAACTCTTCCTGAAGGCTTAAACAAAACTTCGGTATTTAGGGAAATAAGGTATGTACGATAGATAACTAAGTAGAGATTTTAGAAAACGCATAAAACATTTAAAAAACTAATTTTAGCAGTTATAGCCAAACATGTATTCCAATTATTTTGAATGCATGGAATACATGTTATCAAAATATTTGGTATTATTGGCCCTGTATTTGATCTGTTGGTTGATATTCTATATAATGGAAAAATTTAGTTTAGCAAGAAAACGCATAACAGGTTGAAATTTCTCTTTCAGTAATTCATACTGATAAATGGAAACGTACTTGAATACTTTTGTGCAACCCTGTAGTTTACCTAGTACCTTTATTACACGCTACTATTTAGCTAAAATTTAATTCAAACTAAAACACTCTTAAAACTACTGAAATCACATTTCCAGAAATTATCATTTATAGACGGCCATGCATCCAATTCTTTGCGTGACCCTGTATATCATTTTATTTATATTCTACAAACATTTCTTAGTAAACTAAATGCAGTTCAGTGTAAAAATGCATAACTCATTTAAAATCACCTTTAAGCAATTTGCACTCATACCCAGTAGGGTAACTCCGGGAGAGTCCCCGCATCCAGGATAGATGCCGCACCCTTTGTATTTCTTGTAATTATCGATTATGGTCGTCAAACGCGCAGTATAGGTGCGCAATGAGATTATTTTAACCAGTATATAGCGTGAATTCCATTTCGATGTTTACTTGAAGTACAATCCTTATTTTGACGTAAGTGCATGATTTCACTGTCCAAACTTTTAAACACGCTATGTTTTTAAATACTTTTCATACACTAGTTACTAAATTCATGCATGATTTCGAAGTCAAAACTAAGTGTAGCGATTGTATAGAGTACTGTGTGTATGGTTACGCCATTCCCCTTAGCGATGGCAGGTAGCTGTGATGGCCGACGTTTGCACCATGCAAAATGGGATGCATGCTGCACTGCAATTCCGGCATACATGCCGCAGTTTCTTCTGTACGGAATGATTAAGTGTTATTAACTTTTCCTTTTCTTTTTGCACAGACTAACCATGTTAGATATGTTATCAGGTTTACTAAAACCAAAGGAGAGAAAGGGAAAAATAAAAAGTTAAAAGGGCAAGAAAGATACAATTCAAGATGATATTAATGTAAACTTGGATTACGAGTAACACAGATGTTTTTTGCATGGAATGTTTAGAAAACTACTCCAAAAAAGAGGAAGTGTAATTGGCTTCGTTGCATCATGTGTCCAATACAGTTACATAAAGACTGTACTTTTCCGACACTTTTTGTAGTCGAAAATATAGGTCTATTAATCCATTCGGGACCATAGGTGCATATAAGCACCTTCATAAAGAGCATACAAAATTTGTTTCTTGCACCAGTAAAAAAGAAAAGTAATATTTGCTTTCTTTAATTAGAGCATTTTCATGATTATTTAAGTAAAGGTAACTTCTTTTAAAAAAGTGGTGCCAATTGAATAAAATTTGTGTAAAAGCCGCCAGTCCCGAAAGGGTTAACAAATAAATCATGTAAACACAATTTTAATTTTTTTCTTTTCCCTCTGTAATACATTGATGATACTTTGTTGCTGAAATAACAATTAAAATTTAATGTATAAAAATAAGTCGATAATTTTAATAGTGAAAGTAGGCAAACAATTATTAATTTGAATCTACTAATACGTTTCATTGTACACATTTAGTTTCATTTTGTTATTACATCATTAATTATAGTCCAGATATGAATATTTTTTTTATATTTTTATTTATAATTTCATTCTGTTCTTATTACAAGCGCGGCATAATTACCGCTCAAGTGTGGCGTCTCAGTCTGACTGTACGGGTGACTCGCCGCAGTGTAATGTTTTAGATTTTTTTTTTTTTTAAATATTAATTATTTGTTTCGATTTTTTTTTCGCAGTACACGCATTGTATATTTAACATTAAGTAGTACAGGATGATATTTTTTATTTTATGTCCACCATGGGACTTTATACACATATTCAAAAAATATGCGGCATAAATCTCGGAATTACCCTAACCCTTACGAATTCATTGCGTACCCTTATATGAATTATAGCATTTATACATATCATATACTATGCATAAATATAGTGAAACATAAAAGTGCATAACATAATTAAAAATGCATTTCCAGCAATCATCACTACTGTACAGTACTTCGGATACAATATATTAGGTTGAGCAAAAAGTTATGGGAAATTTTTGATCTAATAGTTATATATAACCAGGCCTATAACCAGAATTTGTATCGTATATATGAGGACTAGTGGTATATCTATAGGAGTTCAGGACGGGGCTCCATCCGATTATGGCCTCTTTCGATCAATGCAACACTTTTTTCAAGGGCCGTCGATTTGAATCTTTTAATGAAGTTGAAGAAGCATGTCAAGAGTTTTTCTATTCCAAGGAGCCGCCATGGTACTTCCAGCAAATCCGGAATCTGGCCGAGCGATGGCAGAAAGCCGTGGACTATGATGATCTCTACTTTGAAGAATGGTCCTTGTTGCTTTTGTTGTTAATTTGCGCATAACAACGCAACTTTCACAAATTTCCCAGAACTTTTTGCTCAACCTAGCAGTATCTGAAATCTTTTGTGTGCCCCTGTAAATGCTATGCACTTCGTATTATACATGAAATAAATTATAGTAAACCTCAGCGACGTATATCAATTTCATTATACATGAAATAATTTAACATAATTAAAGTACGCCGCAAACAATTCCCTCCACCCTTATGTCATTATGTAACAGAATTCTTTTGTATGACCTTGTAAAGGAATAATAAGTATTCTTTGCACCGCATATTCTACAGAAGAAATATTTTAGTGCACTTTATAAATGCATATCAATTTTATTATATTTGAAAGCGTGTAAAATCATTAAAAATCATTTGAAACGATTTTTTCCCGTAGACCGTAATGTAACGGAAAACTTTTGAATGCCACTGTAAATGAACTAAACGTGCTACAAACTTCATTTGAAATAGAGAACGTGCTATGGTAAACATCAATAACACCCAAAAATTTCAGGGCAATCCGAATATATTTACGAGAGTTAGAGCGCGGCCAGACGGCCAGAAAAACCGAATTCATAAACACTTTTCAACTTTGTTAGAAAGTGTTAAAAATATCCAGAACACAAAAAGAGATTTAGATATTACGTGATACCTATTAGTACACCAAATTTGAATAATGAATTTCTTTTATTTCATCCATTAATTTAATGATGAAAAACCATGTATTGATTTACATTCTTCTATTTTCATTCTTTTTCTTATCTGGGGTCTTTTAGTTGTTCTTCTAGGATAGTAATTGATTTAATAAAAAGAAAAACTAAAATTAGTCTTTATCTGATATCATAAGAAATAAATCATTTTTCATGTAATTTTCTCCACGATTTACGTCTTTTGATTCTAGTAAGTTGCTCCGTAGCAGAAGAGAAAAAAAAATCGATTTAATGTGAGAAGAGAGTCAAGTACAGTCGTGGAAAAAAAAAGTAAACACCCCCTACTAACTCCTCAAAAAAATATTGTAGAAGAAAGTTACTAGTACCAAACAATTGGAAATAAAGTCTACTTTTAAATGATGTATATAAATTTTTTCTTAGGGGGCCATCTACATATTAAAACTAACCACAACTTTGTTTTTTCAATAGCAGTACACAATTTTGACAGCTTAAATGAACTCTACACGTTTCAATTAGCCTAAAAACAAATTTTTATGCAATTTGTACCATAAATTTTACTTAGGGGGTCATCTACATATTAAAACGAACCCAAACTTCATTTTTGTTTTTTTAATGGCAATACCCAATTTTAACAAGATATTTAAAATCTTCGGTTCAAACTATGGCTAGACATCAAATTTCAAGACATTTGAATGATAAGTTTTGGAATTATAAACATTCAAAATTGAGTGCTTCTAATGTTAAATTACATTCTCATATTTTTATTATTAAAAGATTATAGTGCAATTTAAAAGAACAACACCTACTTAAACAAAATATTGGTATGTAGAAAATCGGAGATTTGGCAGCATGGTATAGGGCCATTCCATGATAAACGGACAAAATGTCCCGCACGTGACGCTTACATAAATGCCTATATTTATTAACTTATAAGTTGTTTAAGTATAAACTATACATTAAAATTAACAAAAATACCTATATTTTCATATTAGCATAGTTGTTTTAATTTGAGTATACAAAAGCATTGTTAAAACAGCAGTAATATGTAGGAAAGCTGTTCCACACAATATGGAATAGCCCTTTAATAGGTTAAAAAATATCCTTATTTTAAACCCTAGACCTTAGTAAGCTGCCCGTTCTCAATAAATAAATACAGTCAGACCTCGTTATCCCGACACTCGGTTTTCACGTTATGCCAGTTTATCGAAGTCCCTATTTTCTGTATATGATTTTAATGTAAACAAACTCCGTATTTTTACGTCGTCGAATAATTTTCAACTGCAGATACCCCGACGGTTTATGAAAATTGTCCATTTTTCATAATCCATCTTATGAAGTACTGAAATTAAGTGGTAAGAAATGTCTTAGCCAAACTTTTCACAAAAGTGTCTAAAATACCCATTGAGATAAATGAGAAATTGTACATCAATCCTTTATCTGAATAAATAAACTCACACACTATGAATGGCCCACTTAAGCTCCAGATAGACGTATCAGTTTAATCGCGGTCATTTCGTTCTGGTCAGGCGGAGATTTCTTGTGGTTACACGGCGTTTTTCATCCGACTAAAGCCGAAGCGTTGCATTGCATTGAAACGATCAGAAATTATCTAACATCCATTTCTGAAACAACGAATATTGATTACAATTAATTGTATAATATTGAAAAAAGAATTGTAAAAAGCACATTTAGGGATAAGCAAACCTTAATCCATAAATATTTCATGTAAAAAAAAAAAAAAAAAAAAAAAAAAAAAAAAACAAGTGATCATAAATCTGATTTTTATTCTTTTTAGTTTTGTTTTTGTTTATTTCGTTTAATAATAACGTTTTATTGCTTAAAACTTCAAGAACAGTTATGAATTTGAACTTGTCTTAAATGAATTCAAAATACAGCTTTTTATAAACATATTTTCTCCAACTCCGGTTACCGCGACACTCCGCTTATGACAACACATTTTTCTGGTCATTAGAGTGTCGGGATAACAAGGTTCGACTGTAATAACAAGAAGGCAAAATCATGCACGAAGGAAGCATAGATTACGAAAGACTTTCCAACAAATTCAGAATAGTATAATAAACTTCACAGTTTAATAAGGTAATTAAATTTAAAAAATCAAAAAACCCGACTGCGTAAAAAGCGAACTAACTAATTATTTCTCATCAATGTGAAACTATTTTTTATATTACTTACCTATTTTAATTTTATATTCTTGTATTGATGATTTTTAAGTTGTGTGTAATTGTTACGTCCTATCTATAAACACTGATTTGATGAGGCCTATAGATGTCTATTAAGATTAGAGTTGCAGTAAAGCTAGAGATCCTACCTACACAACTTCCAGGTTGTGTAATATTTAAACGGATCTTCTGACTGTAATATAGCCAAAGAAACATCGTCTTCATTTTGAAAAACCTATCCAATGATATGCCACTCAATATGCTGCGTAAAAAATTTTTTCATCTCTACCGCCATTTTGTATTTTATGGCCACTATTTTGAATTTATAAAGACGAAACCTTTCCTATAACCATCGGACGATTAAGACGAATCGATAGAGACCTCATTCATTAAAATACATCCAGCCGTTGGGATGCTTCGAGGGTATAAAGAAATCCTCATACCCAGATAAGCATGAAAAACGTAACCCTTCTTGACAGTCGGGTAAAAATGATCACCAAATAAACAATTTGTAAAATGTACAACACATTTGGAAACGGAATTTCAGAAATTACAGTCAATAGTCGGAATGTATGTTAAATTTCAGTTCCGTTAGGAAACTCATAGAACAGTCGAAAATGCCCCTTCATCAATTTCCATCATAAAGCGAAAATGTACGTTAGATGTTTTGTGCAGCTCTGTATGATGATCAGCAACTGGTAGTGAACGTCAGAGATATATATAAATGCCAATATGTTGGAAACAGTGTAACACTTACGTTCCCAACTTTCCTGGACTACCGCCCCCTTTACAAAAAAAAAAAAAAAAAAAAAAAAAAAAAAAAATTCTAACGCCTCCCCCCCCCCCCACCAACACCATAATAGTTAATTATACCAAATATTAAAATATTGTTGAATGTTATCTATACTATTTTATCTGTCTCTCAGTTGAGAATAAAAAAGTAGAAAATAAAACAACCATCAAATGTAGAATTTTTTTTAATTAAAAATGTAAAAATAAATATAAAATCAATAAGAAAAAAATATGAATGAGGTGGTTGAGTTTTAAATTTGTTAATGTCGGGTTCCAATTCCGTTAACATCAGTCGCAGATTGACTAATTCAGTGATGTGCAGTCTATTACTTTTCTTAGACAGTAAATTAGTTACTGCACTGAACTCACGTTCAGACAAATACGCTGAAGGAAAAAAAAATTAATTTTCAGTATTCTTGCCCACAATACAGACTAGAGAGCTGGTATTCATTTTCGAAAGTCGGAACTCTTGGTATCCATTTCTGAATTTTACTTTCAGTTCTTCTTAGTGCCTTTTAAAACAAATATTACGCTCCGAGATTTTTTAATATTTAACAATTTTTATTGTAATTTATAGAGATTTTTTAACACTCATGAAAGACTGCGGTTACAATTACTTAGCCAGTAAATTTTGTCCTTCGCGATTTTTGGCGTTTATTCATGTTCCACGGCGATTTTTATGTCATGCGTAAAAGAATTTCGATTTGGGCCCCCCCCCCCCCCCCCAGCTCTAGGTTCATTCGTAGGCATATTTAATGTTTTTATCAAGGACCGGGCAACGTCGCATCGGGAAGGTGGGGGTCAGCTAGTGTTATTATATTATTTTTCTAAGTAGGTTGGTTACGCCACGGCCGCCCCCTTGACCGTCTTAACGCCCCCCATTTGCCTCTGAACCCTCTAAGGACCCCCTGGATGTCTCCAGCGAACACTGGAAGGCGGTACTGCCCCCGTTGGGAACCTGTGGTGTAACATGAATAAAATACACCGCAAACAATGTCCCCCAGAGACAATAATGCAACGAGATTCTTTTGAGTGACCCTGTAAATGAACTACGAATGCTATGCGTACTCAATTCTATAGTATGCCTCTTTTAGTGCACTCCAGATATATACAGTAGAGCGCAGATTATCCGAACAAGTCGGGACCGAACCTAGTTCGGATAATCAAAATTTCGTAAAAATGGACAGACGATTTAAGGGATGTTTCTGACTATACTAAAACCTTCACACGTTATCTAAGCTTAGAACTGGCAGCAACAGTTAGTGCTGGCATGTTTAAAAATTGTTTTTTACTTTTTGTCTTAAAAAAAAAAAATCTTGTTGTTTACATTTTTATCATTTTATTTTCTCTTTTTATCATTTTCTGTACTACAGAGATTATAATTTAAGAAAAAAAGCTTTTGATTGTTGCTTGGTTCAACGAAGACATTCTTTTCAATGCTCCCATATCTCTAATCCTACTTAAATAGTGTTAGTTGAATAGGATCGACGTTCTTCTGCCGTTCGAGCCATTTCATAGCTGTTTCCAAACATTCAAAGGCTTCGTTATGTGATGGATCTGGGTTATTTTCAGAGCATTCGTTTTCATTCTCTTCGATTTCTTTTTCATCATGAATCTCATCCACAGTCTCATCAACATAAAGTATACTTCACTATTGAACCACTCGTTAATTTCATTTTGTTCATAGCTTAGGATTCTTTCCATTTCCTTTATTGTTTTTACATTCCTTATTTTCTGATCCACTATTATTTTTTCTTTATTTAAAATTTTATTCCAAGCCAATGGATAATTGGAAGCTCGGTTAAAAATTTTTGGGGAGAAATAGGCTGTTCGGATAACTGGAAGTTTGGCTAATTGGAGTTCGGATAATTGGCGCTCTACTGTATATATAAATTTCAGCGTGTTTGAAATTGTGAAACATTAAGAACCACCGCAAATGATTTATCCCGTAGGCCGTAATGTAACGAAATTCCCTTGAATGCCCTTGTAAAAGAGGTTTAATTGCTACACACTTCATTCTCAATACCGAACACGCCATAGTAAGTCTCAATATCATATATTAAATTCATGACAATACATCTATATTAACGCGAGTTAGAGCACAGAAAGACAGCCAGAAAGACGGACATGCAAACTCAATTCACAATCACTTTTCAACTATGTTGGAAAGTGTTAAAAATGAGGACGACAGTTTAAAAATAAATTCAAAAATGTGTAATTGCACAATTCTATCAATCGATTGATTACTAGTGTCAATAATTTAATTACTATTACTTTAGTCAGAATATGAAGAGAAAGTTTATGTTTTTGCAGAATGATACATTTGTATTATCACGAAAATAAAATGCAAATTTTAAAATCATAAAAGATTCAGCTGTCGTAGAATAAAATCTTCTGGGGGTAATCTCTTGAGTTTAATTCCCTGTCACGTAAGAACACTGTAGCTTCAGCTAAACCTTAATGCAACGCATTCATTGATTTGAAAATACACTAGAACCTCTTTTATCCGAAACTCTTTTAACTGAAACTCTCGGTTAGCCGAAATCTATTTTGAAAGCTTTTTTTTTTTTTTTTTTTTTTTTTACTATCACATTCCTAGTGTGCAAAATCCACTTTGAAAGCTTTTTTTTTTTTCCTTTTCTATCATATTTCTTGCGTGAAATTCCTTTTCGTATTCCTTTCTTTCCACACTACGAGTACATATAAATATTTTCGATCCCTTTTCTTGGAGTTTCTTTGAATTTAACTTGAGCTCCCGTAAGCTGCGGAGTGGAACGAAGAAAACGAACAAATTAGCAATTCTGAAGCTTTTGAATGTTTTGAAAAAGGTTTGGCATGGCTTAAGCAGCAGAAAGACAGTGATACGTGAACTAATAATATTAAAAACTCTGTGATAGAGCTTCAAAGAAAAGGCAATCGAAACTGCGACAAACAAAACATTTTTTCAAACCTTTGTGATATATGTAAAAGGTACTTAATTTCAAAATTAAAATTCACGTAATTTATTCTTGTTTCTATGTTGCTATTGGTTTATTTTTATTAAGCACTAGTTACAATAATAAGAAATATTGCGTATATTTCTCCTTAATCTTAAAATTGAAGAATTCTTGATTATCCGAAAAATTTGATTTTCCGAAAGTTGGTTGCACCCAATTACTTCGGATAATCGAGGTTCTACTTTATTTCATTAGATAAATCCATTTCGGTAGACCAAAAAGGAAAATATGAATGTATAACTTAGAAATATCTGTATGTAAAAAAGTCTTATAATGTTTTCTTTGTTGCCCTTGTTTAATTCCTATAAAATATATAATGTCAAAGCAGCATCTTAATATTTTTTCATTAGAAATAAAATTGTTAATTTTCCATTTTTAAGTAAGGTAATCGATGTTAAAATATAAATGAAAAAACTGTAGAATAATGTATAGGTCATATTGCTCGGCAACGTAGAAAGGTTTTGGATAATGGAAATGCTCAGGAAACGCTTCCAAAGCCTAACGCAACATTCAAAGAGTTATATATATATTCTTTTTTATAACGGGAACTCTAACATGAAGAGAGGCATTGTTAGGTACAGTCGTGGAAAAAAAAAAAGTAAACACCCCTACTAACTCCTCAACAAATCATCATAGAAGAAAGTTACTGGTACCGAACGATTGGAAATAAAGTCTACTTTTAAATGATGTATATAAAATTTTCTTAGGGGGTATAATTTGTTGAGGAGTTAGTAGGGGGTGTTTACTTTTTTTTCCACGACTGTACCTTGATGAGAAAGTCACGAAAATGTAGAGCGAATTACAACAGTGCTGAACAGTGAAGCAGCGGTTAAGGGGTTACCTAGTTGAAGTCAACTTTACACCCAGTCTGATATTTGTGATGTCTTACATATATAGAAGAGCCATTGGGAAAAAATAAATGTGTAGTTGTTTACAACTACTTAAAAAAGGAAAAACTATAGATTTTACTAGCATAGATGCTTTAAACAATTAAGAGAAATAAGTTAAAGAAAGTTTAAGAACTTGAATTAAATGATAAATTATATTAAAATATAGATATAGCTGCAGTACTAGACTGCTGTAAAGAGTAGATAATTAAGTAAGAAATAAAAGTTAGCACTAGTTCAAAGGTTACTCTCACCAAGCTTGGGCAAGGAAAGGCGGTTAAGGAAGGCAGCAAGGCTGCATACTTTAACAAAAAAGGCACTAATCAGGGCAATATATCTTTTTTTTTTCTATATAGATATATATAGAGGGATTTTTTTTTATAAATATATATATATATAAATATTAAATAGTAAAAAAGAAAGAAAAAGAGAAAAATTTACTAGAGCAATCTAATGCGGTGAACACAAAGCTCACGGAGATTCCATAATAGAGGAATATTTAGGGCGCTTACGATGGTGGGGCTCGTAGGCGGGGCGAAGGCGTCGTAGTCTGGGAGCTCTGCCACAATTTCATTTGTATAAAGCAGTGTAGAAATTTTTTGCTAGGTCTTTAATTCTTTTCCTAAGGGTGATGGTATTCAGGTCCCTTCGGACAGTGGAGTTACGTAAGTATCTTGAGGCCCCTCGAACGGTGCGAAGAATTTTATTATGCAATCTGCTAAGGTTATCCATAGTGGTCTTGCAGGTAAAGCCCCAGACAGGACTGGCATAAGTAATGATGGGAAGAATACAGGAATTATAGAGAAGGAGTTTATTGTAGACAGAAAGGGTTTTACTATTAAGAAGTGGTTTAAGGGCAAGAGAAGCTCCGGCGACTTTCCCCCTGATGGAGAGAATGTGTTTGCTCCAAGTGAGCCTATGATCAAGGATGACACCCAGGTACTTGGCCTTGTCGGACCATGGAATAGTAGTGTTATTTATTGTTAGTCTTTGAGGATAAATAAATTTACGAGAGAAATAAACAGCTTTAGTTTTATTTTCGTTGATTAGAACGCGCCATAGGTCGCACCAGTCAAGGAAGTCTTCGAGATGAGTCTGCAGGTACCTGTATAGACTACCTGGGTGGTGTGCAGAGGCGTAGATACATGTATCATCCGCATACAGAGCTAAATAAGTAAGTAATGAGCGTGGGATGTCATTGAAAAATATGTTGAATAACATTAGGCCCAACACGCTCCCCTGAAGGATGCCCGCTAGTATAAAAAGAATTATGGATAAGATGTTGTTGATGCGGACTCTAAAAGGTATGAGTATATTAAGTGTATTAGTCTGGCACGGAATTTTAGCTTAATTAATTTGTATATAAGGCCTTCGTGCCAGACTTTGTCAAAAGCCTTTGCGACGTCAAGGAAAATGGCTGCAGCTGGGATCTTCGCGTTGAGCTTTTCGCTGAGAAATTCAACAACGCGAAGGAGCTGGTGTTGGGTTGAATGTTTTGGGCGAAAGCCAAATTGTTCAGGCATAAGGATGTTGTTTTGCTGAATAAAGTCCTGCAACTGGGCCCTAACGACACGTTCGATGACTTTACTGAGAGAAGGAAGGAGAGAGCTAGGTCTATAGTTAGTAGGATCAGAGAGATCAGTTCCAGGTTTGGGTATGGGTGATATGATAGAAAGTTTCCAAGGTTTCGGGAAGTAATTAAATTTAAAGATAGCATTAGTAAGTTTGGTGATATAGATAATACAGTTAGGAGGAAGATTTTTAAGAGCAGTGTTAGAAATTTTGTCGTAACCTAAGTCTTGCGTTTTTTAAATTTTTTAATAATATTATGGATAACAATAGGCTGAATAGTAAGGGGGGGGGTCATCAGGGGGGACGGCTTGGAAATTGCGAACAGTTTCACTAACCTCATCAAGATGTGCCTGGCTAGCGAGGTTTGGAATTTTGAAATTGTCGCCGGAGTTAGTTACGATTTTTAATTAGGTTATAAATATAACGGGGAGGAATGAATGAGTTATTATTTTTGAAAGTATTGAAGGTAGCATGGTTTTGAGCTTCAATAAATTTGGAATTTAGAGAATCCACAGCGTCATCAATATCAGTTGTAGAGTTTATAATTGGAAAAGTAATTTCTTGGCTAGCAAGATATTTAGTAAATTTTTTCCAATCAATGGCCACGGAAGGAGGAGGAGAAATAGGGTTAATAATGTCAATTTTGAAACAGACAGGGTAATGGTCAGAGGAGAGATCTTTAATGACAGTAGAGGTGATAGGATATGGAAGATTTTTAGAGATAGCAAGATCAGTTATGGAATCATGGGTATTAGGCGCCGTGCTTATGTGTGTAGGATTATTAGGTGCGTGTAGGCTTAATTTAAGGTGCTGGACTAGATTATGGAGAGAGGTACCCCGATGAGAATTACCGTGACAATTCCAACGCCTGCTCCTGGCATTATAATCGCCATCAAAGAAGCAGTATTGGTGATGGGAGAAGAGTTGAGTTAAACTATTAACAGGAAAGTTACCAGTAGGTGGTGCGTAAATTGAAGCTAAGTCAATGTTAATGTGGGGAAGCTGAAGGACAATACTAGTGTATTCAATGTCGTTAAAACTAGAACTGTTAAAAAGATAGTGAGGGATATGGTGCTTTATGTAAATAGCAGTGCCGCCTCTCGGGGTGCCGTCTGAGCGGGGTGTGTGAAATAGCCTATACCCAGGAATGTTAATATTAAAGGTAGGGCTGAAAGTTTCCTGTAAGAAAATGACATCAATATGAGGGTGATCAGAAATAAAAAGTTTAAGTTCGTTTAATTTGTGATGCAAAGAGTTGCAATTCCAAGAGAGGAAGATTAAAGAGGAAAGAAGGGGAGGAATTACTCATTATTGGGTGAGTTGAATTCCGTGGCCAAGCTGTCAAAAGCATTTATAATTATAAATATTCTTTCCATAGGGTCGTTGCAATTTTTGGAGAGTTTAGCTATGTTTTGGAAACATTGGATAAATTTATTGAATTTAAAGATTTTTTTCATTTCTTGGAAAGTTTTAAGAATATCTTTTAGGTCTGTTATATAATTGGAGCTGTTAGAATTTTTTAGTGTTGCATTTTCAGGGTCTATTGGCTTATTTTCGTTAGAATTAGCTGTTTCAGGTTTGGGTGCTGGAGTGGCAACCGTGTCTGGGGCTTTCTTGGTAACTTGAGGGGCTGAGGCTGGTTTGACGTAGTTATAGCTCGCCATAGTTTGAGCTAGCATGTCCGGGAACGCTCTAGCTGGTTTTTCTTTTGGGGGAGATTTTGACGATTGATTATTTTTGTGGAATCGGGAGGGGGGGTGTTTAGGGCAACCGCGATAGGTAGCCAGGTGAGGGCCAGAACAGTTACTACATTTACGTGTAATTTTTCTGATTTTGTCGCATTCTGGGGTAAGATGCCCTCCTGAGCACTTGGCGCAACTGGCAGGGAGTTTGCAAATTTCAGATGAGTGGCCAAATTTTTGGTAACGGTAACATTGTTTTACAGTGCCCGTACCTTTAAAACGTTCAATTGTGACTTTAATATAACATATTTCAGTTATTTGGTAAATTTCCTCAAACTTTGCTCTCGGCAAGACATTTACAACATACAGTGGCATCGGGTTTCCGGTTTTTCTACTTTTCATCATAGAAGCTCTATTTGCTACGAAATTATGCTGTTTTAGTTCATCAATGATGATTTGTGTGTCGGTATAATAGGGGATTCCTCGAATAACCACTTTCCGTGGGCGCTGTTCCGCACGGCTCAGGGTAGTGTATGCTATGGCATTGGTATCCAAGTAAGCTTGAGTTTTACGAAAATCTGAGTCGGTTTTGCAGTGAACTTTTAATAATTCACCATCCATTTTGATGAGTGGGTTGGTTTCATTTTGTTCTTTAATTTTGGCGGCAAGTTCATGCCATTTACCCTTAATTTCTATATAGAAAGTGTGGATTTTAATTTTAGGGGTGGTGGGTGTTCCAGAGCCACCAACTACGTCGCCATCGTTTGGGGTGCTGTCCATATCATCATTGTCATGATTAACTTTAGCTTTATCAGCTAACATGGCGTATTTGTTTTGTAATGGTACGCTACCGTTTTCAGTACGCGTTCTCTTACGGGTTACATTTTTAGCAGGGAGGAAGACCTCAGTAGGGTCCACCGCAATTGCTTTAAGATCGGTTAATGTTTCGATTAGGTCTAAGTTATGTTTAGAAATAAAAAGTTTAAACTCAGATAATTTACACAACCTAAGGGGGTCAAATGACTCTTTAAACAAGAACATCACAGTAGACAAAAGGCTACTCACATTTTGCTGTAGATCTTGCCGGGTGGAGTAGACCGGGCTTTGAAGCAGGCCTTTCAGGTGGCTGTCTCATGACTTTTTAAACAAGAACATCACAGTAGACAAAAGGCTACTCACATTTTGCTGTAGATCTTGCCGGGTGGAGTAGTCCGGGCTTTGAAGCAGTCCTTTCAGGTGGTTGTCTCATGACTCTTTAAACAAGAACATCACAGTAGACAAAAGGCTACTCACATTTTGCTGTAGATCTTGCCGGGTGGAGTAGTCCGGGCTTTGACGCAGTCCTTTCAGGTGGTTGTCTCATGACTCTTTAAACAAGAACATCACAGTAAACAAAAGGCTACTCACATTTTGCTGTAGATCTTGCCGTGTGGAGTAGTCCGGGCTTTGAAGCGGTCCTTTCAGGTGGTTGTCACATTCCAACAAGAATTGCGTGACGATCATTTTTTGTTTTTCATCTGAAAGTTGAGGGAATTCGTTCCATGCAGAAGCGAGGTCTGGCATTTCGATACCGTTCACAATGCATAAAGCATTCTTATCGAAGTTGAATGGATCCTTAGCATCCATCATTTTAATGTTCGTAGAACTCCCAATATAGTACTACTACTATGCTGGAACAACAGTTCACAATAAAGTCCTATTCGTACGAGCTGGAGTTACATCATGCACCGCTGTCACCAACATACATTATAGAAACAAGAATAAATGCACCGCTGCCCGTTAAAACAGGCGCGAAAAATGAAATTATCCCCAGAGAGCAAACACGTCCGCTCTCTTTGAAAGCTAGAGTGATCTGTGTGCGATTTACAAGTTAGACATTTAGATTTTAAACAACATATTTTCTTGACTTTTTCTGGTTTGAAATTTTAAAACTTTTGTCATAAAATAATAATACATCCAATTATTTTGCTTTGTCCACTGTTTCTTTATTCGTTTTTGGATGCAATTTTGTGTTCCGAACAAAAGGTAAGTAATTTTTTATTTCATTCTTCTGTAAAAGAATTGGTTACAAAAGTATATTTCTTCTGACACCATTCAAAGACCTTTAAATAAGGAGTTCTGAAATAGAACGTATTATAAAGTTCGGATGCAAAAACGCACAGTCCAGAACAGTTGTCTCCAACCTTTTGCACCTCAAAGACCATCAAGTATATTATATTATTTTAAATCCCACGGATCACTAATATGATTTAAAAAAAATTATCTTTGAAATGAATTTATTTTTTTTCGAGTCATATTAATGAGGAGTCAATCTTGTTAATATGAAATGCCACTATTTAAGGCAACAAAACTATAAATGCTTTTTTTAAACAATAGCAAAAATTCTTTAAATGTAGTTTGATTGTAACAAAAAAATTAAATTTGATTTAACCCTTAACGGTCGAAGTTTTTTATCCGTTGATCGACCGACGGGAATTTTAATCAAGTTTATAAAAATATTTTTCACCAGAATTTTTATACCGAAATGCTAACCACTTCACCATTTTCCCCGAGATAAGTCGGGCGTAAAAGCACTGTTTCCTCGTACCTATCGCCGCTGAAGTGGTTAAACTTATTTATTTAACAATTTTCTTCATTTTTCTGTAACCTTTTAAACTTATTATATAAAGAAATTTCTTGTTCGAACTGAACAATACTCATTTGGTACTGGTCAAAATGACTGCTGACCATCCTTCTACAGCAGGGGTGGCCAACTGTGGCTCGCTGGACACCACTAAAATTTTATAATTATCATTGCCTTATCTAATCATCGAATCTCTGCGATTCAAGAAGTCGGCTATTTATTTAAAAAATTAGTGGTATCAAGCGTGCTACAGTTGGCCACCCCTGTTCTAGATCATTTACAGTTCATGAGCTTGGGAGGACTATACTTCGACTAGAACGCCAAACTTTTCCTGTGTCTGGTGTACCTCGACAGTTAAGGGTTAATTAACGCAAACGAATGAAATATCACATATTTTTAGTGTGCTATTATTCTTAATTTTCGAAATAAGTTCAGGGATTTTTGGCTCTATCGACGTTACTTTAAGACAGATAGAACGTATTTACACCATGCCGAAACCTGTAACGATGTTTTTGTTTGATGAAAACGTATTTTAACATAAATGTGTAGTGGGAAATTGATTTAAATTTTTCAATGACTAGCTAAAGTACCAGCGCTGACCGGAACCTTAAGAATGTTTGTTTTGAAAAGTCAATTTCAAAAGTAAACATACAGTGTAAAACAAACAATAAAAAAAAAGCAAAAAGCCAATCTCAGTTTTTCACTAAGAATGAGCTCCAAGGATCTAAACATTTGTGGAAATTCTAATGTACAACACACGTATATTTATATGGAATAGATTTAAAACTTGCGAAAACAAATTCAGATAACCTCAAAATGTTAAAATATGTCACTATTTCCATAATCGTGTTTTATTATGTTTCAATACGCTTTTACAAACTCATATGACGTTATATATTCATCTGCTTACGTCCATTATATTTCCAATGTGACGTAATATTCACTTTTTTTTTTAAATTCGTCAAACTATTTATTTCATTTTCATTTTATACGTAGGCCCCCACCAGTGGCCGAGAGGTTCTGCTCTCGAAGCTGGTAGACGGGAGGTGCTGGGTTCGAACCCAATCGCGCCCGTCGGCCTAATCGTTCGGAGTTTTCGTGATTTTCTTCGAACCTTGGATTTCCAAGCGTTAATACGGGTTAGGTTCCCTTAGAAAGACCCCCAAGAAGGGCACTCCTCCCCTTAGGGCCTATATCCCTCGTGTTGATAATTGGCCGTCATAAACACAACCAACCAACCAACCATTTTTCTCGTAGAAATCTTGCAATAGAAAAGTTATGATGTAATATTCATTTTTCTTTTTTTTTAATTTGTCAAACTATTTCATTTTTCCCGTGGAATTCGTGCAATAGAAATGTAGCTGTTGTAGTAAGAATTTTAAAGTTGATTTTTAATCGTTGGCAGCTGCTATAACGAAAAACGTTTCAATTTAATAGGAAATGGCTGCTAAATTGGTGTTTTTTTATTAATTAAAAATTAACTATAAATTATTTCGATTCCGGATTACTTTAGTTGCCTCGGCCGTGTTTTAATACACATTTACACATGTACTCAACATTTCGTAATTCTGGCTTCCAAACTGTGGATTTGCATAGAATTAGAGACAGACAGACAAATGTTCATTTTTATATGTTAGATTTTCTTGCGCCAACGTGTATTAACTTTTTATGGAAGGCCAAAAATTATAAAGTATCCTAATTTTTGGAGTATAATTCGCTTGTCTAATGAAGATGCTTCGAACCAGAAATTTTGCTTAATGTGTAACGCATAGAAATAAGTTACATACCATGAATTAAAATATCTGGATCTGAATAAGTTTGTTCGATTGTACGCAGAAAGTTGGAGTAATTCTGGTTCGGAAATAAATAAGAAACTAGAAAACAGGAATTCTGTTTTTTCAGAATTCACTGTCGCTCAATTGAAAAAAGAAATACATGTATATAAATATAGATACAGTAGAGTTCCGATTATCCAAGATAATATGGGCCAAGTTCACCTCGGATAAGCAAAAAACTCAGATAAACCGGGTTTATACAAATCGTCACAAACTAAGGAGATGAAATATAAATTTTCGCTTAATTCATTAATTAGTTCACAGTTTTTTCAAACGAACTTATACCTATAGAATGGATCATTTTCTTCTGATGAACTGATGGCTTCCATTATTATGAAACATCTATTATAAATGAAGTGTTAAGTGAAGATGAAAGAGCAGCCGTAAAAAGTTAGAGCTCTGATTTTCTGGTCAGAATGGGGGGAAAAATGGCCGTAATTTTTTTCTTTGAAAAAAAAAAAATGTATACAATTTTATTTACCTTGCTATAAAATTTTGTTCCGTATAAGGACCGGACCCAACACGAAAACAAACAAGAATGAAAGTTCATGTATCAAGCACAGATTAGAAAAAACTTGACTTACACATGTACTCAACTTTTCACAATTCTGGCTTCCAAACTGTGGATTTCTATAGAATTAGAGATAGACAGACAAATGTTCATTTTTTTATGTTAGATTTTCTTACGCCAACGTGTATTACATTTTTATGGAAGGCCAAAAATTATAAAGTATCCTAATTTTTGGCGTATAATTCGCTTGTCTAATGAAGATGCTTCGAACCAGAATTTTTCTTAATATGTACCACATAGAAATAAGTTACATACCATGAATTAAAATTTCTGGATCTGAACATGTTTGTTCGATCCGCTGATTGTACGCAGAAAGTTGGAGTAATTCTGGTTCGGAAATAAATAAGAAACTAGAAAACAGGAATTCTGCTTTTTCAGAATTCAGTGTCGCCCAATTGAAAAAAAATATATATGTATATAAATATAGATACAGTAGAGTTTCGATTATCCAAGATAATATGGACCAATAAATATGGACCAATGGTGAAATACCTAAAAAATCTATTTTGTAAAACCTTTATTATATTTTTATGTTCATGTTCTAATAAATCATAGTCATAATATATCATAACAAGAAAGAAAAAATTATGCGTCAAACATAGGTTATGAAATACTTTACAACACATTCAGAATAATTTAACAAAACTGTACCGCTTAATAAGTTAAAATATTATGTTTAATTCAACCATATGGAAATGCATAACACATTTTAAAACCCAATTTCAGCTGTCCCCATCTACAATCGGAAAATTATCCGATTTCTTTGAGCAGCCCTGTATATGATATATAGATTTATATCTATGAATGGCATGCATGCCAAAATTTAGTTCAGTTAAGAAATACATATACCTCAGTTTAAAATTCCCCTTCAACAATTTCCGATAATTAGGAGACTGCTACGTGAATTCTTTTGTGCAGCCCTGTATATATAGGTATAGAATTTATATAAAACGAGTAACATGGTAAAAAATTATTTTTTTAAGCGCATACCAAATTTTAAAACGAACTTTCAGCCATTATTACTCAAAGATAGTTACTGTAACCGATTTATTTTGTGTGTCCCTGTAAATGAACGATAAATGACACGAATGCGCTATTCTATCGTAATCATCTTCTAGTGCAGTTCACTGATTTATCATTTATATCAGCTTCAATACATTTGAAACAGCGTAATCTCATTAAAATATTCTATAAGCGATTTTTCCCGATATACCATAATCTAATGGAATACTTTTGAGTGCCCCTGTAAATGAACTATTAATCCCACATACTTTATATACAATACCAAACAATCTTTGGTGACCCTTAATAAGGTTTATCAATTGCATGAGAATCCGAGTCTATTAACGGGAGTTAGAGCGTGGACAGACGTCAGACGGACAGACGTACAGACAAACCGAATGCATAAACACTTTTCAACTTTGTTGGAAAGTGCTAAAAATAATAGGCAATGAAAATCTCCACATTTTAAATCCTAGACCTAACAAGGAAGTCCCCCTTACTGGGCATACTCAGAATATTTTGAAAAAAAATACCAATTAAACTACTTATCTATGCAATAAAGGATTGGTCAAATTTAGAGGCGGAATTACAGTAGAAAGTCTGTAAAAAAATAAAATACCTTTGAATATTTGGCGCGAAAAGACGAAAGCGTCACGCGATTTGGCGAGAAGTACTTTTCCTCGCCAAAAGCAAACGATTTTAATGCACCTGAAAATTGTTTGTTAATTGATTTTTAGAATGCGTGTAAAAAATATTTAATGAATTTAAACATAAAGAATGAGATAGTTTAATAAATACATTATTTCGTATTACATATTTATGTTGCTTGTTATTTAATTTTATTACGTTAAAAACAATGTCATATATAAAAAAAATACTTTCATATATTTAAGCCTATTCCATAATAAAGCCATGATTCATTTAGGAGTTAATCATTTTAATATCAAAGAATTCGTCGTTTCCATAGCAGCAAAATTGAATCTACTGTGCTCTATTGGACTTAATTTTGAGATATTGGAGCAATTTTAATTTATTTTAATTTTGTTTTAATTCACAAAATTTGATATTTAACTTTCATTATAAATATATATCTATATATGACAAAAATATAGTTAAACCAAACTAAAACTGACAAAACTAAATTTATTTACATTAAATTTATTTAAACAAGTTCAATATGACACGCTTTTATCTTAAAGAGTATTCGACATAAAAAAGTATTTTTCGAAATTTCCTTTCATCACCAGCCGATGATAAATCGCCAAATAAACGATATTTTCTCTATTTTTTTACAAACATTCTATCGAGGTTCCGCCCAAAATTTTTTTATAAACATATATATCCGCATGAGACGAACACTCTGTAATTTTTTCAGATTTTTCTGAATATACCGGTATGGAGACCTTTCTTGTAAGTAATTTTCCTGTTGCAGGGCCATTCCATGAAAAACGAAAAAAAATGTCCTGCGCACGATATTTACATAAATGGGGCATTCTCCCAATCTTTTGACTTTCAGGAATAAAAATCTGGTGAAATTAAATTTGCTAAAATAACATTTTAATCTGATAGACTAATGCCTTGATGATTCAAAATAAAGAAAAAGTGGTCAGCAGCGACGATTTTTTTTTTTTTTTATTTAACTGAGGTTTAAGTTAAACTTGCGAGTTTAATTTTCCTTACCATTTTACCACTATAACTTTCTATTTTCTTCTAAACTTTTACTTATAATGGATTTGCATAGTACCCACAGGACATTCAAATAAGAAACAATAACAACGTAGTATTTTTAGTACAAAATTTTGTATAACATTGTCTTAAAGGGGTATTAAAGAAGGGACGGTAGGGTAAAAAAAGGGGAAGGTATAGGGAAAAGGAAACGGCAAGGGAAAAGATAAAGGACGGTAAGGATGGGACGGTAATGAAAATTACCACCTATTTTTAGGATTAAATAATAATAATAATAAAATTAATTTACCTTGAAAGTGCAGGAATAAACCTTGGGGACAGTAAGACTACCAGTAAAGCCACGATGCTTGGGATTGATATTTAAATGCTGATTTAAATTCTGCAGTAAATTTCCTGTCAAAGAATTTTAGACATTCTTTTTCTAGCATACTTCTTTATAAGAAAAACCTTGAAAAAAATTCTGCGGCTGCATCTGATGTGATTTTCTGTTTAATTCTAGAAGAGGGACGGTAAGGAAACTAAAACCTTGGACAGAAAAAAAAAATCTAGAAAATAGGAATTCTGCTTTTTCAGAATTCAGTGTTGCCCCCGATGAAAAAAAATATATGTATATATAAATAGTACAAAACATATGTCAATTTTAAGACTTAAAGCACACACTTTTATTTTATGCAAAATGACGTCATTCGCATCCGCTTCAGAATTCCACATTTACGATCCACTCTTAAACATCTACAGTAAAGCATGCATAGGATGACACTATCGCAAAATAATACAGAAATGAAGCAAAAACATGTCGTCCTTAAAGAAATTCGGCAGAAAAAAACGGCTATCTAATGATTCATAGGCATTCATTTGTTTGTAACATTAATATAGACGATTTCAGTCGTGATGCCAGTCCTGACGTTTTGGTTGGAAACTGACACCAAACAAACGGTTGCTATGTTGTATTTTCTATTTTGTTTGTGTGTTGCAGCTATATCTTATATCTATATCTCACATCTAATTCTTTTAATACTTGATATGTACTAGTAACATTTTTCACGATTTATATTTAAAAAGAAATGACGCATAGCAACCGTTTGTTTGGAGTCAGTTTCCAACCAAAACGTCATGAATGACGTCAAGCTGAAAGCGTCTATCGATATTTCAAATTAAATATTGTTTATAATAGCTCCATGTTTTAACACAAATTTTTCGTTTATATTTTTTTTCAAAATAGCACGTATTTTAAATACATTTCCTTTCGGTTGTTATGAGAAAATGACAACAAAAAGATATAATTGCTATTTTCCCTTTACTTTCTACATAAATGGAGTACTAGAGTTGCCAAAATTAGACAAATGGTGCTGAAAACTACAAAAAAAATTAATATTTGAAAAATAAATGGAGATAAAGTTTTCAAACAAATTGCATTTAAAAGTACCTTTTTTTTCCCAATACGGCGGTATAAAAATTTAAAAATTTGAGATTGCATTTAAAAGTACATATTTTTTTTCAATACGACGATATAAAAATTGAAAATGTGCGATGTTTAGAAATTTAAAAAAATGCTATAGCGTATTTAATCGTATTGCTTTGTTTTACTCCAGGCTTCTGTAAGGTACCGTTATTTTTTGAAGACGATACAAAATAAGCTGGGAGAAAGAAATAGCATACCCGTACGGGGGCTAAAAAATAAAAACCATAAAAATATGTGCAGGTGAATTTTTTGCTACATATCTATATTATAAAGGACAAACATATCTGTGCGTAACGCATACGTCATTTTGCGAATGGCAACGCTTTGAAATTTGAATTAAAATTTCGGTTTTGCAATTACATCTACGGCAAATTTTGAAACTTCTAAACATCGCACATTTTAAATTTTAACACCGTCGTATAAGGAAAAAAATGCTCTTTTAAATGCAATTTGTTTGAAAGCTGTATCTCAATTTATTTTTGAGATATTAATTTTTTTGTAGTTTTTAATACAAATTTTGTAATTGTGGCAACTGAAGTACCCCATTTATATTAAAAGTAAAGGGAAAATAGTCATGGTTTATTATTTTTATTGATTATATCCTTACTGATGCCATTTTCACAATACAAATAAAAGTAACTTTTTTATAATTTTTGAACAGAAAATGATGTCAGACATTAAAAAAGAACACGCATTCTTCTATATAAATCAGTTACATTTCAATATTTTTACATTACGCTGATACTGAGTTTGAGACGATAGGCAAAATGATTCAGTGAGTAAAAATTATGTCATATTTAAAACAAAACCATCTTTTATTTTGATAAAACTAAATATTTGACCAATACTAAATGGCCAATACAATGACAACTAAAGGCAAATTTCTGAATTTTTTTTTTCGCGGGTATTGAGATTAGAACTTAAAATTTGTGCGAATGTTCACATGAAAAGTTGTATCGAACAAACGTGACTTTAAGTTTAGAAATACATTCATTAATAATCTACTGCGCGTTAAAATACTTTCAAATTGTGAATTTGAGTGGTGCGTATGTAAATTATGGGAATGTGCAAATAACGTACAATTTAGATTTCACGGGGAAAAATTTTATGATGTGACAAAGCGAAATCTTTTTTACTGATTTTTCATCCCATAAAAACAAACAAAGTCTCAATCGATAAATTCATCATAATTACTCATCTTGATTACGTATTCCAATAGAGTTTAATTTTTCAATAATTTAAGCAGTTGAAGTTTATGGAAATAATATTTTGGTAATTTTAGGTTAAAAATATTATTTGTTTTAAGAGTGAGACCACCAATGTTAGATGAATTTTTTATTGTAATTATTTTTGTAGGTTTATTATAAATTCGATCTGACAGTTCCTTTCTAACATTTTACTTCGTCGAATTTCGACGGGTTCTAAGTCGTTTATATAAAAAATTAGTCCCAGTTTCGGAAAAAAATTACACACGGAACGGTATAGGAGTTTCCTGGATATTTGGACCCCCAACATCGCCCAAAACTTATTTATTGCGTTATTATTGTTATGCAGTCATGCAATGGGATGTTTCCCAGTATATGAAAAAAAAAAAAAAAAAAAAAAAAAAAAACGGGAATATGTACTAAGATAAAAATTATTATTCAGGGTCTTAAAATGAAAAGAATGTGAGAATGCCCGAAATATTTATATCTATTGACTTAATGTTGTTAAAATATAAATTATACATTAAATCTAGATTTTCATATTAGCATGGTTTGTTTAATTTGAGGATATAATAACACTGTTAAAACAGAAGAAATATGTAGAAAAGCTGTACTATATCTAACATGCGATAACCCTTTACATAAATGTTTTTTAAAATATTTTCTTAAAAATCTGTAAAATTTTTCTGGTAAGTAAACAGACACAAAGTACATTTACTTTCAAATTACGTAAACTTTAAGTAATGGAACATGCTGATTTATATTTTGCAGAAAGTGTCCTTGTAAGAACTAAAATTAACGCGTTTCTGACATTGGCAAAAGAGGAATCATTTTTCATGTAATTTCTTTTACAAATTATCTCTTTTGATGTTAGTAAAGTCCCCGCGAGGGAAGGAAAAGAAATCGATTGAAACGGAGAGGATCTCTTGAGAAACTAGTTTTAAATATCTATTTAAATGAAAATCGAAAATGAAACTTACGAACAAATTTTTTATTTTAAAAACGGAAAATTATAAACTTAATGTGAGCTTGAAAAAGTGTTTTACTAAATACATTCATTAATAATATATTTTAGATATATTATAGGATACTTTAAAAACAATTAACTAATAAAATATTAAAATCTAAAAATAACTTTAAGGGGGTCCGGCAGACAATTTAAAATAATTTTTACTTATCGAGTTAAAATTTAGAATTTTTTTGTAAACAAAATCACATGATAAAACTTCTCACATACTTAAAAAAAATTTAAAATTTAAAATTCAATTAAAAATTCATTTAAAAAAGTGGGATAATTTAAAATTATAACTCGAAATATTATTTCCAGAATTTCAATTTTTTGTCATTTAAATAAACAGAAATATATAAGTTTGAATTTTGATTCAGCATTTTTAAAAATATTAATTTTTAAAAGAATTAAAAATATTTAAAACAAAATGGCGTAACTTAAAAAAACAAATCATATTTTCAAAAGTAAATTTTTTTTTCTAATTTGCTGAATCTAAATTAAAGACATGTTCCAAGTTTGAACCATTTACCTTTAACGGTTCTTGACTTAAAACGATTTAAATACGAGAAATGGAAAAAAAAAGCCATCATGAAGAAAAACGCATTTTCACAAGAAGTCGTTTCCGTGAAAGCCATTGATTGAAAGCTAGATTTTGAAAACAAATCAAGCCAAAAAAAAATTAATATTTCCTTTTCTAATTAAGATAGAAACATGATTTAAACGTTATTTTAAGCAGAAAAACACAGAAAAATGTTTAATGCAATAAAATGTTTTTAGAAAATTTGGAGATTTTTGTGTCCCGAATTCCCTTATTTATGTCTACAACGAAAAAAAAAAATATGTTTTAGATATTATCTAATAGCTATTAGATATGACACGTGCTCACCTCGAATCCGGGTTGGGACCGGGTAGAAAAGGTCTGTCCATCTGTACGCACATAGCAGCGCAAAAACTACACAGTTGAATGGTTTGAAATTTAGTATATATAATCGGTGTAGAATTCTCTCATTTCAAATTTTATCAAAATCGAATGAAAACTTAAAAATATATTTATAAAAGTTTTCTTTATTCTATTAAATCCTATCATATGTAATTAAGTCAATGATATCCAATGATAGGTAATGAGTCTAGGATTCCATGGTGATGACGTCCTATTTAAGATGGAGTCCTACTATTTTCGTATTACTGATTTTAATCTGTCGAATCGTTATAAATTTTGCATTCATGCATTTTTGCATAAGAGTGCAACAGCTATTGCATCAAGATCTGAATATTTATAAAACTAGTTACAGTACGAACGCACCTCATTTGTCACCTTTGACGTACAATTTCTGGTTTCTTTTACGAGCTCTAAAAAATATTTAATCAATTAAAATTGTACTTTTCGGTGGTATAAGCTCGAGAAAAAAAGATTAGATTTCTTTTAAATGAACACACAGAAGGAGATCGGTGCAATAGTTCTGGAGAAAAAGGGTCGTCCAGTTTGTAAATCAGATTTCGAGAAAAACAAGTTTAAAATTTTTACGATAGCATTACGTTCAACGTGCGGTTTTACATTCAATGAGCACAAAATTCTGTCAGGAATTAAAATGCAATAAAACCTCCCTAAAGCGATCACGTTCCGTTCCAATAAAAATTGGTCGCTCCGAGAGGTGGTCTCTTAATGGAGGTAATGTTTAAATCTAGATTTTAATTGTTGAAAAAAGGTAACAATTAATGTTGCTAAAATTTCTTTTTTACATTAGGAAAAAATATAAAATTTTAGCTATTAAAATAAAAGTTAATTCCACAAGTTAATTACTGCAGAGTTTAAAAAATGAATACATTGACGTCTGCTTTGAATTTACGGTTTTATCTTTTATTTCCAGGTCCTTTCAAAGCTCAGTAAATAAATGCATTTTTTTTTTTTTTTTTGGACGGGAACATATAATGACGCTTTCATTAATTTATCTATTTCTTTGAGAGTTTCCTGACAGAATAGGGCAGGGGAGTTTATTGACCGTCATTCTTAATTTGTCATCAGAGTTAAATTCATTGCCTAAAAACGCGCAAAGGGGTTTAAACCCTTAGAAGTTACCGGAATTAAAAGAAATTCTAAACTTTGTTTAGAAGTTTGATGAATAATGCGCTCTCCGGAATTATTTTTCTAATAAAACTTTCTTCAAGTGACAAGAAAAAAAAACAGAATTTGCTTCATTTTCTTCAAAGAAATTGGTCGCTCATGGACGGATTTCAACTGGGATGGTCTCTGATTGGAGGTAAAATTTGTATTGAGCATATGAGAATAAATTTCGTTCCACGAAAAAATGGTCGTTCAGGGAGGTGGTCGCACAGGAAGGTTTCACTGTATCTCGAAACCGCTTTAGGGCAACAATCTACTTCAGAAATGCAAAATACTAAAACGAAAATAAACTAAAAAAAAAAAAAAAAAAAAAAATAAATAAAAATAAATAAAAAAATCGAAAATTTTGACCCAAAGAAGTATAGAACTATCACTGAAGCATAGGAATACATTGTTTTACATTATGCTAGTGCCCTGTTTTTAAATGAGAAGTATTAAAATTAATGTGTTTCTCTGACATTAAACAAAATGAATAATTTTTTCATATAATTTGCATCTCAGTTTATCTCTTTCTTTGCTAGTGAGATGACTCGCGTGAGAATGGAAAATCATTTGAATACTAATAAGTGTATCTGATAAATTTGTTTCAAACGTTATGATAAAAATTAAAAAGAGCGATTTCTTAATTTACAAACAAAATTTGGAAAGAAATGTAAAACTGGCACGAATGTTTTATGAATAATAACAGTTGAATAAACGCTGATAAATCCTAAAAGTTAATTAATAAATAAAATTGATGTGATGCTAGTATTTTTACTTTCTTCTATCTTTACAAGAAGAAAGTATTTGATTCATGCAAATTTTAATTCCGGTTTTCAACGGATTTAGACGTTTTAAGGGTCAGAGAACCCGAAAAACATGTTTTGGCAAAATGTCTGTCTGTGAGTGTGTTTGTCTGGCTGTGTGTGACACAAATTTTGTGGGCGCTCTATCTCAAGAACTAATGAACGGAATTTAATAAAACTTTAGATTCAGTTAGTCCTGATATAAACTGGTGCTGATTACTTTTTGGTGTAAATCGCCCACCAGGTGGCGCTGCTATGCTGCATTTTTCACGATTTCCGCAATAGCTATATCTCAAGAACTAATGTGCGGATTTTCACCAAACTTCAGATTCAGTTTGTCCCTGATATAAATTAGTGCTGTTAAGTTCTTAGTATAAATTGCGCCAACAGGTGGCGCTGCTATGCGGCATTTTTCACGATTTCCGCAATAGCTATATTTCAGGAACTAATGCGCGAATTTTCACCGAACTTCAGATTCAGTTTGTCCCTGATATAAATTAGTGCTGTTAAGTTCTTAGTATAAATTGCCCCAACAGGTGGCGCTACAAGGCTGCATTTATCACGATTTCCGCAATAACTGTATCTCAAGGTCTAATGCATGAATTTTTTATCAAATTTCAGATTCAGTTAGTCCCTGATATAAATTGGGCCTGTTTAGTTTTTGCAGTAAATCGACTAAGGGGTGGCACTGCTATGTAGATTTTTTTACGATTTCCGCAATAGTTCTACCTCAGAAACTAATACACAGATTTTCATCAAACTTCAGATTCAGCTACAACTCTACATCAGTTCTTACGTATTAGATTTTGGTGTAAATCCCATAACCGTTGGCACTGATATGCCTTATTTTTCAGGAAATATTACCATGTATGAGATAGAAGAAAGTTTTTGGATTGCCACATCCGACTAGTTTATGTGTGTATGTGTTTATTATTTAATAATTTTAATGATAATATAAAACTGCATTGTTTTTTTTAAATTGTGTACCAATATTTGCAATTTTTTTTAAATTTATTAATCAGAATACTATAAAATAAAGGAATTAGATTATCAATTTTTTTTTTCAAATTAACTGGTCACTGAGCAATAGACCATACTGATTTCTATATTAATATATTTTATATAACGAGGAATAAATTTACTGCGTGAAAACAAAATTTGGAGTGCAATGTAAAACTGATGCGAATGTTTTATTAATAATAACCTTTGAATAAACGTTGAGAAGTCCTAAAAGTTAACCAATCAAAAAAATTAATGTTTATTAATTTTACAGCATTAATTAATGCTAGTCTTTTTATGTGCGGATAAATGTATGTGTGTGTTTATTATTTAATAATTTTAATGATAATAAAAAACAGCATTGTTTCTTAAAATTATGTTTCAATATTTGCAATTTTTTTAAAAATTTATTAAGCAATATAAAATAAAATAAAGGAATTTTATTGTCATTTTTTTTTAATTACCTGGACATTGATCAGTGGATCATATTGATTTATGCAATATTAATATTTTTTATATGATAAGGAATAAAATTAATGCGTAAAAACAAAATTTGAAAAGCAATGTAAAACTGATGTGAATGTTTTATTAATAATAACCTTTGAGTAAACGCTGATAAAACCTAAAAGTTAACCAATCAATAAAATTAATGATTAATGCTAGTCTTTTTTATGTATGGATATGTGTATGCGTGTGCTTATTATTTAATAATTTTAATGATAATATAAAACAGCATTGTTTTTAAAAATTGTGTTCCAATATTTGCAATTTTTAAAAAAAAAATTATTAAGCAATATAAAATAAAATAAAGGAATTATATTGTCATTTTCTTTTCAAATTACCTGGACATTGAGCAGTGGATCATATTGATTTATGCAATATTAATATCTTTCATATAATAAGGAATAAAATTAATGCGTAAAAACAAAATTTGGAAAGCAATGTAAAACTGGCGCGAATGTTTTAGGAACTTTTAAATAAGGATTAATAAAACCTACAATTTAATCAATCAACAAAATGAATGTATTGATATGCTAGTCTTTTTTTATGTGTATGTATAATAATTTTAATGATAATATAAGACTGCGCTCTTTTTAAAAATTGTGTTCCAATATTTCTATTTTTTTAAATTTATTAATGAGTATTAAACAGAATAAAGGAATTAGATAGTTAATTATTTTTCCAAATTACCTGGACATTGAGCAACGGATCATATTGATTTATATACTACTAATATCTTTATATAAAAAGGAATAAAATTAACGCGTAAAAACAAAATTTGGATAGCAATGTAAAATTGGCGCGAAAGTTTTATGAATAATAACCGTTGAATAAACGCTGATAAATCCTAAAAGTTAATCAATGAATAAATTGAATGTATTGAGATGATAGTCTTTTTTATATGTGTATGCGTGTGTGTGTTTATTATTTAATAATTTTAATGATAATATAAAACAGCATTTAAAAAAAATGTGTTATATTTCTTTTTTTTAATTATTAATGAGTATAAAGCAGAATAAAGGAACTAGATTGTCATTTTCTCCAAGTTACCTGGGCATTGAATAATGGATCATATTGATTTATATACTATTAATATCTTTCACATAATAAGAAAAAATTAATGTGTTTCTGTCATCATAAATGTTTAATAATTTTTCATGTCATTTTCTCACGATTTATCTCTTTTGGTGTACGTAAGGTGTCGGATGAGAAGGCAAAAAAATCGATTAAATGTGAAAAGAATATCTGAGAAATTTGATTCAAATATGGTATTAAATGAAACTCCAACGGGCAAGTATGAACAAAATACTTGCATATAAAGTAAAAATTGCAAATTTAATATGAATTTGGAATAAGGTTGTATTAAGTATAACCATTAAAAATATATTCAAAATATACAGGGCTATTACAAATGATGGACTATATTTAAAAAAATCATATTTTCGAAACTACTGCGCATATTGCAATAAGTGATACATGAATTTAAAGAGAAATACACCAGATTTTTTTCAGTTGCAAATGTTCGATGTGTGACCCTCTTGTTACATGGCATACGTCCAATCTGTAATGCAGTTCGTCCCAAACATTTTGTAGCACCACTCTGTCAATGGTTCTGAAAGCTTCACAAATGCATTCTTTAAGTTCTGAACATTTTGTTTTCGGCATTGGTGGTACATAAACAATGTCTCTGACACTGTCAGAACTTAAAGAACGCATTTGTGCAGAATTCAGAACCATTGACAGAGTGATGCTACAAAATGTTTGGGACGAACTTACTTACAGATTGGAAGCATGTCATGTAACAAGAGGGTCACACATCGAACATTTGTAACTGAAAAAAAACTTGGTATATTTCATTTTAAATTCATGTATCACTTATTGTAATATGTGCAGTAGTTTCGAAAATATGATTTTTTAAAATCTGGTCCATCAATGTCCATCATTTGTAATAGCCCTGTATTCTAAGATACTTTCAAAATAATTAACTAATAAAGAATTATATAAATTTAAAAACAACGTTAAAAACGCCAGAATATGCAAACTTTTAGCAGACTGTTTTCGGTAGCGTTTAGCGTACTGTTCTCAGTGCAAAGATGGCTTGGACGAGATATGGAGAGGAGTACCGGGAATTAGAGACTCGGCACCTGAGGTAATGGCCTATGGGTAAAAACATTCAAAAACATAGCCAATGTCCAGAACAACTGGAAACTCGTAAAGGGGGAAAAGCCGGTCCAATTATAAAAAAAGGACATTTAAAGGCACCATACATTATAAATAAATACAAAAATACAAAATACAAATGTAGGTAAGAAGTAACAGAGAACTAATAATAGAGATTTAATAAAATATGTACAAAATTTATGAGAAGTTATATAGTGAGCAACCAGGATAAAGAACCCTATCGAATTTTTCAGTGTAAAGAGTAACGGAAACTTGCTCAGTTATATGGGATAGAAGCAGATTCAAGTGAGAAGTTCATTAACCAATAGGAAAACAGGAAAATACGGTTACCAGCCAATAGAAGAATAGTATAATTAATGCAACTAAAAGTGTGAAAGATGCTGGTAGTAATTAAGAAAAAGAGGATTTTATGTAATATTTCCAACAATCTGATAAAGGGGAAATAGCGAATTCACAATTAACAATATTTTCCTGATATTTGTAGATATGAAATGCTCAAAGAACATTGTTTTTAAATTTATATTGTACTACGTCAAGTATCATCTTAATGATTAATAAAGAATTAAACGTCGAGAAAAAAAAAATAAATGTGACAGGAACATAAAAAAAAATTATATTACCTGATACCTGTTTTTATCCCTAATTTGCATAATAATCTTCTTTTATCCATTCTATTAATTCCATTAAGCAATGAAATATATTGATTTACATTCTGCTCGCATCTTCTTTTTCTTTATAAAAAGGAATAAAGTTAACGTGTTTCAGACACCATAAAAAATGAATAAATGTCCATGCGATTCCTTCACGATTCACCTTTTTAGGTCTTAGTGAGGTGTCTATTTTAAGAAGGAAAAAATTGTCTCAGTGAAAGAAAAGTATGGAATAAATGGATTTCAAATGCGGTATTGAAAATCTAAAGGGAAAATTAATAACGAAATACTTATTTTAAGGGGACGGTTGACGTTTAAAAAAATAAATTTTAATTTTCATAGTAGAGATTTGAAATTTTGTGCAAATATACATTTCAACATAAGTAAAGAATACCTTAAAAGAAATTTCCAATCTTATTATAATTTTAAGATCTTTTTAAAAAATTTAAATTTTAAAACGAAATTTAATAACGCTCCTTTCGTCTCAATTTTTTAGATATTGCTTCGATTTTGGATATTAATCACGTAAAACCCTATTACAAACAAATCTATGTATGGATTTTTTAATCCCTTAAATATTTAATTTTTTAGAGATATTTTCCCGAATTCCATATCGATTTTCATCAAAATTCTGCCTTATAATAAATTAAAAATCAAATTTAACTGTCATAATGAAGTCGAATTTTAAAATGCATACACAGTTTCTTTTTAAGCAATATCAGGATTCTTCCGTATCAGTTTCATGGATTTTGATCAAAAATTAAGTAGCAAGGAGCATTTAAAAGAAACAACAACAACAACAAAAACTGAAACATCAGTATTGGGAAAAGCAGATTTAAAATATATTAAAAAGCCAAAAACTTGTTTGTGAACAAAATTAAAATACTTGTAACTTTACGTAAAATAATCGCATCTGCATACTGGTTTCCACGAACGATATAGTACAGAGTAGAGAATAATAATACGCACAAAAAGAAATGTCGAATTTGGGGTTGATTTTTGCTCAAATAAAGGTCCACTGTCCCCTTAACCCTTTATGCCCCAAGTTATGAATTCATGAACATATCATCTCCTAAAGATTTTTTCGTGAATTTTTGAAACTACATTAGAAGATTTACACAATCATTTAATAAATTTTAGAAGGATTTTGCTAATTAAAATTAATATGAATTTATAGGGATTTTCTGCAGAATTTATAACTCCACTCAAATCTTTTATTTAACATATTTTGTTCAGTATTTTGTAATATTAGGAAATATACAAATAATAAAGTTCTTTAAATTGAAATATAGAAATATTTCCAAAAGAACAACTTTCCCCCGCCAACCATCTTTCAACGTCGAAAAAGCTGAAAAGATGCAAAGGCAAAAGAAATTATCCTTTTTTAAAAAAAATTGTTTTGTGCAACAAGATAAAGAAAAGTATCTATAACTCATTCTAAACTGTATTATTACTAATCAATGTATTAAATGAATTTTATAACAAGCTATTTTAATGATGCTTTAATGTACCTTTGGAGCATAAAGGGATAAAGTAAAAATTGCAAATTTAATTTGAATTTGGAATAAGGCTTAATAATAGACCGGGAGCCGGCAGCACAGACAATCACCTCATCGAGTTCACAGATGAAATTCTAGGCTTAGTTAAATCTTGATTGGCATATTAAAACGCAATCGGTCTGCCAAGTCATACCTTGGTGAAAAGCACCTGAAAACCCGATTTTAGAGGCTGACTCGTAGGTTTACCATTTTGTCGCCCCCGGATGAAAAAAAATATATGCATATATAAATAGCACAAAACCTATTTCAATTTTAAGACTTAAAGCACACACTTTTATTTTATGTAAAATGACGTCATTCGCATCTGCTTAAGAATTCCACATTTGCGATCCACTCTTAAACATCTACAGTAAAGCATGCATAAGGATGTCACTATCGCAAAATAATACACAAATGCAGCAAAAAGATGCTGTCATTAAAGAAACTCGACAAAAAAACGACTATCTAATGATTCATAGGCATTCATTTGTTTGTAACATTAATATAGACGATTTCAGTCGTGATGTCAGTCATGACGTTTTGGTTGGAAACTGACTCCAAACAAACGGTTGCTGTGGTGTATTTTCTATTTTGTTTGTGTGTTGCAGCTATATCTTATATCTATATCTCACATCTAAGTGTTTTAATACTTGATATGTACTGGTAACATTTTCCACAATTTATATTTAAAAAGAAATGACGCATAGCAACCGTTTGTTTGGAGTCAGTTTCCAACCAAAACGTCATAACTGACGTCACACTGAAAACGTCTACAGATACTTAAAATTAAATATAGTTTATAATAGCTCCATGTTTTGATTCATTTATATTTTTTCAAAATAGCACGTATTTTAATTACATTTTCTTTCGGTTGTTATGAGAAAATGGCAACAAAAAGATATAATTGCTATTTTTCAACTATGTTCCCTTTACTTTCTACATAAATGGAGTACTAGAGTTGCCAAAATTAAACAAAGGGTGCTAAAAACTACAAAAAAAAAATTAATATTTCAAAAATAAATGGAGATACAGTTTTCAAACAAATTGCATTTAAAAGTACCTTTTTTTCCCAATACGGCGGTATAAAAATTTAAAAATTTGAGATGCTTAGAAATTTAAAAAATTGGTATAGAGCATTTAATCGCACAATGATACATCTGCTTTGTTTAGTTCAGGCTTCTGTAAAGTAACGTTATTTTTTGGAGACAAAAAAAGCTGGGAGAAAGAAATAGCATACAGTCCCGGGGGCTAAATATATATATATATATATATATATATATACTAGGGGGCTCTGCCCCCTGCAAGCTACGCTCGCCAACCCCCGTTCAGACACCGCAGAATCTAAAAACACGCTAATCTGATCGGTTTACAAAATATTATAGAAGATTGAATTATACTGAAAAAAGCTATGCAGATCTCCCTGTAAACGGGTTTCCATTCAATTTCCTTTGATTTCAAAAATTTAAGGCCGAATCAGTTGCTGTTAAGACATCCAATGGTTATTTTCGTGTTTTATTAAAGAGGATCAGTTAAACGTTTGAAAAGAAGCTAAAAATAAAAGGAATTAAGTGTACAGTCTTTGTCTCCCGGTATTTTAAAACAATTTCTATAACAATAGCCTAAGCCATGTGACTATCATTTAGAGTTCCGGGCGAACCACTTCGCTTTTTATATTCCTGGTGCCATTTTGGTACTTTAATATTAGTCAGGTACATGTGATAAGTCGCCAAATATTATTCTATCGCCACCATTTCATCTATATTATAACGAGTTGGAACCCGTCGAAATTCGACGTACTAAAATGTTTGAAAGGAACTGTCAGATCGAAATTATAATAAACCTACAAAAATAATTACAACAAAAAAATCATCTTACATTGGTTGTCTAACTCTTAAAACAAATAATATTTTAAACCCAAAATTACAAAAATATTATTTCTACAGACTTCAACGGCTTAAATTATTGAAAAATTAAACTGTATTAGATTACCTAATCAAGATGAGTAATTATGATGAAGTTATCGATGGAGCTCTTATGTTTGTTTTTACGGGATGAAAAATCAGTAAAAAGGATTTCGCTTTGTCACATCATAAAATGTTCCCCCATTCCCATAAAATCTAAACTGTACGTTATTTTCACATTCTCGTAATTTACATACGCACCACTCAAATTCACAATTTGAAAGTATTTCAACGCGCAAAAGAATAGATTATTAATGAATGCATTTCCAAAGTTAAAGTCACGTTTGTCCGATACAACTTTTCATGTGAACATTCGCACAAACCTTAAGTTCTAATCTTAGTACCCGCGAAAAAAAAAATCAGAAATTTGACTTTAGTTGTCATAGTATTCGCCATTATAGTATTGGTCAAATATTTAGTTTTATCAAAAAAAAAATGATCGTTTGTTTTAAATATATCATTTTTACTCAATGAATCATTTTGCCGAGCGCCTCAAACTCATTTATCAGCGTAATGTAAAAATATTAAAATGTAGCTGATTTATGAAGAAGAATGCATGTTTTATTTAATGTCTGACATCATTTTCTGTTCACAAATTATAAAAAAGTTACTTTTATTTGTAATGTGAAAATGGCATCAATAAGGATATAATGAATAAAAATAATAAACCATGAATATTTTCCCTTTACTTTCAATATAAATGGAGTACTTCAGTTGCCACAATTACAAAATTTGTATTAAAAACTACAAAAAAATTAATATCTCAAGAACAAATTGAGATACAGCTTTCAAACAAATAGCATTTAAAAAAGAATTTTTTTCCTTATACAACGGTGTAAAAAGTTAAAATGTGTGATGCATAGAAGTTTAAAAATTTGCAGTAGAGAAAATGCAAAACCAAAATTTTATTTCAAATTTCAAAGTGTTGCCATTTCAAAATGACGTATGCGTTACGCACAGATATGTTTGTCCTTTATAATATAGATAGTCCAAGTCATGTAACTGCCATAAATAAATACGCTCTGATCCCTTCGCTTTTCATATGAAAGTTTGGCCCAGATATCATGTACGGCCCCATATTGGCGCGATTTTTTTCCGACGCTAATTTGGGGAAAAGATCAACAGCATAAACAGCAACATCCGGCTTATCAAATCAAGCAAAATAACGATACTATGGCGCAAGTTATGTACCCGTTGCGTATATGACATTGGCGTCAGAAAAAAATAGCGCAAATATGGGACCGTATGTGGCATCCGTGCCGAAAGTTTCCATTTCGATTTTAAAAAATCAATTCTTTTTTTCGAATAATACTACATAAAAGCATTGTCGCAAAGAATTCTTGGTACTGTTACGCTAGCCGGGTGCAAATCTCGCCAATAACTATTTTTCAACTCGCCAGTTTGCATTTTTTTTTATTTTTCGAGTGGTAAATTATAATATTGCTTTGAAGTTGGAATTAAATGTCATCGTTTGTTACATCATTTAATATTTGGCCAGATGTCATATACGCACCCGGTTTGGCGTGATTTTTTTTACGAAAATTTGTCGAAATCTTCGTTTTCGAATACCAGTTACATATGTATTTTTGGTACTACTTAGTTATCCCGTCGACCAAAAATCTATCACCAAACTATAAGATTAAATGCCAATAATGGTTGATAAATGTCACATTCACTTGACTTTAAGCAAGTTACACGTCTTTACGTCATCAAGTGATTTTTGTTTCGTCGCTTTATTTGTATATTTATTAATGTTATACTATTTTCTTTGTTCTTTCGTTATTTAAAATAAAAATTATGTCAATTTGTATAATTTGGCGAGTGGTTTGGCGATTTATATAATTTGGCGAAATGGGTCGATGGAATAACTAAGTAGTACCGTATTTTTTAATTATTTTCTATTATTTTTTATTTTTAAAGGAAAATAACCAAAAAAATAGTAAACTATAGAACAAAACAATTTATGTAATTTAAAAAAAGAAAATAAAATAATAAACACTTATTATTAAATAAACAACAATAGCCGGGTTACCATGTCAACCAAAATAATGCCATTTTGGCGTCAATTAGGTACCCCAGTGCGTATATGACATCTGTGCCTAATATTTTTCTTTTCATTTCGTTTTAAAAAAATAAAGAAGTGAAAGCCATTTATTTGAAATGTTTCTGCTTGTATTAAATAAAATGATAATGAAATACAAATTGAATTATGAATAAAAGTAACATGATACATTTCTTAGCATACATTTAAGGGAGGCCAGACTTCTCGCCAAATTAGTTTAAAATAGCAACCTTTTCTAAAATTTGAAAAAAAAAAAATATCTGTTCGATTAAAATTTGAGTTGCCATCATTAGAAAAATGTATATAAAATTAGAAAAAAAGTAATATTCCGAAAACTAATTCGAATTTAAAAATTCTAATACCAGTTTTGAAATCTGCGGATCAATATTGATTTTTGGTGTTAATTTCATCGCAAAGTATTCCTTTTTATAGGAGAAATCACCGTGAAACATAATCAGTTGTTTAATCAGTCGATTCAAAGAATCGCTACATTTCAGGCGTTTCATATATTCGTTTCATAAATTCGTTTCATTAGGATTTTATATATATAGGGTAGATATATACATATAGTAAGGACCAGGGCTGTTTTCTTCTTTTAACGAGAAATGTTCGCTGAAAATTGCAACGCAAGGAAGACAAGTTTGAGTCTTTAGGGACCTCATTTATTATCTTTATTATCCTTTTTTATTGCTTGTCTTTTTTATTAAATCAGGTCCAACTGGGTTGAGAGGTGTTAGTTAGCATGGATGCCCTCAAAAATCACTCTCCCGAGCGACGGAGTTATTACTAGCACTTCGTGGTCACAAAAAGCCAAAAGAAAATCGTCTCTCCCGCGTATAAAAGGACGTAATTTACATTACTCCCAGCAGAGGGAGAAAAGGAGGAAGCTTTAATTTTACTCACAGAGTAAAGAGAAAGCATAGAGGTGCAATATGCCGTAAAAATGGTTTGCAATACGAAGCCTGTTATCGCTCAAATTTAAATGCCCTCATTCGGCCCAAACGAAACAAGCACGTGAATGAATGAAACAATGATTTTTTCTGAAATATTCCAGAGTTTAATAGTTTCTAAATCTGAGTTTCAGAAAAAATAGTTAGCTTTTGTATTTTGTTAAGAACAAAGCTGAAGTTAAAAAATGCATTCTAACCATTCAGCGCAGACATAGAGGCATAACACACGAAAGTGAAATTTTGATCGTGAGAGAAATTTTGTGTCCACAAAACTGGAGAGTTGTATGCAGGGCATCATTATCAACGCGACAAACTCCACAGTAAAAAAAATAAAATAAAATTTTGTGTTATTTATGAGAGTAATTTTTCGTGAATATGGCGTTTAAAAAGGGTGAAAATATCTATTACATTTACTGGTGGAAGTTTGCTGCGTTGACAATTGGGCCTTGATTGTATGTTTAACGTGCAAATAATCCCAAATTATAATTTTTGTAATAAATGGGTTAACACCTTTGCGAGAAGCATAAAGTACATTTCTTTTAAATTTTGATCATCACTTATTTCATAAATTAATTTTTGTATTATTTATTGCGTATTACTTTATCATAAATAAAACTAACAAGGAAACACAAACACTCTTATCAAAATTTATTTTACTCGTTACAAAAAATTAAGAATTAACTTAACCGCAAAAGTCTAGAATTTTAATGATTCAGAAGTCATTTTACGGACTAATGGGTTGGAATAATATATTTAAGAATTTTATTCACATAAAATTTCTGGTATTACTTATTCATAATTTAGAATTCCTTTTATTTACTTCCATTTAAAAATAAATTTCAATTTTTATTGATTAATTTCCTTTTTGCGAAACAAAGACGTTTCGAAGAATGCTAACTATACCATTTTGTTTGCTTAATAATAATAGAGTTTATCGGCTTAAAAATATAATAAATCTGAAATAAAATAAATCAGAAATGCAATAAATCTCAATTATAATAAATCTATAATGCAGATAAGTATTTGGTTCTTAATCCGTCCAAATGGATTTTCATTTTACGTACAGTAGAACCTCGATTACCTGAAGTAATTGGGGCCGACCATTTTTCGGAAAATCGAGAATGCTTCAATTTTAAGATTAAGGAGAAATATATGCAATATTTCTTATTATGATAAGAAATGCTTAATAAATGTAAAGCAATAGCAAAATAGAAACAAGAATAAATTACCTAAATTTTAATTTTGAAATTAAGTACCTTTTACGTATACCACAAGGGTTTGAAAATATAATTTGTTTGTCGCAGTTTCTATTGCATTTGCTTTAAAACTCTATCACGGAGTTTTAATCTCGCCAGTATCACCGTCTTTCTGCCGCTCCACCCATGCCAAACCTTTTGAAAAACATCCAAAAGTTTCAGAATTGCTATTTTTTTCATTTTCTTCGTTCCACTCTGTTGCTCACGGGAGCTCAAGTTAAATTCAAAGGAACTCTAAGAAAGGGGATCGAAAATATTTATATGTACACGCAGTTCGAAAAGCACAGCTTGCTCACACACACACACACACACACAAGAAAAAAAAAACTTTCAAAATGGATTTGCACACAAAGAATGTGATAGTAGAAAAAAAAAAAAGCAAATGGATTTATACACAAGTAATGTGATAGCAGAAAAATAAAAGCTTAAAAAATGGATTTCGGTAACCGAGAGTTTCGGTTAAAAGTGTTTCGGATAAAAGAGGTTCTACTGTATTTTAAACCTATTTCTTAGAAGGGAAATTGATGTGATTTGATTTTCGTCATTCTCGGATGAAACACCCTACTAAAACTAATACGACAAATCGCAGAAGTACCTAAAAATAGAAGCATTTCTTTTGGTTATAAATACTTTATAAAACAAGTTAGAAATTGCATGTCAAACGTGGCAAATGAGGTACGTTCGTACCAGAACTAGTTTTATAAATATTTTTTGCACCGCATATTGTACTGAATGTATATTTTAGTGCTCTTCATAAGTGCATATCAATTTCATTCTGTTCGAAAGGCGGTAACATCATTAAAATGCACTTGAAATATTTTTTTTCCCAATTGGCCGTAATGTAACGGAAAACTTTTGACTGTCCCTGTAATTAAACTATACATCCGATATTCATAAAAATTGAAATGACTTGATAAAATTTTGCATCAATTATAAATTTAAAATTTCAGACCATTCGATTGGGTAGTTTTTGCTCTGTTATATGCGGACAGACAGACAGACCGAACGACGAGTATTGGTGCTACGTATTTATATAATTACGAACGCACCTAATAACGACATTAGCAGAATTGAAATTAATATGCTCTACTTCTTAGTGTTCATGTAATTTAAAAGGAAATTCAATGAAGGTAAAAAGTAATTTCTTTTTATTTATGTTATACTATACTGTTTATTCATATGAAAAAGAAAAAGAAAATAAACAAATGGAAAGGGGGAAACAAATTACGAATTTCGAAACACAGATTTTATAAACAATGCTATTTTACATTGCAATCAAAATGCCAAGAATCAAACACATTTTTAAAAATGTATTTCAATACAGAAAAACGTTTTCATTAAATAATTTGCATATTTAACAACTGCAGCATGTTTAACAATTGCTGTTTATAAAATACTTGAGGCAGATGCTATCAGGTTATTTTTGTTTTACATTTTTTACATTTGTTTTACTTTTTTCTGTTATACATTGCTTTCAGGCTCTCTTTTTAAAAAAGTACTTCGATCATAATCTTTCCTTTGCAGTTTCTTTTAATTCCGTTTTTGATACCAATTTTTCATGTAAATTTCCTGCTTTAAATCAGTTTCACCCCTTCTCACACGGAGCGCCCCATTAATACCAAAAGAGATAAAGTTGCGGAGTTTAGCTGAATATTTTTTTTCTTAACTATGGAAACAAATTGTCATTATTCTTTCTTATAGAAAAATAAACTTTTAGAGTATAAATGAAGAGTCAAAATGAAAGATTGATTCTGGTTACTTAGAGAAAGATAAGGACATTTTTCTTAGTTTATTTTGTTTTATGCTATTTAATAATAATAAAAATAAGTTGCACATGTCGAAACGCGGATTAAAAAACAATACTGTTTGAAGCTGCAGTAAAAAAAAAATCTAAGTATCAAACACATTTAACAAAAGAAGAAAAAAAGGACTCTCATTTCAAAACATTAAACTTCTTTTTCCGTTGATTAATATTGTTTTTCAGATATCTTATAGTACATTTTAACGAATGCGATTCATAAAATATTTGTGCCAGATTTACAGGACTCTCTATTTTTTTGTTTTAAATTAAGTATTTCGTTCATAATCTTCCCTTTCAGTTTTTATTTATACTGCATTTGAAACCAATGTACATGATACTCTTCTCACTTTAAATCGATTTTCTGTCTCCTCTGATACGGAGCACCTTACTAATATCAAAAGAAGTAAATCATGAAGAAAATTACACGAAAAATGATTCATTTCTTATGATATCAGAACGAGATTAATTTTATTTCTTTTATATTACTCTCAATTGCTATCCTAGAAGATGAACTAAAAAAAAGCCCTAGATAACAACAACAACAAAAAAAAAGACAATTGGAGAATATAAATTAATACACTATTTTTCATCACTGAATTAATGAATTAGATAAAAGAAATTCATTATTCAAATTTCGTGTAATAATAGGTATCACGTAATATCTAAATCTTTTTTTATGTTCTAGACATTTTTTGTTCTAGACTTAATTTTTTATAGGTTGACTTATGTTGTTTGTTGTTTTTTAAGTGTCTTAAAATGTGTTTAGAATATATCTTGATTGATTTTACTTACTGACACACTTTATGCTAAATTTAATTTCTAATTTTCCGTTTTTTAGCTCACAGGCTTTGATAGCTTGAGAGCTAATGTGCCCGCAGGTTCTGTATGTACGTAACGCGATAACTCTTAATATAAACATCCGATTTGCTTCAAATTTTGGATATAAGTTTATTCTGATAAGGCACTTCCCTGATTAGTTTTGGGGGGTTCATTTGTTAAGTGTAAAATTGGGCTAATCCCCCTTACTTAGATAAATGGGTTTTCCATGCAGAATTCTTTTTAATTGTTTCAAATTTGTATACCGATTTATTCTGATAAGGCGTTTTCCTGACTAGATTTGAAAGTTTATTGGTTAAGTACGAAGGGGAGAAATGGGGAGCTAATCCTCCCCCCCCCCCTTTACTAAATGGGTTTTTGTCGATTTCTTTATTTTTCGAGGGACATTATTCTTTTAAATAAGATTGTAATATACAATTAGTGTGAATAGCGTGTGAACTCAATGTCATCAGTTTAACTGGGCACTTTTCTTTTTATTTAAATAAACATTTTTTTCATAATTCCTTCAAATGGATTTCATTTTAAACATTTGAAACCAATTTCTGAGAAGAGTATTTAAGAAAATGGTTTGAACAGATTCTTTCGGTTGTCATCAACTTAGTAATATCCACACGTCAAATCGTGGAAGAAATTACATAAAATTTTATGTATGTCTTTTGATCTCCGAAACATGTTAATTTTATTTCTTCGTATAAAAAAGACAGCAGAATTCAAATCAACGTGCTCCATTGCTTAGTATTCAGGTAATTTAAAAGGAAATTCAATGAAGGTAAAAATAATTTATGTTTGTTTACGTCACATACTGTAATATTTAATCATACAAAGAGAAAGACGAAACAAAAGAAAAGAAAGAGAGACATTACCATATTGCAATATATATTCCAAACGGAAAAGTCAAAACACATATCAAAATATTTATTTGCTTAAAAGACGTTACTAAAAACACATTAAAAGGAAATTAAAAACCTATATTGACATGTTTCAACTCCTTCACTGAGTCGTTATCAGAATGTATAACAGAAAATTACAAATACAATGAATATGAAAAATGGAAAAAAATCATCGAATACAAACAAGTAATCATATAACGCCTCCTACATTTTCGCACGTGTTCCCTCTATGTCGCGACTCCGCAAGTTGTCCATCCATTCAATCCATATATTCGGGATGAGAAAAGATAACGTATCGTTACAAACCACTGAATCTCTTAACCCTTAAATGCCTGATTTTTCAAAAATCATTGTAATAATGTTTTTCGGCTTTCATTTTTTAAATAAATCATGGGAAAAATACTTTTAAAAATCATATTTTGTTTTAGGTATGCTTTATGGCTAAAAAACAGTTTGTTATTAATCGGCAATACTGGTCTTTAATTGAAAAAATAATTTTCCGCGATAAAATTCTATAATATTAAACACACAAGAATTTTAGGAAATATAATAAGAAATAAATTTTACTTGCTCACTGCAAAACAAAATAGGGTATTTTCGCAATCTTCCAAATAAAACAAAAAGAACAAGTAGCAACAATTGAAAAAGTAAATCTATCTTTATTCTTAAACAGCCCAAGTGTTGCCATCTACATGTTGAAAATCGATTTAATAATATTTTCAGAATGTATTTTATTGGCAACATTAGGCATTATAGCTTCAATATTATTCTAATAGTATTTTAGAAGCCTAAATTGGGTATGCTGCCGAAAAGCAACACCCGGCATTTAAGGGTTAAATAAATTTCAATGGACTCTCTTATAAAAAATTGTAAATAAAAATTAGACCTGTAGATTAATCTACTCTCGTTAAAAAGTATGTTAATGTTCTCTATTTGATTCAGCCTGGATAAAGAGGTATTACCTCTATTATATTTTATGTCCGCCATATGTTCTTTACACCTGATATTGAATTTTCGTTGGGTTATACCGTCTGGTCATCGTAGGTGGAGTTATGCGTTTTCTTGTTTATATTCGATGAATTTTTTTTTCCAGTTTTCATATACATTGTATTTGTAATTTCTGTTTATACATTCTGATGACGACGCAGTGAAAGAGTTGAAACATGCTAATTTAGGTTTTTAATTTATTTTTAATGTGTTTTTGGTAACGTGTTTTAAGCAAATAAATATTTTGATACATGTTTTGACTTTTCCGTTTAGAATATATATTGTGATATGGTTATTAGTGGACGTAATTAAGATTTAATACTCATACTTACATTTGAGAGACATTACAAATTTTCAAACACAGATTATATAAATAATGCATTTTAACGTTGCAATTAAAATAACAATAATCAAACACATTTTTTAAAATGTCATTTCAATGCATTAAACTTTTTTATTAAATAATTGAGCATATATATTTCAAAACATTTAACGATTGAAATTTAAGAAAACGCTTGAGCCAGTGTGACATAGCATTCAGCTTTCTTTTTTAAAATAAGTGTTTCATTCATAATCTTTTCTTCCGATTTTCCTTTCATTTAATTCCGTATTTAAGAATCCTATTCCTACTATAAAGCAATTTTATCTCTTCTGATATGGAGCACCTTACTAATATCAAAATATGTAAATCGTGAAGAAAATTACATGAAAATAGATTAATTTCATATGATATCAGAAACAAATTAATTTTATTCTATCTTATTACACTCAAGTACTACCCTCAAAAAAGTTACTGCTTTGTTGTAAAAGTAGTTGAATGATAAGAGATTTTTCGCAAATTGTTTATTTTTAACTTTTTATTGATGTTTTAATTCTTTTTGGAACAAGTCTATTCGTAAAATTAAAAAAATCGAATCATGTTCCAAATTTACTTGTTGACGTTCATTAAATACTAATTACTTTACAGGAAATCAGTTAACCTCTTCGGGACGGGAGCCTTTTACGAAATTTTTAATCTTTTGTCACCGTTTTTTAAAAACAGAAATTTGTGTCTTCTTGAATCGAGAAAATGCACTGATTAAATAAGGCAAAATTTACAGTAAAATTTTACTGGTGAGGAAAAACAAGGATTCTGAGCGCTTCATGCGGCACGTATACGTGTCGCTCGTCCCCAAGGGGTTAATAGCTAGACGGATGTGCCAATCCCAAAACATTTTTCTATCTAAGACATGTTAATACGGCCGCCTAGATCAGTTTCAATACGGAGAAAATAGAGAATTCGAATAAGTGTCATAAACAGTTGCAGTTTATAAAATAGACAGAGTAGTGAATTACGTAACCTCGAAACTATTATATGTTTAATTTAAGTAGAAGAATCGACGTCTTCTACATGCCTAGATTAATTATTTGAAAACTAATGTAGGTATATTACTCGAAATATGAACACTTTCTTTAAAATACTTTTATTACGAAATATTACTGGTGGCAATATTTTACATTATTCTAAAGTTCAATCTTTTGTTTCTTAAAAACCCGTTCCGGCGTGGAGTAATTCTGTTTGTAAAATGATGAAATGATGGACAAACACCAGAATTTACAAACGAATTTATTAGAAAATAAAAACTTGCTTATTTTCGCGTAGTTTATAAAAGGAAAATTTTAATTAAATGTATGTTTTGAAGTTAAAATTAGGTATCCTGTTTTGTGAACCTCGCCCACTAAAGGGTTAAAAAACTTCGATAACATAGTTTGCGTGGCACATTTGACCCCATAAGTACGTGCCATTTGGTGGCACACTTAAATTACGGCGATAAAAACAAATGAACTGATAAACATTTCGATTTACAACAAAACTTAATCAACAACAATTTATGTCAACGACTATCTGAATCTGAAGTTTGATGAAAATCCGTGCATTAGTTCTGGAGATTGATCTCTTGAAAAAAATCATGAAAAAATCAGCATAACAACGCTACATGTTGGAAGATTTACACCAAAACTAACCAGCACCAACCTACGTCAACGTCTTATTGAATCTGAAGTTTGATGAAAATCCATGCATTAGTTTTTGAGAAAGAGCTCTTACCAAAATCGTTGAAAGTCTTCATAGCAGCGCCACCTGTTGGGCGACTTACACCAAAACTAATCAGCCTGAATTTATATCATGAACTAAATGAATCTGGAGTTTTATGAAAATTCGTCTATTAGTTCTTAAGATATAGGTATTGTGTAAATCGTGAAAAATGCAGCATAGCAGAGCAGCGCCAACTGTTAAGTGATGTACATCAAAAACTAATCAGATCCAATTTATATCAAGAAATAACTGAATCCACAGTTTTATTAAATTTCGCGCATTAGTTCTTGAGATAGACCGCCCACAAAATTTGTGTGACATTCAGACAGACAGACTCACTGACAGACATTTTCTATGTTTTATGTATTTATATGTTTTTGGAGTCTCTGACCCCCAAAAGCATATAAATACGTCAAAAACCAGAAGTCGAAAATTTTCACGAATTCAACTTTTCTTCTTGAAGATAGAAGAAAGTAAAAAATGACAATTTGGGGGAATCCCCTTATCTTTTGTCTACTTTTCAAAGGCAAAAGAAATTCAGCTTACTAAATCGCTGATATCTTTATGAATAAAAATAATCTCAAGACAATCGACTGGTATTTTTATTTTAGTTGTTCTATACAGTTGACTTTAAATCATGAAAAAAAAATCGTTCTTATAGCAGGGTTCGTACGGGTATCGTTATTTTCAAGGCAAAATATCAGTATTTTTTTTTATAGAAAAATAAATCTAGTTTAAACGCGCGAAATTTTGCCTTATTTAAGGAGAGATTTTCACAAGGAAAATCCTGGTACCGAAGAATTTCTCAATCTGGTTATTCAAGGACCCTCACGAACCCTGTATATTTCGTGCATGTGCAGTTAAAAATTATTTCATATAACTATTTATATTTTATTAAATATTTAATATATTTATATTCTAGTTGTTTTGTACTATGTTGTTTCTACTTTATTTTGTCAATTTTTCTGACACTGGCGTTAAAAGGGTTGACAAATTTGCATGCTATAAACAAAGACATGGAAAAATTTCTTGAATTTTTTAAATAAATCGTTATATCTCCATGTATATATTATTACGTGCTAGTCTTGAATAAATGAACACAAATGTTCTGCAACACCCATACAGTCATGTGCTGTAGCGACAGATCATTTTGTGCATTTTATTTTACAGTGCTATCCCAAATATAATTTTCTCTTAATTTTGTTGAATCGTCCCCTAATTTTTCTCGTGATCAAATCTTAGTGGGAAAATACCAGGTCATATTTGTCCTTTAAATTCCCAACATTCTAAAAGAATTTGAATTATTTCTTTATAGATATCAGAAGAAAGCGTCTAAATATAAAGTGTCCGGTAATTTTTGACAATATAATGCTCACTCTCAGAATTACTTTCTTCAAATCACTGAAATATTTCTGGCAGCACTGCTACCGGAGCATATCCGAGAACTGAAGAATCTCCGTTTCTTTTTTCTCTGTGACAAGAAAGAAAATATCCACTAACTGAAGAAATTCCCGTTCTTTTTTTCCATTCTAGGACAGAAAATTTCCATCATCTGAAAAAATGTATTTTTCAAAATATTCTTCCCTCCAGCGTTTCCTGTGGGGTAATTTTTTTTTAATTCAGATTTCTTAATTGGCATCAGATTTTTGAAATGGTAAAATTCGCCTTATTTAAATGATATATCGATTAACCCTTCACTGTACCACGTGCCATATCTGACATATGCCTAAAAGCATTATAATTTTCATTATGTGCCACGAATTTGGCTAATATGATCACTGTAACTGATCAAGAATAATCCAAAGAATGGAATAACACTTATTTTGTCCATCTCAGATGGCTGCATTATACAAAAAATTAGAATTTGTCCTTCGTAAACGAAAAAAAAAAAAAATCGATTAAGCTATTAAGGAAAAATGTACTTTCATTATTTTTACTGAATACTTAAAAATATTAATAGAATAAAATTTTCCGAATGTTAAGCAGATAAAATTAATTAATTTAAGCTCGTTTAACTGCAAAATATAGCAATAGAAAGTTTTAAAACCCTAAATGTGTACATATGGTGCAAACCATAAAATATAAAATTTTAGCTGAAACTTTGAAATTAATTTTTTTTTTTTACTATTTTTCCCATTATTAGACCGATATATAGGTTAAAAAAAAAAATAAATAAAAAAAATAAATAAATAAATAAATAAATCATAAAAATAGAAAAATTTGTGCGGTGAAGGGTTAAAGCGAAAACAAGGGAATTTCTACCATTTGAAAAGAGTGGTGCCAATCAAGAAATCTGAATTTAAAAAAAAAGTAGGCAACACTGCTTCACTCGCTCTTCAGTGGATTACCTTGGCTTTGAACCTGAAACCTCGCGTTTTAGTCCGGCCGACATCAAAAGCCCCGTCGTCGGGGAATTGAAAAGAAAAAATTACGTAAATCGACAGTAAAAATTCATACGAACAAAATGAGCTAGGTATGAGTAGGTGTGACATACCGAAAACTTATAATTATTAAGGGGTCTCAGGACTCTTAAAGCTTTAAAATTTTCAAAATTTAAATTTTTTTAGATGTTAAACTTCTACATTTTCTGAACATTTTGACATAATTGTTTGCTTGAAATTCCCATTGCAACATAAGTTAAGGCTTTTAGAATTATACCCGCTCACTAGCCGAAGCGGCGTTTCCGAAATTTTGAAGTCATATTTCTCCAAATGACGTTTTTGGGCATAACGCGCAGGATATCTCAAAGTCTTCTGGATACGTTTTCATAAAATTTTCAAAACATATGTTTCATGTTAGTCTGTATAAACTGAACCTAAAATTTCCTTTTTATTGTTAATATATATATATATATATATATATATATATATAGGGGAGACTAGGGAGGGTTGACCATACGGGAGGCTTGACCCACCCATCAGTTTTCATATTTAAAAGAATTTCAGAGTTTTATCAATAGGTGTCAACTATAGCTGCTGGAATGCTCAAACAGACTCTGTTTCATGATGATAATCGAAATAGTTCTGTAAAAAATCAATTGTGAGGAGTTTTCAACCTAAAAGTTGTGTTTTTTAGAAATATTTTGTAAGCTTTTTTCAGATAAAATATATCATAGAAATTTAAGTGAGTAGGTTTCAAGTAATGCAGACATATCGAGCTTTCATTGCAGGCATAAATATTATACAATAAGTTAGGCTTAACATAACAATGTGCTATTCTTTAGAAAAGTACTATGTGGGGAGGCTTGACCCAGTCAATGTGAGGGAGGGTTGACCAGATGTTCAAGGCTTCCGTAACACATTCACGACGGGAAACGAGAATTCTCGTTTTCATTCAAAAAACATCATTGACTAAGGGTGTGGCTTCTACCTTACAGAAAATGCATTGTATCGTGTTGTCCATATTTTTTTAGATTGTAAGACATTTTATATTAAATTCGCACATTGAACGATATTTACCGATGCATAAACTTGGGAAACCTATCGAGATCACCAATTTACAAAAAAAAAAAAAATTTCTGAACAGGGCGGAGCTTCTACTGTTTTAAAATTCAGATTTGATAAAAATCGCCCGATGGCAATTTTTTAATTAAGGGGTTTTGGAAATCTTTTTATTATACACTGTGCATAATGAGGGATTAATGATTATATATAAAACTGAAAGTAAATTTATTCTGTAAAGCCACAGAAAAATAGGGTGATGGAAAAGAAACGTTTAAAACTGATTAAAGAAAGATGTGAAAATTTGCTACAGTATCCAATGCACAAAAAAAAAAAAAAAAAATTATGAAATAGAAACGGGAAAGTTGATAGGAAATTTTTACCCTTTAAATATTACTTACAATAGGTAAATAGAAACAGTAGATAAGATGAGAATGTATGAAAGCAGCAGTCTTTACCATTTCAGGGGCAATAGTATGTTTATGAAACCACTTAACTTTAATTCCCAAACGCCACAATGGCACCAGAATTTTCTAAAATCTTTTCCAATTTAATATGCATGGGAAATACAGCCTTTTTCGTATTTGGAAATAAATTTGTTCGTATATTCCTGTTCCAGTCATTTATTTCAACATTTTAGTGCTGAAAGTACTTTGCCCCTGACAGGGTTAAAAGATGTTAATGATAAGTTAAATACTCATGCGGCTGGAAAAGAACATAGCATTGATCGAAAAACTTTAGGAAGGTATGTAAACAAATTTCAACATGGTTAATAGAGTGAGATGAAGCCACACTATGTGACAACTAGATTTGTCAGATCGAATGTCACAAAAAGTAGGACAAGGAGACAAAAAAAAGTGGGAGGGTGGCTACTAAATCCGGGCATAACAATGCATGAAACCCTAGGAAAACTGAACCTCTCTCTAGCGGAATACTGTCTTAAATGTTAAAGTTTCATTTTCCCTGCTGCACTATTATACCTGCTCAGACAAAATCCTGTTTAAAACAGAAATTTTCTCCTCTGACTTGCGATTGCGTCTAAACAGGTTTGTTTAAGCTTCATATTTTCAAAAATATTTTTTATAATAATTAAAATATGTACCATACAGTTATTTAGCTTTTTTAAACTGATTTTATTTCTCTTCACAAATATTTCAATATATAAAACAAAGTGGGTCAAGCCTCCCATATAGTGGGTCAAGCCTACCATAGGTGGGGAGCCTTGACCCATTATTTTCTCATGAGTAAAATCAATAATTTTTAAAATTTCTTATATATTACACTTATGTAGCAATTTTATTTTGATAAGTGATTGTACAACGAATAAAATAATATATAAAACTTTATTCTACGTTCAATATTTAAAAAATAAAAAATCATTTTGTAAAAAGTGGGTCAACCTTCCCTAGTCTCCGCTATATATACCAGATCACCATCATACCATATATACATACCATATTGAAATATTGCTGAGATTTTCTATAATTTTCATCTACTTAATACAACTTTATATTGAAAATATAAAAATGCTTTAAATACAGTTTATTTGAGTTCAAGGTAGGTAATTATTACAATCTGAAGTAGGCACCAAAATTTTCATTCTAGTTGCAAAATTTAATTTGTAATCCTGCGCGTAATCTGTTATGCTGATTTTTTGCTCGTCAAATGTCTGACAGTTTGGAGCTCCCTGTAAATGCTAATTCTACATCCTTCCATTTTTTAAATACACGAAATGCAAGAACATACTCATATCTTAAATCCCAATTAAAATTGTGTCTTAATATCAAATACATTTTAAGATATTAAATGTTAATTTTTTTTTTTAATTTTAAGAGTCCTTACTGCTCCTCAAAAAGCTGAAATGAATTACTATTTTCGTGGAAACTCCACACTTGGCTAGAATTCAGACACGAAATAAAATAGCCACCGGTATAAATTCAAAGTAAAATAAGTATGGAATTTTATCACTGTCCGCTACTTTAATATAGGTAGAATAGCTTTTCTTAACAGAATAAAGTTTGTCATACCAATTTTTTCTGAAAAGGCACAAAATTTTCACTAAAATTCTCTAAGAGTGGTTAATATACCGCGATGACGAGAAAACATGTTTGCTTTTTAATAATACTTAATTGAAATAAACATATTTTCTGCTTGTCAAACCTAAACAAAATCATTACTAACTCATTTTGTTCGTATGGCTTTTTACTACCGATTACATAAAACCTTTTCAATTCCACGATGACAGAGCTTTTGATGTCACTGGCTCTGGGACTATTTCGTATCGAACATCTTAACGATATTTTTAATTAAATTCGAGAACAAAAGCTTGCTTTTTTTAATGAAATCGATTATTTTAACTTGATTGAACTACTATATAGTTTTAAAATGTGTTCGTTTAGAATATATTTTACGTGCAAATATTTCTTTAATACTGCAAAAAATAAATTGCGAATAAATTTAAATGAATGAGAAAATTACTACTTTATTAAATTCGAAAGCATTATTTTTGTTTGTTTATTTTTAAACATATTAGAATTTTTTTTCTTTTGAATTTTCAGATTTTCACTTTACAAATAAATTCGTCAAATTTACAAATAAATATATTAATACAGCCAATACGCATACGTGAAAGGGACAAACGGAATTTTCCCCGAAAATCTGAAAGAGAGGAGAAAAATACGGAATTTTCTCCTCTCTTTCAGATTTTCGGGGAAAATTAACGGAAAAAAGCGTTTTCTAGGAGTACGGAAATTATTTGTTTAAAAAGGACGAATAATTTAGTGTATAAGACGAATTTTTCTGAAAATAAAGCACAATTTAATAAACATTTTATGAACTGCATGCTTAAATCCCTAAAATTATCTGAATCACAAAGGTTGTTCTAAGTAACGAAATCTTTGGTGCTTACTTCGGCTATTAACTCCAGCCATGCAGCTAATACAGACGTATCGCTTTTAATAAATTTTATAACTTTATTTGAATACATTATTGATATTTTTTACATAAAAATTCTTTTTAATGTTGTTTGTAGGCAATCTAAAAAAAAATATATATATAACGTAAAATAATTTACTAGAGTTAAGAAAAAGAGTTTCACGTATGCTCTGTATTTTGGGAAGCCCGGATCAAATTCCCAGTATCAATGAACTTTTTTATGTATAAATCAGTAATAAACGAAAAACTTTAAATTGAATAGTAAATGTAGTACATTAATTGAATAAATTCAATTGAAAGAAAAATGGTTACATTTACGTGAATATATATATGAGGACGTGAGTTTCAAAACTCCACTTATCTAAAGTTTAAAAAAAAAAAAGTTTTCTTTATTAATGTATTCTATTAGTGAACCTGCACCAAAATAACACTAGAATCTGTAATTAAAAAAAAAAAAAAAAAAAAAAAAAAAAAAAAAAAAATTAAAAAATCTATTTTTGATTTGTATTTCCGGCATTGTAAAATCTTGGTTTATAATGAAATCCAGATTTTTCGCGATTTACCAAAATTTTATTTACTGGGTAAAGCGAGTTTTGAAACACGCGTCCTCATATATACGTGTTATTCTTACACAAAGGATCACAATGTACAACATCCACATATCCATTGACCATTGAGTGCATTTTATTTTACAGAATGATCCCAAATATTATTTTTTCTTCATTTTGTTGTTGGTCCCCTAATTGCCCTCGTGATCAAATCTTCGTGTCAAAATATGAGGTCCAACATGTTCTTTATATTCCAAAAGTTCAAAAAGAATTCGTTAATTATTTCTTTAGATATTTGATAAAACGCCTAATCTAAAGTGTCCGGTAATTTTTTAAAATATAGTATACTAAACATAAAAGAAACAGGTAATGAACTGCATGCATAACCCTTTATTTACTATAAAATATTTTTCAAGAAATCGTTTCTCCTCAATAATTATCTTCTTTAATATCTGAAGTTATACTGGAATTTTTTAAATAATAATAATATGAACTTTAGATAAGTTTTTCATTAAAACTGCACTGTAAAAAATGATTGTCAAATTCACTGTATTTGTTGCAGTAGATTGCAACGTAATATTTCCGTATGTAAAAATACCACAATTATAACAGTAGATTTAACGAGTTTTACCGATTTCAACATCCTTTCATGTGAACAACCAATTAGATCACATATAGAGGTCTGCACGGGCCGACATTTCCAGGCCCGGGCCCGGCCCGATACAAAAATTAAAAGTTCGGCCCATGCCCGGCCCGGCCCGTAGAAAAAATAGTATTGGCCCGGCCCGATAAAAAATTAAAAGTTCGGCCCGAGCCCGGCCCGGAAAAAAGTTAAAATCTCGGCCCGGGCCCGGCCCGAGGGAACTTCTACAAAACATTGATTTTTACGTTGAATTGGTTAAAAATTTGTCTCGTACGAGGAGTTCTGACCAAAAACATTTATCTTACCTTTTTTTTTCATGTTTATAATCTTTATTTTTATAGAAGTGCAGCAGGCTGCGATATTTATTTTTTTAATGAATCTCTCATTCTTGTATGTAAATGTTTCAGTTATCACTAATATTGTTAATCCATATTCCATGTATAGAAGTGTTAAAAATCGGAAAAATGCTATACAGTAAAATCTTCTAAGATGGAATTGCATAGAAAAAAAAATGCGTTATAGACAAGTTCCCTTCTTAGCAAGTGTAAATGTATTATATATACTTTACTTACTTATTAGTATATTAATTTTGCATGGATCAACACGTTTTTCAGTTTAAAACAGGGTTCCGTCATAGGCAGGTTCCTTTTCACACATTTTACTGTATTTTAATTTAGTTATATTTTAATATGTGTAGAAATCTGCTATTCTTTAAAAATAATAAATTTTAATGTTTAAGTGTAGAATAATGGCGATTCAAAAATGTATGCATTTTTTGCAAAAACTTTTGGGCCAGGCTTAATTTAACTGACCTTTAAATGGATCAGGCCACGTTGAGACAATGATTTTCATACGGGCTGGCTCAAAACTAGGACTGAAAATTTTGGGCCGTGAAGACTGGGAATAAAGTCAGGCCCGGCTCGGCCATAAAAAGTGCCGTGAATGAAAATCGGCCCGAGCCCGGCCCGCTGGCCGGCCCGTGCAGATCTCTATTACATAGTTCATTTTACTGACCGGCGTCTGCGCGCCCAAAGACATACAGCAGGTGCATTGTTTCGGGGCCCAAGGAGCTCAAAGGGGCACAGCTCTTACAATACACACTGTGTATTATTATTTTTTATATTTATTTTCTGTGTATACCATAATTTAAAATAAAGAAAAAAAATGTCTATAAATGTTCTGAGAGACGAAACAAGTGGTCACCGAAGTCGGCTAGGTATTATTAAAGATTCGCATGCTTTTTATGTTTCTCAAGAGAAAGTGTGTGTGTGTGTGGGGGGGGGGGGATGTGTGATTGATACTGCACCCGTTACTGCTCTCGGCGGCCTTGAATACTTGTCGTCTTTCTTGTCAGAACTTGTTTGTAAAACTTTTTATTTATTGCTAGATACTAATACAAGCTCTTTTCTTATAACACATGTTTCTTTATTTTTTTTAATCCTGAAAGTGCATATCTGTCACCTACTGTGCCTTTTATATTATTTTCATATTGCCTTTTTAGTTTTTTTTTTTTTATTATTATAAAAATGATACAAGTATAGTTTCAAAATAGGGTATTCGATTTAACCCTTAAATGATTACCCTTAACGATTTTTTATTTTGTTACGAAAAAATTATATATGATTCTCTGAAAGGTTTATTACACAGGAAAAAAAAAAAAAAAATCAGCGATATATTTTTCATATGATACGTCAATCTTTTCTTCTGTTGCACATCTGCAATACAAGTAAAAACTACTGTCGTGTGGCTGTTTTATGGTAAAATATTGCAAATTAGTAAGTACTTTAATAAGTATGTCTCCAAATACCTGTTTTTTATATAATTATTTATTTTATAAAACTTAATCCTTAACCCTTTAATCTGACTTTACACCAGAAAGTTTCAATGGTTAATTTCGCTTTATTTAAATACAGAATGTGTGTTTTTTAATTAAAGCAAATTTTTCTATTTTAAATTTCTGGTGTGAACTAGGTATATGTGAATAAAAAAAAGTCTATTAAATTCAAAACAGTGTTGTTTGCATACATGCAAAGCTGCGCACTAAATGGTTAATTAGATACACATATATGTATATATATATATATAAATATGCAACAACAATAATAAACTGATATTGCTAATTTATGTTCGTGTTAACATGTTTGTAGTGCTTCAATATTTGAAGAAATGTACACATATTTATGAATTAAATTTAATAAAAAAATATATTTTAATTTAAAAAGTATCAAAGTAATGGAACTTTTAAAACCTTTCTTTAGAGTTTTATGTAAGTGGAATACATGATTTTTAAGACAGTAAGCTTTGAAATTTATTACTTGCTCTCAATTTTTTGCCAGCTTTAAAATAATTTCGTACAAAATTTCTAGCAAACAAAATATATAAATCGATTTTGATGGAAAAGTATGAGAGATTTAACACTAGAACGCACTGAAATTTTACTCAAGTTTCATAAAAATATTTCACTCCTGAATTTTTATTTTAAATTATTTAACTGATTTATTTAACGTAATTCTGCGTCGCTAAAATTTAACTTATTTTATGAAAAAAATTCTGGGTCCAATAGACTTTTAATGATGTGGTCGGAGTCGAACGTCTCCTTCCGGGCATTCTAGTGTTAAATCATAATTTTATTGGATATTCTTTTTTACTCACAAACAAAAATTTCAACTCCCACCACTTTCCGCTAAATGCTTTTTATAAACACATATTCCAGCTTGTTTCGATTGTTCTTCTCCTAACAAAAACTAGAGATTTCTTAAATCTCGCAATCTAATATAGCGGGATTGAGCATAAACTTCTCCTTGCTCATTAGGAGGATTTTGTGTAGGCACCCTCGATTTTGGGTGCCATTCTTTCATCCCCCTGAAAGCTTGACGTTAGGTGTCCTGCAGGTAAGAACTCAAATCCTTCAATATTTTTTTCGGGCAATTTGCTGTTAAAATTACAGCATTTATTGTGGTAATTTGTACGGAAATATGGCCGTGAAATTTACTACAATTATAACTGTTGAAATGAGGGAAAATATGCGATAAAATTTACATCGAATATTACTGCGATTTTTACGTAGAAACTGCTGGCAACATTGCTGCCAGCAGTTTTTGCCGTAAATTTAACGGAATTTTTTTTTATAGTGTGATTTAATAAATCGGCCGTTATAACTTTCTTTTGTAAAATATTTACAAAAATAATCAGATTAATTAACCAAAAATATTCTTATATATCAGAATTCTTATAAAGGCAATGTATCAAATTATATTATGATCCTCTCTGTAAATGGAAAGGCTTTTGGTGTTGAAAATGTTTCATATAACTTTTTTTTTTTTTTTTTTTTTAAAGAAAAGCTATACCTATGTAAGAGACTAAGAAAATTACCAATTTTTCAAACTATTTAGCTTTGACCTTTTCTTTATGCTTTCTAAATTGGATCGATATCTGTATTTTGTATGGAAAGAAAAATAAACTTTTATTAATAGACTGAGTAAATAAATTTTATATTAAATTTTCTTCAATGATACTTAAAAGTACCGTTGTCAATGCATAAGGGAACCACTGAAATTATTAGAATCAAGAAACTCGTTGTAAGTAACGAAATCTTTGGTGCTTTCTTCAGCTATTATCTCCTGACATGCAGCTAATACAGGAGTATCGCTTTAATACATTTTATAACTTTATTTGAATAGATTATTAATATTTTTCACTAGAAAATTCTTTTTGATGTTCTTTGTAGGCAATCTCTCTCTCTCTCTCTATATATATATATATACAGTGGCGGTCAAAAGTTTCCGGACAGCATAAATTTTTTGGTTAATTTGTAAGTATACGCATATGAAGAGGAATCTCAAAGTGATACTTATAAACTTTATTGACATAACAGTTAAGAACTTATTTATGGAATAAAAATTAAATATTAATAAATTTAATTGACAAAAATAATTGCAAAAGAAAACGCATGTTCTCAAAAGTTTCCGGCCACCTTGGCAAGTTTGGAAAAAAATGGTGTTATAAAAGAAAATAACAGTGATCAACAACATTTACAATTAGTATTTTGTATTCATACATTTAGCAATAAGTATTGCGGCGCAGCAACGCGGCATCAATTCAATGAACAGTTGTAGATCATCAATGTTAAGTTTTGTCCACGGTTCTTGCAATTTTTGTGAAAATGCTGCTAAATTGGAATATTTATAATTCCACACACGTTTTAAGTTAGTTTCAAAGATTTTCTATTATATTCAGGTCGGATGATTGGGCTGTCCATTTCAAAAGCGAAGTTTTTTGTGCGAAAGCCACTGTTTGACGAGCTTGGATGTATGCTTTTGGTCGCTATCATGATGAAACAAATAATTGAGACCACAATTTTTCCTCCAATAAGGCAGCAAATGATCTTGCAAGATATCCTTATGCATTGCACTATTCATTTTGCCGCGGATTTCAAATAACGGACAGGCGCATTTTCCAGAAAATGCTCCCCACAGCATAACGTGTCCTCCGCCGTGCTTCATTGTAGGAATAATATATCTCGCACCTTATCTTTTGTTTTTAGGTCGTCGGTTGTAATGTTTTTTATCACTCACAAAAAGATTGAACGTCGATTGACACTTTTGAAAATAGTACTTTTTTCCAGTTTTCACTTGTCCAGCCTTTGTATTCCTTGGCAAACGCCATTCGGGCCCTCTGAATTTTTTTACTTATTGAAGGTTTTTTAACACCGACTGTTCCATAAAGTTCTACGTCACATAAGCGTCTTTACACTGTAGATAGACTTGTTTCAGCAATAACCATAACACCATAAATGGCGTGGAATTTCAGCGGCATTTTTACGTGGGTCATCAACTGCTGTTCTTCTGATAATTCTGTTCACAAGAAAAGTCTTTTTCCGGGGTCCCCCGGACCGTGGCAAGTTCCGAAGGCCATGACCATCTTTATATATTTTTTAAATATCTTTTACAGCAAATTTTCCGATCGACAACTTTGCCGCAATCTCACGAGCGGATTGTCCCTTTAGCTACAAACAAATCGCTCATTTAGGAACAATAATTTGTTAAACTTTTCATTTTTGAATTTCAAATACATTATTCAGCTTGATTAATTAACAAACATGGCCAAAAAAACACTTTAGCGATAGCAAAAACTAGTGAATGACGAATGGCCGGAAACTTTTGCACGCGCGAATTTTGAATTCCTCCCCTTTGCATCAAGTATCTTAATTAACCAATCAAAATAATCACGTGGTCAGAGGTAATTTGCTTATTCCTAACTTTTGGAGCAATTGAACTTCTTCTTCGCTAAAACGTTATCTCAAGCAAATCAAAAAAACTAACTGGCCGGAAACTTTTGACCGCTACTGTATATATATAACCATTAATTAAACATTATATATATATATATAACGTAAAGAAAACAAAACACTAGAGTTGCAATGAAAAAAAAATGAATAGAAAAAATTGCAATAAATATCGGAAATTGTGCGTCAAACAAATTCAGTCAAAATGAGGTGCGTTCCCACTGTAACAAGTTTTTCAAATGTTCGAATATTGGTGCAATTGCTGTTGAACTCTTATGCAAAAATGCATGAATACAAAATTTATTACGATTACATATATATTAAATTCAGTTATGCGGAAATAACAGGACTCCATCTCAAATAAGACGTCATCACCATGGCAACCTAGAATCATTACCTATCATGATATGTCATTGAATTAATGACGTATGATAGGATTTCATAGAATAAAGAAAACTTTTATTAATATTTTTTTAAGTTTTGATTCGATTTTCATAAAATTTGAAGTGACGGGACAAAATTCTGTAATGATTATACATATTAAATTGCAAGACATTCGGTTAGGTGGTTTTTGCGCTGTGATGTGCAAACAGATGGGCGAAAGGACCAGACGATGACTATGTATAGTTGCTACGTGTTTATATAATTACGAACACACCTAAAACTGAGTTTTAAGTATATTCTGTATCTAGGGAAGCCCGGATCGAATTCCCTAGGATCAATAATTTTTTTATGTATAAATCAGTAATGAACGAAAAAATTTCCATTACTTTCCATAGTAAATATTCTACATACTGCTTCCCACTTTATTCAAGATAAACCTACATTGATTTCCCTAAAAATATTCATTCTAGATGAAGCTAATTATTAAGCTGACAGTTTTGCTGTCGATTAAGGTAAATTTAATGTCTCATGTAATAACGCTTTTCATTCCTTAATGTTTTCCATCAAATTAATTAACTAGATCATAAAATGAATATTTATTAAGGTCTCCCAGTGTAAAACTAAGCGTTTTTTGGATTAGGAAAAAATTTCTCGTCTCGGCAATATTATCGTATATTTGACGGTAGAGTGAATTCATTGTTTGTTCAGATTATATTTAATAAATTTTTAATTAGCATTATAATTTCAAAATGCTCCGCTTCCAATTAGAAAATTTGTAATATCAGACGGAAATAGAAATATCGTGTAGAACCGTCAAAGAATACGTGTTGATAATTAAATAATTAAAAAATATATTAATTTTTTAAATAAGCAAAATTTTCTACATAGCCGGGCAAATCATGTCCGTCGCCCATCACTGACTGATTTGAACCCTTTATTGGTTCTTTAAATTTTTTAATGCCTTTTTTCCCCCTCCATAATCCATTATTTATTTTTATTTGTTTTGGGGTTTCGTACTTGAAAAGTAAAAACGGTATAAGATCACTCCTGTCTGTGTCTGTCCGTCTGTCACAGCCATTTTACTCGTAAACTGTAGGACGTGGAAAGCTCAAATTGGCTGAAGTAATAAAGGCTACTGACCCACATACTATTTATAGACTAACTATTTCCAAATATATTTAAGAAAAATGTAGATGGGGATAATTAATTTACTTGAAAAAATAAATATTTTCTTTGTATATCGTGTGGGGTATCGTGCGGAAGCTTTCATAAAGCCGAACTCAAAAATACATTTATTTTAATTTTAGGTATTAAATTTTCAGAGATATTGTCGAAAATGTAATGCAAAAATATGTTAACGCCCCTCTATTTCTGAATCTATTGAAACTAAAATTATGAAAAAATTAGGAGTAGAAGAAGTTAATTTAAACCTTGCAGGAAAGCTATAGCGATTACCCTACGTCACATAGTTTGTGAGAAAATTGCATTTTCCGGTTACACACTAATTTCGATTGCGGGCGTTCAGCAAAGGAGTTGAGGAGCGCTGTAAGTACCTATTGTCGCAGAAGTATAAATGTATTGTTGATATTTACTTCCGAAAAAATTTTCTATAATTAGCCGAGATATTAACCCTTAAAGTAACGTACGATTTGGACACACATAAAGACAAGGGTTGCGTACACTGTACGCATTGGCTTTTAAAACCTAGATAATAAGTTTTAATGATATATTTGTGTAATGCAATGCCCAGTACTGGTATAAAAGTAATACATGTCAAACTGTTAAAAGCAGAATAATTATGATTAATCGCATAATTATTTTGGGGATTCGAGGCTAGTTTGCATGGAGTGGCTCTCTCAATACGATACCAGTGTCTTTAAAGGTTAATTAAAAACCTATCTGAGAAAGCGCGGCAAGGACCAAGGCGGCGTTTCAACTTTGTGACCTCCTTTCGCAGCGCGCTTAGCTCAATGCCAAGTTTAAACTTTGAACAAGGATTTTCTTTTAGATACACTGTAAAAAGAAAAGATTATTACTACGCTGATTTTGGGTTTATGAAATGCCAAATGAAGTTTAAATATGCTTTAATTTTATTGTCAGCACTGAATCAGTTCGCCATAAGCAGACTTAGATAAGATTAAAAAATCAGAGTTAAACACAATAGCAATATTTGATATATTATACTATTTAGGCTTCATATCTCTCTGAACTTTCATGGCATATCCATTTATACTTTTCTAGTATGTACAACTATACCCAAGCCTACGTTGTATAGTTTTTTTTTTTTTTTTTTTTTTTTTTACAAAGTCTTAATATTCTTTTAGCAACGATTTTTTTTTTAACAATACAGATACTAATAATATATTTATTGTACGGAAACCATTGTGCGTGAATAACACTCGCACTTGACCGTTTATTTTAAAGCTAATTTCGGGTTCTATTTTAAAAGGTAATATTGATTTTATAGTTTTATTTGAAAAATTATTACTGTCACAAGAGATTGATTCATGTCCGTAGAAACAAATTTCACAGCTTAGATTATGAAACACTTTCTAACACATTCAGAATATTATACCAAACTTTCACAGTTTACTTAACCCTTAAATGCCTGATTTTTCAAAAATCATTGTAATAATGTTTTTCAGCTTTCATTTTTTAAATAAATCATGGGAAAAATACTTTTAAAAAATCATATTTTGTTTTAAGTGTGGTTTACGGCTAAAAAACAGTTTGTTACTAATTGGCAATACTAGTCTTTAATTGAAAAAATAATTTTCCTAGATAAAATTCTATAATATTAAACACACAAGAATTTTAGGAACTATAATAAGAAATAAATTTTACTTGCTCACTGCAGAACAAAACAGTGTATTTCGCAAACAAGCTTCCAAACAAAACAAAAAGAACAAGTAGCAACAATTGAAAAAATAAATCTATCTTTTTTCTTAAACAGCACAAGTGTTGCCATCTACATGTTGAAAATCGATTTAATAATATTTTCAGAATGTATTTTATTGGCAACATTAGGCATTATAGCTTCAATATTATTCTAATAGTATTATAGAGCCCAAATTGGGTATATTGCCGAAAAGCAACACCCGGCATTTAAGGGTTAAGTTGAAAGATGATGTCTAAATGAACAATTTGGAAAACGCATAACACATTTGAAAACCCGATTTCTGCTATTACCATGAATAGTCATTAAAATATGCGATTTTTTGTGCATCCCTGTATATGATCTACAGATATGTATCCCTGTATATGATCCACTTAGTATGCTAAAAGTTACTCCAGTTAAACGGGTATCACGGTTGACAATTTCCACTGCGCAATTTCCGCCAATAAAACTGATCTTGTTGAGAACTTTTGTACGACCCTGTATAGGATCTATAGAATTTATACACTTCAAGTAATATTTAAAAAAATAGCTAAATTTACGAACGCATACCACAACTGAAAACGCACTTCCAACAGTTATTATTCGTACGCTTCAACAGTTCAATTATTGCTCATTTTCGTCTATATTCAAATTCTTTTGTGTGTACCTGTCAATGAACGATAAGTTTTAAGCATAGCATATTCTATACAATGAGAAAAAAAAATACTGCCTTCAACTAGAATAAATAGGTAGTCATTTTCTGAATCCCTAAACTAGAATGATTAGGTAGTAATTTTCTAAATTCCTAAACTAGAATTATAGATTTCCGAGCTATGCGAATAGGGTAAGCAACTAAGCTGAATAGACGAAATGATCTAGAATTTCTAGTCTCTTCTTTTCTATGACGAAACGATAATGAATTGTTTCAGTAGCGAGAAATTATCGCTTGATTTCTGGAATGGTTCCATAAACTAGAATTATAGATACTAAAACTAACCTCTTGTGTTCGCATCTATTTGCAGAGATTTTTAAATAACTTTGACCAAGAGAATGTAGGAAAACGCTCTTGAATTCTATTAGGAGACGTATATATATATATATCAATTTCAATACGTTTAAAATATTGCAATATCATTAAAATACACAGCAAACGATTTTTCTCCATAGACTGTAATGTAACAGAATTCTTTTGAGTGGCCCTGTAAATAAACCGGAAATGCTACATACTTCATTTTCAATACCGAACATGCCCTAGTAAACCCCAATAACATATATAAATGTCATCTATTTGCAGAGATTTTTAAATAACTTTGACCACGAGAATATAGGAAAACGCTTATTTGGTTACGAAAAATAAAAAGATTGTATTCGTATTAAACGCAAAGGTTTTTGGACTAAATATCAGCGTTATGTACACAACAAAATTAAGTTGAATAAAAGATTTTGATGCTAAAAAAGTTAGTGAGATGGTAAGGCAATCAAAGTCCTGAAGTTACTAGTCTTTACTAGTTAGATATTTCAGCAATATTAAAGAGTCTCCGAGACTCTATTCATCTACTCTTAGGAAATGTTACCATGAAGATTTAAGGATTTTCCGCCGACAGCCTGTCGCTGTACTTCACTGCATGGCTATTTCCCGCCGCGAGAAAAATGTCTCTTTCACCCTCGGACTATGTCTTCGAGAAAAACTATTTGAGTGATCTCCGAGAGATATATTTCTCGTTACCAGGTGAATACCTGTGAACCTTCACTCTCTTGAGTGCAGAAGCTAATTCTTTTTCTCATCATGGATCTCCTATATCCTTTCATTTCTCTCCGAAAAACAATAGAGAGTTTTTTAGCCACTAGCGATGTTTTACCGTCAAAATCATCTGCTCGTTGTTCTGCGATAGGCTCGCCTAGATCCAGCCCAATTTTTTGCGCTGTTTACCCCGCGGGTTGACTTGAGTGTGGGAAAGCACCTATTAATTTCACTATGTCGGCACATGAAACGGACCCCAGGTGGTCCATGCTTTATTCTCGCTGTCTCCAAAGTGCCATCTTCTAAGATGAATTGTGATTGACCTGTTCCTTCTTATTTCACCGTCTAAAGTGGGAACTTAGACGAAATTTCGAGTTTCTAGGAACACATAGGTTTTCCTATCTAATGAATTTGTATCACTTTGAGGGCTTTTTAGGAGGAATATTGCAAATAGTTTGAAGTTCCACACGTTATCTTTAAAAACGATAGAATGACTGGACGGTTTGCGGTAGATTTTTTACAGTGTCCTCTCTTTTTTCTTAGTCTCTTTCCATTCCACAGTCTCATTCCAGTCTTTTATTATCGTTTCACAAATACCCGTCCCATATTACTTCTAAAGGGCTATAATGTCAAACTTACTTCTTTTGTTGAAAATTCTGACCATTTATTCTTTCCCTTTTTCCCTCACACTCATTGACTCTCTTTATAATGCTTTTAGGTAGATTTCGTAAGAAATACTACATATTACATTCTCCCCTATGTTGGAATTTCTTCAATTTTTTTTGCAGATCATGACCTTTAAAACCCAAAACCATCCCTAGTTCAAAGCTTTATATATCTATCTACCTATCTATTTATCTATATCACTTTTTTATGGAAACGATAACTTCCACAATTCTGCACATATCTTTTCCAAACTGATACATAAAATCAAGGGTCAGAAAATCTCGTTCAAAAATCGGACCAAGGGGGTGGAAATAGGGAGTGGTTTTGCGAAAACCGAAATAAAACCCATAATTTTTAAATTAAAATACATATCAAATCAGTTTAAAGTTATTATTACTTCCAAGAAAAGGGGGAAAAATTTATGTATCACAGATTTTTGATAAAATTACAAATGGACTCAAGGGGGAAAAAAAATAGGGTTTTAGGGAGACAATTTTTTTTAACTTCGTCAATTCTTAAGATATCAAATTTCCTTAAACTTATTATAAATCTCCTTAATATTATCTACAACTTTTATACTGACAAGTTTTCGATAAAACTGACGCTTTCCGAAAAAAAAAAAACATTAAACACGAAAAAAAAAAGTTAGGGGGGAGTGGTTGAAGAAGAGCAAAAATTGTAACTTCGTCAATTCTCAAGATATCAAATCTGCTTAAATTTATTACACATCTTTTCTATATTCTCTACAACTTTCATATTTAAAAGTTTTTGATAGTTTGATAGGACCAACTCTTACAGCAAAAACAAATTAAACAGGTTTAAATTAATGTCTAGTACCTCTAATTGTTTCATAATTTTAGTCTCAGTACATTCGGAAATAGAAGGGGGAAAACATATTTTTACACTACATTTTCGACGATATCTCTGAAAGTATAATACGTAAAATTAAAAGAAATGTATTTTTGAGTTCAGCGTTACGAATGCTTTCACACGATACCCTACACAATATTCAAAGAAAAGATTGTTTTTTCAAGTTAACTTAATTAGCCCCTCCACATTTTCCCCAAATATATTTGTGAATGTTTAATAATCTGTAAATATGTGGATCAATAGTCTTTATTACTTCCCCCCAGTTTGAAAATTCCACGTTCCATAGTTTACGAGTAAAACGGCTGTTACAGACAGACACAGGCGTGATCTTATAATAGTTCCTTTTTTTACTTTTTAACACGGTGACTGACACTGAAGCGCTGAAAAATTTCCAATGTTTTAAGTAATTTTTAAGAAAGTATAATCTTGTAATAAATAAAAGGTAAGTAAATTTTAAATAAATTTTCAGTAATTACTTAAGACAATATATATTTTTTCAGTTTTATATCATATTTTAGACGTCAGTTATCGATGAATGACGCGTTTTAAACGGAAAGTTCACTGTCAGTCACCGGTGACTGACATGGCGCTTAACGTGTTAAGTACGGAACCCTAAAAATTCCTAACTTCGTCAATTCACAAGGTATCCAATCCGCTTGAATTTTCTTAATATTATCTAAAACTTTAATATTGACACGTTTTTGATAGAATCAACTCATATGTGTGATGCATTTTACAAATTGTTTATTTAGACATCATTTTTACCTTATTAAACTATGAAGTTTTCAGGTGCGTTCGTAATTATATAAATACGTAGCACCTATACTCGTCGTTCGGTCCGTCTGTCTGTTCGTCCGTCCGTCCGTCTGTCCGCATATAACAGAGCAAAAATTTACCCAACCGAATTGTCTGAAATTTTAAATATATAATTGTTGCAAAATTTTATCGAGTCATTTCAAATTTTATGAAAACCGGATGTATAGTTTAATTACAGGGACAGTCAAAAATTTTCCGTTACATGACGGCCAATGGGAAAAATTATTGCAAGTGTATTTTAATGATATTACAGGCTTCCGAATGGTCTGAAATATTAAATATATAATTGTTGCAAAATTTTGTCGACTCATTTCCAATTTTATATAAATCGAATGCATAGTTTAATGACAGGGATAGTCAAAAGTTTTCCGTTACATTACGGCCAATGAAAAAAAAATTATTTCAAGTGCATTTTAATGATGTTACAGCCCTTTGAAGAGCATGGAATGGATATGCACTTATGAAGTGCAATAAAATATACATTCAGTACAATATGCGGTGCAAAAAAATATTTATAAAACTAGTTATACCACCAACGCATCTCATTTGCCACGTTTGACGAGCAATTTCCAACTTGTTTTTATAGTATTCTGAATGTGTCGAGAAAGTTTCTTAATTTATTCTTGACGCATGATTTTACGTTCTTGTTCATTTTGTCTCATTTCTTTATCGTTTCACAAATTTCCGTGGTAAATATCTTCCTAACAACATTCGCAAGTTACTTCTATGCCGCATAGTTTACGACCTCTCTTTCCCATTCTTTCTTTTTCATTTTCTCTGGCTTTTCATTTTTTTTTTTTTTTTTTTAATTTCTTCTATCTTTACAAGAAGAAAGTATTGGATTCATGAAAAATTTCAAATTCCGGTTTTTTACGGATTCACACGTTTTAGGGGTCAGAGAATCATAAAAAAAAAGTTTTTACAAAATTTCTGTCTGTGAGTATGTTTGTGAGCCTGTCTGTCTGTGTGTGACAAAAATTTTGTGGGCGCTCTATCTCAAGAACTAATGAACGAAATTTAATAAAACTTTAGATTCAGTTAGTCCCTGATATAAACTGGTGCTGATTACTTTTTTGTGTAAATCGCCCAACAGGTGGCGCTGCTGTGCTGCATTTTTCACGATTTCCGCAATAACTATATCTCAAGAACTTATGCACGGAATTTTATAAAACTTCTGGTTCCGTTAGTCCTTGATATAATTTGGCGCTGATTACTTTTTAGTGTAAATCGCCCAACAGGTGGCGCTGTTATGCGACATTATTTATGATTCTCGCAATAGCTCTATCTCAAGAACAAATGTCCGAATTTTCACCAAACTTCAGATTCATTTAGACCCTGATATAAATTAGCGCTGTTTAGTTTTTAGTACAAATTTCCCAATAGGTGGCTCTGCTAGGCTGCATTTATCACGATTTCCTCAAAAACTATATCTCAAGGACTAATGCATGAATTTTCATGAAACTTCATATTTAGTTAGTCCCTTATATAAATAGGTCCTCATTAGTTTTTGGAGTAAGTCGACCAACAGTTGACGCTGCTATGTATATATTTTTACGATTTCCGCAATAGTTCTATCTCAAAAACTAATGCACGGATTTTCACCAAACTTCAGATTCAGCGACAACTTGACATAAGTTTTCTATAGTTAATGACATTTTTTATATAAAATCCAAGTCTCTGTGTGTCCCTCACGATTCCGGTAGGACCGCCTCATCGAAATGAGCAATTGTTGAAAAATACTAATGCAGGGTTACCACAGTAGCGCCCAATGTTAGCCAACTTGGCGGTAGCTGGCTAATTTGGCGAAATTCCCATTTAAAACCATTATTCTTTGATAAAAGAGGTCACTGAAATTTAATTTAAACTCCGCTCTTTTAAAATATTTTTTCAAAATCTATGGGTGAGAATTTAAAGTACATCTTTACATCTTCCTCCCGATGCTACTAATAAAATAACCGCCAATAGACGACGCTGTACTGTGTGACCTCCTAACTGCGCGATTTTAAAGTGCTTTAGGTACTTTTCCAGTATAGCTGCCTTGGCGAAAAAGGAAATTTGGCAACATATTTCCCGGGAACCTATCCATTGTTTCATTTTATATACATACGCATTTTTTTTCGATATTAATACGATTTATTTAACATTAAAAAGCCGTTTCTCTAATTTTTTACAGAAACAGATGTAATTTGTACATAAAAAACATCAATAATATACATATAAAATAAATATATAACACAAACAAAAAAGGTCATCAAGTTTGTTTTCATAGCTGTTTATATGATTTGACAAAAAGTCTCGATACTTTTCCGTTATACGGACACGATGCCAAAATGTATGCTAATGTGCCAATTATTTCAAAATGCTAAAAGATATTTGTAATTTTATGCCAGCAGTTTAATATGAGTTTTATTTTATTACTTTATTTTATAACAGTTATTTGTTCCCTTATTTTAAGTATATATTTGTGATTTAATGAAATAGTTCGTAAAAGTCTGTAATTTTCAAATGTTATATTTTTCAAATGCTCACTTTACTATCGACAATGTTTTTTCTTTTATTTTTCAAATGTTTCAATTCCCGTGATTTTCATTTTGCGCCAACTATTACGCTTGGCGACAATGGTGTCAGTATAACGGAAAAGTACCCAAATCTCACTTTCTGATGCCCGAATTACACTAAGCTTTTTTTTAAAAAACGCCAAAGCCCCTACAGTGGAAAAGTACCAAACTGTCTATTATTTAGCGCTATCTGTGTCATAGTTTGTATTATATGCAAGGGGGGGGGGGGAGCGAAGTGTTTAAACATTAAATATTAACGTTTCGGCACAGATGTCATATACGCCCCATATTGGCGCGATTTTTTTCTTACGCCAATGTCATATACACAACGGGTACTTAACTGGCGCCAAAGTGTCGTTATTTTGCTTGATATGGTAACCCGGATGTTGTTGTTTATGCTGTTGATGTTTTCGCCAAATTGGCGTCGGAAAAAAATCGCGCCAATATGGGTCGTATATGACATCTGTGCCAAAATGTATATAAAGCAGTATAAGACTAAAAAATTAAGAATAAAATAAATGCAAAATAAGATTAAACAAGTAAGAAAAATCATGCGTTAAGCATAAAATATGAAACACTTTCCAACACATCCTGAATGCTTTAACAAAACTTCGTTATTTAAGGGAATAAGGTAAATAAGATAACTAAGTAAACATTTTAGAAAACACATAAAAAATTTTAAAAATTGATTTCAGCAGTTACCGTCCTTAGCCAATAGTGCCTTTATTACATGCCACTATTTAGCTAAAATTTAATTTAAACAACTCTTAAAACTACTGAAATCACATTTCCAGATATTATCATCCATAGACGGTTATGTATCCAATTCTTTGCGTGACCCTGTATATCATTTTATCTATTTTCTACAAACATTTCTTAGTAAACTAAATGCAGTTCAGCGTAAAAATGCATAACTACTTTAAAAACCACCTTTAAGCAATTTACTCTCATATTCAGTAACCCTTACGAATTCTTTTGTGTAGCCCTGCATATGAACCTGCATTTAACACACAGTATAGTATGCATAAATGTAGTGAAACATAAAAGCACATATCATAATTAAAAATGCATTTCCAGCAATCATCGCTTATGTACAATTCTTCGGAGAAAAGTTTCTTGGCGAGAAAGAAGTTTGCCAACGTTCTGACACCCTACTTACTGCTTCATACTCACAAGCAAATTTTTATATATGTATACAATTTATTTAATATATAAAAAGCTATTTACCCATTTTTATAAAGAAACGGAAGTAATTTTTGCACAGATGTCATATACGTATCGGTGTTGGCGTGATTTTTCTCTGACGCCAATTTGGGTTCCAGTTCTTTCGAATACCAGTTATATATTTTTTAATTATTTGCTATCATTTTGAAAAGGAAATAACTATACATAAATAAAAGTTTGATTAATAACTGTAGAACAAAACAGTTTATATAATAATAAAAAAAAGTAAATAAACAATTTATTAATAAATAAAAACAATAGCCGGGTTACCATAGCAGGCAAAATAACACCATTTTAGCGCCAATTAGGGATCCCGGTGCATATCTGAAATCTGTGCCGTAATTTGTATATAAAAAAATATTATATATATTTAAAAACGATTTTTGTATGTATATAAGTGCATATATAAACAAAAACAAAAGTTCATTAGATTTGTTTTCACAGCTGTTTATATATTTTGGCAACACATCTGATTTTCTAATGCCCGAATTGCGCCAAGCTTTTTTTTTTAAAAATGCGTTATAATAGAAAAGTACCTAAATAAATAATGGTACTTTTCGGTTAGCCGGGCGCCAGTGTTATATTTACATACATATATACATATATATGCACATATATGTACATATATATATGTACACACACACACACATAAATATAGGCATACATATGTATATATGTGTGTACATATATGTGTATATATATGTATATATGTATGTAAATATAACACTGGCTCCCGGCTAACCGAAAAGTACCTAAATAATTAATAGAAATAACCAATTATACAAACTAAAACTTTTTATGGCACAGATGTCATATTCGCCCCATATTGGCGCGATTTTTTTGGATTGCCAATTTGGCGAAAACATCAACAGCATAAACAACATAATCCGGTTACCACATCAAGCCAAATAACGACACTTTGGCGCCAGTTAAGTATCCGTTGCGTATATGACATTGGCGTCAGAAAATAATCGCGCCGATATGGGGCGAATATGACATATGTGTCCTTTTTATTTCGAGACCAAAGCATTGTTTTTAATTTCGATTAAAAATACATATATCCTTGGATAACTTCAGTTGAAATATCTCATTCCATAAAACTAAACAAAAACAAGTGATTCATTCATCGTGAAATGTAAAAAATATTAAATCATTGAGGTAATCATTCACAAAGTAAGTTCTCCAACAATCAATGGACAATATTCTTATGACGTCATAGTAGGTAAAATGGTGGCGGTATCGTTTGTTTATGGTTTGAATTCACAAAGATTTAATTTTCCAATTTCTCTTAGTTACATTATTTTATTGTCATATTTATAAGCTCAGAACAAAAGCATATTTTTTCAATATTTAGTTATTAAAGACGGAAAAAAATTATAAATGCATGATTTGAAAATTTTAAATAATTTTCTTTCTTAAAATTAAAAAATAACATCGGGAAGTAACAGCGGGTTTAAATTAAATAAGTTTAACTGTTTAATTCTGTTGTAATATTCAAAATAACTTTATTTATTAGATTTCGGTAAATAACATCAGGGCCGGATTAAAATTTGAAGTTAGAGGAATTACAATGTCATTTCAGGACCTTTATTTTGGAGAAGCTTTTCTAAATTCCACATATACATGGAAACTCTTCAGTGTTACAAATATTATTCCTAGGACTGACATGACATGAGAACAGCTTGCAATTTTACACAAGTTTTTGAAAACTACTTTTTATTTAAACTACTTTTTATTATATTTTATTAAAAACTGGTTACTTTTTTGGGTACTTTTCGGTTAGCCGGGCGCCAGTGTTTTATATACATATTTATATACATACATATATGTAAATATACATATATTTACATATACAAATATTGTATATATACACACATATATATATGTAAATATATATGTATATTTACATATATGTATGTATATAAATATGTATATAAAACACTGGCGCCCGGCTAACCGAAAAGTACCCTTTTTTGTTATAGTGGCCCACACTATTAGGATTATGACAAGTTGCAGCCAATTTCGCCAACGTCGTAACAAAGATCGTGAAGCACACACATATAATACCATATAATACCATTTCATGAAATCGTATACGATAATTTAATTGTTTTTACCTTACTTCAAGTGTGTAATTTATTTATTTTTAAGGCTTAACAATCCAAATTGTCCAATACATGAATTTAAAAAAATGTAAACAAAGATTGAATAGACATGACCGCAAAAAGCCTCAAATGTGCACAAAACTGGGAACCAAACTGTGCAGATTAGAGGTCTTCTACTGCACACAGTTTTTCATAAATGTGTTTCGTTCTTAAAATGTGTTATTTTCATCTATCATACGGAACAAGCGAGGAAACTCATATTCTTGCATATGAGTTGTATATATCTTTATATCTAAATTTCCGTCATTTTTGACGGGCTACCTTTCTAGTAGTGTATATAAATGACATAAGATTTTGGTGTAAATCATGTAACAGGTGGCACTAACATGCGTTATTTTTCAGGAAATATTTACGTGTATGAGATAGAAGAAAGTTTTGGGATTGCCACATCCGACTAGTTCTTTAAAGTTTCACGAATTCTCGTGTTGAATGTTTTCTAATTCGGTGCAATGGAAACGTTACTCACATGCCACAAATTTACGATAATTTTTAGCCCCCGATATGCTATTTCTTTCGGGCAACAACTAAAGTATCGTCCCTAAAAGAAGACGTTACGTTACATAAGCCAGCTGCAAAACGAAGCACGGTTAAGTACGGATACTCTCTACTACATTTTTTTTAATTTCTAAGCATAGCACATTTTCAATTTTTACCCCTTCATATAGGTAAAAAAAGGTACTTTTAAATGCAATTTGTTTATAAACTGCATCTCAATTTATTTTTGAGATATTAATTTTTGTGTAGTTTTAATGCCATTTCTGTAATGGTGGGAAATGAAGTATTCCATTTCTGTAGAAAGTAAAGAGAAAATAGCCGATAACTATATCTTTTTGTTGCAATTTTCTCATAACAACTGAAAACAAATTGTAATTAAAATACGTGCTTTGCCAAGAGTATCGATACTCTATAAAAATGTAATTTTAAAGTATATATATGTGTGACCATTTTTCTCCGTATTTACTTAATTCCTATGAAAAATCTGAAAGAATGCAATTTTATTAATCCGTGTGTACAAACATTTTCCGAATGTTGAAGTAATATAAATGAATAACTTCTGATAAAACATGGAACTATATTTAATTTTTAGCATCCATATTAATGTTACAAACAAATGAAGGCTTGTGAACCATTAGAAACCAGATATTTTTGTCGAGTTTCTTAAATGATGGCATCGCTTTTTGCTGGGTTTGTGTATTATTCCTCGATAGTGACGTCCTATGCATACTTTTCTATAGATGTTCTTTTAGACTGGATCGTAAATGTGGAATTCTTCAGCAATGCTTCAGGATGCAAATGATGCCATTTTACATAAAATAAAAGCGTATATTTAAGTCTTAAAAATGATATATGTTATGTTAAAGTGCATCATTTTCACGACAGTAGCTTTTGACGCAGCGCGTTACCTAAAGGGACTTTGCGCTATACAACCAATTTATGAAAAAAACAGCAGATAGGCAGTCTTAATTCATTCTCGTAATTAATTAGTGTGTAATATTTTATTTAATAACGTACTAAAATAATAATAATTATTCACCGGAAAAATTGATTAATTGGATTAATTATATATTTTAATGTCAAATGCTAGCTTTGTGTACGTCTAATCTTTTGGTTTGTGCCTCCTGTTGCCTGCTTCTTTGTACAAGTAGACGAAATAAATGAATTTTAACGGAGTATCCTGCAATGGTCCACAGAACTCTGACACAAGGTTCTTCTACAATAAGGTTGTTCCATTTGAAGGATAGCCAATCAGAGTAGAGCAGGACTGAAACGTCACGTGGCGGACAAGATCGGAGCTCGATCAGCCGTGAGACAGTAAATAGATGCGTAAAAAGACCGAAATACGAAGTAAATAAGTTTTTTTAAGCAGATTTTCGAAAGTAAATTGAACAAAATTACTTTCCTTAAAATAATTTGGACAAATACTGATTGGAGTTAATCAAATATAAAATACATAATGGTTAAATAATATCGCGATACGTTTGTTAACATTCAAATACTTAAGTAAATTCGCGAAAAAAATTATCTTTTTAATGTGCAAAATTACAAATGAAAACTTTTAAACTATTGTAAAATAAAATGAACGAATGAATTATATGAATATGATTACACAGGAGTAGTAATGAAAAGACTAGCATTATCAAACAGAATAAATTAAACAAAACTCACACTTCAAAACTTTTAACAATAATGCATTGTCCAATTACTAGATATAAGTTTTCAAAAATTTTCGAATGTCATTATGCTTATACAGGATGAAAATAATACAAAAATATTACTCTATAATTAAACTAATTCTATTATGAAAAAAATATGTACTATACATATTATTTACATTATATTATTAAAATAACAATATCGTTATTTCATACAGTGTTGAATTCAGACACTTTTCTCCGGGAGGGATTTCTGTGGCTCCGGGGGGGGGGGGGGGATTGCACTTTTTGACCATTGAAAACCCAAAATCTCAAATCTTCCGGAGGGGACATCGCATTGCTCCGGGGGAGGGATGTCCTCCCCCCGGGCCACTCCCTGAAATCAACACTGATTTCATGTATACAAAATTTCAGCAAAAACTGAAAAACTTAAAACAACTTCAGTATTAAAATTTCCATGTTATCTTATAAAGCACATCAAATATAACATTTCATCATACAAATAGGAAACAATAGAAAGAAAATTTATGGAAGTACAGTAGAGAGCCGATTATTGGAACCCCAATTAACCGAACTTTCAATTATCCGAACAGCCAATTTCTATAAAAAAAATGTTTTTAAACCGAACTTCCAATTATCCAAACAGCCTATTTCTCTCTCTCTCTCTTTTTTTTTTTTTTTTTTTTTTTTTTTTAAGATTTGTAAAAGGAACTCTGTTCAACTTCTAGCCAAATACAATGAATTTTCTCCTCTGCGAGTTTTGAACTTTTTTTTCCCCATTTCATGGCGATTTGTCTGCATTTGTGAAAGAAATCCGGCTTTAACAGTTTAGTCCAATATAGTAAATGCCTCTTCTTTTTCTTTCATTAAAGTTTATTCGGAATTTCTCGCGATTCTCTTATGCAATTTTTAGAGATTTTCCCGTTCTGCAGAAATTTTTTGACATTCGTAAAAGGAATTCGGTTTTAAAATTGCAGTAAATTTTGTCCTCTGCGATTTCAGTGTTTTTCTTTGCGATTTTCCAGAATAATAATCGCCAGGATGTCGATGCTCGGATTTGAGACTATGTACTGTATTGTTAAATCTGTATACTTGTTCTGTGAGAGTTATTAGAACACGTTGATATAGTGCATTCATTAGATTTTATTCAAAAAGTCTGTTTAAATAATAGAATAATTAAAATCATTCACAGAAAAAAAATTCCAACGCAGAACAGCATACAGAATAATACTGAAACGAGCGAAGCGAGGCGAAGTTGTCCGCCACGTGACGTAATGCGCGAGCAGTTAAGAAATCTTTAGAGTTGGCGCATCGCACGAATGGTACCCCCCTGCTCTGACATATCTTGGCTGTTGTGGCCGTGCTTCGATCGTTGCTTCCACCGATCGTATGAGTGTTTACTTACACTTACCGACAAAAAGAATGTTAGGTGAAGTTCTCCGCTAAAGAAAAGGCTCCAGTAAATTCGACAAGCAAGAAAGTTCAGAACTAGAGATAAGACCAAAATCTCGAGATATATTCGAAATTTCAAAGCAGAAAAATTCGAACAATTAGCAAAGCGCAGTTTTTATAAATTTGAAAACGTCAAAAAGAATGTTATAAGCTGAAAAAGGATCATTGTCGGAAGAATTAATATTAATTACTGGATGGTAAATGTGGAATTCTTCATCGGATGCAAATCACGTCATTTTATATAAAATAAAAGCGTGTATTTTAAGTTTTAGAATTGAAACATGTTTGTACTATATATATTTTTATATATTTCTTTTTCATCGGGGGCGACACTAAATTCTGAAAATGCAGAATTCTTTTTTTCTAGTTGTTTTTCTTCTTTCATAAAATTTCAGGAATATCCATGGCCAATGACATCTTAAAATCGCAATTTATTTCTACGTGTACCACAAAATTGCGATATCTGTTTATTTGTTTCCTTTTCACTCAATCACTCTTTTTCTCCCGTTTTTCTTTATACTTCTTTCTTTAGTATTTGATGGATATCCGTGGCATGCAGTTTTTTTCCTAAATCGCAACAATGGCAATAATTTTCTTTTCTTTCTTTCTCACTTGCACAATTACTCTTTTTTCGCTTTCAATTTTCCTTCTTCTTTATTTTTTTGTTTTATTACATTTATTTTAATTACACATCAATAATTTTTATATGAATATTTTTCAGGTATGAAGGGTTAAAAAATAGAAAAATTTCTATTGGTAAATAAATAGGAAAATTTCTATTACTTTTAATAATAAAATTGTTAGATTATTTACCACTTTCTACAACATAAACCTTTAATTGTTTCCCTAAAAATTATCACTCATAACGAAACTAATTATTAAGCTGTCAGTTTCGTTATTGTCTAGCGGAAATTTAATGTCTCATGTGCTGATGCTTTTCATTCCTTAATGTTTTATTGAAAACATCAAGGAATGAAAATATTAATTTCTTATATCCTAAAATTCATATTTAATGATACATATTTTTTTTTTAATCAAGATAAAAATTACTTGTATCAGTAATATTGTTGTATTTTTAATCGTAAAGTATACATTTATTGTTCGTTCAGACTTATTTAATAATCATTCCAACTTATTTCATAAAATCTTAAAATTACGTGTGTTATATTTGAACCATTTTAATAGCTGAAAAATGGAGATATGGCGTTGTATAAACGAAGATAAATGAAATAATATATATATATATATATATATATATATAACCATTAATTAAACATTACCGACCACCATAAAAAATTGTGATAATATGAATGAAATGACAATAATACAGTTTCCCCAACACACTTAATATGGATACCAAAAGCATATAATATACAAGCTGCTATGTATATAATAAAGTCCCTTGTACTATATTACGCGAATTAATATGGAAGAAAAAAAGAAAAATCTGGATACCGATAAAAATAATTGAAACGCTTATATATTGAATTACGTTATCAAGAGTACAGAATTCAATTATATAAGCAAAATAGTCGTTTTCTGTGAGAAAAAAGCTAAAAGCTGATTTTTTTTCTCCTTATATATATACATATGTTTATATACCGGGTGTCCCAAAAAGGACTGACTGATTTTAAAATTCAATAACTTCCAAACGGTGACATATTAAAAAAATTCTTGCAGGAGGGTTATGCATAAAGTCAAAAGTTTTTTTACAGAGATTTTCGATTTTAGTTCGAATTACAAACAATTGATGGCGCTGCGATCAATAGAGGCTAAATTCAGGCTCGATTTTTGGTACTTCGTGGCCCGGATAATACATTTCCATCTCCTTTTTCTGCATGGAACAACAGAAAGGACCAAAAATCGAGCCTGTATTTAGCGACTATTGCTTACAGCGCCATCTATTGTTTTTAATTCGAACTAAAATCGAAAATCACTGTAATAAAACTTTTGACTTTATGCATAACCCTCCTGCAAGAATTTTTTTAATATCTGTCACCGTTTGGAAGTTATTGAATTTTAAAATCAGTCAGTCCTTTTTGGGACACCCGGTATATATATATACATATTATTTCGTTTATCTTGGTTTATACAACATCATATTTCCATTTAATATTAATTTATTTAAAATTCCATATAATTTATATATATATATATGTATATGTATATATATACAGTGGGTGATCGTTTAACGAACTTACTCCGTTCCAAAGCCTAGTGTTCGCTAACTGATCATAGACTTACTATTGATTTGCATGGGGATTCAGCTAATTCGTTCTTAAAATCTAAATAATGTATAAAAATAATATAAATCTCCCCTATATACTAGATTTAATATAAGTCTTTATTTAATATAAACACATCGCATTTTGACGGCTTTGTCCGTGTCGTGGCGTATTAAAAAAAATAAACGACATGTCCTTTGTAAAAACGTTTGGGATTACTTTCACTGACTACAACATTAAATCATATACATTTGTAAATTTGACCTTTCAAAGATTCCTTTGTTCTCTAAAAGTTCGTGTTTACTGCAGGGCCCGATAAAGCTCAAGTGGAGCTTAGAGCCTGATTTGTGAACTAAGTTTTAATTAAATTAATTAATTTGCAAAAAAATATTTCTTTGAAAACGGAACCAAAATATAAAAATTAATGTTTCTTATCTGTTTATTCTAATTTGGGGCCCTAAAATGTAGGGCTCTAACCCCCGGTAGACCAAGAATTAATTACAACTGTTAAAATGTCGACAATAAATAATATATGCAATTAAATACAGCTTGGAAAATCTGTAACACATGCATTGTTTCTTCTTGGCTTTGTTTTGTGAGGTGTTCGTTATCCGAACATAAAAATCTCTCGCGAAAGTGTTCGCAAGGCTCCCAAATGGTCCCCCAACTGAATACCAATATTATTTTAGAGAAATTTTCTTTTTAGATTTTTCTTACACACCGCCGCGGTACCACCTTTGAAAGTTAATTCTAGCGCAAACCTACCATAAAATTTTCTGTTAAAATTTATTGGTATTCAGTTGGCGGACCATTTGGGAGTCCTATGTTCGTTAACCGATCACCCACTGTATATGTATGTTACATTATTAGATCTAATTCCGCGATTTCCTTATCTTATTCTAAATTACTACTTTATACTCACTAAATCCTTGTCCTTAAATAATCTCTATCGTTAACTCTGTTAAATTCCCTTTAATTTAATGTCTCACTTGTCTTAATTGCTTTAATATTACGCTTTTAGTATTCTTAAATTAAATGTTCCATTCCCGCGCTTTTTTCTTTCGAGATTATTCTTTTAGCTTCTATTTTTAGTTTCCTGCGCATTTCTGATGTTATCCTTTTTTCCTCCAAATTCATCCGCTAGTTCTGTTCGCACTCTTTATATGACGTGACATTCTTAATTATTCATTGGTTGAGAGCGCGACCTACGTCATATTTGTATCCTTACACGTGAGGAACAAAAAGTTGATACTCGCTGTGTTTCAGCAGATTTGAGTCGTATTTCCAGTTTTCATCCATCCCCTGGTCACCGTCCTGTTATTCGATTATCTGGAACTTTGTTTAAACCTAATTACTACTACGGAGCGATGGCTAATTATCTTGGTGGAAACTGTACTTTTGAAAGATGTTCTAATAAAGTGCTTAGTTGATTATGAGTTGTTTCAATTTCTTCTGGGGAAACTTCACGGAACGATGCATTCCATTGTTTTCACTCGCAACTGCATTTCAGCAATTGGTTCTACTAACATAACAGATTCGAATTATCTGTTCTGACCACTTCTTTTACGCCATTATCGCTGCATGTGATCCACAGCTACTATCGTGACAGCCAGTACGGCATTTTCAACGATAAAGCCAATCCAACGTTGCTAGGATGCAACATGTATATATACAGAAAGTTTATATATGTTACGGCTGAAGCAAGAATTAAAGATAAACCTAGGTTTAACCGGTAAAAGTGCGGGATTACCCAGACCTTGCGGATAAAGGCCGAAGAGTTCCCAACGCTTCCATCTTTAATCGGTTAAAGCTTGGTCTAACCAATCTTGGTCGGTTAAAGCCCGAAATTATTAAATTCCGATATCAAATACAGTTATAAAATCAATTATATCTATTATTTTTGGGGGGCTGTCCATTATTGGAAGAGAGAGTGTCAATCGCTGGAATTTTGGGCGTTTTGATATATGCTGGCCTTACGAATTCTGTACATTTTGAGATTGCTACACAGCGAGAACTGCTGAATTTTGAGATTGCTACACAGCGAGAACTGCTGAATTCAGAGATGTTTTTATTCGATTAATGAACGCGTAAGCGTTCATACGACGTTTAGTGATTGCCGCTTTAACGAGTTTCCTGCGTTTTTCAGATTGCTGCAGAACTAGGTTGATGTATTCAGTGATATATATTATTTATTTATGAGCGCTTCGCTTTCATACTTCCATAAATTAGAAATGAATTGTTCAATGTTTACTCTGATATAGGCACGCACATTAAAATATTAAATGACGCCATGATTTTTTATGAAAGTTGTTGAGAAATGAAAATTTTAATCTTTGTCAGAAAGAGCGTCTTTTACAGAATTTTTAATCTTTTATCACCAGTTTTTCAAAACAGAAATTTTTGAATAATTTAATCGGAAAAATGCCAGGCAAAATTTACAATAAGAAATAACTGGGGGAATAATGAAGGAGAGTTAATAAAACGGAAAAATGCATCCCCGAGGAAATCTCAGCTTGTCTGATTACAAGGTTTTAATATGTTTCTACAAAGATGTTTTATAATAATTTCGGGCTTTAATCGTCCAAGATTGGTTAGACCTAGCTTTGACCGGTTAAAGATGGAAACGTTGGGAACTCTTCTTTCTGGCTTTATCCGCAAGACCTGGGTAATCTCGCACTTTAACCGGTTAAACCTTGGTTTTCCCTTAACCCCTTCGGGACGGGAGCCTTTTACGAAAATTTTAATCTTTTGTCACCGTTTTTTAAAAACAGAAATTTGTGTCTTGTTGAATCGAAAAAATCTGTTGATTAAATAAGGCAAATTTTACAGTAAAATTTTACTGGTGAGGAAAAACAAGGATTCTGAGCGCTTCATGCGGCACGTAGACGTGCCGCTCGTCCCCAAGGGGTTAATTCTTGCTCTAACCGCAACATATACCGGGTGTCCTAAAAAGGACTGACTGATTTTAAAATTCAATAACTTGTAAACGGTGACAGATATTTAAAAAATTCTTGCAGGAGGGTTATGCAAAAGGTCAAAAGTTTTTTTTACAGTGATTTTCAATTTTAGTTCGAATTACAAACAATAGATGGGCGATCAATAGACGCTAAATTCAGGCTCGATTTTTGGTACTTCGTGGCCCGGATAATACATTTCCATCTCCTTTTTCTGCATGGAACAAAAGAAACGACCAAAACTCGAGCCTGTATTTAGCGACTATTGCTTACAGCGCCATCTATTGTTTGTAATTCGAACTAAAATCGAAAATCACTGTAATAAAACTTTTGACCTTATGCATAAACCTCCTGCAAGAAATTTTTAAATATCTGTCACCGTTTGCAAGTTATTGAATTTTAAAATCAGTCAGTCCTTTTTAGGACACCCGGTATATATATATACGCATTTAATAACGTGTTAACATGTGGACTATCACGCCGCACTAAAAAAAATTCTGCCTCTGGTATTAAGAAAATAAACTGTGGCTCTAAAAAAAAAAAAAATAGTTCCATGTCATATTTATAAATTCTAGTTCCCTTTGTTAGAGAGTTCTTGTTTTCCCTATTAAAATTCAAGGGCATTTTCCTATATTATGGTGTCAAACTTATTTAAAAATCTCTGCAAATAAATGCAAACACAAGAAGTGAGTTTTGGTAACTATAATTCTAGTTTATGAATTAGGTCTAGAAATCAAGTGACATTATCTCGCAATTCAAACGTTTCAGAATATAAAATTATCGTTTCACCACCTAGAAGACTTCAGAAATTCTCGATCATTTCGTCGATTCTGTTTATTTGTTTACCTTATTCGTATAACTCGGCAATCTATATTTGTAGTTTAGGGATTTTGAAAATGACTACCTATTCATTCTAGATCAGGCATGTCAAACTCATGTACCGCCGTGAGCCAAATTAAGCATTATATACTAAGCCGCGGACCATATTAAAAAAGAAAAAGGTAATAATATTACCACAGAATAAAATTTGTCTGCACGAGACACAGCCATGTTAAAGAAATTTTAACGAAAAGTTCCAACATTAAGTGCATAGTAAGTTTATATTATTTTTTCGAAAAAACACTCATATTTACTTTTATCAAAAAAAAAAAAATATATATATATATATATATATTGAATATTATAAATTGCGTTTATTTTAAAAATTGCTTGTACACTCTAATCTATATTTAGCATAGGCATAGCTATCAATCTTCCGCGTTTTCTCGAAGTAAAAAAATAAAAATAAATACATTTTGAATCAGAAAAGCTATTTAATAAAACATGTCATATATAATGGCTAATTTTTTTTTATTTCAGTTATTAAATACATTTCCTGGTTCAAATTATTTTATTTGACTTGAAAAATAGCAAAAGGTTGCATATTGTATTTCAAAAAATTAGTCGATTGATGAATAATTACAGAAATTGGGAAACTCTGTAACCATGGCGCCAATATGGAATCGTGCTGAATTTTGACTAGCTGCTGTAATAAATTCTGAACAATAATTTGAACATAAGTTGTTAGATGTGACGGAAACAGATTAAACTGATTTTTATGATTCAAAACTCTTCTTTAGAAATAATTTTTTTAAACATTTTTTAAAAAATTCTACTCTGATGATTTTTGTAATAATGTAATCCAATACGTCCCTGGAAAAATTCTACTGATGGCAGGCACAAGGTGAAGGATAATTAAATAAATGTAAAATGGCAAAGGCTTCGCTGGCCATAGATAAATGGACGGCGGGCCAGTTGTGGCACGCGGGCCGTGTGTTTGACATGCCTGTTCTAGATGAAGGCTATCTATAGTTTTTTTCAGTGCGAAATTTGAAACAATTGGACCTGTAAAGTAAATTCAAAACTATCCTATTCATATTACATTAGTTACTTTCAACAAGCAGTTCTTCGCCCGCTTCGCTGATCGATTTTTTTCCAACCGGACCACTAATTAAACGAAACTGGGATTGGGACCCCCACAGCCTTCGATAGCTTACACAGGCGTAGCAAGCATCTCCGGTTTCAGATCATACGGATATTGAATAGTTGAGACTTTTTTAACCAGATTAATTCAAGTCGTTGTTAAAAACAGTAAGTAAACTTTCACATGAAATCAGTGCAAATTATTGATGGAATTTTACAATATTTGAATGATATTCGAGATAATTTTACGATCTCTTGGATAGTATGTTGAAATATTCTGTATTTTTATTTCTGTTTGAGTTTGAAAGTAAATTATATGGGAAAAAAAGCAATTTCCTAATAAGGTCTGTCGGTATAAGGCCTGGTCGGTTAAGGGACACTTCATTTTTATCTTATATTATTATTATAAAAAAGAATTAAACATTTTCTGCGTCATTGTTTGTAGAAAACTAATATAATCTATCAAAGCGGTGATACAGAGAGCTCAGTAGACTGGAGGACAAATGGAAACAGTAGTTTTAGCTGTTCGAAACAGTATACCCGTAAATAAAGCAGCCACAGAATATTGTATTAAAGGAGAACTTTTTATTTGGTTCTATCTTCGTGACGTCATTAAAGAAACTCGACAATGTAGTATTTGTTACTCGACATTTGTTTGTAATATTAATAATAGCTACTTAAATACAGTTTAGAACAGTTCCATGTTTTAACAGAAATTATTCATTTACATTTTTTCAAAATAGCACGTATTCTAATTAGGTACATTTTCTTTCGGTTGTTATGAGAAAATGGCAACAAAAAGATATAACTGCTATTTTTTACCTATTTTCCCTTTACTTTCTACATAAATGGAGTACTCGAGTTGCCAAAATTAAACAAATGGTGCTAAAAACTACAAAAAAAAAAATTAATATTTCAAAAATAAATGGAGATACAGTTTTCAAATAAATTGCATTTAAAAGTGCTTTTTTTCCCCAATACGACGGTATAAAAATTGAAAATGGGCGATGCTTAGAAATTAAAAAAAAAATGCTATAGAGAGTTTGATCATACAATGATACATCTGCTTTGTTTATTGCTGGCTTCTGTATTGTAACGTTATTTTTTGGAGAAGACACAAAATAAGCTGGGAGAAAGAAATTGCATACCGTACCGGGGGCTACTAAAAAGAATAAAAATTGAGAGCGGAATCACGACTCGTCAGAATCAAATTCTTCTAATACGGAAACAATAACATTTACATTATTGTATCTTATAATCATAGATTTGCAATACATAAAGGCAATTCGTCTAATACGACAGGAATGTATCATGAACAATCAAACTAATGATCAGGACACTTACTTAAAATTACACTTAACGTAGTCTTATAGAACATTCTTTTTCTATTTTTCTGGTTTTAACTTAAAAATAAAATGTTTAAAATTGTCACCTTAATAAAAAAATTTACTTCAAAAACCAGACCAAAAATTTGAAATGCAAAATTACATTAATTATTTATGAAATTTTCCATTAATAATGTATATGACAAAATGGGCATATGTCTTCATTCATACATGTAGAGCATATTACTGTATGAGTAATTGCATTCCCATAATTTTGTTTCAAATGAAAATCAAATTTCAAAGTAATTGCTTAAAAGGCGAAAAGGCCAACATAGTGAAAAAGATTCCAAGCCGGGACTCGAACCCGGGCCATCAGTATAGCGCACTGACGTTCTACCGACTAAACCACTTGGAACGATACCTAGCTCGGAAAATTTCTCACTATTATATGTTGGCAAGGCTACAAACGTAGCACAAGATGGAATATTTATCGTGAGCCACCGACCTGGGGCGAGCACGAAACATAATTAAATCCAGCATCGATAGAATCTATATTAATACATGGAAATGATTCCAGAGAGAAACATTCGCCTTGCATACAATATTTCAAATGAAAATCAAATTTCAAAGTAATTGCTTAAAAGGCGCAAAGGCCAACATAGTGAAAAAGATACTGATGGCCCGGGTTCGAGTCCCGGCTTGGAATCTTTGTCACTATGTTGGCCTTTGCGCCTTTTACGCAATTACTTTGAAATTTAATTTTCATTTGAAATATTGTATGCAAGGCGAATGTTTCTCTCTGGAATCATTTCCATGTATTAACCATAATTTTGTTTTTGATAAAAATTGGTCCGTAAGCAAAATGTTTGATTCTCATAAAATATTGTGACGGACCTTGGTATAGGCTTTTTGAGCACATTATTAGTATGAAAAAGTATATAATATATTTTTTTATTATTCTGCAATTATACCACAGTACTTTTCTATTATAAAGTTTTTAACGCTTTCCAATTCAGTTGAAAAATGTTGATGAATTCGGTTAGTCTGTCTGTCCGTGCTTTAACTCGAATAAACACTCTGACTGGCATGTAATTGATACATTTTAACATGGTCGATATATATATATATATATATATATATGTGATTGATACCGGGTGTTCTAAAAAGGGCTGACTGATTTTAAAATACAATAACTTGCAAAGGGTGACAGATATTAAAAAAATTCTCGCAGGAGGGTTATGCATAACATCAAAAGTTTTTTTACAGTGATTTTCGATTTTAGTTTGAATTACAAACAATAGATGGCGCTGTAAGCAATAGGCGATAAATACAGGCTCGATTTTTTTGTCTTTCTCTTCTTCCATGCGAAAAAAGAAGGTTAAGATGTATTGAATGTGTCTCGAAGTACCAAAAATCGAGCCTGGATTTAGTGTCTATTGGTCGCAGCGCCATCTATTGTTTGTAATTCGAACTAAAATCGAAAATCACTGTATATTTATATATGTACTTAAAAGAGTTTTATTACATTACGGTATATGGGAAAAAATCGCTTGCAGTTTATTTCTATGATTTACTCTATTTCAAAGATATTTAATTTGATATATATCACTGAATTACATTACAAAAAGCTTACTATAGGATAATGGCGTACATAGCATTCATCCAGTGTTGACAGATTTGGGACTTTTTAAATTCAGATTATTTGACTGTCACCGCTTTTTTAAAATTGTATAGTTCGCATTATTTTTCAGAATTTTTAATCTATTTTAAATAGACCTCTATTTAAAAAAAGCGGTGACCAATCAACCATCTGGGGACAAAAATGTCCCTAATCTGGCAACACTGCATTCATCGTTCATTTACTGGGACACACAAAAGTTATCTGTTACGATACAGTCTAAGAACAATAAATGCTGGAATCGAGTTTTAAGTTGAGGTAGGCGTTTCTAAATATACTAATTATTTGCACATTAGTGTATATAAATTCTATAGATGATATACAGAGGAGCAATAATGATAATTTTCGTTTATTGATGGATGTTGTTGAAGGGAAAATGTCAACTATTTTTAGCATATTATGTAGTATCTATACAGATTTATAGATCATATACAGGGATTCACAAAATAAGCAGGATATCATTTTGGCTATTGATGTTAATTCTTAAAATTGGGTTTAAAAATGTATTATGCGTTTTCCAAACTGTTTACTTAGACCTCATCATTCACCTTATTAAGTGGTCTCAGGACTCTTAAAGCTTCAAAAATTTCTAAAAAATTTTATTGCATTAAAAATTTCTCGGTTTTTTCTGCTAAATATGACGTATAAATCATGTTTCTATCTTAATTAGAATCGGAAATATTAATTTTTTGGTTTGGTTTGCTTTCAAAATCTAGCTTTCAAGCAATGGTTGTCATGAAAACGACTTCTTGTGAAAATGCGTTTTTCTTCATGATCGTTTTTTTCACCATTTCTCGAATTTAAATTGTTATAAGTCCAGAACTATTAAAGATAAACGGTTCAAACTCGGAACATATCTTTTTTAATTGGTTTACTTAAATTTTGATTCAGAAAATTTGAAAAAAATATTTACTTTTGAAAACATGATTTTTTTTTTTTTAAATTTACATCATTTTGTTCGAAATTTTTAATTTAAATATTTTTAATTTTTATTTAAATTCAAATTTAAAAAAATGCTGAATCAAAATTAAAACATATATTTCTGTTTATTTAAATGAAAACAAATTGGAATTCTACAAATAATATTTCGAGTTACAACGATTTTAATTTAACCCCACTTTTTTAATAAATTTTAAATTTTAAATTTTTTTTGAAAAAAAAATATGGGAAGTTTTATCATGTGATTTTGTTTACAAATGATATGGTTAACCATCACAAAAAATTTCAAAATTTTATCTCAATAAATAAAAATTATTTTAAAATGTGTTCCGGACGCGCTTAAGGCGTCTCAGGACTCTTAAAGTTTCAAAATTTTCGAAATGTTACATTTCTTAGATGTTAAACTCCTATCTTTTCTGAACATTTTGATATAATTGTTTCCTTGAAATTCCTATTAGAACAGAAGTTATGGCTTTTAGAATTATACCCGCTCAATAGCTGAAGCGGGGTTTGAAGTGTTTTTTCTCCAAATGACGTTTTTAGGAATAACACGCAGGATTTCTCAAAAACTTCTGAATATTTGTTCATAAAATTTTCAAAACATATGTTTCATGTTAGTCTGTATAAACTGAACCTAAAATTCCATTTCCATTGTTCAAAAAAATATTTTTTTAGGTGATTTACTGTTGAAATTTTCAAAATTTTGTATTGAAAATATAAAAAGGCTTTACATATAAGATGTTCATCCTAAGATGTTCAGTCTCGGATCTAAAAATCAATACGTGATGGAAATAGTGTTATGGAACGTGAAATGCAAGCATCAAGATTGAATGACAATCTGGGAGCGATTGCAGAGTGTGAAAGAAACATATCTACCCTGCTGCTATATCTTAAAACAAAACAGAGCAACAATTTAATTTCTTTAATAAATTCACTAGTTCACGTTCTATACCAAGTTGAAAAAAATAACTTGACATCAACTTCCGGTATCAGGCTCTCAGCCATTATGCACATATGCGAAGCTGGCTTATTTTACCCAGGGCGCGCACAGGTGTATATTGTCGGTGAAGGAAGAGCATCACCCAACGCGCTTCACTTCTCCTTAAATACTGCACCACTCTTGAATGACTCGTCGTCATGAGACAGTACGTGTCCATCTCCAACAGAAATAAGTTAAGACGTTAGGGGTTCAAACCTCCGAGTCCACTCCCCCCCCCCCCCTGACTTTCTCCTATGCCGTACGATCATAGGGGCGCTGGGCAATAGGCTTTTATCCTTTCTTACAAAATAGTTTTTTAAAAAGAAAACTATTTTCACTTTACTTATTAAATATTTATATTTATTATACTTCATTTTAAAGTTGGATACTCCTTTATGAAACCCTCTTTTAGTCCACGGTAGAAATGATGGTGCGTGTGCAAAATCAGCGCTTTAAGGGTTTAATGACAGCCCGATCTAGTGGTTCAACGCTAGCGATACACCCATGCAGTGTGTAATGCAATATGCTTTATTAGATGTACTTATATCACCCTTTACGTTTTTCCTATGAGTTCTGATTCATATTTTGTTTCTTTGAAGAGAATTGGGTTCAACATAAAATTCCTTCCGTCCTCTCTCTTGAGCGCAATTGATTGTCAAATAAAGTTGCTCTTTTTCCAATTTCTTGATTTTTTGTTTCTAATTTTCACCCATAAGCATACAAGTTAGTAACAATACTCCATATAAATAAAATCAGCAGTCCTTATTAGCTATTGTGTAGAGTGGTTGAAATAAACATTCATTGAAAATTGCACCATTAGAACACTATTTAAGCTTTATGAATGGAAGTGCACCTTTTCTTTAAAAAAGATGTTCATTTCACCAGTGGGAAATATTTAACCTTTGTGAAATTAGGATCTAAGTTTTGATTAATTGATATACTAGTAGTATTTTATTTGAACGCACAGTATTCTGTAAACTATTCGGAAAGTCGAATGGAGTCCAGCCCATTTTTAGGGTTCCGTTCATCTGACGAAACCCTATTCGTATCACTCCTCTGTCTGTCTGTCTGTCACAGAGACCGTTCTCAGAAACTATCTATGTTGGAGACTTGAAATTTTGGATTCTTATAGCTGAATACCTCACATCAAAAGACATATAATAAAATTTTGAAAAAGTCTTATATTTACCCCTCTCGGCTTTTAACTTTTGCATTTTAAGCAATTTTTCTAACTCCGCCCCTAATTAAGTAGGAAATGTGAAATTTTGCATAGCAGAACACTTGCGATATCACGAATAATACAAAATTTTCCAAAGTCTTAAATTATTCGCCCCTCCGGGCTCTAACTTCCGTATTTTTAGCAATTTTTATAATCTCCTACTCTTTCTCACGGGGTGCACTTTTCTAACTTTTGCCTACACTCCTTTTATCACTTTTTTATATTAAACACCATAGCAGTACATATTTTAGTTCCAATTTTTAATGCCACGAGGCGCCTGCCTATCTCGTCTCTATGGGCCCGATCCCCTCGACTAATATATCTACGGATAGTTTGTAAAACGGAGTTTCGTTCGGATAGAGGTTTGTGTAGAATAGTGTGTGCCCTCTGGTTGCGAAATGTGGAGCTAACAGATTTTGCAAAAGAATAAAGTGTTTTGAAAGTAATATTAAACGAAACCTTCTGTGCGATCATTGATCACACTTACCCACTTGTTATTAACACTTTTCAAGAAAGTTGAAATGTGCTTATGAGTTCGGTTTGTCTCCCCGTATGTCTGTCCACGCTCTAAGTCGCGTGAATATACTCAGATATTCATGCAATTTATATATGTTAATGATGCTTACTATGGCATATACAGTATGTTATATAAAGTGTGTAGCGTTAATAGTTTATTTATAGGGACACTCAAAAGAATTCCGTTACATTATGGTCAATGAGGAAAAATCTTTTGCAGAGTATTTAAATGACACTAAGCTTTTGCAAATGTATTGAAGTTGATATAAATCAATGAATTTCAATACAAGATGATTACGTTGGAATAAGGCATTCACAACATTTGCCGTTCATTTACAGGGAGACACACACAAAAAAGCTGTTACAGTAGGATAGACCGGGGCTAGTTGGCCATAGGGGCATATTGGCCCAGTCGCAATATTTTTTTATTTTGCGTTAGATAACATTGTCAGTCCAGCGAAGTATGCGTTTCTTCGCTTTCCTCCTCCAACATAAGTACCATTGAAGTCGGAGCGTCCGTTAAAGGATTATTGAGAATTTTCAAAATTTTACAAAGGTGAGTAAATTTCCTCTCTTATAAATAATCGTTTTTTATTTGTTTGTAAATTACAATTTAGATTTTGATATATAATAATTCAGAAAAATAATTGTTCGTAGTTATTGTAGGACATGTTTTTTTATTGAAATACTTTCAGAATAATTCGTTACAGTCATGAAAAACAAAAATGGCGATACGGGGTTAGTTGGCCCATTTGGCACGGGGCTTGTTGGCCCGCAACGGATTAAGAGAAATGTGATTTTTTCTCTTATACAACCTCCCTGCCCCCCCCCCCCCACACACACACACACACTTTTTTTGTTTTTAATTTCTTTTTGCTGTAAGAATTGCTCCTATCAAAAGCTTGTCAATACAAAAATTGTGGATAATATTAAGAGGATTTATGATAAACTTAAGTGAATTTGATATCTTGTGAATTGACAATTTTTTTTATTTTAATTTAGGAGGCTATATTGTGTTTTCGTTCGAACTGTTATTGAGCAATAATTGCTGGAAGTCCGTTTCGAGTTTTGGTTTGGGCTTTTAAGTTTAGCTAATATTTTGCTCGTTACTTGTTATATAGAAATTCTATACCTCGCATACAGGGCTACACAAAAGAATTCACGTGTACCATTCTCCTTACTAGCGGATATTGCTGAAGGGGAATTTTGAACTGACGTATGTATTTACTAACTTAACTAAATTTTTGCATGCGTTTAGTTAATAAATACAAATCTATACATCATATAGAGAGCTGTTTAAAGAATTCGGATAATTTTCTTATTGTAGATGGGAATTGCTGCAATTTGGTGTTCAAATGTGTTACGAGCTTCCAATTAGAATCCTATTTCAACTTATTAAACAGTGCAATTTTGTTACATTTTTCTGAATGTGTTGGAAAGTATTTCATAACCTATGCTTGACGCATGATTTTTTCTTGCTTGTTAAGGGGGTCCGGGGCACAAAAATCTTCAAATTGAAAACATCAAACAAATTGAAAAAGAACGAATATCTTTTGGACAACCCTGTAAAAACTAATGTAGCAAAAGCGTTCAAACTGTAGCTTATGATTAAGTGCCTTATTGTAATAAACTGTGTTCATTTTTATGAGAATAGCATGTATATTCATAGAGAAATTAAAGTTTGTATAAAAAGAGTCTCAGATTTTGCCATGTTTTTTGCTTAATTTGTAGAGTTCTTAATATAAAAAAGTTCTTTTCGGAAAATATGACAAATAACATTGTACACAATACCCTAATATCAGAATGAAAAAAAAAAAAAAAAATTGTATGACAAATCAACAGTTTTACTAAATAATGATTCACTGCGCTTGCCCTAATGTAAACAAAATATAATTTGCATAATGTGTTAGCTAAATGTATAGAGCAACATTTGTAAAAGTCTCAAAAACATAGCTTGAAAATTCTGAAAATGATCGTTGACAGAATAAGCTCGAAATCCGTTGTTTCCAAAAGGAAGCAAAAAGAAGAGGGGTTGTACCCATATATCCATTGATTAATGCCAGTATAGCATACACAATATTGCACGTACTACTGTATTTTGATGTCTGTATATGTGTAGAGAAAGTATGCAGCCAGTTCAGAGTCCGGTTATTAAAGGAAATGTTTTTAAAGGTATATATAAATATTATACAGACATACATACCATAAATCCAACTGGAGTGAGTGATTAACCAGAGCCAAGAATCGAACCCGGAACCACAGTACAGAAGACTGCTGCTCAAACCACTGAGCTACTCCGGCCGATACCTAAGTCTGCAATTTCTCACTAATAAACCATGTTGGGTGAGTCACCAGCCATCTATACGACAGTCTTAAGGGGGTCCGGGACACAAAAATCTTCAAATTTTCTAAAAAACTTTTATTGCATTAAAAAATTTTCTGTTTTATTCTGCTTAAAATGACGTATAAATCATGTTACTATCTCAATTAGAATAGGAAATGTTAATTTTTTCGTTTTGATTTGTTTTCAAAATCTAGCTTTCAAGCTATGGTTGTCGTGAAAACTACCTCTTGTGAAACTCCGCCTTTCTTCATGATGGGTTTTTTCAGCATTTCTCGAATTTAAATTGTTTTAAGTGCAGAACTGTTACAGATAAACGGTTCAAACTCGGAACATGGCTTTTTCAATTGGTTTACTTTAATTTTGATTCTGCAGATTTGGAAAAAATATTTACTTTTGAAAATATGATTTTTTTTTTCAAAATGATGTTATATCTTTCTTTTCTAATTTTTACTTTAAACATTTTTAATTTTTATATAAATTAATATTTTTAAAAATAGTGAATCAAAATTAAAACTTATATATTTCTATTTATGTAAATGAAAACAAATTGAAATTCTACAAATAATATTCCGAGTTATAACGATTTTAAATTACACCACTTTTTTAATAAATTTCAAATTTTAATTTTTTTAAAAACATTATGAGAAGTTTTATCATGTGATTTGTTTGCAAATGATATGGTTAACCATCACAAAAAAATTCAAAATTTTAACTCAATAAATAAAAATTATTTTAAAATGTGTCCCGGACACCCTTAATTATAGAACAGGTAAAATGCTTTTCAAATATGCATTTCTGCTATAATTCTATAAACACAACAAAGTTATTTATCTTCGTCTTTAGATCAGGAAGAGTTTCGTTGTTCCCTGCTTAATTTACTTTGGTGTGCCAGACAACATTTTTTTGTTCGCGATTTCATCTTCAAAAAATAAATAAATATATAAATATGATAAAATGAATAAAAATAAAAATAAATAAGTGAAAGAAACCACTTATACTAGACATTAACTTTAATAGTATTGATGCATTTTATACTAGATTTTAATATCTCATTAAAAAAGGATAAAATATTTTTTAGAAAATAACATCTCTCTGTGAATAATACAAAAAAGAAATAGCCTTTCTGGCATAAAATATGTAATATGAACTTTAAAAGTTCGCTGTTTTAATTAAAAGGCGATTAAAATAATAATAGAGATATGTTACAATTTAAAAATATACATTTTATTTAAAAACTTCTTAGTAGGCTTTACCTAAGACCTTTATCAGAGAATATTATAATAACTAATAGCTGTTTTTTACACAAATATGTTATTTCGTTTTAAAAACGAGTGAGTTATAAATAAACAACTTTGATGAAGGGCTTACTAAAGCCTGAAAGTACTAAGAAGTTTTTAAATAAAATCTATATTTTTAAATTTTAACATCTCTCTTTTATTATCTTAGTCGCCTTTCAAGTAAAACAGTGAACTTTTTAAAGTTCATATTACATATTTTATGCTTGAATCAAGGTGAAATATTGCGTTTCGTCTTCTGATTTTATTAACTTTTCAGGATTTTTATTTTTATTCATTTTAAAGTAGCCAGGTTTTTCCTATCATAAGTTTCACCCTTTTTTACAGAACGTTTCCTTCCCATTATCGGCAGTTGATTATTAGAAATTCATACTTTCAATTTTAAAACGTATATTAGTCCAGGCAATAGGGAATTTTACCTAGCAAAATTAATGGTAGTATTGGAAATCGGCTTTCTAGATGTTTTTTGGGTCGCTGAATCCGAATTTGTAACTTCCCACCAAAATTTCCTCCGGCAACCTCCCCAAATTTTGGTAAAAAGCCCCCAAAAAGGTTTTTATTAAGAAAATCAATTTTTTTATTGTTTTAGAGAAAAAGTATCTAGAAATTCAGAAAGTAGATAAAATTTCCAACAAATTAGATATATGACATTATGACTTAGGATGAAGGGGATCTGGGTTAGGATCTGACTTAGGATAGGGGGGATCTGCCTCGGAACATGCGCGCGGTGCTGCGTAAACTAAGTTGCGCAATTCCGCTTAACCACTCACCCGTTTACATTCGCCCTCCCATCTCCCCTCCGAATTTTCTCTATAACATTTACTTTAAGATTTTTGGGTCGCTGAATCCGAATTTTTAACTTTCCCCCAAAAATTTCCCCCCGAATCCCCCCCCCCTCCAAATAGTTGTTTTTAACCTAAATTTCTTATTGTTTTAGGGGAAAAGCATTACGAAATTCAGAAATGCTTTCCCCCTAAAACAATAAGAAATTTAAGTTAAAAACAACTATTTTGGGGGGTTTTCGGGGGGGGGGAATTTTGGGGGTAAGTTAAAAATTCGGATTCAGCGACCCACAAATCTTAAAGTAAACATTATAAAGAAAGTTCGGAGGGAAGATGGGAGGGCTAATGTAAATGTGTGAGTGGTTAAGTGGAATTGCGCAACTTAGTCACGCAGCACTGCGGCGCATGTTCCGAGGCAGATCCCCCCTTCCCCTTCATCCTAAGTCATAATGTCATATATCTAATTTGTTGCAAATTTTGTCTACTTTCTGAATTTCTAGATACTTTTTCTCTAAAACAATAAAAAAAATTGATTTTTTTAATAAAAACCTTTTTTAGGGGCCTTTTTACCAAAATTTGGGGGGGGGGGGTTGCCGGGGGGAAATTTTTGTGGGAAGTTACAAATTCGGATTCAGCGACCCAAAAACATCTAAAAAGCCAATTTCCAGTACTACCATTAATTTTGCTAGGTAGAGTCCCTATACGGTCTCTATTGCCTGGGCTATATGTCGAAAGTATACTTATATAACTTCACATGGGGCTCCTAGCAGAACTGAAAGAAATTTACTCTTAAGTAATATTTTTCTGCGTTCCCTATTTCAGAATTATCCAAGATTACTTCGTTTAGGACTTTCAAAATATTTGAATAATATTTCGAAACAGTCTTATATATACCGTTAAGTGGTTTCATTAACCTCTTTAGAGATTTTTTTTTTTGTGTGTGTGAGAAAAATAATGATTTAATTTTTTACGATTTATTCATTTTATATTAATAGGAATCCAAAAAACACACAAAAAGGGAAAAAAAAAACTGTAAAAAATCACAAAAAGACCACATTTGTGGCCGCTGAGCGTTAATAAAGTAAAGTTTCAAGTATACTTTGACTTATAAGTGCATATATGTGCACAACAATTCTCAAAACTCTGCTTTAAGTACTTCTGGCTTCTAGGCTTAATTTAATTCTTGCCCTAGCACCCCAATACTTACATAAAATGTTAAATTATACTTACGACTGTAACAAACTAAGTTAAAAATGCTATAAAAATGATAAATACCTTTATTTAAATTAATAAACTAATCATAAAACTGCATTGTTCCATCTTCTTTGGTGAATGGTATTTCATATTACTCCTGATAACTGGTTTGATTCAAGTGGATCTATTTTCTTGCGTACTACATTGTATAATTTCATGAAAGGTTTTGCAACAAGGGAGATATTGAATTTATTCATTTTATATTTCAAACGTTTGAAGAAACCAGGAAAATATTGTAAAGTGGATAATATGGAATTTTGTGGATTGAAATTTCTTTTCTTCTTATTCTTCAAGCTGATAATTAGTTTGTCTATGGTGCTTTCTTTGTATCCATTGTTTTTTGCAATATCATATATTTTATTTATTTCGGTGTTTAACTGCTCGGGGGTACAGACTGTGAAAGCTCTTCGAATAGAATGTCTAAATGCAGAAACTTTGTATGAAAAGGGTGCTTGAGCATTATGAGGCATAATTGATTGGCTGACTATGGTTTTTCTGTAAACAGTGCGTTCTATTCCCTGGTGCGTCTTGATTAATAATACATATAAATAAGGTAGTGTACCATTCTTTTATATTTCCAATGTAAATTTAATTTCAGAATCAAGGCTATTAATCTGGTTTTAAAAGTTATTGAGCAAGGTATCTGCATGTTGCCATGTGATAAAATATCATCCACGTATCTGATCCATGTACAACTATATATGGGGTTATCAATAGAGATATTTTTACACAACGAGAATATTTGCAATGATTCAGTGTCCCTTGAGTTACCTAAAAGCTTGAAAGAGATGCTCTGCATGTTCGGTAACAATAGTAGAAATTAATCCACGCTCACAAATATCCAATTTCATTTTATTTATGTTTGCACTGATTTTCATTATGCTTGAATTCTCGTGACATTATTTACCAAGTTTGCAAAAATAGTTCTATCAAGAATGATTTTGAAAATGTCGCCGTTTCTGCGATAAAACGTACGTTAACCTAAATAAAGGCATTTTATCCCTTTTATAGCATTTTTGACTTATTTTGTTTCATTATAAGTGATTATCATACATATTCTTACGATTGTTTTAAATAAAAACACCACCTCGAACGATAACTGTACACATATGTGTACGTTTGTTAATTTCTTATAAAATAAAAAACTAACAGTAAATTTATTTCTTGCATTTCTACAAATTATTAATATATAACATATTTAATATATTTGATGTTATTTTTTATCAAATATTAACGATTTGTTTAAATAATCTGACAACACTGACTGACGAAAAAACGCTTTTTTATATCTCTAACTGTACATCGGTGCAGCCAAACTGTAAAGGTTTTACTTATCTTGTTGAAGGATTCTGCAGTGAATGAGTTCTTATCAAATTTTTATTCTTTTTATTATTGACAGTAACTATAATTATAAAAAAAACTAAACGTCTAAATATGTGGCCAAGAGCGTGAATTGGTAAAAGAAAGTTTCTTTGTGTGAGATATTGCTGTTTGAATAAAAGAACAAGTTTAATACAATGAAAGACTAAACGTGTTATGTAATATACTAAAATACTGCATTATCCAGAAAAGTTATTATATAATACATATAATAAATAAGTATTAGTACACATTAGTAAATGCACAAAAAAGTAAAAGAATATTCAAAATTTTATATAATTCCTCCATTTGTAGCAATACTTTTAATTTTTTGAATGTGAACTTCTTTTAAAATGAGCAAAAACTTATTTTTTCATTTTGTTTTACAATCATACTCTGCATGTGACACTTATATTTTTAGTTCGCAATATTAACATTTCCCTTGAAAAACAGACGGCCATATTGTCATAGAATAAATTAATAACTTTCGAATTGCCTCGTTAAAAATAAAATAACCCCGCTGTAGAGCATACGTCGCACGTTTGGAACCACTAGTCTAAGTGTCTTAATTATTTGGAGGCAGAATGTATTGATTTCACTTTTTAAAGTTACTTTTGACAAAAAATGCAAATGATAAAAGAATGACACTGAAGAAACAAATGATTTTAAAATTTCGCCGTCAGAGATTTAATCTACCTGGGCGTTGCTTAGATGTTCATCCTTGGATTGAAAAATCAATACATGATAGATGTTGTGTGGTGTAGCATAAAATTCAAGCTTCAAGATTCAATGAAAATCCTAGACACATTAGGGAGTAAGGCGGAAACACCCTTCTTAATGAAGTTGAAATTATGAAACTTGAATAACAAATTAATTTCTATATTATTCAATATACAATATATCCTCGATTTAACAATTTCCTCAATTTAAGATAAATTTTAACAGTCTGGATTCATTTAAATTTATTTCTATGTTGAATGATCCTCGTTTTAACGATAGTTTTCCCCTATTTAACAATATTTGGATCGATTTCAAATATTTTGAACGCCTTTCTTAGTTACAAAAATTGCCAGGTTTTTCTCTGTACTGGCCGATGTGTGATCATGAAGAGTTTTATTTAGAGAAATTTGAAAGATCAGTTTGGTATGACACGGTATACATTTCTAACCAGAAGTTTTTATTTATAGATAATGTGATCTGTGATTCTTGAGGAAATATAATTTAGATTTGAAACTTGTTATTTCAAACATACAACATTATATGCTATTCTAAAATACTTTGAAATTTAGATGAATGTTGCATACATTTCTGAGTTAAAAAGTGTGTCTTTCATACAGAATGTTGAGCTCGAAAGTTGTGCAACAAGTTACATTATCCTCCAAAAGTTAAGGAACAGGGACTGGATGCTTTCGATTGTACACGGTTTGTCGAATATCTACCAAAATTATTGTCGAATTGTTCTTGAACTTATGGGTTGTAAAGAAGATGATTGATTTCATATTTTTCGGTGAAGATTTAGTCGGGATGACAATTAAGGGGGCTAATAATACATATAATATTAAAATAATATATGCCATCATCTATGTAACAGTAAATGCTGAAAATGGTTTGTCACTGCGTTAAATAACTATTTGGGTCCTGTTCAACGTTTGTGTATATTTGTGTATATTCAAAAGTTGTTTGCTTATTGCATACAGAGTTTTCAACCAAATTTAACGCAACTTTCCGAAAACCTGACAAAGAGCAGTAGCAACAGTGTACCGCAACTAAAACATGAACATATTAAATATTTGATGATATATGGATGATACATGAAATAATTTTTAACTGCGAATGCGTGGAAGATGTCAAAATTTTTATTTCATAATTTGGTAGTCAGCTATATTGGGCAACTTCTAAAAAACGTTCAGTCAAATATTGTGAAAACTCAGAAAGATATAGTGAGCTGACTGAAAAGTTGTGGAAAATTCCTTATAATAAAGCTATCTTTAGAAAGCAACTCACTATATCGCCCCTATCTTTGTGAATTTTCACAATGTTTGACTAGACATTTTACATAAGTTGCCCTAAATAGCTGACTACCAAATTATAAAATAAAAATTTTAGAATCTTTCATGCATGCGCAGTTAAAAATTATTTCATACAACTGCCCATATCTCATTAAATATTCAATATATTCATGTTTTAATTGCGGTATACTGTTACTACTGTTCCTTGTCAGGTTTTCGGAAATTTATGTTAAATTTGGTTGAAAACTCTGTATGCTATAAAGAAAAAACTTTTGAATTTTTCACAGACACAGTAACATCATCACGAATATGAGTGCTATGCTTACACAAATGGACACAAACGTTGAATAGCACTCAAATAGTCGTTTAACACAGTGGCAAACCATTTTCAGCATTTTCTGTTACATAGGTGATCGCAAATATTATTTTATTATTAAATTTATTACTACCCCCTAATTGCCTCCCGGCTAAACCTTCACCAAGAAATATGAAATCAAACATGTTCTATTCATCCCAGAAGTTCAAGAACAATTCGCCAAAATTATATATATGATATTCGACAAACCGTGTACAATCGAAAGCATCTAGTCCCCGTTTCTTAACTTTTGGAGGCCAGTGTATTTGCTGTATTATTCAATATATGCACCTAAACATGTTCGTTTATTTTTACCATAATATCTAAGCGCAACGGTTCCTAAAACATCTTTCAATTTCATGTAAAAAAATTCTGATTATTTGACAGCTTAGTATATTGATTTTATGTTAATATTATTTATATCAAAAATACAAATGACAGGAGACTGACGCAAAAGAAGAAAAAGTGATTTTTTAAACTATCGTCTCCAGAGATTTATCTGTCTAGGCGTTGCTAAGATGTTGAATCTCGGATTTAAAAATCAACACAAGATGTAAATTTTGTCATAAAGTATAAAATTTAAGCTTCAAGATTGATTAAATATTCAAGATAGATTATGGAGTAAAAGAGAAACAGTATTTTCGGACGAGATTGTGGTTCTGGAGGCAAAATGTGATATTGAAATCAGTGTTTGGATCGTACAAAGATGAAAGATCTAGCATATTTTGAAAATTCAATATCGCATTGTATATGTATCTAACAAGGGAACCCCTTTTGGTATTGCTCGCATCTATCATTGAGACCTGGTGCATTTTAAAGCCCTATATTACGAAGTTTGAGAATCGATAAAATTTTTCTGTTAAAATAATATTTCTTGATTTTTCAGCAGTATAACTTTCTGAAGATGCAATTTTCGAGACCACTTATCGGACTATTGACATGGAAGTTTTTTAAAGAAAAGCATTTAAAAATGAAAATTAGTTAATAATAAGTATAAAATATTAAAAAAGTTTAAAAATTCCTTCAAGAACACACGAATTTGATTTTGAAAAATTGCAACATTATATTCACATTTTTGGCGGGAAAAAGTTTGCGCTTTTTTCATAAGTAGAGCTTTCCGGCAACCTTAGCCAAATGTCATAGCTGTTTGTCTTATGTGAGGAGTGGTTTGGAGTTTGGAACTCAGTAGAAATTGTAATGCCCGACCTAATTAGCCACAGTAATTTTTCTAAATTGTGTAAGAATATTAATTTACTTTATGATTACTTTTACCAAAGGACCATTTAATACAGCAAACTTTCATTTTAAACATTCGAAACTTTATTCCATTCGATTTCAAAAGAAAATAGTTTGCTTATTTTGTATTTCACTAAAAAATAGTTTTCAATGATCTTGAAACCTTGCATAGAAATATATTTACTATTTATACATTTAAAGTTTCCACAGATAAAAAGAAAAAACTTAATTCTTGTTTCTTATGCTATCATTTATCAAACAAATCCAATCTGATATAATTCTAATATGTATTATCCATTTATTCCCGGGATAAAGCGGACGGAAAAACTGTAGCTCCATATTTGGCGACTTAACTCCTTTTTGGTGTGAAATAAACAAATAAAAATGTAATAATAAAAAATTAAAAGTATAAAAAAGTATATAAAATTTGATTTTAACAGAGAAATTTCATTCGTTCTCTAACTTTTATGTATAGATATACAAAATGTACCAGGTCTCGATGCTAGGTGCGAGCAACACAAAAAGTGGTACCCTTGTAATGTAAATTATATTTTTATTACAGAAGTACAGCTTCAAACGTTGTGCATCAAATTAATGGCTAAATATTTCAACCAGTGGACATGCGCAATTATTTAGCAATATAATCTTTGACATTGTTTGCTGATACATACATGTATTTTATTCTTTTTTAATTAGCAGCAGTTTTTTTTAACCAAAAGACGTGTTTTAATAAAATCTAATGAGTATATAGTATGACAAAAGCCTACTCAAAAATTTGCATGATGCGTCCATAATCGCTGTGTGGTGTATGTGTCGGAAATAAAATATACAGGGTGTATCTTAAAAAGGGGGAAAAACTTTATGGGATGATAGTACGCAGCTATACGAGCAAATTCCGTCACAGAATGTATGGTCAGAACGCAAGCGGTGAGAAGTTAAATGGTAGCTTTCTACTGTCGCAGTTGAAGAATTGACATAAGAATGAGGGGAGATACTTCAAAAACATTTTATTAACAGGGATGTAATTAATACACATATTCAAAGAAATTGCTCAAAAGATCCTCCGTCAGCTGTAATGCACGATTCACACCTGCATAGTAGGGACTGATGCACATTTGCGAATACACCAGGCATTTTCCGAATATCACCGGCAACAACGGCAATCCTGGCAACTAGATCCATATCGGCTTCAATGGGGTGATCATAGATTACGCTTTTCATATGGCCCCACAGGAAAAAGTCCAAACACGAGAGATCCGGTGATCTTGATGGCCAAGCTATGGAACCACCTCGACCAATCCATCGCCCTGGGACAGTGGAAAATTACCTTATAACTTCTCACTGCTTGCGTTCCGACCATATATTCAATGACGAAATTTGTTCGTATAGCTGCGTTTTATCACCCCGTAAAGTTTTGCCCATTTTTTCAGATACACCCTGTATATCAGTGGATCAGTGCGAGAACTCCAAATTGAAGTCTAATTTTTTCGGAATAGTCTAATATTGACTAATCATTGGCAAATGGCAATTTCAAAATATTTATAGAAATAATTTTTTGAAAAAAATGAAATACGGAGAAAATATATTTAGTTTTAAAATCTTTTAAACAAGTCTCAACTGTTTTTTTTTATATCAAGCAGTATAATGAAAACAGAGTAGAACAGCCTTTTCTTTTATCATTTAAGTCAATAGCTTGGCTTCTTTTTTTTACCCGTCAACGCCGCTCCCCCCCCCCCTCCCTCTCAAAAGAAACACCCACACATAAATAAAATTCAGATTACAGTGTTTTTATACAAATTGGTATACTAAGCATTGTTTCTTATTATGCACAATATTTTAATTTTTTGCGCATGTTTTCTCATTATGTGTTTTCGTATCGATTCAAAAAGTCTGAAAATTGCATAATACTCGGGCATCACCCATGTATTATAGTAAACTAGCTAAATTACTCGGCGTTGCCTGGAATTTTAAGAATGTTTGTTTTGAAAAACCAATTTTAAAATTTAACATACAACATAAAAAAAATAAAAACAACAATCGAAGTGTTGTAGACATGAATCAAATGAAAACACGATATAAAAATGTATAAATTTATATAACAGACGCAAAATAATACAGCTATAAATGAACTTATTTTCATTCATAATTGAAGCAGTAATGTTAAAAAACGCCAATATTATCATGCTTCAATACATTTTTTCACACTTATATGACGTTATGTATTGACCACGTCCTTTATATTTCCAATAGGACGTAATATTCCTTTTTTTTATTCGTCAAATTAATTAAATAATTATAATTTTACATATGGATATCATAAAACAGAAAAATTATGACGTAACATCCATTTTTGTTTTTAATTCAACAATTTACTTTATTTTCATTTGTCACGTGGAAATCTTGCAGTAGAAAAGTTATGATGTAATATTCCCTTTTTAGGTGCGTTCGTAATTATATAAATACGTAGCACCTATAGTCGTCGTTCAGTCCGTCCGTCTGTCCGTCCGTCTGTCCGCATGTAACAGAGCAAAAACTACCCAACCGAATGGTCTGAAATTTTAAAGATATAACTGTTGCAAAATTTTGTCGAGCCACTTCAAATTGTAGGAAAATCGGATGTATAGTTTAATTACAGGGACAGTCAAAAGTTTTTCTTTACATTACGGCCAATGGGAAAAATTATTGCAAGTGCATTTTAATGATATTAGAGCCTTCCGAATGATCTGAAATTTTAAAGATATAACTGTTGCAAAATTTTGTCGAGCCATTTCAAATTGTAGGAAAATCGGATGTATAGTTTAATTACAGGGACAGTCAAAAGTTTTTCTTTACATTACGGCCAATGGGAAAAATTATTGCAAGTGCATTTTAATGATATTAGAGCCTTCCGAATGATCTGAAATTTTAAAGATATAACTGTTGCAAAATTTTGTCGAGCCATTTCAAATTGTAGGAAAATCGGATGTATAGTTTAATTACAGGGACAGTCAAAAGTTTTTCTTTACATTACGGCCAATGGGAAAAATTATTGCAAGTGCATTTTAATGATATTAGAGCCTTCCGAATGATCTGAAATTTTAAAGATATAACTGTTGCAAAATTTTGTCGAGCCATTTCAAATTGTAGGAAAATCGGATGTATAGTTTAATTACAGGGACAGTCAAAAGTTTTTCTTTACATTACGGCCAATGGGAAAAATTATTGCAAGTGCATTTTAATGATATTACAGCCTTCCGAATGATCTGAAATTTTAAAGATATAATTATTGCAAAGTTTGGTTGAGCTATTTCAAATTTTAGGAAAATCGGATGTATAGTTTAATTACAGGGACAGTCGAAAGTGTTCCGTTACATTACGGGGAATGGGAAAAATTATTGCAAGAGCATTTTAATGATATTACAGCCTTCCGAATGGTCTGAAATTTTAAAGATGTAATTGTTGCATAGTTTTGTTGAGCTATTTCAAATTTTAGGAAAATCGGATGTATAGTTTAATTACAGGGACAATCAAAAGTGTTCCGTTACATTACGGGGAATGGGAAAAAATTATTGGAAGTGCATTTTAATGATGTATCAGACTATGCGCTTTATGAAGTGCAAAAAAGTATACATTCAGTACAATTATGGGGTGCAAAAAATAATTATAAAACTAGTTATAGTACGAACGCACCTCATTTGCCACGTTTGACGAGCAATTTCCAACTTGTTTTAAATTCTTCAAACCATTTATTTCATTTTTTTTTATGTGGAAATTTTACTGTAGAAAAGTAATTGTCGAGTTTTAATTTTTGGCGACAGCTATAACGAAAAATGTTTAAATTTGATTGAAAATTGCTGCTAAATTTCTGTTTTTTTATAAATTAAAAATTAACTATAAGTTATTCCGATTGCGGATTACTTTAGTTGCTTCGGCCGTGTTTTAATACACATGTACGTAACATTTCACAATTCTGGCTTCCAAACTGTGGATTTGTATAACATTACAGACAGATAGACAGACAAATTTTCATTTTTATATATTAGATATTCCAAGTTCCGCTCATTTTGCCACTCTCATGTTTTTTGAAACTATGTCGCTTCAGAGTCAGGAAATATGGAGTAGCTCTTAATCTGGTTATATTACTATTTCTATTATTATCCTTGTTTATTATTACAGAACTTCATGTAAATAGTTGCGAAAGAAAGATTTGTATACAGGGTGATTCATAAACATCGAAACAATAGGTCTTAAATATTGCCTTTACACATATACTTCCAATTGTAAAATTTCGTAAAAAAAGATGCAAAATTTGATGATATAAGTTGCAACTCTATGGGGATCTATTTGAGAAAATACGAAAACTAAATTTTTATACGGCCCCCGTAGGGTAAAATTTCAAATTTCAAATACTTTCATTATGCGAATTCATTTATCACTCAATTCCCATCCCATATGTACTTTAGTACATATTTAGTATACATTATTATACTAATTCAGAAAAATTCCTACAGTCATAATTTTCTAGTAAATTTTGCATGTATTTTAAAATATACATTATTCAAGTGTAATATACATATATGTTTTTAGGTGCGTTCGTAATTGAAAAAATACATAGCATCTATAGTCGTTGTCTGGTCCGTTCGTCTGTCCGTATATAACACCGCAAAAGCTACCCATCCGAATGTTTTGAAATTTAATATATACAATCGTTGCAGAATTTTGTTGAATCATATCAAATGCTATGAAAATCGAATCAAAACTTAAAAAGATATTAATAAAAGTGTTCTTCATTCTATTAAATCCAATCATACATAATAATATCCCATGGCAGGTAATGATTCATGGTTGCTAGTGTGATTATTATATTAAGTCTTACCGAATTCAATGATATTTCATAATAGGTAATGATTCTAGGTTGCCTTTGTGATAACGTCTTATTGAAGATGGAGTCCTATTATCTCTGTATTACTAAATTTAATATATAGAATCGTAATGAATTTTGTATTCATGCATTTTTGCGTAAGAGTGCAACAGCTATTGCACTAAGATCTGAATATTTATAAAACTAGTTATAGTACGAACGCACCTCATTTGCCGTACAAGTTTGATGTACAATTTCCGACTTGTTTTATTTAGGAGTTTTTCTATACTTGTGAGTAACAGTGAAGTGATGTATTTATCAAATTTTAAGTCAGAACGCAATAAGGGGCCATCCACAAATGATGTCACGCTTGGAGGGGGGAGGGGGTTCATGAAATTGTGACAGTTTGTGACAAGGGGATGATAGGGGTTAAGAAGAAATGTGACATCAGACATTTTGGTTAAAATAAAAACATTAAAAATCAGCGGATTAAATTTTAAAGTTATTTTGAAATTAAAGTATTTTGTGTTCATACAGTAAAGGTAACATTTAAAGCCTAATATATTAAATTCCATTTAGAATTCCAAAATACTACTTTTTTAATTGTTCTTTCATATTAATATTTTATTGCTATTTTATATTAATTAAGTTTTTTGTTGTAAATCTTAATCTTTTATCATACAAAATAAGTACACGAATCATTTTTATTATTATGCTCACAAATGTCATTAAAACACATAGTTAAAAGTTTCAAAATAAAATTTGAAATATGATCTATAACATAGTACTTTGTTTTTGAACTGCAAGTATATGTTTATGTAATATAGCGTGACATGTGACAAGAAAGGGGGAGGGTATGGTGAAGTGTGACACTTTGTGACAAAGGAGGGGAGGGGGGGTCAAAAATATTGAAAAAAAGTGCAACTTCATATATGGATGACCTCTAAGCCACTAATTCACAATCCTGCAAAGGTTGTGTTGTTTAACTTTTGATAATTGAATTTTATGCATTTTTTAGCGCTGAATCCGAAAGTGACCTTCATTTTTAACCATCACGTCAGGATTTTGCAAATCGTAAATTTCAAAGCTAAAAAGGTCAAAAAATAGAGAACATCTGATACTGAAAAGTACAGGAAATGGTAGTGTTTCTTAATTTTTGATAACTGATTTTTATATATGTTTTCGCGCTGAATTCGAAAATGACCTTCATTTTTAACCATCAATTTCGGATCATAAATTTCAAAGTCAAAAAACAGCAAAATTCTGATATTATAAAATAGATGTGATGGTTGTGTTTTCTAAATTTTGATAATTGACTTTTATATACTTTATAGCACTAAATCTGAAAATAACCTTCATTTTTAACCATCACGTCAGAATTTTTCGCAAATCATAAATTTGAAAGTTAAACTGTAAAAATTTTGCAAAAAATCCTGACGTGATGGTAAAAAATGAAGGCCATTTTTGGATTTAGAGTCACAGAATATGGTAAGACTCAATTATCAAAAGTTAAGCAATATGTCACAACCCAAATTTTGCAGACTTGTGTTATTTTTGAATGAGTGTTTTTGACAATTCTGCTATAGAATAATTAGTTTTAAATAATTTGGTTATAATAATAGAAATCTATTGCCACTTAGAAAGATCTGAATTTTGATAATATGTGTCAGGTTCTGATGAATAGATACTATTTCGAGGATGAAAGGTATAAGTATGTTCCTCCATTTCATGTATTTAAAAAATTGCAACATGCAGAATTAGCATTTATAGGGGGCTCCAAACTGTTAGACATTTGACGAGCAAAAAATAGGCATAACAGCTTACGCGCACGATTACAAGTATTGCAAGTAGAATGATAATTTTGGTGCCTACTTATACTTCAGATTATAATAATTACCCTGAACCTAAATAAATTTGCATTGAAAGCATTCTTATATTTTTAATACAAAATTATATTTAGCTAATACAAAATTTTGAAGATTTCAACAGTAGAATCATCTAAAAAATATATTTTTTTGAACGATAAGAAGGAAAATATAGGTTCAGTTTATACAGATTAACATAAAACAAGTGCTTTGAAAATTTTAAGAAAAATGTTCAGAAGTTTTTGAGATATCCTGCGCGCGTTTTGCCCCAAAAAAGTTATTTGGAGAAAAATGACTTCAAAGTTTCGGAAACGGCGCTTCAGCTATTGAGCGGGTACACTTCTAAAAGCAATAACTTCTGTTCTAACAGGAATTTCAAGGAAAAATTTTATCTAAAAGTTCGGAAAAGGTAGAAATTTAACATCTAAAAAAATTTAAATTTCGAAAATTTTGAAGCTTTAAGAGTCCTGAGACGCCTTAAGGTTATGTTTATTTCCTATCTTGAAGTTAATCTTAGATATTATAGTTAGATAGCATTAAATGAACAATACTTTTTTGTCAAGGAATAGCAATTCCCCTGCCTATTCAAATGCATACCTAAGATAAGGCAGACAAAATAGTTTCACCAACAATCTAGTGAGATAATGGACATCACGGGAATGTGACAGTTGAGGTTTGATGAAGGAAAGCGGGGCCTGGTGGGAGAGGGGAACTCCGCATAGGCTGTTTTGGGAGATGAGTGAGATAGCTGAGAGAAATCAGTTCATGCGTGGACCTGGAAGTGTGTGGTCACTTTTTCGCCGAGTAGAGTTCTCGTAAAAATTTCAAAAAATATTTAAATAATTAATGTTTATCAAATATGGAGGGAGCGTAAAATTTATTAATATCATCTAAACAATATTAGATGGAATATAACTTTATTCAGATGCTAATGACATTAACAACTTCTGTAGAAAGATACTTTTGCAACAAGAAAAGAAATATAAAACACCGAACATCCCCTCAAAAGTTATGTTTGGGCATATATAATATATAGTAACAACTGTATAAAAGGCAATACAGAAATAACCAGTAGCGGCAAGCTCAAAACTTACTTCGATCTCATACATGTTAATACTTGAAAATTCGCTATCACAGTGCCAAAACAAAATGACAATCTATGCTCATCTCCATCAAAAGGGTTCTAAAGATATCATTGAATTATGTGCATTTTAAAGGGCGTTTTAAAGGCATTTTAAATTTATAAGCATAGCATCTTTCAAACAACTACAGTAGAACATGGATTATTCGAAGTAATTGGGGCCAACCATCTTTCGGAAAATCGAAATTTTCTGATAATCGGGAATGCTTCAATTTTAAGATTAAAGAGAAATATGTGCACTATTTCTTATTATAGTAACAAATGCTTAATAAAAATAAAGCAATAGCAAAATAGAAACAAGAATAAATTACCTGAATTTTAATTTTGAAATTGGGTACCTTTTACATATATCACAAGGGTTTAAAAAAATGTTTTGTTTGTCGCAATTTCGATTACCTTTGCTTTGAAGCTCTGTCACGGAGTTTTTTTTAACATTATTAGTCCACCAGTATCACAGTCTTCCTGCTGCTCCAGCCATGCCAAACCTTTTGCAAAACATTCAAATGCTTCAGAATGACTAATTTGTTCGTTTTCTTCGTTCCACTCCGCAGTTTACGGGAGCTCAAGTTTAATTCAAAAGAACTCTAAGAAAGGCGTTCAGTTCAAAATTATTTATATGGACTCGTAGTTCGGGAAGGAACGTTTGCACACACGGAATATGATAGTTAAAGGAAAAAAAAAAAAGCTTTTAAAATGGATTTTACACAGAAGAAATATGATAGTAAAAAACAACAACAACAAAAAAGCTTTAAAAATGGGTTTCGGTCTAAAGAATTTCGGATAAAAGAGGTTCTACTGTAATTGAATTTCGGCATCCAACCTCTTAGATGTCTCCAACAAAAACTCCCATCCCAAAGTGCATAAAAGCGACACCTGTCGCACTGTATACACCCAGGCTTAATAAAGATCTATTTATGTGAAAGTGTAACAGAATATGAATTTTGATTAAATTCTGTGCATTAGTTTTTGAGGTATAGCTATCACGAAAATCGTGAAAAATGCAGCATAAATATTCCATCTGTTATACGATTACAATGAAAAGCTAATCAGAAACTTACATCAAGGTCCAACAGTGTATGAAGTTTGATGAAATTCCGTGCATTAGTTCTTAAGATATGAGTATCGTTAAAACCGTGTAAATCCTAAAAAATGCAGCGTAGCAGCGCCACCTGTTGGAAGATACACACCAAAACCTAATCAACATCAATTTATGTCAATGTTTAATGAATCTAAAGTTTGATGAAAATCCGTACATTAGTTCTTGGGATAGAACAATTGCGGAAATAATGAGAAATGCAGCATAGCTTCGCCACCTGTTCTGCGATTTACACCAAAACGTAATGAGAACCAAATTATATCAAGGTATAACTGAATCTAAAATTTGTTGAGATTCTCTGCATTAATTCTTGATCCATAGTAATTGCGGGAATTGTGAATAATGCACCATAGCATCACAACTTATTGGGCGATTTATACCAAAAAGTAATCAGCAAAAATTTATATCAGTGACTAAAATAAGTGAATCTGAAATTTTATGAAAATTCTTCCATTAGTTCTTGAGATAGAGCTATTGCGGAAATCGTGAAAAATGCAGCACAGCAGCGTCACCTGTTGGGCGATTTGCACCAAAAACTAATCAGCACCATATAAGAGAGACTAACTGAATGTAAAGTTTTATTAAATTATTCTTTGCATTAGTCCTTGAGGTAGAGCACCCACAAACTTTGTGTCACATTCAGACAGACATTTTGTTAAAACATGTTCTTCGGGATCTGTGACCCCTAAAACGTATTATAAATCCGTCGAAAACCGGAATTTCACGTGTCCAATATTTTTTTGTTGCAATGATAGAAGCAAGTAAAAATGTAAAAAAAAAAAATAATAATGATTAACTACAAAATTACATTTAATCGAATCCGAAGAATTCAGAAATTTGAGACGTTAATTTCAAAAGACGAATAAATGAACATTTTCTTATAATTTCGGGAACTCTTACTTGCCTCAAAGGCATAGTTAGGTACCTTGATTAGGAGGAGCCCCAATCCAACACCATTGGGTATCAAACTTGTAATTTTTATCTTTAAAATTATTTAGTGTTTTTTTTTCTGGTATATATTTTTGAACAATATTTCATTACAGTAATAATAATAACAATAACATTCCAAATACTTACATTCTTTTCCTTCGTTTTATTTAAAATACAAAAATGGCCAAATGCTGTTGCCGTTGCCCTCATTTGTATTGTATTAATTTCATGTAAAACATAAACCTTTCATTCATTTAACTTAAAATACACACATTTAAATTACATATATTACTTGCACTTAAATCTTATATATTACACACATTTAAAATACATGCTTTTCACTCATTTCATTTAAAATACAAAAATGGCCAAATACTGTTCCCGTTGCCCTTTTACTTACCCATCATACGTAGTATAGGGTAACTCTTGTAATCCTTTTAAAAATTAAAAAAAAAGAATTTTTGACGGATTTACCCGTTTCAGACACTGAAGATTCCGAAAAACATATTTTTAGATAAAAAATTTTGCCGTCTGTCTGTCTGTGTGTGTGTCTATCTCACGAACAAATCGAGATAGAGACTTGAAATTTGGTGTGTACTTAGTATGTAATAATGGGAAGAAGCCTATTGAATATCAGTAACCTTGATTATCTGGAACTATTTTTTTCGGACTATCGAAATATTCGTTCTGATAAAAGGTATACAAAAATTTTCGAAATTGTTTATTTGAAGGAGTGAATGTAAAAGACAGTAACAAAACATAAATTTTGCATAAAGAATGAAGTCGATCGGATAATTAGTGGCCGAGATATTTGTAATCATACTTTTCACACTCTTCGATTTTTCATGACCACGTATTTCATTCAAATTTCAATTCAAGGGCGGCTAGTTTAAATATATTTTTAAATTGTATTTTGGAATTTCAATGAATTCTATAAACAGTTTACACATGTTTTATTTTCATATTTTATATTATGTATATCCATGATGGGTAAGTATTACGTTGGCCCCCAACGACTAGTTTTGTATTGTATTAATTTCATGTGAAATATAAACCTTTCATTCATTTTACTTAAAATACGCTTTTTGTTTAAAATACGCACATTACATACATTTAAACCTCGTATATTACACACATTTTAAATACATGCCTTTCACATCATTGCATTACAAAATAATAATAATAAAAATAAAAAATTAGGACATAAATCAAAGCCTTTTTTTGCATTTGAATTTTCTTTTTCGTATTCATTTCCTTTCTATTTACACACGCGAAAAATAAAGTTGCCATTAGCGAGAAAAATATGCTGTAAGCGAAACTTATACCCGGCTAACATAAAGGTACCTAATTATGTTGATTCAATTTTGTCTTCGCCCACTCAATAAAGGCACTGCTACGCTACTTTTTGCAATGAATTTTATAGCTGCATCTTATTTTATATCGGTTAGAAATGTACTAAATTTTAAGATTTTGAAGGTATTTGTTGCGCACACATAAATAGTCATAAAAAATATCTCAATTTAATAACATCAATCATTGCTACAATTAAGAAAAACCCGCTTGTATTTGTTTACAGAAATAACTGTTTTTATTAATCATTTATATACTTTCATTTATTTATTAATTTTAAGAAAAACCCAAGGTTTCTTCCTCCTTGATATTAGCTTTCAGTGCAGCTGCAACAGATAATCATTAAACGCACTCCAGGCTTTTGGACTGTACGCACGCTACATCGCTTGCAGCGCTGCCTACTTTACTTCACCGCACCAGGGGGAACCCTGTTTACTTAATACGCAAATCAAGGTTAAGTAATATTAATATAATGCTTGTGTAGTCAGTGTGGATATTTGATTTACAACTCAAAACCCATCTCACGACATCCAAACAATATTAATTAAAAAATATATGTGTCTTTCTATTTTAGAATTTGAATATCCGTTAGGGATCGCTTCTGAAAAATACTTTTTTATGCGCTAATTATTATAACTCCAAGTCAAATTTAAAGAATGCACGATACTCCGTAATTGTTGATGTCTAAAATGCTATTTAAATTATAATATTAGAATAATAAAAAAGAAAGTTTTGTGATTTTCCCAGCATACCAGTATTTTATCAGGAAGTTGCATTTCTAAAAAGTTATTCATTTTACAGTAACTGTTATTTGAAACTTAAGCATCGCACGCTCTAAAAAAGTTACTTTAAAAATTAAATAACGTATTGAATATAAATTTTAATTAATAAATGTGCAGTACAGGTATTTTTTATAATATAACGAGGGAAATATAAAAGTATTTATTCATAACAAAACTTGCCATATATACGACATTGTAAGTAGATAAAAAAAACAGCGTTTATAGCATCAAAAACACATTTAGTTGTTGGAAACTAGTTTTGGTAGCCATAGTGCACCGTCATCAGTACAAAGTATGATATTTTATTCATATCAGTGCAAAATATCATGACGGTACGCTAAGGTTACCGAAACTAGTTTGCAACAACTAAATGTGTTTTTGTGCTATAAACGCTGTTTTTTGTATCTTATATTGTACTGCGCCAAGTAATTTCTTATTTTAATATACGACATTGCTTTAAATAAATGTACATGGTGTTTCAAAACATATTCTGAAATTATTACTAATTTAAACAGCTTATAATGTCAAACAACCTTAATTTATTCTTATTCTAATAGGTTATGAATCGTTTCTTTCATAGAAATAATGGGTTGAAAGGTTACATATTTTCACTTATTTATAATTTAATATGCGTAATATTTAATATCTTATACATGGTGTCCCAGAAAGGAGAACTTATTTTTAAAAATGAATAACTAACAAACGAATAGAATTATTAAAAAAATTCTTTCAGGAAACGAATGTGGGAAATCTGGAATTTTGTTTAAAGTACTTTATTATGTTAGCTGAAATTCTTACCGACAGATGGCGCTGTGGTTACTGCATTCATCAACAAGAGTTGAAAATTAAATGGCAATATTTTCAATATGTCTCCATTCATCACAATAACATGTCGGAGTCTTAGAATGAAATTAGTTCTTGTTGATGTGAAAACTTTCACCCAATTGGTGATATTCTAAAACAATGAAAATTCTCTCTTCGAACGAATACACCATTTTGAAGAATTTACGCAACGACAACTACTGTTTCCCTTGAAATGGTTACTACTGAACTTTCACTGATCACGTCTACTTCTGTCTGGTATTCACGTATCCTCCGTTTGTTCTTATAGCCACCAAAATGTGCTGTAACGCCATCTGTCCGTCAGATTTCGAACTATCATAATAAAGTAATTATTAATAATTATTAAGATGCTACATGGCGAAGAATGATATAACAAACGTACAACTTCAAAATGTACAACTAACAAACGTACAACTTCCGTACAACTTCAAAAATTGATTACAAAAAAAAAAAGGTCTACAGCAAAAATAATTACAACAGTACATAGAGTAACTCAAAAAGTTTTTTCTACTACCTAAGTATACTTCTACATGAGATCCTTTCGTTGCACGCGACGTTTCCATGCGATGAAGCATTTCAACTGCAAATTCGAAGCATTTCGCATAATTCGAACACTTTATTATATCATAATAAAGTGTTCTAAACAAAATTCCAGACTTCACACATGCGTTTCCTGCAGGAATTTTTTTTAATAACTCTATTCGTTTGTTAATTAATCATTTTTAAAAATAGGTCCTCCTTTTTGGGACAACATGTATATTTTTCATATGAACGTTTACATTACATTTATTTTGAAAGCAAAACGCAGTATCTCTGAAATCGTCTTTCAATTTTGTGTCAAAATCTTCCGAGCATTTGACAGTGAAATGTGTCAATATACATTAAGTTAATGTTATTTTTATTGAAAAATGGAAATAATGGGGATAAGGACATGCAAGAAACAAATAGTTTTCCAAATGTCTTTCCCAGCGATTTATCTGTCAAGGCTTTTCTAAGATGTTCAGATGGAAAAAAATCTATATAATGTTGAAATTGAGTGAGTTTGTGTGTTTGAATGTAGTTCAAAAATTGAATAGAAATCTGAATCAGATCGCGCATTTCGAAAGAAAAATTTATTTAAAAGGAAATTAAAGTTCTGACAAATTACTATACAGGGTGTCTATAAAACGTCTCACACATTTTAATGTTTGAATATGAAATGCGCAGCATGAACATTTCATTTACAGGAGCACTCGAAACAATTCTGTTGCATTATGGTCTATGGGAAAAAATCGTTTGCAGTGTATTTTAATGACATTATACTATTTCAAATTTAATGAAATTTATATAAATCACTAAATTTTACCACAAAATGTATGCTACAGAATAGGGCATGCATAGCATTTATCGTTCATTTAGAGAGACACACAACAGAAATCCGTTACAGTGCTATATTTGAGCAATAATTGCTTGAAATTCGTTTTAAATTTCAGCATGTTCTTTTGAATTTAACTAAATTTTTGCGCTTTACTCGTTATATATAAATTCTATACCTCACATACAGGTTTGCATAAAAAAATTCACGTACCATTCGCCTTATTAGCGGAAATTGCTGAAGGGAAATTTTCACTGAGGTATGTATTTCTTAACTGAACTAAATTTTTGCACGTGTGTAATTAATAGATACAAATCTATGAAGCATATACAGGGCTTCTCAAAGAATTCGTACAATTTTCCGACTGTAAATGGGAACTGCTGAAATAGGGTTTTGAAATGTGTTACTGGTTTCCATATGGTTGAATTAGACATCCTATTTCAACTTATTAAACGCTGCAGTTTTGTTACATTATTCTGAAATGTGTTGGAAAGTATTTCATAATCTATGCTTGACGCATGATTTTTTCCTTCCTTGTTTAAGCATATTTGGACCTGTATTTCTGACTTTTATCTTTTTGTCATTCACGAAGGCTCTGCAAATGATGTCGGGAGAATTTCTGGTACTTGTTAGTTATCCCGTCGACCAATTTCGCCAAACTATGTAAATCGCCAAACCACCCGCCAAATTATGCAAATTGACGTAATTTTTATTTTAAATAACGCAAGAACAAATAAATTAGTATAACATTAATAAAAATACATATAAAACGTCGAAATAAAAATCACTTGATGACGTAATCACGCGTTGTCAAGTGAATGTGACATTTACGATCAATCAATATTGGCATTTAATCTTAGAATTTGGCGACAGTAATTTGGTCGACGGGATAACTAACAAGTACCGAATTTCTATAACCAACAATTGTCAAATAAAATTTGAAAGACATCCATTTATGAATATATAATACGTGATTTATCATATTGATAACCAAGCGTAGAAAAAACCATGTGAAAATGCACAAACTGGGAATGTAACCTAGAACCCTTGGAATAGCACTTCAAGTGCTCTACCAATTCAGCTACGAGGACGATGCCCAGCTTAGCATTTCCCACATATGTTGGTAAGGCTGCAACAGCAGCACAAGTTGGAATAGTCTTCGTGAGCACATAATCATGTGGCGAAACATGAGACACAAATAAACCCCGCATCGGTGAACACATATATAATTTTAATTAATTTTCAGCAGTGAAATTACGCTCAAAATTATTGAATAGATAATACGTGATTTATCATATTGCTACCGAAGAGCAGAACCAACAATGTGAAAAATGTAGATTCCCGGATTGGACATTTTTCACATTGTTGGTTCTACGCTTCATTAGCAATATGATAAATAACATATTATATATTCAATAATTTCGAACGTAATTTCACCGCTGAAAATTAATAAAAAAATTAATTAAAATTATATATGTGCTCACCGATGCTGGGTTTGTTTGTGTGTCATGTTTCGCCACAGGATCGTGTGCTCATGAAGACTATTCCAACTTGTGCTGCTGTTACAGCCTTACCAACATATGTGGAAAATGCTAACCTGGGCATCGTCCTCGTAGCTTAAGTGGTAGAGCACTTGGACGATATTCCAAGGGTTCCGGGTTCGATTTCCGGCTTCGACATTTTTTACATTGTTGGTTCTACGCTTCGTTAACAATATGATAAATCACGTATCATGGAAGACGGTAGTATTTCGAGTGACGCAGCCTTAAGCCTAAAATCGTATCGTATCGTATCGTTAAAATCGTATCGTATCGTATCATAGAATTCGTAGATGGCGGAACTCATATATACAGCTAACTCGACATCAAAGAAAACGGGAAAAGCCGCCTTTTAATAACTCAGCAGATATATGTCTTATTGTTCTGAATTTTCTAGAACAGTCTTATATCTGCAGTTTAATCGTATACTGAAATTTTTGCATTTCTACGTGCAGTATATTTTGAGATCTAAATAGCCATTTTTAAAGTGAAAACGTTGGTATAATATCGAGGAAGTTCCTAATTTGAAAATCTCGAAAACGGTTCTAACGATTATTTTTAAAATGATACATAATATAAATGTGATTAAGGCGAGGTGAATAACACTTTTCTTTTTTCTGGGAAAACTCTCGTTCGTTAAATAATTCGATTTTTTTTTCTCTCGAAAATGACACGGGCGATTTTTTAAAAATCAAATAAATATGTTTCAGATGAACCAAATAACAATTTACTTGTTTCCAGCAAGACTCTTGTTCGTTATATAATGCGCATGAAAAATTGGACTATATTTCTTCGCCATTCTATGGAAATTTCACCGAAAATGCATGACACTGTATTCATACACATGCTTTCTTTTTAACCACTTTTGGGAAGAAAAATTTTGTCTTCCCACTGGCTGAGTGGCTAAGGGCCATCGTTTACTGACCTTAAGATAGGCAGTTCGATACTCTTGGTACGTGTTTTCACATGTGAATGTTTTTTTTTTTTTTTAAAGTCTGCTAGTTGACTATTATTCTCAGTTCCTTTGTAATTTTTTTAATTGCTATTAAGTTAAATAAAATTACAATTATAATGACGCCAATTTGATGATGATTATTTCTTGGCAATTTTTCAACAATAAAAATATTACCATAAATTTTATAAATATATTTAATTTCAATCACTTTACAAAAAATATACATTAATAATTATTATTTGAATATAAATTACACGATCAGAAACGTAAAAAAATAATTCATTTCAGCTCTTCTTTTTATAATATCAATTTTTATTATTATGACGGTCAATCAATATATAATCACTGACATCCATAATATTATTATTATTATTATTATTATTTTCCTTGCATAAAAGCTATTGTGATGTAATAATTCTTTTATAATAAATAATTTAGTTGAAATGTTTTATTTATAAATATCAATGAAGTTTGATAACCCCGAGACAATTCTTTTTATTTAACTTTGCAATATTTACAGTTTACATAATAAGCATATCAGAATTCTGGTGTCGCTATCTTTTGACGCAATTGCGTAGTATTATAGAGAAATGTTTGATAAAAATTTTGAAGTAGACAGTTTTTAAATCGAAGAATTATTTTAAGAGATATTTAATGTTAAATCTGGATAAAATTGTCTCATTAAAAAAGTCTCATAGGAAAAAAAAAATATACATGGGAATTTAATCATTTTCATTCAATTTAATCATTCAATAGAAACTCGAAGTTTGCAGAGTGCATTTGTTATTTTTAACTTGCCTAAATTTTTTTGACGGTTTATTTCAATTTTAAATTAAAATTTTCAGAATTTCCAGAGATATTTTTTACATATTTTAGAAAAGGTTATTTTAAATTGTTGCCATATGTTAAAAAAGCGCAAAGAATAATATATCCTTTAAATTAAAAATTTATTCACACGTGACTATTATAAACAGAAAAAAATCCTTTTAAATTAGAATTAAATGATAACGTGTTAAAAGCAGGAAAATATTAAACATTACGTCATAAAAATTGTTTTTACACATGCTTACTTAAAATGAAAGAAAATTATAAAATAATCAATTATTTTCAAATTAGAATTAAATGATTACGCATTAAAAGAAGGAAAACATTGAAAATTACGTCATAAAAATTATATTTACACGTGAATATTAAAAGAAAAAGAAAATTTTTAAATAATAAATTCATTGATATGTGTTAAAAGTCGTAAATGGAGGAAATTACGTCATATTGGCCAAAGTGGCCAAATAATAATATTGCAAAACAGTTTAAATTAAAAAATATATTTATATGAGAGATTTATTTCAAATTTCGAGATGATATTTTTAACTATAGTTGCCAATTTTAAGGTAGCACAAATAATAATATTATCTTTCTAATAATAAAAATATTTTCAGTTGAATGTTACAAAGAGAAAGGAAAGTTTGGTGAAAATTATGTCAGATTTAAAACGTTGCATTTAAAATCTCTTGTTTAAAATCATTTTCTTATAGCGTTGTTAAAAAATACCATAAAGCAAAGACTCTGTTGACTTAGTTCCTTTTATGTTTGGTAATTTTCAAATGTTTAACTAATCTTATTTAATCAAGCACGGAAACAGCAACTAACATCAGCTGATTCGGTCTTGAAATCCCTCAGTAAAAGGGAAACCCGTTTACAGTAAGATCGCCATTGATTTTTTAATTATACAGAGCAGCCTCGATTATCCGAGCTAATTGGGACTGTTAGTAAATCGGAATCGGAAATCTCGGTTAATAGAAACTGTGTGTAAAAACTCGCCGTGCTTGCGAATTTAACATCTCTTTAAAAAAAATATATAGAACGTTTTTTAAATAATAAAAATAAATATATGTAAAGTTCTGTTTCACAGCTTAACAAATTTAAAAAGAAAATCAACTACCAGTAGTAAATTTTAAAATGCAAATTGAAAAATTTACGAAAGTTCACACAGCCACTGGAAACAAAGCATTGTCGCTATTGACTTCTCAGGGTCCAATGTTTCTTTGGAGTTGAGTGCTTTTGGGGGCAGAAGGGCCTGTATGGCACGGACAGTGAGCTAAAGAGTGTGGTTATTTTTAAGGCTCATTCAAAAGGGAAAAAAAATCAGACTTTGTTATCGGCTCGGTTAACAGAAACCTCGATTAATCGAAGCTCGGTTAATCCAGGTTCTACTATAATTCAATCTTCCGTAATCTTTTTAAAGCAGAGCAAATTAATGGACTTTAGCACAAAGTCACATAGCTGATAACTGCCATGCTTGTTGGCCACCTTTTTTTCAAAAAGTTTGCTTCGCCTTATTCAATTAATGAGATATCTCTGATAAAATAAGTCACATTTTCCCGTTCTAAAATACTAGTATCCAAAAATCGTAGCATTTAACTGACACTACAAGTACTCATGGAACTAGACTATTTTAAGTCTGATTTTTATTATAGACTATATAAAATTATTAAAAATATATATTATGATAGGAACTAGCGGGCTTCGTCCGCTATTTACGTTACGGATATAAAAATCATGTTTTTTTTTTTTTTTTTTTTTTTTTTTTTTTTTTTTTTTTTTTAGGGAAAAAGAAATAAAAACCTTTTTGACGATAGGTTTATAAAGACGCATTTTGTATTTGTTATATTTCCGGAGATGAGGAGGGGGGGGTGGGACTATTTTGATTAAATATCGCAATTAGTCCACATGGCAGATATAATTATGATAGACACTAGCGGGCTTCGCCCCTCTATGGCGCCTTATGGTTCCAGCTTCCATAACTCAGAAACTACCTTTCGGACATCAATGCAACAGATTCCAAACGTTATAATTAACTTAATAATCACCCTATATAGCATTAAAGTAAATTTATGAGTACTGCATACTATTTTTTTTATCGTAATTTCTGAAGAGAAAAAATTATTTCGGTTCCATTCTTAGGTACTGGTCTGAAAAATTTTGAAAAGGGGGGGAAGGAGGGGACATGAGACTGCTGTTTGTCAAACAACACAACGGGGTCTGGCTTATTCAACTTGGTTTTTGATGACTTCAATTGGAAGGTGGTTTGTTTAAAAGAGTGCGTTCCCTGCCCCATGAAAATTGGAACTATTGGTGCACCATCTATGTAAGGATTTAATAATTATAAATTAACATTTTGGATTTATTAATTTAAGGATAAAGTGTTTTTAAAGGAATATCAAATGAAACCCTCTGTGCGATCTGCGATTATACTTACCCACTTGTTTTTATATACAAACTGCTATAAGGAAAATTGTAATAAAATAGTAAAAATTAAATCTGCATTAAATCCCATAAGTATCTTTTTTTAATCATTTTATCACTAACCTCAAAAAAGTAATGATATCAATGCAAAAACCCTTGACGGGTTAAAAGTTTCTGACGCAGCACTTTATCTTATGCTCTAAGAATTTTAAATATGGAACTTAAAAATACTGATATCAAATTTTGAGTGACGTTATGCTATTTCTTAAAAAATATATTTGTATTTATTTCATCATTTTATTTTTGTTTTATTTATAATCGCATGTGCAAAAGTTATGTTCAACATGAAAAGCTGCATAAAATTTTATTCGCTGTTGCTTTATCATTTACATCTCTCATAAATTCAAAATATGAGTTTTAAAAGATATGATATAAAATTTAAGTGACGCCTTGATGTGACTTTAAAAGGTTTGTTTTAAAATTCAATTTAAATTATTTTTGACTTGGTTAAAATATTTTTTTACATCTACACAATACTTTTAATTTTCCAATTCACTGTTAAATATATCACTTTCATTGAATCTATACTATGCATTGAAATGTATTTATTTCAATAAATTGATTTATCTTTTGTGTCACGCTATTCAAAATTGTGAGTAAGATTTATGTAAATGGTTTATTTGCGTCAAACTATCCTTTTTCATACATTTCATGTAGTTTGGACACAATGACGCAAAGAAACCATTTACATAAATCTTACTCACAATTTTGAATAGCGTGACACAAAAGATAAATCAATTTATTGAAATAAATACATTTCAATGCATAGTATAGATTCAATGAAAGTGATATATTTAACAGTGAATTGGAAAATTAAAAGTATTGTGTAGATGTAAAAAAATATTTTAACCAAGTTAAAAATAATTTAAATTGAATTTTAAAACAAACCTTTTAAAGTCACATCAAGGCGTCACTTAAATTTTATATCATATCTTTTAAAACTCATATTTTGAATTTATGAGAGATGTAAATGATAAAGCAATAGCGAATAAAATTTTATGCAGCTTTTCATGTTGAACATAACTTTTGTACATGCGATTATAAATAAAACAAAAATAAAATGATGAAATAAATACAAATATATTTTTTAAGAAATAGCATAACGTCACTCAAAATTTGATATCAGTATTTTTAAGTTCCATATTTAAACTTCTTAGAGCATAAGATAAAGTGCTGCGTCAGAAACTTTTAACCCGTCAAGGGTTTTTGCATTGATTATATATTCAATAATTTCGATCGTAATTCCACTGCTAAAAATTAATTTAAATTATACATCCTTTTATGATTTATCTGGAGTACACGCTGTTTCCTTAATTGGAAAACTTAACAGTGAAAGTTAATAAAACATGTTCCTATTTTGGTATTAAAAAGAAACTATAATGATTGTAAATAATCACCGGAAAAAATATATACTGTAAAAATTTAAATAAAAATAACAAACGTTTTGTTTAACTCTTAATCTTCATCGACTCTTCCATCAAGATAACTAACTGTGTCTTTGCCGCGGTTAGAATTGAAACGAAATTGAAAAATATCGAATGAATGTTTGTATTAAACTTAATCCTCCGCCTAATAGACGGCTGCAATGGATCCGAAAGGTAATTCAAAATATTTATTCAAGCCAGAAACTTCTTTAAAATAAACTAAATATGTCAACCATACAGGAATAAGTTAAAGAGTTTTAACCTTTAAATGCCTGGTGTTGCTTTTCGGCAACATACCCAATTTAGGCTCTAAAATACTATTAGAATAATATTGAAGCTATAATGCCTAATGTTGCCAATAAAATACATTCTGAAAATATTATTAAATCGGTTTTCAACATGTAGATGGCAACACTTGTGCTGTTTAAGAATAAAGATAGATTTATTTTTTCAATTGTTGCTACTTGTTCTTTTTGTTTTATTTGGGAGCTTGCGAAATACCCTATTTTGACCTGCAGTGAGCAAGTGAAATTTATTTCTTATTATACTTCCTAAAATTCTTGTGTGTTTAATATTATAGAATTTTATCAAGGCAAATTATTTTTTCAATTAAACACCAGTATTGCCGATGAGTAACAAACTGTTTTTTAGCCGTAAACTATACTTAAAACAAAATATGATTTTTTAAAGTATTTTTCCTATGATTTATTTAAAAAATGAAAGCCAAAAAACATTATTACAATGATTTTTGAAAAATCAGGCATTTAAGGGTTAAACTAGCAAAATCCATGCTTTGTTTGGATTCGCGAAACATTATTTATTAAGATAAATATTTGAAAGTAACAATATTTTTTTTTACATACTTATTAAGCAAAAACTTTACCTTATGTTTTGGTGCATTTTAATTTTAGAAATGTAAATTCAGCCAAATAACTAAGAATTTACTCGGAATTTTTTATTTATGATATAACGAATTTAACAATTACTTTTATTTGTTTACAATTCTTTTGTTGCCACTTTACAAAAAAAAAATCATAATATGTTTTTAAAATGCGTAAGTATCGTCTGCGTAAATGATTTCACATAATAAGAATAAATTGTGAATTTGAATTCTTAACACTGATAAATACTTTTATAATTGAATGTAAATAATTCAATTTTCACAAATTTTAATTGATTAAAAATATGCTAAAATTTTCATAAAAAAGGTATTTTAAAAATTTCATAAAAGAAATCGTGAAACTATTAATTAATCATGATTCTATAATTACTAACCCCATGACTTATTTTTTCTTCTGAAAATATACGTATTTCATTTTTTATTTGCAAAATATGCGTCCGTAATGGGAAAACATGTAAAATAAATTAATTAAAATAAAATGCGGATTCAACCAATAAAAAGCTTCAGATATGCTTTTGATTTCCTACCCCGACGAGGACAATAACCATTTTTCCAAATGGTTAAAAAAAAAAAAAATCACTGGATGCAGCAACCTCGTTGTATTGGATTCTGAAAAATACAAGAACGCTTTGCACACATGAAAACAAAAACAAAAACAAAAACAAAAAAATAATGCCATTTAACAAATTACAACGACCATTTGGAAAATGATTTTTTCAACGACTAAAATTTAAGACATAAAAAATCGCACGGAGTTTATCATGCATTACGTACGCCATGAATTAAACATTAATAGTGTTATGACACGTAAAAATTGCAAGCGACGGAAATCGCCTGCGACTCGTACGTATCATCCACCTGAAACTTATGTATTATCCAAGCATTTCATTGGCTGTTCGGGAAAAGGCTTTTCCATCGTCAGATTTCAAGAAATCTGACAACCCATTTTAAATGAAATTTCATTCTTAAACTTCTAAACATCTCACAATATTACTTTTTACACCGTCGTATAGAGAAAAAAATGTACTTTTAAATGCAATTTGTTTGAAAGCTGTATCTCAATTTCTTTCTGAGTTATTAATTTTTTTTGTAGTTTTTATTACTTTTTTGTCATAATGGCAACAGATCTCTGTTGAAAGTAAAGGGAAATACATATATATAGACCAATCAGAAGATGAATAAAATGCGGATTAAACCAATAAAAACCTTTAAATATGCTTTTGATTTCCCATCCTGACGCGAACAATAACCATTTTTCCAAATGGAATAAGAATTATTTTTTAAGGTTATTATGTAAAAAAACAATTATATTGTTCAAATCTATAGATCATAATTTATTTTTATGTTTAATTTCAAGTCAAAATACTGAATAGTTTTTTTTTTTTTTTGTAAAGTGTACGACAAAATATAATTTGAGTAGCCTAGTATAGGATTCGCTTCGCTCATCCTAATAATGAAGATATAAACAAACCTATGGCATTTGTACAGTCGTGAAAAAAAAGTAAACATCCCCTGCTAGCTCTGCATCAAAACGAACCCAAGCTCTGTTTTTTCCTATAGCAATATCCAGTGTTCTCGCTGGCTTTTAACCAACATTAGCGATTTGGCGAATAAAAAATAAAAAACAGTAGCCAAATGAAAATAAATGTTAGCAAAATAGATTCGACGTGAAACACTGAAATATCTATCTTTAACACCTTATTGTATCCATTTTTTTTAATATGTTCTGAATTAACCTAATTTTTTGTAATTACTCATAAAATAGAAATTCACCTATGCGCTACAGAAACTATTAAAAATAAATACATTCGAAATGCCTCCTAAATGTGTAAATGTTTCAAACATTCTTTTAGTAGTCTGAATAAATGTTAAAACAGCTATCTTTGATTTACTGTTGAGAAAGCATACACTAAAAATTAATATGAGATTTCGACCGGTAGAAAAAATTGACCGGCCAATGATATTTTACGTACAACTGATAAATAGTATGGTTAATTTCAACCCCACATTCCAGCAGAACTTTTCAATATCTGGCACTTGTTGCGAGTAATTTTGTTTATGTTTTAACCATAGCGACGCCGGCGCGTAGACAGTGATTAACTGGCAACAGGCTATCGCATAATACTTTTCCGGTGTTTGGCTGTTTCTAAACTGAATTGATATTGAGTCTATCTCTATAAATAGAGCAATGTAATGGAACGGTGCGATTAAACATATAAAGCTACATCTATCTTTCAGAAACGTGGATAAGTCTTGAGTGTATCGGCACACACACAAACAGAGCAGATATTGAGCACTCGCAATTGGGCGAGTTTCATTGTTAGTTAACGCCAAATTGAAACATTTTGTCGCAATTTGGCGCAATAGCGAGCGGCAGCGAGAACTCTGGCAATATCCAAGTTTGACACCATAAATGAATTCTACATCTTTCAATTAGCCTAAATCCAAATTTGCATGTAATTCGTGCGATTAGTTTCAGAGAAACTAATTATTTTAATAAAATGAGCCTATTTTAGGGGCTGTATCCAAATTGAAGTTCGGTACACCATTGTAGAAATGCTGCAGATTGAATTTCACACTTCTTTTAATCTATTTTTTCTTGCCAATAGGACCATTTCACTCGCTTAATGTGTTTCGACCATTGCCAGCACAAATGTTTCAATAAAATGAATAATATATATAAATATATTTCAAATTATGCTTTTCTGCTCATCATAGACGGTCCCTTAAACCATTATTTTGATGTTTTTTAACCATAATTCTAAAACTACTTGGAAGAAAAAATTTAAATTGAGAGTTCGCATAAAGCAGAACATAATATATGGGGCATTCTCACAATCTTTTGACTTTTGGGGGAAAAAAATCTGGCGAAATTAAATTTGCTAAAATAACATTTTAATCTGATAGACGAATGCCTTAATGATTCAAAATGAAGAAAAAATGGTCAGCAGCGAAAAATATTTTATTTAACTGAGGTTTAACTTGCGAGTTTGATTTTCCTTAGAAGGGACGGTAAGATAAAAAAAGGGGATGGTATAGGAAAAAAGGTACGAAATGGTAAAAAAAAAGGGACGGTAACGATGGAACGGCAAGGAAAATTACCTCCTTTTTCAGGAAAATCATGTTAAGACTAAGTGATAGCCACAATGTTCATTGATTTTTAGAAACATTTGTTAGCATTGGATTAAATTATTATTATTTTTTTTTAATTTACCTCGAAAAGTGCAGGAATAAACCTTGGGAACGGTAAAACTAGCAATAAAGGCACGACCTTGAAATTGACATTTAAATGCTGATTTATATTGTGCAGTAAATTTCCTGTCAAAGAATTTTAGACATTCTTTCTCTAGCATATTTTGCATGAGAAAAAACGTGAAAAAAATTCTGTGGCTGCATCTGAAGGGATTTTCTGTATAAGTTTAGCAAGAGGGATGGTAAGGATGAAAAACCCAGGGACAGACTTCAAAAAATAATATCAACCGTAAAAATGTGTGCAGGTTAATTTTTTGCTACATATTTACATAAAAAATTTGTCCCAGTTTCGAAAAAAAATTACATCGAATTACTTTGATTGAAACAATTTTATATAGACAGCTCCAAACTTAAAAATCAGCATCAGTGACACGGGTCGGTAGATGAGTTTTTCTGGCTTTTGCACCCCAGATATCATCCAAAACTTATTTATCTCGTTAATATTGTTATGCAATCATGCAATGGGATGTTCCCCAGTATATGAAATAAAAAAAAAACACAAAAAAGTGTATTAAAATAAAAATTATTACTCAGGGACATGAAAGTCAAAAGATTGTGAGAATGCCCCATATATCTGTCAAAAAAATTGTAGGTTGCAATTCATATGTTTTTCGAATATTAAATTCACAATTCATATTATAATTATTTTTATTAGAAATTCAGTGTATTTATATTTGTACATTATTGCGAACATCGCACGGTTATACATTTTGGCGTTAATCACATTTTTTGGCGACAAAAGTTGAATCGAAAGCGTAAATAAATAAGTAACATGTTTAATAAGTATAGTTATTTTTACAGTTACATCTGCTAATATCTCCTGTAAGTCACATGATGTGGGAGTGTGACGTCAGACTGATATTGTCCATTAGAATAATTGTGTTAAAATTAATATAGTGCTTCTGATTATTTTATACATTCCAATCTTAAGAAACATTTTTTTTTTCTTTTACAGCATGCTTATAAATAGAAACTAAAAAATATTTGAAAACATAAAACTTAAATTAATTAGCTAAAAAAAAGAAAAGAAAAGAAAACAGATTAAAAATAAAAGAAGTTGTGCGATAACTCAAATAGCATTCCAGAATAAAATGAAATTAAAGTGAATTAATTCTGCAAAATAAAAAATACAAGAAACAATCCAATCGGAGTTATTAAATTTCCCCAATCAATATAAAAATATTGAGATAAGACACAAGAAATAATAATAAATGAAATTAATCTTATGTAAATTTAAATTAATTAAATAAAACATACATAAATACTTTTTCATAGACATCATGGATATTTGCATAAAAAGACTTTAAATAACTATCGAAAAATGAACTTGCTTATATACTAGTAAATCTGCAGATCAAGAGCCTCAACGTCATCTCTGCAACTCATTGTTTTTATCAAACTTTGCGTAATATTAATCTTTCTACAAAAACAAAATTTAAACTATTTAAATTACACAAACATTTATAAAAGGAAAAAAAATATTTCGATGGTTTCAGACATTAAAAGCGTTAAATTAAACACGTTGTTATGTAAGCATATTCTGAAATTCTCACGAGCTACTTATTCTAGTAATTTTTATATAATAAAGCAAATTTCTTCAGGGGGGCTCTGCCCCCCTGAACCCCCGTTGTGTAATTTATTTTGCATTTGTAATGTTCTACTGATTGAGTTAATGATTACCCTATATCTTAGATTTCTTTTTACACTGCGATTTATAAGGATAAGCAATAATTCGGTCAAGCATTTTACGTTATCCTAATATCCATACAGCAGTATTTACTTGCCTGCTAACCACAAATACCTGTATCTAATGGATAAAGAACTTTTGGAAGTGTAAACTGAGACATCTAATTTAGAAATATAATACCTTTATAAATTTTGTTTCCAAAAAATAATTTTGATTACCATTCTGCAATATTTATATCTAAGATCTAATCTAAATATCAAAAAATGTAGTCGATAGCATTAACTTACTAAAATCACCCTAAAGTAGGGGGGCTTCTAAACCTAACGGTTAATAATTCATCATCGTTAAATAGATAAACGTGATTTGGCGCCTTTAAGTATTTTTTGTGATATTCTTTTAATAGTATCCACATTTAATTAAAAATCGTGATGTTACAAATACCGTTGAAATTTGACGCAAACCTATGTTCAGGTCAAATTACGAAAGGTTAACTAACATTTCATTTCCCTTAGCCGGACTTTCTGTTTCATTTTTCGTAATAAGGATTATTTTAATAATTTAATTTATTTTACACTCTACAAGCTGTTACACGGGACGTTTTCACGTAGCATTAAAGTAGAGATAAATGCATTAAGTAAAACACTTCACTCCCCACCAGACATGCCTAGTCTCAAGCTTTTTGCACATCACTATTATTTTTAAGAAAATGTTCTTTTAAATCGCGCAAATGTTTCAATTAAATAAAATAACATTTTCTGTATTAAAATACTGGTATCCAGAACGCCGGAGGCTTGGCAGCTCTGCTCCTCTTAATAAAAACATATATGATTAACCAACACTTTATCACATTTTATAGGAGACAATACGGAATTTCTTATTTGTATGGCCTTACATATATCTCAGTCATAAAAATGTAAAATTTTGTGCCAATTAATGCACGCAATTGTGAAAATGAAATCGTAAACAATGAGAAAAGGAAGGCCAAGTAAAATCGTGTAAATCGAGGAATCTTTCTTCGTAGTGCTGGGAAAATACTGCTACAAAAACTATTTTAGGTGGTATTTGGTGTGAAATGTTTATATGTATTCATTCCTGTCCTATTTATCTTTTTTATTATTTATAATTTGCTTATTCCATTTTCCTTTTGCACGTGAAAATCTTACAAATTAAAATTAACTCTTTGGGAGAAATTGTTATTCCTTTATTTTTTTTTTTTTTTGGCAACAATAAAGTTTATAAAGTTTAATAGAATAATGTCAGATAATATGAAAATAACGAACTTTTTCATTTATAATCAAAATAGTTGAATAAATAAATAAAAATATTATTCTATGTAGTATATAAATACTATTTTCATTTCTGCGTTTAAATCAATCTATATGCAAATATCTATACAAAGGCATTCATTAATTCATTCCTTTTAACTTTGATTTGCCTTAAAAAACAATACATACTTTCACATTTATGATATTTTTAGATGAGATTCAGTTGCTACGCAACGGTTAAAAGAAAAAAAAAAGAAATATAAATAATTTCATAAAATAAAATGTTTTATATTATTCGAACACATGTATAAAATTCCACCATAAGTTATACACCTAATTTAAAAGCTCTGACAAATGTTTTGACAAAATTGCAAACTAATAGGAATAATTTAATACTCTTATTTAAAAATTTCAGCATCCAAAATTTACCATTTAAATCTATTATTCATATGAGCGATTTCTTTCAACAAATGAAAATTTGAAAATCGTCTGACTTCCCATAGAAAAGCATTATATCACAAAATAAAATGTTCTGTATATTCCGAACGAATGAACCAAATTTAACCCAAAACTATACAGCTGAATCCGGGGAGCTCACCAATATACATCCTTAATTTCAAGCTAATCGGATGCTTTTTACGGCAGTAATCGCGGGACAGACAGACTAACTAACAAACAAACAGATGGAAACCAAAAAATTTCGGGTCTCCACAGTAAGCCTTCACTGACGTTTCGGCAATAAGCTCCTTAATAAAGTTTAATTTTGTAATCAAGTTAATGAGCACTAGGAAGAAAACTTGAGTGATACTCAGTATGGGGGAAAAATGTGCGTAATTGCCCGTCTTATTAAATTTTCCTCGATGAGTAACTTCATAATTTGTCATATTAATTTCTTTAAATGTGATGATTTTTTATCAAAATATTTTTGATTTTCATAAAATAACTTGAAAAACGTTTCACTTTTCTGTATTTTCAGCGAAATGGGAGTTTTTAAGACCTAAAATATTCAAATGAGATTAACAGAAAGGAAACAAGTCGGAAAATGTATGTCAAACGTGGCAAATGAGGTGCATTCGTATTGTAATTGGTTTTATAAATATTCAGATCTTGGTGCAATAACTGTTGCACTCTTATGCAAAAATGCATGAATACAAAACTTATTACGATTATATATATATTAAATTCAGTAAACGGAAATAATAGGACTCTCTCTTAAGGGGTCTCAGAACTCTTAAAATTAGAAAAAATGAAAAATAAAGACCATTTTCAACATTTAATATCTTAAAATGTATTTGCTTTTAAGACACAATTTTAGTAGGAATAAAAGATATTAGTACGTTCTTTCATTTCATGTATTTAAAAAATTATAAGATGCAGAATTAGCATTTACAGGGGGCTCCAAACTGTTAGACATTTGACGAGCAAAAAATAGGCATAACAGCTTACGCGCACGATTACAAGTATTGCAAGTAGAATGAAAATTTTGGTGCCTACTTATACTTCAGATTATAATAATTACCCTGAATCTAAATAAATTTGTATTTAAAGCTTTTTTATATTTTTAATACAAAGTTGTATTTAGCTAATGAAAAATTAAGAAAATTTCAACAGTATAATCACCTAAAAAAATATTGTTTTGAACAATAAAAAGAAAATTTTAGGTTCAGTTTATACAGACTAACATGAAACATATGTTTTGAAATTTTCATGAAAAAATATTCATAAGTTTTTGAGATATCGTGCGCGTTATGCCCAAAAACGTCATTTGGAGAAAAATGGCTTCAAAGTTTCCGAAACGACGGTTCAGCTATTGAACGTGTATAAATGTAAAAGCCATAACTTCAGTTCTAATAGGAATTTCAAGGAAACAATTATATCAAAATGTTCAGAAAAGATAGGAGTTTAACATCTAAAAAAAATAAAATTTCGAAAATTTTAAAGCTTTAAGAGTCCTGAAACCCCTTAAGTAGGACGTTATCCCCTTTGCAACCTAGAATCATATGCCCATCATTAGATATCATTGAATTAATTACATGTGATAGGATTTAATAGAATAAAGAAAACTTTTATTAATATCTTTTTAAGTTTTGATTATGCAAAATTATGCAAAGTTTATATATATTAAATTTCAAATCATTCGGTTGAGTAGTTTTTGCGCTGTTATATGTGGACGGACGGACTAGAAAACAATTATACACCGTAAAAAAAAAAAAAAAAAAAAAAAAAAAAAAAAAAAAAAAATGTAGTTCTACAGGTGTAAAGTTAGATGCTTACTAAACTTTCATCTGTAACTCTACAAAAAAGGCTGTAAATCTGTAAAACATGTTTTTGTAAAGCTACAGAAATCTGTAGCTTTACAAATGATTCTGATAAAATTATAGTAATCTTACTAAAATTTTATTTGTAACCCTGGTTACAGTTACATGAAAAGTTCTAGGCATCCCAGTTTCCTAATAAATTCATAGTTACCTTACAGATTTTTTTTTTCGGTGCAAAAGTGTATTATGAATTTTTATTGTTGCTGTTACATATAAAGTTCTAGGAATCCCAGTTTCCCAGAAAAACTTTAGTAACTTTACAGATTTTTTTTAATGGTGTAGTAGGTGCTACGAATTTATATGATTACGAACGCACCTAAAAAAACGAAACAATCTAATCGGAGTTATTAAATTTCCCAAATCAATTTTAAAAAGTGAGATAAGGATGCAAAAATTAATATTAAATGAAATTAACATTATGTAAATTTAAATTAATTAAATAAAACATTTATAAATACCTTTTTCTTAGACATCTTGGATATTTACATAAAGGGAATTAAAATATCTATCGAAAAATAATTCTTGTTTATGCACAAGCTCCTTAATAAGGTATAATTTTGTAACCGAGTTAATGAGCACTAAGAAAAGCACTTGAGTGATACTCAGTATGGAAAAAAGTACGTGTAATTGCCCGCCTTATTAAATTTTCCTCGGTGAGTAACTTTATAATTTGCCTTATTAATTTCTTTAAATGTGATAAATATTTTTTTATTAAAATATCATAGAATTTTCTAAAATAATCAGGAAAATGTTTCACTTTTCAGTATTTTCACCGAACTGGGAGTTTTTAAGACGGAAAATATTCAAACAAGATTATAAGAAAAGGCAGAAATCTGTGCATGACGTAACACTTAGGTAAATGGAGTTTAATTGACCCTTGAATAATAAAAATATTTATGTTATGTTTGTGAAGAAATTAACTACACTACATTCTCAAAGATATTGAAAATCTAAATAAGATTTCTTTTACGTTTTCATAATCCTTAGTTACATAATTAATTTTCATAATTAATAGAGAATGAAAAATCATGCTTCCGGCATAGATTATAAAACACTTCCCAACACATTCAGAATACTATAACAAATCTTTACAATTTACTAAGTTGAAAGATTATGTTTAAATGAACAGTTTCGAAAAAGCATAAAGAATTTAAAAACCCAATTTCTACTATTACCATTAATAGTCGGGAAAATATATGAATTTTGTGAAGCCCTGTATATTTTCTATAGATATTTATGTGGGGTATTCTCACAATTTTTTGACTTTTAAGTTCCTGAATAATAATTTTTATTTTAGTAAATATACTTATGTTTTTTTTTTTTTTTTTTTTTTTTTTTTTGTTTTTCATATACTGGGGAACATCCCATTGTATGACTGTATAACAATATTAATGAGATAAATAAGTTTTGGACGACGTTGTGGTTTCAAATAAACCAGGAAATTCCTATACCGTCCTGTGTCCCTGATGCTGATTTTTAAGATTGGAGCTATCTGTATAAAGTTGTTTCAATAAGAGTAATTCAATGTAATTTTTTTTCGAAACTGGGACAATTGTTTTATATAAATATGTAGCAAAAAATTAGCCTGCATCAATTTTTACGGTAGTTATTAATTTTTTTAACTCTGTGGTTGGGTTTTAGATTCCTTACCGTCCCTCTTGCTAAACTTATACAGAAAATAACTTCAGATGCAGCCACAGAATTTTTTCAACTTTTTTCTCATGCAGAATGCTAGATACCGAGTGGCTAAATTCTTTGATAGGAAATTTACTGCAGAATTTAAATCAGCATTTAAATATCAATTTCAAGCATCGTATTTTTATTGGTAGACTTACCGTCCCCAAGGTTTATACCTGCACTTTTCGAGGTAAATTATATATATATATTTTTTTTTTATTTAATCCAGTGTAAATAACTGTTTCTAAAAATCGTTGAACATTGTGGCTATCACTGAGTTTTAACATGATTTGCCTAAATAGTGTGGTAATTTTCCTTATCGTCTTATCTTTACCATCCCTTTTTTCCCCCCTTACCGTGCCTTTTTTTTCCTTACCGTCCCTTCTTTAACACCCCTTTAAGACAATGCTATACTAAAAATTTTTAGAGTAATTCCGGGATTTATGCCACATAATTTTCTGGAATTTGCGTATAAAGTTCCATGGTGGACATAAAAAAAAAAAAAAATGATGGTGTGCTATGTAATGTTAAATATATAACACTTGTACTGCGACAAAAAAATTCAAAACAAATAATTAATATTTTTTATCAATTTTTTTCTAAAACATTACACTGCGGCCCGTCACCCGTACATTCAGGCTGAGACGCCGCACTTGTGCGGTAGCTATGCGGCGCTTGTAATAAGAACAGAATGAAATTATAAATAAAAATATTTAAAAAAAAATATTCATATCTGGACTATAATTAACGATGTAATAACAAAAGGAAACTAAATGAGTACAATGAAACGTATTACTAAATCCAAATTAATAATTGTTTGACTATTTTCACTATTAAAATTATCAACTTATTTGTTTACATCAAATTTTAATAGTTATTTCAGCAACAACGTAAAATCAATGTATTAGAGAGATAAAAGAAAAAAGTAAAATTGTCTTTACATAATTTATTTGTTAACCCTTTCAGAACCGGCGGCTTTTACACAAATTTTATTTGGTTGGCACCACTTTTTTAAAAGAAATTACCTTTACTTAAGTAATCATGAAAATGCTCTAATTAAAGAAAGCAAATATTACTTTTCTTTTTTACTCGTGCCAGAAACAAATTTTATATACTCTTTATGAAGGTGTTTATATGCACTTATGGTCCCGAATGGGTTAATAGACCTGCTTTTTCAATTACAATCTACACAAAAAGAGTCGAAAAAGCACAGTCTTTATGTAACTACATTTGAAACATGATGCAACGAAGCCAATTACACTTCCTCTTTTTTGGAATAGTTTTCTAAACATTCCTAGCAAAGAGCGTCTGCGTTGCGCGTAATCCAATTTTTCATTATTATCATCTTGGCTTTCATCTATCTTGCCCTTCTTACTTTTTATTTACCCCTTTTTCTCCTTTGGTTTTAGTAAACTTGATAACATGCCTGATATGGTTAGTCTGTGCAAAAAGAAAAGGAAAAGTTAATAACACTTAATCATTCCGTACAAAAGAAACTGCGGCATGTATACCGGAATTGCAATGCGGCATGTATCCCATTTTGCATGGTGCAAACGTCGGCCATCATAGTTACCTCTCATCGCTAAGGGGAATGGCGTAAACATGCACATAGTACACTATACAAACGCTACACATATTTTTGACTTCGAAATCATGCATGCATTTAGTAATTAGTGTATGAAAAGTATTTAAGCATAACGTGTTTAAAAGTTTGGACCGTGAAATCAGGCCCTTACGTCAAAATAAGGATTGTACTTCTACAACCAAACATCGAAATGGGATTCACGCTATACACTGGTTAAAATAATCTCATTGCGCACCTATACTGCGCGTTTGACGACTATCTATCGATAATTACAAGAAATACAAGTGGTGCGGCATCTATCCCGGATGCGGCGACTATCCCGGAGTTACCGTACTAAAAATACTGCATTGTTATTATTTCTTATTTGATGGTCCTGTGGGTACTATGCAAATTCATTATAAGTAAAAATTTAGAAGAAAATAAAAAGTTATAGTAGTAAAATGGTAAATTAAATTAAACTCGCAAGTTTAACTTAAACCTCAGTTAAATGAAAAAAATTTCGATGCTGACCATTTTTCTTTATTTTGAATCGTTAAGCCATTCGTCTATAAATTTAAAATGTTATTTTAGCAAGTTTAATTTCACCAGATTTTTATTCCTGAAATTCAAAAGATTGAGAGAATGCCCAATGTATACTACATGGTATGCTATAAAATAGTTCAATTAAACGTATAACACAGTTGAAAATTTCCATTCAGCTATTTCCGACAATAAACGTATGTTTTAGAAAACTTTTGTGCAGCCCTCCATATGATCTATAGAATTTTTACACACAAAGTAATATTAAAAAAAAAATTAAATTTAAAAACGCATACCACAACTGAAAACACATTTCCAGCAATGATTGTTCGTAGGCTTCAATAATTCAATTATTGTTCATTTTCTTCTGTAGCCAAATTCTTTTGTGTGTCTTTGTAAATGCACGATAAATTCTATGCTCACCACGTTCTATAATAAGAATCTTATATTACACTTCTGCGATATATAGCAATTTCAATATATTTAAAATAGTAGTCTAATATCATTAAAATATACCGCAAACGATTTTTGTCCATAGACCTTAATGTAACGGAATTCTTTTGAGTGTCCTTGTAAATGAACTGTAAATGCTACACACTTCTTTTTCAAGACCGAATATGTCAGAATAAGCATCATTAACGTATATCAATTTCATGGCGATAGGATTATATTTATGTGAGTTACAGCACAAACAGACAGACGTACAGTAAAGTACCGATTATCGGAACTTCAATTAATCAAACTTACAATTATCCGAACAGCCTATTTCTCTCAAAATTTTTTTTAACCGAACTTCCAATTATCCAAACACCCTATTTCACTCACTCTTTTCATGCGAAATCCAGTCCTCGATTAGTGTATCTTTGGGAACCTTAACAAGAGAATAAAAGGCTTGGGGAAAGGGGGTGAAATGAAAACGAATACTCTGAAAATGACCCAGGTCCATCCCATAACGAAGCCTTTGAATGTTTGAAACAGCTTTGAAATGGCTCGAACGGCAGAAGAACGCTGATCCTATTCTGCTAAAGTATTTATGAAGAATTCGAAATATGGCAGCATTGAAAAGAATCGAAAGCTTTTTTTCTTAAATTATAATCTCTGGAGTACAGAAAATGATAAAAAAAAAGAAAAAGAAAATCTTAAATGATAAAAAAGTAAACAAAAAGAAATTAAAACACGAAAGCACTAACTGGTGCTGCCAGTCCTAAGCCGGGATAAAGTGTGAAGGTTTTAGTATAATCAGCAACATCCCTTAAAATGTCTGTTCATTTATCCGAACTTTTGCTTATCTGAACTAGGGTCAGTCCCGACTTCTTCGGATAATCGGCGCTCTACTGTACAGACAAACCGAATTCATAAACACTTTTCAACAATGTTAAAGTTGGAAATTGCTCGTCAAACGTGGCAAATGAGGTGCGTTCGTACTATAACTAGTTTTATAATTATTTTTTGCACCCCATATTGTACTGAATGTGTATTTATTTGCAATTCACAAGTGCTTAGTCTGTAACATCATTAAAATGCACTTGCAATAATTTTTTCCCATTCCCCTTAATGTAATGGAAAACTTTTGACTGTCCCTGTAATTAAGCTATACATCCGATTTTCATGAAATTTGAAATGGCTCGACAAAATTTTGCAGCAATTATATATTTAAAATTTCAGCCCATTCGGAAAGCTGTAACATCATTAAAATGCACTTGCAATAATTTTTCCCATTGGCTTTAATGTAAAGAAAAACTTTTGACTGTCCCTGTAATTAAACTATACATCCGATTTTCATAAAATTTGAAATGGCTCGACAAAATGTCGCAATAATTATATGTTTAAAATTTGAGACCATTCGGAAAGCTTTAACATCATTAAAATGCACGTGCAATAATTTTTCCCATTGGCCGTAATGTAAAGAAAAACTTTTGACTGTCCCTGTAATTTAACTATACATCCGATTTTCATAAAATTTGAAATGGCTCGACAAAATTTTACAACAATGATATATTTAAAATTTCAGACCATTCGGTTGGGTAGTTTTTGCTCTATTATATGCGGACGGACGGACAGACAGACGGACTGAACGACGACTATAAATGCTAGGTATTTATATAATTACGAACGCACCTAAAAAGGAGAAAAAAATATCCAAAGGGAAGTTACGAGGTATAGATTTATTGTAGGTGGTATTCTACGTGTAAATAAAATAGAACTAAGTAAATTACAGAAAATACGGAAAAACAGAACATAGAAATTCATTGTAGTTTTTTTTTTTTTTTTTTTTTTTTTTTTTTTTTTTTATCAATTTAATTAGATTTTGGTAAAAATCCTATTGAATATTAACATTCCACACTTATATCTTATTCATTAAAACTGACATAAATATGTTTTCTAAAACTCGCAGGGAAATATTTTATTAAAATTATACATCATATATTTTTTTATATATTTACAAATAAATTCTTGAATAATATATAGATTTGGAAATATCAGGTTGTGACGAAAGTTTCCCGCCACAGCTAATACGGTCTGTGCAAACAGTTCGCGTTGACGTGTTTGCTCATATTTTGTCAAACGATTTTTGGCATTTGAAAGAAACAGACTTGCTTTATAACACTGTGTTGTGAAATTTGTAACAAAAATATTGTTATCATTAAGTACAAGGTGTCTGAAATGGAACTATCACGCTACCAGATTAGAACCATCATTTACTTCCAGTTTGCAAACAGTCAGCTACAGAATGTTACCTAATAAAGTGATAGTGCTATATCATATGACACTCACTGTAAAAAAAAAAATGGTAACGTTCCATGTAAAATCCAGGAACGTTTCGCCTTTTCTCAGGTTTTCAGAATAATTTAGCTCTTTCCTGTGAAATTCTGGTTTTCTTATATGAAACGTTCCAGAACAAAAGTTGGAAACAGCAAAACGCTGCGGCCGCCATTTATTTTTTTTTTTTTTTTTTTTGCTATAATCCGTTTGCTCGCACGCGAGTGTCGAAAACGAATTCCTTAAATGAATGTAAAAAAATCAATATGGAATGCAAATAAATCAATAGACGACATAATCCTTTACGTCTCTATTGTCAAGACAATTCAGATGAAAATACAATACCTCTGTGACATTGTTAAGAGATTATCTCTCGTACTTGTCTGTGGAATGTTTAACGAGCAGTCCGTGTAAAAAAAATACACCTATTATTTGGATCTCCATTAACCAGGGGACCATCAATCATGATTCTCACCGATTTTGATTAATTTAAAGTATGTTTTAGAGTTCTTCTCTAATTATTCTTGTGAAAGGATTTCTTCAAATGGGCCTTAGATTTTCAGAAATTAGATGCCGAGGTTTAGCATACGTTTCAAATACCCATTAGTTTGCATCGCTCAACGTGTCTTTCGTGGTGTGGACGCAGAAAGCTCGCACGCCACCCGTACGGCCTGAGTTCAATGCTACCTCTTGACTTTTTTTTTTTCTTTTTTAATTAATTTTATATTTTAACACTTTATTATAATTTGATTTAAATTTGATATATATTTGACACTTTGAATTGCTGCAAATTTGATTTTTTTTTTTCGGAAAAAATATACAATTACGTTTAGGTTTTTTTTTTTTTTTTCATGAAAATTTATATGTATTTTATCTAACTTGTAAACTAACATAATTACTGACGAAAATCCAAAATATTTTATGTCTAGATTTTTTTTTCTAATTATTATTTACATTTATATATTTTTATATTTTAAGCAAAGTTCAGAAACAATATATCATATATATATTTACTTTATTGAATTTTAACTGAAAATTTATTTTTTCGTGTAAATTATAAATAATAATTTTGATGTCAATTTCAAAATATTTTTTCATTCTAACAAATAATGATAATAAAGCGAAAATTGTCAACTGGAAATGTAAAAATCGTCTGCGGATACCGCATGCTGTGAAATGTCAGTAATGTTTTGCTGTCAACAGAAATATTCCTGGTATTTCGCAGGAAACTTACTGGCATTTCTGTAGAAAGTTTTTAACATATACAGTAAAGTTCCAGTCATTTTCAAGAAATGTTTCTTGGAAATAATGGGCAACTCAGCTGCCCATTTTTTCCCAGGAACGTTGCGGAATTTTTTTTACAGTGCTGTGAAAGTTTGGCGGAATGGTGGTTATATACAAAATTACAGTTAATTATATGTATTATAATTAGTATTATTTAATGGTGATTTGGCGGAAAACTTCCGTTACAACCTAATAGTTAATTAGAACTACGGAATTTAAACAATAAACATTGTAGAAAAAAATAGAATGTAATTGCCTGATTTATTAAATTTTACTCCGTTAATAACGGTATAATTTGCCTATTAATTTCATTAAATGTGATGTTTATTTAGTTATTATAAGTTTTCTAAAAGACAAAGGAAAAATGTTTAAAGTAACTGCATCATAAAAGTAATGACGCATTAAAAAATTTGTCAATACCTGAAAAATTCAACGAATATTAAAATTTCTTAAATTTAAATCGATATAAATAGGTTTTCTAAACATCATGGGAATATCAAAAAATATATATACAGCTACTGATTTTTTTTTAATTACAACTAAATTCATTAATAATGTATAAATTTAGAAATAGTTAATTAGCACTGCGAAATTTAAACAATACACATTGTAGGGGAAAAAATGAATATAATTGCCTGATTTATTAAATTTGCCTTGGGGAATAATAATATAATTTCGTTATTAGATTCGTTAAATGTGATGTTTTTCATTTAGTTATTACAGTAGAGCGCCGATTATCGGAACTCGAATTAACCGAACTTCCAATTATCCGAATAATCTATTTCTCTCAAACATTTGTTTTAAACCGAACTTCCATTTATCCGAACAGCCTATTTCTCTCAAAATTTTTTTGTAATGATGATGAGATTGTGGATGAGATTTAAGATGAAAAAAGAAATTGAAGAAATGAAAACGAATTCTCTGAAAATGACCCAATTCCATCACATAACGAAGCCTTTGAATGTTTGGAAACAGCTATGAAATGGCTCGAACGACAGAAGAATTCTGATTCTATTCAACTAACGTATTTAAGAAGAATTCGAGATATCAGATATGGCAGCATTGGAAAGAACGTCTTCTTTGAAGCAAGCAACAATCGAAAGCTTTTTTGCTTAAATTATAATCTTTGGAGTTCAGAAAATGATAAAAGGATAAAAAGAAAAATTTAAATGATAGAAAAGTTTAAAAAAAAAAAACAGTTTTTAAACACGATAGCACTAACTGGTGCTGCCAGTCCTAAGCCTGGATAAAGTGTGAAGGTTTTAGATTAGTCAAGAACATCCCTTAAACTGTCTGTCCATTTATCCGAACTTTTGATTATTCGAACTAGGGTCGCCCCCGACTTGTTCGGATTATCGGCGCTTTACTGTATTTGTTTTCTAAAATAACTAATGACGTGTTAAAGAAATTTAGCAACACCTGAAAAATGCTACGAATATTAACATTTCTTAAATTTAAATCGATATAAATAGATTTTCTAAACATCATGGGAATATTTAAAAAATATATACAACTACAGACTTTTTTAAATTTACAAATAAATTCCTTAATAATGTATAAATTTAAAGATAGTTAATTAGCACTACGGAATTTAAACAATAAATGTTATAGAAAAATCTTGAACATAATTGTCTGATTTATTAAATTTTACTCGGATAATAAGGATATAATTTGCCTAATTAATTTCTTTAAATGTGATGATTTTCATTTAGTTATTTAAAGTTTTCTAAAAGACAAAGAAAAAATATTTAAATTCGCTGCATCATAAAAGTAACGACGTGTTAAAGAAATTTTGCTATACCTGAAAAATGCTATGAATATTAGCATGTCTTACATTTAAATCGATGTAAATATGTTTTCTAAACATCATAGGAATATATAATATATATATATATATATATATAGTTATAGAAGTTTTTTTTAATTTATAATTATAATTATTTATATTTATTAACCATTTGGAAATGGTTGTTGTTTTCGGTCGAGTATGGGGCCAAATGATGCTCGCATTTTATTTTTTTTTAACGAAATTCAACAATGTTCTTTACTTTTAGAAGAATTTTTATTTGAATAGGTAATCGAAAGATATAAAATCGTTAAAAATTGTTTGAATAGGTAATCGAAAGGCATAAAATCGTTAAAAATTCAAAAAGTTACAAAAAGGCAGGCGCAAATTATCAGATATGGAAAAATCCAAAGCGCCGAAAGAGCGACGCCGAAATGAAAATCGTCTTGCAAAGCAAAAATCGAGGTCTTTAACTCATTATGTAGGCCATGAAAATCGAGGTCTTCAATTGATTATGTAGCCCATGAAAATCGAGGACTTCAACTGATTATGTAGCCCATGAAAATCGATTAGAGAATAAAAGACGAACGCGAAAAAGGAAAGAATCTAATGTTTAATCGATTGCTAGTAATAGGCCATGTCTCGAGGGGCTTCAATCCACTAACGGCGTTTTACAATCGGTCGATTCTAACCGGGAAAAATCGAGTTCAACGTAGGTAATTTGTCGCAAACTGCGGATGATTCGGTGGAACTGCTTTCGATTTGTAAACTGTTTTTCTCCTCGAAACGGGACTTGGAGAGTTTATTGATGAAGGTTTTGGTCGTCTGAAGTTTGATCTTTGCGATCTGTTGTTGAAGAGGATGCGACGGAATTTCGTGGAAGAAATTTAGATTTTTCGGTTAAATGTTGTTACGAAGGTGATTTGTCGCGATCTGTGGATGATTCGGTGGAACTGCTTTCGATTTTTATTTATTCGATTATTAAAAAAATTCCAAATGGTCCTTGTAATCTATTAAATTACAATTTTTTCTCATTATTATTCTTTTCTCTCCAACAATGAAAGAAATCGATTGCCACCATTTTGGAGAAATTTAATAAAAACCTGTTTAAAATTAAAATTAAAGATGGAAAATAATAATGTACAAAATATATCTACCGCGGGAACATCTACAAATAGATGGCTTTCATTTACAACAACAATTAGTAAAAATTGGTTCAGTAGAAATCTCAGTGCAGACGACTAAAAAAACAGCCTCGTCTTTTAAGTATGTAGATTATGCAATACAATGATAACAAGTTTAATAAATTTTATAGCTAATAATGCAGGAAATATTTGATTTAATATACAAAGAGTATATTCCACCAGTTAAGTTTGAATGTAGTATATTATCGCTAAATTCTGTAACGCAAGTTGCATCAGTTTTGCCAAGTTTTAATTACGACCATGTGCTTTATTCATCTTATATACTAGTTATGCAACTCTACAGTTGAATTACCGGGTGTCCCAAAAAGGACTGACTGATTTTAAAATTCAATAACTTCCAAACGGTGACAGATATTAAAAAAATTCTTGCAGGAGGGTTATGCATAAAGTCAAAAGTTTTATTACAGTGATTTTTGATTTTAGTTCGAATTACAAACAATAGATGGCGCTGCGATCAATAGAGGCTAAATTCAGGCTCGATTTTTGGTACTTCGTGGCCCGGATAATACATTTCCATCTCCTTTTTCTGCATGGAACAACAGAAAGGACCCAAAATCGAGCCTGTATTTAGCGACTATTGCTTACAGCGCCATCTATTGTTTGTAATTCGAACTAAAATCGAAAATCACTGTAATAAAACTTTTGACTTTATGCATAACCATCCTGCAAGATTTTTTTAAATATCTGTCACCGTTTGGAAGTTATTGAATTTTAAAATCAGTCAGTCCTTTTTGGGACACCCGGTATATGCCTAAAGCGTTCAATTGGAATAATAATAATGTAATGTGTAATATTTTTTGTTGAAAAAGATAGAAAAGAAATCAAAACATTTAATATGCAGACATATTTATTTTCTCATAGAGTTTTACTTAAAATTGTTCCATCTGAGTAATAGTTGGAATTGGTTTAAATAATTCAAGTCTTGGGTAATCTTTTATTAGATCTTTATAACATTTTTAATAAATGCCCAGCAGCATACGATTCAATGTTTTCTAGCATACCTATATTACATTCAGCATAAAATATAGTAATTTATTAATACCATAATTATTATAAGAAAATATTATTATTAAATTAAAAAAAACTCGTTAAGTGTAGCAAATCCCTTAAATTAAGGGATTTGGTATATTTCTCCTGCTTTGCTTGGAGCGGTCTTGCTATATGTTTTGAACAGTGTTAACATCTTCTTTTTATCTTTATCTATCCTTAATTTTTATCTTTACTTATACTTATACTGTAATCCTCGGATTACCCTCTCAGAAATTTTCAGCCTCTCCATATTTTAAAATTTTTATCTTCTCTATTTTTTATTGTAGTACTATGTACTACGCTTAAACTCTTTCCTCATGGCTCCTCTAGGATTTGCTAGACACTTACTCATCTACAGGGAGTGGAGTAGCACTGCTACTAGGTATCCCATTGAACTGCACTGCTGTTCACTGTTCTGTTAAGTGTAGCAATCCACTTCCATGAATGACTTACGAATCATGGTAATTCGACTGATCAAGGTCGATAGAAGGTAAACACAAGAGCATCACGACCCTTGTAGGCACTTCAAAGATACTGCATCGGTTCAACATTCTGGTATTTCATGTATTAAAGCATTACAGACAAAAGAGCTGTCTGTTCAAAATATTTATTATAAGTTCGCGTATCGCTCCCTCAAAACAATACAAATGCAAGTCTTATCTCCAGATCAAAAAATTCTAGATTAATTTCATTGCTTCCTACAACGGACAATGTTCATTAAGAAAATTTTCTCAGTTCCAACAGACTTATTAACTAATGTATATAAACCTGTATCCAGCGGTAATTCGTTTTGGTGTAACTATGTCAATAGTGATATTGTGTTCCATTTTCGAACTGACAGTTTGGATGTATCAGTAAACTCTCAGATATGTTCACGTTAAATATTACCCCCCACCCCCCCCCCCCACTTTCGAAATAGAAACAAATTTAAAAGCCAATTCTGCGCAAAAAAAACAACAACAACAACAAAAAAAATTACGTTTAACCCTCTCGCTGCGCAACCCGAGAAATGCTCGGGCATGCATTTTTCTGTTTAATTAATACAATTTGGTTATTCCCACCAGTTATTTTTTAGAGAAAACTTTGTCTGATTTAATGAGGACGTTTTCCCCGATTACGATAGTCAAAAATTTCTGTTTTAAAGAACTAGTGACAAAAGATTAAAAATTTTGTAAAAGACGCTCATCGCGAAGAATTACTTACGCAGCGAGAGGGTTAAGCAATAAATTACCGTAGTTTCCCTTTTTTTCCTTTTTAACACTTTCGAACAAAGTTGAAAAGTGTTTATGACTTCGGTTTGTCTGTCCGTCTGTCCGTCTGTCCGCGCTCTAACTCTCGTAAATATACTCGCATTGCCCTGAAATTTTTGGATGTTATTGACGTTTACCATAGCCGTATCTCTATTCAAAGGAGGTTTGTAGCATGTTTAGTTCATTTACAGGGACAGACAAAAGCATTTCACTACATTATGGTTTATGGGAAAAAATCGTTTCAAATTCTTTTTAATGATGTTAAACCATTTCAAACAATTGATATGCATTTATAAGTGCATTAAAATATGCATTCTGCAGAATATGAGGTGCAAAGAATAGTTATTATTCATTTAGAAGTCCACACAAAAGAATTCCGTTACATAATAGTATGGGAGCGGAGGGGGGGATTGTTTTCAGCGTATTTTAATTATGTTAAACTATGTAGTATTTTTTTTTACAGTGTACTATATATTAGCGATGATTGCTGAAAATGCATCTTTTATTATGATATGCTCTTTCAAGTTTTATTAAATTTATGCATACTGTGTATTGTGCATAAATGCTAGTTTATATACAGGGCTACAAAAAAAGAATTCGTAAGGATTACTGAGTGTGAGAGTAAATTGCTTAGAGGTGTTTTTTAAACGAGTTATGCAATTATGCATTACATGAGTTATGCTGAATTACATTTAGTTCACAAAGAGATATTTGTAGAAAAAAGATAAAATAATATACAGAAACACGCAAAAAATTGGATACATGCCGTCTATGGATGATAATTTCTGGAAGTATGATATCAGTAATTTAAGAGTGTTTTAGTTTGAATTAAATATTAGCTAAATAGTGGCGTGTAATAAAGGAACTAAGTTAACTACAGGGTTGTACAAAAGTAAACAAGTATGTTTCCATATATTAGTATAAATTGCTGAAAGGGAAATTTCAACCTGCTATGCATTTTGTTGCTAAATTAAATTTTTGAATTATGTAGTACATGTATAACAACCTACAGATCAGATACAGGCTGTTCAAAAAATGGGAATACATATTTGGCTGTGGACGGTAACTTCTGCAATTAGTTTTTCAAATGTTTTATGCTTGTGTTTAGTGTTGGAAAGTGCTTCATATTCAGTGCTTAGCTCATGATTTTTTTTTTTTGTTTTTATTCTTAGTTTATTTTATGTCGGATGGTTATTTCATTCTCTTCTTTTATATCATTAAAAAGAGATCCGAAGTTAAGAAATATGAATATTTCCATTTTCATAAAAGTTTTTAATAAAACACAATAAATGCAAGTTTATCAATATTTTTTTTTTCCTGTTGTTATTTATGACTTCTTTCTAATGTTCAACAAGTGTTTGAGTGGATTCGATTGTTTTGTTGAACATAGATTATTGGATAAGGTACCTCTAAATAGAGTTGAGACATACGGGAAAGGAAATTTGATTGGTCAAGAAGAATTTGGGCAAAAAAGATAGAGTCAAGCACCATAGCACATCTCCACACCATTTTGTGGTGATCATTGAAAAGTAAAAACTGAATATGTATGTAAATATTTTATGAAATCATTGCCTTTTAAATTTCCCTAATAACGGTTTAATAAAGAATTTTTATAAGAAATAACCAAAGCCATTTATCGATAAAGAAGCTGATCCGCCCGGCGTTACCCGGGACCATATAAATAACTTAAAAAAAACTCAAATGTGTATGATTTTATATCTTTAGCCGGATTTCGTATGAATTTATATTTTTTAATGAAGAATTCGCGAAAAATTACTGATATATAGTTTTAAAAGCGCTTGTAAGAAGATGTTTTCTTGTTTTTTCACGTACGGTCGTGTCATAGTTTGTAGAAATAGTTCTTTTTGTCCGAACTCTTTGAAATATTTATCGGTTATAATTATAACTGCTTTGCAGCCCGCGTAAAAATTGCGCGAAAAAAATATTGATGTCTGGTTGCAAAAGAAATAAGTTTTCTTCTCGCATTTTTTACAATTTAAGTTTTTTATAAAAGAAAAAAAAAGCTGTACTTAGTTCTTCTTCCTTTTCCGTGTTTAAGCAGGTTCTGACTATGCACGAGCGCGTCTCCGCTGATTTCCAAACAATTATATCTCTTTTATCAGTTTTTAAGTAATATAACGGCTAATTATAAAAAATAAAATAAAATATGAGCCTCTGGTGCATTAGAGCCTGCTTTGGACTATCGTTATACAGATTTTCAGACATCTGCCCACTGTAGATTTCGCTAGACCTCTACAACAGAGACGCAGACTTTATTTTCTTAGTAAAAAAAAAATACAATTATTAGCTTCCAAATGTTATTAATTGTATTTTTATCATTTTAAACGCTTTCAGAAATAAATATATTAAGAATTTTTATAACATCTAAGATCATTGTCTTAAGATCTACAAATACAATAAAACACGATAAAGAGCTAAGTCTCCTTAAAAAATAGTATTTAAAAATTAACTATAAAATAGTGGTAATATTTCTAAATGAATTGACACATTTAGTAAAATCGTACAAACACCGGTGAAAATACTAAATCTTACTATTAATAACTTGGAAATTTATTTATATTTATCTTTTTTAACGTTTTTAGAAATAAACATTTAAAACATATTTGCAATTAACTTGAATGAAAAGTCACAGCTGTATTGAACGAAATAAAATTAGTATCTAAGCATATACTATTTTAATTTCTTTCACCTTTAAATTATTTACGTAAATTAATGCAGTATAAAATTTCTACTCGTGATGAAAAAAAAATCTAAAGGATGAAATTTCATTACTTTTTTTTATTACATTTATTCACTGTGGAACTTTGACATTTTATCCATCAAACATTTTTTTTAACATATTTGTTTACTTTTTTTTCAGCATTTAAAAAATATATATAAAGTTAAATTTACTTCTAAATAAAATAGTTATTTACTTATTAATAAAACTTCTGATATTTTATAATAAATAAGATGTTTATGTTAAAAGCAAAGAAACTTGCTCAATGGTACACATAAACAAGAACTTTTATATGAACTCGTACAAATACAATTGATGATAAAACATAATATCGACGTTTCGAACTGCTTATGCAGTCGTCTTTGGGATATATATGATGTTGAAATGCTTAAAGTCTAGAGAGGAAAGCTTCTTGTCGTGTCTTGATCCATTATATGAACTTCTGATATTTGTTTTTGCTTTCGCTTCACTGATTTCGATAAAATATTTCAGTATAAATGAATTCTGTAATGCTATTTTGTAAATTTTAAACTTAATTTATATTAATGCTATGGATTTTTCCCATTTGTTTTATGTTTGTCCACTGTGCTGTCTATTACCGATAACTACTGTGCCGGTGATGTGTTGAAATCAAGCAGTACTGTCGTTCTGCCAAAGCCAAGTAAAACAAATATATACAGGATGTAAATGTGTTTTGGCTAAAGCAGATGAACTTCAGGTTTAAACATCTTTTTTTTATTTCAAATCAATGTGAATTATTTTACTTACAGTGCCAGAAGAGATTCGTAGTTTCGATGCAATGGATCTTTGAGTCGACGGATTTTCTTTTACGATCAGAGACTTTACTTTCTTGATATTTACCTGCGTTCGAACAGTTTTAGGATGAGATTTCGCGATCATGTTTTCATTTTTACTTTCACTTGGAAACGAGAAAAATAAATTACAAAATCGTCTCCAAGAAGTTCGAATGACCTTCTGTAGTATATTTCGGTACTGTATTACTATTGAGAAGCATGTTTGGAAAATTGAATGAAATGTTGCTACATCTTTTAGATTAAGTATATAATAATTAATATTTATGCATAGTAAAGTTATTTTCTTGAAACCTATAATTCGTAAATGCCACTGTTTAATTATATAGTAATTTTTTATAAATATATCTTATTATTTCATAAATCTAAAATATATTTTTGTCTTCCAGGTAAGCAAACCTGAATAAACTGGTATTATTGCCTGTAGTACGTAAGTAAAGTCTATTTCATGCATCAACGCATCGTTTTGAAACCTTTTATTTTTTCTCTGATAAACTTCAAAAAGAAGAGATTACTCGTTTTCATAACACATTTTCCAAAATTCACTTTGCAGTAGTAAAATGTGAACCTTTGATACCAACATACTACATTAAAAATATATATTCTCTAAAGTTTAACAATAAATTTAACCTCAGAAAATAAATAAATAGAACGTCATCATTAAAAAGTTAAACTTAAAATTACACTATGTGCAAATTACTTTAAAGATGAAAACATATTTAAAAAGCTTTTAAATTACTTTAATATCCTTAGTACTTTCAACTATGTATATAGTATATAGAGACTATGTATATAGTTGAAAGTACTAAGGATATTAGAGTAATTTAACACCTTTTTAAATATTTTTTCATATTTTAAGTAATTTGCACATAGAGTAGTTTTAAGTTTAAATTCAACCTCTTCATGCCCTTGGCTGCATACGTGGACGTTTTGTTTTTTATAAGTGTAATTACTGTCAATAATAAAAAGAACAAACAATTTAATAATAACTTATTCACTACGGAATCTCTCAACAAGAGAAGTAAAAATTTTAGGGTTTGGCTGCACTGATAATGTTATTTCCGATGTACAGTTAGAGATATAAAAAAAAGTGTGAAGTCATTTTTCGGCAGTCATTGTTGTTGGATTATTTAAACAAATATAATAATATCATTGGTAATAATATAATTGATAAAAATAATATCAGATATATTAAATATATTAAATTTTAATAATTTGTAGAAATGTAAGAAACAGGGTTCGTTGATATATATCAATGGATATATATCATGATATATATCTTGATATATATCCGATATTTATTTTTAAAATATCAAGATTTTTGATATTTTCGATATTTTCAAATTCTTGATATTTATTTTCAAAATATTAAGATGTTTGTTATTTTGTATATTTGATATTAATTTTCAAAATATTACTGTGCAAGATAATTTTGATATTTTCTACAGTCAAAGCAAGTGCAAGTGAAATTTCCACCTGTTATTGACCACATGTTGCATTCTGTAGATAATGAACTTTTGCCTCTGGCAGTAACTTTTTTAAGAAAAGAAGAAAACAAATCTTTTCCAAGCTTTATGTTTGAAACTTTTATTTTTAATTTTAAAACTAATAATTATGCTAGGCAGTTAATTCAGAACAACATTTGAAAGATAAAATGTAATTTAGGTAATCATTTATATACAGCCAAAGTTTGTTGATATATACCAATGGATATATATCAGATATTTATTTTCAAAATATCAAGATTTTTGATATTTTCATATATACTTGATATTTATTTATCAATTTATCAAGACGTTTCATATTTTCTGCATTTGATATTTATTTTCAAAATATGAATGCGTGCAAGATATTTTTCATATTTTCAGTCGTAATTCATAATATTTCAGTGTAAATTCAATAAATTTTCAACTGTTATTGACTGTGTGAATCTGTAGATAAAGAACTTTTGTCTCTTCTTTATGTGACTTTTTAGCCAAAAAAGGAAACAAATATATTTTTCAAGCTTTAGATTTGAAGCTTTTATTTTTAAATGTTGAACTAATAATTATGTGCGACGTAATTTATTCAGAACAACCATTAAGTGTATAAAGCAAATTGTTACTGTTTTCAATTAGTTCATCTTCAATTTTGTTCTAAGTGAAGAAGAAGAAAAAAAAAACAAAACAAAAAAAAACACAGAAAATAAAAAGAAAAATGCATTTTTAGAATATTGTCTAAGTTTTCATGTTAAGTACAATATATTTTAGTTTCTAATCTATATTATGTTAGAAAACATTTATTATCAGCGGTAAGTTGGCTGCTTTGAAAATATCGGATATATATCAAAATATCGGATATTTTTGATATTTTCGAAAATATCATGATATTTACGAGCCCTGGTAAGAAAGAATATTACAGTTATTTTTTTATTTTATAAGAAATCATTTCACTCATAAGTTACCATTAATGCTCTGCGGCCACAAGTGTGGACGTTCTTTTTTTGTGAATTTTTATTGCTTTTTGCATTTTTTAAAAAAAATTGAATTCCTATTAATATAAAAATGAATAAATCGTAAAAAAGTCATTTTTTCACACCACAAAGAAATCGTCCCTGACAGGTTAAAGAATTTCTCCAGGAAAATTGTCATCTTTTGTTCTTTACTTAGAAAAATAATAAAAAAAAAAAATAAAATTTTGGAGGTCAATTTTTCAAAAATCATATCTATACACAGTTAAAAAACCCGATGTTTCTTAATCTAGGAAAATATAATGTTAGTAGCTGTTTAACCCGTTTTGCGCACGGTAGTTCATGAATTTAATTCTAAAACCAAAATTAAAAATAACTATTCGATTTAGTAAAATATTTTTCTACTACTGCGCATTTTTTTAAAATGAAATTAAATTTATCATATTACTATGGCAGCAGACGATAAAATGATACATTTGGAATAAATGAATAAATGGAATAAAAAGTTTTATTGATGTTTGTGATAAAATATTTGTCTTTATTTTTTTTTTTTTAAATTGTAATAATTAAGCGCGATTAAATATTATCTAATTATTCGACCCGCTGAAGCTTTTTAGTATTGTAGCGTGGTGTACGTAATATATATATCTCTAATTATTTAGATGTGATATAAAAGATTTGTCGTAATACCCGCTACAGCTTTTTAGTACTGCAGCGTGGCGTACGTAATAAGTATATCTCACATTGGTTAAAGAACTCGCACGATTACGGGTTGAACATTACAAAAAAAAAGGATTTTATTGTGAATTTTTAATCGTTAGCAGCTGCTATAACGAAAAATGTTTAAATTTGATAGGGAATTGCTGTTAAATTGGTGGTTTTTTATTAATTAAAAGTTAACTATAAATTATTTCGATTCCGGATTACTTTAGTTGCCTCGGCCGTGTTTTCATACATATGTACATAACATTCCACAATTCTGGCTTCCAAATTGTGGATTTGTATAGCATTACAGACAAATTTTCATTTTTATACATGAGATTAGGAACGAAAATAATCAATAACCTCTTCCTTTGGAAAAGCGTTATATGTGTTTAGAAACCTCAGAAATAATATATTTCTAAGAAGCATTTATAGGAATAAAGTTCATTTTGCTGCAACTGATTTTCAGAAACGTTTCCGGATAGTTTTGTAGCACTAATCACTTTCCTCCATCTGAAATACATGCTTTTCTTGAGTAACCTGCTCTTTTGGAAAAGCGTTAATTTTTTTCGGAAAGATATACAATGATGTATGCAAACATACTCGTACATCAATTTAACAATACTATAAATCCTCTTTTATTACAGCTGCTTTCTAAGGAACTTTTAAATATAGAAATGTTATAAAAATTAATGAATATTGACTATAAAGCGATTTTCATTATATCATGAAAAGTAAACATTTTTATTATTATGAAATTTAATGTATTATTGCAGTTCTATTTTACATAATACATTTATATAAAATTTTTATTTCTGATGGCTAGTTAGACCATTAAGTGTCACAATTTGTATGTCATTAAATCGTCATTATCCATTCATAAGCGAAAAAATCTTACTGACAAGGAAACCACTTTTGGTGTTGCTCGCACCTAGCATTGAGACCTGGTGCATTTTAAAGCCCTGTATAATGAAGTTTAAGAATCAATAAAAATTTTCTGTTAAAATAATATTTTTTGATTATACAGCAGCATAACTTCCTGAAAATGCAATTTTCGAGACTCCTTATCGGGCTATTAACATTGATTTTTTTAAAAGAAAGCATTTAAAAATAAAAATTAGTTAATACTAAGTATAAAATATTGAAAAAAGTTTGAAAATCACTTCAAAAACCCAGGAATTTGATTTTGAAAAATTGCAACTTTATATATTTTTCTAAATTGTGTCAAAATATTAATTTTCTTTATGATTACTTTTACTGAAGGGCCATTTAATACAGCAACATTTCATTTTAAACATTCGAAACTTTATTTCATTCGATTTCAAAAGAAAATAGTTTACTTATTTTGTATTTCACTAAAAAATAGTTTTCAATGATCTTCGAAGCTTTTATAGAATTCTATTTATTACTTATATATTTATCTTCTGCATAGAAAAAAAAATAAAAACCTAATATTTGTTTCTTATGTTATCAATTATATAAAAAAAAAATCGCAGTCTGATATAATTCTAGTAATATGTTCTGTACATTTTCTCTTTGGATAAAGCGGGCAGAAAAATTGTAGCGTCCTATTTGGCGACTTAACTCACTTTTGGCGTGAAATAAACAAATAAATATGTAATAATAAAAAATTAAATGTATAAAAAAGTATATATAATATTATTTTAACAGATAATTTTTTTCGGATCTCTAACTTTTATGTATAGGGCTACAAAACGCACCAGGTCTCGATGCTAGGTGCGAGCAACACCAAAAGTGGTTCCCTTGTGAGTCGCGCTAAATTTAATTTTGTGGATTTTCAGCGTTTCCTGGCATTTAATTCCTGTCTTTTCCTTTTTACAGCCGGAAAACACAAAGATTTCGTGAAATTTAAAGTGTCTTGACTTGATACGTTTTAGATCTACAAAAACGGAATTTTTACTGTTTTATTTATTAAAGCACACAGAGCAGTTTTCTACATATAAGTATGACCCAATGATTGTTTAACCCTTTACGATACAAAGTACGTCTGTTAATAAAATGATGAAATGCTTGAGTGGCATCACAATTTACAATCACTTTTATTTGAAAATAAGTAAAAAATTGTGTTTACGTACATTATGAAAGAAAAAAATTATTTTAAAAGTATGGTGCCGTTGTGTTATTTGAGGAAAAATGCTAAGTAGGACAGAATTTAACCCACAATGCCGGAAACGCTTAAAATATTAAATTTAGTAAATGTTTAAAAAAAAATTACGCAAATGAATTTTTAAATGATAAAGAAGAACATATGAAATTTTTTTGCAATTGGAACGATATCTCTGGAACTCGTTCTCTACAATTTAGTAATTAGGTATTTGTCTATGATAAGGAGGGACACCGATCGGAAATACTTATTATGCGTATAATGAAAATGGTTATTGGTAGTATAGTAATATACACAGTTTATAAATCATTGCAGCTTCACATGTAAATAAAATCTTTTGAAGGAGAGAACTTGCTAAATCCGATGCTGATTACCATGTAACATCCAAAATTGACATCGAGAAATCCCATAGGTTTTTAAAAATTGAGAAACTAAAGGAGCAGCTCCGACCTAAATTTAAACAATTACTGGTCTTATGGGCACATGTAAGCATTTTGAATTTTTAGTGTCCACATCATATTACTATGCCTTGAAATAACAATTTAAAAGTTTTTTTTTATCTTTTTCTGGTGTGTATTTCTTAATTATTGAATAGCTTAACTACATTTAAAAACTCAAAAAACCCGACCGCATAAAAAACAAACTAATTATTTCTCATGAATGTGAATTTTTTTTTTATATTACTTACTTATTTATTTTATTTATTTGTATTGATGACTTTTAAGTTGGGTTTAATTGTTAGTTCCTATCTATAAACACTGTTCTGATGATGCCTATAGATGTCTATGAAGGTTAGAGTTGCAGTAAAGCTAGAAATCCTACTTACACAACTTCGATTTGTTAATATTTAAACGGAGCTTCTGACTGTAAAATAGTCAATGAAACATAGTCTTCCTTTTGAAAGACCTATCCAATGATATGCCACTCAATAGGATGCGCAAAATTTTTTTTTTCGTCTCAACCGCCATTTTGTATGTAACGGCCGCCATTTTGAATTTATAAAAACAAACTTATCCTATAACCATCGGACGGTTAAGACAAATCGATAGAGCTCACATTCATTAAAATACATCCAGACTTTGGGACGTTTCGGGGGTATAAAGAAATCCACATACCCAGATACGCGTGAAACACATAAACCTTCTTGGCAGTCGGGTAAAAAGTAAAAATGTACGCTTTTTTTTCTGCAACTTCTAGAGGTAAAACGGATTAGCCTGAAACGTGTTTGCGGTTTGCGCTCAATTTTTATGCAAGTCTTAGGTTCGGGCGGTCGCCAACTCAAAGTAAAGACTTGTTTGTTCCCAAATTAATAAAAGGAATAAACACTTGACACATGCTGTTTCAGAATGAAGAATATAGTCAGCGTTAGTTAACCCCTTGGGGACGAGCGACACGTATACGTGCCGCATGAAGCGCTTTTTCTCGATTCAAGAAGACACAAATTTCTGTTTTTAAAAAACGGTGACAAAAGATTAAAAATTTCGTAAAAAGGCTCCCGTCCCGAAGGGGTTAAAGTGTTTCATGATGTTTTAAAAATTAGTTTGAAAGGGAGTTGAATTGTTATAGATGGGATATATAAGGAAAAATGGCCTGATTCTGAAATATTTGCACGGTTCAGTATTAGCAACATAACGGCGTCATGGAATATCTCTTTCAGTTTAATGTCCTTTTCCAGAATTATTGGAAAACACAACTCGTGTATTTCTGCCATAGTTGTAGTTACTCATTTAATTCTTCCATAAGAATTGTAACTGCAGATTTCTGCCAGTGAATGAGTATAAATAACAAATTTGCTATTTGAAACAGATTTTCAGAGACATCATCACGAAAAGTGTCATAGGGGAGTATTTAAGATTAATACTTACATCTATGAAAAAAGATATTTTTAAATGAGAAAATTAATCCAGGAAAAATATTTAATTGTTATTAAAATTTTTTGGTGTGTACTTCCGAGATCGGTTCCCGGGAGAAGTGGGGCTCTGATAAGACAAAATGCTTTGGTATCGGAAGGCTGGGGTAGAACTCATAAAGAACAATTCTTATTTTAATAACACAAACAATGTTAAGTAATATTCTTCACGAATTTCTATGGTAACCATAGCAGTGTGGAGCCACATTGTGAAGGCGTGGCTAACGAAAACGACAGACTGCCGTGGTGTGTTACACGAGTCTCTTTTTTTCAGACCTTGTGAGTCGTGTGATGCTCGAATCCACGAATATGTACGCACGAAATAAGCATCACGTAACTCTAGCGACTTGAGAATTCCACATGGCGAGTACATAAGAGAATGCAATTGACGTACTAGGTGATTCTTCGAAACAAAATCCGTCACCACTATATGAAGTCGCTACAGGAGTTAGGACCCGATTAACTTCTGTAGCTATGAAGAAGCACAATGTCATTTCGAGGCCATCTTTTATTCGAGAAAACTTTCCTAAATTCTATATACACGGAAACTCACCAACGCATTATTTAAATTATTACAAATATTATATTATTGGATTTTATAGATTTTGATTGGTTGGACGGTAATACTGCTTGATAAATTAACGACTTCGGTTGGTTGGACAAACTGAGGAATTGTGATTATGTGGTTGAAACTGATCTATTTTATGAAAAAATAATTTGTTTTGAAAGGTATTTTTAAGAAACACTTTAATATATATATATATATATACTAAAATGTATTTATCGGATATAATATATATAAATATATATATAAACTTTCTGTACAGTTATACCATTGAAACAAATGAAACTGTCCAATAATTATGAAATCTGTATTAAACACATCAGAAACAAAATACTACCTAAACTGTATAGTCCAATAAAATACCTTATGAAAATTAAAAGTGAGGAAAACACGATTATGGAAACTAAGAAAGCTTATATTGTAAATTACGTTTTCAAGGGCACAGAATTTACATATATAAACAAAACAGTCGTTTTCTGTAGAGAATTAAGCTATAAGCTGAATAAGAAATTCTCTCTATGTCCGAACGACTGCTGAACCAGAATAATAAAAGAAAAATTAACACTGAGTATCAAGAAAGACTTTGAAATGGAATATAGAAAATAAATAAAAAATATTTTTTACTCTGTTACTTCATTTAATATTATATATCTGATAAAAAGTAATTAAATTCAGCTTACCCTATAATATTACACAAGTTTTTATTCCAATTCCCGTTATATTTATAATTTGACAATTTTTTGTTGGTAAATTGTAATGGTATTTTTAATGGTCACTCACATATATATATATATACATATGTTACTGTGAAAGACCGAAATCTGGAGAAGGTCGACTTTCACATAGTCGCTTGATGTATATCGAAATATTTGCTAAATATTATTATTATATATAAAAATCCTTATTTCTGACTTACACCGGCAAATGTCGACATTCACCATGCACTAATGGAGAATGTTGAATATGTCGGAAATTTGCATTTACTTCTCCGTATTTCCGGCGCGATCATTAATTTTTAAAAGATAAAAACGTTTTAATCGTCTGTAATCCAAAGGTGTGCTGCATTTAGTTTTATCAGAAATCACATCAGAAAGTATTTTAGAATACCGTTCTTGAAAAAAAAAATTGTTTTCTCGCAAAGCTCGCAGCGTTCCTAAAATTTTCGCACTTTCCTACCACTATTTTAAAACGAGAATCTTTATTGTATAATTCTATTACAGATATTAAAGAAATCTACCACGAAGAATTCTTATTTAAAATACTGGTAGCAATGTGTGAACATTTTAGGAACGCTGCGAGCCCTGTTCTCGTTTACTTTCAATTAATGTATTTAATTTTTCGAAAAAAAGAAAAAAGATCACGGCTCACTGCAGTATCCATTCCGTATAAATTAGCATATTGAATAAAAAAAATAAAATTTAAGAAAACGTTGCAAGCACCATCAAACTGACAAAAGCAAGAAGCTGACAAAGCTGACTGACTTGCAGTAGAACAAAGAATTTGGCGACAGACTGTAGCCTCTCTGTTGAACACCGCTTCTCTTTTCGACCTCCACCAGAGCATATTCGTGCTTGTCGACATTCACCGGTGATGGTCCGAATGTACAAGAATATAATCAAATATTCGGTCTTTCACCGACGTATTTGGTATGTGTTGACATTCACAGGTGAAAGTCGACATTCTCTAATTTCGGTCTTTCACGGTAACATATATGAGTTAATAATTTGAAAATAAATTAGAATTTTGGAGTGCAATTAATTCAATATAAAATTGGGGGGTCCCTGTTCCTATTTTCTCAATTTTGGGAACCCTTCAAAATTTTCTAAGGGAAGCAGGTAATTCCCGTACCTATTTGGTAATCAGGGCCTGACAGCGTTAAATGTAGGAAAGATCCTTTTGCTAAACCGAATTAAATTGTAATATTAATTATTATTTGATTAAAATCATTATTTGATTTTTAACGTTTTGAGTTACAACTTTACTCACATGTAGCTTTTATAAATGTTATTAAAAAGGAGCTTTTTGAGTTTTATTTTACTAAAATGTATTATTCGGATATATGTTATTAAATATTTCATCATGCTCTTAAATCAAAATTATGAGGTAATAATTTATGGAATATTACATTTTTCTTTTCTTATTTTTTTTTCTTCTAAATCTAATTTTTTTATAACCTGCTTTCATTCTGTGGGATATAATTGCATATTTTTTAACTTCACATTGTCGTTTGATAGTCATTACCTCAGAAATTTAAGGAGAAAACTCTTCATGAAAGAATAATTTCCATCTTTGAAGAAAAGTCAGATAAAATCTTCAGCTAATATTTTTTTTCTTATTCCTTCTTAACTTTTTTCAACAAACATTAGAAGTAACGTTGCTATACTTCAGTTTATCACTTTATATATAGAATGTTTAAAGAGTATTTACGGATATTATGCATGCACAAAGAATCGTCATCAAGTTCGTTTTTATTTTTGTTGTTTTTTTGTTTTTTTTTAAACAAAGAAGAAATGCGAAATTGAAGTTTCTTTTTCCCCCTGTTCCTTCCCCTTGTCTTCTTTTTTAATTCCTTTAGTTTCAAAACTATATGTGAGAAACAATCAAGAATTAAAATTTCTAAAAATATTCATAAAGAAATGGTATTTTTCTACTTCATTTTACTTTCTTTTTCTTTTTACAGTAATATATTTATTATTCCTTAAGGGAATAGTTTACCTTTTCAGCATTTTTAGGTTTTCGTTCATCTGACGAAACCCTATTCGTCTCACTCCTCTGTCTGTCTGTTTGTCTATCACAGAGCCCGTTCTCAGAAACTATATATGATGGAGACTTGAAATTTTGGATTCTTATAGCTGAACACCTCACATCAAACGACAAATCATAAGATTTTGAAAAAATCTTATATTTACCCTCCTGGGCTCTAACTTGTGTATTTTAAGCTTTTCTTTCTAACTAAGCCTCTAATTAAGTTGAAGACTTGAAATTTTGGATTCTTATAGCTGAACACCTCACATCAAAAGACACATCATAAAATTTTGAAAAAGTCTTATATTATTTACCCCTCCGGGCTCTAACTTCTGTATTTTTAGCAATTTTTCTAACCTCCACGCTTCTGACCCGAGGTGCACTTTTCTAACTTTTGCCGACACTCCTTTAACCACTCTTTCATATTATACACCATAACCATACATATTTTGGTTTCACTTTTTACCGCCAGGGGGCGTCTACCTATCTCGGGTGCTATGGGTCCGATCCCCTTGACTAATATACCTACGGATAGTTTGGAAAACGTAGTTTCGTTCGGATAGAGGTTTGTTTAAAATAGAGTGCGCCCCCTGGTTGAACTAACAGGTTTTGCTAAAGAATAAAATGTTTTGAAAGGAATATTAAACGTAACCCTCTGTGTGATCTGCGATCACACTTACCCACTTGTTTTTTAATATAGTTCAAATGGTGAACTCACTGCATTTTAATGTTCAACTAAAAGTACATTTTACAATGAAGAAAAAATTATCTGCACATTTATTAAAATTTTAGAAAAAGTTTACAAAAATTTTAATTTTTAAAAATCTCTACTACTTTTTTAAATATCGATATTTTTGCCCTATTTTTTTTTTATTTCGAAATGTGTATTACACAAGACAGCGCATGGATTTTGAGATACATCTAATATTACATTTAACATAATTTTTTGATTGATATATATAATGTAAAACAATGAAATGTAACACATCATCATAAACTGAAGGGAACGAATATTTTTTCCAACTGGATTAAATCATATTCAAGGCTGGAGTAGCACAGTTGACGTTTATTCCAACAGAGCGAAAAATGTCCAGACCAGGAATCGAACCTGGATACTTGGCGAGCCGTGCCAATGCCTTACCTGTTAGTATATCCGGACGATACCTGGCTGACATAATTCACTCTTTATTTGTTGGACTTGGCTGCGAACTGCAGAACTAGTTTTTTCATCCGAGCTATAACTATAGCATTTACATAATGAGAGTGTGCTCTAACACGGAAACTCCTGTATACCATGTAATTAAGTCATAATGAAATGAACGAATATTTTTTTCAACTGGATTAAATCATATTCAAGGCTGGAGTAGCACAGTTGACATTTATTCCAACAGAGCGAAAATTTCACACTTAATTACTCAATTAGCACACTTTCATCATGTAAATGCTATAGTTATAGCTCGGATGAAGAAAACTAGCACTGCAGTTCGCAGCAAAGTCTAACAAATAAGGGGGAATTATGTCTGCCAGATATCGTCCGGATAGCGTACCAGGTAAGGCATTGGCCAAGTAAGGCATTGACGCCAAGTATCCAGGTTCGATTCCTGCTCTGGACATTTTTCGCTCTGTTGGAATAAACGTCAACTGTGCTACTCCAGCCTTGAATATCATCATATACTTTTTTTTTTTTTTTTTTTTTTTTTTTTAAATAACAAAAGTTCTGAAGGCTAATTCCATGCGCAGATTTATCACATATACAGGGTGATTAAAAAAAGTTTACAAAATCACATGGCAAATCAGGCATACAACAAGGGTGAAAATCACATAAGAACATAGGGTCGCAAACTAATTATTTGGTCACAAATTCAGGGTGTTTCATCGTAACTCAATTTGTGTTGTGGGTAATAACTTTCAGAAAACTGAAGTATATTATAATAAAATATTTAACAGGCATTCTCACCTTTATTCTAAATTTGTTAACGCCAAACAAAAGTGGTTGAAGTTTGCATTATACGCGCCAACCGTATGCACTTGATGCCCCACATTTTGGACCGTGATTATCAATTCATATGGTATCATCGATTGCTTGAGTAACACGTTTTTCTGGATCTTTACGTGATGTTTTCACATTTCACACAAAACAAGCTACCTATCGTTGCAGTTTCATTACAATGCTTTTATTTTTCTCGAAATTATTCCCGCCAACCCTTGTTCAGTTAGAATAAAACACCCAGTATTTGTGACTAAATAAGTGGTTTGTGACCCTATGTCCCTAAGTGATTTTTTATCCTTGCTGTATGCCTGATTTGCCAAGTCATTTTGTAAACTTTTTTTTTTTCAATTCCTACTATTAGTTCACACTCTCCCTATATTTATTTATTTATTTATATATCTTGTTCAAATTTTCAATCGGTAATAAAATGCTTATTATTCATCCTATCAAGTTGAAATAAATTTTTTTTAACTTGTACAGGATGACAATTGATATTAATACAGTTTTTTCAAATATTAATTAATTAATTAAATTTTAATTAATTAATTTTAGTTTTATATGGGAGACAAAATGGCGGCCATTGGTTATTGAAGCATTTAATGCATCTTCATATCTATAAGGGGGTTACCATAGGGGGGACTCTGTTCTGTCGCCAAATACCTAGGGCGGGGCTAGTGGAGCTATAGCCGCATGGTAGGCCACCCCGCCTTGTGGAACGCTGTCGCTAAATACCGCCAAGTTAGTCACCAACTTGGCGATATATCGTCAAATTTGGCGACCAAAATGAGTCGCCAAAAGTGACGCCAACTTGGCGATATCTCTAATATTTCGCCAAATTCCCATAGATATTTTAATGCAACAAAAACTAATATTAGCTTAAGGGATTATATTAAATTTTTCTTTGATGACCTAAGTAGGAATTGACTTTAAAAACAAAATTTTTATATTACTTGTTTTTAATCACCCTGCGAGCATGTACAAAAAAGATTAAATCTCTATCTCAAAAACAAAAAAAGTCTTAACATTTTTAAAACATGAAAGTGAAGAAAATATGAATGAACATGGAGAAAAAGCCATTTAAAGTTTTAATTTGCGCCGCTAATTGTGCTGGGTATACTAACAAAAGTTGCAATGTCTCGCGATAATATAATTATCGTAAGGGTAAAAATGAGGCGTCAAAATATTCAAAATTAAACAGACTATCATTTACTATTTATTTTTTTAAATCACTTTTTTGACTAATTTTGGGGTAATATGTCCCATTAATATTATGTGTTTTCTCTTTTTCTTTTTTTAACATAAGAAATGACCTTTTACAGTGTAATAACGGGATTATCTTCGGAAAAAAAAATAATCTTGCCAAGAGATGGTAAATTAAAATGCAACGTACAAACTAAATTGCTTTCATTTTTCCTCATTTGAAATGTATGGAGAAAAATATATACAGAGGTGGAAAAAAACATAACCTCCCCCCCCCCTCCATTTATTCTAATTATTACAACTAATTATAATAGAAGAAAGTTACTGGTACTAAACGATTGGAAATAAAGTCTAGATTTAAATGATGTGTATCAAATTTGCTTAGTGGGCCGTTTGAAAATGAAAACCAGACCAAACTTTGTTTTTTCAATGGCAACACCAAATGTTCACAATATATTTTTAATCTTCAGTTCAAACTATGCCTAAAAGCGAAATTTCTAGTCTTTTGGATGATAAGCTTAATTACAAACATTCAATATTTAGAGCTTCTAATGCTAAATTAAAATTTCATGTTTTTATTAATACCTCCCGAAATTATAATTCTAATGTGATAATTTTTTGTGGGGTTCTAAAACTAAAAAATCCAAACATAAATACAGTGAATTTGTAATTAAAAAAAATTATAATATGAGTTATGAAATTAATATTAAAAAAATATATCAATTGCAATCTACAACTTTTTGATAGATTTAAAATAAACGTACGAATTTCATGAATTTTTTTAGGCTAATTGAAGGGTGTAAATTTTATTTATGGTGTCAAACTTGAGTATTGCTATTTAGAAAAATAAATTTTGGGTTCGTTTTCATATTTAGATGGCCCCCTAAGCAATTTTTATATACGTCATTTAAAAGTAGATTTTATTTCCAATTGCTTGGTACCAGAAATTTTCTTCTACAATAATTTGCTGCAGAGTTAGCAATGGGTGTTTACATTTTTTTTCCACGACTGTACAAAAAAAAAAAAAACCTATCAGTTAAATTTTGTGTGAGATATACACATATATACGTTAATTATTAGTTTCCCGAATTCTGTTATACATAAAAAACTATTACCAATATGACACGAATTAATGTCTATTAAGATCAATTTAATTTAAATTAATTGAATACACCCCTTTTTAACACCTTCCAACATAGTTGAAAAGTGTTTATGAATTCGGTTTGTCTGTCCATCTGTCCGTCTAACCATCTGGCCACGTTCTAACTCCCGTAATTATACTCGGATTTTCCTGCAATTATTAAAATTTATTTAGGGTCACGAAAGCATGTTTGGTATTGTATATGAAGTATGTGAGATTAATAGTTCATTTACAGGGGAACTCAAAAGAATTACATTACATTGGGGTATTTGAGGAAAAATCGTTTGCAGAGTATTTTAATGAGATTATTACAAATGTATTGAAACTGATATACAGTAAAACCTCCCTAAAGCGACCACGTTCCGTTCCAATAAAAATTGGTCGTTCCGAGAGGTGGTCTCTTAATGGAGGTCACGTTTAAATCTAGATTTTAATTGTTGAAAAAAGGTAACAATTAATGTTACTAAAATTTATTTTTCACATTAGGAAAGAATATGAAAATTTAATTAAAAAAAAAAAGTTTATTACAAAAGATAATTACTGCAGAGTTTAAAAAATGAATACATTGTGATATTTGGTTTGATTTTACGGTTTCCAAGTCCTGAATAATACTGAACTTCGAAAGTTCAGTAAATAAATGCAATTTTTTTTTGGACGAGAATAAATAATGACGATTTCATTAATTTATCTATTTCTTTGAGAGTTTCCTGACAAAATAGGGCAGGGGAGTTCATTGACCGCCATTCTTAATTTGTCATCAGAATTAAATTCATTGCCTAAAGAGGCACAAAGGGGTTTAAACACTTAAAAGTTACCAGTATAAAAACAAATTCTAAACTTAGTTTAGAAGTTTGGTGAATAATGCGCCCTCTGGAATTATTTTTCTAATAAAACCTTCTTCAAGTGGCCAGGAAAAAACGGAATTTGTTTTAATTTCTTCAAAGAAATGGGTCGCTCATGGAGGGAGTTCAACTGGGATGGTCTCTGAATAGAGGTAAAATTAGTATTGAGCCTATGGGAATAAATTTCGTTCCATGAAAAAATGGTCGCTTAATGGAGGTGGTCGCACAAGGAGGTTTCACTGTAAATCACTGAATTTCAATACAAGATGATTACGATATAGAATAGGGCATTCATAGCATTTGTCGTTCATTTACAGGGACACATAAAAGAAATTGATTACAGTACTGTCTTTGATTATTGCTGTGCGTTTTAAAGTTAGGTATGCGCTTTTAAATTTAACTACTTTTTTGCATGTTACTCGCTTATATAAATTCTATAATACCTCATATACAGGGCTGCACAAAAGAATTAACGTACTATTCTCCTTATTAGCGGAAATTCCTGAAAGGGAATTTTCGACAGAGATATATATATTTATTAAGTGAACTAATTTTTGGCATACACGTAGTAAATATATATATATATCTACCGGGTGTCCTAAAAAGGACTGACTGATTTTAAAATTCAATAACTTGCAAACGGTGACAGATATTTAAAAATTTCTTGCAGGAGGTTTATGCATAAGGTCAAAGGTTTTTTACAGTGATTTTCGATTTTAGTTCGAATTACAAACAATAGATGGTGCTGTAAGCATTAGTCGCTAAATCCAGGCTCGATTTTTGGTCCTTTCTCTTGTTTCATGCGGAAAAAGGAGATGGAAATGTATTATCCGGGCCACGAAGTACCAAAGATCAAGCCTGAATTTAGCGTCTATTGATCGCAGCGCCATCTATTGTTTGTAATTCGAACTAAAATTGAAAATCACTGTAAAAAAAAACTTTTGACTTCATGCATAACCCTCCTGCAAGAATTTTTGAAATATCTGTCACCGTTTACAAGTTATTGAATTTTAAAATCAGTCAATCCTTTTTAGGACACCCGGTATATGTCGTGTACAGGGATGCTCAAAGAATTTGGATCATTTTCCGATTGTGGATGGGAACAGCTGAAATTGGGTTTTGAAATGTGTCATGCATTTCCATGTGGTTGAATTAGACATAGTATTTTAACTTTGTTCGAAATTTATTTATCGTCTGCCAGTGCTCAGTGTGAGCATTTTTGTGTAAGTTTAATTTCTAACAAATGGCAACGTTCTTTGTTGTTGATGTGTAATTTATTCTATTCTAAGAGTGTGAAACCAAGAGGCTTTATAATTAAACGTGTGATACAGTTCACTTTGTTATTTATTAAGTGTTGTGAGTTATTGACGAGTTTGTGTTTATTTAATTTCAACCAGCGCTACAAACTTATTAAGGGGTGCAGTTTTGTTACATTATTCTGAATGTGTTGGAAAATGTACTTTCTTGTTTTCTTTCTAAACTTTTTTTATGAGCATTAGAAGTAGAGTTGTGAATATTTCATTTTTTCAATCGATACATTCAATGTTCTAAAGAAACGATTGATGAAATAAATGACTGATATTATACATACATTATGAATCATTATTCATTTTTTTTTATGAAAGGAAAAACACGAAATTTAAATTTTCTTTCCGTTTTCCTTTTAACAATATCCATTTTCTTTTATAATTGCCAATGAAATGTTTCTAGAAAAATATGAAAGAAGACTTTTACAGAAAAAAAGGCTATATTGTAAGTCATTTTAATTAAGTATTATTTTCTTTTCTTATATAATAATTTGCACAAAAAATGTATTCTTATTCCATTGTTAAAGACAAAAGAATTAACATGTTATCAGTGTATCGGAAATGATCTTGGGGGCTTGTTTTCGTTAGCTGATAAATGAAATTGAGAAACGCAAACAAAATTGCTTCTTAGAAATTCATGGAAAACAAATGTGTATGATAAAATGATCAATCATTCTTTTGTGATGGCTATCTTAAAATTAATAGTTTTATGAATTAGTTTTCATACAATTACTTTCGCAGAAACCATTACTAAAATGGCAACAGTTAATAGTTATTAAACTGAAATCGATTTCAATTATACGAAAAGGAAACATCTTTATTTTTATGAAATTTATCGTATTTCTTTAAATTTATATCACGCAACAGATCCATATGAATCATAAGATTTGGTGGACTGATAGAACATTATGAAAGTCTAAGTAGTTATATATTTGTAATGCGTTTTTTTTTTAAACAAACAGCGTCTATATTCTAATAAGGATGGTGCATCTTTGCATTAACGACATAAAACAACTAAACATACGTTTAATATAAACCAAAGTTTTTGAAAAGCAAAGACACTTTTTCTCTCTTAACTCTTTCAGGAGCAAGGTGCTTCTGTTGATAAAAAGCTAACATGACTGATTGACGCTATTATTTATAGACAATCTTAATTGAAAATAAGTAGCTGCTTTTCTTCATGTAATTTATAAAAGTAAAAATATTCTTCAAAAATTCTGGTTCCAATATGGCATTCGGGAATTATAATTAAGTGGGACATATATGTCCCAACGTCCTTTAAAGTGTTGAGATAGAGAATGTTATTTTAAAATAAATAGTTGTTGAAACATTGCATTTAAAGGAATAACTGGAATGGTGAAACGTACGATATACTGTAAGTTTAGACTTACAAATTAGAAATACTGAAATTTGAATTGAGTTTCTACGAACAGATTTCATGTAAACTTTTTTATATACAGAGATATCAAACAAAGGCGTCGTCTTTATCTTCACCTTGCATATAAAACGAAAATTGTGTTAGATGTTATTTTAAAATAGTTTTCTCAACTTAAAACAAATGTAATTAAAATATCTGAAATCTCTGATTCTGAATTTCTATACAGCGAGTTGAACATCCAAAAATAAGAACAGTGAATTTTCGATACTCTTTCTGTATAAGAATTAAGATTATTCCCGGTAACTTGACTTTGAAAGAAGATATCATCTTCGAGGAGAACGTTAGATCATATACAATATTTTCTACAAACAAATCGAAATTCTGGAATAACTTATAGTACTATATTTGTAGAATTTTTTTCTGTAGGGTGTTTATGATGCAAATACTATGATAGTGCATTCGCATACGAATATTCTAAATTATTTGTATAGCAAGTTTTCGAATGAACTCAGGTATCGAACGAATCCTCGTAAGTGATCTTTGTGTTTCGCAGTTGCTCATGGAATGAAATATATTTCAGAAATGGCTTGTTTCATTTTCTCCTGTGACGTTTTACTTGTGTAGTTGTTTGTTTTAAGTTCAAGTCAATGAGATCATATGTGTTCGATGACTTGTGTTATCGAAAGTGTTAATCATGAGGATTTTAGCGCTTTAATTTTTTTTGTGTGTGTGTGAAGTGTTTTAATAAAATTAATGCAATTTACAGTTAGTGTGACATATTTATTAAGGTGGTGAAGTTTAACAAACTTATTTGGAAACAGAGTTAAACAACGAGAGAGGACTTTAACTTTATTACGCACACTCATAACGGCGAAAAATTAGGTTTTATGCAACTTTAATCTAAAATGTGAGAAAAAAGAACCCTAAACTCCAGCGAAAATAATTGCCACTGCCGATGAGAGTGTTAGTGGGAAATTTTCCCTATTTATTCAACTAACTATAAATGTAAAGTTGCAAAGATTAAAAAAAAAAACAATCCTGTTTGAATTCTGGTAATAAAGCTGGTTTTTGTGTATAAACTGTGTGGGTTTTTTTTTTTATGAACCGAATCTTTTGGGAATACACATAGGAACAGACCGGTTCCATTCAGTTTAAACTTGGGAATAAACAAAATTTTTGAAACTGTACATAAATGTATGTTTTCTGTATGAAGAAATTACTAGTTAAACACTATCTTAAAAGAAAAACCGAAAAAATCCTGGTACGGTTAAAATAATCTAATGGATTACTACAACCTTAATAGCTACACAAAATAAAAAAAGGTAAGATAGAAAGGAAAGCCGTTAAGAGGTAAGATAGAAAAACTTGTAACTATGTAAAGTGATTTTGAAGCAAGGCAAGCTTTCTGAAGACAAACTTAACGCAACCTAAAAAATATGTATTTAATAATGCTTAAATATAAATTTTTTGTTCATTCCTTGCCTTAAACAATAGTTGAATTGTGAAACTCTACATTTTTATCCTATCATAAAAATGGAGGAGTATAAAAAACTTCAGGTAATTTTCTAATAACAGATAAATAACCTTGTACAAATGCTTTGCACGCTTAATTCTAGAAAATTTATTTTACAAAATATTTCTGGGTACAAATGATTTTAAATGGAGCATATAGAATTGTTAATTTATGCATAATTTTTATCAATTTAAAATTAGAAAAATAAAAAGCTGCGAAATTTTCAGTTACATTTCTTTGAATAAGTGTAATGAATTTCGTTCACTGATAGGATTTTGTATAGAATTTTCTATATGAAGAGAACATTAAACCAAGATGATGGAATATAGGGTCCGAAATGTTAACGATGATTTGTTTAATTACCATAGGAAATATAAAGAAGAAAGAATGATGACTTATAAATTTTACAAACCGATTTTTGCTGCATTTTTGTGTTTTGGAATTGATGTGTTTCCGAAATCGGATCATTCTTATCGTTATATCAGAAAAATTGCATTTATTGTAAACGGAATTTTAACTCTGACTACTATAGTCCTTGGTATAAAATCAGTTGTAAATCTAAATACAGAATTTGCTTTCTGTTGTATAACTTTATCAGGAATTTTATTTAAGTACGTCTTGTTTAAGAAACGAAGATTGATATTTGATTTTATAATGAATCTAAATAAAAATGAATATATGATAAAGTGTATACCTTTCATCTTTACTACAAGAAAGAAGGTAATTTGTATGATAATAGGTGTCGTGCTTTTGCACATAGTTTGGTCTATAATTACAGTACCATATTTAAAGGAGAATGCTATCGTTCCTGGTGAAATAAGTCTTAGTTCCATTCTTAAGAAGTATAATGCATCAAATATAGAAAATATTATTTTTGCAGAATATATTCTAAACCTATTTATCCCTTCATTTTTTGCTGCTCAACCTCTAAATATTTTCATTATAATATATTCTGCAATAGCATGGCAATTAAAAATAGCATTGGATTATTTTAGACAGCATATAAAATTAGACACATCAACGTTTCGTCACATTTTCATAGAATATAGTCAGTTATATCGCTTGGTCCAGGAAGTAAATGAGTTATTTAGCTTTATTATTTTATATGCCATTATTTTTATGTCATGCATTCTATATTTCGATATATATTACCTACTTTTGTCTTGGAATAATATAAGCTTGCTTAATATTCTGGCATTATTATTAATTCTTTTTTTCTTTTGTGAATTATTTGCTATGACTTATGTAGCAGCTGGCATTCCAGATGTTAATGCACAAATTCATGAATTAGTTCTTAATTTGAGCCATGATTCTCAGTCTGCAAACGATAAAATGTTTTTAGTCATAAAGACACAAAAGGAACTCGGATTGTCTGTTGGGAATCAAGTTGTTATAAAAAGAGGATTTTTCTTGACTCTTATTGGAACGATATTTACATATTTGTTATTGACAAAATCGTTTTTTTCAAAATAAAAGAAAATATGCTACTACCTACTTCAAAAAATAATTTTACCCCTTCTATATTTATAATTTCATATATTTTTTATTTAGTCTTATAAAAATATATTTAGTCTTATCGAAGTTGTTTAAATGTAAGAGTATCCATCATATAAGGATCTGATATTTCATGAATTAGTTCTTAATTTGAGTCATGATTCTCTGTCAGCGAACGATAAAATGTTTTTAGTTATAAAGACTCAAAAGGAACTCTGATTCTTTAATGGGAATCAAGTTGTTATGAAAAGAGGGTTTTTATTGACTCTTTATAGAACGATATTTACATATTTGTTATTGCCATAATCCTTTTTTACAGATTCAAGGAAAATATCCACTTCTTTACATACATAAATATGTATGTCTCCTCTATACGTTAGAAATAATTTAGACGTAAGTAATATCCATCTTGTAAGCATCATGTATTCCATGAATTAGTTCTTATTTTGAGTCGTGATTCTCTGTCACTAAATGATAAAATGTTTTTAGTAATAAGGACTCAAAAGGAACTAGGATTGTCTGTTGAGAATCAAGTTGTTATTAAAAAAAACGGTGGGGGGGGGGGGTTCTTGACTCTTAATGGAACGATATTTACATATTTGTTATTGACAAAATATTTTTTTTCAAATAAAAAGGAGATATGCTACCACCAATTTAGAAAAATAATTTTATCTCATCTATATTTATAATTTCATGTATTTTTTATTTAGTCATATGTACGAAGTTGTTTAAACGTAAGTTGCATCCATCATGTAAGAATCTGGTATTTCATGAAATAGTTTTTCATATGACCCATGAATTCAGCAAACGATAAAATTTTTTTAGTAATAAAGACGCAAAAGGAACTCGGATTCTCTCACAGGAATCAAGTTGTTATTCTTCATTTCAATCAGGATTTTTTGTCAACAAACGACAAATGTTCTTATTAATAAAGACTCAAACAGTACTTGAACTGTGTGTTGGGAATCAAGTTGTAATAAAAAAGACAGTTTTCTTCTATCTTACTCCTACAGTATTTACATATTTGTTATTGACAAAATCCTTTTCTACAGATTGAAGGAATCTATGCCACTTCTTACGTCAATACATAATCATACCGCCTCTATACTTATCTTTATATTTATTTTTTATTCACCTCTTATGAACGATGTAGTTTAAACGTAAGCAATATCTATCAGGTAAGCATTTAGTATTTCATGAATCAGTTTTTCATGTGAGTTAGGATTCCTTGTAAACAGATAAAATGTTCTTACTAATATAGTCTCAAAAAGTACTTGGACTGTGTCTTGGGAATTAAGTTGTTATAAAAAAGACTTGTTTTTTCGATCTTACTCCTTACGATATTTACGTATTTGTTATTGGGAAAATCATTTTTGACATATTCGAGGAGAATATTCTACTGCTTACATCAATAAATAATTATGCCTCCTCTATACATATCAATGTAATTTTTACTCACCTTTAATGCAGGATATAGTTTAAACGTAAGCAATATCCATCATGTAAGCATCTGATATTTCAGACAGAATTCAGGAAATAGTTCACCACAAGCCTGAATCATGCATTTTGTGCTTTGATATAACTTGCAAAATTTTTTGAAAATATTTATCAGCGCAGATTTATCTAGTAACGATAATAAAAAAACGAAAGAAAAATCAAGCTCCAAGCTTAGTTTTATGAACTTTTCTTACACTTGCAGAATACTGTAATAAAACTAACCATTTAACCACTTAATGGTCGCATTAAATTACGGTTTAAAAATTCAAATTGCTTATTGGCACCACTTTTTTGAAAAAGAATTATTCACCTTATTTAATGACAGGTAAAATGATATCATAATAATTCCAATTACACTGTTTTATAAAACTGGTAGAAATCGGGCAATCTGAATGAAAGACAGAGCCCGTGAATATCACGGGGGCGAGAATTAAGGGGTTAATACGGTGAAAGACGATTATTACACTATTAAAAATTGGCAACGATCTGGCCAGCTATTCGACTGTTTTTGTAGAAAAGGGTTACATAAACGTAATTAAACTCTATTCTCATTATATTTTTTCCCACATTAGAGTCAGAATCAGAGTAAAATTATAATTATGTAACTATATTTTAAAAAACTGTCTCGGCTGACTGGGCAATCTACTGCAAAATTTTAACAGTGTAGGTAAACAATTTTTTAAAACGCATAACACCTTTCAAACCCAATTTCAGAAATTGCTATCGTAGTCAGAAAATAATCCGAATTTGTTTGTGTATCATTGTATATGATATATAGATTTGTATACATACTACATAGCATGCACAAATTATTGTCAATTTCGAAACACATAAAACAGTTGAATATTCCCTTTCAGCAATTTCCGTCAAAAGGAAATGTACTGAAATTCCTTTGTGCATCACTGCATATGAACTATAGAATGTATACCCACCAAGTAATATGCAAAAAAATAATTAAAAAATACATAATACAATGGAAAACGCACTTCCATCTACTATTGCTCACAGACGGTACTGTAAACGAATTCTTTTGTGTGTCCCTATAAATCAACGATGAATGATATGCACACCATATTCTATAATAACCCTGTTGTAGTGCACCTCAGTGATGCATATCAATTTGAATATGTTTGAAATAGTGAAACATTAAAATACACTCACTGAAAAAAATTGAAGTACTCAAAAATGAGTAAATCGATGTACTCATATCAAATTGAGTATCTTTGGATCAAAAATGAACCTATGCTTTCTCAATTTTGAGACATCGTGTGTTATCAACCCAAACAAAACGATGATTTTGTACTTTGTAATGGCTTATTTCTTTCATGGCTGCATAGAAGATTTTCATTAATGTGAATATTAAACTATGCAGAGTATTTTAAAATAATTTAAAAGTGCTTTAAAACAATACTCTTGACAGAAAAATATTTGATTTGGGTATCGTAATATTAATTTTGCTATTTTTCCTTAATAAATAATCAATTAAAGTTTCTTGTTAATGATTTTGAGTGGAAAATCAGTCAGTACATTTTTCCTTTAATTTGTAGTGAACGGGGTGTTCAGGGAGGCGGTACATAACAGTTCATGTTTGAACACGTCCTTTTAATCAAAAATGAGTACACGTGTTTCTGGATTTTGAGTACTTTTGGATCGGAACAATTTTGAGTATGTGGCGCATTAAACTTAAGTACATTTTACTCAATTTTGAGAACCCGTGTTTTTCAGTGCAGTAAATTATTTTTCTCTGTAAACCATAATGTATCGTCATTATATACAGTAACCCTGTAAACGAACTATACATGCTAGACACACCATTTTCAATACCGAACATGACAAGGTAGACATCGATAACATATATCAATTACATGGTAATCCGATTATATTTACGTGAATTAGAGCACTTACAGCCAGACAGCCAGATGTCCTAAATACCGAATTGGTAAACATTTTTCAACTAAATCGTAAAGTAGAGAAAATGTATTGTTCGTCAGTTTACTTGAATTTATCTTATTTTATGCTTTTGTTTATACAGACAGCATTTCCATAATAAATGATTTTTTGTGCATGCTAGATATGTTTTCACTAAATGTCCAATTTAAATTAGATGAAAACCTTTTTATTACATAAAATGAACAAGATATTTAAATTCCAGTTGAAAACTTAGATTTGATGAGAATAAGATTACTCTCGATTATTACAACCACAATTCTAAAATGCTTGTTATTCATAACATCGTTTTTAATGGATTGAACTGTATTACACCGCTTTTTTATGAATACAAGTTATTTTTATGCTGTTTCCATGAATGGATAATTATCATGTTTCAAGCCATCTTTATGCCGAATGCTTTTTAATGGAAATGATGTTTATTTATTTATTTTTTTTAATTAAATGACTAATTCTCACTTATGATGAAATGAGGCATGTTCGTGATTTTCACTAGTCCAATTTTTGAATCCTTGTTATTGATCTAAATTCTTTACTAAATAAACTGTTCTAATTTGAACTTTAGCTTTTTTAAAAGGTAAATTACTAATTACCACTCACTGAAGAAAACTTTTCAAGAGCAAGCATACCAAGCAGTTTAAATATCGGACTAAAATTTAGTTGTGATGAAATAACGCATCATCGTGATTTTTGCTAGAACCATTTTTGAATGCTTGATCAGAATTTTTTAACTTAAAAAACTATTCTATTTTGTGTACTACATTTTTTAAAATTAATGCATAATTATTACTTGGTGAGGAACACTTTTCAAGAACAGATAAATCAATCACATTTAATGTCACTTAAAAATTTAGTTATGATGAAATATCGCATGCTCATGATTTTTAGTTGCACAGTTGTTATGTTTCTGTAACTGATGAAAACATTTAACTGAATAAACTTTTCTATTTTGTGCCTTAGATTTTTTAAATTATAAATGACACATTATTACTCCATGAATACTATTATTATTCTGTTTTATTGAATTGATAATTATCATGTTTCAATGTCATCTTTATGCTACATGCTTTTTAAAGGCAAATGATGGTTTTTTATTTTACTTTTTTTAAGTAGATGAATAATTCTCACTTAATGAAGAACTCTTTACAAGAAAAAGCATAGCAGGTAATTTAAATATCCGTTGAAAATTTAGTTATGGTAAAAGGAGGTATTTTTGGGATTTTTTCTAGAACAGTTTTTGAGTGCTTGTTATAGATCAAAATGTTTTAACTAAATTAATTGCTTTAATTCGCCCTTTAGATTAAAAAAAAAAGTAAATGACTAATTATTACTCGCTGAAGAATGCTTTACACGAACAAACATTACTAGCATTTTAAATGTCAGATAAATACTTAGTTATGATGAAAGAACGCATGTTTGTGATTTTTACTAGTACAATTTTTGAGTGTTATTGATCAAAAATTTTAACTAATCAAACTGCTCTATTTTGCATATTAGATTTTTTAGAAACTAATTGACTAATAATTACTCGATGAAGAACACTTTTCACGCAACAAAAGTAATCATAACAAGCAATTTAAATGTCAGATAAAAATTTAGTTAGGATCAAAGAACGCATTTTCTTGATTTTTACTAGTTCTGTTTGTGAGTGTTTTTTACTGATCGGACTTTTTAAACTGAAGAAACTGTTCTATTTTATGTACTAGATTTCTTAAAACTAAATGAATAATTATTACTTGCTGACAAACGCTTTTCAAGAACAAACATATTAATCATTTGAAACGTCAGTTGAAAAATTAGTTATGATGAAAGAACGTATGCTTGTGATTTTTACTAGAACAGTTTTTATGCTTTTGTTATTGATCAAAATATTTAACTGAATAAACTGTTTTATTTTGTATATAAGATTTTTTTAAATTAAAATGACTAAGTATTTCACGGCGAATAATATTATTATTATTCTGCTTACTTGAACGGATAATTAAATCCATCTTTATGCCAAATGCTTTTTAAATAAAAATGATGTTTTTTTACTAACTGTTTTTTAACGAAATGAATAATTATCAATTAATGAAGAATACTTTTCAAGAAAAGCATATAAGATACTTTAAATATCAGCTGAAAATTTAGTTATGAAGAAAACGAGGCATGCTGTTGATTTTTACTAGTACAATTTTTGTGTGCTTGTTATTGATCTAAATTTCAAAAAAATAAATAAACTGTTCTATTTTGAATATTAGATTTTTTAAAAACGAATTCACTAATTATTTATTACTCGATGAAGAGCATTTCTCTAGAGCAAACATAGCAAACATTTTAAATGTCAGATAAAAATTTATTTGTGATGTAAGAACGCATGTTTGTGATTTTTATTTCCACAGTTTTTGAATGCTGGTATATATATTTAAAAAATAATAATAACTGAATAACTGCTCTGTAAATGTCAATAAAAAATTACTTATAAGGAAAGGAGACAGTATTGACTTTTACTAGCAGAAATTTTAAGTTTTTTTCTGATTAAATATTTTTTAACCGAATAAATTATTCTGTTTTGTATACTAGATTTGTTAAAACTAAATGAATAATTACTACTCGGTGAAGAACTTTTGAAGAGCAAACATACAAAGTACTTAAAATGCAAGTTAAAAATTTACTTATGATGAAAGGAAACACTGACTTTTACTAGCAGAATTTTAAAGTTTTTTTTTACTGATTAAATAATTTTTAACCGAATAAATTATTCTGTTTTCTATACTAGATTTGTTAAAACTAAATGAATAATTACTACTCGGTGAAGAACTTTTGAAGAGCAAACATACAAAGTACTTAAAATGCAAGTTAAAAATTTACTTATGATGAAAGGAAACACTGACTTTTACTAGCAGAATTTTAAAGTTTTTTTTTACTGATTATATAATTTTTAACCGAATAAATTATTCTGTTTTGTATACTAGATTTGTTAAAACTAAATGAATAATTACTACTCGGTGAAGAACTTTGCAAGAACAAACATACAAAGTACTTTAAATGCAAGTTAAAATTTCACTTATTATGAAAGGAAACATTGTTGACTTTTACTAGCAGAATTATTAAGTATTTTTACTGATTAAATAGCTTTTGACGAATTTTGTTGCGCGGGACTCTTTTCGCACTTATCATTTATGTCGGCATTTCACTAACTTCAAATTCGATTGATTCAGACATAAAATGTCGATGGACTAATTCCAGGCAGTTCCTTCGTTGTTCGACGGGCTATATTGAAGACTCATATAAAAAGACTCACTAATACTCAATAAACATAGATTAAAAATACTTCAGTGCACTGTTATTTATTTAAAATATCACAAAATAAGCCACTCATGCCTATGTTTTATACAAAAATATATTCTATCAACTCGTATAAACAAAACGCAGACGATGAAAGACGTTGCCAATAATACAAAGCATAAATATGAACCGAACAACCATAATGTAATGGAATTATTTTCAGTGCCTCTGTAAATTAACAATTAATGCTACACATTTCATATTTAATTCCGAACATTCCATGGTAAACATCATTAACATATATCAATTCCATGAAAATACGAGCATATTTACTTGAGTTAGAGAGTGGACAGACAGACAGACGGATAGACAAACCGAATTCATAAACACTTCTCAACTTTGTTGGAAAGTGTTAAAAACTTGGAACGTCGAACTTCTTTTATGGCTGAAAATTATTAGTTTTCCCGTACAGTAAGGAATTTAAACCCCAGTTAAATATTTAGCAGTGATGAGACATGATTATTATCGATTCATCAGAACAAAGCTTTTAAGTGCTTTTTACAGATGAAATTCTTTTTTACTAATTGAACTTAACTATACCTCATTTCTTTTGTGGAATTTATTAGTTTTCCGTGCAATTGTAAATGTGTTTTAATACAAACAGCATTTTAGACATAGAAGACCTTAAAGAAGTTTTAAAAGTGTTTGTTTTCAGAAAATCTTTTTTAATAAAACTAGGGGGCTCTGCCCCCTACGAGCTACGCTCGCCAACCCCCCGTTCAGGCACACCAAAATCCAAAAAGCACGCTAATTTGATCGGCTTTAAAAATATTGAATTAAAATTAAAAAAAAAAAACAGTAGCGATCTCTCTGTAAACGGGTTTCCATTCGTCTTCCTTGGATTGGGGATTTTTAAGGCCAAATCTGCTGCTGTTAACAGATACAATGGCTGTTTTCATATTTAATTTAAAAAATTAGTTAAACATTTGAAAATAAGCTAATGTAAAATGAATTAAGTAAACAGTGTCATTGTCTCCCGGTATTTTTTAACAGCGCTATAAGATAGTTCTTTTAAATAATTCATTTTAAATGTATCGTTTCAAATCTGGCGTAATTTACACCAAAGTTTTATTTCTCTTATTAATATTCACGTGAAAATACTTTTGTTGTTAGAAGGAAATATTATTTGCGCTGTCTTCGAATTCACGATAATAGTTGAAAAGATTATCTCAAAATATCTCGCGCAAATATATTTTTCAATTTAAATTGTTTTGCTATATTTTTTGCCATTTTAAATATGCCGCAATTTCCTCAAATTACAAGTTTTAATGCATAATAATGATTTTTTTTATTTTAAGATTTTGTTTCTCTTTTAAAATTCAAGTGTAAAGATGGTTCGGCACAGATGTCATATATAGAATATTGGCACAATTTTTTTTTCTGACGCCAATTTCATATACGCAACGGGTACTTAACTGGTGCTAAAGGTACTGTCGTTATTTTGCTTGATATGGTAACCCGGATGTTGTTGTTTATGCTATTGATGTTTTCGCCAAATTGGCGTCGGAAAAAAATTGCGCCAATATGTATATGACATCTGTGCCTATGGTTCTTATGACGTAATTTTCCTGCTTTGAACATGTAATCATTTAATTCTAATTTTAAAGTTTTTTTCCGTTTGTAATAGTCATGTGTAAATAAATTTTTAATTTGAAGTAAAAATTATTCTTCGCGCTGTTTATGCAACTGGCAACAGTTTAAATTAATAACATTTTCTAAAATTTGTAAAAAATATCTCTCGAAATGCTGAAAATTTGAATTTAAATATGAAATAAAACCACAAAAAATGAGTCAAATAAGAAAAATAAATGCAATCTGCACATCGGGAATGTATAACGTATAAAATGATCAAATTCTCATGTATAGTTTTTGCTCCAATAAAACTTTTTTAATGGAACGATATTGTCCAACTTTAGCATTAAATATCTCTTAAAATAATTCTTTGATTTGAAAACTGTCTGCATCAGCGTATTTATCAAACATTTCTCTATAATACCACCGATTTTCATATTTTTGTATGCAACAGTTTTTTTAATATTAACGACTGGCAAACTTTGCTCGCGTAATATTTGAAATATGCCAAGTGATATTTATATGTCTAATATTTATTAAAAGGTAGTACTAACTAAATTTTTATTTTATTAAAAGGTAATGTTTTATTTTATTAATAGGTACTTATTACTTTTAGGAATAATTAAAAAAATTACTATTTAAAACACAGTTTGATTAAACATCATTGTTACACTGCATAAGGCAGAAATGAGACTTAAATTAATAAAACGAAATAAAACTAAATAAATAATAATTTAGAAAATATTTTGAAACTTTTATGCTCAATTAATACGCTCATTTCAGTATTCATTTGAAGTTTTGAATTTTTTAGAAACCATCTTCTTACATCTTAAAATTAACCATCATGTCAAATTCCAAGTCCTACCACCTCTCTCAACATAAAGGGATATGTTGAAATAGGAACTGTCACCATTAATTTGACAACATTAATTTTGAAATTGATTTGTTATTTCCTAATATTCCACAGAAACGTAATTTAGAAAGCTTTTAAAGGCCTTTTTTAGAGCGTTTGTTGTTCCTGTGAACCCCAAGTGGTAGAATCATCGGCATAAAATATAGCCTGTGTAGGATCAGAGACTGTTACCATTGATTCGCAACTATTACTTTTATATTTGGTTTATATTCCCTGAAATTGAGTAGAAATCGTAATTTAGGACTTTTTTAGAATGCTTTTCGCACCTCCTCTTCACTTCACCCCTTTTTAATTCGAATTTATTTTCGACAGTCCTTCGAGGGCATTTATATTTTATAAGTAACTACCATTCCATATTTAAAGTTTCTAGCCTTTTGAGTATCACAGAAATCGCAATTTAGAAAGTTTTTAGCTACTGCAACCCTCTGGTGGTAGTGGCACAGACATAAAATATAGCTTATGTTTGAGCAGGTTCTGTCAACAACAATTTGTCATCATTATTTTTTTAATCGGTTTGGTATTTGATAAGATTACATAAAACTGTAATTTATAACGCTTTTCGCTCACTTCATCTTTTTAAATTTGAAATTTTCTTTCGACAGTTCTTAGAAAGCAGTTGCATCTTGTAAGTAAATATCATGCCATACTTCAAAGTGTTAGACCCATCAGTTGTGCAAAAAACGCAAATTAGAACATGTTTTGCTTTTGCAATACTCAGATGGTAGTGACAGCAACATAAAATATAACCTATGTTATAGCAGGGACTATCACCATTGATTTGCAACCATTACTTTTGATATAGCTTTGGTATTTCCTGAGATTGAGTATAAATCGCAATTTAGAACGCTTTTAGAACGCTTTTCGCTCATTTTCACTCCTTTTTAAATTTCTAATTTTTTCGAAACTGTTCTTAAAGATCATTTATATGTAATACATATGTACCTTGCCTAATTTTAAGTTTCTAGCCCGTACCGATCACAAAAATCGAAATTTAGAACGCTTTTTTGCCCCGTCAACGTCTAGGTGATAGTGATACCGACATAAAATAGCGTCTATGTTAGAGCAGACACTGTCAGCATCAATTTCTTACCATTACTTTTGAAATCAGTTTGATTCTTCCTGAGATATTGGTGACAAATCGGCATTTAGAACGTTATTAGAACGCTTTTCGCTCATCTTGCTCCTGCATCTCCTCTGGGGTAGTGGAAACAGATATAAAATATAGCCTATTTTGAGCAAGATCTGTCCCCATCCTTTTTACACCATTATATTTGAAATCGATTCAGTATTTCCTGAGATTGCTAGAAATCGCAATTTAGAACGTTTTTTACAATGCTTTTTGCGCATTTTGACCCCCCTTTTAAATTTCTACTTTTTTAGGAAATGTCCATTGATATCTTATAACTAAGTACCATTCTAAATTTCACGATTCAAGGCCCTTCCGTCACGCAAAAACCGCAATTTAGAACGTTTTTCTCCTGAACTCCCTTCAGGGTAGTGGCACCGACATAAAACATATCCTATGTTGGAGCAAGGGTTTTCACCATCATTTTGACGCCATTATTTTTTTAATCGGTTCGGTATTTCCTGAGATTGTGTAGAAATCACCATTTAGAACGTTTTTTAGAAGGCTTTTCGCGCATTTTCACCCCTTTTAAATTTCGAATTGTTTAAGAACTGTTCTTAGACATCATTTATATCTTATAAGTAACTAATATTCCAAATTTCATATTTCTAGGCCCTTCAGTAACACATAAATCGCATTTTTAGAACGTTTTTTGCTCCTACACCCTCTTTGGGGTAATGGCACCGACATAAAACATAGCCTATCTTGGAGCAAACGTTGTCACTATCATTTTGACACCAATATTTTTTAAATCGGTTTGGTATTTACTGTGATTATGTAAAAACTACCATTTAGAACATTTTTTAGAACGCTTTTTGTGCATTTTCACCCCTTTTAAATTTCGAATTGTTTAAGAACTGTTCTTAGACATCATTTATATCTTATAAGTAACTAATATTCCAAATTTCATATTTCTAGACCCTTCAGTAACGCAAAAATCGCTTTCTTAGAACGTTTTTTGCTCCTGCACCCCCTTTGGGGTAGTGGCACCGACATACGATATAGCCTATGTTCTAAGTTGGACTAACACCATCATTTTGATATCATTACTTTTTAAATCGGTTTGGTATCTCCTGAGATTATGTAGAAACTACCATTTAGAACGTTTTTTAAAACGCTTTTTGTGCATTTTCACCCCTTTTAAATTTCGAATTGTTTAAGAACTGTTCTTAGACATCATTTATATCTTATAAGTAACTAATATTCCAAATTTCATATTTCTAGGCCCTTCAGTAACGCAAAAATCGCATTTTTAGAACGTTTTTTGCTCCTGCAGCCCTTTGGGGTAGTGGTACCGACATAAGATATAGCCTATGTTCTAAGTTGGAATAACACCATCATTTTGATACCATTACTTTTGGAATCGGTTCGGTAGTTCCTGAGCTTACCTCCTACAAATAAACAATTTTTTCCTCTTTATAATAGGAGTATAGATAGATGAAAGGCCATGGTTAAGCATTGAAATTGGATGCCGATCTACCCGGAATATCTACGCATATTTTCATTGGTCCATTTCCAAATCAAAACTTTTTTTTTATATATAGAAGGATGTATTGAAACATCCGTCTTTTTATGAATAACATTTATAAACTTCCAAGAGGATATTAATCTTGTTTTGTGCATTATTTATGCATAAAGCACTTGAAATGTAAATGAATCCTTTACGATGTCAGACGTTTTTAAACTAAATTCTAATTCTCCTTTTAAAAAGAAACTTTTTCACGATAAAACGAAGCAAGAAATTGGAACTTCATTTGAAAATTTAAATGTTAATTAAGGCTACTTTAAAAGCTAAGTAGTTTTAACTAACTACTAGTCAGTTATATCTACTTTAAGTAAAGTGATTTTAACTAGTGCGTTAGTTACAACGAGTTTTTAATTACGTTATTCAGTCTCAATTATTGATTAACCATTTTAAAAAGAGGTTATCGTCCAGAATATTGAAACGGTCTTCGAAATTACTTTATTATGAAAAAATTACTTTATTATTACGAATATATACGAAATATATACGAATACTTTACATATACGAAATTACTTTATTTAGTTTTTTATTTGTATAATAAGCACAATTTGTTCCCATTTGTGATGAATTAAATCATTTATATAATTTAGAAGTAACATCTATCATTTCATTTCTTCACGTATACTGTATTTAAAAAAAAAAGACACTTGTTTCTTAAACTACGATAATACAGTGTCATCGAAAAATAATGCCTAGTTTTTAAATAACTGTCACAAAAGAACTATGAAAGGTAATTTATTGGTTTTAGTCTTATAATGTGCGGCAAAAAAATAATTTTTTCTTCATACCTTAGTATCTTTCAATGTGAGCACCCTTCGGTGTGCACCAGGAGCAAATGTGTGCAATGTCAGCACCAGGAGCAGTTTGATCTGGATAAGTTCTCCGAAAAAGCCGCTGCACACAGACTATTGACTTTGACTCCACATAGCAAATCATGCACTGTACTTTTTGTTGCACGGTCAACATCTTACTGAGCAGCTGCACTCTGGCGCGTCGGCTGACATTGATGACTGCACAACTAATCCGCGCATAACACAGACGAATTCTGATGAACTAAAACCAAACTTGCTTTCACCAGTTATCGTGTAGTGAAATAATTACTCATTTAACATAAAAGGTTTCAATGTTATGATTTTTTTTAAAATCTAGGCATTATTTTTCGATGACCCTGTATAACTACGAACGAAAATATACAATGACCTTATCTGAGTTATCCAAAATTTAGAAATGCATCCTTGTTCATTAGAAACATCAAGAATCAATATAATTTCGAGATTTAAGAAATAATAATAATAATAAAAACAAAATATCCATTGCTTCCACTGATTTTCGGAAAAGTTTCTAAGTAATTTTATAGTGTATTAATAATATTTCTGTAATAATAATATCGGTTTCTAGGATAGTATTAATTATTAATAGAATATATTCAACTGCTTAACTGAATTTATGGCTGTGACAGACGTACAGACAGACACAGGAGTGATCTTTTAATGGTTCCGTTTTTACTTTTTAAGTGCGGAACCCTAAAAATTAATTTGTTATGAAAGGTATTTTTATACAACACTTTAATTATATATATATATATATATATATAACCATTAATTAAACATTACCGACCATCATCAAAAACCGCAATATTGTGAATGAAATGACAATAAAAATGGATACCACAAACCTATAATATTGAACTGTATGTATAAAATAAAGTGCTTTATACTTAATTACAAGAATTAATATGGAAGAAAAAAAGAAGAATATGGATACCGAAAAAAATAATTGAAAAACTTATAATATATATATATATACATACATGAGTTAATAATTTGTAAATAAATTAGACTTTTGCAGGGGTTTAATTCAATATAAAATTTGGGGGTCCCCGTTCCTGTTTTCTCAATTTTGGGTTTTTTCAAAATTTTCAAAGGGAAGCATGTACTTTTCGTAACTATTCTGTAATCAGGGCCTGTCCAAAGAAGGCTAACATCCAAAGAAGATAAACATCTCAGGGACCTTTTTTTCATCTTCTTATGAGATGCTACAAAAGAAATCTCACGTCGAAGAAACCTATAAAAGCACCGCCTTCTGTCGCATAGATGTGGTCGCATAGATGGGGAATGAACTTAAGTACAGTTGGTACAGTACAATGGAGCAGCATCAGACATAAAGTCTTATTAAAAAGTGGAAAAAACGTGGACAGAGACTCGTGTGATGTGGAACCAAGTATGCAGAGCAGAAGCCGTGGTCAGAAGCTGTATATTAAGGAAACTATTGAAGATTAGCCGCGTTCGGGCTAACCTTCAACGAGTAAAACTACAGACAACATCGAGCATATGCAAAAGATGCTGACACGGGAATGGCGACTATCTCTGAGAATGATACCAGTCAAATTAACAAATTGCAAGGACAGTAGGGTAGACCGTGGGTAGTTGGCCCGCTTTTTCTTCTAATAATTTGAAAAAAATTACAAATCAGCATTTTAAATTTCTTTTTATGTTATCACTATGAGTGTACTTTCAGGAAAAAGTCACAATAGTAAAACTCTAAAATATTAACTATAAGTATTAGTTTAGAAGCTCAAATTGACACCAAGTCGCTTGGGCCAACCTGCCCCGATTGCGGGGTAAGTTGGCCCACGTCACTTTTTAATGTTCTGATAGTGCAGAAGTTTAAGAAATGATCAAAATTTTACCGAATCTTATTTTTTATTTCTTGCAAACATAAAACACAATATACCCTCCTAAATTAAAATAAAAATTTTAAATATAAAAACTGTGAGTTATTCGAATTATTAACTTCGATGAAAAATTGTTTTAAAAATTATATTTATTTTCTCATAAAAAATGTCTCTAATACATTAACAGTAATAAATTTTAATAAAGGCATGCTAGGCATGCATGTTAAAACACCGTAAATCTTAGAGTACAATAATTTAAGAAATCATTCATCCTTAATTAGGTGATTTATTATAAACACCAGATGATAAATAAACTATATCAAGGCCTCTGTACATCCGTTAAGAGCAATAATTCATTTCTTTCGTTTATTATATTTTTTTACCGCACCATTCTCGTCAAATTTCTGTCAGTAAAATATAATATTGCTTCATGATACTTTGGGTAATGCCAGCTTCTTTGAAATAATGATAATTTTCGTTTATATAAAAACTTAATTCCTAATCAAGTATAAAAAACCCCCCAGTTTGTTTATCATGAAATATATATATTATTGAATACGTTCATGATTTATTATTGGTATAATGAGATAATCCAATAAGTTAGGATATAGTAATGTGCTTGATATAATTATGTTGGATGATATCATTATTTATAGTTTTGTTTGAACTGCTGATCTTTATTAACGGTTCAGGAAGTGTAGTTCTATTCTGTCTGTGGAAGGAACAACATGTCTCTTAAAGGAAAATATATTTTTTGATAATTAAAAAATTGTTTCCTGAAACTGCCCTTTTTATAGATTATGAAAACAGAAAGGATTATTTAGTTTCAACGAATAGCTAGCCAGGTAAGAGGTTTTCACTTCATAAAATGTGATGTTATTAAAGCATTATTTCTGGCAAACTCTTCTCTTGACGGGGAAACAAGGGGATTTTATTAATAATTGAGAATAATCAGAGTCGGGTAGATTTTGATTGTTAAATTTGTTACTTTTAGCGGTAGTATGTAACAATAGGAAACTGACTTTTTAGGTAGATTTCGTAAGAAATGCTACCTATTGCAATCTCTCATATGTTGGAATTTTTGAAAAACTTTTGCAGATCTACACCGATCATGACCCCTAGAGCTCAAGACCATTCCCAGTTAAAAACTTTATCTATCTATCTATCTATATATTTTTTTCACTTTTCTAAAGACACGATAACATATCCAATCAGTATAAAGTTTTCAAAACTTCTAGGAAAAGGGCCAAAAAATTAAGCATGACAGATTTTTGATATAATTAAAAATGGCTTCAAGGAGTGCAAAAAATAGGGTTTTCAGAAGAAAAAAATTCATAACTTCGTCAATTCACAAGATATCAAATTCACTTAAATTGATCACAAATCTTCTTAATATTATATACAACCTTTGTATTGACAAGTTTTTTATAGGAGCAACTCTTACAGCAAAAAGAAATTAAAAACAAAAAAAGTGTGTGTGTGTGTGGGGGGGGGGGGGGGAGTTGTATAAGAAAAAAAAGCACATTTTCCTTAATCAGTTAAATTCTTGGTGAAATTAGTTCTAAACTTCGGAATCTACTTGCGCCTGTAGGCCAAGCCAACAGGGATTTTTCTATAATTATGAAAGTTATAAATGTTTTTGTGCAACAGTAGCAGCTGATTTAATTTGGGGTAAATAACATTATAACTTCTTTTTTTTTAAAGATTGACTGTAATAACCAGGAGTTCAATTAATAAAATAATTCCTTACTATTAATTAATAATAAATTAATTAAAATAATAAAAAATGTTTATTAAAATACTAAACTAAACTCTGTGGCTAATCCAAGAAGGATCTGGGCTGACAGTGCCCATCTCTGTTTTCTTGACCCTGGGCCCCGAGGTGCCATGCAGCATGCGTCCCGACCAGGTGGTCAACCTAACGCGAGACCCTCGGTGTTTAGTTCCCAAGCAAGCTTGGTACTCATTTTATCGACCCCAAATGGATGAAAGGCTGAGTGAACCTTGCCCAGTCGGGAGTCGAACTCTCGACCTGCGGTGCGGCAGACAGGCATACTGACCACTACACCACTGGGCTTCGTTTATTAAAATAATTCATTAAAATTATCAAAATTCCAATACCCCAGAGCCAAATTCCTACGGGGCATGTTGGCCCGCCGGGCCAACATTCCCGTGCCAAATGGGCCAACTAACCCCGTATCGCCTTTTTTGTTTTTCATGACGGTAAGGAATTATTCTGAAAGTATTTCAATAAAAAAAAAACATGCCCTACAATAACTAAGAAGAATTATTTTTCTAAATTATTATGTATCAAAATCTAAAATGTAATCTACAAACAAATAAAAAACGATTATTTATAAGAGAGGAAATTTACTCACCTTTGCAGAATTTTGAAAATTCTCTACAATTCTTTAACGGATGTTCCGGCTTCAATGGTGCTGATGTTGGAGGAGGAAAGCGAAGCAACGCATAATTGGCTGAACTGACAATCTCATCTAACGCAAAGTTTAAAAAATATCGCGACTGGGCCAACATGCCCCTATGGCCAACTAGCCCCGGTCTACCCTATGTACACAGCGAAAAAAAAAAACGGACAAAAGTACGGAAATTGTACTCGCAATCGACACGCTAATACTATTTCCGAATTTTAACGGAGATTTTCTCCCGTAAATTACAGAAAAAGTTCTGTTTTTCTGGAATTTACGGGGAAATTTTCCGTTAAAATACGGAATTAGTACAATAGTACTGGCATCTCGATTGCCAGTACAATTTCCGTACGTTTTTTTTTTTTTTGTTTTTTTTTACAGTGTACTGTACATTGCTTGTGACATCAAGGCTTCTATCAATCCCAAATTCAGTCTTTGTTGACATATTCTAGAAGCTTTAAGAACTTTGGCAAGAGATTACTTTGAGTTTGATTAAATGTTGTTTATTTGCATTTTCTTCTATCATTTATCATGCTTTTTAGATGCAATTTGTAAGAAAAATAAATTTCTAAAAAATATGTGATTTTCTTTTTAATTTTTTAAAAGCCATTTGTGCTTTGTATCACTGAACCCTTTAGGGTTCTACTTCTTCCTTGAATTTTGTTAAAAAAATTAGTTTTACGATAATACGGTTAAAAGTGCAGATCCAATCACAAAAATAAAGATTTTGTTGAAATTTAACGAATATCATTTACGTTAACATAACGATTATAGTTATTTTGCATAATATTCTTATGTCAAAAGACTAAGGAAGAATTTTTGAAGACGTTTGGAAAATGTTGTAAATAAGATTAAATGGACAAAACCTCTTACTAGCATCTTTTTACTTTCTTCTATCTTTACAAGAAGAAAGTATTGGTTTCATGAAAATTTTCGAATTCCAGTTTTCGACGGATTTACACGTTTTATGAGTCAGAGATTCCAAAAAACATGTTTTTACAAAATGTCTGTCTGTGAGTCTGTCTGTCTGTCTGTCTGTCTGTCCGTCTGTCTGTCTGTATGTGACACAAATGTTGTGGGCGCTCTATCTCAAGAACTAATGGACGAAATTTCACAAAACTTCATATTTAGTTATACCTTGATATAAACTGGAACTGATTAGTTTTTGGTGAAAATCGCCCAACAGGTGGCGCTGCTATGCGGCATTTTTAACGATTTCTGCAATAGCTGTATCTCAAGAACTACTGCACGGATTTTCATAAAACTTCAGATTCAGTTAGTCCAGGATATAGTTTCGTGCTGATTACTTTTTTGTGAAAATCGCCCAACAGGTGGCGCTGGTATGCTGCATTGTTCATGATTATTGCAATAGCTCTAACTCAAGAAAAAATTCACGGATTTTCATCAAACTTCAGATTCAGTTAGTCCCTGATATAAATTAGTGCTGCTTAATTTTTTGGCAAATCGCCCAACAGGTGGCGCTGCTGTGCTGCATTTTTCACGATTTCTACAAGAGGTGTATCTCAAGAACTATTGCACGGATTTTCATCAAACTTCAGATTTAGTTAGTCCTTGACATGAATTGATGTATAAATTAGTGCCGTTTAATTTTTAGTGTAAATCGCTCAACAGGTGGCGCTTCTGTGCTGCATTTTTCACGATTTCCACAAGAGCTGTATCTCAAGAACTATTGCACGGATTTTCATCAAACTTCAGATTTAGTTAGTCCTTGACATGAATTGATGTATTAATTAGTGCTGTTTAATTTTTGGTGCAAATCGCTCAACAGGTGGCGCTTCTATGCTGTATTTTTTGCGATTTCCACAATAGCTTTATCTCAAGAACTAATGCTTGGATTTTCAACAAACTTCAGATTCAGGTATACCTTGATATCGTTTAGTGCTGTTTACTTTTGGTGTAAATCGCTCAACAGGTGGCGCTGCTATGCTACATTTTTTCAGAATTTCCGCTATAGCTCTATCTCAAGAACTAATGCGCGAATTTTCATCCAACTTCAAATTCAGATATACTTTGATATGAATTGGTGCTAAATCGTTATTTCTTGTACTATTTAAATGATTTAATTGACGTGATTTATATAGAAGAAAGTTTTGTGATGGCCACAACATACTAGTTTATGTTTTGTCGTCAATTATTAGTTGGGAAAAGTAGCTCCTATTTTAAATTTAAAGTGAAAAATATACGTTTGAGATAAAATAATCACCAACTGTGAAAATAGAATTAAGCAAATTTTTGTTATTATTATTATTACTCAATGCGGAAACATGAATGAAGTCATAATACATGCATATAATTGCAAAAGTTATTGTTAACACATTACCCGCTGGTGTTGCGTTCACGCAACGGTGAAAATAAATGTACATATTTAAGTTAGTTAGATACCAACCATTATTTTTTAATTAAAAAATTGGCCCTACTTAAAGACATCAGGGCTCCCAAATGGTCCGCCATCTGAATACCAATATTCTTTTAGAAAAATTTTATTTTTAGACTTTTCTTACAAACCGCCTCGAAATCACCCTTGAAAGTTAATTCTAGCGCAAATCTACCATAACATTTTCTGTTAAAATTTATTGGTATTCAGTTGGCGGACCATTTGGGAGCCCTGAGACATAAAATTTTAAGATCGTATAAGGCGAAAATTATCTTTCAGAGTTTGTGGTGGAAAACAACGTTCAGCTAAAAAATTCAAAATTTCAACTTTATACTTTTTGCGGTTAATGGGTTAAAACAAAATAATACTGAAAAGTCACATCTTACTCGTATTAAGACGACAGACCAGGACGGGGTAAGTGTATTCTTCAAGAACCTCTATGTTAAGGTTGATTTAAAAATTATTTGAACTGACCCTTGTTATAAAAGTAGTCTCTTTTGTAAAAGCATAATTTTATTACAAGGAATAATATCTTTATACTGTGTGTATAAAAGTAATTACGTATTTGTAACAGTTTGGAATGGGAAATTCCATTTCGGCTTTTCTAGAATTAATATTATTCAATTTAATCATTCAAATTCAACGAAGTTAATAGTAATCCTGCTCTAAATTTAGAAATGAATATATTCATTCTACCACCTGTATATATGTTTCTAAGCTATTCTCATGCGAATTGTTATAATAAACATTCTACAAGAGTTGATTTATTTGCTGTCGGTATATTTATCTCGAAAAAGTGCTTAAAAGCTAATTTTATGAAATCTGTATGTTTATACCATTGATGTTCGAAAAAAGTTCTTAATCTATGTAAAATGCCAATCTTAACTTATTCTATCTGCATTGAGCAATTTTCTTGATTTTTTGTTCTTGTTGTTGTTTACGTTGTTTCTTGCATTCATGTACAGTTAAACATAAAGTAATTTATCTTAAACACGTTATATATTTAAAACAGTTGACTAAAAGTTTAATAAAAGAAAATTGAATAAAAAGTTCAATTAGAAGAAAACTGTGTCACTGAAAATGTTTTCAAATGTTTATCTTATTTTTACTGTCAAAGTATTGCGCGAATGTATTTAAATTTGCAGAACGCTTGTTAAAATATTCTTCTATCGATTAAATTTATTATTTAATTTCTTGTAAGTTTTGCTATTTTTTTGCATCGTTTCAAATATTTGTAAATAAGTACCTTTATTCAAAACAAAATCCTCTACTATACAGGGTGTCCGGTCTCAACGGTGTCCAATGGCTAATACCTAAACCGTTAGTCATAGACATATAGTTCCAATTACAAAAATGTTTTAAATCAGGTAAAGAAATATTTTAAAAGCGATTTGGGTCAATAAAAACATTTCTTAAAAAGTTACGAAATTTAAATTTTTATACGGTCCCCCGGTCCTATAAGTTACATTTAGTAAAATTTTCCTATTACACTGACAAGTAAGACAGAAAAAGTCCCATTCATATAACACTAAAATTGAACGAGTTATGAAACTTTAAAAATGCATGACTTATGCCACTTTTCTGCTCTGAAAACAAATGAGATCGGCTTGGCTTTGAGGGGTCACATACCAAGTGCTTAAAGTATTCGAAGATCTTATTTCATGTGTATCTGCGCTTTGAAAAAAAAAATCGTACAAGTATTACGATTAAGTTAATATTTATTAAGTTTCAGATTGGCTAAAATAACATATATTTTGTTTTGTCGGGATTTGAGACTATTTCTTTTATGATTTCTTTTAACAAAAATTATGTTATTTTCATAAGTTTTTACGTTACTTCAATGATCGTACGTGTGTTTTTCCAGTTCAAAAATTGCGCTCGAACTTTAACTTACTTTCACATATTCGATCGAGATTACATTTTACATACTGGCGCAAATCCGATAACCATCTAATATTATTATGATTTTCGGTGGTTACCATTTATACTTATTTTACAGGATAACACAAAATATTTCGGATAGATTACCGCCAAGAAGTTTAAGAAAAAGCTTTAGATTAGATAATACAAGACTGCGATTGTTGGGTTTTTAAACTTTCATGTATTTTTTAGCACTGAATTCGAAAATTGCCTTAATTTTTAACCATCATATCAGGATATTTCGCAAATCATAAACTGTCAAGTTAAAGAATAACAAAAATCGGATACTATAAAGTAGAGGAGATGGTTGTGTTTTTTTACTTTTGATAATTGATTTTTACGTACATTTTATCACTGAATCTGAAAATGACCTTCATTTTTAACCATCACATTGGAATTTTTTTGCAAATCATAAATGCATAAGTTAAAATATAGCGTAAATCTCATACTATAAAACATATGTAAAACTTATTTTATTTTATTCAATAATCTATTCGATATTTTTGCTTATAGGGCAATTCCACAGAAAATCATCTTTTTTTTTTTTTTTTTTTTGGGGGGGGGGGAGCGGGGGGGAATCAAATTTATAATATTTTTAATTTAAGTGTGTGATTGGAAAATTTGATACATTTATATTCTATAGAAAAATCTTAATAAAAAGGCATTGTAAATTACTGTTTACAAACTAAGCTAAGTACCATTATTGTCTTTGTAAAGTCATAATGTTACGTCCGTTACACAATAAAAGTCACGTCAGTTACACTTGTAAATGCCACTTTTTCTTTTTTATTATTCAGAAATTAATTAAACAAGTTACTGTTATAATCTGGCATTACTTAGTGTTGTGGAGAACATTAAATCACTTTTTTTAACTGGATAGTTTTGATGATTTTTACGCTTCAATGAAGGCAGAAAAAAATGTTTGTATATTTTATGCTACGCCAGTTACAGAATTTTGAATTGCAATTTTTGGGACTCAAAGAGAGATTGAAATAATCTGTAGGTATTTGAGTATTAAGACCTTAGTAAGAAATATTTTAAATTGTAAAAATTTCTTCTAGCTTTATTGGTAAATTTTCTACATAGATTTGAAAACAAAATTTTATGATAAAATGTTACGCCAGTTACGATGGAATAGCCCTATCCTGGGATTCTTACAGCTAAACAGCTGAGTGGTCCGATGAGATGGGGGAGGAGATTCAATTTTGACTTTGGACTTTTTAACTTTAAAATTTGCAATTTGCGAAAATCCTGATGTGATGGTTAAAAATGAAGGCCAATTTCGGATTCAGCGGTACAGAATACATGAGAATCAGTTATCAAAAGCAAACAAACATGACATAACCCACCTTTTGTAGGCTATAACAGTCTAATAATATTTTAAAATACGTATCATTTTGTAAAGAATTGAGGCTGGTAATTTAGCACCATTTTATTTAACAAAAATTCTGTTTTTCCTTTCTCCTTAAATGTTTATTGCAAATTGTATATTTTGCATTAATATATGTCAGAATGATTAAAGATTTCAAATTTATATTGCAATGTTAATTTTACTCTCGACCATTTTTTTTAATAGATCTGACGAAATTATAATTTCGACTAAATTTGTGAATGACCCCCAATTTGCAGCAAAAAATATGTTCCAACTTTAAACAGCTATTACTCGGTCAATTTTAATGGTAGAATAACGGGACTTTGTGTATTACTTGTCAGTGTAACAGGGAAATTTTACTAAACTTAACTTATAGGACCGGGGGACCGTATAAAAATTTTAATTTCGTAATATTTTAAGAAATGTTTTTATTGACCCAAATCGCTTTTTAAAATATTTCTTTACCTGATTTAAAACATTTTTGTAATTGGAACTGTATGTATATGACTAACGGTTTAGGAATGAGCCATTGGAAACCGTTGAGACCGGATACCGTGTATAAAGTAGTAATGTGTTATTTACTGAAACGCGATTAGTTGTAACAGCTTAAAATAACAAATTGTAATTTAGATTCAATATTACTTAATTTAATCGTCAAAATACCCCAAATTTAATAACATTCTAACCCTGCATTTAAAATTTAATATATTAACTCTGTTAGATGTAAGGATTTTCACTAGTTATTTTGTATTGAATGTTTCAAAAGAACTTGATTTATCGATTTTCTTAACCCATTAGTATTCGCATATACTTAATTCGCACCAGAAAATTAAAATAGCAATATTTGCTTAATTAAAAAAACTGACATTCCGTATTTAAATAAAGTTAAATTAACCATTGAAAATTTCTGGTGTAAAGCCAGATACTCTGAACTACGTAATTTCTAGAACGTATTCTATTATGGGAATTAAAGGGTTAAAAGTTAAATTTTATAAAATAAATAATTATATAAGATAAGTTCTTTGGAGACATACTTATAAAAGTATTTACTAATCTGCATTATTTTAGCGTAAAACAGTCACATGACAGTAGCTTTTACTTATATTTATTACAGATGTGCCACAGAAGAAAAGATTGACGCATTATATGAAATATATATGTCTATTTTTTTCATTATTTTTCCTGTGTAATAAACCTTTCAGAGAATCATATATAATTTTTTTCGAAACAAAATAAAAAATCGCGCATTTAAGGGTTAAGGCGTTTCTCAAATTCCTTTTTTCAACAACACGAAAATTTGACATATTTTCGGACACATTTTTAAATGTGAAGGAATAAAATTGACAGGTCTGACCACTGGAGCTATTCGGAATCGAATAGCATTTTTTTATTTTTTGATAATTAAATTACTTATCGAGTTATAATCGTTCCTTGTCCCATGACAATAAGTTTTGGCCCTATCTCTTGCTGCCGTGACGGAAATTCGGTTCAAATAGCTGACTTTGGCACCATTTTCTAAAAGATCTTCAGGATTTACTAAAAAATTGAAAACGCCTTTCGATTACATAGTTTTTGAATAAGAACAACAGCTTCATGCGGCTCCGAACAAATATATATTCAGAAATATTCGGAATGATTCTTTGGATTTGAGAACAGCTTTAATGCTAAATAAAAAGTTTTGGTGATTCATTGTTACTTTGTTAAGAAAATATTCATCATACCTTTATTCTTATGAGACTAGTATATGAAAGTTCTTTTTCCAACTGTCAAATCTGATAGTCTTACATTCCCCCCTCCCCCGCAAATTTAACTTTAAGCTCATACTTAAAATGTACACTTTTTTGTAAGAATATAATTCAAAGTTTTTTCCTATTTTTGGGCGTAGTGGGAGGGGGGAGGGGGTAAATAAGTAGTCTAGAAATCCAAACAAATATCATAATCTTTGTCAACCATAACTTTGTTTAATGAAATATTAATTGCGAAAATAATAGTTAAAGAATATATGAATTTCAGCTCAATATTTACATATATTGCGTAATTATAAATTCTTATAAAATCATCATTTTGTTTTTACATTTATGTCAATTATAAACAGGGAAATATTTTTATTGCCTTTGACACATAAATGCTTCATAAACGAGAGCAATATGTTTAACTTTTTCGTTCTCTTTGGTTTTTTAGTTATCATTTAAAAATTTATTGTAATATGAAATGCCATATGAAGTAAGAGTTATAAGAGTGGAAAAATGATTTTAATTATAATTTTACATGTTTTGTTTTTAATCATATTAATTACTTATTAAAATTAAATTATTTACTAAAATTATTTGAATTTTCTTTCTTCCCTCATGCTGAAAATATTGCATAAAAATTATCTTACGTTGGTTTTGAAATGATTTTATTCTAATAATAATTTTTTAACACTTTCCAACATAGGTGAAAAGGGTGTATGAATTCGGATGGTCTGTTTGTCCGTCGATCTGTTCATCTATCTGTGCTCTAATTCGCGTAAATATACTATGGTTTCCATGTAACTGGTGATTACCATGGCATGTTTAATATTGAAAATGAAGTGTGTAACATTTATAGTTCATTTACAGGGACACTTAAAAGAATTTTGTTACATTACGGTCTATAGGGAAAAATAGTTTGCGGTGTATTTCAATGATGTTACACTGATGTTACAATGATGTTACAATGATGGGATATTTCAGCGAAATGCATTACAAGATGATAATTATACAATAGGGTTCACATAGTGTTTAGTGTTTATTTACAGTAACGAAGAAAATAATTCGGTCGTCGTGGAAAAAAAAAAAAAAGTAAATCCCTCGTACTAACTCTGCAATTAATTTTAATAAAAGAAAGTTACTGGTACTAAACGATTGGAAATAAAATCTACTTTTAAATAATGTATATAAAATTTGATTAGCGGACCATCTATATATGAAAACCAGACAAAACTTAGTTATTTTCAATGGAAAGTCCAAATTTCGACACTATAGTTTAAATCTTCGGATCAAACTATGCGTAGAAACGAAATTTCAAGTCATCTGGATGATAAGGTTTTGAATTATAAACATTCAAAATTTAAAGCTTCTAAGGTTAAATTACATTTTCATATTTTTATTAATTTCTCCTGAAATTATAATCCTAATGTGATAATTTTTTGTGTGGACTATAATACTAAAAAATCCCTGCCAGTCCGGCCTACAGGCAGAGGTAGATTTCGAAGTCAAATATACTAATTTCACAAACAAAAACTAAATCATGATTAGAGATAAATCCACTTTAACAGTTTTATCTAGCCTCTTTTGAAGAGTTTTTATTTCATTTTTATATAATAACTGGTTTTATCAGAATCCTGTTAGAGCGCTTTAAAAAAAAAAATACTTTTCCATGCTTAACAACTCGAAATTTTCTGGCATAATTCCAGATTCAATTTTAATTTTTAAAAAAATATGAAACTTGCTGACGGGATTTTTGAAGAGATTTATAAGCGACCTGTGTTTTTATTTTTTATTCAATTAATTAAAACTTGATATATAAACAATTATTTTCTCAGAAGGACAATATTTTTCGTTTCTAACACAATCACTTCGGGAAATTCCGTTCAAAATGCCCACTTTGGCATCATTTTTTGAAATATATTCTGCCTCTATCAAAAAATAGATCATTACGGTACATTATATAGTTTCTGAATAAGCGAATATACCAATTGAATGCGTTTGAGAGCAATGATGAATTTAAAAATGATTCAGAAAATAAGCAGTTTGGATTTGAGTGCATCCTTAATACAATGATTTTTCGAACACAATCCGCTTCGGTAAATTCGGTTCAAAATGCCCCTTTTAACAGCATTTTTTAAAATATATTCTGCCTCTATCAAAAAATCCACCATTACGGTACATTATATAGTTTCTGAGTAATAAAACGTACCAATTAGAAGCCTTTTAGAGCAAAAATGAATTGTAAAATGAGTCAGAAAATAAGCAGTTTGGATTTGAATACACCCTTACTAAAATGATTTTTTTCTTCAGCCGCTATGTATTTTTAATTTGTTTTTGCTGTAAGAATTGGTCCTATCCAAAACTTGTCTATATAGATGTTGTAGACAATATTAAGAAGATATATGATAAATTCATGGGTATTTTGTATCATTTGAATTGACGGACTTATGGATTTTTTTCTTCTTCAAACCCCCTTTTTGTTTTCGTTTTTAATTTTTTTTTACGGTACGAATTGGTCCTATCAAAAACTTGTGAATATAAAAGTTGTAGATAATGTTAAGGAGATTTAGAATAAAATTAATTGGATTTGATATCTTGAGAATTGACGAAGTTATGAATTTTTTTCTCCCAAAAACCCTATTGTTTGCGCCCCTTGAGCCCATTTTTAAATTTATCAAAAATCTGTGATACATAAATTTTTGGTCCTATTTTTAGAAGTAATAAAAACTTTAAACTGATTTGACATGTACAAAAATTAAGAAGTTATGGGGGGTTTTCTGTTTTCACAAAACCCCTCCCTATTTCCATCCCCTTGGTCCAATTTTGCCCATTAACGAACTTGACCGAGATTTTATGCCCATTGATTTTATGTATCAGTTTAGAAGAGATTGGTGCTCAATTACGAAAGTTATCGTGTCCAGAAGAAAGTGATATATATTATATATATATATATAGAGAGAGAGATAGATAGATAGATAGATAGATAGATAAAGTTTTTTACTGAGGGTGGTTTTGGGTTCTGGGGTCATGATCGGTGTAGATCTGCAAAAATTTTTCAAAAATTCCAACATAGGAACGATCCCAATAGGTAGTATTTCATACGAAATCTACCTAAAACCTAAACATAAATATGTTGAATTTGTGATTTTAAAATTTTTATAATATGAATTGTGAATTATGAAATTAATATTCGAAAAAAATATGATTGCAACCTACAATTTGTTTGATAGATTTATATTTATTATATCCTGCTTTATGCAAATTCAAAATTTCAAATTTTGCTTCCAAGTAGTTTTCGAATTATGATTAAAAAACGTCAAAATGTAGGTATAAAGGCCGCCTATGATTTGCAGAAAAGCATAATTTGAAAATTTCACTCCTTTTATTGAAACATTTGGGCTGGCAACAGTCGAAGCATATTAAGCGAGTGAAATGGTCTTATTAGCAAGAAATAATTCATTAATAGAAGTGGCATAGTCATTCTTTAGCATTTCAAGAATCGAGTACCGAACTTCAATTTGGATACAGTCCCTAAAATAGGCTCATTTTTAAATAATTAATTTCTCTGAAACTAATCGTAGGAAATTCACGAAAATTTGTTTTTAAGCTAATTGAAGGATGTAGAATTTATTTATGGTGTCAGACTTGGGTATTGCTATTGAAAAAAATAAAGTTTTGGTTCGTTTTTATATGTAGAAAAAAAACGAAGCCAATTGTATATACCGGGTGTCCTAAAAAGGACTGACTGATTTTAAAATTCAATAACTTGCAAACGGTGACAGATATTTAAAAAATTCTTGCAGGAGGGTCATGCATGAGGTCAAAAGTTTTTTTACAGTGATTTTCGATTTTAGTTCGAATTACAAAAAATAGATGGCACTGTAAGCAGCAGGGGCTAAATACAGGCTCGATTTTTAGGTCTTTCTGTTCTTCCATGCGAAAAAAGGAGATGAAAATGTATTGAGTGGGTCCCGAAGTGCCAATAATCGAGCCTGAATTTAGCGTCTGTTGATGGCAGCGCCACCTATTTTTTGTAATTCGAACTAAAATCGAAAATCTCTGTAAAAAAACTTTTGACCTTGCGCATAACCCTTCTGCAAGAATTTTTAAAATATCTGTCACCGTTTGCAAGTTATTGAATTTTAAAATCAGTCAGTCCTTTTTAGGACACCCGGTACATCATTTGAAAGTAGACTACTTCCTATCATTTGGTACCAGTAACTTTCTTTTACAATAATTTGTTGCAGAGTTAGTAGGGGGTGTTTACTTTTTTTTTCCACGACTGTACATATAATTTTCCATTTATAGGCAGAAATAGTTGAAGGTGAATATGATGCTATAATGTGCGTTTTTTAATTAAAATAAATTACAGCATATTACAGAGTATATATACAAATCTATAGGATATAGACAAGACTGCACAACAGAGGATATTTTCTAGACTAATGTGTTAAGTGTTTCATAAACTATGCTTGACGCATGATTTTAGATTCTTGTTTTTTGTTGTGTACATACTTCACAAATGTACGAATTTTACTGTAGAGAGAATCTTTGATATCGGCTCATTAAAAAGTTGTTAATAGGTTTGAAATAATCATAAGGACATGGAGAAAATGTGTACTTAAGAAAGTTAATAGCAAGAGAGAGGAATTATTTTTTATTATTTAGAATAAATGAAAATTGACTTAATTGTAATAAAAAGATCACCCACTAAAGTATTTACAAGTATAAATTAAAAATAGACGTTAGTCTCTATTCATCAGTACTGGTTTCAGTTTACGATTACTTACTGTGGTGCAATTAGTAAGTGGATGTTTAACTTTTTAACAATTATTATACCTTGCATTTTCGCTATATATACTTTTCACTCTCCTGAATTTTGAGATGCTAATTATGTGAACACATATTTTTGTTTATAACGATAATTATCTTAAAAAAATAAAATATATATTTATTTAATACATTAGTCATTTATATAAATGATATAATGACAATAACATATTAAATTCTATTTATATTTTTAATTATCTTGTGGAGATACATGTATGTAAGCAGTGTCTCTAGTAACAAACCAAACTATGTTTTCTGAAAGATATTATAAAAATGTCTGTGTAAATCAATTGATATCGCGTAAATATTTTTAAAAGTTGATATCTACCCAGCAAATTCTACGTTTAATATTCATATCTCATATTCATATGTATACGCATATCTACATCTATATGCATAAATATTCATATGTGCATGTGTATATTGTACAAATTGTACAGAATCTCTTGTACGTATTTAAAAGAAATTCTTACTTTTGTACGAAAAATAAATGAAACATAAAGTCACTAACAGATCAATCTTAAGCTAATCCACTGGTAATACGAATAATAAATCTATTGAGATTATTATACTATTTATTAGACATATTTTAGTATCCTATTCGGCGTACATATGATTTTTAAATTTATATTTCATGCAAAAAATTAATTTCTGTAAAATTCTTCTAAGAAAACTTTGCGCCTTTGCCAAGAACATTTTTCATTTCTCTCTAAAAATTTCTAGTAAAAAAAAAAAAAAAAAACATCACAACATATTGGTATATACTGGTCATAAACATGGCAGTGATTTTTAAACTAGTAATCTTTATTCTAAACGCTTGCTTATCTGTATAAGATGTTGCTCCATATAGTTAACTATGTACGATAATAATATTATCATTTTCTTTTTAAAATCAAACATTAATCCACCGTTAAATGAATATAAAATGTGAATTTTAAAGAAAATTTGATACCGTAAAAATTATATAGTGTTTAATTTTAAATAAATGAGTTTACACATAATTTCAATGCTCCTGTCTATCTGTTTCGAAATTCATGACAAGAAGTCTAGATGGATATGACTTCTGAAATGCTGAAAAATAAGGAAAGTGCACTAACAGCGAGCTTATTCAAATGCAGTTGGACAGAGTAACGGAGAAATACCACGTAGATTCAACGCTTTAAACGAAATCAAGGCTCCTTACAGAATAAACTCTGCCACGAAAGTCAAATTATTTTTCTTTCACTTTCTTATTAAATGTTCTGTGGAAAGTTGTGACATTTGTAATTGGCCTTCAAAGGTTTCGAAGCAAAGTGCAAAAAATCACCAAAAAAACTATCTCCAGGCAGGTGATAAACATGTCGTGAACCCTCTTCTGCTTTTCGTCGTATTCACTAGTAGTGCTGCAAAAGACTCCTCTCTAAAAAGAAACCGAAAAAGCACGGTATTCGGTCGCGTAAATGTGGAACAAACTTAAATAGCTTCGCTACAGTACAGTGGAGCAACGAAAGTACACATAAAGGTTTTTTGCAAACTGGGAAAAATTATGACAGAGATTCGTTTGATGTGTGAGCAAGCGTACAAAACTGAAGTCTTGGTCAGACTGAATTAACGTTTTTTAGGTGCGTTCGTAATTATATAAATACGTAGCACCTATAGTCGTCGTTCGGTCCGTCTGTCTGTATGTATGTCTATTCGTCTGTCTGTCTGTCAGTCCGTCCGCATATAATATAGCAAAAACTACCCAACCGAATGGTCTGAAATTTTAAATATGTAATTGTTGCAAAATTTTGTGGAGTCATTTGAAATTTTATGAAAATCGGATTATAGTTTAATTACAGGGACAGTCAAAAGTTTTCCTTTACATTACAGTCAATGGGGAAAAAATATTTCAAGTGCATTTTATTGATGTTACAGTCTTTCGAACAGAATGAAATTGATATGCATTTATGAAGTGTACTAAAATATACATTCAGTACAATATGCGGTGCAAAAAATATTTATATAACTAGTTACAGTACGAACGTATCTCATTTGCCGCGTTTGAGGCGCAATTTCCAACTTGTTTTTAAAGCGCTATCGTGACGTAAATGAATCTGTTGTAGATGAGCTGTGTTCGGGTTAACCGTCGGTAAGAAAAATGACAGACAACATCGAGAAAGTGATAAAAATGCTGTCATGATGCTGTCATATCTCTGAGAATAACATTTGTCGAATTAAAGATTAGAAAGAACAGCATGCACAATGCTTGAGACAACAATGCTTCGATCAATTACAATTCATCCTTCGCTAATGGACCCTGGCAACTTTAAATAAAATTGCCGAGAATGTATTACAACAAAGGAGATTAGAAATGAGACGGACTTAGTCTGAACCCGTGAGCCGAAGCTCGACACACGGTCTCAAACTTGATTTTCATATCAATCTTCAGAGTCGGAATCGAAATGAAAATGTATTTGTTCACTGTTTGAAAATAAAACAAAAAGAAACAAGAATTTTGTTATTTTGAGAAACAAGAATATAATCTCAGTTTCTTAAACTTTGAAACATACACAATCAAAATTAAAAAAAAAAAATTATTACTAAAAGATAAAAATATGGGTTTTAAAACATAAAACCAACGTAGATGTTAAAGTGATGTTACAAAGTCGACATCCGAGTGCTTTCGATTGATTAACACAGTCATCATCAGAGGGGGGGGGGGGGGGGGGAATCCTTCCTCTGATATTCTCTCCCCTGATGATGACTGTGTGGATCAATTGAAAGCGCTTGCATGCCGACTTTGTAGCATTATTTTATCACCTACGATGATTATTATGTTTCAAAACGTAATATTTATATATTTTTATCACCTTTTTAGTAATAAAAAAAATCATAATTTTTATTCTGTATGTTTAAATGTTTATATAATTTCAAGGTGAACACGACGTTCTGAAGTATTACTTAAACTATTTATTTTAATCGGTTTCTTAAACTGCTCTAAAAACTTTTAAAAGTCTTTTTGAAAAAAAAATTCAAGTTTGCTTTACATTGATTAGTGTAACTCTTTAAAAATATATTATTTTAATATAAAACTATCAAAATACTATTTCCATAAACATCAATTGTTCAAATTTTTGAAAATTGATGAAGTCATCAGTCGATTTCCTTATTGGTATTCTGAAAAAAAAAAGGAAATATATCTCTACCTATCAAGGTGGGATCAAAAATCTAAATATCACTATCGCATCATATCTGTAAATCATACTTAGAGTAATTCGAATCACAAATAACATCAAAGCATTCTAAAATAATTATATGGTCTGGAAAAACAAGAAGAAACAGCGTATCAGTGACAAATCAAAACTTAATGAATCTTGGCGCCTTCATTTCTTTTTAAGAAAAACATTTAATTGGGAATAAAACTATTTACAGTTATATTACATATTTACACGATTTTAAATCATAATACTGGGAGACGCAATGCTCCACTTTTATTTTTATATGTCGACAATAAAGTCTAATTTTTAATAGTAACAAAATCATTCCATCTTAAAGAAACGGTCGTTTCGTCCTGTTTACAAAAAACAAAGCATTCTGGGAGTGTTCTAGAAGGGAAAGTAGCAGTAAATTGCATTGCGCGTTGCGCCAATCTAACTGCAATTCTTTTTCTACACCCCTGATCCTAATAACCCCTAGCTCCTCCAAATGTTGCCGAATAAATTTAAAAATGGACATCATTTGTTTAACTTATAAAAAATTATTTTATCATTTTTTAAAACTAATGATTTTTTTGTCATTTAAGTTTATTGTTCAACATTCTGTATGTATTATAAGTTTTTATCTCGTTTTAGATACTCTTTAAAAGTAACCTAAGTAAAATCAAAACCTCTACTACATAAATTAACATTGTGTTATTTATCAAAACTCGATTACTTGTAACAGCTTAAAATGACAAATTCCGTTCTAGATTTAATATTATTCAATATAAGCGTCAAAATACGGTGAAATGAATAATATTCCAATCCTAAATTTAGAAATTAATATTTTAATTCTGTTAGCTGTATCTTCTTCATTAGAAATAGACAGGCAAATTGTTGTACTCAATATATCACAAGGGGATATAATTTTGATCAAACTTTTTTGTATTAATATTATTCAAAGTTTTGAACCTCTAATGTTAAATTACTTTTATATATTTTTTCGTATATTTTGTGTAATGAAAGAATTGTATAAGGTTTTTTTTTTATATACGAGTATATTATCTAGAAATCAAAACGCAAATATCATAATCTTTAATTACCATAGTTTTATAATATAAAATATTAATTACGAAAGATGAAAATCATGAATTATAGCTTAATAATGACATACATGGTGCATAGGAAAGTCCCTTTCACCTGAAAATACTTGCGAACGGAGAGAGCTACAGCTATGCAAGTGAGATAAAGGCCTAGTAAATCGACTACGCCCGACTTAATGCAAACGACAGCAGCACCCCCTGGTGGCGAAATTTGGAAGATAGCCATTGCAAATCAAAAACGAAAAGAGATAGTGCAAAATTTCCAAATAGAAAGTTTTAGAGCATCAATTAATTAGTACGAAACGACATTTGGTTCACATGCATAAGATAAATCGTTGTCTGTATACTCAAAAATGTCCAAAATCGATGAGCAACGCGACGATTCTACTTTGCATATTCACATTTCGGAAATGTAGCATTGCTCAGTTGCAGATTGTGACGTCGTACTGTACTGCAATGTCTGTAATATTTTAATTTCGAATGCATTTAAAATTTTAGTTTAACCCTTTCAGCAGCAAAAGAATTCTGTTCGTAAAATGATGAAATAATTGACTGACACTAGAATATTCAAACGAATTTCTTAGAAAATAAAAAACCGCTAATTTGCACTTTCATTACAAAAGCAAAATTTTATTAAAATATTCTTGATGCCATTTGTCAGTTTTGGAATTAGAATTAAATGGCTAGACCGTCTAACCACTGCCCTTGAAAAGGTTAAATCTATGTTGTCGCATTAAGAGGCTTGCTATAGACGTTCCATGCTGAGAAATGTGCATGCAGAATTACTCTTACGAATACAAACATGTATCGTGAGCAATGGTGAACTTTTCGAACATACTGAATATTAACTTTTTATCACTGTGAGACGGGGGTTTTTTGTGTGTGTGTGTGTGTTTGTGTTGTTATCAAAATGTATTGAGATAAGTACGTATTTATACAATAAATTGTGCGCATTTCTTCATACTTCAGGTTACTCCATTCAAACTTTTACACAAAATGGAGTGCATCGATTTCGGATATTTTTGGGTATACAGGCGAAGATTTATCTTATCCATGTAAACCAAATATCGTTTCGTACTAATTAATTCATGCTCTGAAACTTTCTAGTTTGAAATTTTGCTCTATTTCTTTTCCTTTTAGATTTTCGATGGCTATCTTCCAAATATCTCCATTAGGGGGCGCTGCTGTCGTTTGCATTAAATCGGGTGTAGTCGCTTTACTATACTGTTACCTCACTTGCATATCTGCAGCTCTCTTCGTTCGCAAGTATTTTCAGGTTAAAGGAACTTTCCTATGCACCCTGTATATTGCGATAAATCTGAAATATAATTAAATCTAATCCTTAATTTTGCACTGTAAAAAGAAGACAAATGTTTTTAATCTACAAAAATATAATGTAACTACGAATGAAATTGTGCAATAATCACATCCGAGTTACTCATTACTCTGTAAAAAATCTGTATAACTTTTCTCCATGGGGTAGTTTAACTGATATAACTGGTGTAATATTACAGCATAATAATGTAAAAATCTCAGAATTCATATAATTATGATACTAGGGGGCTCTGCTCCCTGCAAGCTACGCTCGCCAACCCCCGTTCAGACACCGCAGAATCTAAAAACACGCTAATCTGATCGGTTTAAAAAATATTATAGAAGATTGAATTATACTGAAAAAAGCTGTGCAGTTCTCCCTGTAAACGGGTTTCCATTCAATTTCCTTTGATTTCAAAAATTTAAGGCCGAATCAGTTGCTGTTAAGACATCCAATGGTTGTTTTCGTGTTTGATTAAAGAGGATCGGTTAAACGTTTGAAAAGAAACTAAAAATAAAAGGAATTAAGTGTACAGAGTCTTTGTCTCCTGGTATTTTAAAACAATTTCTATAACAATAGCCTAAGTCATGTGACTATCATCAAGAGTTCCGGGCGAACCACTTCGCTTTTTATATTCCTGGTGCCATTTTGGTACTTTAATATTAGCCAGGTACAGGTGATAAGTCGCCAAATATTATTCTATCGCCATCATTTCATCTATATCATAATAGTCCAAGTCATGTAACTACCATAAATAAATACGCTCTGATCCCTTCGCTTTTCATATGAAAGTTTGGCCCAGATATCATATACGGCCCCATATTGGCGCGATTTTTTTCCGACGCTAATTTGGGGAAAAGATCAACAGCATAAACAACAACATCCGGCTTATCAAATCAAGCAAAATAACGATATTATGGCGCCAGTTAAGTACCCGTTGCGTATATGACATTGGTGTCAGAAAAAAATAGCGCCAATATGGGACCATATGTGGCATCTGTGCCGAAAGTTTTCCATTTCGATTAAAAAAATCTATTTTTTTTTTCGAATAATACTACATAAAAGCATTGTCGCAAAGAATTCTTGGTACAGTTACGCTAGCCGGGTGCAAATCTCGCTAATAACTATTTTTCAACTCGCCAGTTAGCATTTTTTTTTTCGAGTGGTAAATTAAAACATTGCTTTGAAGTTGAAATTAAATGTCATCGTTTGTTACATCATTTAATATTTGGCCAGATGCCATATACTCACCCGGTTTGGCGTGTTTTTTTTTTTAACGAAAATTTGGCGAAATCCTCGTTTACGAATACCAGTTACATATGTATTTTTGGTACTACTTAGTTATCCCGTCGAACAAAAATCTATCACCAAACTATAAGATTAAATGCCAATAATAGTTGATAAATGTCACATTCTCTTGATTTTAAGCAAGTTACACGTCTTTACGTCATCAACTGATTTTTATTTCGCCGTTTTATTTGTATATTTATTAATGTTATACTATTTTCTTTGTCTTTCGTTATTTAAAATAAAAATTATGTCAATTTGTATAATTTGGCGAGTGGTTTGGCGATTTATATAATTTGGCGAAATGGGTCGATGGAATAACTAAGTAGTACCGTATTTTTTAAGGCACAGATGTCATATTCGCCCCATATTGGCGCGATTTTTTTCGGTTGCCAATTTGGCGAAAACATCAACAGCATAAACAACATAATCGGGTTACCACATCAAGCAAAATAACGACACTTTGGCGCAAGTTAAGTACCCGTTGCCTATATGACATTGGCGTCAGAAAATAATCGCGCCAATATGGGGCGAATATGACATCTGTGCCTTTTTTAATTATGTTCTATTATTTTTTATTTTTAAAGGAAAATAACCAAAAAAAATAATTAACTATAGAACAAAACAATTTATGTAATTTAAAAAATGCAAATAAAGTAAATAAACACATATTATTAAATAAACAACAATAGCCGGGTTACCATGTCAACCAAAATAATACCATTTTGGGGCCAATTAGGTACACCGGTGCGTATATGACATCTGTGCCTAATATTTTTCTTTTCATTTCGTTTAAAAAAAAATAAAGAAGTGAAAGCCATTTATTTTAAATGTTTCTGTTTGCATTAAATAAAATGATAATGAAATACAAATTGAATTATGAATAAAAGTAACATGATACATTTCTTAGCATACATTTAAGGGAGGCCAAACTTCTCGCAAAATTAGTTTAAAATAGTAACCTTTTCTAAAATCTGAAAAAAAATATCTGTTTGATTAAAATTTGAGTTGCTATCATTAGAAAAATGTATATAAAATTAGAAAAAAATTAATATTTCAAAAACTAATTCGAATTTAAAAATTCTAATACCAGTTTTAAAATCTGCGGATCAATATTGATTTTTGGTGTTAATTTCATCGCAAAGTATTCCATATTTTAGGAGAAATCGCCGTGAAACATAATCAGTTGTTTAATCAGTCGATTCAAAGAATCGTTACATTTCAGCCGTTTCATATATTCGTTTCATAAATTCGTTTCATTAGGATTTTATATATATATAGGGTAGGTAACACGTTACAGCAGATATGTCGGTTAAATTACTTCATAAAATTGAAGGAAACAATGCTGCCACCAATTGATTCCTGTAACGTTACACAGATTATGTACAGTGTATTTCTAAAGCGTTATTTATCTTTAGAAACGACTGAAACTATTAAATTTTTGATATTTCAAGACACATTTATAAAAACAAAGATCCTTTTGCTACTGCTAATTTTCGGAAACGATTTTAAGTAGTTGTTATAGTGTATCACTCAGTTATCTCAAACCGGATATTAGTTTTTGAATTTTATCAATTGTCAATTATTTCTTTTTTGTTGCATATTTGAATTTATGCATGTAATAGCAATAAAATAATAATACATTTATTGTTAATTCTAATATTTTACTTTTATCATGTTTGCTGAACCTGAAATGTTGAATTGAGAATGGATAGCATTCGAGAAAATTATATTCCGAGTTTAGAAAATTAATAGAATATACACTATATGGCCAAAGGTGACCGGTCACTTGTGATTTTTCACGTTTTCTTAAATATCTACATGAGGAATTATCCTTAAACTCCTGGTGTGTAAACAGAATAGTACAGGTCATATATTTCCGTGAAGATTTTCCCCCGAAACTCCATAGGGGACCGTAAACAAATTGAAAAAGAACGAATATCTTTTGGACAACCCTGTAAAACCTAATGTAGCAAAAGCGTTCAAACTGTAGATTATGATTAAGTGCCTTATTGTAATAAATTGTGTTCATTTTTATGAGAATAGCATGTATATTCGTAGTGTAATTAAAGTTTTTATAAAAAGAGTCCCAAATTTTGCCAAGGTTTTTGCTTATAACTTGTAGAGTTCTTAATATAAAAAAAAGTTCTTTTGGGAAAATATGACAAATAACATTGTACACAATACCCTGCAATCAGAATGAAAAAATAATACAAATTGTATGAAAAATAAGTAGTTTTACTAAATAATGATTCACTGCGCATGTCCGAATGTAAACAAGATATAATTTGCATAATGTGTTAGCTAAATGTATAGAGCAACTTTTATGAAAGTCTCACAAACATAGCTTGAAAATTCTGAAAATTATCGTTGCATAATAAGCTCAAAATCCGTTGTTTCCAAAATGAAGTAAAAATATGAGGGGTTGTATCCATATATCCATTGATTATGACCTTTTCTATTCTGTTTACACACCTGCAGGACTGCAGGATTTAGAAGAATTAATTAAATTTGAATTTATAGGTATGTTGTGCAATTTTTATAACCCTACTCAAATCTTTTATTTTAAATATTTTTCTTAGCATTATGTAGAATTAGGAAATGTACAAATATAATATTCTTACACTAGAAATATAGAAATATTTCCGAATTGAAAAATTCCTCCCCCCCCCCCCCCGACGCCAAGAAAGCTGAAAAGATGAAAAGGCAAAAGAAATCAATCCTTATTATTATTATTTTATTTGTGTGTGTGTGTGTGTGTGTGCTTGTAACTAATAATGCTTTTGAAACAAAATAAAGTGATGTATCTATAACTCATTCTAAACTGTATTACAACTAATCGATGTATTAAATGAATATTATAACATGTTATTTTAATGGTATTTATAAGTACCGTCAGTAGATAAAGGGTTAACTTACAAGAGGTTACTGTACATTTTCGTTCGTGGTAATATGATATTTGCGTAACGAAACATTTGTCTTTTTTTTTACAGTGTGTATTAAAATTCATGTAAATTATAAACTATGAAACAATTTATTGCATTCAATACATAAATGCTTTCTAAATGTATGTATATCTTTTTTCTTTGTTTGTAGTTTTAAAAAATTTTAAAACACTTACCATAATACGGAATTACGACGTAATAGTTCTTATTATTATGATGTAATAGTTCAAAAAGTGAGGGACTGATATATAATTACAATTTTGTGTGTTTTTAAATAGTAGTTTTCTTTTGTCCTGTAAACAGAAAGTATTATATATTCTGTTCTGATTGAAAGAAAACTACTTTATTCAAAGGTTAATTTAAATATTAATATTTATTCTTGACTTAAGTTCCATATTTCAATTTAGACAAACCTCTGAAATCGGTTCATTATAAAATGGTTAGTAAGTATAAAACAGCCATAACAACATTGTAAAATCTTGTATTTAGGCAAATTAATGATGACGAACGGGAGGAAATATGTTTTGCTATTGCGGACAATTGAAATTTGAGTTAATATAATATACTTTATACTTTTATATGTCAAATAAAAATTCACATTAGTCCCAAACCATTAGAACTAATTTTAGTCTTTTATTACTTTTTGTGGTATAATTAAAATTAATATTTGGATATATTGTATTAGTACATATAATGCATAAACATCCTCTTATATATAGGAATATAAATATGATATACATGCCATCCGCATGGCAGCGATTTTTTTTTTAGTTGTGTAAAGCTCCGACTGTGTAAAATTTAAACGCCTGTTTATCTGTATAAGATATGACTGCATATAGTTAGCTACCTAGAACGATATTATTATCATGTTCTTTTGAATGTGAAAAATTAATCATATTTTTAAGTTTCTTTCTCGGCCTAAATAATGAGAGCATTAATTTAAAGTAATCTACAACAATATTAGTATCATATTCTTTTGAATGTGAAAAATTAATCTACTGATTCAAACATTATAAAATTTAATTGTATATAAAAATAGAAACCATAAAAATTATTGAGAAAATACTTTTAAATAAATAAATTTGCCTGCTTCCACTAGTTTACTGATTTATAGTTTAATTTCATTCTTGACGGGAAGTCTATTCAGATAAGACTTCCAAAGTACTAAAAACAAACTTATTCTTTTGTGTACGCAGTCTTAGCTAATTTTTACGAAGAAAGTAGCTAAAAGCATTTTGCGAAATTTTATATAAAACTTACTATTTGCTTTTATGATGATGAAAATTTAATAAATTATTCCATCATACTTTTACGTTTCTTTCTCTGCATAAATAAAGAGAGCAATAATTTAAAGTAATCTTTCTCAGACAAGAATTTCATTTTTTAAAACTTTTAACCTAAATTGTAATGGAGTTTATTACTTGAAATTCATTATTTAATCAAATTAATGTTATAATTCTTTTTCTTAAACGTATAATAAAACTAGATTTACATTTTCAATACATAAATTGTAAGATTTTATGCAATTTAAATGCAAGACTACTATGCCACTTACAAGGACGTTCTTCATACATGGCATACTCAGAATATGTTGCAAAAAATGCTACTGATTATTTAGCGGCAGAATTCCAGTAGAAAGTCTGTAAAAATTAAAGTACTTTCAAATATTTTGCGCAAAAAGCCGAACGCGTCAAGCGATTTGGCGAGCAACGTTTTTCCTTGCCAAATGCAACTTATTTTTTATAATGAGCGATACATAATGAATTTAAACATAATCAAGTTTATTACATATATATATATATATATGTGTGTGTGTGTGTGTTATTGTATACGCATGTTGCTTGTTGCTGTAGTTATTTAATTTAATCACTGAAAAAATATTTTCTATGTTTTGCAAGTTTCAAATATCTATTTTAAGTTATAGCCAGCATTTGATATTTGATTATTTAATTTGTTTCTTTTATATTTTTCAAATTGCAAATATTTACTTATGAGTATTATTATATTTGCAGCAATATTAAGTTAAAATGTTCTAAAAAGTAACAAGTAATTCGCCCTTTTTTAGGTACGTTCGTAATTATATAAATACCTAGCACCTATAGTCGTCGTTCAGTTCGTCTGTCTGTCCGTCTGTCAGTCCGCATATAACAGAGCAATTACTACCCAACCGAACGGTCTGAATTTTTAAATATATAATTTTTGCAAAATTTTGTCGAGTCATTTCAAATTTCATGAAAATCGGATGTTTAGTTTAATTACAAGGACAGTCAAAAGTTTTCCGTTAAATTACGGCCAATGGGAAAAAATTATTGTTAGTGCATTTTAATGACGTTACAGCCTTCCGAATGATCTGAAATTTTAAAAGTATAATTGTTGCAAAATTTTGTCGAGTCATTTGAAATTTTATGAAAATCGGATGTCTAGTTTAATTACAGGAACAGTCAAAAGTTTTCCGTTACATTACGGCCAATAGGAAAAAATTATTGCAAGTGCATTTTAATTATGCTACAGCCTTTCGACCAGAATGAAATTGATAGGCACTTATAAAGTTCACTAAAATATACATTCAGTACACTATGCGGTGCAAATAAGTACTATAAAACTAGTTATAGTACGAACGCACCTCATTTGATACGTTTGACGACCAATTTCCAACTTGTTCTTTTTGTTACCGATTTGAATGAAATTTTGCCATTGCTTTATCCTCCAATCCAAGATTTTTTAAATTTCAACGACTATTCAAAAATAAAACCCACATCATAAATTCTACCGCTACACATTTCCATATGGAAAAAGCCGTTGTTTCCAGAGCAACAAAACCAAATCTACAGTACTCAATTGGACTTACTTTTGAGCTTGAAGCAATTTAAACCAATTTAAATTTTGTTTTAAATCATAAAATATGATAGTTAAATTTCATTATAAATACATACAAATATGTATGACAAAACTATAGTTAAAACAAACTAAAACTGGCAAAAGTATAGTTAAAACAAATTAAAAATGATAAAACTAAAGTTATTTAAATTAAACTTATCTAAACAAATTCTACGTAAAAAAAATTCCTTAAAGAGTATTCGAGATAAAAGCGTATTTTTCGTAACTTTATTTCATTGCCAACCGGTGGTAAATCGCCAAATAAACGAAATTTTCATAATTTTTTTATGAACGCTCTATCGAGGTACCGCCAATTTTTTTTTTTTATAAACATATATATCGACACTAGCTGAAATACCTGGCATTGTCCGAGGTTTTAAACATGTTTGATTAGAAAAATGAATTTTAAAATTAAACATCGTACGGACAATGAGGCTCGAGCAAATATGCTCTCTCATTTATTTTGAAAGCCTTGAGAAATTTGGCTTTTATAGAAGTATTTTAAAAAAATGTTTCCTAAGCCTAAATAAATATGGTCTTGATTCGTGAAAAAAAACTGAAAAATAAATGTAAATTCATGAAAAGCCCTTCATAATATAACTTTCTCCTGTAAAAGCTATGCGTTAACAATATATTCGTTTTAAATATGAGGTCATACGTGAATTAACCTATATTATTCGCAAATAAAAAGAAATGGCACATCTAGTATTTGTCGAGAATTAAATAAAAAGCACGCACTCGTGACATCATAATTCACTTTATATTTTAACAGAATAATAAGGCTACTATAATTTCTGACTCGTGCTATGGCGAGTATACACGTCAAGACACATTATCGGTATTATTATGCTGAAGGTTTCATTATGGTACTCCATTCTGAAATTTGGTAATTTTTTAATTAAAATTTGAAAAACGGTATAATTATTAGATTTGAAATTTATATCAAATAAAATACAATTTTTTACCTTTCTAATGCAGTTTGTACAACAATTTTCTCACAAATACTTTTCGAGCTTTAATTTTTTTCGGTACCTTCAAATGTTTCATTTTCCGAGATTAATATGTGGCAACGATTAGCGAAAAAGCCAGTCGTCAGCATCGCGTAGCTTTTTATTAAAGAAGATGAGAAGAACATTCTGTAATTCTTTCAGATTTTTCTGAGTATGCCCATATGGGGACGTTCCTTGTTAGTTATATTGGTAGAAAAGAATGATCCATTGTGCCCCTTTCCGAGGTGGTCCCCAGGTAAAACATGTAATACAAGAGCGATCCAAATATTTTACTCGATTTAAAATAGCAAATTCTCCTCAGATTTGCCAATAAATGAGCGCCATTTCTTTGAATTTCAATAGTTTTTTTTTTTTTTTTTTTTTTTTTTTTCTGTATTTCTAATTAGCCATAAATCTTAAATTTTGAAGAAGCAAAATTTTACTTTTTATCTAAATCAACAATCTTCTTGATTTAAAGATGAAGATTTTCCTTACTGTGCTGTGATTTGTGAATACTAATAAGAAGTTAAAAGAATAAAATAAACAGACTTTGTGTGGTTCATGTCCTGTCTTTCCCTATAAACTACGGAAAATGTGTTTTGAGAAAAATGCATTTGAAATATATTATGTCATATATAATAAATTAGCACTTTGTAATACACTGCTCAAAACAATTAAAGGATATTGCAGTTTTAGGTGGATTTTGTATCTGGTAAACTGTTTAGCTGATTGATACATGGTCGACAGACATAGTAGGTTATATGAGAATAAATTACACATGTTTGGCAGAAAAAAATGCATTTTATTGCGCATTTGTGTACTAAAGGAAAAAAACACAATTTGTGCATATGAGAAAAAAAGAATAAGAAAAGGTGTTTTCTTCAAAGAAAATCATTTTCAGTAGGGGGTATGGTTTCCACGGGCGGCCAGCAACGTTGAACACTTTTGAGGCATGCACTCAATGAGGCTATTAATGACGAGTTGGGGTATTCTGCCCCACTCTTCCAGAAGAGCTCTTTCCAGTTCTTGGAGAGATTGTGGGGGTTGTTGGCGGCCAGAAACTCGTCTTCCTAGAGCATCCCAAACGTGCTCGATTGGATTCATGTCTGGAGAACACGCTGGCCATTCCATTCGAACGATTCCTTCCTCGAAAAGGAAATCCTCCACCAGGTTTGTACGATGTGGCCTGCAGTTATCGTCCATTAAAATGAAGTTATCTCCGATTGCTGCAGCATAAGGGACTACAATAGGTCTGAGGATCTCATCCCTATATCGGCGACCAGTCAGAGCTCCATCTCGAATGATGTAGAGGTCAGTGCGCCCGTCAATGGAGATGCCACCATACACCAACACTCCTCCACCGCCAAATCTGACACTTTCGTGCACGAACGCAGGATTATTCATACTGCCACGGTCCCTCCAGATGAAAATACGCCTATTATCCGGATGCACAGAAAAACGGGACTCGTCAGAAAACAGAATATTGCTCCATTCATTTCTCCTCCAGTTGACATGCTCGGTTGCCCACTCTCTGCGTTCGCAACGATGCCTTGATGTTAATCTAACACATACCATCGGTCGGCGAGCATACAGACCTACAGCATGTAGTCGGTTTCGGACAGTCTGAGTTGAAATCGTGGTGCCTGTAGCCGAGCGAAGGTGTTGTTGGAGAAGAGTAGCGTTCATGGTTCGGTGTCTCCGAGCTGTTAACGCTAAATACCGATCTTCATTGGGCGTTGTTGCCCGTCTACGACCTTGCCCTGGTCTTCGGCCTGCACATCCACTCTCCAAAAAACGGTTCCAGATCCTGGAAATGACACTTTGTGACACTCCAATGGCTTGCGCTACTTCGGCTTGAGTTTGACCCCCTTCTAACCTACCAACAATTCTCAAAGCTTCTGAATCTGTCAAATGACTTCGCTGAGACATCATACTCATCGAAACAAAGCAATCACTGAATGCCGATCATCCTTGTCTTCATTCTCTTTTATCCAGTTCAAAGTCAAATTTCATTCGTTGCCGCTGAAGCGACGTTTTTGACGTCGAACTCAAAATTTGCATACTCCACAATTTGAAAACCAGAAAAATTTGCATTTGTGATTCTCTTCTTCTATTTTCGGCAAAAAAAATTTCGTTTATATCTTTATTTTATATAAAACTTCAAATATCCTTTAATTGTTTTGAGCAGTGTAATATACTAATTTTATTGGCTAAAAGGTGTAAATTAAAACTAACCCTTTGAGCTCTGATGGGTGAATTTCTTCCCACTTAATTTTAATCTCCAAATGTCACATTGGCGCCGGAATATTTAACCAAATTTATTTAAAAATAGATTAATGCATTTTTTTGTGTATATTATAAGCCGAAACTTTTGTTTACAAAATACTGGTGCCAATGTGGCATTTGGGCATTTTGAAGAAATTCACCCCCAGACCTCAAAGTGTTAAAAACAGTAAAAATAGGTTTATACAACTGTTTACATGTTTCGACTCTACCCGAGTCATTTTCAAAACAAATAAATAAAAATATTCTAAAATTGCAGAATCTGTGAATATTGTTTTATTTTACTTACAAGGAAGGTCTCCTTACAGGGTATACTCAGAATATGTTGGGGAAAAGTGTTAGTGAAACTACTCATGTAGGGGAGACCGGGGCAAGATGAAGAGCGGGGCAAGATGACGAATGTCTTAATTTTTCCGTTTTCTACTAGGTGGCAGCATCAACCGAACACTACTGGCTCTCCTATCGGCCGTTCGTTAAACAATAGTATAGAGACGCGCAAATTGCAGTTTTTGCGTTAGTTGTGAAGCTTCGATTGTTTACCGCTGTCACGTTATAACTTTTATACATGTGTAAAAAAGCTTTGATACAGATACAGGTAAGATATATCGTTTCTCTTTAATATTTATGAGTAACTTAGTTTAAATACTACCTATTACCATAAATAAATGTCAATTAATCACCTTCCTTCATGGCAATGAAAACGAATATTTTTAAACAGGCAGTCCGGGGCAAGATGACGAGCTCGTCATCCTTAGACCCTGGTAGTAGAAAACCAACATATTAACCCTCCAGAAGAACCAGAACTTATGGCAAATGCCGATTCCGATGCACCAAAGAGGCCTGTTAGTGTTTTTTTTATTTCAAACCATTGCCTAAAGCAACACAATGTGAGAAAAAAGAAAAAGCAAAACACTGAGCTCAAGCATTCTTAAAAGCACACCCATCAAAGAAATGTTATAACAAAGGGAAAAGCAGAAGGAAGAACAGGAACGTTTAAAAAAAGAGAGAAAAGAAGCTCGTGAAGTTAAAAAGGGAATAAAATAAACTCAAACTAAGTTCCTGTAGGCCTAAGTCTATTAAATCCAGGCCAAACAGTCCAGTTGCATCAACTTCAAAGGATGGTGTTTTCAGATGTCCTGCTTGTGACGAGGAATATTGTGACCCACCAACAGAAGAATGGATCCAGTGCTGTAAATGCCAAGAGTGGTGGCATGAGGAATGTTCCAATTATGAAAATGGCATTTTTATTACTGACTATTGTTAGTTGCACAACCAAACACTTCAACATACGTTACAATGCATTATGCTTAGTTTGATACTTTGTAAGATGTGAAAACACAGTTACCATTTGTTAAACCACGTAACATATTCAAAAGATAAAATATGTTCAACCTTTTTCACTGTTGTCATCTTGCCCCAGTATTGGGGCAAGATGACGATTTGTTACTGTTATGAAAAAATAAAATTATCCTTTATTTATTTTAATATGACAAATTAAATGGTAATACATTTAATACTACAAAGGGATACTCTAACACTTCATGCAAAATTAATTTTACTATACTTAAAAATAAATTAATAAACAACAAAAATTGTTAACATAGTCATCTTGCTCCGGTCTCCCCTATATAATTAAGTATCAGTTAAATTTAGCGGCGGAATTCCAGTAAAAAGTCTGTAAAAAAAATAAAATACTTTTGTATCTTTGGTGCGAAAATACGAAAGCGACACGCGATTTGTCGAACAGGAACTCTCCTTGCCGAAAGCAAACGATTTTAAAGCATCTAAAAATTGCTTGTTAATTCGTTTTTATAAAGCGCAGTATTTAATAAGTTTCAATTTATTCAACGAAAGAGTTTATTATATATATACCGGGTGTCCCAAAAAGGACTGACTGATTTTAAAATTCAATAACTTCCAAACGGTGACAGATATTAAAAAAATTCTTGCAGGAGGGTTATGCATAAAGTCAAAAGTTTTATTATAGTGATTTTCGATTTTAGTTCGAATTACAAACAATAGATGGCGCTGCGGTCAATAGAGGCTAAATTAGGCTCGATTTTTGGTGCTTCGTGGCCCGGATAAAACATTTCCATCTCCTTTTTCCGCATGAAACAACAGAAAGGACCAAAAATCGAGCCTGTATTTAGCGACTATTGCTTACAGCGCCATCTATTGTTTGTAATTCGAACTAAAATCGAAAACTGTAATAAAACTTTTCACTTTATGCATAACCCTCCTGCAAGAATTTTTTTAATATCTGTCACCGTTTGGAAGTTATTGAATTTTAAAATCAGACAGTCCTTTTTGGGACACCCGGTATATATTGTATTACGCATATACATGTTGCTTGTTGCTATAGTTATTTAATTTTATCACTGGAAAAATATTTTTTAAAGTTGCAAATATCTATTTTAAATTATAGCCAGCTGGCATTTGATTTTTAATTATTTAACTTGTTTGTTTTTTATATATTTTTCTAGTTGTGGATATTTATTTTTGAGCATTATTACATTTGCAGCAATATTAATTTGAAATGCTCTATAAATTAATAAATTATTCATCCTTTTTTTTTATTATTACTACCGATTTGAATAAAATTTTGCCATTGCTTTATATTCCAATCCAAGATTTTTGAAAAATTTAAACTGTTATTCAGAAATAAAATCGACATGAAGAGTTCTGCTTGTTATACATTTCCATATTAAAGAAGTAGTCGTTGCCATAGCAATAAAATCAAAACGACAGTGCCCAATTAAACTTACTAAACTTGAAACAATTTAAATCCATTTAAATTTTGTTTTAAATCGCAAAATATGATTATTAAATTTCATTATAAATATGAATAATTATATATGACAAAACTATAGTTAAAACAAACTAAAACTGATAAAGCTAAAGTTATTTAAATTAAACTTATTTAAACAAATTGAACGTAAAAAGTTTTTTCCTAAAAGCGTATTTTATTTTTTTTAATTTCATCGCCAACCTGTGATAAATAGCCAAATAACGAAATTTTCATTTTATTACTGCCGCTTTATCGAAGTTCCGCCGATTTTTTTTTCTTTTTTTTATAAACATATATATTTACATAACAAGAACTTTCTATAATTTTTTCAGACTTTCCTGAGTATGCCCGTATGGAGACCTTCCTTGTTAGATGTTCATTATTATTTTCGTAGCTAACTCGAGCCATAATTTTGGTAAATTAATTTGATGCTGCATCGTTAAATATTCCATTTTTGTGTGTTACAATCTCCATGGCCTCTCTTATAAGAAGTTTCTCATAAGAAGTATAAAAAAGGGCGGATCAAAGAATTACTACATTGGTATGACTAGCAGTAAATTTAAGTATAGAGAAAGGGAGCATGTAACTGATATAAAATATAATAGAAAAACCACAACCAAGAAGAAACCATCCAAATAAATTTTGATCAAAGAAAGATATTTTTTTCCTCCAGTCTATACTTTCTATCCATTATAAGAGAAACCATAAAGATTCTGACACGCAAAAATTCAATATGTAACGATGAAGCATCCTTCAACTTTGAGAAATTATGTCTCGAGTTACTCAATGATTACGAAAATAAAAATGAACATCTAAGTAGAATAAAACAACGACGTGCATAATATGAAAGACTGCGTGGAAATTTGAACTGTGGCGTTTCATAGACGGTGCACTTTTAGAATATTTTTATTTATTTCATTTGTAAATGACTAGGTTAGAGTATAAACATGTAAACAGTCGAATAAACCTATTTTTACTGTTTTTAATGTTTCAATTAACCCCTTTTAACAATTAAAATTAGTACATATTCTAACTTTTTTTTTTTCGTTTCTTATCTTTTTAAGAAATACTAAAGTACATTTTCTGAAAGTATATGGTTATACATTCATAATTTTTAATTTCAACAATAAATTTTAACGCAAAAACAAAAAAATCGTATTTTTGCCAACGAAAGTCATCTAGAGAAATAGAAATCATGATAAAATGTGCAATTACAAAAACTAATATTAACTACTAAAACTAATATCACCTGAAAAGGTTAAACTTTAATGGTTGATCTAACTGTTAAATTGTAACTAAAAAAGTAAAATTTGAACTTTCTCTTACGATTTTTTTGGGTAACTTCTATCACAAAAAGAAAGAAGCTACCTATTGCAGTGTTTGGCGGGAAGAAATTTTCACCGATCGCAGCTCAGATCCCAAAATCATCCTCAATCCAAATGTTGCTATATATATAGAGAGAGAGAGAGGAGAAGGTCCAAATACCGGCTAGGGTTTAAATACCGGCTACTAGGTGTTCTGAGAACTCAGCGCAGCGCAGCCTAGCGGTGATAGGCAAAGTTTGTAACTTTAATTGAGAGAAGAAAGTTACGAAAAGTACGTCGCTGAAGTCAGTCTCATTTACAAATAGTAAATGCAAAAGTGTCGAATCGACGTAATCTGGTACATCAAAAGTTTTTCAGATATGTGTTTCTCATTTTTTTTAAATATACTGATCGTATATTTGCTTGAATTGTTGATTAAGTTATTTTCTAGACATATTTAGCTCTCAGTTGCCGCGCGCAAATTATTGGTATTTTATTATATGAATGAGTAATACCGGTTTTAAATAAAACATAGCAGTGGTCCGAATATCGGCTACCTAGAGTGCTCTAAATACCGGCTAGCCGGTATTTGGACCTCTCTCGGTTGCTCTGCTCGAAGGGGAGGAAAGTAAATTAATTTAAACAGTTCCATAATTAATAAATTAATTTATATGGTTCAGAAGTAGTTCCAGCCCCATTTCTCAATAAAAAGCAACCGTGGCCGTAATTCTTCAGAACCGACACTGGATCACTTCCCCAAAAAGCGCTGTTGACACTCCAAAATTGCCTGTAATAAATGTGAAGAGAAATAAAATGACGGAGTAAACCAGGCGAAAGTGGCAGAAATTGGATTTTAACCCTCTCGCTGCGCAACCCGAGATTTCCTCGAGGATGCAATTTTTTCCGTCTAATTAACACTCCTTGATTATTCCCACCTGTTATTTTTTTATTGTAAATTTTGCGTTATTTAATCGGAGCATTTTGCCGATTAAATTATCCAAAAATTTTTGTTTAGAAAAACCGGTGACAAAAGAATAAAAAAATTTAAAAGACACTCGTCGCGAAGGAGTTAAATACGCAATTTTTGAAGCTATTTTGATAAAACAATTATGCAGCGAGAGTGTTAAAAAATGAAAAAGGAAAGTATCTAACAGAGGAAGATGATGCAATTTGTCTTCTGGATGGGTGCTTTCTCTGTGGACAAGAATGGGGAGGGGATTCTGGGTTCAATGTTAAGAATGTGATATATGGGCTGATAGGGACTGCACCGACGCAGAGAATGATATCATGTTTGTGATTTTTTCAGATAAAATAATTCTCATTTCAATCAGCAAGCTTTTTTTTTTGTTTTACACGCTAAAAAACAAAACTAGAAACATAATGAGAAGAAGACTGTGAGAGATAGTCATAAAGAATTTTATAAATTTGACAAAAATACTTGTTTATTAAAAATTGCGTATTTTTTCTGTGCATAAGAAATGTTATTAATCAATAAAATTTATTAAAATAATATTCTTATTGCTTAATAATTGTCGTTAGCTCTATTTGTGTGATCTTTTGGAAAAAAACTTAGGTAGCCGGTATTTAGACCCCATTTTAAAAACTCAAAATTTGAAGACTTTCGGAATTTTGCTTTTTATAAACAGAAAACGCCTTTTAAACTGATTTTTTTTCTCTAAACAGGTGTATAACGTGTCAAGGTACCCTGCTGTCACTTTTTATTTAATTAATTTTGAAAACTGTACGATCTAGATTGAAAACAACAGTAGTAGCCGGTATTTGGGCCTTTTCCTCTCTCTATATATATACATATATATTTATAAATGTACCTAATTTTTTTGTCATGTATTAACACTCATATTTATGTACCGCTTTGCAATTGAACATGTGTACAGGACATAGGAAGGTCTCGACCGAGTTCGTTGGCTAACTCTATCCGCCACATTGTTTCAAAATGTAAGCCACTATAAAAAAAAAAAAAAAAAAAAAAAAAAAAAATTGAAAACTATGTAAAAAAAAAATTAGGTATCCAAAATGTTTTACCTTTGGGTGTTTGGCCTACATACAAGGATTCCAGAGCATTTTTTGTTTTATCATTATCTCAAAAATTGATATAGCAGTTTGAAATTCTAGGGTGGTTGATTTTTCCATAATCAGGTTTTACTTACGAGTTTTAGAAAAAGTGTTTTTTCTTTACAGATTTACTTTAATTATTGTAACCGTGGTTGCTATTCTCATATGCTAAAAAAAAAAAAAAAAAAAGTAGTCATATCCGCCAGCGTCAAATTCTCGCCAAACTTGGTGATACTTTCCGAAGCATCGTCCATAGTTTAGCAACAAAAATAGATCACTATAAATTAAATGAACTTGGCAGTACCTGACTATTTTTTTCAAAACCATTCAAATTTAGTTTTGAGGAAAACTGTGAATCTTCTATAATCGAGTTCCACTCATTTCACCTTCGTGTGTTTGAGTAAAATTAGCTTAATTCTTAAAACTAAGAATAAGGAAGTTACCTTTTCCCTCCGGTGCAGATTAGAAGTCTGTTTTATTTTAATTTTTTCATATTTTATAAGAATAAGAAATTAAACTCATTTTATTTGAAAATTAAACACAGTTTCTGTTTTTACGGTTAATGCTAATTATATTTTCAAATTGATTTTAAATAATTCCTGTCAGTTTTTAATGAAAATTCGAAGACATATATATTATATATATTAAAATTCCATTGCATGTTTATTCAAATATATACGCGTTTTTTATATTCACAAACTTGTTTGCAATATACGCAATTTTGTTTTATTCTTTTATTATCTTTCATGCAGTGTGAAAATTAAAATAATATATTCCTATTAATTTATTTCATAGATTTGAAATTCATCTTTGCTAGTTACAATTTTTTAGAAATGATCACAAAAAAATTATCATTAAAAAATTATCACAAAAAGATGTGGTTTTTTCCATTACTCTTTTTTTTTCAGTTTTCTAATTTATTTTTTTATTAGCACTTTTAATGAAAGCTTATATATTTCGCTAGCCTTTTTTTTTTTTTTTTTTTGCTCAAATTTTCCATTTTTTAAAAATAAAACGAAACAAAAAAAGACATTTTGTTTAATATTGATACGTTAATTTTGATATCCCGCCTTTTTCTTAAAAATGAAAAATTTCAAAAATCCTCGCTTTCAATAATTACATAAATACATATTAATTTTGAGAACTGTTCAGGGAAATAACAATCATAATCAAATGTGTAATCATATAAACTACTATCTCCAAAGACGAAACCTTAATAATTGATTAAAACGTTAACTAGTAAATTGAAACTGAAATTTTACATTTTACATTACGATATGTTACTTTTTATTTTTTTAACTTTTTATAAGAGTAAGAATTTGAAAATCATTTATTTTATTTAAAAAATACATGCAAATTTACAGCTTGAAATTCTAAAATTACGAAAATAGTATAGTAATTAAACAAAGGAAATTTGCATTTTCCGTTAGGATTCTTTATTTTTATTTTCTTTACTTTTTACAAAAAAAAGAATCTCAAAATCATTGATTTTATTTGAAAAGAAACACTGTTGTAAGTAAATAAAGAAAATTTGCATTTTAGATTACGAATTTTTTAAAAACAAGAATAAGAATTTAAAAATCATTTATTTTATTTGAAAATTAAACGCAGTTTTACAGTTTGAAATTCTAAAATTAAAGAAACACTGTTATAAGTAAATAAAGAAAATTTTCTTTTTACATTACGATTTTTTTAACGAAAATAAAATTTTTAAAATCATTTATTTTATTTGAAAATTAAATGCAATTTTACAGTTTGAAATCTTAAAATTAAAGAAACACTATTGTAGTCAAATAAAGAAAATTTGCATTTTACATTACTATTTCTTTCCAACAGGAATAAGAAATTAAAAATCATCTATTTTATTTGAAAATTAAACGCGATTTTACAGTTTGAAATTCTAAAATTAAAGAAACACTATTCTAGTAAAGAAAGAAAATTTGCATTTTACATTACGATTTTTTTTTTTTTAACAGGAATAAGAATTTAAAAATCATTCATTTTATTTGAAAATTAAATGCAATTTTACAGTTTGAAATTCTAAAATTAAAGAAACACTGTTGTAAGTAAATGAAGAATATTTGCATTTTACATTACGATTTTTGTTTACAAGAATAAGAATTTAAAAATCATTTATTTTATTGGAAAATTAAACGCAGTTTTACAGTTTGAAATTCTAAAATTAAAGAAACACTGCTGTAAGTAAATAAAGAAAATTTGCATTTTACATTACGATTTTTTTCAACAAGAATAAGAATTTGAAAATGGTTTATTTTATTTGAAAATTAAACTCAAGTTCACGGTTAGATATTATAAAATTGCGAAAACACTGTAAAAATTAAATAAAGAAAACACATAATATTTTGAAAAGAAAAATAAATGTTAGACTTCTTTAATGCTGAATGACAAAAATTTCTAATGGTTGCGGAATATAACAAGTCGGAAATTTTACGTCAAACATGACAAATGAGGTGTATTCGTACTACAACTAGTTTTATAAATATTCATCATAGCAACCAATAATCATTACTTATCGTGGGTTATCATTTAATTAATTTCGTATGATAGGATTTAATAGGATGAAGAAAACTTTTATTAATATCTTTTTAAGTTTTGATTCGATTTTCACTAAATTTGAAATGACTCGACAAAATTCTGCAACAATTCAATATATTAAATTAAAAACCATTCCGGTGGGTAATTTTTGCGCTGTTATATGGAGACAGATGGACGGATCAGGCGGCGACTATAGGTGCTACGTATTTAAATAATTATGAACGCACCTAAATGTAAAAAAAAAAAAAAAAAAAAAAAAAAAAAAAAAAAAAAAAAAAAAAAAATCCAGAATGATTAACTGATTTTGTAGGATACGTCTACGTTCTGCTTCATAATATTTGTTAAACTATATTTTTGTAATGACAACTTAATTATTTTTACTAGATACAAATTATGTTGCATATAAGGTTCATAGTAAATAATATAATCATATAAACTAATGTAAATATTTAATTAAGTGGTCTCAGGAGTCTTACTTTTTACCTGGCGGTGCAATTTAGCAACATGTCACATTTAATTTTTTTTGCTCAGTCTCTATAAAACATAAATGCATAAAATTTTTAATATAGACAACCCAATTTCTCTTCTATTTAAAACATTTATTTTTATATTCTATATTGAAATTTTAATTTATTTTTATTATGTTTAATTTTGATTTAAAAAAAATTAAATTTGTTTATGGACTTGCATGTACTGCGCGCAAGACTGTATAGCAAAACTATTGCTTCAAGAGCCCCCCAAAATATTGATAACATTGTAAAACTAGTGTATCTTGAGCGTATTCTACATTGGTAAGTAATTTATTTATTTATTTTATTTAAAATTTAAATTTGAATTATGAAACTTTGAAAAAATTCATTCGTTTATTGAAAAATTGCCAATTTTAAATAATTAATGCAATTATAACACTAAATTTGAAGTATACGTTCAATGTACATTAGTTTTACATCATTATTAATATTTATGGGGCTCTTGAACCAATAGTTTTGCTACAGTCTTGCGCACAGTGCATGTAAGCCATAAAACAATTTAAAATTTTTTTTTAATCAAAATTAAACATAATAAAAATAAATTAAGATTTCAATACCTATAGAATATAAAAAAAACATATTTTAAATAGAAGATATATTAGGTTGTCTATATTAAAAATTTTAGCCATTTATGTTTTATAGAGACTCAGAAAAAAAATTAAATGTGACATGTTGCTGCATTGCACCACCAGGTAAAAAGTAAGACTCCTGAGACCCCTTAAACTGTTATGATTTCTCTAACCAAAACATTGTAATTTATAAGATCTTTCATTTTCGTTTTATTTTTATATTTTCACCTCTTTACATGAAAGAGTATAAAAAAAAAGGTTTGTTTTATTCGAATATTAAAGGCAGTTTCCGTATTATAAAAGGCTGTGTTTTAAAATTAAGAAAACATTATGCTCATTAAATGAAGAAAACCCATAAAATTTTGAAAAGAGCAAAGAAATATTTTTTTCTGTACTTTAATGCGGTATGATGGATAGTTTGCACCCCCCCCCCTATCCTTGTACGAAAATGAAAAATGTTTCCGGAATGATTAACTGTTTTGTTGAGATGCGTTTACGTGCAGCTTCCTTATATATATATATCTTTTTAATTAAATTTTTAAAACGATAACTTAAACTCTTTTGCTCAGAAATAAATTACGTTACAAAAGTTTTAAGTTTCAAATTCTTACACAGATGCTTGTAAAGTACTAAATCTCTTTAATTTTTTTTCTTTTGTGGTTGGAAGGTATCAGATTTCTTTCCCTTTTTTTTTAAACAAAGGAGTTTTTTTATCTGTTATTTATCTTTTATTTTTTATAAAAAACTTCTAAAGAGGAGGAAAGAATATATATATATATATTTTTTTTTCTTTCGGATGCAATTTTTAATTCCTTGTCTCAACGGAAGATTTTTTTTCTTTCTTTTTTTTTTTTTTTTTTTTTTTTTTTTTTTTTTTTTGCTGTTGTTATTGTTTTTGTGACAAAAATACACTTTATTTTTCAGGAAATATGTTTTTTTGTATGTGTGTTTGTGTGAAAATATTCTTTCAATTAAAGTTTATAGTGTCTTATAAAAATTTCCCAAATGCCAAGCCCATGAAAGATTTTGTTAGTTTTTAAATTTTAAATCCATATACAGATGCGTGTAAATGACTAAATCCATTATTAAATAAAAAGTTTCTTCTTTTCCCTCTTTTTCCAAAATATAGAAATTCTTTCACGTTGACAAAAATATTACACTTTTAAATTTGCCGAGAGTATTAATATTTTTTCATTCAAACATAAACTGTTTAATTGATTGTGATCGCAGAAAAAAAAATAGAAATTTCCTCCGTTTTTAAAGTTGTGTTTCAGTTGATAAATATTTGTTCCGATTAACGTTTATGGTGATTTATAATATTTAACCCTTTATGTACTGAATTATGAATGCATGAAAATTTTATCTTCTAAAGCATTTTTCGTGAATTTTTGAAACTACATTAGAAAATTTATATAATATAATAAATTTTAGAAGGATTTTAGAAGGATTGAAGGATTTAGAAGGATTCATTAAATTTGAATTTATAGGGATTTTGTGCAATATTTATAACCCCACACACATCTTTTATTTTAAATATTTTTCTTAGTAGTTTGTAGAATTAGGAAATGTAAAAATATAAAGTTCTTACAATAGAAATATAGAAATATTTCCGAATTTAACCCCCCCCCCCCCCCCCACAACGCCAAGAAAGCTGAAAAATGCAAAGGAAAAAGAAATCATCCTTTTAAAAATATGTTTGTTTTGTGTAACCAATAATGCTTTTGGAACAAGATAAAGTAATGCATCTATAACTCATCTTAAACTGTATTACTACTAAACGATATATTAAATGAATTTTATAAAAAGTTATTTTAATGGTTCTTATAAGTATCATCAGCAGTTAAAGTGTTAATCAACTGTCTGTGTAGCTAAAGTATTGGCAAAATGTTGTTTTCTCACTATTATTGTCCTTTCTCTAATTCGTATTCTAAGTGTTTTTAAAAAACTATGCCTTTTGTTAAAAATGACAATTCGAAAACTGCAATGAAATTTCATTGTACATGGTGTGTTCACAAAGTTTCAAGACTGGTGCTAAAATACAAAAGTTATTAAACATTTTTGTGCAGCGAACTAAAATTCTTCGAAATATAACCCTTGGGCATCAACACACCGCTGCCAGCATTTTTTCCATTATTCACAGGCTCCCTGAGGGTCTTCGCGAGCAAGGCTGTTAAGTGACCTCGTCGAAGCCGGAATCAAGGATAGCTGGAATCGTGTCGAATTGCTTCCCTTTCAGATCTCTCATGATCCGGAGGAATAAAAAAAGTCGCTGGGAGCGAGGTCGGGGCTGTATGGAGGCTTGTGACAGTATTGCCACGTTAAACTTAGCCAAAACTTTGGCTGCTGCGAGCGACGTGTGAGAGGGCGCACTGTCGTGGTGAACAATCCAGTCTTCTCTTGTGTCTGGGTGGAAGTGCCGGGTCAGGTCATTTTTACGCTGGAATGCCCACTATTTGAAGGATAGAGTCCGGCGTGCCTGCTCAGACATCAGGGATGAGTGGAATGTTCACCCCGACAATAACCCCTCTCACACACCGCTCACCGCTGCTGATGTTTTGGCTCAGTTTAACGTGGCAATACTGCCGCAAGCCCTCTACAGCCCCGACCTTGCTCCCAGCGACTTTTTTGTTTCCCCGGATGAAGAAAAACCTGAATGGAAAGCGATTCGACACGATTTCAGCGATCTAAGAAGCTTCGACGAGGTCCCTTAACAGCCTTGCACGCGAAGACCACCAGGGAGCCTCTGAATAGAAAAAACGCGGCAGCGGTGTGTTGATGCCCAAGAGTCATATTTCGAAGAATTTTAGTTCACTGTACAAAAATGTTTAATAACTTTTGTATTCTAGGACCAGTCTTGAAACTTTGTGAACACACCATGTATGTTTATGGAAATATATACGCTTATCTATATGAAAGAGCAAACACACGTTGATGAGTAACGCTGACTTCACATTGTTGTTGGAAACGACGAACGCAATCATTTTCGTTTTTATTTCAAAATTATTAACATCTAAACATCGCACAATTTCACTTTTTATACATAAAAAAAGAAAAAAATGAAATTTCGGACGCAATTTGTTCGAAAGCTGTTTCTCAATTCATTAAGATTTGATAATAAAAACAAAAGCAAGCATGACTTTTTTCTAAAAATCCAGCCTATTAAATTAACTCGAATGCCGAAGATAAACACGTTTGCAACAGAAACAATATAAATAGTTCAGCATTTGTTTCCAGCTAATGTCTCCAAATAAAATTCAAACTTCTTTAAAAGATAAATAACTGAAACACAGATGTGTAATCGAACTACCTGTAAAAACACTGCATCTTTTCACTTGACGTTGAAAGAATGGGGGGGGGGGGGGGAGTTCAGTTTGGAAATATTTCTATATTTTTATTGTATGAACATTACATTTGTACATTTCCTAATTCTACAAAATACTAAAAAATATATTTTAAATAAAAGATTTGATTGAAGTTATAAAGTAATAAATTTTGCACAAAATCCCTATGAATTCAAATTTAATTAATTAATTTTAATTGGCAAAATTCTTCTAAAGTTTATTAAATGGTTGTGTAAATCTTCTAGTGTAGCTTCAAAAATTCACAAAAAATGCTTTAGAAGATGAAATTTTCATGAATTCATAATTTGGGACATAAAGGGTAAGCATTAATTTGCTTAGAAAACTCCTCCAGTTCGATTGTTATTTTTAAGATAAAATCTTTAACTTATTTCAATGCCTCTAAAATATCGGGAATGATTTTGGCAAAAAAAAAGAAAAAAAAAAAAAAAAGAATCTATTACCTTCTAAATGAAAGTGCAAAATGCAAGACAAATTACTTTTTTACTTTTATTTGATGTATTCAAATATACGTTCAACTTATAAGTTTGGAAATTTGTTTATTTGCACTTCACAAAAACCGTAATTGATATGACAACGAATAATGGATATTTAATTGAAATCGATTTTTCTTAAAGCAAACATAATTTTTATCAGGAAATTTATCTTATTCCTTATTATTTGTATCACGCAATGTAGTCATGCAAAATCGTGATCTCTGATTGACAGGTTGGAAATTAAGAAAACCTGGCAAGGTTATTTGATTTTTTCAATAACATCGTTAAACAAACAACTCTTATATCCCAATAGAGATGGTGCGTCATTAGCAACAACGATATTAAAAACAAATAAATATAACTTTAATGCTACACATCACTTTCAAGAACCAAAGCAGACTTTTCTTCCGCTGAAACAAGAACAGGTTAAATTTCATTTGATGTTACTTTGTAAAAATAATTTCTTTAAAGATTATCGGATAACTAAAATGTTGAACTCGAAAACATACTACAAGGTAACACTTGCCATTTAGAAACGGTAGGTTTGAATTGAATATCAATGAACAGATTTCTTGTATTTTTTATTATGTAGAGACCTTTCAAACAAAATTATAGTCTTAAAAACATGTGGATTTCTATACAGCAAGTTCAACGTCAGAAAATAAGATCTGAAAACTTCGGATAGGATTTTTCGCATGAGAAATGGATTTTGCCACATAACATGGGTTTGAAGCAAGGCTCCATCTACAAAGTGGTGAGCTGAATCACATATAGTATTGCTTTAGAAGAAATTTCTGAAATAACCTACAATGGAGAAATTAGTTTACACTCCTAAAACAACGCTTAGAAAATTTTATACGGACTTCAAAAAACAGCATAATTTCCTTCATGTAAAGAATTTGTGTTTTAAATACTGTGGTTTTCCATCCCCCTGTTTGAGAGTGCGCTTAATGTACATGTAGTGTTGCTTTTTGATGAAAAGACTCCTTTATAAAACATTACTCTAAAAGGGATACTTAAAATTGTTAAACGCTAAAAATGTTGTATAACTTTAAAAGCATGCAAAAGAACTGTTAATTACGTTATTTTCTATGTGAAGAAAAGGTAGGATGGAAAACTGTTAAATCAAGTATTAACTAAAACAGTTTTTTTTTTTTTTTTTAATGCAAGACCGTATTCGGGAGAACAAGCTTAATGTAAACTATTTAAAATACATATAATGTTGCTTAAATATAAATTTCTTGCTAATGCACTGCCTTAAACTTGATGATATTCATAAAATGTTACTTTAAAAGAAGTTTCTTGTTGAAGCATAATTAAGAAAAATATTTGAAATATAAAAGTCTAGTATGTTATCCGATAACATTATCAACAACGATATTAAAAACAAATAAATATGACATTAATGTTAAACATCTCTTTCAAGAACCAAAGAAGACTTTTCTTGCACTGAAACAAAAACATGTTAAATTTAATTTGATGTTAGTTTGTAAAAAGAATTTCTTTAAACATTACTTTAAATGGAATAACTGGAATGTTAAACATAAAACAAGACTGAAATATAAGACTCGCCAATTAGAAACGGTAGCTTTGAGTTGAGTATCTACGAACAGATGTTATGTAAATATTTTTATAGAGATGGCTTTCAAACAAAATTATTGTATTTTCATGCCTTTAAAATCCAAACTCTAACTACTGTGTTTATTTTTCAAACTACTTTACAAATGTAGCTTAAAAAATGTGAATTTTTATACAGCAAGTTGAATGTCACGAAAGGAGAACTGAAAACTTCAGATATGATTTTTCGCATGAAAATCGGATTTTGCCAAATAGCATGGTTTTGAAGCAAAAATCCATCTACGAGGTGCTATCGTGAATCACCTATAATATTGCTCTAGAAGAAAATTCTGAAATTGCATTTAACAAAATTATATTTCACGAAAATGTATTTAACTTTTTTTAAGAGAAGGAAATCTAACTTCTTTGTAAATGTAGCTTTAAAAAATGTGGATTTTTATACAGCAAGTTCAGCGTTACAAAAGGAGAACTGAAAACTTCAGATAGGTTTTTTCTCACGAGACACGGATTTTGCCAAATAGCATGGTTTTGAAGCAAAAATCTATCTACGAGGTGGTATCATAAATCATCTATAATAATGCTCTAGACGAAAATTCTGAAATTGCATTTAACGAAATTATATTTCACGAAAATGTATTTAACATTTTTTAAGAAAAGGAAATCTAACTTCTTTGTAAATGTAGCTTTAAAAAATGCTGATTTTTATACAGCAAGTTCAGCGTCACAAAATAAGAACTGAAAACTTCAAATAGGATTTTCCGCATGACTAAATGGATTTCGCCATACATCATGATTTTGGAGCACAATTCCATCAACAAGAAGGTATGGTGAAACACGTATAACATTGTTCTAGAAGAAAATTCTGAAATAACCTGTGATGGATTACTCAGTTTAGGATTGTAAAAGAATGCTCAGGAAATTTTAAGTGGACTACAAGTAACTGATTTTTTTTTTTTTTCATTCAGTTCGTTTGTGATGGAAATATTGTTGTTCACCACACGCGTGCGTGAAAGTGCACTTAATATACATGTAGTGTTTTTTCTTTATCAATTTTAAGCGGACTTCTACAAATAGCTTTTTTTTCGTGCATTTGTTTGGGATGAAAATATTCTGATTTCTCACCCGCACGCGGAGGATACACTTAATATACATGTAGTGTTGTTTCTTTATCAAGAGAATCCTTGTTAAAGCATTATCCTAAAAAGGATAGTTGGAATTGTTAAACACTAAAGAATATTTGATAAGTTTAAAAGCGTGCAATAGAACTCATAACAACGTTATTTTCTACGTTAAGAAAAGGCAGGATGGAAAAACGTTAAATAAAGATGCAAGACTTCGCCTTCGCGAGAACAAGCTTAATGTAAACTACGTAACATACATATAATGTTCTTTAAGTATATATCTCTTGTTAATGCATTGCCTTAAAATTGTTAATATATATAAAATGTTACTTAAAAAGAAATTTCCTTTTTCAAGTCTCTAGTATGTTATCCGATAAATTCTGAATCACAGAAATTAAAGTATTAGTAATTTCAGAAATATTTCTGGGAAACGAAGAATTTTTTGCATTATGTTATTTTAAATTAAACGTTTGCATATTTAAGAATAAGCTAAAGCATTCAAGAAAGTATTTTGAAAGAAAACTATTTTAATAGTAATAGAAGAATTCTAAAAAAAAATAATAATAATCCTGTTTAGGAAGAGAAGAATTCATATTAAGGCAGAAGCATATTAGAAATTATTTAAAAAGTAAACGTTTTAGGAACAGGAGAATTCTTGAAGAATAGACGAATCCTGTTTAGGAAAAGAATAATTCTGTTTAAGAAATGAATCATTCTTTGTGAATATGTTGTACAATGAGATTTTGAATTAAAGAATTTGTATACGGAAGTATAAGATAAGTCATATAAAAATATTTTTAAAGAAATTTCTAACTCCGATATCATTTTTAATGGAAAAGCTGAAATGCATAATGCAAGAATAATTTAAACTAACAAAATAAAACCACACAAAAGGGTTGATAGATTTCTTTAAATAAGAGGATTTTGAACAGATATATTTTACATATATACTTGTTATATTTGTTATATGAAAAAAAAATCAGACAAAATGATGGAACACAGACTGCAAAAAGTTGATGCTCAAAAAAAGACTGGTTTGTGCGAGGCAGATATGGCCAACAAAAAACATCAAGAAGAAGAAATAATAATTTATAAATTTTACAAGCCAATTCTCGTTGCACTTCATTGTTTTGGAATTGATATGCTGCCGAAATCTCTTGACTCTCACCGCTGCCTCAGAATAATTGTATTTACTTTGAACGGAATTCTGATTCTTGCTACTATACTCATTGGAATCAAATCAATTGCCAATTTTAATGTAGAATTTACTTTATCTTTCATAACTTTATCGGGAATTTCATTTAAATATTTTTTGTTTAAGAAACGAAGAGGGATATTTGATTTTATAATGGATCTAAATAAAAATGAATGTATTATAAAATGTATACCATACATTCTTGCTGTAAGAAAAAACATTATCGTTTTGTTGCTTTTTGCACTGATTTCACCTACAATATGGTGCATGATTACAATACTACATTTAAAAGAGAATGCTATTGCATATGAAGAAATAAGTCTTAGTAAGATTCTCAAGAAATACAACGTATCAAATGTAGAAAACGTCACTTATGCAGAATCTATTTTAAATTTAATAATCCCTTTAATTTTCACCATTCTCCCTATGAATGTTTTATTTATATTATATTGTGTAATATCATGGCAATTAAAGATAGCTTTTACTTATTTTAAGTATCACATAAAATCCTGCACCTCATTTCCCCAAATATTTAGAGAATATGATAAATTATACAATTTAGTCCAAGGAGCGAATGATTTATTTAGTTTTATTATTTTGTATGCTATATTTATTATATCATGCATTCTTTATTTCAATGTCTATTGCCTACTTTCGTCTTGGAAAGATATAGGCTTGCTTAACGTTCTTGCATTATTACCGATTATTTTTTACTTTTGTGGATTATTCGCTATGATTTATGTAGCAGCTGGCATTCCAGACGTTAATGCACAAATTCATGAATTAGTTCTTAATTTGAATCATGATTCCTTGTTAGCTACCGATAAAATGTTTTTGGTAGTAAAGACTCAAAAGGAACTTGGAATGTCTGTCGGAAATCAAGTTGTTATCAAAAGAGGATTTTTCTTGACTCTTTGTGGAACGATATTTACTTATTTGTTATTGACAAAATCATTTTTTACAGATTGAAGGAAAATGTTCCACTTCTTTACATGAATAAATATATATGTCTCCCCTATACTTATAATTTTATCTATTTTGCACTTATCTCTTATTCAAAAAGTAATTTAGACGTAAGTAATATCAATCATGTAAGCATCTTGTATTTCATGAATTGGTTCTTAATATGAGTCATGATTCTCTACCATCAAATGATGAAATGTTTTTAGTAATAAAGACACAAAAGGAACTCGGATTGTCTGTTTGAGAATCAGTTTGTTGTGAAAAGAGGGTTTTTATTAACTCTTATTGGAACGATATTTACATATTTTTTTTTTCTTTTTTTTGAGAAAATCATTTTTTCTCAAATTAAAGAATATATGCTACCACCTACTTCAAAAAATAATTTTATACCTTCTATATTTGTAATTTTATGTATTTTTTATTTAGTCGAATGTACGAAATTGTTTAAACGTAAGTAGTACCCATCATGTAAGCTTCTTATATTCCATGAATTAATTCTTAATTTGAATCGTGATTCTCTCTCATCAAGCCATATAATGTTTTTAGTAATAAAGACTCAGAAGGAACTTGGGATGTCTGTTGAGAATCTAGTTGTTATGAAAAGGGGGTTTTTCTCGACTCTTATTGGAACGATATTTACGTATTTGTTATTGACAAAATCATTTTTTTACAAATTAAAGAAAATATGTTACTAACTACTTTAAAAAATAATTTTATCCCTTCATATTTATAATTTCATGTATTTTTATTTAGACTAATGTACGAAGTTATTTAAACGTAAGTAGTATCCATCATGTAAGGATCTTGTATTCCATGAATTAGTTCTTAATTTGAATCATGATTCCTTGTTAGATACAGATAAAATGTGTTTGGTAATAAAGACTCAAAAGGAACTTGGAATGTCTGTTGGGAATGTAGTTCTCATGAAAAGAGGCTTTTTCTTCACTCTTATTGGAACGATACTTACATACTTGTTGCTGACAAAATTATTTTTTACAGATTGAATCAAAATATGTCGCTTCCTATATTTATAAACAAGTATACCGCTTTTATATTTAGTGAATCTTTTTTCAACACTTTCCAACATTGTTGAAATATGTTAAGTTTATGAATTTGATTTTTCTGGCTGTCTATAGCTTGCTTAATATTCTTGCTTTATTACCGATTATTTTTTACTTTTGTGGATTATTCGCTATGATTTATGTAGCAGCTGGCATTCCAGACGTTAATGCACAAATTCATGAAATAATTCTTAATTTGAGTCACGATTCTCTATCAGTTACTGATAAAATGTTTTTAGTAATAAAGACTCAAAAGGAACTTGGAATGTCTGTTGGGAATCTAGTTGTCATGAAAAGAGGCTTTTTCTTCACTCTTACAGGAACAATACTTGGATACTTGTTACTGACAAAAACATTTTTTACAGATTGAAGGAAAATATGCTTCTTTTTAGATTTATAAACAATTATGTCCTGCTTTATATTTAGTGATTCTTTTTTTAACACTTTCCGACATTCTTCAAAAGTGTTTATGTTGATCTATCTGGCCGTCTGTATGTCTGTGTGTCCGTGCTCTAACTCCAAATATACTACAATTGTGTTTTGATTGATATATTTTATTTATGTTCAGTATTGAAAATGAAGTGTATATCATTCCTAGTTCACTTACAGGTACACCCAAAACAGTTATGTTACATTATGCTTTAAGACTGTTCTCAAATCCAAAGAGTAAACTTTCTGACATAAGTTTTAATTCATTTTTGTTCGGAAACGCATGAAACTAGAAGGTGTTGTTATTCAGAAACTATGTCATCGACTGTTTTTCCGTTTTCTTGTAAACGCAATAGATGTTTCAGAAAGTACTGTCAAAGTTGGCATTTTGAATCGAACTTATGAACAAAAGAAGAAAATCCAGTCAGTAAGGGGAGAAAAATGCCGTGTCACGTGATCAAAATCATTTATAACTCAATGGCTAATTTATTGATTAAAAAATTGAAAAAACAGTTCGATTCCAAATGTCTTCCATGGTCAGGCTTTCCAATTTTATATCTCTCCGTTAAAAAATGAATTTGTAAATGTGTCAAAACGTTTTGCGCTTGTTGAGCAGAGCAGTTGAGAACAGCCTTAAAGAGAAAAATATTTTTCAATGTGTTTAAGGGGGTAGGATACCTTTAAACCTTCAAAATTTTCGAATTTGTTTTATATATATATTTTGATTCCATAATCATTTCTGAACAATATGCAAAAAACCGCAGTAAAAAATTCCCGTTAGTCTACTAATTATGGCAGTTTTATTAAGACTACACATTAAGACCTACATAGGATAATTACACTTTGCGTTGCGTTTACTCAAAACGACAAATTTTGTTACTGCGCTCAGTGTTACTAAAAAACTATGCATGACAATCAAAAGAAATTTTCACCACATATTCATTTCTGTCTTATCTACAACTTAAACCCAGGAAAAAAGGTAAGATTTTATTTTTTTTTTTTGCACTTTGAATTTTTTTTTAAGTAAAAATTTTTCCTCTTTTGTTAATTTTTGAATTTATTCAATATTTTTTACAAATATTCTGGTTTTAGTATAAAGGTAACACTATTATGCATTTATTTTCACCAAAATTTCCTCTTTATATGCATATTTTCAGATTTTATCATGCGCGCAAGATTTTTTTCTCTTATTATATATTTTTTAACATCATTTCAATATTTATTTATGAATTTGCAAGTATATATATATATATATATTTAAAATATAAATTTAAATATGAGCTTTATATTTAAACGAAGTTTGATTTTCATTTTTGACTTATTACACAAGTTTCGAAGCTTGGAACATAGGGATATTTTTTCTTTTTCGACGTGTTCAAAGGTATCCTACCCCCTTAATGGTGTTACACTATTTTAAACGTATTGGAATTGATATATATCATTGAGGTGAACTATAAAATGTTTATTGTATAATGTAGTGTACATAGCATTTATCTTACATTTACACTTTACAGGGACATACAAAAGAATCCGTTTAACTTACTGTCATCAGCAATAACTGAGTTTTAAGTTGCTGCATGCGCTTTAAAATTTAACTAATTCTCTGCATATCCCTTGGTGTGTATGAAGTCTTAAAATCCTACACAGGGATGCATAAAAGTATTCGAGTGCATTTCCGTTCACTGACGAAAATTGCTTAAGATGAATTTTAACTGTATTATGGATTCCTGATGGAACTAAATTTTCGCACAACACTGTAAAAAAAAAAAAAAAAGGACTAAAATACGGAATATAATTTTTAATTAATTTTCAGCAATGAAATTACGCTCGAAATTATTGAATATATAATACGTGATTTATCACATTGCTAACGAAGCGTACACTGTAAAAAAAAATCTGTGAAGTTACTAAAGTTTTTCTAGGAAACTGGGATTCCTAGAACTTTTCATGTAACGGCAACAACAAAATTTCATGTAACAGACACACTTTTGCGCCGAAAATCAAAAAATCTGTAAGGTTACTAAGAATTTTTTTGGAAACTGGGATTCCGAGAACTTTTCATGTAACTGCAGCCAGGGTTACAAATAAAAGTTTAGTAAGATTACTGAAATTTTAGCAGATTCATTTGTAAAGTTACAGATTTTTGTAGCTTTACAAAAACTAGTTTTGTAGATTTGCAGCTTTTTTCGTACAGTTACAGGTGAAAGTTTAGTAAGCATATAACTTTACATCTGTAGAACTACAGATTTTTTTTTTATTGTGTAGAACCAACAATGTGAAAAATGTCCAAGCCGGGAATCGAACCCGGAACCCTTGGAATAATGCTCCAAGTGCTCTGCCATTTAAGCTACGAGGACGATGCCCATCTTAGCATTTCCCACATATGTTGGTAAGGCTGAAACCGCAGCATAATTGATTAATTGACTTTAATTTATTAAATTTGACTGCTGAAAATTAATTGAAAAATTAATTACAAATTATATAAGTGTTCACCTATGCTGGGTTTGTTTGTGTCTCATGTTTCGCCACAGGATTTTGTGCTCATGAAGACTATCCCATCTTGTGCTGCGGCTATAGCCTTACCAACATATGTGAAAAGTGCTAAGCTGGGCCTCGTCCTCATAGCTTAAATGGTAGAGCACTTGGAGCGCTATTCCAAGGGTTCCGGGTTCGACTCCCTGTTTGGACATTTTTCACACTGTTGGTTCTACGCTTCGTTAGCAATGTGATAAATCACGTATTATGTAAATTGTACTGGCAATCGAGATGCCAGTACTATTTCCGTTTTTTTAGTCAGTTTATTTTTTACAGTGAATATATGGTAAACAGTTAGCATAATATATAATAAATACAAATCTATGCATCATGTACAGGGATTCACAAACGAATTTGAGCTCTTTTCCGATGAAAATTTCCCGATTACAGATGCTAATTGCCGAAATCAGGTATTTAAATGTTTTACGTGTGTTCCAAACTGTTTTTTTTTTTAAACCATTTGGAAAAATGGTTATTGTTCTCGTCAGGATGGGGAATCAAAAGCATATCTGAAGGTTTTTATTGGTTTAATCCGCATTTTATTCGTTTTCTGATTGGTCTATATAGTAATATGTATTTCCCTTTAATTTCAACAGAGATCTGTTGCCACTATGACAAAAAAGTAATAAAAACTACAAAAAAAAAATTAATAACTCAGAAACAAATTGAGATACAGCTTTCAAACAAATTGCATTTAAAAGTACATTTTTTTCTCTATACGACGGTGTAAAAAGTAATATTGTGAGATGTTTAGAAGTTTAAGAATGAAATTTCATTTAAAATTTGGTCGTCAGATTTCTTGGAAATCTGACGATGGAAAACCCTTTTCCCGAACAGCCAATGAAATGCTTGGATAATACATAAATTTCAGGTGGATAATGCGTATGAGTCGCAGGCGATTTCCGTCGCTTGCAATTTTTACGTGTAATAACACTATTAATGTTTAATTCATGGCGTACGTAATGTAGGATCAACTCCGTGCTATTTTTTATGTCTTAAATTTTAGTCTTTGAAAAAATCATTTTCCAAATGGTCGTTGTAATTTGTTAAATTGCAATTTTTTTTTTTTTTTTTAGTTATCATATTTCACCTTATTAAATGGCAAAGTTTTGCTGCAGTAGCTATTCTAAATGAGTTAGAAAGTCTTAATTTATGCCGGACGAAGTGTTGTCAGTGGGCTACTTTTTTAAATTCAGATTTCTACATTAGCACCACTTTTTTGAAATGGTAAAATTCGCCTTATTTAATGACATATTAATTAAGGTGAATTAATATATTTAAATCTATTTTTCAAGTTATATTGCACAGATATATATAAAGATAAATAGATACTCTAATGTAATTTATTTGAATAACTGTTGTTCTTGAAAATAATTGCAAGATATCAATATTAATCGATATTGCTTACACATTTTTAAAAATCTGTGTTTCGTATTTATATGTACAAGCCAATAAGTATATGTGTATCTATATGTGTAGTATTAGTAGTGTATTGGTACAAAAGTATAAAAAAATATTGTTTGCTTTATTTGAAATTTAAAGGCTATTCCCATTTTTACAATTGGGATGTTTTAAAATAACGAAACAACTCTTTTGTTAAATAAAAAAGGCCTTGTAATAGTTAGTAACAAAATTAATAAAAAGGTACTTTTCTTGCATTTAATGGTTTGTGATATAATGATTGTAATGAAATATATTCGCAGAATGATTAATTGTTTTAGAGGGATACGTTTACATAGCTGCCAACTTGTACGGATTTTTCTTTCCACTAAAATTTAATAGAAATTTTTGACTTATTTAAACGTTAAATTAGCTTGAGTTTCGGCGATTCAATTAGCTAAAATTCACTGAAAAATTTTAGTGGTATGAAAAATCCGTACAAATTGGCATCTATGCGTTTACTGCTGCTTCCTTAATGTATTTAAATGAAATTTTCGAAATGACAACGAAAATTTTTGTTCAGATACATATTATGTTTCAAAAGTTGTAAATTCAAATACCCATACAGATGCGTTTCTAGAACTGATATTCTTTAATATGTTTTTTTTTTTTTTTTTTTCTTATAAAACAGCTTTCTCCCTTTTTCCTTTTTTTTCCCAACGAAGTTAACTTCTTTCATCTGTAGATAAGTATGTTACTTTTGAGCATATTAAAATTTTCTTCTTTCGAATACAATTTTTTTAATTCATTGTCTAAGAAAAAAAAATGGAAGAAATTATCTTTATTTTTAAACAAATATTATTTCTAGTTAATGTTTGGTAGAGTGTGTCCTGAACATTTTACAAACAGTTCAGTTCATGAAAGAGTTGGTAAAGTGTTTTCTTCCTTTTATTGTTGTCAAGTTTGTTATTTACTGGATCCATTTACGTCTATTTTGAATGCAAAACTTAATTTACATAAGATAAAACATACTGAAAGATGATATTGAATTTTGGCACTAAGCCCAGCACATGCACATAGCATCATAGCATTATATCAACTAACTTTTATCTAGTTATTAGTTACATTTAATCACACATTTATACAAAACATGTTATTAAATCACAGTTGCATAAAATATATTAAATCACAGTTACTTAAGACATAATAAATCACAGATGCATAGTTAACACATGTAACAATTTTCCCTTTATAAATTCATGTCCGAATATAAAAAAAAAATTCCCAGATTTTTTTTTTAAACTTAACTCGAAAACAGTATTTAAATTTTTATACACATTTATTTAAATATATATGCCAATTTATTATAATATTCAATTTTGTTCCAATCTTTCAATTCCATCCACGCAGTCTGAAAGTTTAAAAGAAAATCATTTTTTTGTATTTATATTCCATTTATATTATACAGAAAAAAAACATACGTGGAAGTAACGTTGACGACATATCGACGGTGGCAATGACCTGGCCAAACTGTTTTTGCTTTTTTATGCAAATTCATTAACTTGTAACTATTGCACATTTTCACCTTTTACAAACTGAAAAGGTGAAAATTGTACCTTTAAATGCAATTTGTCTGAAATCCGTATTGCACTTTACAGACATTTTAAATATTTAAAAAATAATTTTTAAGCATGATTTTTTTCAAAATCAATCTTTGTCGTGAGCAGCCGGATAGCGAGAGATTAACCAGTTTGGAATTAATAAAATATAAATATTTCAGCATTTGTTTGCCGCTAATATCCCATAAAGAATTAAAAACTTTATCAGTAAATAAATAAATAAAATTAATAAATTACACAAATTTAGCAGGTATGTCGAAGTACACGATTAAACTCTGAAATATCCAGAATGAAAAAGGCTGCTGTAAAAAGAGTGTAGTGAAATCTTTTTCACATTCTTCGTCTACAAACCCTTGTCATCTCTCTATTCTAAAACTAGTATGTTGTGGCCATCACAAAACTTTCTGCTACATAATTCACGTCAAATAAATCATTTAAATAGTAAAAGAAATTACATCAATTTAGCACCAATTCATATCAAAGTATAGCTGAATTTGAAGTTTGATGAAAATTCGTGCATTAGTTATTGAGATAGACCTGTAGGGGAAATTCTAAAAAATGCAGCATAGCAGCGCCATCTGTTGAGCGATTTGCACCAAAACACAAACAGCACTAATTTATATTAAGGTATACCGGAATCTGAAGTTTGATGAAAATCCGGTCATTTTTTCTGGAGCTAGAGCTATTGTGGAAATCACAAAAAATGCAGCACAGAAGCGCCACCTGTTGAGTGATTTACACCAAAAGGTACAAAACGTCAATTCATGTCAAGGACTAACTGAATCTGAAGATTGATGAAAATGCGTACATTAGTTCTGGACATTGAGCTATTGTGTAAATCGTGAAAAATGCTGCATAGCAGCGCCACCTGTTGAACGATTAACACTAAAACATAAGCAGCACTAATTCATATCCAGGTATACCTGAATCTGAACTTTGTTGAAAACCCAAGCATTAGTTCTTGAGATAGAGCTATTGCGGAAATCACAAAAAATTCAGCATAGCAGCGCCACCTGTCGAGCGATTTACACCAAAAGGTGCAAAACGTCAATTCATATCAAGCACTAACTGAATCTGAAATTTGATGAAAATCCGAGCATTATTTCTTGAAATAGAGCTATTGCGAAAATCGTGTAAATGCTGCAAAATGCAGCATAACAGCGCTATCTGTTGGTCGATTTGCACCAAAAACGTTACCAGCACCAATTCATATTAAGGATTAACTGAATCTGAAGTTTGGTGAAAATCGGTGCATTAGTTCTTGAGATAGAGCTAGTGCAGAAATCGTGAAAAATACAGCATAGCAGCGCCACCTGTTGGGCGATTTACACCGAAAACTAATCAACACCAATTTATATTAGAGACTACTTGAATATAAATTTTTATTAAATTCCGTGCATTAGTTCTTGAGATAGAGCGCCCACAAAATTTGTATCATATACATACAGACAGACAGACAGACTCACAGACAGATATTTTGTAAAAACATGTTTTTTGGAATCTCTGACCTCTAAAACATGTAAATCCGTCGAAAACCGGAAGTCGAAAATTTTTAAGAATCCAATACTTTCTTCTTGTAAAGATAGAAGAAAGTAAAAAAGTAACTAATGCTGTCATCGCCGTCGGTTTTGAATTTTTTGAGAAAAATTAATATAGTCTTCCGATTTTATTGCGTTCTTCATCTTGTACACTTCCGAAGTTGCGTACAGTTTGTACGCCAATCTACAAAAGTAGGAAAATTATAAGAAACTAACTCAATTCTATACGATTTTACACTTAATATAACTCCCATTTCAAATAGTGTAATATCAGTGGCGGCCACACGCAGGTGCTTGAGACATATTGCGAAATAGTACCGGGTATTATTTGTTCGGTGCGAAATTGTAAAACATTAAATCTTCTTACTTATACCTATTTTTCAAGCTGACGAAGTACAGCTCGATTACATGATTCAGTTAACAGGAAAGTGGCTGTCATACTGCATAAATAAAACCAATTTTAATACATATTTTTACATTATATATTTTCTGGTAATAAAAGTATTTTTAAATTACATTATTTCTTTTTGCATAAATCGTTAAATAAATTTCACAGATATAAATCCCTCTATTCTAAAAAAAAGTAACTAACGCTGTCACCGCCACCGCCGCCGCCAGTTTAGAATTTTTGGTGAACGGAGGTCTTTCTTCGTTAATATTAAGAAAAATATTGCATACAAAAATATGAAAATCAGTGGTATTATAGAAAAATGTTTGAGAAACACGCTGATGGAGACAATTTTCAAATCGAAGAATAATTTTAATTGGACGGTGGACGTTTAAAAAATTTCTTCTAATTTTCACAATAGAGATTTGAAATTTTGTAAATATACATTTCACCATAAGTATATAGAACACCTTAAAAGAAATTTCTAATCTTACTTTAATTTTTAGATGTTTTTAAAATTTTAAAATTTTAAAACGAAATTTCAAAATGCTCCTTGCGTCTTAATTTTTTAGATATTTCCTCGATTTTACATTCTAATCACGTAAAACTATTGCAAACAAAACTGTGTATCGATTTTTTAATACCTTAAATGGTTAAATTTTTAGAGATATTTTTCTAAATTCCATATCGATTGTCATCAAATTTATGCCTTATAGTAAGTTAAAAATGTAATTTAATTGTCTTAATGAAGTCGTATTTTAAAATGCATAAACAGTTTCTTTTTAAGTAACATCAGGATTCTTCCATATCAGTTTCATGATTTTTGATCAAAAATTAAGTAGCAATGAGCATTTAAAAAATTAAAAAAAAAGCTGAAGCATCAATATTGAGAAAAACAGGTTTAAATTATATTAAAAGGCCAAAAAATTATTTGTGAAAAAAATTAAAACATTTGTAACTTTACTTAATGCGGTTTAACACAAACGATGTAGTACAATTTGAAGAATAATAATACAAACAAAAATAAATGTCGATTTTGGGGTCGAATTTTGCTCAAATAAAGGTCCACGTCCCTCCTAAGTGATATTTAATGTTAAAGTTGGTCAAAATCGTTCCATTGAAAGAGTTTTATAGAAGCAAAAACTATACATAGGAATTTATTCATTTTTAGATCATTTTATACATTAGAAGTTCCCAGTGTGCAGACTGCATTTATTTTTTTAATTTGATTCATTTATTGAGGACTTATTTCCATTTAAATTCAAATTTTCAGCATTTTGAGACATTTTTTACATTTTTTAGAAAAGGGTATTATTTTAAATTGTAGCCAATTTTTAAAACAGCGAAAAGAATAATATTTCCTTCAAATTAAAAATTTATTTACACTTGATTACAATAAACGAAAAAAACTTTGAAATTAGAATTAAATAATTATGTATTAAAAGCAGGAAAATATTCAAAATTACGTCGTAAAAAGTACATTTACACGTGAATTTTAAAAGAAAAAGAAAATTGCAAAATAATAAAGTCATTAATATGCGTTAAATTCGTAAATGGAGGAAATTACGTCATATTTAAAATGGCCAAAAAATATTGCCAAACAGTTTAAATTTAAAAATATATTTCCGCGAGACATTTATTTCATATTTTGAGATAATCTTTTAAACTATTTTTGTGAATTCTAAGAAAGCGCAAATAATATTTCCTTTCAAACAACAAAAGTATTTTCACGTGATTATTAAAATGAGAAAGAAGCTTTGTTGAAAATTACGTCAGATTTAAAACGATACATTTAAAATGTCTAAAAGAAATTTCTAATAGCGTTGCTAAAAAATACCGGGAGACAAAGACTCTGTTTACTTAATTCATTTTATATTAACTTATTTTGAAATGTTTCACTGATCAGATTTAATCAAGGACGAAAATAAACCGTTAACAGGGAGATCGCCACTGTTTTTTAAAAATCATAATTAAGTCTTCCAAATTTTTTTAAAAGCCGATCAAATTAGCGTCATTTTAGAGTTTGCGGTGTCTGAACGGGGGTTGGCGAGCATAACTCGTAGGGGGCAGAGCCCTCTAGTATAACTTAAAAAAATGTATCGCTTCTAATAAATTTCAAAACATTATTTAATAATTGATATTTTTCATATAAAATACCTTATGGTGTTAGTTGGCAACTGCAAAAATACCGGGTAAGTCAAAATGAATATAGCGATTACAAACTGCTATAACTATTTAATGGAAAAGAATTTATCGATAAGGTTAACACAGAATGTAGACGGAACTTCAAAATTTTGTATACATGCGTCACAGATATTCTATGTGACTTCCCTTGGTCACACGGACAACATCTGGGCGGTAGGCCATTTCGGTGACTGAACAAATGCTTTAGAATGTATGGCGTGAAATGGACTACCGCCTAGATGCTGTCCGTGTGACCAAGGGAAGTCACATACAAGATCTATGAAGTATGTATACAAAATTTTGAAACTCCGTCTACATTCTGTGTTAATCTTATCGATAAATTCTTTTCCATTAAATAGTTACAGCGGTTTGCAATCGCTATATTCATTTTGACTAACCCGGTATATTAACTGCAAAAAATCTATTAAGTTTTCGTTTAACAATGATTTTGACCTATGTTCTGCACACCGCGCTGCGTGTTTTGTAAACCAGGAATCCGGGTTAGATTTCTTGGTTTACATAATAGACTAATATGAAATGAAAACTACTAACAGAAATAAGGATCATAATAAAATGTGTAATCGTGTAAATATATGAAATTTAAATGACTCGGTTAACGATTAAAATGTAAAATAAGAGGGAAAAAATTTGCATTTTCAATTGCGTTTCTTTTTTCTTTTCTCTAACACTTACCAACATAGTTGAAAAGCGTTTATCAATTGAAGAGCTAAGTGGAAGAACATGTTAAGTAACAAAAATTACATTTGAAGAAATTTGAAGTGAAAGTTTTTGCTGTAAATTTTTGTGATTTATTTTCTGTTTGATACCATGTGTTTAAAATATTAACAGGTATGGTACTAAACTCTCTCAGAAAAACTTATTCCTATTTAATTTTCAAATATTAAAAATTATTAATATTACTGACATTATTAAATATTAATGAATAATGTCTTAAATCTTCAAGACTAAATGGAATCTTAGTATTTTAGTTTCACCATGTGATAGGATACCTCATAACGCTTTCATCCAAAAGATAAATTTTTTTTTTAGAAAATGTAGCACAACATGTTCATCCACTCAGTTCTAAAATTCGGTTCGTCTGTCGGTCTGTCCGTATTCTAACTCACGTTAATATACACGGATTCCCATTAATTAATGCATGTTATTAAGGTTTACTATGGCATGTTCGGTATTAAAAGTGAAATGTGTAGCATTTATAGTTCACTTACAGGGATACTCAAAAGAATTCCATTACATCACGATCGATGCAGAAAATCGTTTGCGATGTATTTTACAGTATTCGTTTCAACATACCGAAACTGATATGAATCACTGAGGCTCACTACGAGAGACTTATCATTGAATATGGTGTGTATTGCATTTATCGTTCATTTACAGGGACCCACAAAGTAATTCGATTACAGTACTTTCTAAAAATAATAATCACTGGAATTGGGTTTTCAGTTGTGGTACGCTTTTTAACATTTAACTAATTTCTTTGCCTATTTCTTGACATGTAAAAATTCTGTAATAGGTCATATACAGGGCAGAATTAAAAATATGGAGTACATTTCCGTTTACTGACAAAAATTACTGAAGAGAAATTCTGAGCTATGCATTCCCTAAGTGAACTAAATTTTCGCATATTATGTAATATGTGTAAAAATCTATAGATCTTATACAGGATTTCGCAAAAAAAATTACACATTTTTCATATTGTTGACAGGAATTTCTGAAATTGTTTTTTTATATGGTTTACTTTCACCTTGTTAAACTGTGAAGATTTTTACAGTATTCTGGAAGTGTTGGAAAGTGTTTCATAATCTATGCTTTAGTCAACATTTTGGGTTCTTGTTTACCTTTAGGGTCATTCCATGTCAGTTCAGGCAGGCATGTAACCCACCATCACAGATTTAATGAAACTGCGTGAGTTTGTTCCTTTTATTAAGATATGATTCCCAGTATTTTTTTTTACTCCTTGGTCAAATAGTTTCTGAGAAAAAAATTGTCAAAATTTTGAAAAACTGCCATCAGTTGGCATTCTTGACTGCTCGATTTTCAAATGTAGCATGACATAAATATGATCATATTTCAATATCTATTCCGCAAATCATCTTCAAATAATTTATGCATAATATATAGGGTACTTATTTTATGAAAAAAAATACTATTACGCTTATATAACATTTTAAGTGTGTCTAAAAAAATGTTTAATCCTTGAAGTCGTGATTTTTTTATGAAAAATAATGCATTAACTAAAATAGCATTATTAACAAAAGGCGGTATTTTTATTAAATTTATTTTTTGTGGGGGATATACTTAAAGGTGTCCTTTACCTGATTCTGAAATAAAAGTAGTGGGATTTTGGGTGTTTTTAGTAGTATTTCATATTTAAAAATATTTTGAGGCGTATTTCAAATCAAATCAAGCAGAGTCATTCCATGTCAGTTCGCCTAAGACATTTAATTCACTGTCACAAATTTCAATGAAACTGGGTATGTTTATAGCTCATTTTAAGACAGGATCAAGGAAATTAAAGGTGATTGCAAGTAAAATATTTTTTAAGATAAAAAAAAATATCTAAATTTTGAATTTTTTTTTAAATGTTTTTAATGACAGATCTATATTCAAAGACTGCATAAAAAAAAGTCATTTCAATATAAAATCACTAAATAAGTTTCAAATAATGTATATGTGACAAATAATGTAGGCAGATTATTATTTATTGTTGTTTGTCATGTTTAAATGCTAAGAGTGTGTTTGATCTTGTGAATTCTTAAAATCAAGAATTTTGTGAAAAATAATGTGTTAATCAAAAATTTATTATTAACCGAAGGGTGGCTGTTATTACTTTTTTTAATTGTACGTAAAAATATCTTTTCAATAGTTATAAAATAAAAATAGTGAAAATATGAGCAATTTTAACAAAATTTTCATAAAATGTGAATGTTTAATGATAAATATTGAAGCTTTTCATGCTAAGATGTACTAAAATGACTACGATATCATGAATTTCTACTCTTGCTTAAATATAATACATACAATAATAAAATAACAAATATTATTTACAGCAATAAAAATTAAATTAAATAGTACCAGTTCCTTTACCAACACTACATTGCTCAACAGCCGACTTAAAATCAACAGCCCACTCTTATTGAAAAATACTTTCAACCGTTCAAATAATAAACAAACTGCATTTAAAAATTTTAATATCAACTTATTATCTTAAGACGATAATAATAACTAAACGACATGATGAATTTATAGATCAGCTTTTAATTGAAAAGTCATGAAATGGTCCCTTTAAATATTGTTGTTCATCGAGTCAATCAAAACAAATTATATAAAAAAAAATAGTGAGCCTAATATGCTGACTGCAATGACACTTCTAACAAAACTAATTAATTCATTACCATCTGAAATCAAACCCGAAAGATCAAAAAGAAAAAAAAATCATCTGTAGTGTGAATGTGACATACTCAGTGGTTGTTGAGGTAGGAATGTCTTTGTGGCATTTTCACCTGTACTTCAATAAAATATAAACATGTAAGCTTTTTTCATTCATCCAAATTAAGTAAAACAATTATAAAATTTTGTTGTCATTACACCAGATGTTAAATTTTTCGTTACGTACTATTAGATAAGTTCTTTACTTTTAGACATTATTGACATAATATCATAAAATTTACTATATGTATTTTCTATAAGTGTATAAACAATATATATATGCTTTATTAAACATAAATGAATAATTTTTAAATAATTTGTTTGAGAACAGGGATATATATACACACATATATATGTTGAAAATCCATCTTTCAGCAATATTGTGATGAAATAAATCAAATTACCGTAATTTCCGGTGTATAGCCCGCGAATCAAACAATCGTGTTTCGACCCAGAAATTTTTAAAAATAAAATGTAACTTTTTAGATCACAGTAAATATTGGTCTTCAAATACTGAATAAAATTTCTGGGTCCAAACTGAATTGTTTGATCTGTGGGCTATACACCCGAAATTACAGTACATATCATTAGAAACTGAATAAAGTTACAAAAGTTCAACTCATTAAGTTTTAAATATTTTTTTAGATATAGTTATTTGAAAGATATAAATATAATGGATTATGCATTTTTTGCATATATTTAAAGCACAATACGTCAAAATTTTCTTCAAAAGAGTGAAATTTGGTTTTTTTTCAATATTAGCAGCTCAATGCTAAATTTTCAATATTAACAGCCAATGAGTTTAAAGATTAGGACTGTCATTTTGAAAATTTCTATTGGACGGTGAGGAGCTAGTGATTTTTCTCTTTTTTGGAAAGGGATAATTGCTCTTCGCCCTAGAAGTTTTACTAAAAAACAATATTGTTTATTTTTTTCCTTAAGAAACGAACATAAAAGATAATTTGAAAAATAAAATAAATGTATAAATAAAAATATTTCCAGGGATGATACATTGGATAGGTTTTACATTTGAAAATATTGATAATTTTAAATATGATTTAAATACTACTAAAACCAACCAAAATCCCACATTTTTATTTCAGATCCAGTTATAACGTAGTATTATGTACAATTTAAAATTAAAAAATATGTCATAGAAACTCCGCCTCTGATTGATAAAGATTTTTTAATAATTTCATTATTTTTTGTAAATTATTTTTGATTTCAAAGATTATATAATTTTTTAGACACATTTAAATATTTTTTAACATTACAGCAATATTTTTTTTCATAATCTACATACTTTATTTACCTTGCTTAAATTATTCGAAGAAGATTTCTTTATTAGTTATTGAAAGATGATTTTATATATAAAATGAGGCCTTTGAAAATTGAACAATCATTAATGGCAACTCGTGGCATTTTTCCAAAATTTTGATAATTTTTTCTCATATGTTCACTATTTTTATTTTATAACCATTTAAAAGATATTTTTACGTACAATTAAAAAATCGCAATAACACCCTGCCTTCGGTTAATAATAAATTTTTGATTAACACATTATTTTTGACAAAATTCTTGATTTTAAAAATTCATAAGATAAAAGACACTCTTAGTGTTTAAACATGATAAAAAACAGGAAATAATAATCAGCCTACATTATTTGTCACATATACATTATTTGAAACCTATATAGTGATTTTATATTGAAATGACTTTTTTATTTTTAATGCAGTCTTTGAATATCGAACTGTCATTAAAAAAATTTAAAAAAAAATTTCAAAATTTTGATATTTTTTATCTTAAAAAATATTTTACTTAGGATCAAGAAAATTAAAGGTGATTACGTCTTAAAATAAGCTATAAACAAACCCAATTTCATTGAAATTTGTGACAGTGATTAAATGGCTTAGGGGAACTGACATGGAATGACTCTGCTTGATTTGATATGAAATGCACCTCCAAATATTTTTAAATAGGAAATACTACCAAAAAAACCCAAAATCCCACTATTTTTATTTCAGAATCAGGTAAAGGACACCTTTAAGTATATCTCTCATAAAAAATAAATTTAATAAAAATACCGCCTTTTGTTGATAATACTTTTTTTGTTAATGCATTATTTTTCATAAAAAATTCACGACTTCAAAGTTTAAATATTTTTTTAGACACACTTAAAATGTTATAAGCGTAACAATATATTTTTTTCATAAGCTGCGTACCCTAAATATTGTGCATAAATTATTTGAAGATGATTTGTAGAGTAGATATTGAAATATGATTATATATATGACATGCTACATTTGAAAACCGAGCTATCAAGAATGCCAACTGACAGCAGTTTTTCAAAATTTTGACAATTTTTTTCTCAGAAACTATTTCACCAATGAGCAAAAAAAATTACTGGTGATCATATCTTAATAGTAAGAACAAACACACGCAGTTTCATTAAAATCTGTGATGGTGGGTTACATATTGATATTTTACTGCCTGATTTGACGTGGAATGCCCCTTTATTCAATAGTAAGAAAAGAATGCTATTTTTACTTAACAATCATACGTAGTATCGAGTAGTCTTGTAATCGTTTTAAAAATCGAAAAATTTTTTTTTGACGGATTTACACATTTCAGACACTGTACGAAAAACATTTTTAGAAAAAAAAATTGCCGTCCGTCTGTCTGTGTGACTATAAACGCTCCATCTTCCGAACAAATTGAGATAGAGACTTGAAATTTGGTGTGCACTTAGTACGTAATAATCGGAAGAAACCTATTGAATACCAGTAACCTCGATTATCCGGAACAATTTTTTTCGGACTCGCGAAATATTCGTTCTGGTAAAAGGCATATAAAAATTGTCGAAATTATTTATTTTAAAATGTGAATATAAAAGACAATAAAAAAACATAAATTTTGAATAAAAAATGAAGTCGATCGGATAATGAGTTGCCGAGATATTAATAATCCTATTTTTCACACTATTCGATTTTTCATGACCCTGTATTTCATTCAAATTTAAATTCAATTATACAGTCTAATTGGAAATGAGACGTTTAATCCGACGCAGTAAACTGTTAGTTAATGTGATTATCATTTTTGGAGTTATAAGGATGTTTCTTTTACGGAATTCGGTACTACTTTAATATGCCGTCGACCCAAAAACTATCACCAAACTATAAGATTAAGTACCAATAATGGCTTATCGTAAATGTCACATTCACTTGACATTAAACACGTTACACGTGTTTGTGGCGTCATCAAGTGATTTTTAATTCGACGTTTTATTTGTATCTTATTAATCTTTTACGAATTTATTTGTTCTTTCGTTATTTAAAATAAAAATTATGCATAATTTTGCGAGTAGATTGGTGATTTACATAATTTGTCAAAATGGGTCGACGGGATAATCAAGTGTATCCACGATTCAGTAATAGAGCATTACTATGCATTAAAAATATTTAAATATACATTTAAATTGTATTTTGGAATTGCAGTGCCTTTTATAAATACTTTACACTTAATTTACAGTACATATACATTTAACGTCTGAATTTAAAAACCACTAAAACAGCAAATAAAATAAACTAAGACAGACTTGAGCACAGTTAAAAAATAAAATTTATAAAGAATATACTTAAAAACAATTAAAAATACAATATGTAAACGTTTCGCCAAGCGACACACAAGGCATCATCAGTACAAAAAATATCCATTGAATTTCAAACGACAGAACAAATCAAGAACAGTTACAGTTAGTTATTTTAAAAACAAACAATATTCACTAGGGACAGAACGAGCATCATTCAAAGTCTGCGATCGCAATTCAGTGAACCAAGCCTCAAGGAGCAATCTACCATGGTAGTTGTTGCAATCCGATTTCAAAATACTGGCGTTCGCAATGAGCGGAAAGTGATTCGTTTGAAGTGAATGCTGGACAATTTTTGAATTCAAATTACCCTTTTTTAAAGCACCAGTATGTTCTTTTAGGCGAATTTCCAATGATCTACCAGTTTCACCAATATAAACACTATTGCAATCTTTACAAGGAATAATATAAACAGCACCGGGTAATTTAGACTTATCATATTGAAATTTATGCTTATTGAAAAAGGAACTCAATTTATTAATAGGTTTAAAAGAAACATCAATATTGAATGATTTTAGAATGCCAGAAATTTTTTCAGAAATGTTCTTATAATAAGGGATACAGATAAAGGAGCTTGGTTTACTACGTTGAAAAGGGGGGGGGGGAGTAGAATTTTCCGCTCATTGCGAACGCCAGTATTTTGAAATCGGGTTGCAACAACTGCCATGGTAGATTGCTCCTTGAGGCTTGGTGCACTGAATTGCGATCGCAGACTTTGAACGATGCTCGTTCTGTCCCTAGTGAATATTGTTTGTTTCTAAAATAACTAACTTTAACTGTTCTTGATTTGTTCTGTTGTTTGAAATGCAATGGATATTTTTTGTACTGATGATGCCTTGCGTGTCGCTTGGCGAAACGTTTACATATTGTATTTTTTTAATTGTTTTTAAGTATATTCTTTATAAATTTTATTTTTTAACTGTGCTCAAGTCTGTCTTAATTTATTTTAGTTGGTGTTTTAATACTTTACACTTGTTTTATTTTTACATTTTATGTTATGCATATCCATGATGGGTAAATATTACGGTAGACCCCAACGACTAGTTTATTTGAAAATTGAAAGAAGATTCTGTTTGCACGTTTGGAATGTTTTAAAATAACGGAATCCTTACAAACTTTCTGTAAAAGAAAACATTACATTTCAAAAAGTACAAAATACAAAATAATACAACTTTTCACTTTAATGTCCTACGATGTAAAATTTGTAATGGTTATGGAAATGAAAATAGTATATGAAAATGAAAAATGATTTAAAATGATTAATTGTTTTGAAGGAATGCGTTTATGTGCTGATTCCTTAAGTTAAGTTAAATTATTTTTTTTTCGGAATAACATTTTAAACATTTTGTTCTGGTATAAATCATGTCACAAAAGTTTTAATAAAACAGTTTCCTTTGTTATTTTATTTTATTTTTTTACAAATAGAAGAATTGTTTTATCTTTAGAGTAGTATACTACTTTTAAAGATACCATGGACAATAACAGTGCTGTAGTTGGGTGGGAACGCATGGGAACGCCGTTCCCAGAAATATTTGGTTTATAACCGTAATAAATTTAAAAAAAAATTCGGGAACGAGCACATTTTTTTTCTTTTTTAAATCGAAACGGTAATTTATGAAGATCCGTTTCACTTATATTTATAAGTCGCTTTAACTGAGTTATTTTCTTCTGATAAACAAAATAAAAAAAATGGCCATAATTTTTTTTTTTTAATTATGGCTATTTTTTTCCCCATTCTGAACAGAAAATCAGAGTTCTAACTTTTTACGACTGCTCTTTCATCTTCACCTAATACTTCCTTTGTAATGGCTGATTCATAATAATAGAAACCATTAGTCCATCAGAAGAAAATGATCCATTCCAAAGGTATAATTGAAAAAAACTATTTAATACTTTGAGCAAAAAGAAGAGGTTACGCCTGCAATTTTCATGACACTATAACAGAATTACATAGCTGCCAATTTGTACGGTTTTGTTACCGCTAAAATTTAATACAAATTTTTGCCGTATTTAATCGTTGGCAATTGTTAGATGCGCTTTTTCAAATAAACAATTTTATTCCCCGTTTTCCTTAAAAGTAACGGAAATGCACATCAAAGAAATGTTACGAGTACAATAAAAATGAATGTATAAAGTGAAATTTTATATTTCATCTCCTTAGTTTGTGACGATTTGTGTAAATCCGGTTTATCCGAGTTTTTTGCTTTTCCAAGGTGAGCTTGGTCCATATTAACTTGGATAATCGGGAGTCTACTCTAATAATTACAGCTGTTAATTGAAAAAAGTTGGCTTTTGGCTAAATGTTTTAAATTGGATTTTGGCTTAGCAAAAATCCGGTAGCATCAACATCTACTGTATGAAAAGGTAAGTTCCCACAAATATTTTGTTCCAACTACATCACTGGACAATAATATATATTTTTTTTAAATGTAATTTTTTTAATTCATTGACGCAAACCGAGAAAAACAAAAGAAAGATAAATAAACTTCCTTTGTTTTTTAACTTATCTTCGCCATGTTAAATTCACCAAATTTGTGTACCTTTTTCTCAGAAATGGTGAAAGCTAGAGGTCTGGATTTTTTAGAGTAGTTAAAATAACATGATTGACACATTTTAACTGACCATTTTCTTTCTAAGTGAAACTAAAAATTAATTATTAAATTTTTATTGAAAGTCATTTTTAAATTAGCATTTTTTGTGAGATTTCACTGCCTAAAATAAATAATTCTCAACAAATCATTAAATCCCTGGGTTAAACTATACAATATATCATAATATAAGTATTAAATAAAAATCTGAGTTTTAAGTTTAATAGATATTGAAAAAAAGGAACTTAAACATGAAAAATCCAAGTTTTCAGAAAAGTCACTTAAAGATTTAAATGGCCATTAAGCTGTGAAGTACTGTTAGAAAGAATGATTAATTTCATCACTTAGTTTTTTTTAATCTATAAACATGTGTGACACATCGTTGAAACCGTAAAAGTTTAAACTTTTTAATGATATAAAAAGTAAAAAGCAATTTTTTAGTTGAATTTTGCTTTCCCGGTCCCTTTAAGCAAGGCTTTAGTTGACAAATATTTTTCCTGTTAAAATATATTATGTCTTATAATATTTTATCAATTTATCCTAACCATCAAAGGATTGTGAAAATCCGCTTTTGTCTGTTTTATTGCTCTTTATAAAATTCGGTATTCAAATTGTTTTAACAAAATTCCTGCCAATTTTTAATGACAAGTCGAAGACAGTATTGAAACTTCATTGTATATTTATTTAAATGTTTACGCGAATTTAATACAATACAGACATCAAAATCACACAATTTTCAAAATACACAATTCTTCTCCAACCTTTCATCATTTTACACACTATCGGCAAATTATTATTATTTCGTTTCACTTTATATATTCACTTATACCATAGATTTCTGTAAAACGCACCGTTGTTGGTTAAATTTTTTTATTGAAATAAGCATCATAATAACATGTGCAATCATATAAAGAAATATTTGTAAAAAATTAAAATTTACTAGACTCACTTATTTTACCTATGTATTTAAACAAAGTATTCTCAACGCAAGTATTATCCAGCTTCAAAGTATGCTCAACGGAAGCTCTCCTACATTCAGAAATAAGCAAAATTAAAACAGTAGCCATAGATGCAAGATACGCCACAAAAACAATTAAGAACCTAATCGACAAAGCGACAGCAAGATGCAATAGCATACAACTAACCCAGAAAGAAATAAAATTTACAAATTCAATCCCCTTTATAAGTGGAATTTCCCCCCCTCCCCCCCAAAAAGAATTTAAGGAACGTGGAATGAATATCCCCATCAAACCTGATCCATCAATCTTTAGATTAATCAGAAGAGACATTGAATAAATTTCGTATTTACAGACATCAGAAATATACAGAATTAATTTCAATAACAGTGAAGGAAAGAGCATTACATATATAACTATAACAAAACGAAAAATAGAGGACAGAATGGAAGAACACAAGCGTGATATACAGCTAAATAAATCCACTACTCCACTATAGCGAGATTATCCCTTCCCTAACAGCAAATAATCCTTGGCAGAACTGCCGCCGAAAGTCCTAGCTCGACTATATTTCGTCCTGGCGATGTCATTTTCTGGGGATGGCAGATGTGACTTCTTGTCCGCAAGGTAAATCACCCTTCGAGCATCGCCTCCCGACTACAGTTGTGTCCGTTTTGAAGCCTTTGCGTATTAGTTTTCGATAATTTGGTCACTTGGTAATCTTTTACCGAGCACATTCAATATCATATGATCTTTTGCCGATTAGCTAATCATATCGAATGGAAGAATTTGTACAATGCAAAAATAGTATTTACAACGTAAAACAATTCTTTTTAATTCAAAAAATAAATATTGTTAATTGGGAATATTTTCCCCTGTAAGATGCAGAAATATTTCCATATCGAGGATGTAACTAATTGAAATGTAATAAATCTTGTTTTGTTTAAAGTCAAAATATTGCTGTTAAATAATTTTACAATTAAAATTACAATTAATTTTCTATTGTAAGATGCAAATAAAATTACATTTAATTAAAAAATTATGTTCTTGCTTATAAGTGACTCACACTGTTGATATACAAATATTATTGTATCTTACAAAGAATAATTAACTGTAATATTCATCCCAAGATCAGCAATATTTAGAATTTAAATTAAACAAAATGTCTTACCTTTTAATTAATTACGTCCTCGATATGAAAACATTTTTGTATTTTATAGAGGAAAATATTTCCGTGTAACAATATTTATTGTTTGAATTAAAACGAACTTTGATACATTTTAATTTGATAATTTTTGCATCTTACAATGCAAAATATTCTCATTTAACATTGCGTCCTAGCTGTGAAAATTCCATCATTAAAAGCGTCGCATTAGATTTTGGTCATGTATGGAAAAAATTTCTTTTTTTCTTTTTTTCAATATCTAAATAATTATTTTAATTTAAAGAAAATTTCAGTCTTTTTTTTTTACTTTTAAAAGCTATAAAATGAAATTTATCACTATCTGGAGAAGAAAAAAAAAGAAGATCAACTTCTTTATAATTTATACAATAACATTATCTGATTTTTTTCCCAAATAAATTAAATTTTTAATCAGAAATTTCTAATTCGTAACTAAGGAAAAACATTTAGAGCAAATATTTTGTTGTTGTAATAGTCTAAATTTCAGACATTATCCTGATATAATTTAAATTTCAGATCTTATAATTTTCAATTTATTTATCCAATAATTATTTTAATTAAAAAAAATTGTTCAGTCATTTTTTTAACTTTTAAAATGGTATAAAATTAAATTTATCACTATTTGAAAAAAATATAATAAACTTATTTATAATTTATACAATACATTATCTGAATTATTTTTAAATAAATTAATTTTTTAATCAGAAATTTCTAATTCACAACTACGAAACAATCACTTAGAGCAAATAGTTTGTTGTTGTAATAGTTTCAGACATTATCAGACATTATCAGACAATTTCAGACATTATCCTGATATAATCTAAATTTCAGATCTTATAATTTTCAATTTATCCATCTAATAATTATTTTAATTTAAAAGAAAAATGTTCAGTCATCTTTTTTTTTTACTTTTTAAATGTATAAAATTATATTTCTCACTATCTGGGGGAGAAAAGGATGATCAACTTCTTTATAATTTATACAATAACATTATCTGAACTATTTCTAAATAAATTAATTTTTAAATCAGAAATTTCTAATCATAATTAAGAAAATACATTCAGAAGAAATAGTTTGTTGTTTTAATAGTCTAAATTTCTGATATAATCTAAATTTTAGATCTTATAATTTTTAATTTATTTATCTAATAATAATTTTAATTAAAAAAAATGTTCAGACATTTTTAAAAACTTTTAAAAGGTATAAAATTATTTTTTTTACTTTTTTGGGGGGAAAAAAAGATGATCAACTTCATTGTAATTTATACAATAATTTTACCTGAAGTATTTCTAAATAAATTAATTTTTAAATAAAAAATTTCTAATTCACAACTAAGAATATATATATAGAGCAAATAGTTTGCTCTTGTAATAGTCTAAATTTCAGATATTATCTGATATAATCTAAATTTGAGATCTTATAATTTTTAATTTAGTTATCTAAATCAACAAAACAGAAAATATCTCTAATAATTTTATTAAGTATAATTTTAAGTATGAATGTCTATACGTTATTAGTGAAAAAAAGAAATAAAGAACAAACAAACGCTTTTAAATTGTTAAGTTTACTCTTATACTAATTGCCCTGCTATTTGAAAGTTTTAAAGATATTTAAGTTTACTGATTTGTAAATAATAATGTATTCTCACCAAAGAACATTTCTTGGAAAGTATTTTTTCCCTTATATTCCTCCGATTGTCCATTTAGAAATGATGTCCTTGAAACGTGAAAACAAATTTTGATCGGGAGGGAGATAAGATATTGTAGGGCACTGGACAGTTTATTCACGTGACACACATCCCCTACCATCACCGTAGGGGGTATCTATACAGCGGAAACAAACAATAACACCTCAATAAAAAGATTCGTTTTTCCTTACTTTCCGATTGCCGGGCGATTACATGCATAAGAATAAAGCCCGATTAATTGACTTGTAGTAATAATACGATTTCCTGTAGTAATAATACGAATAGTTTCACATTGATAAGAAATAATTAATTAGTTCGCTTTTTACGCAGTCGAGTTTTTTGAAATTTTAAATTTAATTTCTACTTATTATTAATATCCTTGTTATGCACAAACCACTAATGGTTGACGATTTGTTTTAATTTACTAGGGATAAAATGTAACTTTTTAGGTGTTTTCGTAATTATATAAATACGCCGCAACCTATAGTCGTCGTCTGGTACGTCCTTCTGTCTCAGTGTTGCCAGATTGGGGACTTTTTTAATTCAGATTATTTGACTGTCACCACTTTTTAAAAATAGTATAATTCGCTTATTTTTCAGAATTTTTAATCGATTTTTAAATAGGGCGAATATTTCTATTTCAAAAAAAGCGGTGACAATCAACAAATTGGTGACAAAAAAGTCCTCAATCTGGCAACACTGTTCTGTCTGGTTGGTCGTATGTTCGCATATAACAGCGCTAAAACTATCCGACCGAATGGTTTAAAATTTTATATATATATATATATATATAATAAATCGTTCCAGAATTTTGTTGAGCAATTTCAAATGTTATGAAAATCGAATCAAAACTTAAAAGGATATTAATAAAAGTTTTCATTATTCTATTAAATCCTATCATACGTAATTAATTCAATGATATCCCATGATAGGTAATGATTCTTGGTTGCTGTTGTGATTATGTACTTTTAAGATGGAGTCTGATTGTATCCGTATTACTGAATTTCATATACAGAATCGTAATAAATTTTGTATTCATAAACTTTTGCATAGAAGTGCAACAGCTATTGCACCAAGATCTGAATATTTATAAAACTAGTTATGTTACGACCGCACCATTCCATTCATTTGCCACATTTGACGTATACTTTTCGATTTGTTAAAGTACGTGGGCGTATAATTTGCTTTCAGTCATTTAGATATAAAATCTTCAGCAGGATATCCGCATTATCTTTTCCAAAATCCAAGTACATATTTTTTTTCAATTCCAATAGCCTATACAGATTCATTCAGCCAATAAGTTCATTTAAATGAAACAATTTAGGGGGTTTTTTAATCGTAATTTTTGTCTTAATTTTACTATTTGGAAAAAGGTGATATTGAGAAATGTGAAAAAATTGGGAGCACTGGTTCATTCCATTCATATAACTCATACAGCTTGCAAATTCATTGTTAAATAAATAACTGCAATTGTATCATTTTCAGTATTATATATAAACTAGGTTTCTCAGCTTCCTGCGAGCTACGCTCACCAACCCCCGTTCAGACACCGCAGATTCTAAAAACACGCTAATTTGGTCGCTTTTAACACTAGAACGCTCGGAAGGAGTCGACCAGACTCCGACCATACGATTAAATGTCAACTGGAACCAGAAATTCTCCCATAAAATAAGTTAAATTTAAGCTACGCAGATTTACGTTAACCCTTAAATGCCGGGTGTTGCTTTTCGGCAACATACCCAATTTAGGCTTTAAAATACTATTAGAATAATATTTAAGCTATAATGCCTAATGTTGCCAATAAAATACATTCTGAAAATATTATTAAATATATTTTCTACATGTAGATGGAAACACTTGTGCTGTTTAAGAATAAAGATAGATTTATTTTTTACAAATGTTGCTACATGGTCTTTTTGTTTTGTTTCGATGCTTGCGAAATACCCTATTTTGTTCTGCCGTGAGCAAGTAAAATTTATTTCTTATGATAGTTCTGGAAGTTCTTGTGTGTTTAATATTATGGAATTTTATCAGAGAAAATTATTTTTTCAATTAAAGACCAGTATTGCCGATTAGTAACAAACTGTTTTCTAGCCGTAAACCATACTTAAAACAAAATATGATTTTTTAAAGTATTTTTCCCATAATTTATTTAAAAAATGAAAACGGAAAAACATTATTAAAATGATTTTTGCAAAATCAGGCAATTAAGGGTTAAATAAACCAGTCAAATAATTTTGAATAAAAATTCTCGTGTCAAATATTTTTATGAAACTAGAGTAAAATTTCCGGGCGTTCTAGTGTTTAAAAGATTACAGAAATTTGAATTATATTTTAAAAACCAGTGGCCAACTGCAATTGTATCATTTTCAGTATTATATATAAACTAGGTTTCTCAGCCTCCTGCGAGCTACGCTCACCAACCCCCGTTCAGACACCGAAGATTCTAAAAACACGCTGATTTGATCGCTTTTAAAAAGATTACAGAAGATTGAATTATATTTTAAAAATGAGAGGCGATCTCTCTTTAAACGAGTTTCCATTCATTTCCCCTTGATTTGGAAGTTTTAATTCAAAATCAGCTGCTGTTAAGACATCCAATGGCTGTTTTCGTGTTTGGGTGAATAAGATAAGTTAAAGATTTGAAAATAAGCTAATATAAAATGAATTAATTCGGATGCCTTCGGGTATTTTTTAACAGTTGTATAAAACGATTGTTTCAAATAAGACATTTTAAATGTATAGTTTTAAATTTGAGCTAATTTTCACAAAAGTTTTCGTTTTCATTTTAACATTTACATGAAAATACTTTTGTTTTTCAAAAGGAAATATTATTTGCGCTGTCTTAGAACTGACAACATTAGTTACTAAGATCATCGCGAAATATAAAATAAATATCTCGTAAAATATTTTTAAATCAAAACTGTTTGGCAGTATTATTATTTGGCCATTTTAAATAGGATGTAATTTTCCTCCATTCACTGCTTTTAACTCATATTATTGAATTTATTATTTTAAAGTTTCCTTTCTCTTTTAATATTCACGTGTAAATACAATTTTTATGACGTAAATTTCAATATTTTCCCACTTTTAACATGTAATTATTTAATTCTAATTTTAAATTTTTTTCTGTTTTCAATAGTCACGTGTATACAGATTTTTAATCGTAAGGAAATATTATTCTTTGCGCTAATTTTACAATTGGCTACAGTTTAAAATAGTGACCTTACCTAAAGTATAAAAACAATTTCTCTTGAAATGAAGAAAATTTTATTAACCTATAACTGATGTCACAGAAATTGTCACATAACTAGTGTGAAGCGGTCTGTGAAACCTCTCCATCGAAAGATGAATAAAAGCCGCGATGAACGCATAGGATGTTTTTGTACTAAACTTTTTGTACGGGAGTGTTATAATTAAAATTCACCTATTCAAAATCTCTGGTGTTAGTACTAAAGTTCCAAACGAAACAAAATTTCCGTAGTTTTTGTAGGTAAACTGAAATTTGCAAGTTAAACTATGAAAATTTATAAAAGCACCGGTCTGTGAGACCGGTAACATCAGTTAAAGGTTAACATAAATAAGAAATTATTATTTATTTAATATTATTATTATTATTATTATTATTATTATTATTTAATCAATTATTTTTTTGAAATTTTCATATGAAACATTATTTAATCACAATATAGCCTTCATTTTCGATTGAAATAAAAGATAATTACAATTTCAATTTGAAAATGTCAAATGATAATGGGAATCTAATAATCCCTAATTTTTTTTTCCCTTTCCTCCTTTTATCCCACAAAAATGGAATAACTTAGTTGCTATCATTAGAGAAATATTGTTAAAATTAAAAAAATAATCAATATCTCGAAAACAAATTCAAATTTGAAAATTGTAATACCATTTTGTATGTACGTGGATCAATACGGATAATTGGTGCTAATTTCACCGCCAAAGGAGGAATATTTTAGGAGGAATAGCTGTGAAATATAATCAGTCGTTTCATAAATTCGTTTCATTAGGATTTTATATATATAGGGTAGATGTTATTAATCGATAAAAATGAAAAATTCAGGTTAGCATTCAACAGAAACTTGACTTTGTATTAATTGACACATTTTGTATCAAATGAATATTTTATATCTGAAAGCACCTCCTTCTGAAATTAGATAGAATTAATGTCGCTAATTTCAACAATTCCGTATGTAAGTAATGTTTTAAGAGCATTAAATATTTGCGAGCAGTTATTATCTCACCGCATTTTGCGTTAAGTAATAGCTATGAAATAAATATTAGACGTTTGCACTTCAGTGAAAGAATTTCATCGTAATTTTTGTAAATGAGCGCAATTATGAAGCTCATAAATATTTATAATTATCCTTTAAACGGTCAGTAGTTTAATTTTAAGAGGAAGAATAAACATCTTTTTTTAAATAAGTAAGGGAAAAGCAATAACCACAAAAATATAATACTTACTTTTACTTTAGTACGTTTTATTGTTATTATTATTATTATTATATTATTATTTCAATGTATGCAACAGGGGGGAGAGACATAATTAAACTGACAATACTTAGCGTATTCTGTAGCGTGATCTAATTGCGTGAATTGAGAAAAAATTTGTAGGATGATTAGTCAAGAAGGCAACGAATTATTGCGTAAAAACAACAGTTCGAAAATTCACCGGTAGAGTTTATGTGGCGCTGATTTCCGCGGAATCTTTCATCCCCATTTTATTTAATCATCTTACAAAGTTTGGCAATTAGATTGCGCTACCAAATCAACCACTTGCGACTATTTTTATATTCTATGTAAGGTTAGTTGGGGCAACTGGACCATGATTTTACAATGTGACTCTGGAGCTTCTGACAATTCAGCTTCAAAAAGCTAATGTTCATTTGAATTAAAGTCTGAACTTCTGTAAATGTGTTCAGTTAAGTTCCCTCTATCAGACAGAAATACTCAAAATTACAATTTAATATTTAAAAATATAAAAATATGCACGTTTCATCTTTCCTTGCTCATGGGTCCAGTTGCCCCATAAAAATTGGGTAACTGGACCAGGAGGGTCTATGTTCCACACGCGTTTATTTTGTTTCATATGAGATATCAGGTCCTCTTTGAAAAAGTGTGAACAACTTAAAAAAATTTAAACGAGACAGAATATGTAAATTATATATCAACTGAAGAGCGTTGTAAGGGAAACCTTAGCTGTCAATGTGTCTAAAAGTGAAAATATTACATTTATTTATACCAAAAACATAAAAATTAAGTAAGTACTTATGTACTTTAGTATAGGTAATAAGTATAAAAGTCAAATGAGAATTTTAAGGAAAAAAATACCAAGGTAAATCTATGAACAAACGACTACGTTAGTACTTAAGTACTTTATCTGTATCAGTATCGCACAATTTCAAGGTTTGGCTGTCTCGCTTTCAGGGGCAAGGTGTATTCGTAAAATGTTGAAATAATTTATTGACACCAGTATTTACAAGAGAATCTATTTGTAAACAAGTAAAAGTATATTTTCGCGTACTTACTAAAGGTGAAATTTTCATTATAAAATCCCGGTGCCAATGTGGCAATTAGGGATTAAAATTATGTGATGCCACAACGGCATCACCGCCTCTCAAGGAGTCAATAAATTTGGTTTGATACCACCCAATAGGCATTTTTAAAATTTTATTACGTAACTTTAATAAGGTATTCTATAACTTTATTGTGAGCAAAAAACAATGGAGACATTTATTTCCCGTAGTAAGAGCAACTCAAAAAAATTATTTATAACTATTGTGGTGACTGAATCCAGCACGGTCCAGTTACCCCGGATACATGTTCCAGTTACTACATTCTTGAAAAATGTATGGGGTAACTGGGACACTGGGCTTACATTTGAAACATGAAGTAAATATGTATAGATACCTAATAATATTAATGTAGTTATATGCCTAATCTTTAAAAAAATGATTGTTTGATAAAAGTACTTACAGAATTTTAATAAAAAGCCGAGGAAGTTCAGCCATATTGACGTTGTTTTTAAAAAAATAAACGTAAATTTTTGACAACCTATTACAGCAAAGTGAGAGTTATGATTGAGTTGACACATGTTGCTTTAGGAAGTAGAGATTAAGGTGCATTGTTCACAAAAGCTAAAACTTACAAAAACATCAACAGTTTTTTATAAAATAGCCTATGGCCCAGTTAAATCGTGGGTCCAGTTGCCCCAACTAACCTTACCACTATTTTAAAATAATCTGTAAAGTGCAAGTGTTACTCGTGCTCAGAGGGTTCCGTACAATAAATATGTTAATTAGTTTGCCTTACACAAATATATTATAAAAAGTTGTTATCTAGGCTTTAACCCTTTCAGGGCCGGTGGTATGCTTATGAAACCACTTAATTTTAATTCCCAAACACCACAATGGCACCAGAATCTTGGTAAAACTTTTTCTGTTTACTATGAAACTGAAATATAAACTTTTTCTTATTTCAAATTAAATTTGTTGGTGAATTCCGTTGCAATTCATTTATTTCAACACGTTAGCATTGAAAATGCTTTGCCCCTGAAAGGGTTAAAAGCCGATGGAAAATAGAGTACGAAGCACGTGTCTTTATGTTTGTTCAAACCATCCGTGTCTTTAAGGGTTAGTATCTCGGCTAATTACCGACATTTTTTTTTCGAAAATTATTATCAACAATCCTTTTATACATCTGCGACGATAGATACAGTAAACTCTCTGTAAGGAGGACTCTGTGTAAGACGGAAATCTCTCTAACTCGGAAATATTTTCAAGTCCCTGGGAATCCATAGACATAGATTAAAATTTGTATAAGGCGGAATATTGTCTACTGCGGAAAATTTTCTTGGTCCCGATCCATTCCGCCTTAGAGAGAGTTTACTGTACCTCCAGTGCTCCTCAACTCCTTTGCTGAACGCCCGCAAATCGAAATTTGTGTGTAACGGAAAAATGCGATTTTCTCAAAAACTATGTGACCTAGGGTATTCGCTATATTTTTCCTGAAAGGTTTAAATTAACTTCTACTATACCTAATTTTTTCATAATTTTAGTTTTCGTAGATTCGGAAATAGGACTGAGGACATATTTTTGCATTGCATTTTCGACGATATCTCTGAAAATATAATACCTAAAATTAAAAAAAACGTATTTTTGAGTTCGGCGTTATGAAAGCTTTCACATTACACCCCACGCGATACACAAAGAAAATATTTTTTTTCAAGTAACTTAATTAGGCCCTCTATAATTTTCCTAAATATATTTGTGAATGGTTAATAATTTATAAATGCGTGGGTCCTTTATTACTTCAGCCAATTTAAACATTCCACCTTCCATAGTTTACGAGTAAAATGGCTGTGACAGACGGGCAGACAGACACCACAAGAGTGATCTTATAATGGTTCCGTTTTTACTTTTTAAGCACGGAACCCTAAAAATAAATTTTGTAGTATACTTCTCTTGCGTGTGTTGTTAATGTTAACTGGCCCTGCAAGGCCGCTACCCGGAAGATCAGTTATGACTCAAATTTTAAAGGGGCCCGGGGTTCAAAATTCTATTTTTTTATTTATAGAGATTTTCTTTTCTGAAATATGTTTTAATATAATAAAAATATTGCATGTAAAAAAAAAAATCTGAAAATTTTTAAATATTTAAAAAAAAAATTAACTTTCAAAATTTTAGACATATAATTTTTGATACAACTAAGGAAGTACTTACTCGATTTACAAAATTTTTATACTTTTGTGTACAGGAAATGTGTCATTTTAATATGTCTTCAAGATTTCTTAAAATATTGATTATGAATATTATAAAAAAAATTCAAGTAAGAAAATGAAGTTTTTTTATGAGTGAGTTTTGCATTAATCAGCATATTTATTTTCTCAATTATCACTCAAAATCAAAAATCCTGAAGACAATTTGTTGGAAATATAGCATAAAAGCTCTTTTGAAAATTTCATACATATATCTTGCAAGGAACTTTAGATATATCCTTTTAAAGTTGACAAATCGTGAAAAAATTCATTCTGAGATAAATGAAGTTAAAGTCAAGGGGAGGAGGGACCTTAGAAATCAATTTTTTATTTTTTGTGAATTTCTCTTTAAATATTATTCAAGGGTGCATTATATGCATTATGGCATGCATTTATCACAAAGCATATATATATATATACAGGGTGACCGGTCTCAACGGTGTCCAATGGCTAATTCCTGAACCGTTAGTCATAGACATATAGTTCCAATTACAAAAATGTTTTAAATGGTAAAGAAATATTTTAAAAGCGATTTGGGTCAATAAAAACATTTCTTAAAAAATTAAGAAATTTAAATTTTTATACGGTCCCCCGGTCCTATAAGTTATATTTAGTAAAATTTTCCTTTTACACTGACAAGTAATACAAAAAATGTCCCGTTGTTCTACGATTAAAATTGACCGAGTAATACCTGTTTAAAGTTGGAGCATATTTTTTACTGCAAATTGGGGGTCATTCACAAATTTAGTCGAAATATAATTTCGTCAGATATATTAAAAAATGGTTGAGAGTAAAATTGACATTGCAATATAAATTTGAAATCTTTAGTCATTCTGACATATTAATGCAAAATTACAATTTGTAATACACATTTAAGAAAAAAGAAAAAAAACAGAATTTTTGTTAAATAAAATGATGCTAAATTAAGAGCCTCAATTCTTTACAAGATAGGTATTTTAAAATATTATTTTATTACACTAGCCTGCTAAAGTTGGGTTATTTCATTTTTTTCGCTTTTGATAATTGATTCTTATGTATTCTGTACCGCTGAATCCGGAATTGATTTTCATTTTTAGCCATCACATGAAGATTTTTCGCAAATTGTAAATTTCAAAGTTAAAAAGTTCAAAGTTAAAATTTAATCTCCTCCCCCATCTCATCACACCACCCAGCTGTAAGAATCCCAAGATAAGCAAAAATATCGAATAAATTATTGAATTAAAAAAAAAGTTTTACATATGTTTTATAGTATGAGATTTTCGCTATATTTTAACTTACACAGTTGCAAAAAAAATCTAACGTGATGGTTAAAAATGAAAGTCATTTTCAGATTTAGTGCTAAAAAGTACGTAAAATTTAATTATCAAAAGTTAAAAAATACAACCATCTCCTCTATTTTATAGTATCCGATTTTTGTTATTCTTTAAATTCGACAATTTATGATTTGCGAAATATCCTGACATGATGGTTAAAAATTAAGGCAATTTACGGATTCAGTGCTAAAAAATACACAAAATTTAAAGAACCCAACAATCTCCGTCTTGTATTATCTAATCTAAAACTTTTTCATAAACTTCTTGGCGGTAATCTATCCGAAATTTTTTGTGTTATCCTATAAAATAAGTATAAATGGAAATCATAATAATATTAGATTGTTATCGGATTTGCACCAGTATGTAAAATGTAATCTCGTTCGGATATTTGAAAGTGGGTTAAAGTTCGAATACAAATTTTGAACTGGAAAAACATACATAAGTTCGTTTCAGTAACATAAAAACTTATAAAAATAACATAATTTTATTAAAAGAAATCATAAAAGAAACAGTCTCAAATCCTGACAAAATAAAACATATGTTATTTCAGCCAATCTGAAACTTAATAAATGTTAACTTAATCGTAATACTTGTACGGTTTTTTTCAAAGCGCAAATACACATGAAATGAGATCTTCGAATACTTTAAGCACTTGGAATATGATCCTTCAAAGCCAAGCCGAACTCATTTGTTTTCAGAGCAGAAAAGTGGCATAAGTCATGCATTTTTAAAGTTTTATAACTCGCATAATTTTAGTGTTATATGAATAGGACTTTTTTTGTCTTACTTGTCAGTGTAATAGGAAAATTTTACTAAATATAACTTATAGGACCGGGGGACCGTATAAAAATTTAAATTTCGTAATTTTTTCAGAAATGTTTTTATTGACCCAGATCGCTTTTAAAATAGTTCTTTATCTTATTTAAAGCATTTTTCTAATTGGAACTATATGTCTATGACTAACGGTTTAGGAATTGGCCATTGGACACCGTTGAGACCGGACACCCTGTATATATATATATAATTTTTTTTTAGGAAAAAAAAAGGAATTTTACGTGTTATCTTAGAAATTTTCGAAATGCCTCTGCGCTTTCCATATCAATGAAAATCCCCAATATTTTTTATAAAAGTTTGGTATATATATACATAAATAAAACTATGCATCGAATTTTATATATTTAAAAATAAAGGTAAGGAAAAAAAATCAAAATTTTTTGAAATTTCTTCAAAAAATTTCAATTTTATTTTTGATTTTATCTATATATATATATATATATATATATATAAAACTGTTCATCGAATTTTATATACCTGAATGTGAAGGTAAGAAAAAAAATTGCAGAATTTTTTGAAATTCTTCCGAAAAAAATTCAAAAATTTTCATTTTTTTTTTTAATTTAATGAAGATAAAAGCATGCGGTTTTCGGTATTTAACACTAGAAACTCAGTATTTTTTAAAGCCAATAAGAAAAATTCCATTTTTTGGAGAATTTTTAACCTCGGACCACCTGAAGTTAAAACTTCTTTATTTGAACTAAGCAAGCAGGGACTGCAGTCACTTGGGAAATTTAGTCTATTTTATGCGGTGATTAACAAGGATCAATCACTAACTCAACCTTCACTAAAGATAACTAAGAGATTATTAAATGCTAGAATTCCAGTTACCATATACATCATCAATATTCCAAATCAATGTCAATTTTCCGAGCTCCTATAGTGTTTCAGCTGTGCTCAAATCTTGAACACAATCTAATTTTACTAAACTTAACAACCCGTGGTTGCCCATAAAATTTATTTCTCAAACTATAATTTAAAGTATCTTACCAATCGGCAACTGCTTACTGAGCAAGGTTTAAATTCGCTTAACACTTGTAAAAAACTCCGCTTCCATACTTCTATGCAGGGCTTGATACCGGAGAGGCAGGACTCGACCAAAATCCGACGATACCGACTTTTGTTACTCTTTTTAAACTCTGCAGATTGACCGATGAAATCTAATTTCCATAAACTTTCAGCGAAAAACCAGAAACCGTAAATTCGACGATGCCGACTTTTGCTACTCTTTTTAGACTCTGCAGATTGACCGATGAAATCTAATTTGCAATAACTTACAGCGAAAAAACAGAAACCGTAAATCCGACGATACCGACTTTTGCAACTCTTTTTAAACTCTGCAGATTGACCGATGAAATCTAATTTGCATAAACTTACAGCGAATAACCAGAAACCGTAGATAACGAGAGTTCCAAACACACTTCGGAAAATTAGAGTAAAAGACATTACACGTGTCGTGTTAGAGATCACTTTCATATTCGAAACACTAGAGCCTCTTTATAAGAGAGTTACTAGTCCACTACAAAGTAGATTATAAGTAGTATAAGAGATTTTTGTTTTAAGAAGGTGGTACGAGGTAGAATTTGGAAATAGTCGCTAGTGGCGATCTTCGCTACAGAACACGCCGTATTACTGCCAGTTTAATTATGGCCACCTGAAAGTAATTATTAAACGTGACAAACCTGTAAGTCAACTAGAATAATAAATTATTTACCTTTGAATAGATGTCGCCTAAATTTAACCACATTAAGCATATTCACATCTAAAATAGATATAGCTATATAGGTTATTCATATGTTAAATAGAAGATTTAAAACTATTTTCTAGAAATCTGCTATTGCATGAATTCTTATATATTTAATACTTTCATATGACGTGATATATGGTTTAACTTTAATTTAATTAATAAGTTTAGATTATTACTAATAATTATGCAATAACATATTCAACAATATTTCTTTTTTATTATAATATATACTATAATATTATTGTTTATTTTATGCTTTTAGACTGAAATTATGTAGAAATAATGTCTATCCCGGTTGTTCCTTATGTAAATAATCTTCTAAGCACATTAAATATTTTTACGAGTAGCTGCTATCCCTTGCGTTTTGCGTAAAACATTATTGTATTAATGTGTGTATTAAATAATAGGCATTTATTAAATTTACAATGTAAATTTTATAATGTAAATTTACATGTCGGTGAGGGAATTTCGTCTCAAATTTTGCAAAGCTCATAAATATCTCATAAGCCACACAGATATTTGATTTTAACAACAACAACAAAAAAAAAAATATTAGACTTCAAAAACTTTTTTTAAAAATATAATAAAAGAAGTAAATTATAATTGTAATATTTATTTCATTATATATTTTATTATAAAAAACATTGATATATATGTAAAACTAGTCGGACGTGTTAACCCTTACCAGCGCGGAGTAATTTTGTTTATAAACTGATGCAGTCACCGCAATTTATAAAAGAATTTATTAGAAAATACGAACATGCTTATTTTCATGTACATTATAATAGGAAAATATTAGTTAAATATTTTTGGTGCCGTTTGTTAGTTTCGGAATTAAAATTAGGTGTCATTTTTTAAGGACACTGCGCCGGAAAGGGTTAATCTCAAAACTATCTCGTTCAAGCTAATATTGAAAATTAAATGATCTCGAAGTCGAAAATTAAACCTGTATTGGATGATTCAGTATGATTTTTTATCATCTTCTCACAAGGAAGGTCTCCTTCAGGCATACTCCGAAAAATCTGAAAAAAATACAGAATGTTCTTCTCATGGGATAAATACGTCTTTAAAAAAATTCGGCCGTAAAAAAATAATGAAAATTTCGTTATTTGGCGATTTATCACCGGTTGGCGATGGAATAAAACTTCAAAAAATACTTTTTTATGTCAGATAATCTTTAAGGTATAAATGTTTCATGTTGAACTTGTTTAAATAAATTTAATGTAAATAACTTTAGTTTTGTTATTATAAGGAGTTAATATTTGCAACAATTATTTTCTTACAAAAAATACTCGTGTTTTTCACGCCATCCTAAATTATAAGAAGAAAAAAAAAGAAATGGGTTAAACATAAAAAGAAATGCATAATCTGATTAGTTTTCATTAAAAATTAAATTATTAAGAAAATCTCATATGTTCTGCAAGTATATCAGGTTTTTGTTTTACAGAGTTACATAAAACACCCATTTGATTGTAAAGAATAAATATTTAGAAAAATAAGAATTAGAATTTTTTGACAGTAAATATTTTGGAGGTGTTTTTTTTTTAAAAAAGTTCCGTACATTCATAAAAAATCTGATAAATACGTTAAGTTTATTTGATTTTAGTTTTAAACAATTACACAAAACGCTCATCTTATTACATACAACTAATATTTGCGTTAATCGCGTTACGTACAAACATACATACGTACGTGTATACAGAATCTGAGGGCACATTAGCTATCAGGCTTTCATAGCCTGTGAGCTAAAAAAGTAATGAATTAATAACTTTGCATAAATTAAGGTGAAATATTATGCTAAACAAATTATTATAATTAAACAATCGAAATTTTTGTCGATTTTTTAAATAAATGAATAATAACATTAGTAGTTTAAAATTATAGTGCATGAAATAGATAAAAATGTAAACAAATGATAACCAAATCTCATTCTGTATTTATAGGAATACAAATACGTTTAAAGAATTCGCACTAATTAATAAGAACTAAAAATATAAAAATGTGCTGCATATCATAAAAGCTTAAGGCTGCTAAGGGTAAACTTTATGACACAAGTATTAATTTTTGTTCGGGAACGAATGAAATTGGCAGGTGTTGTTATTCAGAACTTTGTTTTAGTAATCGAAAGGAATTTTTTATTTTTTGATAAACGTAAAAGATCTTTCGAAAATACCGTCAAAGTGGGCGTTTTTTCTATCGAATTTCCATGCGAAAGCTAAAAAATAAGGCAGAGAGATGAGAAAAACAAGTTGTCACGTGACCTAAAATCTCTTACATCTCGATAAGTAATTTATATAAAAAAAAAAAACTAAAAACTATTCCAAATCCCTTCAATAGTTACCTCTGCCAATTTTGTGCCTTTACGTATAAAAATGAGTTAGTAAATGTGTACAGAAAATTTCAGAATTTACGTATAGAGAATGCAATAGAAAATTTTGCATCTGCTGAGCAGTGCACTTGAGAACAATCTTAAGTAATAAAAGGATCAATGAAATCCGCAAAAAAATATTTTTTCCATTTCACTCTATTTTCATTTTCTACAACAAAAATACCTATGCAAATCTAATCTTTAAAAGAGAATAAACTTTTACGAAATAAAATATGTGCAAAAATAATGAACTTCAATAGTATTAATTTAGATTCAAGGAAACAAAATTAAGGAACATGCTATGAAAACAAATTTCGCCACACTATGCAGTGCATTGGTGTATGACAACGCGAGCATTGCATTTCCCATTCAAAATTGACTGTTATTTGACAAGTATGCGAGGGCATTTTTGCTGGTTGGAGCGATCGCAGCTCTCAGTAAATATGCTGCGAACAATAATTCGCGAATTTACAGTTTCAAGAATAGTGCAGTAGTCCTCCCGTTCAATTTTAATTCCTTTGGTTTAGTCAAGTCAACGCAGGTGCTTAAGGAATACTTACAGTGAGTGGTAACCCCTGTTAAATATGCATCGAAAATTATAAAAAACACTAGAAAGGTAACCCGTCAAAAATGACGGAAATTTAGATATAAAGATATATACAACTCATGTGCAAGAATTTGAGTTTTTTCGCTTGTTCCGCAGTGATAGATGAAAATAACACATTTTAAGAACAAAACACATTTATGATAAACTGTGCGCAGTAGAAGACCACTAATCTGCACAGTCTGGTTCCAAGTGGTGTGCGGATTTGAGGCTTTTTGCGGTTATGTCTATTCAGTCTTTCTTTACATTTTTTTACATTTATATATTGGACAATTTAGATTGGTAATTCTTAAAAATAAATAAATTACGTACTTGAAGTAGTGTAAAAACTATTAAACTATCGTATACGATTTAATGAAATGGTATTATTACGTGTGTGCTTCACGATCTTGATTAAGACGTTGGCGAAATTGGCTGCAACTTGTCATAATCATAATTGTGTGGGCCGCTATAACAAAGAAGTAAACAGTTTTTAATAAAATTTCTGATATAAAGTAGTTTTCAAAAACTTGTGTAAAATTGCCGGCCGTTCTGATGTTAGGTCCTGAAATGACATTGTAATTCCTCTAACTTCAAAGTTTAATCGGGTCCTGATGTTGTTTACTGAAATCTAATAAATACAGTCATTTTGAATATTACAACAGAATTAAACAGTTAAATTTATTTAAAATAAACCCGCCGTTACTTCAAAGTTATTTTTCAGTATTAAGAAAGAAAATTATTTAAATTTTTCAAATCATGCATTTATAATTTTTTTCATTATTTAATAACTATATAATGAAAAAATATGCTTTTGTTCTGAGCTCATAAATATGACAATAAAGTAATGTAACTAAGAAATATTTCAAAATAAAATCTTTGTGAATTCAAACCATAAACAAACGATACCGCCACCATTTTACCAACTATGACGTTATAAGAATGTTGGCCATTGATTGTTGGAGAACTTACTTTGTGAAGGATTACCTCAGTGATTTAATATTTTTTTACGATTCACGATGAATGAATCACTTGTGTTTGTTTAGGTTTATGGAATGAGATATTAAACTGTCAACCTAATTTCAACTGAAGTTATCCTTAGGATATATGTACTTTTAAATTGAAATTAAAAACAATGCTTTGATCTTCAAATAAAACATTTTAGTTTATATAATTTGTTATTTCTATTAATTATTTATTTAGGTATTTTTCAATTATAGCGCATTTTTTTAGAAAGCTTGGCGCAATTCGGGCTTCAGAAATTGAGATATGCTGCCAAAATATATGAACAGCTATGAAAACAAACCTGATATTTTTTTTATTTTATTTATACACGTATTTATTATTAATAATTATTTATTTAGGTACTTTTCCACTATAGGGCATTTTGCATTTAAAAAAAAAAAAAGCTTGGCGGATTTCGGGCATCAGAAAGTGAGATATGTCGCCAAAATATAGGGAAGAGTTCCATATCCTGTGCTGGTTTTTTTAGCGAGCTTTTTTTTTTTTTTTTTTTTTTTTGGCATTAAATGAATCGATGTGGTTCCGATCTTCAGCATTTGGGGTTGCTTTTTTCTGGAATGGACTTTATTCATATGTTTTTTGTGCAATTTTTTGCATTTAGCATATTTTTTTCGGAAAAATTTATAACTTTTGTTTTAATTTGACATATATAATAAAAATAATAAATATATAAAATTATATATAAGCACATAACATTTATTTATAGGTATATATATTATGTATGTATAAGGTAAATCTCTATATGTAATATATATACATAAAAATAAAACTATCCGTATAAACAACGTATTTTTTTTTTACATGTGACATATATAACATTTATTAAATGTATATATGTTTATAAATATTTAAAGACCATGTTTTTCCGCTATCTTGAAAAATTTTTATAAGATGCTAAAATGGCTTTTTGGAGCCATTTTGGATGCCTTCGCTAATCGCGCCAACCAGCACCAGGATATGGAACTCTTCCCAAAATATATAAACAGCTATGAAAACCAATCTAATGAACTTTTATTGGCACAGATGTCATATTCGCCCCATATTGGCGCGATTTGTTTCTGTCGCCAATATCATATAGGCAACAGGTACTTAACCTGCGCCAAAGTGTCGTTATTTTGCTTGATGTGGTAACCCGGATTATGTTGTTTATGCTGTTGATGTTTTCGCTAAATTGGCAACCGAAAAAAATCGTGCCAATATGGGGCGAATATGACATCTGTACCCTTTTATTTTTGTTTATATATGTATTTATGGCACAGATGTCATATACGCACCATATTGGCACGATTTTTTTCTAACGCCAATGTCATATACGCAACGGATACTTAACTGGCGCCAAAGAGTCGATATTTCGCTTAATATGGTAACCCGGATGTTGTTGTTTATGCTGTTGATGTTTTCGCCAAATTGACGTCTGAAAGAAATCGCGCCAATATGGTGCGCATATGCATGTGCCGTATTTATATACATAAAAAAATCATTTCAAATATATAAAATATTTTTTTATATACAAATTACGGCAGAGATATGATATATGCACCGGGGTACCTAACTGGCGCCAAAATGGGGTTATTTTGCCTGATACGGTAACCCGGCTATTGTTTTTTATTATTAATAAATTGTTATTTACGTTTATTTTCTTTTTCTTTAATTATATAAACTGTTTTGTTCTATAGTTATTAATTAAACTTTTATATATTTATTGTTGTTTCGTTTTCAAAATGATAGCAAATAATTTAAATATATATATATGTAATTGGTATTCGAAAGCGAGATTTTTGCCAAATTGGTGTTAGAAAAAAAATCACGCCAAACCCGATGCGTATATGATACCTGTGCAAAAATTACTTCTGTTTCTTTATAAAAACGTGTAAATAGTAGCTTTTTTTGGTAATACTTGGTTATCCCGTCGATCAAAAATCTATCGCCAAACTATAAGATTAAATGCCAATAATGGTTGATCGTAAATGTCACATTCACTTGACTTTAAGCAAGTTACACGTGTTTACATCATCAAGTGATATTTATTTCGACGTTTTATTTGTATTTTTATTAATGTTATACTAATTTATCTGTTATTTCGTTATTAAAAATAAAAATTATGTCAATTTGTATAATTTGGCGAAATTGGTCGACGGGATAACTAAGTAGTACCTTTTTTTATATTAAATAAATTGCATACATATGGAAAACATTTCTTGTGAGTATGAAACAGTAAATAGGTTGTCAGAAAATACGTTGGCAAACTTCTTTCTCGCCAGGAAACTTTTCTGCGAAGTACTGTACATAAGCGGTGATTGCGGGAAATGGCTTTTTAATTATGATGCGCGCTTTTATGTTTCACTATATTTATGCATACTATACTGTGTGTATAAAAGCTATAGTTCAAAAACAGGGCTACACAAAAGAATTCGTAAGGGTTACTGAGTATGAGTGTAAATTGCTTAAAGTTGGGTTTTAAAGGAGTTATGCATTTTTACGCTGAACTACATTTAGTTTACTAAGATGTTTGTAGAATATTGATAAAATGATATACAGGCTCACGCAAAGAATTGGATACATAACCGTGTATGGATGATAATATCTGGAAATGTGATTTCTGTAGTTTTAAGAGTGTTTTAGTTTAAATTAAATTTTAGCTAAATAGTTGCGTGTAAAAACGATACTATCGGCTATAGACTGTAACTGCTGAAATCAATTTTTTAAAAATTTTATGCGTTTTCTAAAATGTTTAATTAGTTATATTATTTACCTTATTTCCCTAAATAACGAAGTTTTGAAAGCATTCAGGAAGTGTTGGAAAGTGTTTCATATTCTATGCTTAACGCATGATTTTTCTTTCATGTTGAGTCTTATTTTGCATTTATTTTAATCTTAATTTTTTAGTCTTATACTGCTTTATAGAAACTTTAATATTTAATGTTTAAACTTTTCGCCTCCCCCCTTGCATATAGTACAAACTATAGCGCAGATAGCGCAAAATAATAGACAATTTGGTACTTTTCCACTATAGAGGCTTTGGTGTTTTTTTAAAAAGCTTGGTGTAATTCGGGTATCAGAAAGTGAGATTTTTTGTCAAATCATATAAACAGCTATGAAAACAAACTTGATGAGCTTTTTTTTTTTTTTTTTTAGATAAGTATTGATTTTTTTATGTACAGATTACTTCTGTTTCTGCATAAAATTAGATAACATAAAATTAACCATAAACTAAAACTATATAATTTGGAGACTCAAGTGCAACATAGAAAAAAATCGAAGTTTTCTCGTCAGCATTCCCGATTTGAGAGGCACTGGGGTTAAATATAATCCCCAGTGACGCAATGACTATCTGAATATTTAGTGAATCATTACTTCGTTTACAGTCTATAGTGCTGGGAAAAGCAAGCAACGAGAGTACCAACAAGTACAGAAAAGATTCGTGATTTCCCCTGGAAACTTAAAAGAAAAATAAATAAATAAATAAATAAATAAATGCAATTTAACAAATTACAACGACCATTTGGAAAATGTTTTTTTCAAATACTAAAATTTAAGACATAAAAGATCGCACGGAGTTGATCATACATTACGTACGCGACGGATTACATTTTTCGGTACTGTAAATTTTTAAACTTCTACGGAGCTGGTCATACATTACGTACGCCATGGATTAAACATTAATATTCCTGGACCAATTTTAAATGAAATTTCATTCTTAAACTTCTAAACATCCCACAATTATTTTTTACACCGTCCTATAGAGAAAAAAAATGTACTTTTAAATGCAATTTGTTTGAAAGCTGTATCTCAATTTGTTTCTGAGTTATTAATTTTCTTTTGTAGTTTTTATTACTTTTTTGTCATAGTGACAACAGAAGTATCCATCTCTGTTGAAAGTAAAGGGAAAATACAGATTACTGTATAGACCAATCAAAAAACGAATAGAATGCGGATTCAACTAATAAAAAGCTTCAGATATGTTTTTGATTTCCTACCTTGACTGAGGACAATAAACATTTTTCCAAATAGTTAAAAATACAAAGGCCATATATTTATAAAATAAGAAGTCTAGTATAGTTTCCTATCGCCGGAGCTTTCCAGGGTGTGCTCGGATGGGTCTACCTTGTAAAGGACACTTTGCAAGACTGGCCCACGACTGTCGAGAAAACGGGAAGAGGGGCAAAATCCCCTTAGCTATATACGCAGTAGGAGAAGCTAAAGCGGTGACATGTAGAGAAAGAGGAGGATTCTAGACTTTAGAACGAAGTTGTGGATGGTCACCGCGACAGAATGTGAGTGAAAAAAAGAAGAGAAAAATAGATAGATAAGTTTTAAGTAAAGTAGAAAGCGTGCAATTACTAAAAATAAAAGGATATATATATATATATATATATATTTTCTTTTTAAATGAAGCAAAATGCTTACATATGCCACTGAATAAATTCAGAATATTACAACGACAGGGTGTCAAAAACTAGGTGAAATATGTTTTCAACGTAGGAGATTAAACTAATTTATTTTGAGTGCGAATTCTGAGTTCAAAACCCAGAAGAATTTTAGAGTTAGGTGCAGTGGTGGAAAATTGGCGCAGAGGAGGGGCCTATTGACACCACTAATATTTTATGGTATTCTTCATCTTAATAAAAACTGTCATTAGATAAAACGAAAAATTCTACTAAAATTTAGTGGTGTCAATAGGCTCCTCCTCTGCGCCAATTTTCCACCACTGGTTAGGTGGCAACCCATATATCCAGCTTTGGGGCGTTGTCTCCTTCAGGGACCATAGCTGCCTACTCTTCCACTTTTTGTACCACAAAAATTTATGGTTGGCTTATATAACGGAATGTTACTATTTAACAGACGACACTTTCATTGCTGGCCGAAAGAAATAGCATACAGGGGGCTAAAAAAAAAACCCAATTAAATCTGAAAATTCCAAAATAATTAAAAATTAATTCGTTCTTTAATCTTTACTAGGCGTCAACAATCATAAAACTGTCATAGTGTGTTGTTTCATTCGTCTATTGTTGTTTGTTCGTATGAATAGAATTGTATCCTCCGAACTGCTGCAACTCCCGAGAATAATGTAATCTTTAAAGCTAAGTGTCGTTATTGCTTATTAATTTTCCGTTAACTTTATTATATGTATTGTAATTTAAACACCTATTGGACTTGTTATTTCTTGTTTTTCTTTTGCTGTGTGATACTGTTATTTTAAAAATATCATTACTAAACTGCTCTGCACTTGCACCCCTCGTTTTTTAACTGCCTGGTTAACCATTTTATATTAATTAATGCTAATAGATTTATTTTTAAAGTATAATATAAAAATAAAAAATTTAATTTTAAAGAACCCTTAAGCAAGCATGGTGTTTGAGAATATCCCCCCTACTCTATTTTAGATGAATAGCAGAAAACAATGCCCGCTTACCAAGCGCAATCAGAAAAAGCTACTTTAATGTTTATTGTAATCGTTATGAAAGCTCACTAAAATAGTAATAGTGTACCTACATACATGTTAAAATAACGAAGTGAACGCCTGTATGCTAGTAAGTTCTTCTCTCCGGGTGAATTTTTATAATGAAATTTCTTGTTCTTCAATCTTCCTTTAAACCTGTGTAAGTTCTAAAATTAGAAATAAACTCATTCTTATCTTTACTTTGCTAGTCATTAACAATTATAAAACTGTCAGGGTGTGTTACAATGCAGAATATATATATAATAAAGCGAAGGCACTCGTGTGTTAGAACTTAACGCAAACTAGTGCAAATGGATTGGCAGTGGACGTGATTGAAAACTAAATTCTTCGGTAATGGGCTGGGCGTTCCGCGATTAGCTTTTGGCTCTGCTTTAAAAACCTGAAATGCAACCTTTCAAATTTTCCACCCCTGTTAACAGGGCCGGACTGGCGCGTTTGGGGGCCCTCGGCTAGAGATTGGAAAGGGGCCCCTTACCGAGAAATTTAGAGGGAATACAATATTAGAATATTTATTTTTTGAAAATTAGGCTTACGTGCCTAAAAACCACATTTAGCTATTTTATTGCTTGTAAAATATTAGGTTGCATCAAATGTAACTTCATTTTCACAATGAAATCTTTGTTGCAATATTTTAACGTAAAATAAACGTATCACAAATCAGTATATAAACCATGAAATTCTATGGCTTCTTTCCATTAAACAATAACATTTTGATACCAATCTTTGGATTTGGAAGCAGAAAAGCCTAGAAAACCCCGTTGCAGATCGTCAATATTACACAAGCACCTGCCCCCCCCCCCCCGCAAAAAAATGATGCCATAGAATGGAACATGTGGCAGACCATAGGAGCAAGGTTCGGACTATGTGGGAGATGAGGTAAATTCCGCCATGCTCTTCTACTTTATTAGAGACGTGTTCAGTCTTGCATTGTCTTGTTGGAGAAGATGTCTCTCTCTGTTGACTAATGCAGGCCATTTGCTTTTCAAAGGAGCATACATCGTGTCCATCTGTTCACAGTAAATTTCAATTTCAGAGTTGACCGATAGACCATGTGGAATGATTTCAAAATGAATTACATGCTCAAAATTCGATCAGACGTTGATCATGAACTTCTTTTCAAACCGCGCTTGTTTCGTAACATGTTGGACTGATTGTCATACATCAAACAATTATTTCTCGATTATCTCGATTCTGTAGATTAGGGATGCACAACCTATGGCCCGCGATGGGTAAGAGTTTGGCCCGCGAATTTCGTCAATTTATAACTGGAAAAAAATTGCAATTTTCGTCCGTAGGTCACAAGAAAAAATTCTGCCTGTCGTCAATTTGCAGCATGAAAAATTGAAAATTTGCATCAGTCAGTTAAGAATCGCGAATTTCGTTGATCGGCTGCAAAAAAATAACGAATTTTGTCGCTGAGGCTCGAAAAAAATCACGAATTTGTTTGATTGGACACAAAAAAATCGCGAATTTTTTCGATGACGAGCGGAAAAAATTGCAAATTTTGCCTGTCGGGCATGGAAAAAGTCGAGTTTTGTCGATTGACCTAGGAAAAATTGCGAATTTCATAGGTCGGACACGGAAAATTCTCGAATTTTGTCAATCAGACGCGGAAAAATCGCAAGTTTTGTTGATCGGGCACGAAAAAATCGTCAATTTTGTTGATGATGCGCGGAAAAATTGCAAATTTTGTTTATCGACTGCGGAAAAATCGTGGGTTTCATCAGTCGCAAGAAAAAATCGCGATTTTCGTCAATTTGCGCAGGAAAAAATTGCAAATTTTGCCAGAGTCAGTCAAGAATAGCAGATTTCGTTGATCGGACGAGGAAAAATCACAAATTTCGTCGATCAGTGGCGGAAAAATCGCAAATTTTGACGATCAGTGGCGGAAAAATCGCAAATTTCGTCGATCGACCATGAAAAAATTGCGAGTGTTGTTGATCGGGCTCCGAAAAATCGCGCATTTGGTTGGTCTAGCACGAAAAATCGCAAATTTTGTCGATCATGCGCAGAAAAATCGCGAATTTTCTCGATGATGCTCGGAAACATTGAAAATTTCCTTGATCGGCTGCGAAAAAGTCGAGTTTCAACAGTTTATCGCGAGAAAAAATCGCGAATTTCGTCAATTTGCTGAGGGAAAAAATCACAAATTTCCCCGGGGTCAGTTAAGAATCGCGAATTTCGTGAATAAGCGCCGGAAAAATCACAAACTTTGTATATTGGGTGCGGAAAAATCGTGAATTTTGCTGGTCGTACACGAAGAAATCGCAAATTTGTCGATCGGCCGAGGAGAATTCGTGAATTTCGTTGGTCGTGCACAAAGAAATCGCAAATTTCGTCGAACAGGTGCGAAAAAATCGCAAATTTTGTCGATCGGGAGCGGAAAAATAGCCAATTTTGTCGATCAGGCGGGGAAATATAGCGAATTTTGCCGATCCGGTGCGGAAAAATCGCCAATTTTGTCGATCAGGGGCAGAAAAATCGCAAATTTTGTCGACCGGCTTCGGAAAGTTTGCTAATTTTGCCGATTAGGCGTGGAAAGATCGCAAATTTCGTTGATCGGTTGGTAAAAAATATCGAATTTCGTTGATCACCCGTTGAAAAATCGTAAATTTCATTGATCGGCTCCCCCCCCCCCCCCCCTTTGTTCATACATTTCATTTTTTTTTCGGCACTAGCCGCTTTCATGTCCATGTTTGTTTTTAGCACTTTTAATAAAATAAAATTTACTCTCCCGAATAAAGTCATGGAATCACTCCTTCCAAATAATCCTTGCTATATCTCTGCTATATATACAAGGGTAAACTGCTGATATATCCTTGCCAACTGAATTGGATATGCTGACTGGGTAACGTAACATAGAGGGGTACCCCTCCCCCCTCTGAAACCCTAATTTTTATCTGATTATAGGCTACAGATCACCCCCCCCCCATACCCCCGAAATAGAATTCTCTCTGTGTTACTGATATGGCCCTTGACAACCTAGAAAATTTTGTAAATGGCCCTTCTCTTAAAAAGGTTGTGCACCCCTACTGTAGATACATCCATTTCTCATCATATGTCACTTTGCGTTTGAAAAACCGCAAATCCCGTAAGTTTTCCAGAAGAGTTTTGTATATTTCCACTCTGTGATTTGCTTGCTGCATAGTCAGTTCATAAAGAACTTCCCTAGAGTTCTTGTATGTTTTCTGTAGTTTATGTAATGTTTGGCATATCGTGTCCTTGGACGGTCCTATCTCCTCTGAAAGTTTCCGTGTGCTGGTGGTTAGTTTAATCTCCACTCTTTGTTTCAAACCTTCCAGATTAACAAGTGATTGCCTCTCACTTCTGAGTTTCATTTTAAGTGACAAGTTATCTCCCTTAAAAAGTTTGAACCAATTTTGGGCTGTACGTTTGCTGATCGTATCATCCCCTTCAACTTCTAGAATTTTACGAGATGCTTCAACAACTTTATGACCAATTTTAAAATAATGTCTTAAGATGGATAATATTTCAATATTTGTATCAACCATTATGTAACCTATAAATAGATAAAAGAATAGATATTAGCGTAATATAATTTGAAGGAACATATACTCTTTAATATAACATTTTGCACTAATCGTTAATTATAAGATAGTGCCATCTATAGCCTTTCATACCGTAACACTTGATTTAAAAAATAATCTGCTTCTGATGTAGTTTACTTACTTTGATAATAAATATTTATATTATTTTATATACAATATCTAAACTAGTTCCATGTCAAAAAAATAAATATATTAATTAATTTCGAGTTGTTTGTAACTTAAAAATGAGAGGGAAAAATGCCTTTAGTTTTAGTCAACCAAATCACAGTGTTGAAGCCATAATAATCTAAATCCTACTGTAATATCTAAGTAAATATTAACAAGAGCGAAAAATCATGCGTCCTGCAAAGATTATGTAATATGTTCTAACACATTCAGAAATTATAATAAAACTTTGCAGTTTATTAAGGTTAAAGATGTCTAAATGAACAATTTAGGAAATGCATGACACAGTTGTTCTACAATTACTGAAATTACGATCAATAATCTAAAAAACATCAGAATTTTTTGTGCGGCCCTCTATATGATCTATAATTTTTTATGTATATTACGTTGTATGCTAAAAGTCTATTAAATTAGATGCATAGTGCAGTTAAAAATTTCTAGCCAGCAATGTCCGCCAATAAATGGATATGTACTTGAGACCTTTTGTGTAGCCCTGTATATGATCTATAGAATTAATATTTGTCAAGTAATATGCAAAAAATAGTTACATTTTAAATTGCGCACCACAACTGAAAACACACTTACAGCAATTATTCTTCATATTCAGTACTGTAACCAAATATTTTTGTGTGTCCCTGTAAATGAACAATAAATTATACGCACACCAGATTCTACAATAAGAGCTTTGTAGTACATCTCAGTTTTATACATCAATTTCAATATCCTTGGAAAGTGTTAAAAGGGACACAGCGGTAATAAAAAAAAAAAACACGCGTATTAAAAAAAAATAATGGCCTCTTTAATTTTGATTTAATTGTTACAAATTGTAAAGTAGATTTTATAACAAAGAGAAAAAGGACTCTACTATACCTTGGTATAGATACAGCGAACTAAGAAAGGTTATGTTATTGTGAATGGCTGTTTACTAACCTAACAGCTTTTTGGCCAGTTCTTCACTGATCCTGGCTACGTTATCTACAATAACATCTTTATCCAAATTAAAAGTCTCTTTCTACATTCATGAAAAGAAGATTAGACATAAGGTCTTGGCTTAAAGCAGACCTAAGTCGATTCTTAACTATTTAAGTTTAGAAAACACCCTTTTACGGGTGACTTTTTCTACAAGGTATGGTTAGTACAAACTTGTAAGCTACATACAGGTTTGTAAACATTCAAGATTGTGTGAGTTCAAAAAGAACAGAAAAGCACAGAAAACATTGTTTCTTGCCAGAGGAATAACCATAAAAATTCTTGTATTCTTCAAATTCAGATTCTACATCGTCATATTTACAGATTTCTTCAGCTCCATTCAAAGATTGTCTTGTTTACTTTCAATGTTAGTTTTTGTAAAATTATAAACCATTGTAAAATTTTCACACTGATCTACAAACTATATCACCTCTATCAATAATTGATTTCTTTCAGCTTTACAAAGTTTAGAAATACTACAAGTGAATTCCGTTGGAAAACTTTATAAAGCATTACGATTTCATTAATTTTCCTTGGTTCTAACTTGGAATCAATCGACTAAATCATCCTTCGATACTTGTCCTGGAACAATCTAAAACACTGAAAAAGCCAATTTATAGTTTTGAGTAGTTGAGATTCAAGGAACTTCGTCTATTGATTTTTCAACAGGCATTCCCCTACTCCTACATAAATATTGTTATCATCAAATTTGCTATTACCTGTACTTGCATAATATTTTGTTTTTGAATACTGAACCTGAAAGTATTTATCATTCCTTTTATCCCTTACTTGTTGAAGCAGCTTCTGTACCAAGTTCCAAGTTGTAGAATAGTTTTACTTTATAGTATTTTATCCCTTAGTTTGTACCGCTACCTTTTATCCCTTACTTTATAATAGTTTTACTTTGTAAATGATTTAAAGTAGGAGATGCAAGAAAAAATAAGTCTAATAAAACAATATACATTAATAGGTTTTAAAATTTAGACTATTTAGTAATCAAATTTTTTGCCATGAATTTAGATTTGCATTCAAAATTTCCATTTGATATTTCTTTTAAAACGGTAACAAAATGGAATAGTTTCGCTGTGTTTGCACTTTCCTCACATCTTAAAATTCCCTCATCGATAATCGAAGAAAGAGCTTTATGCTCCTCCATCTTGTTGCTCATATTTTTTGCAACCTGTGCAGTTTATCATGTGTAATATATTTTCTTTTTGTTTTCCTCCCCCGTATTCTTTTTTGAGATGAACTTAGAAAAACGACAGATTCTTACACCAACCTAAATAACTTTTCTGCTAGGAGCAACGTTACTGTTAAATCATCTACTACTAAGTTCAGTACGTGTCCTATACAGTGAGTGTAAATAAAATCTTTGTTTTCCCTTTTAAACTAAATTTGTACACCATTATAGCAGCCTTTCATATTTGTTGCTCAGTCAAATAAACAAGAAATAATAATTGATGTAGCAATATCACACTTGGCTAATTCTGATCTTATAAGTTCATACAAAGTCAATCCACATGAATTATCGACTACTGTTATTTCTAAAAATCTTTCATATATCTTTCCTTGAACGACATAGCGGACGCAAATTGCAGCCGGTCCATAACAGCTGAGTACTATCTGATACAATTTAAAGTTAAATATTAGCTTAAGGCTGTTCTTAACTGCTCTGCTCAACAAGCGCAAAAGGTTTTTACACATTTACAAATTCATTTTTTAAAGGAAAGTTATAAAATTGGAAAGCGTGGCCAAGGAAGCGATTTGGAATTGAACTGTTTTTTCCATTTTTTGCACAATCAATTACCTATTGAGTTATAAGCATTTTTGATCACGTGACAAACACGATTTTCGCCCTTCACGGACTGTTTTTTCTGCTTTCTTCCGGAACTTCGGTTTAAAACGTCAAGTTTGACACTCTTTTCTGAAAGATCTATTGCGTTTGCAAAAAAACGGAAAAGATAGCTCGATTACATAGTTTCTGAACAACAACACCTGCTAGTTTCATGTATTTCCGGACAAAAATAAATTATAACTTATGTCAGAAAGTTGCCCTTTTGGATTTGGAACTTTTTGCCCTTTTGGAACACCCTTAATAAGCAAATATTACATATTAAGTTAGGAATATTAGTCTGAACTACATCCCGTTTCTTAAGCACAAGAATAACAACAACGAGGTAAATAAGAAACATTTAGGAGGTTGCAGTTGTACAACTTAAAACAGGGCAAATTACTTTTCATATTCAGAATAAAAGCCTTTTTTAAAAAGCAGATTCCTACGAAATGCAGCAGAGTAATGCGAATTGAAGGAATTACAAAAAACTTTTGGGAATTTTTTTCAGCTGTCTTGCCAATCCTGGTTACTATTTTCAGTGGAAATTGAGCATGTGCAATAAATCTTCGTAGGGATGCTTCGCTATTTCGATCAGCCAGTGTCGCGATGTGCTCTGAACCTGAGCCTATGAGCACTGCACAGAGCGCGATGAGCAAGTCAGCACCTCTCCTCGGTTTCGCCAGCTACACGACGCCACTACTGGCGCTACTTACATAGGCTACCAGCTACCATAAACAGAAACCAACTGGCAACTGCTTAAAATTGATTCGAAATGCGTAAGATTACGGGAAAACAGTCAAATTATCCTGATGTAACTGGCTATGAAGTAGAATATCCATTTTTGGAGGCCCCTCCGGGCCCTCTTACGTAGGCTACCATAAACCAAAACCAACTGGTAGCTGCTTAAAATTAATTGTAAATGTGTAAGATTACGGGAAAAGTCAAACTATTCTGATATAACTAGTTATGAAGTGGTATATCTATTTTTGGAGGCCCCTTCGGAGCCCCCTTACATAGACTACCATAAACCAAAACCAACTGGCAATTGCTTAAAATTGATTGTAAATGCGTAAAACTACAGGAAAATTGCGTTGAAACAGTCAAATTATTCTGATATAACTAGTTATGAAGCAGTAAGCCCATTTATGGGGGCCCCTCCGGGGCCCTCTTACACAGGCTACCATAAACAAAAAACTACTGCCAAGTGCTTAAAATTAATTGTAAATGCGTAAGATTGCGGGGGAAAAGTCAAATTGTCTTGATTTAACTAGTTATGAAGTAGTATATCCATTTTTGGAGGACCCTCCGGGGCCCTCTTACGTAGGCTACCATAAACCAAAACCAACTGGCAACTGCTTAAAATTAATTGTAAATGCGTAAGATTACGGGAAAACAATCAAACTATTCTGATGTAACTAGTTATGAAGCAGTATACCTATTTATGGAGGCCCCTCCGGGGCCCTCTTACATAGGCTACCATAAACCAAAACCAACTGGTAGCTGCTTAAAATTAATTGTAAATGTGTAAGATTACGGGAAAAGTCAAACTATTCTGATATAACTAGTTATGAAGTGGTATATCCATTTTTGGAGACCCCTTACATAGGCTACCATAAACCAAAACCAACTGGCAATTGCTTAAAATTGATTGTAAATACGTAAAACTACAGGGAAATTGCGTTGAAACTGTCAAATTATTCTGATATAACTAGTTATGAAGCAGTATACCCATTTATGGGGGCCCCTCCGAGGCCCTCTTACATAGGCTACCATAAACAAAAAACAACTGCCAAGTGCTTAAAATTAATTGTAAATGCGTAAGATTGCGGGAAAAAGTCAAATTGTCTTGATTTAACTAGTTATGAAGTAGTATATCCATTTTTGGAGGACCCTCCGGGGCCCTCTTACGTAGGCTACCATAAACCAAAATCAACTGGCAACTGCTTAAAATTAATTGTAAATGCGTAAGATTACGGGAAAACAATCAAACTGTTCTGATGTAACTACTAGTTATGAAGCAGTATACCCATTTATGAAGGCCCCTCCGGGGCCCTCTTACATAGGCTACCATAAACAAAAAACAACTGGCAAGTGCTTAAAATTAATTGTAAATGCGTAAGATTACGGGAAAAAAAGTCAAATTATCTTGATGTAACTAGTTGTGAAATAGTATATCCATTTTTGGAGGACCCTCCGGGGCCCTCTTACGTAGGCTACCATAAACAAAAACCAATTGGCAACTGCTTAAAATTAATTGTAAATGCGTAAGATTACGGGAAAAAAAAGTCAAATTATCTTGATGTAACTAATGAAGTAGTATATCCATTTTTGGAGGCCCCTTTACATAGGCTACCATAAACCAAAACCAACTGGCAACTGCTTAAAATTGATTGTAAATGCGTAAAACTACGGGGAAATTACGTTGAAACAGTCAAATTATTTTGTTATAACTAGTTATGAAGTAGTATCCCCATTTATGGAGACCCCTTACGGGAAATTTACTGGGAAACAGTCACATTATTCTGATGTAACTAGTTATGAACTAGTATATCCATTTTTGGAGGCCCCTCCGGGGCCCCCTTGTGCCGGGGGCCCTCGGCAATCGCCGACTAGCCGACCTGGCCAGTCCGGGCCTGCCTGTTAAACAAATACATAGTGCGCTGAGATATGATATTTTAATTTTTCTGAAAGTAATCAGATTGTGCATTTCTTCTTATAATTTGAAGAGCTTAGTGAAAGAACATGTTAGGATACATTTTCTCAAAAATTGTTTTATTTCATGGATGACAACGTTATGAGGTATTATATTGTATGGTAAAACTACAGTACAAAAATTCTACTTAATATTGAATATATGAGGCAGTATCTTTTAATATATTTAATATTTTTATATTTAATAATTTAACCCTTCTTTGCATGATTATGGAAATTTCCATCATAACATTGAATGCCCAAAAATTATATAAAAGAACAAGTTCACTTTAAGTTGATCGTGTCTGGATACCTTTTTAATGTCCATTGCATAAAAAAAAAAAAAAAAAAAAAAAAAAGCTGTAAAAAAAAAAAAAAAAAAAAAGGTTTCAAAAAAAATGTGTTATTGGCTTAATGTTTTATCTTGTCTTGATTATTAGTGTAAATCGTACTTTTATAAAGTCATTTGTAACTGAAAATAACTTAAAATTTTGTTTTCAGTTTCACTCAGTCTTAGTTTTAGTTTTAGCTTTATTTTTATTTTATAGTAACTAGGGTTACAGTCATATGTTAAAACTTGTACATGACTTTAATTTTTGTATTTTATTTTCTAGGCAGAGTGTGCCATATTTTTGTGACTTTTTAGTTTTATTATTTGTCGCTGTTTCCGGGTCTGTTTCGGCGGCTGGGGTTGAGTTAGATGGTGGAGGACGTTTTTCTTCCAGGGATTCAGGGCCTTTGCCATTATTTGGTTGGCTCCCTGGTAGAGTAATCAAGTGATCAAGTGGTACCAATCCATGATGCTCCATCTACGCTTATACCAATAACTTTTTCAAGGTTTAGTTTAGACCATCTCTTATCATTAGGGGTTTGAATGAATCTGAGATGGTGTTGGAATCATCTATGCTACCTGACTTAAGCTGTAAAACATTGTTTTCAATTTTTTGTCATCCCCACTGAAGCACACAATCGTAATGTAAAGCATCTTCGTTGTATCGATCACTGTTCTTTCGTCAATAATAAAAGAAAAATAGTTGTTTTCCACATCTGTAATTAAATCTTTTAAAAAATACGGCAAATGAACGTTTCAGATACGTCCTGAAGATTTAGTAATGTGAAGGGTTATGCCGTTTAAGACAGCAGAGTTTTCATCCAAGTTTCTTTTAAGGAGAACATAGGGGGGGGGGGGGGGGAGGCAGCTGCATTTATTAAGCATTGTTCAGTTATAAACGTAGCAATGTGATTGTAATATGCAATTGCATGTCTTGCGAAAAGCTCTACTGTCATTCATGTAGCACAAATTAACCAGCCTTAAACAAAAAAGTTATAAAGTTGTTTTTATTTATGTTGTATAAATCTATACCAGTGGCTGCGAACCTTTTCACATCTACGTGCCAAATTGTTTCAAAAATATATTTTATGTGATCATGACGTGCCAACACTAAAAACTTCAATGAATCAAATAATAATGAATCAAAATTACTTAAAAGTTTGTTTTTCGCATTAAAAATATATGTAATATTTTATGTTATACTTTAGAAATTAATTTGAAAAATATTATTTCTGTTGTCTAATCTTAGATGCCAAATAATTTATATCATATTCGTACTTAGTTATTTTAACCCTTACCGGTGCGGAGTAATTCTTTTTATAAACTGATGAAATAATGGACTGACACTGCAATTTATAAACGAATTTATTAGAAAATAGGAACTTGCTTAGTTTCATGTACATTATAATAGGAAAATTTTAGTTAAATATTCTTGGTGCCGTTTGTCAGTTTTGGAATTAAAATTAGTTGTCCTTTTTTAAGGACACCGCGCCGGAAAGGGTTAAGAGAATGCACGTTGAATTGGACTCATTTGACAAGATGTTTTTACTTGAATTTTTCATATTATTTATTTCCGAAAAGAATGTCTCGCAGACAAAAGTGCCAAAACAGCAAGCGCCAAAATCTACAGCTTTAAGAGTCTGGAATTGAATTCCAAGTTGTTATAATTTTGCCATCTAGATTACATCTAGATTTTGTGAAATTCTGCTATACTTTGATGTAGAACCTGAAAATATGCCGTGCCAAAAATAATATGCAGCGTGCCACTTATGGCACACGTGCCATAGGTTCGCCGTCCCTGATCTATACTAATAAAAGAAATGTGTATATTTGTTTGTGTCTGTTCGCGATGACTAGGAAAATCTGCCGCACTTAGTAATCTGAAAATTTAGGTGGAGAATAGTCCAAGCCTTTCAAACATAACTTTAATTATCATTGACTTTATTTTTTTTTATATATTGAGTTTTTAATTCTATTCAGAGACAGAAAATGACATAATTTATTGTAAAACTTTGTATAAATATCTTAAAATTTTATTATTTTATGCTAAAGAGGCCAATTTCGGACATTCTTAACGTTAACTGCTCCAATGCACCACCAAGAAAAAGAGTTTTAACTTTTTCCCAGGTGGTTCTAATGGTAAACAACGAATGTATAAAGGAAACGGATGATTTTTTGATAATTTCGTTAAGAGATGGTAGGCTGATTTATTGCTTTTATGGAGATAGAAGGACTTTTCTATAAAGAATTTTTCTTTTTTTGTTATGTCCGAAAGTAACGTACGTAACAAAGTATTTGATTTTATTATTATTATTACTGGATAACAAAAAGATAATTATGCATATATATGTATACAGACACATTTATTACATTCTTAGTCTTAAGAATTTTTTAAATACTAAGAACAACGTCCAAAATCTGTAACTTACGTGCGAAAGAGTGTCCAAAATTTGTAAAGTACGTAACAGCTAATTAAGTGCTTTAATCATTAATTTTCCAGAATAGTTGCTGTTTGTGTATAATTTTGTAGACATACTATTATAAAATATTTATATATTATATTTATAGACAAAATACTATACTATTAAAAAAATTGGCCTTAAATTTGAAAATAAAAAAATTAAATATAGTTAACGTTTAATGATCCCACCTTTTGAGAATCTCCCCCCACACAATCCACACCTCTTCTGTGGTCACAAATGGACATATAGCGTAATAAAGTGATTTTCCTTATAGCTACACTTATGAAACTGTTTGTGTAGCACGACGCACCTATGGCAGATCTATTAGTGGAATAAAACACAAAATGAATTTTTGCGAGATGTGTCACTTTTCTTGCGGGTGAGCGATATATTGTACTACAATAATATGTTAGCGAAAGAAACTTATAAGTGAGGAAAAAAGTCTACAGCAGTGCTTGATGGTCATAGGTGAACATTTCGGAAGATAGAAGATAACAAGTTGGAAATTGCTCGTCAAACGTGGCAAATGAGGTGCGTTCGTACTATAACTAGTTTTATAATTATTTTTTGCACCCCATATTGTACTGAATGTGTATTTATTTGCACTTCATAAGTGCATAGTCTGTAACATCATTAAAATGCACTTGCAATATTTTTTTCCCATTCCCCTTAATGTAACGGAAAATTTTTGACTGTCCCTGTAATTAAGCTATTCATCCGATTTTCATGAAATTTGAAATGGCTCGACAAAATTTTGCAGCAATTATATATTTAAAATTTCAGCCCATTCGGAAAGCTGTAACATCATTAAAATGCACTTGCAATAATTTTTCCCATTGGCTTTAATGTAAAGAAAAACTTTTGACTGTCCCTGTAATTAAATTATACATCCGATTTTCATAAAATTTGAAATGGCTCGACAAAATGTCGCAATAATTATATGTTTAAAATTTGAGACCATTCGGAAAGCTTTAACATCATTAAAATGCACGTGCAATAATTTTTCCCATTGGCCGTAATGTAAAGAAAAACTTTTGACTGTCCCTGTAATTTAACTACACATCCGATTTTCATAAAATTTGAAATGGCTCGACAAAATTTTACAACAATCATATATTTAAAATTTCAGACCATTCGGTTGGGTAGTTTTTGCTCTATTATATGCGGACGGACGGGCAGACAGACGGGCGGACAGACGGACGGACAGACAGACGGACTGAACGACGACTATAGGTGCTACGTATTTATATAATTACGAACGCACCTAAAAAGAGTAGGGGAATAAGAAAGTGTCTACTTACGTAGACTGAGTGTGTGAATGACCAGTACGAAAATAGAAAGGCGGAGCTGCACTAGCAGTAAGTTATGAAGTTCGGAGAGAGTAAGATTTGAAGAATATAACTAAAAAATATTAAAAATTAAGTTAAGGTTCTAATTTAAGTTAATAAGGATTGTTAAATAACTGCAAATTCAAACTGTTGAAGATGTCGCTCTAGCCAAAAACAATAAGGATAGAATAGAAAATGGCAAAATAAATCCAACCGACCGCCCTACCCTCGACAAAACCTTTTTCATTGCCATACATTTTTTTCTTACAGTGTAGCAATAATTTACAAGTAAATCAATAAACATAGAGTGAATTTTTTGGGTTCATTTTATTTAAAATTAAGTTTCGAAAGTATATAACAAATTAACACCTTGTAATAATATACTACTCTTAATAGTTAAAAGGTGTAAGATTAAAACTTTAAAAACAGTAAATATAGTTTTATTAGACTGTTTACATGTTTCGACTCCATCCGAATCATTTTCAAAACAAATAAATATATATTCCAAAATTGCACGATCTATGATGTAATGTTTTGAAACGCCATCATTAAATTTTTCACATACTCTTTAAGATTACGACAGTTATTTTCGTACGTTGCTAGAATCCTTTCATTCAAGAAAGTTTCATATTCTCCAGTTCCGAAAGTAAATGTAGCCTCATAAAAAAAAGAATAAAAAAAACTTTAATCAAAATCAAAAACTAAAAACTTGACCAGTGATCGTCCTCAGCTATCCTATGCTATAAACAAAAGTCAACTAAAATGCAAGCAAGATATTTGAAAATAACTTTCCCATAGACTTAACCCTTAAATGCCGTGTGTTGATTTTAGACAATATACCCAATTTAGTTTTCTAAAATACTATTAGAATAATATTGAAGCTTTAATGCCTAATGCTGCAATGGAATACATTCTGAGAGTATTATTAAATCAATTTTCAATATGTAGACGGCGGTACTAGTACTATTAATAATAAAGGTAGATTTATTTTTTCAATTGTTACTACATGTGATTTTGTTGTTTCTTTGTTTGGAAGCTTGCTAAATACCCTATTTTGTTTTGCAGTGAACAAGTTAAATTTATTCCTTATAGTAGTACTTAAAGTTCATGTGTGTTTATTATTATAGAATTTTATCAAGGCAAATTAATTTTTCAATTAAAGACCAGTGTTGGAAATAAACTGCTTTTTAACCGTAAACCATACTTAAAAAAAATATATACGATTTTTTAAAAGTATTTTTTCCATGGTTTATTTAAGAAATGAAAGCCGAAAAACACTTTTAAATTGATTTTTGAAAAACCAGACATTTAAAAGTTAACTTCTCATAGCTTGAGAGCGATATAGCGTGACTACTGTAGGCTCTTAACGATAGTCAACACTTTGAGATGCATATCTAGCGAGTTACAGAATCCCCTCATTTTTGATAATTTAATTGGAAGCCCATACAAAATGCTTACCTCTAGAGTATTTAATTTTTCTGAAACTAATCACAGAAATTTCATGGTAATATTGATTTAGACCAAAAATAAGTGTAAGACCAAAAATAAAGTATAATATTTCTGTACTGTCAAATCTGAATGTAATTATATAAATTTAGTGGTTTGAGAGTGTTTCCGCGTGACTAGTGTAGGCTCTTAAAGAAGGTCTTCATGTGGAAGGTTGAGATATCTGTACAGCGAGGTTGCAGAAACCTTTTATTTTCGATAATTTAATTAGCAGATAAGCCATGCAATTTACTTATATGTAAAATATTAAATATTCTAGAACTAATCACAGGAATTTCATGATAATAATTATTTAGACTAAAAATAAGTGTTAGAAGGTATAATATTTCTGTACTGTTAAATCTGAATGTAATTATAGAAACTTTCATAGTTTGAAATCAAATTGGTATTGAAATAGCTTTAAAAACAAATTCGTTTCTCTACATTATCTTACGACAGACAAAAGAGTGTTTAAATGTGTCTAAAACTGTATATTACAGTCATAATCGTTTGACATCTATCTATATTATAAAGGACAAACATATCTGTGCTTAACGCATACGTCATTTTGCGAATGGCAACACTTTGAAATTTAAAATAAAATTTTGGTTTTGCAATTTTCTCTACTACAAATTTTTAATTTTCTAAACATCGCACATTTAAAATTTTTACACCGTCACATAAGGAAAAACATGCTCTTTTAAATGCAATTTGTTTGAAAGCTGTATCTCAATTTATTTTTGAGATATTAATTTTTTTGTATTTTTTAATACCATTTTTCTTATCGTGGCAACAAAAATACACCATTTCTATTGAAAATCATTGGAAATAAACGAAAAATAGTCGAAAATAGGAGATACTGTATCTTTTTGTTGCCATTTTTTCATAAAAAGAAAAAAAAAGTTGAAATTAAAATATGGGCTATGTCAAGAATATTGTCTGTTATTCCGTGATAATGGCGTCATATGCATACTTTTCCATTGATGAAATTTAAGACTGGATTGTAAAAGTGGATTGCTTTAGCGGATGCAAATGACGTCATTTTATAGAAAAGCATCTATTTTCTTAAACCTGAATTATGTTTTGTAGAAGTGCATCATTTTCACAGCCCAGCTGCTTTGAAATTCTTCACAGGTGAAAATGCTTCACTTTTGAAAATAATTTAATCGAAATCACACACTGATAAAACGGAATGTTTTACAAAAATTTAGAGTGTCTTTATAGAAGAAAGGTGATATGCAAATTATAGCGATTTATATTACAGAAATTGATGATTCTCGCCTAGATGGATTTGCTTCGCCAAGTTAGAAAAGCAAACAAGTAATTCGTGGTTTAAAATAATATCATGTTCCTGAAGTTTTTGTCCAAAAATCTCTCGAATACTGAAATTTTAATGCTATTTTTTAGGACATTCTACTATAATTTTATCAAAATAACATAATGTGCTTAATTTAATTTTTCCTAATTTTATATAATCTATATATTTAAAACGCAAGTGTGTTTTTTAGTCATCTGCCCTGATCTTTCTGCTGAACCAATTTTACTAATATTTTTTTTTAAACTGAAAGCTCTCCATTTGTAGATGTGATCGCCCTATTTTTTTTTAATAGCTCCACTTTTATATTGTAATTTTAAAAGCATTTTATGAAATTTCTTCAAAATAGTGAAAATTAGATAGCTTTCATTATTGCAGACAGGAGAGAGTATGAAATAACGAGGTATTTTTATTTTTATTCATGCTATTTTCTGATTAAAAATTCAAAATTGTTGATAAAAATTGTTGTATAGGGTTTAGTGTCGCAAAATCCCATTAGGAGCAGAACATTATATAAGGGGCATAACAACGGAAAATGAAATACTGCTTTTGAAAACACGCATTTTTCCTCAGAAATTTTCTATATTGTTTTTCCTTCTGCATGTGTACTAATACTAAGTTTCAGACACTAGGCGAAATGCTTATTTAAGTGAAAATGAAGTCATATTTAAAAGAAAACGATCATTTTCTTAGTTAAAACTAAACATTTTAACACATGCGTCTAAAAAACATAAATTACGGAAATTTTTACTCTTCAAAATTGAGATTAGAATCTAAAGTAAAAGGTGCGTCTGTTCACATAAAAGATATTGCTGATAATCGTGACTTCAAGCTTTGAGCTAAAATGGTTTTTAAATGATCAAATAAAATACAATTTTTTTTTAATGATGAACATGGATATGAGAAGTGCGTATGCAAATTTTGAGAAGGTGAAAATTGCTGTATTTCATTCCGGAATACCAAGCATAAGAACCTGATTTGATAACCACATCCTAATAACTGATCTTTATTATATTTTACTGATTAAGTATTTTTATAAAGAACAAACGTATCTGTGCGCAACGCTGACGTCATTTTGCGAATGGCAACACTTCACGATCAAATTTCGGTCTTGAAATTTTCTCTATTGCAATTTTTTAATCTTTTGTCTATCGTACATTTTAAATTTTCGTCGCTTAGGGAAAAAATTTACTTTCAAAAGCAATTTGTTTAAAAACTGTATCTTAATTGACTTATGTATTATATTTTCTAAAATAATTTTTAAGCATGTTTTTTTTTTTTTTTTTTTTTTTTTTTTTTTTCTTTTTTAGTTTATCTTATCACGTGCCGGTTTCAATACATAATAATAATAAACATTTTGCACATAAAGCAACAAACATTTTTCAGCATTTGTTTCTGACTATTTTTGCATAACGAAATTAATACTTCCTTTATAAACAAATAAAAGAATAATATTAAAAAACCCACCAATCTACCATATTTGTGAAAGACAAATTAACGAAATTAATATTTCTTTTATAAACAAATAAAAGAATAATATTGTAAAAAAAAAAAATCTAACATATTTGTAATCGTACAATTTAAATTTTTAGATCATCAAATAGAATTTTTTATTTTTTCAAATGGAATTTGTTTGCAAAGTTCATCTCAGTTTACTGATTGTCTATGGTTTTAAAAACAATTTTAAAGCATGAAATATTTTTTAATTTATCTATATCGCGCGGAGCTCGATTACGAAAGATTAATCCGTTTGCCCTTAAAACAAAATAAAGAGTTCATCATTTTATTACGGCTAATATCCATTAAAAAAACCTTTCCTATGTATAAATAAATAAAATAATATAAATAAAGCACAAATTTAACAGACAAGTATAAGCTCTGAAATTATCAGAATATAAAAGGCTGCCATAAGTAGCAAAATCTTGGTCAAATAATTCTTAGCATGCGGCTAATAAGAAAATATCACTTTTGATAAATTTCAAAAAAATTTTGATTGTATAATTCGTATTTTCCATATGAAAAATGCTTTTTTAATGTAAGTGGGCGATCTAAAAAATTTATTGCATATAAAAAAAATATTAATTTTCAAAAAAAAAAAATCTTATATATTCTTTATCCCCGGGATGCCCGGGTACGATCCCTTAGTACTAATAAAATAATAAATCGCTCTGTGTGTCTGTCTGTATGTCTGTCTGTGTGCGATGGCTAGCAAAAACTACCGCACGTAGAAGTCAAATACAGATGTGAAAATACAGATGTGATTAGTCCAAGACAGGTCCTAATACACCTGAGGCGCAGATTTTTAATTTTTTAAGGGCCGGGGCCCTTGGGCCCCTTTTAATTTTTATGCACTAAAACGTCAATAACATGCCTCTTTTCTATCCGATCTTCTTCGTTTTTGGGGTAAATTATCCTTTTAGTTTCTGCCCCATTTCTACATTTCACTTAAGACCCTGGCACCCTTGCAAGAAGCCCAGTAGAGGGCCCCTTGAAGTTTCAGTGCACTAAATTGTTAATAACATGTCTCTTTTTTATCCGATCGTCTTCGTTTTTGGGGTGAATTCTCCTTTTGCGTTTCTGACCCATTTTTACATTTCAGTTAAGTCCCTGGCACCCTTGCAAGGGGCACGGTACAGGGCCCCTTGAAGTTTTAGTGCACTAAATTGTAAATAACATGCCTCTTTTGTACCCGATCTTCTTCGTTTTGGGGGTGAGTTCTCCTTTGAGTTTCTACCCCATTTCTACATTTCAGTTAAGACCCTGGCACCCTTGGAAGGGGCCCGGTACAGGGCCCCTTGAAGTTTTAGTGCACTAAATTGTTAATAACATGCCCCTTTTCTATCCGATCTTCGTCGTTTTTGGGTTGAATTCTCTTTTCAGTTTGTGGCCCATTTCTACATTTCACTTAAGACCCTGGCATCTTTGCAAGGGGCCCAGTATAGGGCCCCTTGAAGTTTCAGTGCACTAAATTTTTAATAACATGCCTCTTTTCTATCCGATCTTCTTCGTTTTTGGGGTGAATTCTCCTTTTGAGTTTCTGACCCATTTCTACATTTCAGTTAAGACTCGCATCCTTGAAAGGGGCCCGGTACAGGGCCCCTTGAAGTTTTAGTGCACTAAATTGTTAATAGCACGCATCTTTTCTATCCGATCTTCTTCGTTTTTGGTGTGAATTCTTCTTTCAGTTTCTGCCCCATTTCTACATTTCAGTTAAGACCCTGGCACCTTTGCAAGGGGCCCAGTACATGGCCCCTTGAAGTTTTAGTGCACTGAATTTTTAATAACAAGCCTCTTTTCTATCCGATCTTCTTCGTTTTGGGGATGAATTCTACTTTCAGTTTCTAACACATTTCAACATTTCAGTTAAGACCCTGGCACCCTTGTAAGGGACCCGGTGCAGGGCCCCTTGAAGTTTTAGTGCACTAAATTGTAAATAACATGCCTCTTTTCTACCTGATCTTCTTCGTTTTGGGGGTGAATTCTTCTTTCAGTTTCTACCCCATTTCAACATTTCAGTTAAGACCCAGGCATTCTTGCAAGGGGTCCGGTATATGGCCCCTTGAAGTTTTAGTGCACTGAATTGTTAATAACATGCCTCTTTTCTATCCGATCTTTGTCATTTTTGGGTTGAATTCTCCTTTCAGTTTGTAGCCCATTTCTACATTTCACTTAAGACACTGGCATCCTTGCAAGGGGCCCGGTATAAGGCCCCTCGAAGTTTCAGTGCACTAAATTGTTAATAACATACCTCTTTTCTATCCGATCTTCATCGTTTTTGGTGTGAATTCTTCTTTCAGTTTCTGCCGCATTTCTACATTTCAGTTAAGACCCTGGCCCAGTACAGGGCCCCTTAAAGTTTTAGTGCACTAAATTTTTAAAAACATGCTACTTTTCTATCCGATCTTCGTCGTTTTTGGGGTTGAATTTTCCTTTCAGATTGTGCCCCATTTCTACACTTCCGTTAAGACCCTGGCAGCCTGTCAAGGGGCCCAGTACAGGGCCCCTTGAAGTTTTAGTGCACTAAATTGTTAATAACATGACTCTTTTCTATCCGATCTTCGTCGTTTTTGGGTTGATTTCTCCTTTCAGTTTGTGGCCCATTTCTACATTTCAGTTAAGTTTCTGGCACCCTGTCACGGGCCCAGTACAGAGCCCCTTGAAGTTTTAGTGCGCTGAATTGTTAATAATATGCCTCTTTTCTATCCGATCTTCTTCGTTTTTGGGGTGAATTCACCTTTTGACTTTCTGACCCATTTCTACATTTCAGTTAAGACTCTGGCACCCTTGCAAGGGGCCCGGTACAGGGCCCCTTGAAGTTTTAGTGCACTAAATTGTTAATAGCATGTACCTTTTCTATCCGATCTTGGTCGTTTTTGGGTTGAATTCTCCTTTCAGTTTGTGGCCCATTTCTACATTTCAGTTAAGATTCTGGCACCCTGTCATGGGACCCAGTACAGGGCCCCTTGAAGTTTTAGTGCACTAAATTGTTAATAACATGCCTCTTTTCTTTCCGATCTTCTTCGTTTTGGGGGTGAATTCTCCTTTCAGTTTCTACCCCATTTCTACAAATCAGTTAAGACCCTGGCACCCTTGCGTGGGGCCTGGTGCAGGGCCCCTTGAACTTTTAGCGCACTGAATTGTTAATAAATTGCTTCCTTTTTATCCGATCCTTATTTTTGGGATACTTTCTCCATTTAGTTATACTCCCGTGTCTGCATTCCATTTAAGACCATGGGTCCATGTAGGGTTCTGTAGGGCCCGGTCCAGGGCCCCTTAAATTTTTTGTGTACCATTTGTTTTTCATATCCTAATTTTCTGACCTTCGCAAAGCGTAATTTTAAAGTTGAGTCTTAAAATCTTCTCCTTAGACCAACAATCACATATTTTTATTGGGGCCCTAGGGCCCTTTTTTAAGCCTTTCCGCAATTTTTTGCACATTTCTTTTAAATTATATTCTAATGATTAATTCGTACCCTATGCTTAATCTCAAGTAATCGAAGATCTAAAACGCTAAGTACTAAAACGTTGTAACATATTTTCATGTTAGGGCCTTTTCTCAACTATCAGTTGGCCCCTTTTGGGCCCCCTGTTATAACTACCTTAAAAATAGTCCGATTCACTTGCTTTTTTTTTTCTAACAACATCTTAGGTTCTCCAGCTATTACATGAACGATAAGAAAAAAAAAATATTTCTGGCTTCAACAACCATCAATTTTGAATATAAATCGTCTTCTTAGGGGCCTTGGCGCATCTTCTTTAAAAATGATCCGAATTCATTGCAATTTTCTTTACCATCGTTCTAGCGTCCTCAGATTACATTATAGCCACCGCGGAAGGCAATGGAGCCTCCCAAATTAGGTTAATTTAAAAGAATTTCCAAAGATATAAAATCAATCAAACTTAAGTTTTGTTTAAGGTTATTATTTACAAACCCCGGGCAACGCCGGGCGGGTCTGCTAGTATTGAATAAATATTTTAAATCTGGAATTTAGAAATTTCTAACAGGCTATCAAACTAAAGATGAAAACTAGTCGGATGTGCCAATCCCAAAACTCTCTTCCATCTCATACCTGTTAAAACTTCAAAATTCGCTATCACAGTACCAAAATTAAATGACAATCTATGCCCATCATGAGAATTGTAAAGGTACATAGGTTCGTTAAATTGGATGCATTTAACAAGGAGATATAAGTATATTATTGTTTCAAACAAATCATTGAATTCTGTAACCCACTCTCTTAGATGTCCGCAACCAAAATTTGGAACCCAAATAGTATAAAATCAACAGCCGTTGTTCAATATACACTCAAGTCTAACAAGGATCTATTTGCGTGAAAATCTAACCAGAATATTAAGTTCAATTAAATTGCATGCATTAGTTTTTGAGATATAACATTTGCGAAAATCAGGAAAAATTCAGCATAGCAGCGCCACCTGTCGTACGATTTACACCAAAACCTAATCAGTAACAGTTTACGTCAACTTCTAACTGAATCTGAAGATTGATGAAAGTATAAATAAACAACGTGAATACATTGATTCACATTCATTTGTTAAATAGGTGAAAATATAATATAAAAGTTTTACTTAATTAAAACTGTTCAATACTAAAATTAAAACTGTTCAAGATGTCAAAAACGTAGATATCAAAACATGTCAAAATTTCCCGGCGTTTTCAGCTAATCCTTAGCCACCATCAGGGTAGTTAAAATAAGAAAATACTGTAGCTTCAAATGTGTACATTGGTTAAATAGTAAGAGGTGAAACCAAAAACAGTAAATAAGAGAGAGGGGGAAAAGAAAAATGAAAAATTTAGAACAATGATAAGACTTCGCGATAAAAATTCAGCCAAACAGTGTTTTAATGAAGTAAATATAAAACTCTTCATCTGTGTCATTTTCATAGGAATTTTGTATTTTATTTTATGGGTCAATCCATTTCAAGTGGTCCAGCACTGGTTGCTCGACCATTTTTAAAAAATCTGAAATTTTTTGTACAACAACACTAACATGATGGAAGTTCAAAATGACTATTATTTTAATTTTATTAATTTTTGTTTGCGTATGGCGGCCATCTTTGTTTCATCGTCTGTAGCAATTTTCTCACAAGAAGGGTTTACGAATTGTAAATAATTCATCGTTTATTTGTCCAATTCAAGTGCGGATTAAAGCAATTTGTACAGAATACATTGGGCTAAAAATTTGGTAATGGAGTAGTTTCCGAAACTAACTGCTTATTGGTAAAATTTAAGCATAAATTTGCAGTTTTTTTCCAAAATTTGTCCGTATACAAGAGGAAATTTTTCTAGCAAGGAAAACTGTCAACATGACATAATTCTTTTACAAATAGGCAGAAAGTACTTGTACTCACACGCCGAGTTCCAGACCCGGGACTTGCTTTCTCTTCGCTAAAAAAAAATCCCAAATTTTTCAAAAATGACAAAAATCGCACTTTTCAGGCTTTGATATCTCTGGTGGGGCACGAGATAAAAATCTGAATTTTTTTTCTATAAGAGCATTGTATGGTAGTGTTATACACAAGAAATTTCAGGATGGAGATTTGACTACAAGCTGAGATATGGCAAAGGCAACATGTCAAAACAATTCTGCCAAACTATTGTTTTTTTTCTAGTCACAGCTAAATATTTATTTCCGAGTATCATTTAAATTTATTTTTTAGATTATCTTTAAATAATAGTAACAGAAAATAAAGCCTTTTGCAATTAATTTTAAAAATAATTATGCCTAAAGCCTACATTTTGTATGGTTTCAGTAATTTTTGTTGTAATTTTAGTAACTAAAAGAAACCTCAGCACTTTTACATAAATATATAGACAAGACCTGAGACAAAAACAGAATAGGGAAAGAGAAAAGTTGTTAATGTTGGCATACTTGTTGAGACACGATCAAACGTGTCAAAACGCATTCCTGCTTGTTGGTTTAAAAACCACAATTTTAATGCTGCTTGCCAGTCCCTGAAACTTGTTGCTACCATAATTATGTTCCCGTAAATGAAACATTATGCGATGTTACCATGCATCAACCTCAAGTAATTTTCAGAAAGTAAAGATACCCAAAGCCTTTTCAAAATTTATACTGCAGAAAAATCACATTTTTGTATAAGAACTAAGCTAGGAATTATTAATGAATTGAGATTTGCACATAGTGATTTCAAAGTATATTTCTATGAGCCAGCAGGGGCAAGATCTTCAATCAATTTATCAAGAGATGACAAGGCTTGGTTCCTACAAATAAAATTTTGAGAAAGATCAAAATTGTGGTTTTTGAACCAACAAGCAAGAATGTGTTTTGGCACGTTTGATCATGTCTCAACAAGTATGACAACATTAACAGCTTTTCTTTTTCCCTATGTGGTTTTTGTCTCAGGTCTTGTATAAAGATATTTTTTTTTTCTTTATGTAAAAGTGCCGAGGTTTCTTTTAGTTACTAAAATTACTTACAACAAAAATTACTGAAACCATACAAAATGTATGGCATTAGGCATAATTATTTTTTTAATTAATTGCTAAGCTTTGCAAAGAGCTTTAAATTCTGTTACTATTATTTAAAGATAATCAAAAACATAAATTTAAATGACACTCTGAGGTAAATACTTACCTGTGACTACAACAAAACAATAGTTTGGCAGTATTGTTTTGACATGTTGCCCTTGCCATATCTCAGCTTGTAGTCAAATCTCCATCCTGAAATTTCTTGCGCATAACACTACCATACAATACTCTTATAGAAAAAATTTTCAGATTTTTATCTCGTGCCCCACCAGAGATATCAAAGCCTGAAAAGTGCGATTTTTCACATTTTTGAAACATTCGGAATTTTTTTTAGCGAAGAGAAAGCAAGTCCCAGATCTGGAACTCGGCGTGTGAGTACAAGTACTTTTGACCTATTTGTAAAAAAAAAATGTCATGTTGAGAGTATTCCTTGCTAGAAAAATTTCCTCTTGTAAACGGACAAATTTTAGAAAAAAACTGAAACTTTTTGCTTAAATTTTACCAATAAGCAGTTAGTTTCGGAAACTACCCCATTACCAAATTTTTGTACATATTGCTTTAATCCGCAGTTGAATTGGATAAATAAACGATGAATTATTTACAATTCCGTAAACCCTTCTTGTGAGAAAATTGCTGCAGACGATGAAACAAAGATGGCCGCCATGCACAAACAAAAATTAATAAAATTAAAATAATAGTCATTTTGAACTTCCATCATGTTAGGGTTGTTGTACAAAAAATTTCAGATTTTTAAAAAATAGTCAAGCAACGAATTGATGATTTTCTGGACAACTTGAAATGGATTGACCCTTATTTGATGCGGTTTTTCCAGAATTTCTAAATTCCCAATTTCCAAATGAGATAAATAAATTTCGCAGTAAAAGAATTCTTTAGTTTTCACAATTTTTATTATCAGCTAATTTTATGGTCATTTGTCAAAAGGGCGCTCCTTAATGGTGTGAGGAATTTCGATTTCATTGTTGGATTTTTCAATGAAAAGGATCAAAATACCCATGTTTTGAATATTAAAAGAATGAAACGATTTTGTTATAACTTGTTCGATAATTTTAAAAAAGATAGATTATATCTGAGCGACAAATATTCCATAGCAGTTCAAGCATATTTTAAAAGAAATGTCAGCACTTTTCATAAAATAAAAATACTCTGTGGAATCTTTGAAGATATTACTGCAATACTAAATTTTATCACAGTCGAATTTAATCTTTTTTAAATCACTTTTTATTAAGGGGTCTTGTTCCTTTTAAATGCGTCGAAAATTAACGAAAAACTTAAAAGTTTGAATTAGTCTATCTTCAAAACCTTTTTATGTATAAACATGAAATTTTGGATCTTGCTTAAACAGATGGGGCTTTGTAATATGTTACCAATAAAAATTTATTAGCCTTTTACAGAATTTGTGTATTGTTGAAATCAAAATAGCTATTTTTTTTACCCCAGAAATCATTGCGCGCATGATATCTTGAGAAAGTATGTATGGATTGGCATGAAATTTGGTAAAGATACTAAAAAAATATGTGTGTTTAAAATGAACTACTCTTAGGCCAAAATTATTTCATTAACTATGTAAAAAATATATTTTTGTAAAAAAATAAAAAATAAATAAATAAAAATTATATATTTTTAACGAATAAAAATATTCATAACTAAAAATATAATACCACTGTAAATACTTAAAAGTAGTTCATTTTAAACTCACATATATGTTTATTATCTTTGCAAAATTTCATAACAATCCATACATACGTTCTCAAGATATCATGCGCGCAAAGGCTTCTGGAGTAAAAAAGAAAGAGCTATTTTAATTTCAACAATACACAAATTCTGTAAAAGGCTAATAAATTTCTAATGACCGCATATTACAAAGCACCATCTGTTTAATCAATATCCAGAAATTCATGTTTACACATAAAAAGGTTTTGAAGATAGACTAATTCAAACTTTGAATTTTTTCGTTAAATTTCGTCGCTTTTAAAAGATACTAGACCCCTTAAGTCATTACTTACTGCAGTTTATTGCTATTTAGAATGAAATATAAAATAATGAAAATGGTTTCCCTAGTACAAGTTTTCATCAGATTCACGAATAAAATAAAATCATTGGAAATATTTTATTGGAAAAGTGTTTTTGATAAGTACTAAAAAGGTGATTCGTAATTATTTAGACATATTTGTAAAAATCTGGATTTTTACACACTTTTATTTTACCTGGCTTTTGGATGTAAATATGAAATTTTGTAATAGATTTTTAAACTAGTCGCTCATATGCTAGAATTATAAAAATTACGTTCACTAGTGCGTTTTAATAACGTACCAAAAAACTAGCCAAAATATGACAGATGACTGTGAAACTGCAACAATGAAACATTTTAAATATTAAAAAGTAAAAATATATATATATGCATAAAAAATGAAGAGTGTAATACTAAAAAAAATATGCTTTTATCAATAATAGTTTAATATTAATTAATTTCTGATTGTGCGTCGAGAATTCAATTTAGAAATCCGAAAAACATAGTTTAAATAATGTTTCATGTTTTGTTTGCTGTTGCCCTATCTTAAAAAAGAAGCACAGCAAAAATTATATATATCTTAGTAAGTTCACTTGCTTACGCATTTTGCCAAGCGTTAAATATATATATATATATATATATATATAAAATCGAGTTCGGTTCAAATGCTGGATTAATGTATTAGCATTAATGTATTTTTTATTAAAATATTAGACCTATTTCTACCTTTAGAACTATCCCTAAAGTTAATAAAAACTTCTATCACTGTGTTTCCAAACTCATAAAATGTTAAATGAAAGAAGTAATTATAATAAATATTGTATTAAGTAATGAAAATATATACACTGTAAAGCAAAATCTGTAATTTTCACACAAAAAAGTATTAATTATGAAAATGTATACATTGTAAAATAAAATCTGTAATTTTCACCAAAAAAAAATGTATTTTTTACAGAAAAAACTGTTTTAAAGAAAAGAGTTTTTTTTCTATTAAAAAAAAAAAAAAAAAAAAAAATGTAATTTAACAAATTACAACGACCATTTGGAAAATGATTTTTTCAAAGACTAAAATTTAAGACATAAAAAATAGCACGGAGTTGAACATACATTACGTACGCCATGGATTAAACATTAATAGTGTTATTACACGTAAAAATTGCAAGCGACAGAAATCGCCTGCGACTCGTGCGTATTATCCATCTGAAACTTACGTATTATCCAAGCATTTCATTGGCTGTTCGGGAAAAGGCTTTTTCCATCGTAGAAATCTGACGACCTATTTTAAATGAAATTTTATTCTTAAACTTCTAAACATCCCACACTATTGCTTTTTACACAGTCGTATAGAGAAAAAAATCTAAAATGCAATTTGTTCGAAAGCTGTATCTCAATTTTTTTCTGAGTTATTAATTTTTTTTTTGTAGTTTTTATTACTTTTTTGTCATAGTGGCAATACTCTGTTGTCCATCTCTGTTGAAAGTAAAGGGAAATACAGATTACTATATAGACCAATCAGAAAAGGAATAAAATGATGATTAAACCAATAAAAACCTTCAGGTATGGTTTTGATTTCCTACCCTGACGAGGACAGTAACAAGTTTTCCAAATGGTTAAAAAAAAAAAAATGTGGATTTCGTACTTTTCAGTGATGGAACAGTGGCGTAGCAGTTTGGCGTTTGTCACCACTAAATTTTAATAGTATTCTTCGCCTTGAAAACTCTCAGAAATTCTATCCTGAAATAAGACAAAGAATACTAATAAAATTTAGCGATGTCAATTAATTTTCTGGTGCTACAGTATTCCATCACTGACTTTTTTGCAGAAAAAATCTATATTTTTATTTAAAAAAAAAAAAAAAAAAAAAAAAAAAAAACTGTTTTAAGGAAAAATTACAGACTTTATCTATAAATTAAGTAGTTTTCCACTGGCACCAAAACTGACAGTTTCTTTCTGTCAATTTGAGAGATTTTGTTTTACAGTGTATGAAAATGTAAAAAATATGAAATTTAATACAGATTTTCAATTTAATTTTACGGAAAAATATTCTGTTCACAAAATGGCGTAAGTTTTCTTATATGTATTGAAGGAATCTTGTAATAAATGCTTTTGAAAAATATCTTCATAACCTTTAACCCTTAAATGTGCGATTTTTTATTTTGATTCGAAAAAAATATATATGATTCTCTGAAAGGTTTATTACACAGGAAAAATAATGAAAAAAAATCAGAGATACTTTTTTCATATAATACGTCACTCTTTTCTTCTGTTCCACGTCTGCAATATAAGTAAAAACTACTGTCGTGTGGCTGTTTTACGCTAAAATATTACAAATTAGCAAATATTTTAAGAAGTATGTCACCAAATACCTTATCTATACTAATATTATAAAGAAGTAAAAATTGTTTGTTTGTTAGAGGTGATCTCTGGAGCTACCAAACCGATTTCAAAAGTAATGGTATCAAAATGATGGTGTTAGTCCAACTTAGAACATAGGCTATATTTTATGTCGGTGCCACTACCCCAAAGGGGGTGCAGGAGCAAAAACAGTTCTAAAAATGCGATTTTTGCGTTACTGAAGGGCCTAGAAATATGAAATTTGGAATATTAGTTACTTTTAAGATATAAATGATGTCTAAGAACAGTTCTTAAACACTTCGAAATTTAAAAGGGGTGAAAATGCACAAAAAACGTTCTAAAAAACGTTCTAAATGGTGATTTCTACGCAATTTCAGGAAATACCAAACCGATTTAAAAAATAATGGTGTCAAAATGACGGTGACAACCCTTGCTCCAACATAGGCTATGTTTTAGGTCAGTGCCACTACCCGAAAGGGGGTGCAGGAGCAAAAAACGTTCTAAAAATGCGACTTTTTGCGTTACTGAAGGGCCTAGAAATATGAAATTTGAAATATTAGCTACTTATTAGATGTAAAGTATTTCTAAGAACAGTTTTTAAACAATTCGAAATTTAAAAGGGTTGAAGATGCGCGAAAAGCATTCTAAAAAGCGTTCTACATGGTGGTTTCCACACAATCTCAGGAAATACCAAACCAATTAAAAAAATAACGGCGTCAAAATGATGGTGATAACCCTTGCTCCAAGATAGGCTATGTTTTATGTCGGTGCCACTACCCCAAACGGGGTGCAGGAGAAAAACGTTCTAAATTGCGGTTTTTGCGTTACGGAAGGGCCTAGAATCGTGAAATTTTGAATGGTAGTTAGTTATAAGATATCAATGATCTCTAAAGACATTTCCTTAAAAAAAATCAAAATTTAAAAGGGGGTCAAAATGCGCAAAAAGCGTTGTAAAAAACGTTCTAAATTGCGATTTCTATGCAATCTCAGGAAGTACTGAACCGATTTTAAATATAATGGTGTAAAAATGATGGTGACAGATCTTGCTCCAAGATAGGCGATATTTTATATCTGTTTCCACTACCCCAGAGGATATGCAGGAGCAAAATGCGCGAAAAGCGTTCTAAAAACGTTCTAAATGCCGATTTGTCAGCAATATCGCAGGAAGAGTCAAACTGATTTCAAAAGTAGTGGTAGGAAATTGATGCTGACAGTCTCTGCTCTAACATAGACGCTATTTTATGTTGGTATCACTATCACCTAGACGTTGCAGGAGCAAAAAAGCATTCTAAATTTCGATTTTAATGATCGGTAAGGGCTAGCAACTTAAAATTAGGCAAGGTACATATTTATTAGATATAAATGATCTTTAAGAACAGTTTCGAAAAAATTGGAAATTTAAAAAGGGGTAAAAATGCGCGAAAAGCGTTCTGAAAACGTTATTAATTGGGATTTCTACTCAATCTCAGGAAATACCAAAGCTATTTCAAAAGTAATGGTTGAAAATCAATGGTGACAGTCCCCGCTATAACATAGGTTAGATTTCATGTTGCTGTCACAAGCATCTAAGGGTTGCAAAAGCAAAACATGTTCTAATTTGCGTTTTTTGCACAACTGAGGGGTCTAACACTTTGAAGTATGGCATGGTATTTACGTACAAGATGCAACTGCTTTCTAAGAACAGTCGAAAGAAAATTCCAAATTTAAAAAGACGAAGTGAGCAAAATGCGTTATAAATTACAATTTTTATGCAATCTTATCAAATACCAAACCGATTAAAAAAATAATGATGACAAATTGTTGGTGATAGAATCTGCTCAAACATAAGCTATATTTTATGTTTGTGCCACTACCACCAGAGGATTCCAGGAGCTAAAAACTTTCTAAATTGCGATTTCTGTGATACTGAAAAGGCTAGAAACTTTAAATATGGCATGTTATTTTCTTATCAAATATGAATGCCCCCGAAGGTCTGTCGAAAATAAATTCGAATTAAAAAGGGGTGAAGCGAAGGGGAGGTGTTAAAAGCATTCTAAAAAAGTCCTAAATTACGATTTCTATGCAATTTCAGGGAATATAAACCGATTACAAAAGTAATAGTTGCGAATCAATGGTAATAGTCTCTGATCCTACGCAGGCTATATTTTATGCCGATGATTCTGCCACCTGGGGTTCACAGGAACAACAAACGTTCTAAAAAAGGGGTTTATAAGCTTTCTAAATTACGTTTCTGTGGAATATTAGGAAATATCAAACCGATTTCAAAATCAATGTTGGCAAATTAATGGTGACAGTTCCTATTTCAACATAGCCCTTTATGTTGAGTGAGGTGGTAGGACTTGGAATTTGACATGATAGTTAATTTTAAGATATAAGAAGATGGTTTCTAAGAAAATCAAAACTTCAAATAAATACTGAAATGAGCATATTAATTGAGCATAAAAGTTTAAAAATATTTTCTAAATTATCATTTATTTAGTTTTATTAATTTAAATCTCATTTCTGCATAATGCAGTGTAATAACGATGTTTAATCAAACCATGTTTTAAATAGTAATTTTTGAAGTATTCCTAAAAGTAATAAGTACCTTTTATTAAAAAAACCTTTTAATAAAATAAAATATTACCTTTTAATAAAATAAAAATTTAGTTGGTACTTTTTAATAAAAATTAGACATATAAATATCACTTGGCATATTTCAACAATAACGCGAGCAAATCCGCGGGGTTTGCTAGTTTTATATAATTATTTATTTTATAAAACTTAACCTTTAACCCTTTAATTCCAATGATAGAATACGTTCTAGAAATTAGATAGTTCAGAGAATATGACATTACACCAGAAAGTTTCACTGCTTAATTTCGCTTTATTTAAACACGGAATGTCTTTTATTAATTAAAGCAGATATTTTTATTTTGATTTTCTGGTGTGAATTAGGCCGATACGAATAAAAAAATCTATTGGATCCAAAACACTGTTGTATCATATATGCAAAGCTGCGCACTAAAGGGTTAAAACGTAGTATATGACATTTGATAAAAGTGTAAATAACATAGCTTTTTATTCGATTTGAAATGGATAGTTTTGTTTCAAATAATCTTCATTTGCGGGAAGTTTTGTTATACTTTTATAAATACGAGTTGGAACCCGTCGCAATTCGACGAACTAAAATGTTAGAAAGGAACTGTCAGATCGAATTTATAATAAACCTACAAAAATAATTACAATAAAAAATTCATCTACCATTAGTTGTCTCACTCTTAAAGCAAATAATATTTTTAACCTAAAATTACTAAAATATTATTTCCACAAACTTCAACTGCTTAAATTATTGAAAAATTAAACTCTATTAGAATACGTAATCAAGATGAGTAATTATGATTAATCAGTAAAAAGGATTTCGCTTTGTCACATCATAAAATTTCCCCCCATGAAATCTAAATTGTACGTTATTTTCAATTCCCATAATTTACATACGCACCACTCAAATTCATAATTTGAAAGTATTTTAACGCGCAATAGATTATTAATGAATGTATTTCTAAACTTAAAGTTACGTTTGTCCGATACAACTTTTCATGGGAACATTCGCACAAACTTTAAGCTCTAATGTCAGTACCCGCGAAAAAAAAATTCAGAAATTTGCCTTTATTTGTCATAGTATTGGCCATTTAGTATTGGTCAAATATTTAGTTTTATCAAAAAAAAAAAAAAAAAAATATCGTTTTGTTTGAAATATGACATCATTTTTACTCACTGAATCATTTTGCCTAGCGTCTCAAACTCAGTATCAGCGTAATGTAAAAATATTGAAATGTAACTGATTTATGAAGAAGAATGCGTGTTTTTTTTTTAATGTCTGACATCATTTTCTGTTCAAAAATTATAAAAAAGTTACTTTAATTTGTATTGTGAAAATGGTATCAATAAGGATATAATCAATAAAAATAATAAACCATGACTATTTTCCCTTTACTTTCAATATAAATGGTGTACTTCAGTTGCCACAATTACAAAATTTGTATTAAAAACTACAAAAAAATTAATATCTCAAAAATAAATTGATATACAGCTTTCAAACAAGTTGCATTTAAAAGAGCATTTTTTTCCTTATACGATGGTGTTAAAATTTAAAATGTGCGATGTTTAGTTTAAAAATTTGCCGTAGATTTAATTACAAAACCGAAATTTTAATTCAAATTTCAAAGTGTTGCCATTCGCAAAATGACGTATGCGTTACGCATAGATATGTTTGTCCTTTATAATATAGATAAAGGAAAGCGCTGCTGAAAATCATCATTTATTTGCAGAAGATTACAGTAAGCATGGTTTTTTTTTTTTATAGTATGTGCAGAATTGGGTTCGGGTATTTTAAAGAAGGTTTATTCGATGTTGTACTCAGAACGGGAAGTTAGACCAAAAAGTTTGAAGATGACAAATATCAAGCCTTATTGGATGAAGACAACGCACAACCACAACAAGAATTGGCAGAAGAATTGAATGTTGATCAATCTGTTGTCACTAAACGTCTACATGGAATGGGAATGATTCAAAATTTTAGAAATTAGATACCACATGAATTAACAGAAAGGCAGATGGAATGTCAAAAAAGCGTTTGTGAAACGCTTTTTCAAAGAAAAGAAAAGAAGTGTTTTCTGCATCAAGTTGTGGCTGGAGATGAAAAATGGATTTACTACGAGAATCCTAAACGTAAAAAAGCTTGGATACAGCTTGGTGAAGCTGGTCCATCCCAGCCAAATCGAAATATTAATAGTGATAAGGTTATGCTCTGTATTTGGTAGGATGTGAAAGGCGTTGTATGTTATGAGCTAGTGAAACCTTCTGAAACTGTTACTGTCGAAGTCTACCGACGACAACTTAGTATAAGTTGGAAGCAAACCGACCAGAATGTGAGAATAGACAAAAAAAAAAAAAAAAAAACTGATTTTTCAGCATGACAAGGCAAAAACCACATACTGCAAGCGTCGTTAAAACCAGGGCTGCGGAGTTGGAGTCGGGCCCATATTTGAGCGAAAGAGTAGGAGTCGTCCATTATACAAGCAGGTCTACATTGTGGGAGTCCGAGTTGGCCCATTTTTGAGCAAAAGAGTCGGAGTCGGATTCGGATCTGTTAAAATTCCAGGAGTCGGAGTCGTCCATTTTTCCCACTGTCTCCGCAGCCCTGGTTAAAACCTACTTAAAAAGGCAGGACTGGGAAGTTCTATCACACCGCTATATTCGCCAGACATTGCTCCTTCGGATTACTATTTATTCTGGTCGATGCAGTCAGCCCTTCAAGACGTACGATTGACATCTTATGGAAGTATCAAAAATTGGCTTGATGAATGGATTGCTTCAAAAGACGACGACTTCTTCAGACAGGGAATCCGTAAATTGCCTGAAAGATGGGCGGAGGTTGTGGCGTCTGATGGAGCATACTTTAAATAATGTACCACTTTTACATACTTGCTAAATAAACATGTAATTTTAACCAAGAAACGGAACTTGCTTTTGCATATATCCAATACAAGCGGAAGTATAACACACACAGATTTTTAATTTGCTTGTAAAGAAAAATTATTCGTTTCTAAAAATTTAATTTTTATAATTTTACGAAACTAAATGTACCAGTGATAAGATAATTAGATAAGTAAATAAAAGTTGAAAGTTATTTTGAATTTTAACAGGATTAAATGGTAAACATACTTCGAAAACTGTAAGCTAGGGGAAAAAATTCCAAAACCAATCGTATTAGAAATATTTTCTCAGAAATACAAATATTACCGAACTAAAGCGTGAATTTGAAGAAATAAAAATCATTTCTACATCACAATACAGAGTAAATATTAGAACTGGCGTATAAATACTAATGTCTTTGACGTTGGCAAACACTTTAACTCAAATGTTACTCAGTAATGTTTACATTGCAGACAATTTTCCTACTGGCACGTCCTAAGGTTCAATGCATTTTAATCAAAACTGATAGAATGGTTTGCATGTTAAAACTAAATAGACAATGTTTCTGAAAATTGCTTCTATTAAATAGAAATATCATATCTTTTTAGAATTCCGTACTTAAAAACTAAAAGCGGGACTATTATATGATTACTCTTTTTTTTTTCTTCTAAAATTATGGAACGTACAACGTTCAAACTTGCCAGAGATATAAAGGCCAACGATCCACATATTTATAGAATATTAGCCTTTGCAACTATTTTTAGGAAAAAAATTAGAAAGCTAAACATGTTATTTGATTTTTTTATGTGTATGCCGTAGGCTAATTGAGAAATCCGGCTCTTTGCAAAGAGCCAGGCTAATTGGAGAATCATCTCCGTTTTTCCAAACAGCGTGATATTTTTAAGGCTTATTGCAAAGAGCCTAAAGTACGTTAGGCTAATTGGAATAAGGCAATTTATTTCTCATACAGACTAAAATTTTTAAGTTCATTGCAAAGATCCTAGATTGCGTTAGGCTAATTGAGTAATGGCTATTTGGTTCAATTTCATTGAATAATAACACGATCCGAGCAAGACAAAATAATTTCCGTTGAAACGAAACCTGGCTAGAACCAGAAAATTCCATTTGAATTCAATCCGAAACCAATATGAACCAGAAAAATAATCCATCGAATCGTACCCCGATCTGAAGATAAAATAATTTCCAACTACACGCACTGACCAGATCCTGAAAATTCCCATTAACGTTGAAAACTTAAAAAATCTGCCTCATTTTCTGATTTAATTATTGCAGAAATGTTTTAATATATTTTTCTAATTATTTCCATTAGCAATAGACTTTCTCTCCGTAATGGTGAAAAAAAAATTAAAAATCTGCATCACCTGCAGATGTTATTGTTGTTGAAATTTTCATATACATTTTTATAATTATTTTCATTAGCAACCCATCTTCTCAGAGTAATACTGGGAAATTAATAAAAATTCGCCTCATCTGCAGATTTAAATAATATGCAAAAATTCGCATGTATTTTTCATAATCATGTTCATTAGCAACTTATTTTGTTTAGGTAAATCAGGGAAAAAACTAAAAATCTGTCTCATCTGCAGATTTCCGTATTACAGAAATTATCTTATATAGTTTTCAAATTGTTTTCATTAGCAATCTATCTTCTCTCTGTAATTCTGGGAAAACATTATAATATCTGCCTCATCTGAAGACGTCATTGTTGCAAAAATTTTCATATATATTTTTATAATTATTTTCATTATCAACACATCTCCCCTGATCCATGCTGCGAAAACATTAAAAATCTGACTCATCTACAGATTTAAGTAAAAAAAGAATTCATATATAGTTTTCATAATCATTATCACTAGCAAATTATCTTCTCTCCATAATTATATGAAAAAATCTAAAAGTCTGCCACATCTGCAATTTTAATTAATATAAAATTTTTCATATATATTTTTTTATAATTAATTTTATTAGTAACTATCTACTCAGCATGTAATTCTGGAAAAACATTAAAAATCTGCCTCATTTGCAGATTTCATTCATACTTAACTTATAACATGTACATTTTTAAATATAAAAGAAAAAAATAGTATTTGTAATGCAATTGTAGAATACTTTTCGTAATTGCATTAAAAGATGATTTAATTTCCTTTCAATTAGTATTTGGGCTGAAGGATTTCGGGTTCTGGTTGAAATTAGTCGGGTTTAGGGTACGCTTCAATCGTAATTTTCAGCTTCTGGCCGGTGCGTGTCGAAGGAAATTCTTGTGTTTTTCGGAAGGGGTTACGATTCGATGGAATTTTTTTTTGTTGTTGATCGGATTGGGTTTCAGATTGAATTCAAATGGGATTTTCAGGTTCTGGTCGGGTTGCGTTTCGGCGGAAAATATTTTATATTGCAAAGATTGGGTTACGGTTGGATAGAATTTTCTTTTCTGTCTGGTTCGGATCTGGTTTAGGGTAGACTTTAATTGGAATTTTCAGGTTCCGGTCAGAGCGTGCAGCCGGAAATTATTTTGTCTTTCTCGGAACGGGTTACAGTTCGGTGGATTTTTTTTCGGATTCACATCGGGTTTTGGGTTGAATTCATATGGAATTTTCAGGTTCTAGCTGGGTTGCGTTTCAAAGGAAATTATTTTGTCTTGCTTGGATCGGGTTTTAATTTTTTTTTTTTCGTTTTCTAAAAAAAATATTGAAGTGATTTTAATATTTTTATTAAAATTGTGTTGGCGATAAACTGATATATAACTTCATCAACCCGGTAAAGTAATAAAAAAAAATTGAACAATTTTGAAATACCGTAAATGTTAATATTAATAATGATTAACTGAATTTTCAGAAAAGGAAACAATGAAACTGAAGCAAACGCATAAAATGCAACACACTAGCAAAATCAGAAAACAAAACACTGAAATACTTTGAGGGGCCTTGGAAGGGAATGAAATAAAAATAACGTACTTTCACCAAAGTTTTTACTACTGCATTCTCCCTTAACCCTTTGACTACGGTTCGGAACATATGCGTTTCAACGGACTATTTTTTATTTTTATTTATACCATTTTCCAAAAAGTAATCTTTGACATAGACCTATACTAGGTGATTTTAGTATAGAGAATTTTAGAACAAAGAATGCTTTTTGAAAATTGTTCTACGAAAGAATAAAAAAATAGTTTGCCAGTCCTGACTCGTAATCAAAGGGTAAAATATGGTACGTAAAAGTTTTTCAGATTAACGCTTACAAATTTTAATCTAAAGGTTTAAATGACGACTAAATTTAGGATTTAAGAAACTTTTATGACTGATATTGATATTATCAAAAGCCATTGTTCTCGTGGCTAAAAATCAGATAATTAAATTAAAATTTAACGTCTTTTAAATGTAAATGAACAGAAAAAATAAAATTGAATTTATAAAAAGAGCGATATATTATAACAATTAATACATGAAACTTAATAAAAGCAAATCCCATTACAAAATTTAAAACTGAAGATTAGTGATAAAATACGTGCGCCGAAAAAATAAACATATTCACTTCGTAATAATGCTGTATCAATATTAGAACTCTTCTCATGTTAACTTAGGTCAGCAAACATTTTACATTTAATATTCGTGAATAATGTTTACATTACAAATAGATAGAAGTTGGCAAAAGCACGTTCAAAGGATATAAAACTATTTTTAGTAGAAATAGCCTTACGCAGAACGTCTTACTACATGATATTGTGATTATTTCTTTAGCCCATATTGCTATTTAAATGTTAAAAATAAGAAAAAGTAAAATATATATTCTATATTCCTTTGAAACGGTATTAGACGAATACATTTCGTTTCTTAATATTTATTTTAGTAGAATAAATACGAAGATTGAATGAAGAACGAATTAAATTATTCAGTATTTGAAAATGTAAAAACTTAAAAACTAATTCAAATTACAATAATTATGTAAGTCGTGTGTTCTTTGGAGGCTGGTTTATGAAATTAATGGCATTACCCTTTCCCCCCTCCCCCCACCAATGAAGCTCCTCTTGAATAGGCTGTTCAACTGATTCCTCTGCACTTATAGTTCTAAAATTCATTTTTGTAAATCTAGAAGTACTCTATAGGTTTTACACTTAAAACCAATAGGATACATCTGGTTGACCTAGAGCCTTAAAATTTGGCACGCAGGAAAGTCTAATAGCGCATGTAAATAAAATAATGCCAAAATCATTAATTTGTAATTCTGTGTCCATTTATTACATGATTTTCCATAATTGGGATTTCCAATTGAAATCAGGTAAACAAACAACAACAACAACAAAAAAGCTGAAATCACACTTTAAGAAATAAACCTGTATAATAGGTCATTTATCCAGTTCTTTGTGTGGCCCTGAATATTATTTTATTTATTTCTACAAACATCTCTTAATATGTTAAATAGAGTTCAGCTTGAAAATACATAACTCAATTAAAAACCACCTTTAAGCGATTCATGCTCATATTTAGTAATGCTTGCAAATTCCTTTGTGTAGCCCTGCATATGATCTGTGGTATTTATACACACCCCGTACGTAAAATTCAGTTATACTTAAAAACGATTATCATTTTCATCATTTATCGCTAATAGGCAGTACTTCAGACACAGTACTGTATCCGCAATCTTTTGAGCTCCTGTAACTGAACGATAATTGATATGCGCATCATATTCTACAGCAAATATCTTGTTGTAGTAAACCTCAATAATACATATCAACTTCAATATATTTGAAAAAATATAACATAATTTGAGTACACTGCAAACAGTTTAACTTCGTAGATCATTATGTAATGGAATTCTTTTGTGTGACCTAGTAAATAAATGTTACATATGTTACCCTACCCCATATTTCACAGAATGCATAGAACTTCATAAATTCATATCATTATATTTGAAACGGTGCAACACTATTAAAATACACTCGATACGATATTTTCCCTTGACCGTAATGTAAAGGAACACATTTGTCTGTCTCTTTAAATAAACTATAAGTTCTACAGTCTTCATTTTTAATGTGGATCATGCTGTAGTAAATGCCAGAATTACATTAAAAATTAAAGAGCAATCCCAGTATATTTACAGGAGTTAGAGCACGGCAGGACGGAGAGACGGCCAGACAAACCGCAGTTGTACTTTTCCTCTATGTTGGAAAGAGTTAAAAACGATCGACTGTACGTAACTGAGATACAAGTAACTTACAATTGAAACACACATTCAAAGTCCACACTTTGCATCATACACAGGGTTCTTGCTGCCGCTCGCCATTACACCAAATTGCGATAAAATGCATCATGGCGAGTAATGACTCGCCAGATCAGACTCGCCGAATTACGAATACTCAATTTGTGTTTTTTTTTTTTTTTTTTTTTTTTTTTTTTTTTTTTTTTGTGTGTGTGTGCCAATACAGTCGATAATCTTATGCCTTTACTAAACGATTGATGTCATTTTTTATGCACAATCGCACTGCGTCATTTACATTAGGGGAGACCGGGGCAGATTTTCCAACTTTTTAGAAATTTATTTTTTGTATTTTATATTTATTTATATTTCGAGGTCAACAGGATATCATTGTATTCCCTAGACCTTTATTTACAAACTGGCATAATTGTTTTTCAAAAAACTAATTATAGTTTTTAACAGAAAATGGTTAAGTCCGATTATGTAATGTTGGAAAATGTGCCCCGTGTGCGGGGCAAGTTTTCCAGCATACTAAAAATGTACAGGGGCAAATTTCCCAACTACGCTTTAAATGGTAAAGCACATGAAATAAATCTTGCTTGTTAATTAATATGTATTTTTTATTGTAAACTAGAAAGGCATAACTATAATGCATAGAAAAATTAAGTGAATATAGAAAATAAATGCCACTTAATGATTTTAGAAAACATGTCATTTAACAATCTTATAAACACTGATTTTTTTTAACAAAAGTCGTCACCATTGTCTGAATAACAATGAACGCAAACAGAAAAAGAAACATCTTCTCTGGTGAAGTCTTCAAGTGCCCACTTCTTGTATTGCACCCACTTTTAGACTAATGTCAGACGGGCGGCTTTTTGCACGCTTTTTCCCTTACGTATCATCCCTACACAATGCCACTAGCATTGTGTAGGGATAATACGTAAGGGAAAAAAGCTTGCAAAAAGACGTCCATCTGATATTAACCTAATTTTGCCTTTGATTCGGAGTAAAGTTAAAAGCAATAATTGCAAAGACAGTTTCCTTTTACTTCATCACTTGAATGTAATCTTTTTATACCCTTTTTAGGCTTTGATGTTTTAAAGCATTTTACATTTGAAGATGAAGGCCCAAACTCCACACAGCTTCTTGGCCAGAATTCGATTTTGTTTTTTCTCTTCTCCTTTATCTGATTCTTTTTGCTGTTTCCTTTTTTTAGATAAATCTTTTTCCATTTTCAAATGATTTTTAACGGGAGACACGGTTAGTCGACTTCCTTTTTTTTTCTTTCCACATCGTGTTTTCCTCCAGTGTGAAGTCTTCTCAAAATGCCTAACTCCTTCTGGTCTAGGGGAAGTTTGTTTGATTGTAGAAGGAACGTCTTCTTCATAAGCAACAAGGAATGTTTGAGTGGAACTTGAGGGAACAGCTTCTTCAGAAGTGCTAGCCTGGGTTGGTGTAGAAGTATTTTATGCTTTCGGTGGATTTGGATTAAGGCTATGAACAGTCGATGGTTCTGGCAATTTTGAAGTCTGTTCTGGATTGTTGGTGTTTTCAAGATTTGCTGCGGCATAAGCTGGCCTTTCAGAAAAGTAAGATGGCATAAAATCCGAGTCTACATATTTCAGGATTCAGTGAGAAATTCCCGAAAATTTAAAAACCATCATAACATTGACTGGTGTTAACGCCAGCGGAGCAGCTCTAACCAAAATGGACGGGATGTCATAAATTGTCTTAGGCCGTTTATTTGTACATACCCAGGCATCAAAAGCAGTATAAATTTGTTTTTTGGAGGACACATACACGCTGCGATCTACAGTTTGTAGCTTATCACTACAGTGAGGTAGGAATGACAATAAAGGCATAATTAACGTAAAATTGATTCATTAAATGAACCCATTTTAGAAAATAGTTAAAAAAAATTATATATATTTGAATTTACCTTCGTTTTTAGATTGGAAGTTTTACTTAAAGGATTATATGCTCAAAAGGGTTCGTTTCATATGCGGTTATTTGCCTTATTTTATTGCACAATAAATACATTTTTTTTAACAACAAGTCTAACAGATTTAGGACAGTGTACGTTTTTCAACTATATACATGTTGGAATACATGCTCCGTATGCTGTTGGAAAACCTGCCCCGCCGCCATATTGCAGCTTTTACACTACCTCGAGGAATAGCGGTGTAACTATCAGTTCACCTCCTGTCGGCAGCTAGAGGCTCATTTAAAAATTAAAGCGAGTTGGAAAACTTGCCCCTATGGAAAATGTGCCCCGGTCTCCCCTACTCTATTTATTGAGATATTGACTCAACACCAATTCAGTTTGGTAACAGCCAATGACACAGAAAGGATTATGAGATACGTTTTTTCTACTGTCAGTTAATCACTATCTACGCACTGGCGCGGCGCGCCGTGGCGTCGGTAAAAACACAAACAAAATTACTCGTATCAAGCGCTAAATAGAGATAAGATTTCCTAGAATGCGGCACTGAAACTAGAAATTTGCCATACTATTTATTAGCCGTATGCAAAGTATCATTGGCCGGTCAAATTTTTCTATCGGTTACAGCTGAAATCTCACAGCAATTTTTAGTGTATACTTTCACAACGGTAAATCAAAGATAGCTATTTTGAATTTTTATTTAGACTGCTAAAAAATGTCTGAAGCAGCTATACATATAGAATTTACTTATTTTTAGTAGTTTCTGTAGCGGATAGTCGAATTTCTATTTTATTTCTATCTAAGCAATTACAAAAAGTAGGTTATTTTAGAACTTGTTGAAAAAAGAATACGCAATCAGAGGTTGAAAATAGATTTTCCAACGTTTCACACCGGATATATTTTACTAACTTTTTTTCTTTTGGCTGCTGTTTCTTATTTCTTATTCGCCAAATCGCTAATGTTGGCAAAAATCCAGCGAGGATCCTGATGATACGTCACAACGGTACAGCATATTCGGGTGCCACCAAACTAGCTTTATTGAGGGGGATCAGGTCCTGATTACCGAATAGGCACGAGAAGCACGTGCTTCCCTTTGAAAATTTTGAAAGGGTGCAAAATGAAGAAAACAGGGGGCCTCAAATTTTATATTGAATTAATTCCTTTCCAAAATTCTAATTTCTTTTGAAATTATTAACTTATTCTGAATTCAACATCTTTATCCAATTTAGATATTTATGATAATACTATGCAAAATCATTTTTGCATATATATATATTTTTTATTATATCCAATTTTTGTGTACGTATATAGGGGAACATAAAAAAAAAAGTTATTTAATGGAATATATGTGAGTTTGATCGAGCCACTCTTTGAAATAATATTTGTAGCATTGGTGAGCTTCCAGATATGTCAAATTTAGAAAATTCTTCTTGGATTAAAGGGGGCCCGAAATGACACTGTGCTTCCCATTGTTCCAGAGGTTAATCGGCCACTGAGGGGGATCCTTGTAATTTCATAAACCAGCTTGCAAAAAACACATGACGTATATGAGGACCTCAAAAGCCAAGGGATAAAAGTGAGAAAATGTAGATTTGGAGTAAATTGAGTTCAAAGTTGAACATCAATAGTTATTGACTTAATTAAAATATGAAACTGTTCCTTATTTCATAGCGGTGTTTGAACTCTTATGTCAATAACTGTGAAAGAAAAGTGGAGTACGATATTTTTTAAAAATTTAAATAGAGATTAAAAAGGTTACATAGTTAAGCAGTTTAAAGAGCTTAAGTAGTTGATCTCTAGAACGCAGCACATAATTAGAAAATCACTTTTATTTTTTTACCTCCAAACAAATAACCTGTGAACTTAGCTCAGTTTATTTTTTCAATTCTGTCACTCTCACCACTTGGCTTCTAGGGTCCTCATATAATTGTTGCAATTTGACTTGATTATTTTGCACTTGAGAAACATGATCACTTTTTACCCGACTGCCAAGAAGGGTTATGTGTTTCACGCGTATCTGGGTAGGTAGATTTCTTTATACCCTCGAAACATCCCAACGGCTGGATGGATTTTAATGAATGAGGTCTCTATCAATTTGTTTTAACTGTCCGATGGTTATAGGCTAGGTTTTGTTTTTATAAATTCAAAATGGCGGCCGTAAAATACAAAATGGCGGTAGAGAAAAAAAATACGTACCATATCGAGTGGCATATCGTTGGATAGGTCTTTCAAAATGAAGACTATGTATCTTTGACTATTTTACAGTCAGAAGCTCCGTTTAAATATTATACAATCTGGAAGTTGTGTAGGTAGAATATCTAGCTTTACTGCAACTCTAACCATCATAGACATCTATAGGCCTCATCAAAACAGTGTTTATAGATAGGAACTAACAATTAAACACTACTTAAAAGTCACCAATACAAATAAATAAGAAAAATAGGTAAACAATGTAAAAAATAGTTTCACATTGATGAGAAATAATTAATGAGTTCGCTTTTTACGCAGTCGGGTTTTTTGATTTTTTTTAAATTTATTAGCGAGTGATTAACAAATATTAATTGCAAACTTCCACTCCTAAATGCAAGTTCATGCTGTTCTAAGCGGTTATCACAAGTACACCTAGTTTCACGTATGTATACTGAGAACACTTTTCAGCATAAAGTTATTTTATAAATGACGTATAAGATCTGCAAAAATCCGTAAAATCTTTGTCCCAAACTATCCTCTGATTTCAGAGGTTGTATTTGTAAGTGAAAAATTACACTAGTGGACAAGTTGAAAAATAATTTTCGGAACAGAAACCACAATAGTTAAAATTTTATATTTTTGCCGACGCTGAATCTGAATTTTTTTTCCTATTATTCATCGCATTTTTGTTATGCAACCTTGAGAAATTGTTTGAAAAGTATAATATTTGCAAATTGACTAAATTTAATATGGTAAATGAAATTTTTCAAAATGAAACTAATTACAGTGAACTCAAAGAACTTAACATCGATTACCACACACTCGCAGATACGAGCCGTTAATTCCCAAATTGGCTCATCCGATCTCAGCAATCTGATCCTTTGTTAATATTAATATTTTGGATTACTTTACTGTGATTTTGATCAAATTTAACAAAATAAATCAATTTAAGTCATTATAATTGCATTCTATTTCACATTACACTACTTCATAAGAAAATAAATATAATTATCTACTATATAAATATTAGTTTTAGCCAATCAGATTGCTGGGCTCGGTTGAGCCAATTTGGGAATTAACGGCTCGTCTCGCAAATGGCTTTAGCTGAATTCACACATTCCATGAGTTTAAACAGGTTTCGCCAGGATGGCTCATTGGTTAAAACGTTCATTGGTGTCGGATGAATGATTCCTTATGTACTGGTCTCGTGTAAATGTCTCATTGTTTATTTAGAAGACAGCTGATCGCTTTCTAATATTTGCCAAATAGGACATAATAGATATATTTAAAGTTATACTATAGTTATAGTATAACTATAAAACATGACGTGATAGAACGTTTTATTGCATTTTCTGTTTTATCATTAAAAATACTTTATAAAGCACATATTGTCTCATCTGTACCAAAATTCTAGTTCTTGGACTACTGTAAATAACACCAGTAACTCCAGGATGTAAACATGAGATGTGTATTTCAAATGGAAGTTATTTGTATGTTGGCCATGTCAATCGATCGTTTTGAAATCTTTCCAACAAAGTTGAAAATGATTATGATTTTGGTTTGTCTGTCTATCTGTCCGTGCTCTAACTCGCGTAAATATAGTCCGATTGCTATGGAATTCATAGGCGTTTTGGGTATCTCTATGGTATATTCAATATTGAAAATGAAGTGTATAGCAATTACGGTTCTTTAACAGCGGCAGTCAAAAGAATGCTGTTACATTACCGTCTATGGGAAAATATCGTTTGCGGTGTATTTTAATGATATTACGCTGTTTTAAACGTACTGAAATTTATATATATCACTGAAATAACTGAATAATTGAACTACACTACGCTTACTGTAGAATGTGGAGTACATAGAATTCATCGCTTATCTTACAGGGACACGCAAAAAATTAGCTACAGAAGAAATCGAAAAATAATTGAAGCATATGAACAATAATTGCTGGAAGTGAGTTTTCAGTTGCGGTACGCATTATTAAATTGAACTGTTTTTTTTTTCAGATATTAGTTGGTATGTATAAATTCTATAGATCATATGCAGGGCTTCACAAAGGTTCTCATATACATTTCCGTTTATTCACGGAAATTGCTGAATGATAATTTTTAACCCATATTGGACCACACCGATTAAATATTTATGAAAAAATGTAAAACTTCGATTATATCATTAATATGGTGTAATTAAGTAGATACTAGCAAAATTTTGAAAAAATGTTTTTAATTTTTTAAGTAACTAGCTGTCCTATAAACAAGACATATTAGTAGGACACATAGTAAGGACATATAAATTGCATACATAAACTAATTTTATGAGCAAATATTTTATTTTACTTTAAAAATACTGTTTACGTCGTACAAAAATACTCTATGATCTCTCCAATAAAAAGATAATAACAACGGTAAAATTTTAGATTATAAGATCACAATTTTTAAAGGATTTTTTTAAATAGGTTTTTTTCAATTAAATTTTAATTAGTTACTTGTTTTTAGGAAGATTTCGTAAGAAATACTACCTATTGCAGTCGTTACCGTGTTGCGACTTTTGAAAAATTCCTTCATAACTTTTCATTATATGACCCCGGGAACCCAAAACCACACCCACCTAAAAAGTTTATATATATATATATATGTATGTATGTATGTACTAAATTTTGTCCGCACGATAAAAGTCGCAATTATGCACGGATCGTCTTCAAACTCGCCAACAACTTTGGGATGGCTAATATCTCGGCGGGGATTGAAAATGAGCAAAATCGGCCCAAGGGAGTGGAAATGGGGAGGGTTAAAAATTTTGAATACCGTCTTAACAAGATTCTGATAAAACCATCTCTTACACAACGACAGAAAAAAATAAATATTTTCATTATAGCAGTTGCCAACAATTAAAAAAAACAATAAAATTCTCACCACAACAATTGCTTTTCTATTGCAAGATTTTTCACGTGAAAAAATAAATTAAATAAATAGTTTGACGAATTGAAAACAAATTGAATATTACGTCATAAGTTTTCTAGAGCAAGATTTCAGAATGAAAACTCAAAATGAAATAAATAGTTTGACGAATTAAAAATATATATATATTACGTCATATTGGAAATATAATGGACCTCAGCAGGTGAATATGTAACGTCATGTGAGTTTGAAGAAACGTATTAAAACATGATAAAAACCCGACTATGGAAATATTAACATATTTTAACACTTTGAGGTTTTCTGAATTTGTTTTAGCCTTTTTTAAACCTATTCCATATACATGCGTGTGTGTATTCGTGTATATTAGAATTTTCACAAAATGTTTAGCTCCCTAGAGCTCATTCTTAGTGAAGTAACTGGGTTTATCTCTAATGTTGATTTAAATTTTGTTGGTGAATTTAGTACTTAAATTCGAAATCTACCTCCGCCTGTAGGCCCGAGCCGGCAGGGTTTTTTCGTTTATATGTTATACTTTTATGTATTTTAAAGACGTCATAACAAAATGCATCTAGAAAATCCTTATCAATTTTATTTTAAAAAATGTTTTATTAGCTGTCCTATTTATAGGACAGCGGTCCAATATGGGTTAACTGTGCTATTCGTTTAACTGAACTAACATTTAGCATAATATGTAGTATTATACAAACCTACAAAAAAATATCGGATATTTTGCGACTATTCATGTTAATAGCAGAAATTGAGATTTATAATTATGTTTCACCTTAATAAACTTGCAAGTTTTGTTACAGTATTCTGAATTTGTTCGAAAGTGTTTCATAATCTATGCTGGATGCATGATTTTTCGTTCTTGTTTGTATTGAAGAAGGGCTTTGGTAAAGCTCGAAACGTTTACAGTGTTCTTTTATTTTGTATTTTCTGTGATTTTATTAAATGTCTGATTTTAATGTTTTCTTTATTGATTTATAATTCTGACTCACAAGGAGAGGGCCAACCTTGTTAATCACAGATTTAGATTATTTTAATATATGTTGTAGGGTAGAGGCCCCTTAGTGTCAGGTTCAACGGATTGTACCCAACGCTCCTTAGTTCTTGAGAAACCAGGGGGTCTAATATTAGTACACAACTTAAATACTTACTTTGCAACCACAATGATAGGTTAGTCGTAGCTCAGTTGGTATGGTGTTTACCGGCTGATTCGCGGGCCCGGGTTCGATTCCTGAATGCGCTACATTTGTTTTTCTCATTTTTTGTTTTATAAATTTACTCGTAAGTATAACTTAATAATCTCATTGTCAATTAAAATTTTTAATATTGTATATCAATTATAATTTTAACCTATTTATTTTTTTACTTTTAATTAAATAGTTGTAATAAAACATCATAAAACTGTTATTTTTTTTTTAAAAAAATCACTTTTAAAATATATTTCATATATTCTTTATCGATGCAATGATATTGAGCAATTGTGTCAATTCGTGATTTTAAAGAAACATCATTTACGCATTGCTTTAACAAAGGAAGTCAATGAGATAATACTATTATTCTGTTTTTAAAGTAACAAGCATAATTATATTAAAAATTAGCATCATAATTAAATTACAACCTATTTTTTGCATATTAAAATTTTTAAATTTGTAATAAGTATGCTTGCGCTTTCAATTATTTTGCTTTCCCGTTAACCTTCTTTCTGCTTTTATTTTTATTTTATTTGAATATTCTTTTATTTTGTCATAACTAGATGGCACCACAACAGAATTTGTCACGATTTTGGATTTTTATCATTCAATAATAGATCCAATTTCTTTTTAAACCTCTTTTATGGATGAGAAATAATAGTTTACAAATAAGAAATGATAAATTTAAATTTGTTAACATTATAATTAATGTATGATGTTAAAATTTTTAATTGAAATTATTAAATTATAATTACAACTATATTTATAAAACAAAAAATGAGAAAAACAAATGTAGCGCATTCAGGTATCGAACCCGGGCTCTCTGATCAGCCGGCAAAAGCCATGCCAACTGAGCTACGACTAACCTATCATTTTGGTTGCAAAGTAAGTATTTAAGTTGTGTACTAATATTAACCCCCCCCCCCCCGGTTTTTCAAGAACTAAGGAGCATTGGATAAAATCCGTTGAACCTGACACTAAGGGATCTCTACCCTACAACATATATTAAAATAATCAAAATCTGTAATTAACAAGGTTGGCCCTCTCCTTGTCAGACGTATTATGTCTGTTTGAAATTGGTTTATATTTGATCTACTTTATTTTTATTTGGAAATTTATAATTAAAAATTTGTTATATTTTACATTGTTTCAATGAATCTTAAAAAATATATTTCTTCTTTCAGGTATGTGGATTTGAATTAAATTGGTTATATTTCTTCTAGTCTGTAAGTAAATCCTATTTTATTCCTTTATAGGGTTTGCACACGAAATGTCATGCAATGAAAGTTACCTATTAAATAATTATCATACAAATTATTTCATACATTTAGGAGTTAAAACTTTCCTTAACCCCTTCGGAACCATGAGTGCATATATCCTCCTGAGACCTGGCATCCATTTAAGTGGATGTCTTACTTTCGCCTTCTATTACCTTAAATTTCATTGTTGCAACCTAAAACCAGTTTGGCATGGTAATGTATGAATAAAAAATTAACATTCAGCTTTTGGATTTTGGCAACAGTAACTACTTTGTCTACAAAATGGCGTAATAAATGAATCAAGTTGGAATTCTACGTTCTGCTGGTAAGTTTCGTTTTTTATGTTATTTTAATTTGTTTAAACTATTTTTTTTTTTTTTTGCAATTTTAATATCAGATGTTAATACTTGCCTTATGTTCTTTTTAATAAATTCTATTCTTTCTCATGCTTTTAGCATTTTTTAAATTATTTTAAAGCGAGTTATGACCTTAACATCCATTTAGATGGATGTGCTGTAAAACAAAATTAAGAAATCGAAATTTATTAATTTCTTTAAAAACATAATTTTTTATGCCTATTTGTTGAAAAAAACTCATATTTAAAAAAATATATATATATGCATCATATTTTGCTTGGTTCTCTGGAGGTTATGCATCTTCAAAAGGTGCTTAAAATACTTGCTTTTGATACCACTAAAAAAGTAAAGTAAAATTTGCTTAATTTAATTAAGACATTTTCTTGATTGATAAACTAAATTTAATTATTTGACAAAAAGTGGTGTCAACTGAATAAAATTTATGCAAAAGTTGCTGGTCCCGAACGGGTTAAAGCGTGTTATAATCGGCGAAGGACTGTTGCCTGAAAAATGTGATGGTTTGTGATTTTTTAATAAGACATTCGGAAAAAAAATACTATTTAAATTTTTGCGGTGTGAATTCAAAATTCCTAAGCAAAAAGTCCGCCAAATACGGTAATACTGGTGATGGCGTCATGAAAGATTTTCTGAGTAGTCTTTATTCATATTTTGCTTATAGTCCAGGCAATAGAGACCGTATAGGGACTCTACCTAGCAAAATTCATGGTAGTTCTGGAAAAAGGCTTACTATATGTTTTTTGGGTCGCTGAATCCGAATTTTTAACTTCCCGCCAAAATTTCCCCCAGCAACCCCCCCCCCCCCAACTTTTGGTAAAAAGCTCCCCCAAAAAGGTTTTTATTAAAATATTCAAATTTTTATTGTTTTAGGGAAAAAGTATCTAGAAAATCAAAAAGTAGACAAAATTTGCAACAAATAAGATACATGACATTATGACGAAGGATGAATGGGGAGGGAGGGGGGATCTGCCTCGGAACATGCGCCGTGGTGCTGCGTGGACTAAGTTGCGCAATTTCACTTAACCACTCACATCGTTTACATTCGCCCTCCCGTCTCCCCTCCGAACTTTCCCTATAAGTTTTACTTTAAGTTTTTTGGGTCGCTGAATCCGAATTTTTAACTTCCCCCCAAATTCCCCCCCCCCCAACCGCAACTCTCCCCAAAATAGTTGTTCTTAAATTAAATTTTTTATTGTTTTAGGGGAAAAGTATGTAGAAATTCAGAAAGTAGACAAAATTTGCAACAAATAGGATATATGATATTATGATGTAGGATGAACGGGGAGGGGGAGGGGCCTCTGAACATGCACTGCGGCGCTACGTGCACTAAATTAGGCAAGTCCAGGCAATAGGGGATTTTACCAGGAAAAATTAATGCTAGTTCTGGATTTCGACTCACTTTATGTTTTTTGGCTCGCTGAATCCGAATTTGTAACTTCCCACCCAAATTTCACTCGGCAAACCCTCCAAAAAATTGATTTTTTGGGGGGAAGTTAAAAATTCGGATTTAGCCACCCAAAACACTTAAAGTAAACCTTATAGGAAAAGTTCGGAGGGGAGACAGGAGGGCGAATGTAAATGATGTGAGTAGTTAAGTTGAATTGTGCAACTTAGTCCACGCAGAACCACGGCGCATGTTCCGAGGCAGATCCTCCCTCCCCATTCGATCCACGTCAGAATGTCGTATATCTTATTTGTTCCAAATTTTGTCTACTTTCTGAATTTCTAGATACTTTCCCCCTGAAACAATAAAAAATTGATTTTTTTAATAAAAAACTTTTTTTTTTGGGGGGGGGGGGGGGGGGCATTTTACCAAAATTTGGGGAGTTGCCGGGGAAATTTTGGTGGGGAGTTACAAATTCGGATTCAGCAACCCAAAAAACATAAAGTAAGCCGATTTCCGGAACTACCATAATTTTGCCAGGTAAAATCCCCTATTGCCTGGACTATTACTGGAATTTGGAATTATAAAATTTTCCACAGATTCTTTGCTAATGATTTTGGAAAAAATAAATAAGTATATAAACAAAGATATTTATTTTGTAATATGTTTAATCTCATCGCTCTTTTGTTGAACTATCACATTACATCTTGATTTCTAAGCTAAAAGAGCGTTTCTTAAAATATCAAGGTTGATTTTGTTTCACATCCTGACCACAGTCTTTCAGAGTCCATCCAATGTTTTGGGATGCCACTTATAAAGAGATTGTTTTAAAAGTCCAAATGCACAGAAAATGATAGGAGACACGTCGGTGGACTTATGGGATGCATTTAAATGGAATTGCATCAATGCCAGTTTCATTTCTTATTTTTTTCTGAAACATATAACAGTACATTTAGAGGAATGACTTGTAGAAGGGGTCAGGTACCTTTTGCACCATCAAAATGTACGAAACAGTGACCTCTGGAAGAATTGCAGTCACTCTATAGCTAATTGACTTTTAATTATAAAATTAAAAATCATATTCAGAAAAAATATTTTATCAATTAAAGTTGTTAAAAAAAGTATACTGATATAAAGTTTTTTAATTTATTTTTATAGATAATTCAATTTTTGCGAAATAACTATTCTTGCACGTATTGCGCGCATGATTTTTCACATTTGCATGGCTAAAACAAACGATGATTATTTTAATGAACACAGATATAATGTGTTTTCAAAATGAGCAAAAAAAAAAAAAAAAAAAAAACTTGTATATCTTGAGATATTTTTTTTTTTTTTTTTTTTTTTTTTTTTTAAGAAACCCGCAATATCGAGGTTTTTTCATGGAAAAAAAGTTTTGAACTCTAAACTTCTTACTTGAGTAACATAATAAATAGGTCATTTTGTGCCTCTATACATTTAATACATTCAGGAAAAATTTCGTGATATTCTAGGTAACCATTTTTCAGAAATCGTGCGCGCAGTGGTCCAAATCGTTATTATGAGAAAATTGATTTTAACCCTCTGAGCGATTGGGACGTATTTTTCCGTTTTCCAAAAACAAATTAATTCTGGTGTAGAAAAAAAATATTTTAAACAAAATTGTATTTTAAAATGTATATCAAATAAAGGGGCATGAAGTTTTTATAGAAACAAACAGGGAAAGAAAATTTTAATTAATATTAATTGTTTAAGCATTTTTATGAAAATGCTTGAAAGCCCTTAAGACACTCGGAGTATGAAATCACCCCTTGATCCTGTAGAAAAAGGTCAAAGTGTTTTAGCCATAACTTCTCTTTTAATGCAAATTTTTCTATGGGGTTTGTTTTTAAATTTTCCTAATGAATCATATTTAATTATAAGCTTTAAAAAAAATCGTGTTTTGGACACTTTAAAGTGTACCTGACCTCTTAACCGCTTTAAGGGCGGTGGCTCATTTACAAACCACCTAATTTTAATCGCTAAATGAGACACTGACACGAGAATTTTGGTTTGAAATTTTCCGTTTTATTAAGCACGTGAAGAAAAGATTTACTTATTTTCAAATAAATTTGTAAATTCTGGTGTCACTCATTCATTTCAGTGTTTTACTAATAGACGTGGCTTGTCCCTGAAAGGGTTAACACAATTAATATTGTTTAGTCAAAGTTATGGGATGTCTTCTTTGAAAACAGATCCAGGCCCTGACTATCGCAAGGGCACCCGGGGCCCATGCCGTGGGCACGAAATTTCTGAGGGGCACAAAATTTTTCAGAATTTTATCTAAGTTTCCATTAAAAAAATCATAATCGTGAAAAATGTGATATTTGATATATTAATACGATGAAATGACAAAAATATACCTCAATATATGATTAAAAGCATATTTCAATAAATAATAGACAAAAAAAAATTATTCTTTTACACCTAGAACCATTTTTGAATTTTCCTGAAAACTCAATTTTTTTAAGTTGTCACTTTTTGAATAAATGTGTATTATGTAAAAAACTAGTATTTGTAAATCAATCAGGCTAAGGGGGCACGAAAAATTGAAAGTGCCCTGGGCACAGAAAGTTGCTAGTTGGTCCCTGAACAGATCTTAAAACATATTTATAATAGTAATCGGAGTTTATTTTAGCGCTTAATTCTACTTTACCTGTTTTAAGTGTTTCGTTATAACAGAATCAAGCAGTAACCATAAAACCTTTACCAAAACCTTCCTTGTTTTCTCTGAACCAACATTTTAAGTCTTTTTTTCCTGTATTTCAGTAATAAATCTATCTTTTCCTATTGAAATCAAATAAATATGTCCAAGTCTCATCAATTGTAACTGTATATATCGATTTTTAACCGCCAATAATGTTTATAAAACAATCTGCACGCAGGCGTTAGAAAACATGTTTTCACATTAGGCGATGCATCAGCACTTTTCTTATTAGCTTAAAATCAGATTTTATAATTTTGTTTTACAGTTCCTACAGAGATGGTTAAATATTTTTCGATAATTCTTGAATGGTTGGATTTTCTTTTAAAACATAGATGCGACTGTAAATATAATAAGATATGAACGTACATTTGATGGATATGCATTTTTCAACCTTTTTTAATCAAATGATAACTTTCTGATTTCTCTTCTTTTTCATTAATTACGACACTTATTTTAATGTAGAAATACCAAAACGATGGTTTCACACATTTTTAGGGATCCGTGCTTAAAAAGTAACAAGTAAGAAAAATCATGCGCTAAGCATAGATTATGAAACACTTTCCAACACTTCCTGAATGCTTTAACAAAACTTCGTTATTTAGGAAAATAAGGTATATAAGAGAACTAAGTAAGCGTTTTAGAAAACTCATGAAACATTTGAAAAACTGATTTCTGCAGTTACCGTCCATAGCAAATATGTATTCTAATTCTTTTGAACAGCCCTGTATTTGACCTGTAGGTTGATATAGATACTATATAATGGGGAAATTCAGTTTAGCAAGAAAACACATAACAGGTTGAAATTTTTCTTTCCGCAATTTATACTAATAGATGGAAACATACATACTTTTGTACAACTCTGCAGTTAACCTATTACCTTTATTACACGCCACTATTTAGCTAATATTTAATTCAAAGTAAAACACTCTTAAAACTATTGGAATCACATTTCCAGAAATTATCATTCATAGACGGCCATGTATACAATTCTTTGCATGACCCTGTATATCATTTACTCTATGTTCTACAAACATTTCTGAGTAAACTAAATGCAGTTCAGCGTAAAAATGCATAACTCATTTAAAAACCACCTTTAAGCAATTTGCAATGATACCCAGTAACCATTACGAACACTTTCGAGTAGCCCTGTATATGAATTACAGCATTTATACAATGCATAAATATAGTGAAACATAAAAGCACATAACATAATTAAAAATGAATTTCCAGCAATCATCGCTACTGTACAGTACTTTGGATACAGTATAGTATCTGAAATCTTTTGTGTGTCCCTGTAAATGCTATGCACTTCGTATTATACATGAAATAAGTTATAGTAAACCTCATCGACGTATATCAATTTGATTATACATGAAATAATTTAACATAATTAAAATACGCCGGAAAAAATTCCCTCCACCCGTATATCATTATGTAACGGAATTCTTTTGTGTGGCCCTGTAAGTGAATAATAACTATTCTTGCACCGCAAATTTTACAGAATGCATATTTTAGTGCACTTGATAAATGCATATCTTTTTTATTATGTTTGAAAGCATGTAACATCATTAAAAATCCTTTTAAACGATTTTTTCCCGTAGGCCGTAATGTAAAGGGAAACTTTTGACTGTCCTTGTAAATGAACTAAACATATTACAAACTTCATTTGAAATTGTGTTAGTGCTATGGTAGAGGTCACTAGAATCCAAAAATTTCAGAACGATCCGAGTATATTTACGGGAGTTAGAGCGCAGACAAACGGGAGTTAGACGGGAGTTAGAGCGCAGACGCTGACGGACAGACAAACCCAAGTCATAAACACTTTTCAACTTACGGAATCATTATAAGATCATTATAACCATTATAAGAACGAGGTGGAACCCGTCGAATTTCGACGAAAGAAAATGTTTACAAAGGAACTGTTGCATTAAATTTATAATACATCGACAACAATAATTACAATAAAAAATCCTTCTTACAGTTGTTAGTTTAAGTCTCCAAAGACATATTTTAACCTAAGATTAACAAAATACTTTTTTCATAAACTTCAACTGTTAAAATTATTGAAAAATTAAACTTTATTCATGTACGTAATCAGTAACATATAATCAAGATAAGTAATTTTGATTAAGTTATTAATTGATATTAATTAATTTATTAATTGTATTACGGAATGAAAAATCAGCAAAAATGATTTCACCTTGATATAATCATAGAATCCCCCCCCCCCTTAAATCTAAACCTAATCAAGTCATTTTCCACGTTTCACATCCATATTAACCATTTAAAAACATTTTAACCCGCAATAGGTTATTAATAAATATATTTTCAAGCTTGTAGTCACGTTTGTCAACTATTACCACTTTCCATGCTAAAATTCCCACTCGTGATTTGAGGTCTTAGTATAATCTCTGTACCTGCGCGTAAAAATTCAAGAAATTTATAACTTTCAGACGTATTCAAGGGGAAATATCTCGTTTTATCAAATAAAATTATCGGTTTCTTTTAAATATGACGTCATTTTCGGTCGCTGAAATGTTTTGCCCATTGTCTCAAACTCAATATCAGCGAAATGAAAAAATAGTGAAATATAACAGCATCATCAGGGAAATTTTATCTTTTTTAAAGCGTAACGTCATTTTCTGTTCAAATTTTAAAAAAAGATATTTTTAATTGTAATGAGAAAATGGCATCAGTAAGAATAAAATCAATAACAATAACTAAACCACTTTTAACAGAAATGAAGTACTTCAGTTGCCACAATTAGAAAATTGGTGTTAAAAACTATTAAAAAAAATTAATATCTCAAAAATAAATTGAGATACAGCTTTCAAACAAATTGCATTTAAAAGAAGATTTTTTTCCTCATACGGCGGTGGAAAAATTTTAAATGTAGAATGTTTAGAATTTTAAAAATTTGCAGTAGCGAAAATTGCAAAACCGAAATTTCATTTCAAACTTCAAAGTGTTGCCATTCGCAAAATGACGTATGCGTTACGCACAGATATGTTTGTCCTTTATAATATAGATACTCCTGTGTCTGTCTGTCTGTTACAGCCATTTTACTCGTAAACTATGAAACGTGAAAGTTTAAATTGGCTGAATTCATACAGGCTATTGATGGATATTCACAAATACATACAAGGAAAATTTAGTGGGGCTAATTAAGTAATTCGAAAAAATAAATATTTTTTTTTGCACCACGTGTTGTATCGTATGAAAGCTTTCGTAACGCCAAACTCAAAAATATATTTCTTTTAATTTTAGGTATAGTAGAACCTCTTTTATCCGAAACTCTTTTAACCAAAACTCTCGGTTAACCGAAATCCATTTTTAAAGCTTTTTTTTTTTTTTTTTTTTTTTTTTTCTATCACATTCCCTGAGTGCAAAATCCATTTTGAAAGCTTTTTTATTTATTTTTATTATTATTAGTATTTTGAACTATCATATTTCTTGTGTGAAAGCGTTTCTTTCTGAACTGCGAGTGCATAGAAAAATTTTCGATCCCTTTCTTAGAGTTCATTTGAATTTAACTTGAGCTCCCATAAGCTGAGGTGTTGAACGAAGAAAACGAACAAATTAGCAATTCTGAAGCTTTTGAATGTTTTGCAAAAGATTTGGCATGGCTGGAGCAGCTGAAAGACTGTGATACTGGTAAACTAATAATATTAAAAAACTCCGTGATGGAGCTTCAAAGAAAAGGCAATCGAAACTGCAACAAACAAAAACATTTTTCAAACCCTTGACTTATGTAAAAGGAACTTAATTTGAAAATTAAAATTCAGGTAATTTATTCTTGTTTCTATTTTGCTATTGCTTTATTTTTATTAAGCACTTGTTACCATAATAAGAAATATTGCATATATTTCTCCTTAATCTTAAAATGGAAGCTTTCTCGATTATCCGAAAATTTCGATTTTCCGAAAGAATGTCGGTCCCAATTACTTCGGATAGTCGAGGTTCTACTGTATTATATTTTCAGAGATATCGTCGAAAATGTAGTGCAAAAATATGCCCCCCCCCCTTCTATTTCCGAATCTACTGAAACTAAAATTATGAAAAAAATAGCAGTAGTAGAAGTTAATTTAAAGCTTGCTGGGAAAATATAGCGATTACCCAAGTCACATAGTTTTTGTGAAAAGCGCATTTTTCTGTTGTATACAAATTTCGATTTGCTGGCAATCAACAAAAGGGTTGAGGAGCTCTGGGGATACCTATCGTATCAGAAGTATAAAAGCATTGTTGATAATGATTTTCGAAAAAAAAAATGTCAGTAATTAGTCAAGATATGAACACTAATAGACACGGACTGTTTGGACATACATAAAGACACGGGCGGCGTACTCTATACGCTATCGGCGTTTAAAGCCTAAATAACGACTTTTAATGGTATATTTGTGTAATGCAATGCCCAGTAGTAGAATAAAAGCAATAAATGTCAAACTGTTAAAAACAGAATAATTTAATTAGAATTAATCACATAATATATGGGAAGCGCAACTATTTTGCATTGAGTGGCTCTCTTAATGCGCCACCCATGTCTCAAAACGTTAATTAAAAATCTATCTGTTAAAACGTGGCACGAACCAAGGTGGCATTGCAACTTTGCGACTTCCTTTCAAAGCGCGCTTAGCACAATGCAAATGTTAAACTTTGAACAAGGATTTTTTTTTTTTTTAGGTACACTGAAAAAAGACAAAAAAATTACTACGCTTAATTTGGGTTTATGAAATGCCAAATGAAGTTTAAATATGCACGACTTTTATTGTCAGAACCAAATTAAGTTTATCATAAACAGATTAGGATAAGATTAAAGCAAAAGTTATACAGAATAGCAATATTTGAGACTATGATTCCTATCTCTCTGAATTTTCATGGTATATCCATTTATACTTTTCTGGTATATACAGCTATACCAACCCTACGTTGTATAGCTTTTTACAAAGTATTATTCTTTTAGCAACGAATTTATTTCTTATAATACATTTACTAATTAATATACTTACTGTACGGAACCTTATATGCGAGTAATACTCGCACTTGACCGTTTATTTTTAAATAATCGAATAGGAGAAATTTTGTTTCTAAAGCAGAAATACATAAAATTTGATTCCTTGGTTTATTTCCATCTATACTTTAAAGCAAATAAAAAAATATATTCAATGATGCAGATGGTAATTTACTCTATTACAAATTGAAGTCATGTATTTGTAACAGTTTCCAACTAAGTTGAAAAGTGTCTATGCATTTGGTTTGTCTGTCCGTCATTCCACGCTCTAACTCCGTTAATATAGGGATTTTCATGAAATTGATAAACCTTATTTAGGGTTACCAAAGCATGTTTGGTATTGTATATGAAGTATGTAGGATAAATAGTTCAATTACAGGGGCACTCAAAAGCATTCCATTACATTATGGTATATGGGGAAAAATCGTTTGCAGAGTATTAGGTAGCTTTCATTACAAAAAGCTACCTATTGCAGCCGTTCAGAGGAAAGCGATTTCAAAAAATTTTGGTACATTTTCATCGATCATGACTCCCAGACCCCGAAACCACCCTCCGTTCAAAAGTTGATATATATATATATATATATATATATCCATATATATATATATATATATATTTGACCTTTGTCATACTGTAACTCTCTAATTTTTTACCGATTTGGATGTAATTCGGTATGTACATAGTACATACCAATGTCTCGACCGAGTTCGTTGGCCAGCTTCATCCGCCATTTTGTTTCAAAATGGCGGCCATTTAAAATTTTCTTAAAAATTTTAAATTTGAAATGTGGTACCAAAGAATTGAAAATGGAAAAATATTTTTTTCTTATGTATTTGACCTTTATACAAAGATTCCGGAGCAGTTTTTGTTTCGTCTATATCTTAAAAAATAGCTGAGTTATAGCATTTTGAATTTCTAGCATGGCTGACATTTTGAAACGTCCTGAATTTTGTCACACGATAAAAGGCGTATTTATGAACCGATTTGGATGTAACTTCGTTTGTACATAGTACATACCAATGTGTTGACCGAATTCGTTGGCCAGCTTCATCCGCCATCTTGTTTAAAAATGGCAGCCATTTAAATTTTTAAGAAAAATTTAAATTTGAAATGTGGTACCAAAAAATTGAAAATTGAAAAAAATATTTCTTTTTATGTATTTGACCTTGATACAAAGATTCGGGAGCAGTTTTTGTTTCGTCTATATCTCAAAAAATGGCTGAGTTATAGCATTTTGAATTTCTAGCGTGGCTGACATTTTGAAACGTCCTGATATTTGTCACGTGATAACAGGCGTATTTATGAACCGATTTGGATGTACTTTGGTGTGTACATAGTACATACAAATATCTCGACCGAGTTCGTTGGCCAGCTTCATCCGATATCTTGTTTCAAAATGGCGGCCATTTAAAAAATTTTTAAAAATTTAAAATTTAAAATGAGATACCAAAATATTAGAAAATGAAAAAGATTTTTATTTGTATGTGTTTGACCTTAATACAAAGATTCCGGAACAGTTTTTGTTTCGTCTATATCTAAAAAAATGGCTGAGTTATAGCGTTTTGAATTTCTATTGTGACTGGCATTTTAAAACGACCTGATTTTTGTCACGCGATAACAAGCGTATTTATGAACCGATTTGGATGTTACTTGGTCTGTACATAGTACATACCAATGTCTCGACCGAGTTCGTTGGCCAGCTTTATTCGCCATCTTGTTTCAAAAGGGTTGCCATTAAAAAAAATAATTTAAAATTTAAAATGAGGTATTAAAAAATTGGAAAATGAAAAAGATTTTTTTATGTGTTTGGCCTTGATACAAAGATTCCGGAGCAGATTTTGTTTCTGAAAATTTGTTCTTTTGTTTATATCTTAAAAAAATGGTTGAATTATAGCACTTTGAATTTCTAGTATGGCTAACATTTTGAAACGATCTTGTATTTGTCACGCGATAACACACGTATTCGCCTATTTCCATGTGAGAAAGCATGTGGATAGTATACATCAACATCTCAGCCAAATATAAGTTACTTTAAATAAAAGCAGCTTCGATAAAGCTGACTAATTTCGTGAAATTCTCATTCATAATGATTTGGTATTGATAAAAATTAGTATTGAATCTCCTATATTGGGTTTCTACTAAATTGAGCTTCGTGTGTTTGAATAATATAAGTTGGCTTTTTTAAAATAAAGTATTTGAAAGCTACCTCTTCCTCCCGGCACTGGCCGGAAGGACTTTTTTTATGACATTACGCTATTTCAGATGTATTGAAACTGATATAAATCACTCAAATTCACTACGATCACGTTAGAACAGGGCATTTATGGCATTTTTTATTCATTTACAGCGACACACAAAAGAAATCGGTTACAGTACTGTCTTTGAGTAATAATTTATAGAGTGTACAGTTTAAAATTCGGTATGCGCTTTTAAATTTAATTAATTTTTTGTATGTTACTCGTCATGTATGATTTCTATGCCCCGCATATAGAGCTGCACAAAAGCATTCACGTACCATTCTCCTTGTTAGAGGAAATTGCTGAAGGGAAAATTTCAACTGAAATATATGTATCTCTTAAGTAAACAAAATTTTTGCATGCATGTAGTTAATAGATACAAATCTATATACCCTATACAGGGCTGCTAAAAAATTCGGTTAATTTTCCGATTGTAGATGGGAACAGCTAATATTGGGTTTTGAAATGTGTTATCCGTTTCCATATGGTTGAATTAGACGTAATATTTTAATTTTTTAAATGGTGCAGTTTTGTTACATTATTCTGAATGTGTTGGAAAGTGTTTCATAATCTATGCTTGACGCATGATTTTTTCTTTCTTGTTTATTATTTTTTTTTAAATCAATCACAGAAAACTCAAATTCGTTAGAAAAATGTCTGAACACGCTCTGCAAGCATAAAATTTGGGTTTAACGGCGACATAATTATTTTTCTGCTTGATAAATAAACACTTTTAAATTCTTTGCTACATTAATATAAGTTTCTCAAAATACATTTGTATAAAAATAAAGTTTTATAAAATAGCTTTCCGTATAAATTTAAAGACATTTATAGTTCTATTTAGAAACACAAGTTTAAAAAATTGCACTTAGAGTCTTTAAGTGAAGGTCTTTAATAAAAAAAAAAAAGGAGATCCACTCATTTAGAAATAACAAAAAAACTACAATTGAAAATATATCCTGTTTATACATGCAGCAGCACATTATAATACATTTAAGCGCAACTTTTGTTAAATATAGTTTCACGTTCGTATCAATTAATTTTATTATCAACTTATTTTGTTACGGAAAGCTTTTCGTAAAGATAAGTAGTTATTATTCATACATTTAAAAATGAAGCTTTCGAGAAAATAAATCTGAGATTACATTTTAATATTTATTCCATAAACGCTTCAGTATTACATTGAGCTTTATTAACTTATATTATTAAAAAAAATATTTTAGTAATATATTGGGTTTTTCAGCACAATGGTTACAAAGTTTCAGGGTAGATAGAATACAGCTTGACGAAGGTAAATCAGATAGCAATGTATGGTCGGAAACACATTCCTGGCGGAGTAATGACGACACAAAACGCAGTAATTGAAGGACACAAGCAGGGTAAGAAAACATGTTTATTATTCTTAGTACAGTAAAAAAAAAAAAAAAAAAACTGCAAGAACAAAAAGAGAGAGAACGATCTTCATCAAAGAAGGTGTTCTAAACTAGGACTTCCCTCAGAGGGATTAGTCTGAGCGATATTGCCGAGAACATAGATTTAATAATAACTTGTTGCAAATAAAGAAAATGAGATACTATTTTTAATTGGTCATATACTGTTTACTAATTCAAATGATGAAATATCTAGATTAGTGAACCTGAAAAAAAAATCCATATCAATTTTAAAGCTCTTCCCTCTGTTAAAGTCCCTGGCACGAGATAGAATAGCCTAGAAAAGGAACACATTTACAAGTACTTTCGGACAACCTATTCGCTGTTTCATACCGAAATTTTTGCAATTTTTAAAATACATACATAAACCAGTATAATACTTCTTCAGTTTTATTTTCATAGTCGTTTATATCATTAATAAAGCATTTAGGTGAGCGCAATTGATAAATCGTCAAATATTGTTCTTATCGCCATCTTTCGTAATGCATTATTTTAATTTAAAATACACACATTAAATAAATTTATAAATACGATTTCACTCATTTAATTAAAAATAATAATCTATACTAATAAAAGAATAAATCGCTCTGTGTGTCTGTCTGTCTGTATGTCTGCCTGTGTGCGATGGCTAGCGAAAACTACCGCACGTAGAAGTCTGAAAATTCAGATGTAATTAGTCCAAGACAGGTCCTAATACACCTGAGGCTCAGATTTTTTATTTTTTAAGGGCCGGGGCCCTTGGACCCCTTTCAATTTTAATGCACTAAAACGTTGATAACATGCCTCTTTTCTATCCGATCTTCTTCGTTTTTGGGGTAAATTATCCTTTTACTTTCTGCCTCATTTCTACATTTCACTTAAGACCTTGGCATCCTTGCAAGGGGCCCAATACTGGGCCTCTTGAAGTTTCAGTACACTAAATTGTTAATAACATGCCTCTTTTCTATCCGATCTTCTTCGTTTTTGGGGTGCATTCTCCTTTTGAGTTTCTGACCCATTTCGACATTTCAGTTAAGACCCTGGCACTCTTGCAAGGGGCCTGGTGCAGGGCCCTTGAAGTTTTAGTGCACTAAATTGTTAATAACATGCCTCTTTTCTATCCGATCTTCTTCATTTTTGGGATGAATTCTCCTTTTGAGTTTCTGACCCATTTCTACATTTCAGTTAAGACCCTGGCACCCTTGCAAGGGAACCGGTACAGGGCCCCTTGAATTTTTAGTGCACTAAATTGTTAATAGCATGAATCTTTTCTATCCGATCTTCTTCGTTTTTGGTTTGAATTCTACTTTCAGTTTCTGCCCCATTTCTACATTTCAGTTAAGATCCTGGAACCTCTTCAAGGGGCCCAGTACAGGGCCCCTTGAAGTTTTAGTGCACTAAATTGTTAATAACATGCCTCTTTTCTACCCGATCTTCTTCGTTTTGGGGGTGAATTCTCCTTTCAGTTTCTACCCCATTTCAACATTTCAGTTAAGACCCTGGCACCCTTGCAAGGGGCCCAGTATAGGGCCCTTTGAAGTTTCAGTGCACTAAATTTTTAATAACATGCCTCTTTTCTATCCGATCTTCTTCGTTTTTGGGGTGAATTCACCCTTTGCGTTTCTGACCCATTTCTACATTTCAGTTAAGACCCTCGCACCCTTGCAAGGGGCCCGGTACAGGGCCCCTTGAAGTTTTAGTGCACTAAATTGTTAATAGCATGCATCTTTTCTATCCGATCTTCGTCGTTTTTGCGTTGAATTCTCCTTTCAGTTTGTGGCCCATTTCTACATTTCAGTTAAGATTCTGGCACCCTGTCATGGGGCCCAGTACAGGGCCCCTTGAAGTTTTAGTGCACTAAATTGTTAATAACATGCCTCTTTTCTATCCGATCTTCTTCGTTTTGGGGGTGAATTCTCCTTTCAGTTTCTACCCCATTTCTACATTTCAGTTAAGACCCTGGCACCCTCTCAAGGGGCCCGGTACAGGGCCCCTTGAACTTTTAGTACACTGAATTGTTAATAAATTGCTTCCTTTTTATCCGATCCTCATTTTTGGGATACTTTCTCCATTTAGTTATACTCCCGTATCTACATTCCAGTTAAGACCATGGGCCCATGTATGGTTCTGTAGGGCCCGGTCTAGGGCCCCTTAAATTTTTTGTGTGGCATTCGTTTTTCACACCCTAATTTTCTTTCCTTCGCAAAGCGTAATTTTAAAGTTGAGTCTTAAACTCTTCTCCTTAGACCAACAATCACATATTTTTATTGGGGCCCTAGGGCCCTTTTCTAAGCCTTTCCCCAATTTTTTGCACATTTCTTTTAAATTATATTCTAATAATTAATTCGTACCCTATGCTTAATCTCAAGTAATCGAAGATCTAAATCGCTAAGTACCAAAACGTTGTAACATGTTTTCATGTTAGGGCCTTTCCTCAACTATCAGTTGGCCCCTTTTGGGCCCCCTGTTATAAATCCCTTAAAAATAGTCCGATTCACTAGCTTTTTTTTTCTAACAACATCTTAGGTTCTCCAGCTATTACATGAACAACAACAAAAAAAATATTTCAGGTTTCAACTACCACCAATTTTGAATATAAATCGTCTTTTTAGGGCCCTTGGCGCATTTTCTTTTAAAATGATCCGAATTCCTTGCAATTTTCTTTACCATAGTTCTAGCGTCCTCAGATTACATTATACTCGCCGCGGAAGGCAATGGAGCCTCCCAAATTAGGTTCATTTCAAAGAATTTCCAAAGATATAAAATCAATCAAACTTAAGTTTTGTTTAAGGTTATTGTTTACAACCCCGGGCAACGCCGGGCGAGTCTGCTAGTAAGTAAATAAATAAAAATAATAAGAAGAGATAATAGAATAAGTCAAAGCCTTTATTTCAACATCAACACAAGTTACACTTGCGGGGAAAAAAAGGCGGCTTTTGACAAAAAATAAAAATAAAATACTCTTGGCAAAATCTGAACCGGGCTAAAAAAAAAAAAAAAATGTACCGTGATTAATTCAAATATTCTAGGAATATTCCGTAATCTGGTTTTCAACCAATATCGTATTTTAAAACGCTTAGCTTAATTAAATTTCATATTCATAAATTTCATTAGCTCCAATTAAATTTCATTGCTGTAACATTTTATTTTTATTTATTAATTTTTTTTTTTGGGGGGGGGGGGGGGATGCGAGATTGCATATATTTACATTTAAATTTTAAACTTTTGTTTATGTAACGGTTGCTTGTATGAATAATTAGCACGTTGATGATCGAGCTTCACTCGAAACATATGCAAAAAACTGTTTGTGTGGTATGTGTGCTTAAAGCCATTATTACTTAGCTATTATAACTCCCGTCCTTTATAACAATGTTGCTGTTAGTATTACTCTTGTTTGACGTCAACCTTGCCTGTGTATCTGAATACGAATTATTGGCCATTTTTCTTGCTCGAAGAGTGGTTATAACATAATTGTTTCATTTTGCATAGCATGTACCAGTTGCAATATTGATACTTTCAAGTTAGTCAAGCGCAGGTGATAAATTGACAATATTTTTTCCATACTATATACATCTTGAATTCATTTCATTTAAAATATAAAGCTTTCATTCACTTCATTTAAAATACACGTTTTTAACTAATTTCACTGTACTTTAACAACATAAGTTAAAGGCATATAAACGCATTGGCGTTTTTTTTTTTAAAGCTTTATGCAATTTTGGCTTTAGAAAGTGAGATTTGTTACAAAAAGATACAATCCTGACAATTTATTACAAACCCGATTTATTTTTTATTTATTGAATAACAAACATACGACTTGTGTGCTTGACATGAGAGCCCGCTTATAAGTCGGAGTCAAGATAGCACAAGGAAATATTACAACACAAGAGAAATACACCCTGGGAGTTTCACACAAAGAGTGTGTGCAATGGAACCAGCGGGAATCGAACCCACAATCCCTTACGCTCGCAAGCGATTAGCAGACTGGTGCTTTGACCATTCAACCACAGAGCCCCAACAAACCCGATGAACGTTTATGTTTATTTTTTACAAATACTAGGGGGCTCTGCCCCCTACGAGCTACGCTCGCCAACCCCCGTTCAGGCACACCAAAATCCAAAAAGCACGCTAATTGCACGCATTTGATCGGCTTTAAAAATATTGAATTAAAAAAAAAAAAAAACAGTAGCGATCTCTCTGTAAACGGGTTTCCATTCGTTTTTCTTGGATTGGGGATTTTTAAGACCAAATCTGTTGCTGTTAAGAGATACAATGGCTGTTTTCGTATTTAATTAAACACATTAGTTATTTGAAAATAAGCTAATGTAAAATGAATTAAGTAACAGTGTCATTGTCTCCCGGTATTTTTTAGCAGCGCTATAAGATAGTTCTTTTAAATAATTCATTTTAAATGTATCGTTTCAAATATGACGTAATTTACACCAAACTTTTATTTCTCTTATTAATATTCACGTAAAAATACTTTTGTTGTTAGAAGGAAATATTATTTGCGCTGTCTTCGAATTCACGATAATAGTTGAAAAGATTATCTCAAAATATCTCGCGCAAATGTATTTTTCAATTTAAATTGTTTTACCATATTTTGGGGGCATTTTAAATATGACGTAAAATTCAAGTGTAAATATGGTTCTTATGACGTAATTTTCCTGCTTTTAACATGTAATCATTTAATTCTAATTTTAAAGTTTTTTTTTTTTTCTGTTTGTAATAGTCACGTGTAAATAAATTTTTAATTTGAAGAAACATTTGATATGATAAATTGTTTCGCTGTTTATACAATTGGCAACAGTTTAAATTAATGACATTTTCTAAAATTTGTAAAAAACATCTCTCGAAATGCTGAAAATTTGAATTAAAAATAGAAATAAAACCTCAAAAAATGCGTCAAATAAGAAAAATAAATGCAATCTGCGCATTGGGAACTTATAACGTATAAAATGATATAAAAATGATTAAATTCTCATGCATAGTTTTTGCTCAAATAAAACTTTTTTAATGGAACGACTTTGTCCAACTTTAGCATTAAATATCTCTTAAAATAATTCTTCGATTTGAAAACTGTCTGCATCAGCGTGTTTATCAAACATTTTTCTATAATACCACCGATTTTCATATTTTTGTATGCAGCAGTTTTCTTAATATTAACGATGAAAGGCCATGCTTAAGCATTCAAATTGGATGCGGATCAACCCGGAATATCTACGCAGATGTTCATTGGTCCATTTCCAAATCAAAACTTTTTTTTATATATAGAAGGAAATATAAACCTTTGTGGCACAGATGTCACATACGTACCACGTTGGCGCGATTTTTTTCTGACGCCAATTTGGCGAAAACCTCGTTTTTGAATACCAGTTACATATATATTTTTAAAAAGGAATAACAATAAATAAAAAAAGTTTAATTAATAACTATAGAACAAAACAATTTATATAATTTAAAAAAAGAAAATAAAAGTAAATAAACAATTTATTAATAAATAAACAACAACATCTAGGTTACCATCAAGCAAAATAACGACACTTTGGCGCCAGTTAAGTACCCCGGTGCGTATATGACATTGGCGTCAGAAAAAAATCGCGCCAACGTGGTGCGCATGTGACATCTGTGCGTAAATGTCTTGTTTACACTAAATTAATTGTTTAAATCTTTAAAAAATTGCTTGGGTACATGAAAGAATGAGTAGGTTACCAGAAAATATGCATGAAAAGTTTCCTTCTCTCGCCAAACCCTATTTCTTTACCTATAAGACGCCCATTCTGGAAAAGTACAAATTTCGGTACTTCTAAGTTATCCTGTCGACCAAATTACTGTCGCCAAATTGTAAGATTAAATGACAATAATGGTTGGTCGTAAATGTCACATTCACTTGACAACACGTGTTTACGTCATCAAGTGACTTTAATTTCGACGTTTTATTTGTATTTTTATTAATGTTATGCTAATTTATTTGTTCTTTTAAATATTTAAGTTATTTAGTATTAATATTAAGTTATTTAAAATAAAACTTATGCCAATTTGTATAATTTGGCGGGTGGTTTGGCGATTTATACAATTTGGCGAAATTGGTCGACGGGATAACTAACAAGCACCCAAATCTCATTTAAAATACTAAAAAGGCAAAAATAAATAAATTAAGAATAAATGATGACACAAATAAAAAATGTTTATTTAAACATAAAATAACTGTTTCAAATTTTCACACGCAAAATATAAATGTTGGTTGCTTTTGGCGATTAAAAAATGCTATTGTGTAGATTATCGTAAAATCTGAAATCCTACGTTAGTATGGCTTTCTTTTTTGAAATAGAAAAAAAAATCCAGATTTATTTTCTTGTTTGATTAAATTTAAATATTTTTTTTTTTTTTGCACTTTAATATTAGTGCGAGCATATTTTCTTTGCTCCATGTGCTATAATTCGGTTTTCTACGAAAACATCCAGCCGGCGAAAATGACATACACTATATTTCCGTGACGTATGTAGATAATTTGTGCTTATTTATCAGTTTTTTTTTAAATATAATTTTTAAACGAATTGGAACTTATTTTTCATAGTAGATGCATTCAGTAGGTTACCCTCATAGGTACAGTCTGGAAAAAAAAAAGTAAACACCCCCTACTAACTCTTCGACAAATTATCGTAGACGGAAGTTACTGGTACCGAAAGATTGGAAATAAAGTCTACTTTTATATGATGTATATAAAATTTGCTTAGGGGGCCATCTACATATTAAAACGAACCCAAACCTCATTTTTTTCAATGGCAATACCCAATTTTAACGAGATATTTCAAATCTTCGGTTCAAACTATGCCCAGACACCAAATTTCAAGTCATTTGAATGATAAGTTTTTGAATTATAAACATTCAAAATTTAGTGCTTCTAATGTTAAATTACATTTTCATATATTTATTTATATCTCCTGAAATTATGCTCCTAATGTGCTAATTTTTTGTGTAGCAATAATACTAATGTGCCCAAACATAAATACGCTGAATTTGCAATTTTTATAATTTTATGATACGAATTATGAATTCTGAAATTAATATTCGAAAAAATTATGAATTGCAACCTACAATTTTTTTGATGGATTTAGATTTATTAAGTCCTGCTTTATGAAAATCCGAAATTTCACATTTTTCTTCGAAATAGTTTCCAAATTATGCTTAAAAAACGGTAAAATGATGGTTTAAGGGGCCGTCTATGATAGAAGTGACTAATTATTTTGAAATTTCTTCTGCTGTCCTGTTGTCTAACAGGCTTCATTGACTGCTTAAGGTGCCTTGATCAAGAAGGAGGCTCTCTCGGTTAGCAATCGAGTTCGGAACTTCAATGTGGATACAGCCCTTAAAATACGCAAGTTTTATAATAATTAATTTCTCGGAAACTTATGGTACGACTTGCATAAAAATTGTTTTTTAGGCCAATTGAAAGGTGTAGAGTTCATTTATGCTGTCAGAATTGGGTATTGCCATTGAAAAAAATGAATTTATGGTTTGTTTTCATATGTAGATGGCTCCCTAAGCAAAATTTATATACACAATTTAAAAGTAGACTTTATTTCCAATCGTTCGGTACCGATAACTTTCTTCTACAATAATTTGTTGGGGAGTTAGTAGGGGGTGTTTACTTTTTTTTTTTTTTCCACGACTGTACCTTCTGGTAAAACCAGAACCGAAATCCGACAAATATTTTTTCAGTTATGCTTGACGAAAGGTTTTACGAAAGGTTTTAATATCCATCGTAGCTGTTTTTGACCGGAAAGTAATGCAGCGTTGTGTATTAGCCTTCGCTTCGCTCAGACAATTACGATCCTGGGCCTTGATGCAGGTCTCAGATCTTCAGCGCTTTGAAGATCTAGTGTTCTCGAAAATGTCGGGAATGTCTCGGATTTTCCCAGCAGCTTCCAGGATGAGTGCGACAAGTTCCTCAACATCTTCCAGCATTGTCCCAGCATTTTTGCAGTACAAAGAATTATAAAAATGTTTTTTCACCCTGTTCATGTCTTTCCTTTCTTGTGTTTTGTGTCGTCACTACCGCCTCAGGAAAGCGTTTCCGACCATGCATTGCTGTGTTATTTCCCATCGTCTTGGCGTTCTCTATCTCCCTTAAGGGGTCTTGTACCTTGTAAACGCGCCGAAAATTAACGAAAAACTTCAAAGTTTGAATTGGTCTATCTTCAAAGCCTTTTTATGTATAAACATGAAATTTTAGATATTGATTAAACAGATTATGCTTTGTAATATGCTACCATTAGAAATTTATTAACCCTTTACAGAATTTGTGTATTGTTGAAATCAAAACAGCTCTTTTTTTACCCCATAAGTCATTGCGCGCATGATATCTTGAGAAAGTATGTATGGATTGTCATGAAATTTGGTAAATATATTAAACAAATATGTGTGTTTAAAATGATCTGCTTTTAAGTATTTACAATGGTAATATTTTTAGTTATGATTATTTTTATTCATTAAAAATACAAAATTTTTATTTTTTTTTACGAAAATATTTTTTTTATATAGTTAATGAAATAATTTTAGCCTAAGAGTAGATCATTTTAAACACACATATATGTTTAGTACCTTTCATGCTAATCCATACATACTTTCTCAAGATATCATGCGCGCAATGACTTATGGGGTAAAAAAAGAGCTGTTTTGATTTCAACAATACACAAATTCTGTAAAGGGTTAATAAATTTCTGTTGGTAGTATATTACAAAGCACAATCTGTTTCATTAATATCCAAAATTTCATGTTTATGCATAAAAAGGCTTTGAAGATAGACCAACTTTGAAGATTTTCGTTAATTTTTGACGTGTTTAAAAGGTACAAGACCCCTTAAAACTTTGTAACTGCTGGGCTGAAACACCCTGTATAAATATTTTTAATATACTGTTTAAAATAGTACCATAAAATATAATTTATCATCTATTTTTTTGTTATATTTTCGTTTACTGACGCTATGAGCAGAATTATGCAATGAGTAAAAATATTTAGCACCTGATGGCATCAGACTTTTCTTTCTGTTTGATGGAAAACACTTTTATATCCTTTTCTAATTTTATCCAAGTCTCTCAAATTACATTTACATTAACAAAAAAGATGTTTGAATAGATAACTTTCAATGTAAATCTAATGACATCTGAAATTCGATTTACCAACACACACACACAAAAAAATAATATATATATATAATTAGAGCCTTTTAAGTGGAAATCTTTAACAAAAGAACAAATGGAGATCCACTCATTTAGAATTAACAACAGAACTATCGTTAAAAATTTATCTTCTTTTTAAATTACAAGAGCACAATAATGAAATCTTCAAGTGCCATTATTGGTTAAATATAGTTTCATGTTCGTATGAATTGATTTTATCATCAATTTGTTTTGCTACTGAAAGCTTTTCATAAACGTAAATGATTACTATGGATGCATTTAAAAAAAAAAAAAAAAAGCTTTCAGGGATATAAATCTCAGATTATATTTTAATATTTATTTCTGAAACGCATCATTCTTACACTTTCATTTTACTATGGGTGTATTGCGTATTTTAAAACATATTATAAATCTATATGTATTGTTTAAATATTATAATTGTTTAATTATAAATAATTTTTTAAATAGTTTTTATAATATTTTCGTTTTCTGGCTCTTTGGTCAGATTTTTTAAAATAAGCATAAAATTTAACATCTAACGGCATCAGAATTATGTTTCTATTTGATGAAAAACACACACACATATTTTATTCTACTGTTATCTAAGTTTCTCAAAATAAATTTATATAAAAAAAGATGTTTTAATAAATATATTTGAATATGAATCTAATAACATCTGAAGTTCGATTTAGAGACAGAAGTTCAAAATCCATAATTAGAACCCTTAAGTGGGAATATTTAATAAAAGAACGAATGGAAATTCACTCATTTAGAATTAACAACAGACTGTTATTTAATATATAATCTTCTTTTGAACTTATAAGAGCACACTAATAACATATCCAAATGCCAATTTTTGTTAAATATAATTTCTCGTTCGTATGAATTGATTTTATTATCAGTTTGATTTGCTACTGGAAACTTTCTATATAGACAAGTGTTTATTTTCGAATATTTACAAATGAAACTTTTGGGAAAAAATCTCAGATTATAATTTAATATTTATTTGTCAAACGCATCATTGTTTCATTTAATTTTATTAGTGGTGTATTATTTGAAAAATATATCAGAAAGATTAAATTTTTTTTGGTATGCTGTTTAAAATTGCGTAATTGTTTAATGATAAATATTTTTTCAGCTAATTTTTTATTATATTTTTGTTCTGTGATGCTTTAACGAGTATTTTCAAATAAAGATGAAAATTTAGCATCTAACGGCATCAGAATTATTATCCTACTTGATGAAAACATTCTTATAATATTTTCTACTTTTTTCTAAGTTTCCCGAAATACATTTATATAAAATAATATGTTTAAATAAATATTTTTCAATATAAATCTAATCACACGTGAAGTTAGATTTGGAGACACAAGCTAAAAATATCTATAATTAGAGCCTTTAATTGGAAATATTTAATTAAAGAACAAATGAAGAGAGATCCTTTCTTTGAACATTAACAATAAAACTGTCATTGAAATTATATATTCTTTTAAACTTACAAGAGCACAATACAAAACTTTCAAGTACCAACTTTTGTTAAATGTAGTTTCGCGCTCGTATCAATTTATTTTATTATAAATTTGCTTTGCTACTAAAAGTTTTTCATAAAGATAAGTGTTTTTTTAATATTTGTGCCTCGATAGCATCATATTTACTTTTAATTAATATTTATTTTGTATTAACTTTAAAATGCATTAGAAATATATAATAATTATATTAATGTATAGTTTAAAATAATAAAATTTTTTGATGATAAATAATTTTTCAGTCATTTGATTTGATTCTAAAACGGTATATCTTAATGAGAACTGCCTTGATGAAAATAAGTATAAACTCTATTAATTCTGTTATATATATAATAAATATCAACATTATAGTGGACTGCATCCAATAAGGCGCCAATATTATACAAATATTCTTGTTACTGGCATTACATTAGCTAAACATTTATTAAAAATAATATAATTTTTTAGTCGTTTGATTTGTTTCTTAAACGATATTTCTCAAAGAGTACAGTCCTGAGGAAAATAAGTATCACCACAACTAATTTATTATATATTATCAAATATAGGTGTATTCTTGTTACTGGAATTACATTAGCTAAACATTTCTTATAAACCTCAACACCACAATATCGAGGCAATATTTAATCTAATGAAAGCAATATTGATCCAATACAGTGCCAATATATATCCAATATAGGTTTGCTGTTAGAAGATTCACACCCAGTAGCTATGTAGTTATGGTTTTGCGCTTCTACACTGTAGTTCCAACGTTGAACTTTGGATTTGGTCAAGGTTCATTGAACTTTTTACTTTACGGTGTGCATAAAATGAGTACCAAGAATTTATTGAGGATTTAAGGCCTGGAGTACCACATCGAGGAGATCATTGGAACGCGACATGAGGGGTATAACTTGTTCGGATGTGTACTATCACCTCTTAAAGTTTTGCCCAACTTTTATGAAACACCCTATATATTCTAACATTTGAGTAAATATTTTTTTTTTAAATCAGAGTTGTTGAGTCACGAAGGGTTAAGTTATTTTTTAAGAAATCGGAAAACTTTTTGAGTTAATTAAACTTTAGAATCTGTATTTTGCATGGATTCCTCCGTGTATTAAACAAAATAAATAATTATTTCATATATTCTAAAACCGGTGGCCTTACCCAGACTTATCTAACGCGTCATATAGTCAGAAATTGTTAATTTTACATTTGTAAAAAAGCTAATCATAATTTTGAAGATCTTTTAACCGATCTCTTAGGGGCGGTGAGATATATTCGATTCCCTCCTACGGTTAATGAATATTTGCACTAGAAAAATGTTATTAAATTTTACTTTTCCAACTTTGGTGGAAAACAGTCGTAAATTGCTTTTCCATATTTTGTAAGAAACATTTTTGAAGATTCCGGTGTGACTTTGACATTACAGAACCACAATTACATGCTCCTCAAAGGGTTAAAGTTCTAAACAACATCCTGTTTTAATATATGCATATAGATTTATAAACGTGTTAAAAGTAAGCGTGTTAAAATTAAACGTGCTAAAATTAAACATGTTAAAACGTTGCCATCGCTGTTTTTCTCAAGGATAAAATGTTTGTGATTATTTCCTTTGTGATTTTTTGATTCATCAACAAATGTTTATCGAATGATATAAACACGGATACACACGATGAAACCTAAAATTTACATTTCCGCATAATACATTTTTTGAACTTTATGTCGTTCCTCGAAGTCCTGATTTTCCCTGTGTTAATTATTATATTTATTTCTTCGTTTATTTGACATGAATATCTTTTCTCGTTAATTAGGCTTTTTCGGTAGCTACCTATGTTCATCGATTACAATTTTAGTATTTTTAGCTCACAGGCTATTAAAGCCTGAGATCTAATGTGCCCGCAGGTTCTGTATGATGTAAAGTGATGTATGTATGCATATATGTAAAACGATAACTCTTGATGGAAATATCCGGTTTGCTTCAAATTATGTATATAGGTTCATTCTAATAAGGCGCTTCCCTGGTTAGATTTAAGGGTTCATTGGTTAAGTATACAGGGGGGAACTGAAGCCAAATCCCCCACTTAATTTAAATAAATGGGAATTTCATGCAGAAATATCTGATTTGCTTCAATTTTGTATACCGGTTTATTCTGATAAGATGCTTCCCTGATTATATTTGGAGGTTCATTGGTTAATTATAAAGGATGTAAATTGGTGGAAAGGGTGTAGGCTACCCCCTTAATTTATTTTTCAAGGTGCATTATTTTTTTAAATAAGAGTAAAATATACAATTAGTGCGATTAGCCAATGAGCTCAATGCCATCAGTTTAACTCGGTACTTTTTTTTTTTATTTTATTTGATAGTTTTTATGACAATCCTTGAACGAGTTTGATGTGACTTATGCTTTTTTATAGCTGATATGATAATAAATACAATATAAAATAAACAATTATTTATTAAATTTCGTTGTATATTGTTGAAAATTTTGTGATGAGTTAAATCAACTATTACAGCTGCAACCATAAGATGGTGAAATCTTGCTCCATAATTTTGAGCTTTGGTTCAATTGGACCTGCAAATGTTAAAAATTCAGCTTTTTAAGTTTGCTGTTTCTGCAGCATTAAAGGTGACTCAACCTAGAACATAATTTAACAGCGTGAAGGATCTAACCATGACCAGTAGTTTATAACGGGAATGTCCATGAAATGGATCGAAAAAGCTTTTATCTTCAAACTTTTTACATACTTCATCAATCAAAGTTTCTTCTTCTGCAGTTGAGCGAAACTGTAAAAAGCACTGGATACTTGGTTAGCTGATGTACTGACTAAAAAGTGTACCCTACCATGAGTAAATACTCTATTAAAAAGTTTCAGACAACTACTTCTAAAGCATAAAATCCACATCCAAATATTTTCCCCAGACACTTTCATTTCCAAACATTAAAGAAATCGATAGGAAAGTGCAATCCACACGCAGCCACTAAATTTTGTTTTCAGTGGTACTTAGACACATCGGATAATCCAAAAATTCGAATATATTCCCATAGTTTGAATCTTAATTCTGATACTGTACTATGAAAAAAAACATAGTGTACTCAAAATTTTGTACTCGGAATTCATATACTTGTTTTAGGTATTTGTATGTTTAGTGCGGCAGCCATTCGTTCTTTCTAATGCAGAAGAGAAACGCGATATATTCCAGACTATTATATAATTAAGGATGTAATATTTTAGATTATTATATATATCAATATTTCTGGTCAAAACATTAGATACGACGGATATTACAATTTTCATAAAAAAGTTAACGATGGAGAATTCAATTTATTCCAGTTGATACTTATTTTAATTTTCTTAAACAATAAAAATAACGTAAAAATATTTTTTCATAAGACACGCGAGTTGGAGAATGTATCCTAATGAGTACTATAACAAGCTATATAGTGAGAGAATATTGCATTTAGGTATATAATATGAAAGTGTGTAATTACTGAGAAAAAAGCAAATAAAAGAAGACTTCGTAAAATTTTGAAGAGAAATTAAGTGCAATCATTGACAAAATGCGAACTAGTAAACAGTCCTCTTTATACTTTGATCAGCAGTAATGTTAGAAAAAATTATTTTTTTTTCATCAAAAAAGTCCCAATAAAAGAAAAACATCAGCACATTAATAAATGCTACCCATATAAGATAGATTTGCACAAAACAGGTTTTTCTTGTTGGAAATAATTAGACTTTTATAATGGACACCATTTGACTGCATTCGTATACTGATTATTGCCGAAACGTCAGTGAAGGCTTACTGTGGAGACACGAAATGTTTTGATTTCCGTTTGTCTGTCTGTCTGTCTGTCTGTCTGTTCCGCGATAACTGCCGCAAAAAGCATCCGATCGGCTTGAAATTAATTGGGCATGTTGATGAGGTACTCGGACTTAGCTGTATAGTTTTTGGTTAAATTTGGTTCATTCGTTCGGCAAATATAGAACATTTTATTTTGCTCTGTAATGCTTTTCAATGGCAAGTCAGACGATTTTCATATTTTCATTTGTTGAAAGAAATGGCTCATATAAAAAATGGATTTAAATGGTAAATTTTGGATGCTGAAATTTTTAAATAAGATTATTAAATTATTCCAATTAGCTTGAAATTATGTCAATATATTTGCGAGATTTTTAAAATTTGGTTTATAATTTTTGGGGGAACTTTATGCATGTTTTCCAATAATATAAAGCATTTTGTTTTATCAATTTGACATAATACATACTTCATTTTTTACCTTTTCTTTGATCAGTTGCCTAGCAACGTAATTGGTCTTAATAATATTTGTATAAATGCGTCTATAATGTTTCAGTAAAGCCAACGTCAAAACGGATGAATTAATGCATTTGTATTTTTGCATATAGATGGACTTTAGCCCCAGAAATAAAAATAGGCAGTATTTTATTTATTTTAGTCAAATATTTTGCTTAAAAATACAAAAGTTCATTATTTTCATAGAGAATAATGTGACATTTTTTCATAAAATTTATCAATGTTTCTTTAATCATTGCCAAGAAAATCAAAACCCTGAATAATATTTTCTCTTAAACAATTTTCAATTGAAAGATTTTGACGTGAAACAAGAAAATGAAAAAAAAATTAAGAATTAAAAAATTAATATGGCGACATATTGGGAATAAAAAGAAAACTCTCAAGTATTTCTTAATATAACAAGATCAAAGGTTTTGAGTAAGTACGAATAGCAGGTGAATTAGACGTCATTTATCAAAAAAAAAAAAAAAAAAGATGTTGGATTAAAAAGATCTTGGCTAAAATAAAATTAACTATTATTCACGGAGGAAAGAGATAGATGGAGATGCAGTATGCCGTAAAAACAGTTTGCAATATGATGTGCGTTATCGCTCAGATTTAAATGCCCTCATTCGGCCCAAACAAAACAAGCACGTGGAACAGGGACCGAATTCTTTGACTTCATCCGTGCATTTTTTCTGTAAAATGAAAATGATCTGCTTATATTTAAGCATTCTAAAGTAGCATTTCATCGTATTATGAATTAAAAACTGTATTACTAAAAATATTTTTCTTTTCTTTCTTTCTTTTTTTAAGCACGCCGTTGTGTTTGGGTCGAATGTAGCGGATTTTAAGGTTACATTTTTGGCGTCACTTCAAGATTTATTGTTTGCGTACGGTTAACATGAGGATTTTATTTTAAATTTTAAATTTATTAATTTATAAAAAAAAAAAAAAAAAAAAAAAAAAAACTTATGCTTATTCTTATAAATCACAGCGTAAAAAAAAAATCTATGATATACTATAACCATCCGCACAATCAATAAAAAATTACGAATGTAAATTTAAATAGACTACGGGGGGTTCAGGGGGCAGAGCTCCCCTGACGAAATGCAATTTTTTATTTAAAAAGTTACCAGAATAAGCAGCTCATCAGAATTTCAGAACATCAGTGTATAACCATTTGTTTAACACATTTAATTTCTGAAACTTTACGAAGTATTTTGTATTCCTATAAATATTTATGTAATTTGAAAGCTTTAAAAAGCGATTTGTAGGAAGATGGATATTACGCAATGAGTGTTAAAAAACAATGACTTGCAAAGATGACGTTGAGGCTCCTGATCTGCAGATTTACTAGTTGTATTTTGTTTCACAATAACTGAATGAATGGGAATCAAGCGTCTCAGACATGGTATTTTTGTTGTGCTATTTAAGAAAATAAATAAACAAAATAAAATAAATAAATAAATAATAAATAATTTAAAGTAAAAAATAAATAAAAGTTGTATGAAATGTATCTTGTTAAGGGGACGTGGGACCTTTAAAATCAATTTTTAATTTTTTCTAAATTTCACTTTAAATATTATTCAAGGGTACATTTTATGCATTATGGCATACATATATCACATTAATAAAAAAGGAATTTTCCGTAATATTTTAGAACTTTTCAAAATGTCCCATGCGAACTGAATATCACTGAAAATCCCCAATATTTTTTATACAAGTTTGGTTTATACATATAAATAAAACTGTGCATCGAATTTTATATATTTGAATATAATGGCGAGAAAAAAAATATTTTCTAAGTTTTTTGAAATTTTGAGGCTTACAATTTAAAAAAAAAAAATAGAAAATATTTTTTTCTTACCTTTATATTCAAATATGTAAAATTCGATGCACAGTTTTGTTTATATATATAAACCAAACTTGTATAAAAAAAATTGGGGATTTTCATTGATATCCACTTCGCATGTTGCATTTTGAAAAGTTCTAAAATATTACGGAAAATTCCTTCCCCCCCCCCCCCAAAAAAAAAAAAAAAAATTATCCATTTTTAAAAATGGTTATTGTTCTCGTCAGAGTAGGAAATCAAAACATTTCTGAAGGTTTTTATTGGTTTAATCCGCATTTTATTCGTTTTCTGATTGGTCTATGTAGTAATCCGTATTTCCCTTTACTTTCAACAGAGATGTATACCTTCTGTTGCCACTATGACAAAAAAGTAACAAGTTAATTTTAATTTGTAAAGAGTTAATTTTAATTTGTAAGATTTTCACGTGCAAAAGAAAAATGTAATAAGCCAATAAAAAAAAAAAAAAGAAAAAGAAAAAAAAAGATAAATAGGACAGGAATGAATACATATAAATATTTCACACCAAATACGAGTCGCAAGCGATTTTAGCGTGTAATAATACTATTAATGTTTAATTCTTGGCATACGTAATGTATGATTAACTCCGTGCGATTTTTAAAGTCTTAAATTTTAGTCTTTGAAAAAATCATTTTCCAAATGATCGTTGTAATTTGTTAAATTATTATTTTTTTTTTTGTGATAAATGTATGCCATAATGCATATAATGTACCCTTGAATAATATTTAAAGTGAAATTTACAAAAAATAAAAAAATTGACTTTAAAGGTTCTTCGTCCCCTTAATATAGGATTGATACTTATTTAAGTGGGCTTTGTGCCCTTTCCATGAAACGACATTTAATAGATAAACAGCATTTTGTATCATAAATGATTAAGATCAAAATTTTAACTTACAATTTTAAGGATTATTTTTAAATATTTGTTTTTTCCTTTTTTAAGACCAAATAAAAAGTATAATGGAAATTTGCATAATTATAGAGAAAATCCTATAGTTAAAGGTTAAAATCTTATTTTTACATTTGGCGTGCAATATGTAACATATACATTAACTAACTCTTTATCACAGTGTAATATTATAAATCGCAAAAATTCGTAGCAATGTCAAAAGCGCAGATTATAGTTATGAACGAATTAAATGCATTATTTCTACTTTTCTTTTATATTTAAATATATTTGAAAACTTTGTACCAGAAAAATACAGCAAAATATTTAAATAGGTAAAATTAAAACTTTAAAGAACTGCAAACGACGGCAAATGACACTCTGATCAAGTTACATAACTGTCTAATTTAGACGGTTGAAAAATCAAAAACAGTCAAAATGAATACAACAAAAAATGTGCATGACATTTTATATCTAGATTTTTAAAAAACGATTCTTATTCCATGTTAGGAGCAACATATAATCGGTAATTATTTCGTAAAATTGCTTGTATTTAAATATTTAATATACAGTAGTCTTCCTCTTAACCGGAACTCCGCTTTAACCGGCCGCCTTTTTTCCCAACAACAGGCAAAATTCAGAAAAGAAAATTTCGATTTTCATTTCTTTATTCTTAATTAACTCAAATTTACAGAGAATAGTACAGCAAAATACTTACAGTAGAATAATTTCAACTTCTTATAATGGTATGTGACTCGGTTTTCAACAATTTAATTAGTATTAAATAGTGTTCATTATTTGTTATTAGTGATAATTTTTATTTTAATTCAGTTAATTACAGCTAGAATTCATTTCACAAAATATAGAAAATATGTACTTTTTTAAAACTACACAAATTAAAAAACTAAATGCATCCTACCCATTTAATTAATTAAATATGCAGTTACTTATTTAAATTTTTTGACTTCTCCAGTTTAATCGGTTTTTCTCTTAACCGGCTAACCCTCGGTCCCGCTTCGGCCGGTTAAGCGGGAGGCTACTGTATATATATTAGAATTTTATGCTATTTTTACTATATTTGACAAATTTTCTGATAATGGCGCTAAAATTATTTGAAAAACCTGCATGCTAATATAAAACGTACAATGTTTAAAAAAATAAATCATTATATCTCCATAAATATATATACTATTCTCACATAAAAGAACACAAATGCTGTACAGCGTCTTCTGCAGGAACAGATCGATTTTATTTTATTACGTGATCTGAAAAATTATTATTTCTCTTCAATTTGCGATTGGTAACATAAATCTCATCGTAATGAAATCTTCGTTAACATGTTCTTTATATTTAATATTATTATTTTCTTCAATTTATGATTCAGAACCGTAATGAAATCGTAATAAAATCTTCGTTAAAAATTTTGAGGTCAAACAAATTCTTTATATTGTCGATGTTCTAAATGAATGTTAATATTTGGAAATTTTTCCAGACAGAGACATTCGCCTTGCTTACAATATTTCAAATGAAAATCAAATTTCAAATTATTTTGCTGAAAAGGCGCAAAGGGCAACCTAGTGAAAAAGATTCCATGCCGGGACTCGAACCCGGGCCATCAGTATAGCGTACTGACGTTCTACCGACTAAACCACATGAAACGATACCCAGCCTGGAACTTCTCACTATTACAGGCTGGCAAGGCTGCAATTATGAGTCTGTATTTGCCCCATGTCGGTGGCTCACGGAAAAATGTTCCATCTTGTGCTGCGTTTGTAGCCTTGCCAACCTGTAATAGTGAGAAGTTCCAGGCTGGGTATCGTTTCATGTGGTTTAGTCGGTAGAACGTCTGTGCGCTGTACTGATGGCCCGGGTTCGAGTATCGACATGGAATATTTTTCACTAGGTTGACCTTTGCGCCTTTTGCAAAATAATTTGAAATTTGATTTTCATTTGAAATGTTCTAAATGAATTCGTCAAGTATTTATTTTAGATATTCGATAAAACTTCTAAAATTGAAAGTGCTCGGTGAGTTTTGGGCCATTTAGTGTAGTTACGAAATTTCGCAACAAAAATATGCTTTTATTTTATTATTAAGACTGGAAAACACGAATTCTGCTTTTCCAGAATTTAGTATCGCCCTGATGAAAAAATAAATATATAGAGAGATAGATAGTACAAAACATATTTCAATTTTACGACTTAAAATACACGCTTTTATTTTAAATAAAGTGACGTCATTTGCATCCGCTGAAGAATTCTACATTTATGATTCAGTCTTGAATAACATCTATAGAAAAGTATGCATATGACGTCACTATCGCGGAAAAATACGCAAACTCGGCAAAAAGCGATGTCGTCATTCAAGAAACTCGACAAAGAAAATCGGGTATCTAATGATTACTAAGCCTTCATTTCTTTGCAACATCAATATGGATACGAAAAATTAAATATAGTATATAATAGCTCATGTTTTATCAGAAATCATTCGTTTATATTTTTTCAAAATTCGGAAAATGGTATTTCTCTCTCATTAATAAAATTGCTTTCTTTCAGCTTTTTGATAAAAATTGAGTAAATGAGTAGAAAAAAAGTCACACGTATGTACTTTAAAATACAGTTTTATAGCAGACGATATTCTTGGCATAGAACGTATTTTAATTGCAATTTTGTTTTCAGTTTTTTTTTTTTTTTTTTTTTTTTTTTTTTTTTTTTTTGTGAAAATGGCAACAAAAAGATATAGTAATATACTATTTTCCCTATACTTTCTAGCATAAAGGAAACAAATAGATGGAGATGCAGTACGATGGCTGGATGTGACGCCAGAAAAGTAACCCTAAAATCCGCTACAGTAGGAACAAAGGGGACGCTTATATCTACCCCCTGTATATCTGCCCCCATACGTCATTTTGACGTCACAGATAGAAGGGGGCACATATCCAGTACTGCAGAATTTCACTGTCGTCGAAGGTTGTATATCCGACCCCTGTATATATGTCCCCATAGCAGATGGGGGCAGATATCAAATAGAGAGCATTTTATTTTTGTCGATAGCTGTATATCCATCCCCTGTATATATGCCCCCATACGACGTCACAGCTGAAGGGGACACATATCCAGTCCTAGAGAATTTTCTCTTCTTCCAAGGGTGTATATCCAACCCCTGTATATCTGCCCCCATGCGTAATTTTGACGTCACAGCAGAAGGGGACACATATCAAGGGGGCAGATATCCAATGCTAGGACTTTTACTTTTGGAAAGAGATTTGGATATCCGACCCCTGTATATCTGACCCAATACGTCATTTTGACGTCAGAGCAAAGGGGATACATATCAAGGGGTCAGATGTCCAATGCTAAGGCTTTTACTTTTGGTGAGAGAGTTGGATATCCGACCCCTGTATATATGCCCCCATACGTCATGTTGATGTCACAGCAGAGGGGTTACATATTCGATGCTATAAGAACATTTTTAGGTTCGTCGTCAGCTGATTATCCGACTCCTGTATATGTGTCCCGCCCCCCTTTTACGTGCATATTTTGTTGTTGCTGTGAATTAGTATACGGCCTTGAAGAAATATGTAGGAGAGATTTAGTGTGTAATTGCCGAAACGTCAGTGAAGGCTTACTGTGGAGACACGAAAAGTTTTGGTTTCTGTTAGTCTGTCTGTCTGTTCCGCGATAACTGCCGCAAAAAGCATCCGATCGGCTTGAAATTCCCTGGGCATGTTGATAAGGTACCCGGACTTAGCTGTATAGTTTTTGGTTAAATTTGGTTCATTCGTTCGGGAAATATGGAACATTTTATTTTTCTCTATAATGCTTTTCTATGGCAAGTCAGACGATTTTCAGATTTTCATTTGTTGAAAGAAATGGCTCATATGAAAAATGGATTTAAATGGTAAATATTTTATGCTGAAATTTTTAAATAAGATTATTAAATTATTCCAATTAGTTTGAAATTTTGTCAATATATTTGGGAGATTTTTTAAATTAGGTTTATAATATTGGGGGGGAATTTTATGCATGTTTTCCAATAATATAAAGGATTTTGTTTTATCAATTTGACATAATGCATATTTCATTTTTTTCCTTTTTCTTTCATCTGTTTCCTAGCAACGCATTTGGTCCTAATAATATTAGTATAATTGCGTGTATAATGTTTGAGTAAAGCCAACGTCAAAACGGATGAATTAATGCATTTGTATCTTTGCATATAGATGGATTTTAGCCCAGAAATAAGAATAGGCAATATTTCATTTATTTTATTTATTTTATTCAAATATTTTGCTTAAAAATACAAAAGTTCATTACTTTCATAGAGAATAACGTAACATTTTTCCATAACATTTACGAATATTTCTTTAATTGTTGCCAAGAAAATCAAAACTTGGAATAATATTTTCTTTTAAACAATTTTCAATTGAAATGTTTTGTCGTGAAACAGGAAAATGAAAAATAAAATTAAGAATAGAAAAATTAATATGGTGGCATATTGGAAATAAAAAGAAAACTCTCGAGTATTTCTTAATATAACAAGATGAAAAGTTTTGAGTAAGTACGCATAGCAGGTGAATTAGACGTCATTTATCGAAAAAAAAAGATGCTGGAATAAAAAGATTTTGGGTAAAATAAAATTAACTATTATTCACGGAGGAAAGAGATAGATGGAGATGCAGTATGCCGTAAAAACAGTTTGCAATGTGATGTGCGTTTTCGCTCAGATTTAAATGCCCTCATTCGGCCCAAACAAAACAAGCACGTGGAACTGGGACCGAATTATTTGACTTCATCCGTGCATTTTTCCTGTAAAAAGAAAATGATCTGCTTATATTTAAGCAATAAGCATTCTAAGGTAGCATTTTATTGTATTATGAATTAAAAACTGTATTACTAAAAATATTATTCTTTTTTTTTTTTTTTTTTTTTTTTTTTTTTTTTTTAAAGCACGACGTTGTGTTGTTCCGAATGTAGCGGATTTTAGGGTTACATTTTTGGCGTCACTTCAAGATTTATTGTCTGTGTACGGTTAACATGAATATTTTATTTTAAATTTAAATTTTATTAATTTATAAAAAACTTATGCTTATCCTTATAAATCACAGCGTAAAAAAATCTAAGATATACTATAACCATCCGCACAATCAATAAAAAATTACGAATGTAAATTTAAATAGACTACGGGGGGTTCAGGGGGGGGAGCCCCCTGAAGAAATGCAATTTTTGATTCAAAAAGTTACCAGAATAAGTAGCTCATCAGAATTTCAGAGTATCAGTGTATGACCACATGTTTAACACTTTTAATTTCTGAAACTTTACGAAGTATCTTGTATGCTTATAAATATTTATGTAATTTGAAAACATTAAAAAGCGATTTGTAGGAAGTTGAATATTACGCAATGAGTGTTAAAAAACAATGACTTGCAAAGATGACGTTGAGGCTTCTGATCTGCAGATTTACTAGTATAAAAAATAGTATCTCGCTTATTTTGCATACTCGGCTTTCAAGGACATACTATGTGGAAACAGGACCGTAGATAGAGACAGCCGGCCCCGTTAATAATTCGAATGCCACCACAAGTATTTTAGAGAAATATCTGCTAAGACAAAAATTAATTTATCAATGAAGAATTCCGTTTTACACAGGTTTTTTACGTCTGAAGTGGTATGATTGTATGGTATTTTTTGGCATGATCATGATTTTTCCAGTTTAAAGTGAGATTCCGTTACAGACAGGCTTTACTGTATTAAAAAATAAATTTCTTGGCAAGTTTTTTTCTAACGTCTATAAATTTGCTTTTTTTTTTACAGCATTATTGTTTATTATAACACTTTTCATCTAAAGATTTTAAATAGTAATATAAAATATTAAAATATAGGCAAACCATTTTCGATTTTCATGTAGCAGCTCACTGTTACATCCCTTCTTTTCCCCTTCTGTAATGTATTATTTATATTATTAATTCGATTATCATGCAATTCAAATGTATTATTTGTGAGATACAGATATTTGTTGTCAAATAAAAATTGCAAGCAATATATATATATATTTTTTTCTGAAACGTTATTGTGTTAGCTCTGCTTCTGAATAATAATAATAATGTATTATTATTATTATCATTATTATTATTATTATTATTATTATTATTATTATTATTATTATTATTATTTAAATTTTAAAAAATGTGATTTTTATATTGTTTATTTATGTGAGCTGGAAACATTCTATTGTGCACAAACTATTGTAATGCAGCCGAGATCTTCTAGGGATAAATTTTGGTTAATGGTATGGGTTTGAAAATCAAAGAATTTGAGATCTGAATATCAGCACGCAAGTAAAGAAAAAAAATCTTGATTATAATTCCGAAAGAAAAAAAAATGAGATTGCTTAATGCATCTTAAAATTTCATTCAAAGGATTATACAGTTGTCAGGTTTTTTTCGTAAACATTTGTCATAATCTATGTTTTTATGCTTTAATTAATAAAACTATTATTAGTACTAAAAGATTAAATCAGCAAATTAGTTATTTTATCAGTTAGTAATATCATTATGCATATTAAAATTTTGTAATAATTATGTAAATCTATATTAAATACTGCAGACATTTATATTTATTAAAATTATTAATAACTTAATTTAATATTAAATTGTTAATACTATTTAAATTAATAGTTATTAAACAATTATTTCTCTAGTTAGAACATTACACATTTTACGTTTTGATTAATAAAATTATAATTAATATAATTATAGAAATAATAAAAACTTCACATAAGTAATTTCATCAATTAACACAAATAACAAATCAAACAAATATCATGGCAAAAATTTTTGCATTTCAACTTATAAAAATTACTGTTAACACCATAAATTAAAGCTTACACGCATGTATGTGCTTGCTAATCAAAACAAACTATGAAAATGGGTTGAAACCATTAAATTGTGCACACAAAGTAAATATGAGAATGGCCAATTTTATATCTGAAGTTATATTTGAAATATAGCAGCATTAGATTTAAATATCTTTTTTAAATTGAATGATTTTTACGCCAGATAAGAACTTGCTTTTTACAAACTTATCATATTTGATTTTTTATAAACATAATCATTTAAGCTAAAACATGTATTTAAAGCATTTTTCGGTTATTCATTAAGGCAAAGTATCCATAGAAACTTTACAAATTAGGTTCACTTTATATTTCAATGCTTTTTTAAACAGTTTTAAAAAATTTTAATTTTTAAACACGATTTAATCACTAATTTTAATTGTCTGATTAAAATCGTTGACATCCTTATTAAAAGTATTAAGATTAAATTTGGAGTTTATTTTTATTTTTTTAGTTGTACTGGTTGCTTTTCCAGTATGAAAAAATACTTTTTTTTCTATTTGAGGTTTTTTTTTTTTTTTTTTTTTTTTTCGATAAAAAAAAAAAATTAATCTAGTATGAAAGTATTATAAAAATATAAGTATTTTATAAATTTAAAATTTATTAAATTTAATAATATTTTAATACCAGTTTATGTATATTTTATTATTTATAATATTTTGTCTTTGAATGTTGAACTCACGAAAAAGTAACTTTCAACTATTTTACATAATGAATACTTTTATCTTTCAAAGCATCCCGAAAAATCTATGTTTTTTATTTATATGAATTTATTTAATTTGTTTATATCGTTTTCCACCACAAATTTCAAAAAGTGATATTTATTAACTCTTTATCGAATTATTTAATTGCAAAGTTTCTGCTATTAAATAAGACAATTTTTAGATATTGAATTAGTGGTAATTCGTCGGCTCTCGGTCTTCAGTTTAACCCCTTAACGGTCGCTTTAAATTACAGTTTAAAAATTCAAATTGCTTATTGGCACCTTTTTTTTTTTTTTTTTTTAAAGAAATATTTACTTTATTTAATAGCAGGTTAAATGATGCCATAATAAAGCCAATTACATACAAAAGCCTTTATAAAAGTGGTGGGGATTAAACAAACTGAATAAAAGACACAGCCTGTGAATATCACGGGAGCGAGAATTAAGAGGTTAAAGACACCTTAGGAGCTACTACAAGCAAATCTGTAGAATTCTTATTTATTTAGCAAAGTTTTCGTCTCCAAATGTCCATAATTTTCAGAACTTTAGCACATTAAGATTCACAGAAAGCATATTGTTTAAAGAAGTATGGTACTGATTGATGAGTTTAGACATTAAATTTTGACGTAATTAATGAAAATGTGCATCAACAAATTTTTCAGAAGGACATGTTTTAAAAAAATGGAATATATAAGTTAAAGTTTTTTTTTTAATTATTTTAATTAATTTGCCTTTTAAAGTTTTGTATGTAATGGTTTGCACAAAATAAAATCTAAAACTGAGTACAGTAGAGCGCCGATTATCCGAACAAGTTGGGACCGACCCTAGGTCGGATAAATGGACAGACAATTTAAGGGATGTTTCTGACTTTCCTAAAACCTTCACACCTTATCGAAGCTTAGGTCTGTCAGCACCAGTTAGTGCTGGCACGTTTATTTTATTATTATTATTTTTTTATATGTTTATCATTTATTTTTTTTTCTTTCTATATCAGATGAATATGATCAACGTTCTTCTGCCGTTCGAGCCATTTCATAGCTGTTTCCAAATATTCAAATGCTTCATTATGTGATGGACCTGGGTATTTCCAGAGCATTCGTTTTCATTTTCTATAATTTCTTTTTCATCATGAATCTCATCCACAATCTCATCATCATTTAAAATCTGATATCCAGGGTCATGTACTACTTCACTATTTAACCACTCGTTAATTTCATTTTCTTCATACCTTCTTCCCATCTCTTTTATTGTTTTACATTCCTCATTTTCTGATCCAGTATCAGTTTTTTCTTCATTTAAAATTTTATTTCAAGCCAATGGATAAGTGGGAGTTAGGTTACAATTTTTTTGAGGGAGAAATAGGCTGTTTGGATAGTTGGAAGCTCGGTTGATTGGAGTTCCGATAATCGGCGCTCTTCTGTACATGGATTAAAATCAACATATTATAACTATACATGTATATTATATATATATATTGTTTCCCGTGAAAATTCACTAGACTATTTAAAAAAAAGAGTATATTGTAGAGATTATATTACCTTAAAATGAGTAGATTCATATTTCATAAAGATTGGTATATATGTATATGTAATTTAAATATTTCTGATTATAAAAGAAAATTAAGGGGGCACAGGACCTTTGAGTTTGTCGAAACAATCAAAAACATTGCCTTCTTCAAAGTACCAAAACACAAACAATATGCAATTAAGATCTTTTTCTCCCCTTCATGCCTAAAGAATATATCCTTAAGTACATTATCTAGAAAAATAAAGGTTGTATGTACAAAATTAATATTTAAATTTTAAATTTAAAAATTAAAAATTAATCTCACTAATGCGTGATTAAGTGCTGCGCGCATGATAAAACTCTAAATTATGCATATAGGAAACAATTTTAGAGCAAAATAGAATCATAACATACCTACGTATAACTTAAAATCAAAATATACGCAAAAAGTTTTGTTTAAAATTTAATTTTAGCACAAAATAAAAAAAAAAGTTCAAAAATCTGAAATTTATTTCAAGTTTTTCAAGTGCAAAAAAATAAATAACCAAAATATCTGATATTTTTTTGTTGTACCCTGTAGACTATAAAGAAATGCATATTTGGTTATTTTTTTCTAAGCTGTAGCTTACATAGTTTAAAAATAGCAGTGCGCGCAAATTCCAAATTTACTAATATGAGAAAACGCTTTTCAAAATTTCAATGTCTACGGACCTTCTATTATACTCATCATCTAAAACTGATTATAATTCAAGAAATAATACAGATTTTTGAATGCAGTTTTTTGCATATGGTTGAGAAATCTTAAAAGTCCTGTGCCCCCTTGAGCATTTTTTTTTTTTGTTAGCAACAAAATAATTCAAATCTTATTATCTTGAAATTTTAAGAGACTTAGAGCTGTTTAATCACCAAAATATTGATTTTTCGAAAAATTATATATGAAAGAACAATATAGTAGTATTTTGTTGCATTTTAAAACATTTTGCATATAAATATTTCTAGTTTTACGTAAATTATGACTAAAAAAATGCGTCCATTCTTTTACTGCAAACAATGATTTAAAAGACACTTTAAAGTTATTTTTCTCATAAAGATAAAAGCCATTTTTTTTTTTTTTTTTTTTTTTTTTTTTTTTTTTTTGGCTGCGCACAAAAGATGTATTTTACATTAGTTAATACTTTTGCATGCAATCTTTACGAATTTAGATATTATATCTACAACTTAGGATTAAATTTGGATTAAATTTGTACATATTTTAGTAAAATTTCTATTTAAAAATTATTGTTGAAAATATTGTATGCATTAAAATTATCTGTTTTTGTGCCTAGAATTACAAACAAACTTTAGTTCAGTTTTAATATAATTCTTGCGTTGCAGGTTTTATAGCGAGAACATAGCCAATAGTATTTATTTTGAATTTTTTTTAACTTGCTGGGATTCAGATCTGAAAATTGGCGCTATGCGACTCCTATATCATCCTTTACATTCCCCAGTCTAAATGATTTTCGGGCTCAGGTTCTTTCCTAACGGAAGTGTTTGATTGAGTACTTGATTGGTGAGTTTTTAGAGAATCCGGAAAATACGGTTTTGATAATCGCTTTTTTTCGGTATACATCATTAATTTCCCATTTCCCCACACTGTTTTGATATAACGTTTATTGATCTATTGGTTATTAATCAGTAAAGGCTTAGCAAAGATTATAGCAAAAACCAAGGTTGTCAACACTTAATCTTTGATGTCTTTTAACTATAGCTCGTTTTTTATTGCGCATAGAAAAAGATAATATAATCTGGACAACATGGAGATTCAAAAAAGAGGTAAAAAGAGACATAGAGAGTTACAACATAAATTGTCTGTAATTTATCGCAGGTAATTCATATATATATATATAATTCAGAGACATAAAACTCAAAAGAGAAGAAAAGTTAGAAAAAAAATAAAATTTCACAAAAGGGCTACAAACTTTGAAATATTTTCTTAAAATAAAAAATCTTCATAAAAAAAGACTAAATTCAGGGGATCACCACATTTTCAGAAGATATGCCTAAACAAATCCAAAAAAAAAAAAAAAAAAAAAAACTTATTTAAGATTATTTATTTCACTTAAATTATGATTTTGACATTTTTTAAACAATATTATTCTTCGTATTATTCTTGTTTATTAAGTTTATTTTAATTTAATGTCAAATTATTTAAATCTAAAAGTTAGGCGTATCTGAAGTTTTTTCAGGTTTTCATATAAAAGTATATATCGGTAAATAAGTTATATTTTAATCAGAAAAAGAAAAGTTAAGAAGAAAAATTACTAAAAAGACAAAGACTTTATAGGGGAAATGAAGTTCGATTAACTTTGTCAAGTTAACTTATGGTATTTTTTATATAATAATTTTTATATAAAAGAAAATTTAGAAATATTTCCCTTAAGAGAAAAAATGCAAAATGCAATAAATTTAAAAAAAAAAAATGAAATTACTTTGTTATATATTTTTTTAAATTCTGGATTAATCTTTATAATAAATGTACAGTCTTGAAAAAATAAATAAATAAATAAACAGTCCCCACTAATTCAGCAATAAATTATCATAGAAGAAAGTTGTTGGTGCCAAATTATTGGAAATAAAGTCTACTGTTAAATAATGTGTATAAAATTTGCTTAGGGAGGTATATGTATGTATTGAAAACAAACTCAATATTTGTTGTTTTGTTTTTGTTTTGTTTTTGTTTTTTTAAGCAAGTCACAATTTTGACCCCATAAATAAATTCTACACCACTTAATTAGTCTAAAAACAAATTTTCATGAAATTCGCACTATAGTTTCAGACAAATTATTTATTTTACAATGAGCATATTTGGAAGGCTGTATCCAAATTTTAAATTACACATAATACAAGAGTAGTAATTATAATAATAATAATAATAACACACGTATACAAAAATGAAATTTTTAATATGAACACCCAACATTAACATTATATTAGTATTAATTAAAAAATTACCCTAGAATACCAAAAACAAAGTTAATGTTAAATTCATTTTTAACCACTTTCCAACAAAGTTGAAAAGTGTTTATGCATTCGGTTTATCTGTCCGTCTGTACGCGCTCTAACTCCCGTAAGTATACTCGGATCGTTCTGATATTTTTGGATGTTAGTGACCTCTACCATAGCACGAACTCTATTTCAAATGAAGTTTGTAGCATGTTTAGTTCATTTACAGGGACAGTCAGAATTTTTCCGTTACATTACGGGCCATGGGAAAAAATCGTTTAAAATGATTTTTAATGATGTTACATGCTTTCAAACATATTAAAATTGATATGCATTTATCAAGTGCACTAAAATATGCATTCCGCAGAATATGCGGTGCAAAGAATAATTATTATTCATTTACAGGGCCACACAAAAGATCTCCGTTACATAATAATATATACGGGTGGAGGGAATTTTTTCCGGCGTACTTTAATTATGTTAAATTATTTCATGTGTAATGAAATTGATATATGTCGCTGAGGTTTACTATAACTTATTTCATGTATAATACGAAGTGCATAGCAATTACAGGGACACACAAAAGATTTCAGATACGATATTGTATTCGAAGTACTGTACGGTAGCAATGATTGCTAGAAATGCATTTTTAATTATGTCATGTGCTTTTATGTTTCACTATATCTAATGCATTGTATATGGTGTGTATAAATGCTGAAATTCATATACAGGGCTACACAAAAATTTCGTAATGGTTACTGTGTATGATTGTAAATTGCTTAAAGGTGGTTTTTAAATTGTTTATGCATTTTTACGCTGAACTGCATTTTGTTTACTAAGAAATGTTTGTAGAACAAAGATAAAATTATATACAGTGTCACGCAAAGAATTGGATACATGACCGTCTATAAATGATAATTTCTGGAAATGTGATTCCAGTAGTTTTAAGAGTGTTTTACTTTGAATTAAACTTTAGCTAAATAGTGGCGTGTAATAAAGGTACTAGGTTAACTACAGGGTTGTACAAAAGTATAGAAGTATGTTTCCATATATTAGTATAAATTGCTGAAAGAGAAATTTCAACCTGTTATTCGTTTTCTTGCTAAACTAAATTTCCCCATTATATAGCATATATATCAACCTACAGATCAAATACAGAGCTGTTCAAAAGAATTGGAATACATATTTGCTATGGATGGTAACTGCTAAAATCAATTTTTCAAATGTTTTATGCGTTTTCTAAAATGTTTACTTAGTTCTCTTATATACCTTATTTCCCTAAATAACGAAGTTTTGTTAAAGCATTCAGGAAGTGTTGGAAAGTGTTTCATAATCTATGCTTAATGCATGATGTTTCTTTCTTGTTTATAATCAATGGGGAATCATTTAAAGATGTATATTAATGTGTATACACGTGGCATATGAATTCTTAGATCATTTTCTATTTTATGCTTTTGAAGCAGCTTTAGTTTGATAACACCATGGCAATTGTAACCAAGAGTTGAAGTCCTTCCAATGTAGTGATTTATTTTTCGACTGCTTTATTGTACGTTGATTTGTTTCCTGGTTGTTTATTGCGCTTCTTTTTTCCAGTGCTTTATTTTCCGGGATCTGGGAAAGGGCAATACACATTTTTTTTTTTTTTTTTTTTTTTTTTTTTTCTGATTTTGTTACTGGATTTATAGCGATCATATAGAAATTGTACATTCGGGAACAATTTTAAAAAACTGGACGAAAGGGACAAAAATATATATATAAATGAAAGTAAATTAAGCGCATCATTTCTCTCGAATGTTAAAAGTAATGGAGACTACTTTTCTAGTAAAAGTGTTGTTTCATCGCACTTTTTTTTTATGTGATTTAAAGAGTAGATACAAACTATTATTATTATCATTATTTGAAGATTCATGGATTTGTTCAACATTTTTGCAAAAATACTATATACGTTTAAATAAAATACACAACCTTAATATTTAAAGGTAGTGTGCTTGATTTAAACCTATTCAGCAGTTTACAAATTGCAGAATTATTTTTAATTCTAATTGTATTTTCTATTGATTATAATATTCCGACATTCTATAAGCTATATCTATATAGTTATAAAATTTTACTGAGAATCAGTACAATTTTTCTAAATTGGAATCAATCACGTAGGCAACCTTAGTTATGATTTTTTTAAGTTATAGCACATAAAAACAATTAAAATATTTAATAATTATTTTTTTTTTAAACTTCATATAACCTTTCTTTTCAGTTCTTTCTAAAATAAAAAGAAGCTTAATGCTGTTCTTAAATCCAAAACTATGGTAATTGTACCTAACTGTATAAGGGTGTTTAAACTTTAAACTGGACATGTCTAAAGAGTTAAATTGACCCACCACTGACACCCATTTTAAACGCCGCTCTGAGGCAGCTCACGCCTTTTACACTTAGTCTCTTGTTTTTTGTTTTGAATGTATTGTATTTATGTGTTACTTTCATTGTGTGAAGATAGGGTGAGGGGTAGTCCATATTGTTGCACACCGACAGATAAGACCACTCTACACAAAGAAAGATTTCTGTATATGTATAGGAGCTTTAACAGAAAGGTGTCTGGCAATTACTTGTGACAAGTCCAACCCCCCCCCCCCCCCCTTCTCCCAGAAAAAAAAAAAGTTTTACGGATGCTTTGTAAGTGTCAAAGGAGAATAAGGGGTGTTACTATAAATTGGCGTCGCTGGTCGTGCCGGGAAAATAGCTTTGAGTTATTTAAAAATATTACAGTTCGCATGTAAAAAAATTACGTGCATAACCTTAATTTATTTATTTTTCAATCCCTTTAGAAATGTTAGATCTTTTTTAATTCTCTGTTCTCATTTTTTTTTTGCGTCTTAGAGGTTATAAATCAGAAAATTCCTCTTAATAATCTTATTTTGTACAGAACGAATGTATATATATTAAAATTATTACAGGGCACTATTTTATAAGATGCAATTTATTCTTATAATTAAAAAAATATAAAAGTACCGGTTCATTTAAATAGAAGAAATTATATCCTTTAGCCTGAAGAAAAAAAGATTCATTACAACGAAGCACATAGCTTTTTCATCCCTCAAACGATGCAAACTATGGAACAATGAAACAATCTGATCCACGTTCTTGGAGTACCTAGTTGCGTTGCAACTGCACCTCCGGGCTATAGATGTTGCGTTTTACAGTGCATTGGGAACCATAAAAAAGAAAATTTAAACGCGGCCGAGACCACCGGTAAAAGTAAAAGTAGAGAAGAAAAACAATCAAGAAAATCGTTAGTACAATCAATAAGAGAAAAAAAAAGTTCCATAAGATCCTACAAATGTGCATGACAGGCGATGCATGAATTTATCTTTTATATAAAATATATTCTTATTTTAAAACGTTTCCGGTGGTATCATATATGAGTTTACAATAAGGATTTTTTCGAAGAAAATATGTCCCCTGATTCACAATATAAAATTTAAAACTTTTTGTTAACTTAAAAAGTGACAGATAATAATAACACAAATGTTACAAGTTTAAAATATACATTTTATTTAAATTACCTAGTACGTTCGGTCCGCAATTCCGCATCTATCCTCTGGGAATATTTTCATTAATTGCCTTTCCCAGTCAATTGCTCAGGTACTAGTCACATCTGTATACAGGGCATCGCAAAGAGATGGTCACAACTTTAAGACAAAATCGTTGTAGAAAAACAGTAGAAAATTTGATTCATTGGTTGACAGGAGTATTTGAAACCTTTTAATTTGCTTATCTACATATGTTATACGATGTCTAAAAGAAAATGCCCCCAGTGGGTCCCAAGTAATAGTTTTAACTAGCCTAGTTAGGAGGAAAATGTCAATAAAGAATTGATTTTAAAAACAATAGAAAACTAAGTTGTTATAATAAAATTTTAATCATTAGTTTTCTAATATAATTTATTTTTTGTGAAAGTGGAGAGGGTATGGGAAGCAGAGAGGGAGATCGCACTCCCTTCTTAAATGTCTGAAAATATATGAATTTTGATCACATTTGGCCGATTTTACCCATTTGTCACGTATTAATAAAAATAGTGGTTATTCCCATGCGGGCCTCCAAAAAAGGGCAGCCCAGCTCATCTATCCCGCACGCCCTTGTATGGGTCAGGCCCTGTTGCGGCTGTGTTTCAATAAAATAATTAATTTCGTAAATCCCTGCGCTAGAAAAGGTGTTGCAAAAATTAGGTAATAATTTATATATTTTTGAATAGTTCGAGTTTATATGTTGTTTTATAAATAAAATTTATTTTTCTAATTATTTTATTTTATTGAAGATAAAAATTAGAATTCACAAAACAAAATTTAGCTAGCATTTTACGAGGGCTGTACCTAGCCTTCACAAGAAAAATATCTTTTTATGTCTAAAATGTATTTTGTTTTTAACATAATGTCCTTTTAGCTCGAAACACTTAGCCCAACGTTTTTCTGTTTTTTTTTTTTTTTTTTTTTTTTTCTTCCATCCCCTCTAAAAAATACGATTTTTCCAACCCTTCAAAATACGCGTTTGTTCCAGCAATAATCTCGTCGTTAAAGCCAATTCTTTACCACTAAACCATTTTTTCATATTTGGAAATAGAAAATAATCTCTAGGCACTAAATCTGGTGAATATGGTGGATGCAGTTTCAGTTCGTATCCTAATTCATGGAATTGTGTGATGACGACGACACAAGAATAGTAGGAAAAAGGGTGTTTGATTGTGGAGGGGGTGGTGGCGCTGGAAGTGGAATCATACTATAGTATGATGAGGTTTTAAATAGATTTTTTTTCGATCGGAAAGGATGTTTTTTATCTGATTATTCTGTTGTACGAGGGGGGGGGGGTGTAGGACGGGCTAAATTTTTATAGGGGGATTATTTTTTTATGTAGAGAGTCGGTTTCGGAGTGTGAAAAGAACAGTTCGATTGTGGAGGTGGCGCAGAGAATGGAATCATAATGTAGTATGATGAAGTTTGAGAGAGATTTTTTTGTTATTTTCGATTCAAAAGAATGTTTTTTTATCTGATTATCCTATAGTTTGAGGGGGGGTAGGAGGTGCTAAATTTTTAGAGGGGGCTTAATTTTTTTAATCGTCTTTTAGCTCAAATGAATGACTATTTAAGGTGATGCCATACTATAATACAAGAGGTTAGGTCTTTTCGAGAGGAAGTGTAAAGGGCTAAATTTTTAGAGGGGTTTATTTTATACATATATTTTTTTCGAATCGACTTAGAGTAGGAATAAATGACCTTTTAAGGCTGAGTCATACTATAACACAAGTGGTTAGTTCTTTTCAAAAGGGAGTTTGAGTGGCCTTAATTTTTTAGGGGGCTTAATTTTTAAGGAGGCTTATTTTTTTTTCCGAACCGATTTAGAATAGGAATTGAAATTAGATGATAAACTCCTAATATAGACCGAATTATCAGTGTAAACATAAACAAAACCAGCTCAACCGGGATTGTCGCACGGCACTTCCGGTTCAGTGCAAAATATTGGCAAACTTCCCATTTTTTTCTTTTTTAATAATTTTTTAGGGGGCTTAATTTTTAAGGAGGCTTAATTTTTTTTTCCGAACCGATTTAGAATATGAATGGAAATTAGATGATAAACTTCTACTATAGACCGAATTATCAGTATAAACATAAACAAAACCAGCTCAACCGGAATTGTCGCACGGCACTTCCGGTTCAGTGCAAAATATTGGCAAACTTCCCATTTTTTTCTTTTTTACTAATAAATTTTGAATCGTTTTGAACATTATTATTTTTTAAATGTTTTTCTCAAGACTATAAAATCTCGAAAAGGTGAGCCAAGTATATGTTTTTTTACGTAATGAAGTTTAAATAAATATTTATTTTAGTCGTTTTGACAGCACGGGTGCCATAAAGAAGGTTTATTGCTTTTTTCTGGCGACCGCCAAAGTGCTAAATTCTTTCTACGATATAGCGATATGTTTTTGTTTATTTGCTAATGAATGAGAAGGATTCGTGTTGTATATTTGATGAATCTAAATTATTTAAAAAACGCTAGTAAAAATGAAAAGAGTAAAGGTTACTTATCTGTTCATAAAAGTCAATTTGTAAATGTACAGCGTGGAAAAAAAAAAGTAAACACCCCCTACTAACTTCTCAACAAATTATCGTAGAAGAAAGTTACTGGTACCGAACGATTGTAAATAAAGTCTACTTTTAAATGATGTATATAAAATTTTTTTAAGGGGCCATCTACATAATAAAACGAACCATAACTTTGTTTTTTTTCAATAGCAGTACACATTTCTGACAGCATAAATGAACTCTACACCTTTCAATTAGCCTAAAAACAAATTTTTATGCAATTCGTGCCATAAGTTTCCGAGAAATTAATTATTTTAAAACGAGCGTATTTTAAGGGCTGTATCAAATTGAAGTTCCGAACTCGATTGTTAGCCGAGAGAGCCGCCTTCTTGATCATGACACGTTTAAGCGTTAATGAAACCTGTTTGATTACAGGATAGCAGAATAAATTTCAAAACTTTACTCACTTCTATCATAGTCGGCCCCTTAAACCATCATTTTGCCGTTTTTTAAGCATAATTTGAAAACTACTTGGCAGAAAAATGTGAAATTTCGGATTTCCGTAAAGCAGGACGTAATAAATCTAAATCCATCAAAAAAATTGCATGTTGCAATTCATAATTTTTTCGAATATTAATTTCATAATTCATATCATAAAATTATAAAAAATACAAATTCAACGTATTTATGTTTGGGTATATTAATATTATTGTTACACAAAAAATTAGCTCATTAGGAGCATAATTTCAGGAGATATAAATAAAAATATGAAAATGTAATTTAACATTAGAAGTACTAAATTTTGAATGTCTATAATTCAAAAACTTATCATTCGAATGACTTGAAATTTGGTTTCTGGGCACATTTTGAACCGAAGATTTGAAATATCTCGTTAAATTTGGGTACTGCCATTGAAAAAAATGAAGTTTGGATTCGTTTAATATGTATATGGCCCCCTAAGAAAATTTTATACACACTATTTAAAAGTAGAATTTATTTCCAATCGTCCGGTGCCAGTAACTTTCGTCTACGATAATTTGTTGAGGAGTTAGTAGGGGGTGTTGACTTTTTTTTTTTTTTTTTTTCCCACGACTGTACATGGCAGTTGTTCATTTTTTTATTTTAAATATTACATATTTCTTTCGTTTTGATTTTACACTTAAATGTTGCATCAGATTTTAACAACAACGGATGGAGTTGTTTTCAATGGTCATTGCACATATATATTGAATAAAGTTTTTTTTATTACATTTGTAAATTTTATTAATTACAGAAAAAATCAACAATTATTTATAAGTTTCAAAATACAATATTATTTTTAAATCATTGTTTAACGTCTGATATATGATTTAAAATATATATATATATATTACGATTCATCAGACATTACAAGTAAAAATTGCATAAGTACATTTAATGCATTTAAAAATGCAAGCGTTTCGAACTAAATTTTAGCCTCTCATTAGTGCAATAAATAACATTCAAATGACCAGAAAACTATATATCTTGTTTACAGTTAATAATTATTAGCAGTTAAAATTAAAGAAAGTATAAAAATATCAATGCAATGATGTGTATTCAGGTGGAAGTGCACAAGATTTATTAATAGGCGAAGTTTGCTTACGAGTGAATACACCTTCCGGAAAAACTCTACTTTTAACGTTATTGCAACCGAATTTGATAAGTGTCATATTTGTGATATCTGGGATATGGTCGGAATCTAAAGAATGCTGTACAATTTTAGACTGCAGGCTTCCAGATTTGTAGGCACGTTTATGTTCGGCAAGGCGAATAGCGCAAGTACGACCAGTTTCGCCAATAAAAACCGAGTCGCAATCTTTACATGGGATACTGTAAATTGAACCGATTCTAGTAATAAAAGCTGCTATCAGATTCACCAATTTTTCAAGCAACCAACTTTTCAGCCGATTTTAACCCCACTTTTTCCAGTTCAAAGGGAGAAAAAGGTTACAATTGTCGTTGCTAAAGTTGGAGGAAAACCAATACTACTAGTACCAGCCGTCAATATTTATTGCCTTTTCGTAACAATCGCTTATCTCTGATTCGCTGAAATGTTGAAAGGTGGGAAGAAATGTTGCGGCTAGCGCAGACTTTTTTGAGATGCAGATAAAAAGTTGGGGATATTGCTGTTTGCTATCTTACTGGGTGTCGAGACAATATTTCGCGAAAAGTTGGAGGAAATCAGGAGTTGGCCCAAAAATTGCTCGAAAAGTTGGTGAATCTGATAGTAGCTAGGGGGGATTTTAGGTTTAGATTTACAAAGTAGATTTTTCAAAACATTTTGCGACCTCAATGATGTACTGATATTATGAGACTTCAAAAGACTAGAAATTTTTTCAGAAAGATATTTGTTGTTTGGTAGAGATACGTAAATAGTACTGCAGTTCATTGAGTATGAAATAATGTGCCTTTTAGGCTCTAAGGTCAAAATGCATATGCTAATACACCATTTATTTCAATTCTGACCATACAAAGGATGTTTTTTGCAATCCCCACCTAACATTGTCACTTGCTATTTATTGAACGTTATTTATTTTATTATTACTTATTTGTAAACTCACAAAACATAATATTTTGCTGTTTTTCGAATAAAAAATATTTATTAATAAGTTATAACTTGCATTTATTAATGACTGTGAGATGTATTTTGATGGATGTCATCCTGTCTTATTGAGTTAATGAAATGTTTATTGTATAGCTATAAAAGAGCCTGTAGTTTTAATTTGTTTATTTTATTAAATATATTTTATTCTGTTTTAAGTATATATTTGTACTGATTTAATAAAACAGTTCGTAAACGTCTGTAATTTTTAAATTTTATATTTTTTAAATACTCACTTTCATAGCGAAAATTTTTGTTCATGTATTAGGGGAATCGTCCCCCTACGAGTTACGCTAGCCAACCCCCGTTCAGACACCGCAGTTTATAAAAGCACGTTAATTTGATCGGCTTTAAAAAGATTTTGACAGATTGAATTATAATTTAAAAAACAGTGGCGATCTCCCTATAAACGGGTTTCTATTCATTTCTCATTGATTGGGGAATTTTAAGGAAAAATCAGCTGCTGTTAAACGATACTATGGCTGTTTTCCTCTTTTGATTAAATAAAACCAGTTAAACATTTCAAAATAAGCTAATATAAAATGAATTAAGTAAACAGAATTTTTGTCTCCCGGTATTTTTTAACAAAGCGAAAGGAAAGTTCTTTTAAATAAGAGATTATAAGCGGGCTCTCATGTCAAGCACACAAGTCGTATGTTTGTTGTTCAATAAGTAAATAAATAAATGAACGACATTTTAAATACATCGTTTTTAACAAAAATCCCAACAAAAATGGTTGAAAAGTTCATCTCGAAATATCAAATAAATGTCTCGCGCAATTTTAAATTTAAACTATTTTGCAATATTATTTTTTGTTCATTTTACGTAATAAGTGTAATGTGACGTAAATGTGACGTAATTTCTCCTATTTAAGACTTCTAACGCATGTTAATGAATTTATAATTTTACAAAATCCTTTCTCTGTTAAAATTCACGTGTAACTATGGTTTTTATGAAGTAATTTTCAATAAGTTCCTGCTTTTTATACATAATTATTTAATTCTTATTTGAAAGTTTTTTTTCTGTGTTTAATAGTCACGTGTAAATAAATTTTTAATTTGAAGCAAACATTATTGTTTGCGCTGTTTATACAGTTGGAAACAGGTTAAATTAGTATAATTTTCTAAAATAAGTGAAAAATATCTCTCGAAATGCTGAAAATTTGAATTTAAAATAGAAATAAAAGCTCAAAAAATGTGTCAAATTAAAAAAATAAATTCATTCTGCACACCGGGAAATTATAACGTATAAAATGATCTAAAAATGATTAAATTCCGATGTATAGTTTTTGCTCCTATAAAACTTTTTTAATGGAACGACTTTGTCCAAATTTAGCATTAAATATCTCTTAAAATAATTCTTCGATTTGAAAACTGTCTGCATCAGCGTGTTTATCAAACATTTCTCAATAACACCGCCGATTTTCATATTTTTGTATGCAATATTTTTCTTAATATTAACTGAGAAATACCTCCGGTCACAAAAAATTCAGAACAGCGGTGACAGCGTAAGTTGCTGTTTTTTAGAATAGAGAGAAATTTCTTTTAGTGCCAACTATTATGCTTGGCAACAATGTGGTTGGTACAACAAAATAATACCAACGTCTAATTACAACACTGGGTGTGCAGATAGATATTTAACAAAGTTTGTTACCAGATAGTAAAATTTAACTTAAATAAGGACAGAAGTTTGAAGAAATAGCTCTTTATTTAGTCAGAAAAGGAGAAAATACAAATAACAATTATAAATATTTATCCGCGTAAAATCCCTAGAAAAATTAGCCTTGTTAAAATTACTTTTTTTTTACGCTGCTTGCTCTTAGACTATATGTTTTTGCGGAATTTCCAACACTTCACGACTTTTTTCTTGTAGAGTTTTTTCACTAAAAACCGTGATTTTTCCATCGCTTTTTGTGTAAATAACACAAATATATATATATATATATATTATTTCCATGATAAATATATATAAGTAACGCGTACTATATAAAAAGAAAAGTATTTTAAAATACAAAAAAATAGCACTTCTAAAGCTGCACATGTACTACGAATAAAAAAATTTGAACTACTCCAAAATTTTTCGAACAACTGCACGCTTGCTATGAGTCACGTAGTCTTGCGAGAGCCGTAGTCTTGCGCAGTTAGATTTGTTGTGATTGCGCACGCATCCAGTTGAAATTCATCTTAAGATAGCCATCTTAAGATAGTCTTAAGATAGTCATCTTAAGATATTCACCTTTCTACAGGTGCAACGCGGTTTACGCTTTTTTTGTATCATAAATCAGTAAATGAATCTTCAGCGAGGCACCGCAAGTCCAGCTTTACTGACACTCGCGCTTAACATTCCCTATCATCTGGCAAGTAGAAAGTTCCACCAAAATCGTCTGTCCTTTTCAAAATATTTTTTCTAGGTATAAATATTATTCTGCCTCAATCTCAGCGGGCCTCAAATACTTTTTTTCGATAGTTATAAAATTCCACTTGAAACCACCTGGCACAGTTTTTGGTCACACTAAATAGTCTGGCTTTTATATTTTTTATTTCATTAAATACTAAATTTGAAGGTATTAAAATTTCAAAATGCCTCAAGGATTTTTTTTTTTTTTTTTTTTTTTTTTGCACGAAAGTTTTGGAAATTTAAAAAATCACGGGTTGGCTAAGTGCCACGATCCTTCAGCTTGACCTTCGATTTTGTATTCAGATATTACAAAAGTAGTGTTATACAAATTTTCAGGATGCCTCAAATACCTACCATAAAATGTTTAACACATTGTGTTGTTATTTATCTCGGACTATTTATTAAAATTCTAAATATCATAAAAATCTACTTGGAAAAACATTGAAGTCAAAAGGCTATTAAAATAGTGAAACAAAACAACAATTTAAAAATTGCATGATTCATAGTCCCAATGTTTTACGTTTCTTGTGTGCCTGTAAATGGATTGTAAAGTAATGCACGCCCTTTTGAGTAGTGCTCTGTTATAGTGTATATTGTGTGTGTGTGTGTATATATATACAGGGTGTTTCATAAAAGATGGGCAAAACTTTAAGAGGTGATAGTACACATCTAAACAAACAACTTTTATCAGATAATGCATTGTTGGAAATGAAACGCAAACATACTGGCGCATTTTGAAACTTGGTTCAATCAGCGGTTAAAACTCAATTCCTGTTGCAAGTTATGGGACACTAATAGCATACAAATGTGATATGGGGAAGAATAAGAACGCGTATGCAAAATTTCGCTTCGATTAATACACAAAAACCGCTGATCTGAGAGTGCAACTGTCAATCGTGGTAGGAATGTATCGCGTGATGTTACCCTTCACTAATAAGGAAAAGGCCGATATAAATTTTATCTACGAACCCCCAAAGGGAAAGGGATCAGAAGCTCAACGATTGTATGAAGAGCGGTTTCCCAACAGGCAGTTGCCACTTAATCGTTCTTTGTGGTTTTTTTTTTTTTTTTTTTTTTTTTTACCTCGTATAACAACTTGACCTTCGGCGCCCTCAAACACATTTGCGTTTCATTTCCAACCATGCATTCTTTGATGAAAGTTGTTTGTTTGGATGTGTATTATCACCTCTGAAAGTTTTGCCCATCTTTTATGAAACACCCGTATATATATAAAAACTTTCATTTCATTCTAAATAAACGGTCAAGCGCGAGTATTACTCGCGCTCAGAGGCTTCTATACAATAAATATATGAATTATTAACTGCATTATTAAAAAAAATGTTTGTAAACAAATAATAAGTCTTTTTAAAAAACTATATAACGCAGACTTGGGTATAGCTGTATATACTAGAAAAGTATGAGTGGGTATACCATAAAAGTTCAAAGAGATATGAAGCCTAAATAATATCAAATATTGCTATTGTGTATAACCCTTTTTACTTTCTTCTATCTTTACAAGAAGAAAGTATTGGATTCATGAAAATTTTCGAATTCCAGTTTTCGACGGATTTACACGTTTTAGGGGTCAGAGATTCCAAAAAACATGTTTTTACAAAATGTCTGTCTGTGACTCTGTCTGTCTGTCTGTCTGTCTGTGTGTATGTGACACAAATTTTGTGGGCGCTCTATCTCAAGAACTAATGCACGGAATTTAATAAAAAATTATATTCTGTTAGTCCCTAATACAAATTGAACCTGATTAGTTTTTGGTGTAAATCGCTCAACAGGTGGCGCTGCTATGCTGCATTTTGCACGATTTTTGCAATAGCTCTTTCTCACGAACTAATGCACGAATTTTGATCAAACTTCAGATTTTGTTAGTCCTTCATATGAAATGATGCTGATTACGTTTTGGTGTAAATCGCCTAACAGGTGGCGCTGTTATGATGAATTTTGCAGGATTTACACGGTTTTCCCAATAGCTCTATCTTAAAAACTAACGCACGGATTTTCATCAAACTTCAGATTCAGTTAGTCCTTGATATGACTTGAAACTGATTATGTGTTGGTGTAAATCGCCCAACAGGTGGCGCTTCTGTGCTGCCTTTTTCAGGATTGCCTCAATAGCTTTATCTATAGAACTAATGGACGAATTTTCATCTAACTTCAGATTTAGTTGTATGTTGACACAAGTTGTTGTTACTTAGGTTTTGGTGTTAATCACCCAATAGGTGGCACTGCTATGCAGGAATTTTCACGATTTTCGCTATAGCTCTATCTCAAAAACTAATGCACGGATTTTCTCCAAACTTCAGATTCAGTCAGACGTTGACATAAATTGTTGCTGATTAGGATTTGGTATAAATAAACCAATAGGTGGCGCTGCTAGGCAGCATTTTGCTGGATTTAGACGATTTCAGCGACAGTCATATCTCAAGAACTAATGCACGGAATTTCACATCTATAGAATCCTCATGAGATGCATAGATTGCCATTTAATTTTGGCAGTGTGATAGAGAATTTTGAAATATGAACATGTATGAGATAGAAGAAAGTTTTGGGATTGATACATCCGACTAGTTTTAATCTTATCCTAACCTGTTTATGATGAACTTAATTCGGTACTCACAATAAAACTAGTGCATATTTAAACTTCATTTGGCATTTCCTAAAACTAAATTCAGCGTCGTAATAATCTTTTCTTTTTACGGTTTAGCTAAAACAAAACCCTTGTTCAAAGTTTAAACTTGACATTGTTCTAAGCACGCTCCGAAAGGAGGTCACAAAGATGCAACTCCGCCTTGGTCCGTGCCGCGTTTTCCCATATAGGTTTATAATTAACTTTTAAAGACACGGGATGCGTATTGAGAGATCTACTCAATACAAACTAGTGACGAATCCCAAAGTATTTATGTGATTAATTATAATTAAATTAGTCGGTTTTTAACAATTTGACTTTTATTGCTTTGATGGTATATAGAGTACGCCGTCCCTGTCATTATGTTTGTATAAACCGTCCATGTCTTTAAGAGGGCTGGTCACTCAGATTCGGAATTCTCCTCCGTAATGTTAAGTCTATGGACTTTTGATGCATTCGTATATTTAAAATATCTTCTCGGGAAATTCATATTTTCAAAATCTTTTTTCTGTGTATTCTCCTTAAAGGATGTCTCTTTTTACTTTCTTCTATCTTTACAAGAAGAAAGTATTGGTTTCATGAAAATTTTCGAATTCCAGTTTTCGACGGATTTACACGTTTTATGAGTCAGAGATTCCAAAAAACATGTTTTTACAAAATGTCTGTCTGTGAGTCTGTCTATCTGTCTGTCTGTCTGTCTGTCCGTCTGTCTGTCTGTCTGTCCGTCCGTCTGTCTGTCTGTATGTGACACAAATTTTGTGGGCGCTCTATCTCAAGAACTAATGCACGAAATTTCATAAAACTTCATATTTAGTTAGACCATGATGTAAACTGGAAATGATTAGTTTTTGGTGAAAATCGCCCAACAGGTGGCGCTGCTATGCGGCATTTTTAACGATTTCTGCAATAGCTGTATCTCAAGAACTACTGCACGGATTTTCATAAAACTTCAGATTCAGTTAGTCCAGGATATAGTTTGGTGCTGATTACTTTTTTGTGAAAATCGCCCAACAGGTGGCGCTGGTATGCTGCATTGTTCATGATTATCGCAATAGCTCTAACTCAAGAAAAAATGCACGAATTTTCATCAAACTTCAGATTCAGTTAGTCCTTGATATAAATTAGTGCTGCTTAATTTTGGGTGCAAATCGCCCAACAGGTGGCGCTGCTGTGCTGCATTTTTCACGATTTCCACAAGAGGTGTATCTCAAGAACTATTGCACGGATTTTCATCAAACTTCAGATTTAGTTAGTGCTTGACATGAATTGATGTATAAATTAGAGCTGTTTAAATTTTGGTGTAAATCGCTCAACAGGTGGCGCTGCTGTGCTGCATTTTTCACGATTTCCACAAGAGCTGTATCTCAAGAACTATTGCACGGATTTTCATCAAACTTCAGATTTAGTTAGTCCTTGACACGAATTGATGTATAAATTAGTCCTGTTTAATTTTTGGTGCAAATCGCTCAACAGGTGGGGCTGCTATGCTGTATTTTTTGCGATTTCCGCAATAGCTTTATCTCAAGAACTAATGCTTGGATTTTCAACAAACTTGAGATTCAGGTATACCTTGATATCGTTTAGTGCTGTTTACTTTTGGTGTAAATCGCTCAACAGGTGGCGCTGCTATGCTACATTTTTTTCAGAATTTCCGCTATAGCTCTATCTCAAGAACTAATGCACGAATTTTCATCCAACTTCAAATTCAGATATACTTTTATATGAATTGGTGCTAAATAGTTGTTATTTCTTGTACTATTTAAATGATTTAATTGACGTGATTTATATAGAAGAAAGTTTTGTGATGGCCACAACATACTAGTTTTCTTAGTTTTCACAATATTTCTAAAATCTATGCAGAATTTAATATTTTATGCATTAAAAGCGGGCGAACTGTGAGTAAGATTTTAACGCTTCATATAAAATTACGTTTATACTTTAGAAATATTTTGAGAACTAAGATAAAACGAAACATCTTTTAAGAAGTGTACATAAAAAATAGAAGTTAAAAAAATTAATTTCCCGAGAAGATATTTTAAATATACGAATGCATCAAATGCCCATAGACATAACATTACGGAGGAGAATTCCGAATCTGAGTGACCAGCCCTCTTAAGTGTTAATATCTTGGCTAATTACTGACGATTTTTTTCGAAAATCATTATCAACAATGCTTTTATACTTCTGCTACGATAGGTATCTCCAGCTCTCCTCAACACATTAGATGAATGCGTGCAAATCGAAATATGTGTGTAACGGAAATATGCACTCTTTTAAAAAACAATGTGACCTAGGGTAATTCCTATAATTTTCCTGCAAGTTATAAATTAACATCTACTACCTCTAATTTTTTCACAATTTTAGATTCAGTAGATTCGGAAATAGAGGGAGGGGGGCGTATTTTTACACTACATTTTCGACGATATCTTTAAACATATGATGCCTAAAATTAAAATAAATGTATTTTTGATTTCAGCGTTACGAAAGCTTTAACCTGATACCCCACACGATATACAAAGAAAAGATTTTGTTTTCAAGTCACTTAATTAGCCTCTCTACATTTTCCCTAAATATATTTGTGAATAAACATTCTGTAAATATGTGGGTCAAAAGTCTTTATTACTTCCCACAAATTAGAACTTTCCACGTTCCATAGTTTACGAGTAAAATGGCTATGACAGACGGACAGACAGACACATGAGTGATCTTATAATTGTTCCGTTTTTACTTTTTAAGTGCGGAACCCTAAAAATGGAGGGAAAAAAAACATGCGATTCAAACAATTACCATACGTAAGTCGAAATGTATGAGAATTCGTTTGTGTGTCTCAGTAAAAATATACAAATACTACTCGCACTATTTTCAATAGAAAACATATTGTCGTAAATTTTTTAAATATATATAAATATCATTGCAATTGAACGATACTTATGATTCTGTGAAAGTAAAATTGCAGGAAAGCTTGACAGATGGACAGATAGATAAATTATATAATAGCTTTTGGAAAATTCTAAAGTTAATTATTTTTCGTAAAATTTATTACCTTAATTAAAATTTAATATTACAAGAAAATTTAAAATTATTAAGAAAAATATAAATTACTTTCTGTAGATATTTTAAAAAGCGAATTTATTTTTTCATAATAACTTTAGAAAATTAAGATATAAGCAATTTACAATTAAAATTAGTGTAAAATACAAATAAAATTGTTTTTATGAGCATATATGTAATATAAAATTATTTAACGTACTTTAAAATACCTCAAAAATACATTAAAAACCAAATTAGAATTCCAAAACGTTTTCGGCCAAATTCGCCAATTCCACGCGTTTCTTAAAAAAAAAAAAATATATATATATATTCAGAAATGTATCAGAAAGTACCTCTTTTTTATGAAAGAATTGTCTTATTCTGCAGCATGTTCCTCCAAAAAAAAAAAAAAATTATATCTAACAATTATAGTTGTTATAGGGGGCACAAAAAAGAATTCGATACATTAGGGTATACTACAGCAATTTATTTGAATTCCATTTTGATGATGTTTACTCGAACAAATTCAACGAAATTTATTTGATGTTAAAATTTGCATGAAAGTACAGATTATTTCGATAAACTAAAGGCGGGCAAAAGCAGTTGGGAAGTGTTTCATAATCTATACAACCAGCATCATTTTTCTTCATTGTTTTGTTCGTATATCAGCAGGAATGAACCTCAGATGGAAAACCAGCAATAATATTTCTTTTTCATTTGGAAATAATTTCTAATCATCTGTCTATAACATTTTAAAACGGAAACAAAATGATAAACATTTTTTTAACGTTATAAATTTTCAATATAAATTTTGTATGCATATATGAGGACGTGAGTTTAAAACCTCGCTTTATCCAGAAAACCAAATTAAAACACATTCTATTTCACTGTAAACCAAGATTTTACATTGCCAGAAATACACGATAAAACTTTTTTTTCTTCAGATTATAGTGTTTTTTTTTTTTTTATGCAGGTTTACCCCCTATAGAATAGATTCATAGAGGAAACTCGATTTTCTAAAGTTTAGATAAGGTGAGTTTTGAAACTCACGTCGTCATATATATCTATATAATTCGTGAGTTACATTCTAAATGTCGTCTACAGATTTCTAGATAAATAAAGCCGTATGATAGTTCGCGGCCACAATAAAAACTATACGTAGAAAGGAACATATATTCAGAATATCCAACTCTCGACGAGCGTAAAAATGTTTTAGCAATGTATATGTGTCCCCTCTACTGTGACACATCAAAATGACGTATGGGGGCATATATACAGGGGTCGGATATCCAACGTTTTCGCCAAAAGTAAAAGTCCTAGCATTGGATATCTGCCCCCTTGACATGTGTCCCCTTCTGCCGTGACGTCAAGATGACGTATGGGGGCATATGTACAGGGGTCGGATATCCAACTCTCTCGCCAAAAGTAAAAGTCCTAGCATTGGATATCTGCCCCCTTGATATGTGTCCCCTTTTGCTATGACGTAAAAATGACGTATGGGGGCATATATACAGGGGTCGGATATACACCCTCGACGAAAGGAAAATTCTGTAGGACTGGATATGTGACCGCTTCAACTGTGACGTCAAAATGACGTATGGGGGCATATATACAGGGGGTGGATATACAGCTCTTGAGAAAAATAAAATGCTCTGTATTGGATATGTGTCCCCTTCTGATATGGGGGCATATATACAGGGGTCGGATATACAATTCTCGAATAAAGTGAAATTGTGTAGCACTGGATATGTGTCCCCTTCTACTGTGACGTCAAAATTACGTATGGGGGCAGATATACAAGGGGTAGATATCAGGCACCTCGGAACAAACACAAGAACGTTCTTTCACGAAAAAAAGAAGAAAACTTTGAGAAATACAGTTTTTAATTTATAACACAATGGAATGCTGCTTTAGAATGCTTAAAAAAAAGCAGATCACTTTCATGTAGAGAAAAAAAATGCACGGGTGATGTCAAAGAATTCGGTCCCTCTTCCAGGTGCTTGTTTTGTTTGGGCCGAGTAAGAGCATTTAAATTTGAGCGATAACGTACATCATATTGCAAACTATTTTTACGGCATACTGCATCTCCATCTATTTCTTTCCTCCATGACTTTCTATAGAAATGGAATACTTTAGTTGCCACCATTACAGAAATGATTTTAAAAACTACAAAAAAAAAAAAAAAAGGAATATATCAAAAATAAATTGGGATGTAGTGTTCAAACAAATTGCATTGAAAAGTACTTTTTTACCCAATATGTCGTTCTTTACATCGTCGCGACGGTGTAAAAATTGAAGGTGTGCGATGTTTAGAAGTTAAGGGAACCGCGAAAGCCCTATCTACGACATGTTAAATACACCAAATTTATGTATCTTTTTCTCAGAAATGGTGAAAGATAGAGGTCTAGATTTTTTAGAGTAGTTAGAAGAACATGTTTTACGCATTTAAAGAGACCAGTTTCTTTCTATGTGAAACTGAAAATTAATTATTAATTATTTATTGAAAGTCATATTTAAATTTGCATTTTTGATAAGTGTTCACTGCCTAAAATAAATAATTCTCAACACATCATTAAATCCCTGTGTTAAAGTATACAATATAACATAATATAAGTATTAAAACGAAAAAAAGGAACACAAACATGAAAAATCCAAGTTTTGCGAAAAAGTCAAAGATTTAAATGGCCATTAGGCTGTGAAGTACTCTTAGAAAAGAATGAATAATTTCAACACTTATATATATATATATATATATATATGTGTGTGTGTGTGTGTGTGACACATCGTAGGAAAGATAAAAGTTTAAACTATTTAATGATATAAAAAAAAAGTAAAAATCGATTTCTTTTCCAAATTTTACCCGGTCTCCTTAAAGAAATTTCAGCAGATATTATCAGTATTTAACCATACAGTGATACATTTGCTTCGTTTTATAGCCGCTTATGTAACGGAACGTTAATTTTTAGGGACGACACTTTAATTGTTGCCCGGAAAAAATAGCATATCGGGGGCTAATAAAACATTTATAGCTATTGCTTTTTTGTTACTTTCTAGTTGTATCAACAGCATGTCAAAATGTATGCTAATTGCGCCATTTATTAACACTGACAGTGCAAAGCCTTTCCAATGAAAATTGTACCAAACAATGCGACTCATTATTTATTGAACGTTCATCATTTTTAACACTTTCCAACAAAGTTGAAAAGTGTTTATGCATTCGGTTTGTCTGGCCGTCTGGCCGTCAGTCCGTCTGTCCGCGCTCTAACTCTCGTAAATATACTCGGAATTTCATGAAATTAATAAAGGTTATTTAGGTCACCAAAGCATGTTTGTTATTGTACATGAAGTATGTAAGATTAATCGTTCATTTACAGGGACACTCAAAAGTATTCCATTACATTATGGTATATGGGGAAAAATCGTTTGCAGAGTATTTTAATGACATTATGTTATTTCAAATGCATTGAAACTGATATAAATCACTGAATTTCACTACGATCACGTTAGAACAGGACATTCATAGCATTTTTTATTCAATTACAGGGACACACAAAAGAAATGGGTTACAGTACAGTACTGTCTTTGAGTAATAATTGCTGGAGTGCACGGTTTAAAGTTCGGTATGCACTTTTAAATTTAATTAATGTTTTGCATCTTACTCGTTATATATAAATTCCATACCTCAAATACAGGGCTGCACAAAAGTACTCACGTACCGTTTTCCTTATTAGAGGAAATTGCTGAAGGTAAATTTTCAGCTGAAGTGCATGGAACTCTAAATTTTGGCTTGCATGTTGGCAATAGATTCAAATCTATAAATCATATACAGGGCTGCTGAAAAAATTCACATAATTTTGCGATTGCGGAATGGAACAGCTGAAATTGGGTTTTGAAATGTATTATGCGTTTCCATATGGTTGAATTAGACGTAATATTTTAATTTTTTTAACAGTGCAGTTTTGTTACATTATTCTGAATGTGTTGGAAAACGTTTCATAATCTATGCTTGACGCATGATTTTTTCTTACTTGTCTTATTATCATTTAATCCTATTCACGCAAAACAACGTAACTTGCTATTTGTTAAATAGTTTTTTCTTTTCAAATTAAATTATAACTTGTATTTTTCGCTGAGTTGAGATGGATCTCACCATTTTCACAAATAATTCCTCATTTACCCTGCAGTCTTAAGCAATATCTACAATAAAGTATTTATATGACGTCACTATTGCTGAATAATACACAAAAAAGAAAAAAAGAAACAAAAACAGATGTCACTAAAGAAACTCAACAACAACAACAAAAAAAATTGGCTACCTAATGATTCATATGCCTTCATTTTTTTGTAATATAGATAATTAAATTAAATATAGTTTATAATAGCTCCGTGTTGTATCAGAAATCATTCATGTATATTTTTTCAAAATAGCACGTATTTTAATTACATTATTTTTCAGTAATTATGAGGAAATGGCAACAAAAAGATATAATTACTATTTTCCAACTAATTTTTCTTTATTTGCTACAGAAATGGAGTATCTGAGTTGCCAAAATTGAACATATGGCGCTAAAAACTACAAAAGAATTAATATCTGAAAAATAAATGGAGATGCAGTTTTCAAACAAATTGCATTAAAAAGTACTTTTTCTCCACAATACAACGGTATAAAAATTGAAAATGTGCGATGCTTAGAAGTTTAAAAAATTGCAGTAGAGTATATTTAACAGTACAATGATACATCTGTTTTGTTTTACGGCTGGCTTATGCAACGGGACGTTATTTTTTGGAGACGACACTTTATTTTCTGGGAGAAAGCAATAGCATATCGGGGGCTAATAAATATTTTTGTGAGATGGCAGATACGAACATGGTCTAGTAAATTACAAATACTAAAGCAGGAATTCTGCTTTTCAGAATTTAGTGTCGCCCCCGACATCTCCATTACTTCATTTTCTTCTGGTGGACTGGTGGTTTCTATTATTATGAAACAGCCATTATAAATGAAGCGATTAGGTGAAGATGAAAGGCCAGTCGTAAAAAGTTAGAACTCTGATTTTCTGGTCAGAATGGGAAAAAAAATGGCCATAATTTTCTTTGAAAAAAAAAATTATGGCCATTTTTTCCCCCTATTTTCGTCTGCAGCCCTTTATTCTTATACTTATTCCAATTCTTTTGCGGAAGCAAGGTTCATAGGTCCCCAGCCACGTCCCGTGTAAAAGACACTCTAGCGAAAGACAGGTTTGAAAAAAAAAATAATCAAAAATTGAAACCGGACAAATTTAAAAGGGAAATTGTACAAATTAAAGACACCGAAAAGCTTGAGACCGTTAGCCTACAAAAGCCAGCTTACATAAATTTATTTTTTCGTGTAGAATATCTTCGAGAGTGCTGATTACCCTCATTAAAATATCGCAAATTAAATCTATCATACGACTTAGGCACAGAAATTTGATGCGATGTTACTTTTATGACGGGGAATTTTATTGTTTTATGAAAATAATTTAATTTTTAAGGGGTCCGGGGCTAAAAATTCTCAAAAAATGCAATTATTTTATTGGCTTTAAAAATACTAAGTTTTTAGCGTTAAATACCGCAAAGCGCATGCTTTTTATCTCCGTTAGATCCAGAGATATAACACCTTTTACTTTAAGAAGCGACGCATTAGCTACCCTCTGACGAGAACTTTAACTTCATTTATCCGAGAATGAATTTTTTCACGATTTGTCAACTTTAAAAGAATATATCTAAAGTTCTTTGCAAGATATACACTATATGGCCATTAATGAGCGTCAACTTTCAATTTTAGACATTTTGTCGAATATTTAGAAATATACTTGACAGATTCTTCTGGAATTTCAGGATTAAAAAGAACAGGTATGACCTCATATTTAGCAATGTCGAATTGATAAAAGGGGCATTTAAGGGGCCAACAAAAAATCAAAGAAAAAAATAATACTTGGGATCGTCCTGTAAAATAAAATGCACGAAATGATCTATCGCTACCGAATAGAAATAACCAGACATTGTGCAATATGTGTATTCTTTTGTGTAAGAATAGCACGTATATTAATAGAGATATAGCGATTTATTTAAAAAAATTAAAAAAATCTTGCATGTTTTTTGCTTATAACATGCAGGGTTTTCAATCAAATTTAACGACGGTTTCAGAAAAATTGACAAAATATAGTAGAAACAATATAGTGCAATTAGAATATAAATATATTAAATAATTTAGGAAATATTAGCAGTTGTATGAAATAATTTTTATATGCGCATGCGCGAACGATAACAAGGATTATTTTACATTATTTAATAGTCAACTCTATGGAGCAACTTATTAAAAAAAAATTAGTCAAATATCGTAAAAATTCAGGAAGATACCGGCGTTAGAGTGAGCAAATTTTTAGTTGTTCTCTAAAAGCAGCTGAATGATAAGGAATTTTCCACAAATTGTCATTTTTAATTAAATTTTTTTTTAATTTTCATTTTTTATTGATGTTTTAGTTCTTCTTCGATAACTACCAGAACGAGCCTATACCATGATCAAAAGAAGTATCAAAATCGAAGCATTTTTTCCAAATCTACTCGTTGATAGTCACTAAATACTAACTTTTTTTTCTGAAAGTCAGTTATTAAAAAATGACAATTTGTGTAAAATCCCTTATCATTCAGCTGCTTTTAGAGAGCAACTAAAAATTTGAATACTCTAACGCCGATATCTTTATGAATTTTTACGATATTTGACTGGATTTTTGTAAATAAGTTGCTCAATAGAGAGTTGACTATTAAATTATGTAAAATGATACTTGTTATCGTTCGCGCATGCGCATATAAAAATTATTTCATACAACTGCTCATATTTCGAAAATATTTAATATATTTATATTCCAATTGCACTATATTGTTTCTACTATATTTTGTCAATTTTTCTGAAACCGGCGTTAAATTTGGTTGAAAACCCTGCATGTTGTAAGCAAAAAACATGCAAAAATTATTTTTTTTATTTTTTTAAATAAATCTCTATATCTCTATTAATATACGTGCTATTCTTACACAAAAGAATAAACACATATTGCACAATGTCTGTTTATTTCTATTCGGTAGCGATAGATCATTTCGTGCATTTTATTTTCCAGGGTGATTCCAAGTATTATTATTTTTTTTGTTGTTGTTGGACCGCTAATTGCCCCCCTTAACAAATCGACATTGCTAAATATGAGGTCCTACCTGTTCTTTTTAATCCGGAAATTCTTGATTAATCTGTCAAGTATATTTCTAAATATTCGACAAAATGTCTAAAATTGAAAGTTGACGATCATTAATGGCCATACAGTGTATGTAAGAATTTTTTAACAGAGATTTTATGCTATATTTCCAACAAATTGTCTTCAGGATTTTTAATTTTGAGTGATAATTGTGAAACTGTGCTAATTACTGCAAAACTCACTCATAAAAAAATTTCATTTTTTTTACTTATTATTATTTTTTTTTATATAAAATTCCTAATCTATATTTTAAGAAATCCTGAAGACAAATTAAAATGACACATTTTTTGTATACAGAAGTGTAAAAATTTTGTAAATCGAGTTAGTACTTCCAGAGTTATGTCAAAAATTAAATATGTTTAAAATTTTACAATTTAAAATAAAAAAATATATTTAAAAATTTTCAGATTTTTTTACATGCAATATTCTTATTATATTAAAAGATATTTCAGAAAATAATTGCATAACAAAATCTCTATAAATAAAAAAATAGAATTTTGAGCCCCGAACCCCTTAAAATTTTGCGTAATACTCCGTATTTATTTTTAAACAATCAATATTTTTCAATTTCGTCGTGAGAAATGAAAAAACACTTCCGCTACTCTTAAGGTACAAAAAGAAAAGAAAAAAAATCTATTTTTTGCATCAAATAAAAGAACACACGGTCATTGAAAACCTAACTTCTTTGAAAACTTAGACAAGTATAGCTAAGTGGAAAACTCTTAATGAGCTTCTTTTGATAAGAAATATTTTATTTCAAGTTCACTTGAATGTTTTTTTTTTCCTTACGAATTACTTTTATTTGAATTTAGAACTATTTGAATGAAAATGAGCTTTATGTAGCAAACGTAAGATACTAGGAGCAGTAAGAGTTGTAAAAAAGAAAGAAAATGATAAAAAAAAGAATAAATATTTCATTTAACCTTTCAGGAGCAGAAGAATTCTGTTCGTAAAATGATGAAATAATTGAATGACACCAGTATATTCAAACGAATTTCTTAGAAAATAAAACCACGCTGTTATGCACTTTCATTAGAAAAGTAAAATGTTATTAAAATATTCTTGGTGCCATTTGCCAGTTTTGGAGTTACAATTAGGTGGCTAGTCACTGATCTTGAAAAGATTGACGCATATTTATATATACAGGGTGTCCTTGAATGTACTCACTGATTTAAAAATTCAATAACTTGCAAATGGTAACAGCTATTAAATAATTTTTTGTGGAAGGGTTATGTAAAATGTCGGGAGTTTTTTTAACACTATTTCTACCAAGAAGTGTCAAAAGACCACCTTTCGGATTTTAACTTAAAATCATTCTATAATATTTTATCATTTCTCCACAAATAATTTTTCGACTTTTTATACAATAGTTGTTAAATTAATTCAGCGATATCATTTTCCTCCAGCTCATCCGGTATCTAAAACGATGCGTATGGTATACCTATTTCTACCATGAGCTGTCTTTTGACACCTTAAGGATATCATAACTTCTTATTTCTAAGGATTTGATAATTTCTAATTTTAAACAGTTTTACATATCAACACGTGATCTTTTTGCTTGTTTTGGGGAACAACGGATTTCGAGCTTATTTTATCGACGATTTTTTTCAGAATTTTCAAGCTATGATTTTGAGACTTTTACAAAAGTTACTGTATATATTTAGCTAATACATTATGCATATTATATTTTGATTGCATTCCTGCATGCGCAGTGAAACATTTTTAGTTTTTCTTTCTAATTTGTTGACAGTCCCCTACGGGGTTTCAGGGAAAAATCTTCGCGGAAATATATGACCTATACTATATTCTTTGCACACCTGCAGTTTCAGGTTAATTCCTCTTGTGTTTTCCTAGATATTTAACAAAACGTCTAAAATAGCAAGTGCTCGGTCACTTTTGGCCATATAGTGTATCAACAACATTTTACAGCATCGTATCAATTATATTCAAATTAGAAAATCCGGAATTCAGTTGTAACGGAAAATACAGGAGTTACCTTATAACTTTGATATTCCCTTGCTTTCCGTCACGTTGCATTTTAGTGTAGATCATTACAGTGACTAGTTCTAAAAAATTAAATAACGCGTTTTATTCTCCAATTCTGGTAGTGAGTTCAATACACATGGATTTTGTTTTCTCTCATGTAAAAACTGTGGTACTGAATAACGAAAGAATTTTATTGCACTGCTGTTTTTATGATTATTGTTGTTATACAAAGATTGGATTTTTATACATGAGACTGAAAGTTTATTGAGTTAATAATATTAAAATGTTTGATTTTGTTTTTCCTGCTGATGTAAAACATGTTTGATAACATTTATGTATATTTATATTTTGTAGATTGTTGAATTAAGCTATAATTTATAACCTGATTAAATAATCTCTATTAAATACGCATCAATGTATTAATATATATATCACTCAAATTATCTATATTTAAGTGATAATTTGAAATCCCAAAAGTTTTGGCAATTATTTGCATGTCCAAACGCAAAAGTTTCAAAAGACACCTTTTGGTAGAAATAGGTATACTCAAAATTGTGGTAGAAATAGAGTTAACGGAGATTTCGGATTTTGGTTGAAAATATCAGCGATAGAGGAGGCGCTGTAAGCAATAGACGTTAAACCCAAGTCCGATTTATTGACCTCTTCTCCCAGTATTGGTGAGAAAGAAGGGAGTTAAATATATTTATTGAGTCCCTAAGAACAAGATTGCATGGGCAACTAAGAACAGCTCCATATATTTAACCTCCTTCTTTCGCATCAATACTGAGAGAAACAAAATATCGGGCCTGGATTTAGTGCCCATTGCTTGTAGAGTCATCCAGGGTTCTCGCTGTCACTCGCCATTACGCCAAATCGCGACAAAATGCCTCATTTGGCGAATAAACGAACAATAAAACTTGCCAAATTGCGAGTGCTCAATTTCTGCTCTTTGTGTGTGTGTGTACCAATGTAGTCAAGATTCTTATCTACGTTCCTGAACGATTGATGTCGCTTTAAATGTTCCATGCCATTTACATTGCTCTATACTGACTCACTAGAAATTCAGTTTAGCAACAGCCAAATATACAGAAAAGATTATGAAATAGGTATTTCTCTGTTGTCAGTTAATTATTATATATGCTCTGGCGTCGCTTCGCGACGGTTAAAACACAAACAAAATTACTCTCATGAAGCGCCATATGAGATAGGCACTTCTCTGTTGTCAGTTAATTATTATATACTCTCTGGCGTCTCGTCGTGTCGCGTCGGTTAAAACACAAACAAAATTACTCTCATGAAGCGCCATATGAGATAAGTATTTCTCTGCTGTCAGTTAATTATTATATATGCTCTGGCGTCGCGTCGGTTAAAACACAAATAAAATTACTCTCATGACGCGTCAAATAGAGAAAAGTTTTGCTGGAATGCGGCGTTGAAATTAGCCATTTACCATACTATTTATTAGTTGTATGCAAAGTATCATTCATTGGCCGGTGAATTTTTTCTGTCGGTTAGAGTTGAAATCTCGTAGATTTTTTTAGTGTATATTTTCACTATGGTAAATCAAAGATAGCTGTTTTGAAGTTTTATTTAGACTGCTAAAAAAATGTCTGAAACATTTACACATTTAGGAGACATTTAGAATGTACTTATTTTTAATAGTTTCTATAGCTGATAGTCAAATTTCTATTTGATAAGCAATTACAAAAAAAATAGGTTATTTTAGATTGAAAAAAGGTTAATAAGAGGTCAATAAGAGGTTAAAAATAAATATTTCAATGTTTCACGACGGATCTATTTTGTTAACATTTTTTTTCATTTGGCTACTGCTTTTTATTTCTTATTCACCAAATCGCTAATGTTGGTCAAAACCCAGCGAGAACCCTGGCGCCATCTACCGTTTCTATTTTTAACTCAAATCCGGAATCGCAGTAAAAAAACTCCTGACATTTTAAATAGCCCTCCAGTAAGAGTATTTTTAACAGCTGTCACCATTTGCAAGTTACAAAATTCAAAAATCATTAGTTTGTACGAATTATCCGAAATCTTAACAGTCTTTAAAAGTAACTGAATCCAGCCCTTTTTTAAAAAAGTTAAGTGAAAATATGCATATTTAGTAGTGAAAACATGAGACGAATCCAAGCGGGGCCGTGCCAAAATAGTCCGTGTTTTAGTTTTTTCATCGACAATTTCTGGGATTTTATTTTAAAAAAAAAAGCAATTTAACAAATTACAATGACCATTTGGAAAATGATTTTTTCGAAGACTAAAATTTAAGACATAAAAAATCGCACTGACTTGATCATACATTACGTACGCCATGAATTAAACATTTACATTCCTGGACCCATCATAAACAAATTAAAAAAAAAAATCAGTTTTACAATTTTTGGCACTGTAAATTTTTAAACTTCTACGGAGCTGGTCATACATTACGTAATCCATGGATTAAACATTAATATTCCTGGACCAATTTCAAATGAAATTTCATTCTTAAACTTCTAAACATCCCACACTATTACTTTTTACACCGTCGTATAGAGTAAAAAAAAACGAACTTTTAAATGCAATTTGTTTGAAAGCTGTATCTCAATTTGTTTCTGAGTTATTAATTTTTTTTGTAGTTTTTATTACTTTTTTCGCATAGTGGCAACAGAAGTATCCATCTCTGTTGAAAGTAAAGGGGAAATACTGGTTACTGTATAGACCAATCAGAAAACGAATAAAATGCGGATTCAACTAATAAAAAGCTTCAGATATGTTTTTGATTTCCTACCCTGACGAGGACAATAACCATTTTTCTAAATGGTTAAAAAAATTCAGCTGGTCCAAACGTCTCGAAATTTTTGTAGGTGATGTAAGTCTGGTTTGCCAAGATGCTCTAAAAAATTGTGGCAAAATACGGACGTTTAGTTACTTTTAGCATAAAAAAAAAGATCGTCTTCAGAAGTTACGAAGTGACCTGCACTCGCGATTTTTTTCGAAAGATTAAAATGCATATTTTTCAAAACAGTTTGCACTGTCGACGAAAAAAAGGTGCTATCTTTAAATGTGTATTTTTGTGAACCGTTATATTACTTCTGAAAGCCCTATGCATGCGTCGTCGAAAGGGACAAATAGTCAACAGCAAAAACGACCCTTAAAAAAAGAAAAAAAATTAGAAATCGTTTGAGCTGATTGCAAATGGGTATGCAAAACTGGTTATATGTTACAGGATGCTTCGGGGTAAAATTGATTCGGATTATTAATTGAAAAATGATTATTTTCCGTTTGAAACTCGAAAAAATAAAAACATTTCATTACAACTAATAATTTAAATGTTTTTTTTTAATTATTAAACTACTATAATTTTAAATTGAACCGCCGAAGAAAAAATGATCTTATTAACCATTTGGAAAAATGGTTATTGTCCTCGGCCAGGGTAGGAAATCAAAAACATATCTGAAGCGTTTTATTAGTTGAATCCCGCATTTTATTCGTTTTCTGAACCAAAGCAGGATACAAAGTTAGCGTCCTATCTTAAATGGGAGAGGTAGCCGCAAGATTAAAGAGGAGGTCACATCAATCAAGGTCGCCACATAGCGGGCGGGGTTGAACTACTGGAAGATGCCTAACTGCTTTTTTACTTCACACCACTAAAATTGTAAATTATTTCGCCTTGATTAATAGCAGAAAAGTCCTTGATTAGATAAGGTGAAGAAAACTTCGTGGTATCAAGACCATCTGGACCCCCCACCCATACCGCTACGCCACTGGTCACAATGTCATTTTAGTTTCGGGACAAATTTGCAGTAATATTTTCGTGGGATTAATTCCTTTTCTCCCCAAACTAAAATAACATTGTGGCTATTTTTTTATACATAACTTTATCAAAACAAACTGTAAAAAGATTATTTTACAATAAATCTGTTAAACAAGATTCATATTCCATGAGTGACTAGAGATTTAAAAAATATGCGCAGGTGGTAGATATTCTGTCATATATGACGTCACAATAAAATCCCGCGTATGGGATTATCAACCCCGTCCACAAGATGGCGCAGCTGCGTTAATTTACGCCCGATTCCAGCATTAAGTCTGTACGCTTGATATGTACTCAGTTTTGGTCTAAACTCAGAAATCGTTTGCGCTGATTGCAAATGGGTATGCAAAACTGGTTATGTGCTACAGGATGCTGGGGGGTAAAATCGATCCGGATTATTAATTGAAAAATGATTTTCTTCTGATTGAAAATTCGAAAAAATAAAAATATTTCATTACAACTAATATTTTAAATGTTTTTGTAATTATTAAATTACTATAATTTTAAAAGTAAGATTACGTAAATCATTATTACAATGTGTCCCTATTGTTCTTAAAATGTTTTAAAGTGTATTACATATTTCTGACAGTTTTTCGCGGTTAAAACCAGTTTATAGCAGTTTAAACCAGTTTATGGCGCTTCTCATGTTAAAAACTCATTCCTCAAAACTCAATTCATTTTTTAACTTAAAAATGATACTGTGAATGTAAATTGTTAATATTTTAACTATTCGGTTCTTTTTTGTCGAATATTTCAGAATATTTTGCTGTTATTTTTTAGTATCACTTCCTTTTTTAAACAAGTTGAAAATTGCTCGTCAAACGTGGCAAATCAGATGCGTTCGTACTATAACTAGTTTTATAATTATTTTTTGCACCGCATATTGTACTGAATGTATATATTTTTTAACTTCATAAGTGCATAGTCTGTAACATCATTAAAATGCACTTGCAATAATTTTTTTCCCCATTCCCAGTAATGTAACGGAAAACTTTTGACAGTCACTGTAATTAAACTATACATCCGATTTTCATAAAATTTAAAATGGCTCGACAAAATTTTGCAACAATTATATATTTAAAATTTCAGACCATTCGGAAGTCTGTAACATCATTAAAGTGCACTTGCAATAATTTTTTCCCATTGGCCGTAATGTAACGGAAAACTTTTGACTGTCCCTGTAATTAAACTATACATCCGATTTTCACAAAATTTGAAATGGCTCGACAAAATGTTGCAACAATCATATATTTAAAATTGCAGACCTTTCGGTTGGGTAGTTTTTGCTCTGTTATATGCGGACAGACAGACAGACGGACTGAACGACGACTATAGGTGCTTCGTATTTATATAATTACGAACGCACCTAAAAAGTTATTTTTTTCAGTTTTGACTTTCACGGCTGTAATTTGCAAATTTAATTTCAAGAAATGTGTTAAAAAAGGTAAAAAAAGAACATGTTAAATTGATTTTTATCACGTACTTAAATTTTGTTTTTGGAAATATTATACTTTCTTACAAAATTGAAATATTAAATTCGTTTTCTTTTGTAGTGAAATAAAAATGGAATAAAATGTGAAATAAAATCACAGTTTTGTCTGTTTTCTTAAATATTGCATCATTACAATTTGAATGTATTAAAAATGTTCCCAACATTATAAAAGTACATAATTTTACAAAAAGTTGATAAATATCAATTGGAATAGCTAGTAAATATCTCCTAAATACCCATATATGTTGGATGCATCTAGATGTTGTTGTTTTGACTATAGCGTTGCCAATGTAGGCATAAAATACTGCCCCAGCATTGGTTTGTTGCATTTTGCGAATGTTGCAAAAATGCGTACAAGAAATATTTCAGAATTTCATGGCCATTATATCGCGTGAAAGGCCAGTATTTCTAAAATCGTGGCATCTCTTTGATAATGTATCTAATGTAAAACAATAGCCAAGAATATTTTTATTCAGAATTTTTTTTCACGCTGGTCTTACTGTTTTCTCCCTTTTAAACAGAATAACGTCATAATTTTGATGTCAAAAACCTAACCCTGCGTTAATTCATTTTTGCTAGTGTGCATGTAAATTGATAAAAATTGAACTATTGAAAACCTGTACACCGTTCATTTTTGTCGAATATTTAAAAATATTTTTGTTTTTTATTTTTATTAACCATTTGCAAAAATGGTTATTGTCCTCGGTAAGGGTAAGAAATCAAAAAAATATCTGAAGCGTTTTATCAGTTGAATGCCGCATTTTATTCGTTTTCCGATTGGTCTATTCAGTAATCTGTATTTTCCCTTTATTTCAACAGAGATGGATACTTCTGTTGCCACTATGACAAAAGAGTAATAAAAACTACAAAAGAAAAAAATTAATATCTCAGAAACAAATCGAGATACAGCTTTCAAACAAATTGCATTTAAAAGTACATTTTTTTTTCGCATTACGACGGTGTAAAAAGTAATATTGTGGGATGTCTAGAAGTTTAAGAATGAAATTTCATTTAAAATTGGTCCAGGAATATTAATGTTTAATCCATAACGTACGTAATGTATGACCAGCTCCGTAGAAGTTTAAAAATTTACAGTACCGAAAAATGTAATCCATGGCGTACGTAATGTATGATCAACTCCCTGCGATTTTTTATGTCTTAAATTTTAGTTTTTGAAAAAATCATTCTCCAAATGGTCGTTTTAATTTGTTAAATTGAATTTTTATAAATTGTATGTTCTAGAATTTTATTTTTTGCCACAAGGCTTGATTAAAATCTAGATTGATGTATTTTATTTTTTATTACTGTTATTATAATTTTCATTTTTAGAAAGATATTTTTTCAGTTTTACCTTTCACTATAGTAATTTGAATTCCACAAATATGATTGTATTAGGGAAAACTTTTACGAGCAGAAAAATGAAAATTCCTTTACACAAAATGATTTTCTTTTGCTAGTCATGTAATGCTCTTTCTTTTAAATACATTTTTATGCTAATTTATAATTATTCATGTTTTCATATAAATTTAACTTCAGGAAATGTGTTAAAAAGGTAAAAATAACATGTTAAATAGATTTTTTTAGCAAGTACTAAATGTTGTTTGTGGAAAAATACTTTCATAGAAAAATGAAATACTATACGTATTCTCTTGTAGCGGAACAAAAATGGAATAAAAAATGAAATAAAATTATGTGTTTGTCTGTTTTCTTATTTACTGCAATATTACAATTGCAAGGCAATGAGTATAGTATTCATTCATTATCTTATCTTAAAAATTGTAAATTATAAAAGTAGAATAAGCAGAATATCAATATTGAAATTCCCAGCAGTAACATCTCCAAAACATCAAGTCTAAACCACCTCTCAGTTTTAAACACTGGACAATCAAAACTTCTACACAATTATTTTAAAGCAAGACCAATATGGCTTCACCAATAGAAGCGGGTAAGGGACAGCTATCGCCGCAAAATCAAGGAAAATCTAGCGAAACCAAAAAGCTGAGGAGATCGAACTCAACAGATAACCTCAATCCAGAAACACCAAAAGAGTTGTACAAAAGAAGGAATAGTAGGTACGATCTGACACACTCCCTGCCGTTTAACAATGACACAGAAGAGGAAGAGGATCAGAAAGAAGATGATGAAGAAGGAGAAGACAAGCGTCTGCTGAATAGAAGTATAAGGAACAAGACATTAAGTAGGAGGAAAAGTACATCAAAGCCAGATCTGACAGAAATTCCGAATTTCTCATTCGAAAAACTAGAAAAATTAAATATATACCATATCATGTTGATCTACGAAAAAATATCAAAGAAAAGGTTAAAAGGTAGTAAAAAAGAAGCGACAAGCTACTTGAACTATATAATAGATAGAGTGAGACTAAAACGAAGAAAAACAAATATATCAATCAGAATTAGAAGAACTAGAAGAAAGGGTAGAAGAACTGGAAGAAGGAATCAAGAATCGAGACCGGAAGCTAGAAAAATATGCTGAAAGACTGAGGACAGTGGTAGATGAATACAACCAACTAATTAGTAAATTAGAAGAAAGCGAAATGGAAGCAAACGAAAACAGAAAAACAGGAAATCTGGAAGAGAAAGACAAGGATGAAATTCAAACTTTGATGAAACAATTGGAAGAAAGTAAAGCCAGTATAAACTACCTGAAAGAAGAACTAGTCGTCGAAAGACAGAAAAGAGAAGAAACACTGAAAAAAATGGCTGAAAAAGATAAACAGATGAAAAAATCGGGGAATCAATTAATGGACCCGCAACAAAAAGACACCATACCTAAAAAAGAAAAGAATCAAGAAATAAGGGAGTTACAGGATAAATTAAGAAATGCAGAATTAGAGAAAAAGGAAATGAACGACCAACTAGAAGTGCAAGAAAGTGAACTAGACTTCGAAAGAAGCAAAGTAGAAGAATATAAGAAAAAAGAGCGAAAATACAACGAAAAAGACAAAGAAGTTAAAAAATTAAGAACCGAACTTGGCAACTTAAAACAAATTCAAGCTAACTATTCTGAAATGGAAAAACAACTGGAAGAAGAAAAAGTGAAAAACGCCAAAACAGCGGAGAAATTGCAAAAACAAACAAAAAAAAAACTATTAGAAACTAAAAACAACGAGATAATAAATAAAACAATAAAATAGAAAATTTACAAAAAGAATTAAAAAGTCAACAACAAACAAAATCAAAGAAAGCTGCACATCATCTCCAGGCCCAGTACAAAGACAAAGCCACACAAGTGAAAAAGCATCAGTTAAAGAAGAAACATCAAGATTCTCAGACAGATGCAAATACAGACAACTCCGGTTGGAACAAAGTTCCTTAGAAATAGAAAAACGAAAAATTGAGCTCTTAAAAGAAGAATTAAAACACAAACTGGAAATGGAAAATAAGAAAAATTCAACAGAAGAAAAACTAACTCCAGTAAACACATACCTTTCGGCACACGATCGGACCGCAGCCGGCAGTGTCGGTTAAGTGTCGCCATGGGCACAGTGGTTTCGGTGAAGTGTCGGAAGCATGTCGGCAACTGAAACTTAAGAATCTATGTTTTCGACTGCCAGTTACCGTAATTGATTCCCTTATGGTTATATATCGGCAAGCGACTTACACCAGCAAGTGACGCAGGACCGATATGTAATTTTTGATAGTGGCCCAATTAGATTTGCCAACATCGGTCCGAATTCGGAATTTTTAGTTTTAGCCGACATTTTTTTTTCTTAATTTTGTTTGAGTTTGAGTTTTGATAAGATATGTATATTTCATGTATTTCATATAAAATTCTAACAGTGATAAATAAAATAAAAAAAAAAAGTCAAAATTAGCCTATATTTATTTGTTTGAAAAAGTTGTTATTTAATTCATTTTAAAAAGGATTTTCAATTATTTGAATCATCAAGAGAGTTTTTTAAATCGCTCCTTAAAATTATTATTCATTATAAACTTAATCGCAGAAAAAAAAATTATAAATTAATTGAACTAATTTTCTAATTATATATTCATTTTAAAAGCAATAGCCATGTTTCTTATTTTATTTAAATTTCAAATCAGGGTTGGCAAGGTTTTGGACACAACGGTAAAAACCACGGTAAAATCCATGGTTTAAACCGTACTGTCCAAAACCCTTCTGTTTAAAACTGTCTTAAACTGTCCAAAACTATATTTTGTAGTAAAATTGTATTTATCAGAACAATGCTAAAAGTTTAAAAAAAATTGGCAAAAAGATTACAATACAAAAATACCAATTTAGTATTAACAACCTAATTACCCTACATTATACTACCTAACAATTTAGTAGTAACAACCTAATTGCCCTACGTAACAAAGTAATTACATTTAAAAGATATTAAATTTAATTATGTATCATAATTTTAATGTTATTCATTTAAATAATAGTAGTAGTTAATAGAAGTACTAACGTTTTTTATGAAGAATACATTCTGATTCTGTTACTTAAAATCCCGAGAGTTGTTACTGGAAATAATTGATAAATGGAGTTCAGGTTCAGCATACTGATTAAACCAGCTTACTGCTGGCAACTTTGTACATGTGTATATTAAGAAATAATATAAATAAAAATAATTGATTTTGTTTGATTATGAGACATTTAGATATTGACTATTATTATAACACTGTATTATATATATGACTATCATTATAACAACACTATTTAACTCTTAAGAAATAGAATGTTCACTAGAATTAGATTAAATTCATAATGAAAATACATATTTTAAAAAATAACTTCTAGATTTTAAATTAAATATTTGTGTTTTCTTTCATTACCCTATAATCTAGAAAAGATAATTTACAATGAAACATTATTTAAAAGAAATTTCTTTGTAACATTTTCTTGCACAAAAATTGAAACAAAAGCACTAGTGTTAAGCAAATCTCCCCTCCCTATACTACATGTGTGGTATTATAAAGAATTTCTTATTATTATAACTCAATTTTAACAGAAACAGAACTTTTTATGTTACACAGATATTGGAAAAATTTGAGCTTTTTTTCATTTACCAAAGAATTAAATGGAATGTTAGTAAAATATATTGTGAGATATTTATATTTATTCATATGTTTAATAAGTGTGCAGTGGTTACATGTGGAATGTTGTTTTTTTTTAAAGTTTTGGATACTTTAGTACAGTTTTGGACGCTTTAGTACAGTTTTGGACACTTTAGTACAGTTTTGGACAGTAAAACCCACATATCCTGTCCAAAACCCCAACCCTGTTTCAAATTATTGAAAAAGTGTTTAAAATTATTTTACAAGCTATAAAAATATAAGAAAAACTACCCAACTTTTTAGCATTAAAATTTAAAAGAAAGATCCAGAAATCTCTCACTTCAAAAAAGTTATTTACCCCCCCCCCCCCAAAAAAAAAAAAAAAAAGATAAATTAATATTTCTATTTTATTTGATGATTAAAAATTTTGATAAGTAAAAGAATGATTATTTTACATAATCACTAAAAATATATTCTACATTAAATCATCAAATGACAAAAAATGGACTCTTATTTTAATTAAAAGTGATTAATTACCAACTTATTTTTTTTTTATTAAAATTAGTTTTTCTATGTTACAAATGTATATTTCTCGAATTAACGTATTTAATTACATCATAATTCCTAAAGAGAAAATTGTATTCAGAGTAAAACCTCTGAAATTCACTTATTTTATTTAATAAGCATTCTTAAATTTATAAGAAAGATTCAGAAATATCCCCCATTTAAAAATTATCTTCCAAAAGAAAAAAAAAATATGTAAATTAATATTTTTATTTTATTTTTAAATGAAAAATATTGATAAGTAACAAATTAATATTGCCACATATTTATTAAATATATGTTCTATTTTAAATCATCAAAACGACATAAAATGATTTATTATTGTAATTAAAGTTATTAATTACCAACTTTTTATTTATTAAAATAAATTTTTCCATGTTAAAAAAATATATTTTATAAATTAACGCTACGCATGTAATTACATTATAATTCCTAATAAGAAAATTTGATTAACTGAACAAAACCTCTAAAAATATTTTTTAATACTCAATTATTCTTAAATTTATATATGTTCATAATTATTTTTAATTATATCTGTATCTTAATTATTCTTAAATTCGTTAGCTTTAACGAATTGGCTAAAATATTTATTTCATTCATTTAAATATTAAATTATTTTAAATACACGCGCATAAGACAATTATAAATAAATAAATAAATAAATAAATAAAATAAAAACACTTCAGATTTCTAATTTTTCCATCTACCGTTTACCTTCAACAACAAATTATTACGTATCGATATGTTTTCCCATTATTACCTCATATAATCCGCCATTGATCAAGTCGCGGTAGCCAAGTGGTTAAGGCGTCCACTTCCTGACCTTGGGTGCGTGGGATCAAACCCAGTCTCTTCCAGCGCCGAAACATGTTCCTTTCAAATATGCATTCCACAATGGCTCATAGATTGCGCCATCAAAACATATTTTTATTTTATTTTTATGCTGGTGTCGAGCTGCGGCCTGCATTCGTATGGATAGCTATCGGCGTGCGGTCGGCATAGTTTTCTGCCGATACCGGACCGGCTGCGTGCCTTATGAATCGGACCGCATTCGCGCGGCGTATCAAAATAGATACGGAACTGGTAGCGGCAACTGGTATCGTGCCAATACCGCCGGTAGTGGCAAGCGGCTGTCGGCCGATTGCTTACCGATAGCTCTGAGTTTGCTGGGACCTCATTAACAGGAATAATGGAAGAAACTAAACAGTTAACAGGCTTAAATCCAGAAATAGACAACCTCCAATCTCAACGAGACTCTCAAAGTCTAGGACCCAAATATTCAAACTCAGCAGTTATCATAAAGAACTTGGACAAAAACACAACGATTTCGAAACTACAAGAGTTACTTAACCCCTTGGGGACGAGCGACACGTATACGTGCCGCATGAACCGCTCAGAATCCTTGTTTTTCCTCACCAGTAAAATTCTACTGTAAAATTTACCATGTTTAATCAGCGCATTTTCGCAATTCAAGAAGACATAAATTTCTGCTTTTAAAAAACGGTGACAAAAGATTAAAAATTTCGTAAAAGGCTCCCGTCCCGAAGGGGTTAACAAAGAAGTTCTAAATACAGTAAAATTTCTCGTAACAGAGGCTCCATAATCGTCAAATTAAATATAGATGACAACACAGAAAAACTGCTAAAAATAATAGAAAAAGTGGAACAACTGAAGAATAAAACTGAAATATCATATAAAATGGAACATACTCTGAAAATAATCATCACCAGAGTCCCTAAATTCATGGATCATGATCAACTAATTGCAACCATTAAAAGTTACAACTCACAAAAATCAACAATCAGGACACATAAAATTTTAAAACGCTCCAACACAAGCATTTACCAGATAGTCCTAGAAATGGACCACGGCACAGCACATCTCCGACTATACAGGAGATTTATCAACATAGGATTCAATCAGTGCCGGATTTCGATTTACCGTCCAATCATACGCTGCAGCAGATGCCAACTCTTCGGCCACTCATCAACAAGCTGCAGAAGGGAAGAAATCTGTGTTTATTGTGCAGAGAGACATTTAACACTTAACTGCCCACATAAATCAAACCAGCAAAGTTAGCACTGTGCAAACTGTATAGATTCGGAGGGATACTTCCCTCATACAGCTGACCCTTCATCTTGCCCAACATTCAAACAACAGTTCTTTATTAGGAGTAAACTCTCAGCACAGAATCCAAAATTATTGGAGAACTTTCACTGACGTGAAATTATCAACACAAATTAACTTTAAAGATTCCTGTAAGGACTTCAACAAATTATCCTATAAACACTAAACAAAAAACAAACAAACAAACAAAAAAACATTATAAGTGACTATTTAAATGAGCAAAGCATAACCTGGTCTTCAAATTTGGTATCTCAAAAGAACTGAACTGAATCATTTCATGTAACTAAGAAATGGGTCACAGCAAATCCCCAAATAACTAAAAAAATTATCTTCAAGTAGTATTATTAGTGAAAGTTGTGGGTCACCTATAAACCCTCATACTATGTAAATAATCTTTAATTAAGTTGTGGGTCATCTATAAACCCTCAAATTATGTAATCACGTGACAACCTACATTTATTTTGAGTATTACCTTCAACGCTATCCTTAAAGTCTTGTACAATTTGGGCCCGCCCAGCACTGTGTAAATAATTCTAATCAAGTTGTGGGTCACCTAAAAACCCTTTTTTTTTTTTTTAGTTGTAATCAACAATTCCTCATAATATGTATGAATTATCATCTTACTACATTTTTGTGTAATACCTTTCATGCAATCCTTAAAATCTTGTACCAATTGGGCCCGCCCAGCATTAAGCAAAATTGGGTGGCTCGTGTGAAAAATTTGTAAAGTTCATTTTATTTAATTTTCAATAAGGGGGTCTTCCAACCGGCTGGGGATCTCGGGTCCGTCGTCGACTTGAGTACGCTGACGATTCCTGGAGACTAGGGTCTTCGCTGGATGGTGGATAGCACATTATAAAAATACTTCACTATAATAAATTGCATTTCACAAATAGATCGTATTAGAAAGAACTTTGAAGAGGAGAAAATGAAAATTCCTTTACACAAAATGATTTTCTTTTGCTAGTCATGTAATATACTCTTTTCAATGCTTTTTTATGCTAATTTATAATTATTCATGTTTTCATCTCATACAAATATAATTTCAGGAAATGTGTTACTAAGGTAATAATAACATGTTAAATAGATTCTTTTAGCACGTGCTTAATGCTTGTTTGTGACTTTCATAGAAGAATGAAATACTAAAGAATACTCTTGCAGCGGAGCAAAAATGGAATGAAAAATGAAATGAAATTATGTTTTTGTCTGTTTTCTTATTTAATGGAATATTACAATTTGAATGCAATGATACCATTATAGCACATTATAAAAATAATTTTTCAGATAGTTTTGTTAAATATCAATTTGAATATGTAGTAAATATCTCCTAAATACACATACAGTGAAACCTGTATGTGTACTTTTTGACAATTTTTGTATGTGTACTTCTGTTGACTTTTTATATATTTTAGTGTATCTTAAGTATAAGGTCCTGATAAATTAAAAAATTTATAACTCTCTCTGTAATTATCGTAATCACACTCATATTTTGTACGGTAAACGTAATCTTTAAAAAAGGAGGTACATTATAAGATTTTTTAACTGAACCCTTGAAATTTTAGTATAACCGAATATAAGGGCCCGAAAACCGCAAACACTTATAACTCGCAATCAAATTGTAGCACCCCATGCAAACTTTATATGGTAGAAGTAATCGTTTTCAGGAGTGGGGGAAGGGAGAGTTCTGTGGATTCTTTATAGAAGCTCCTCATATTTTAGTCTATCATAAATATAAAGTCCAGACAATTTAAAAATATTTATAAGTCGAGCTTTAATTTTCATATGCAAATGCCCATGCCAAAATGCACATATTCAATTGTATATAATTTGCACACTATGTGATTAATAATGAAAAAATCTGCAAATATTTTTACAAATCTTTATTTTATCCTATTATTTAACGGCGCATCAATTTTAAATGTATTCCATTTTACATATTTTTTAAAAAGGGGGTTCTTAACATGGAATTGTGATAAAAACACATTATTTTTTAAATTCTGCACCGGAACAGACTAGAACTTTCTATTTTATTTTAATAGTTATTTTAATTTACTATTTTTTGAAAAACTATTTAAAAGTTTGCATTAATCTTTTTACATGTAACAATAATATTACCGCTATTTCTACCAATGTCGAATGACAAGTTTAAAAATATTTTTAATTTTGAACCACTTCACCGTTTGCCCCGAGATAACTCGGGGATAAAAGCACTTTTTCCCCATACCTGTAGACGGTGAAGTGGTTTGCAACAATTACAAATCCTTTTTAATATATTTAAGACTTTTATATGCTTATTGCATTCAAAAACTACGAGCACAATAAACATAAATCAAAATTTTAAAATTTCTATTGTCATAAAATATTCTTTTCGTATTTAAAATTAATTCTGTATTTCAAATATTTCTTTGTTATTTATTTGACTTATATACTTAGAATTAAAGCAGCCTACATGTTTTAATATGACAAATAAAAAATAAAAATGAAAATACAAAAAAAAAAAAAATAACATAAAATCTCAAAATAATAATGTATAGTGAATCACTTTTACGTAAAATTTCACTTTAAATTAAGAAATTTTATAAATATATCACAATGAAGAAATTTGGAAATTTAGAAAACATATTTGGCTTTTCTGGATATCTATATGTTATTCATTCAAAAGAATATTATACATGTATATATATATATGTCAACTGCAGATGTCCTGGCTTCCCCGATTTGATTATGCTAAATAAAGATCCAGATAGAAGAATTATTCTACTCGCGCTCTCTTTGTTCTAGTCAGCCGGCGCTTTTTTGTGGCCACACGGCATTTTTCATCATTAATGGCTTAAAAAAACTGGGACGACATGCAGTGGCGTAGCCAGGATTTCGTTTCGGGGGGGGGGGGGGGAGGGTCCAGAATTTTCCCTTCATGTTATATATATAGTAAAACCTGTCAAGATGAAATTGTAAATATTGATGAAAAATTCCGTTTTACACAAGTTTCCGTGTTATTTGGTGTATTTGTATAGTATTCTTTTCCGTAGCACTATGGAACATTTATGTTTAAGACAGAACTCTGTTATAGGCAGGTTCCATTTTTAAAAGTTTTGTGTATTTATATAAATATACTTATTTATATCATATGAATAGAATAAAACTTGTCAAAATAGTAATTGTCTATAACAGAATCCTGTCTTTAACGTAAGCGTTACATGGTCTTAATATGAATTGCGATACAATTAAATTTGCTGAAAACCTGTCTGAAAAGGGGATTTTCACCCTTCTTTAGTGAAGCATAGTGAAACCTGTGAAAGCGGTATCTTTCTATAACGGAATCCTGTCTCAAACGGAAGAATTTAAGAATCCCTGCGAAACGAACACTAGATCTTATTGATGTAGTGTATCTTAGAAGTATAATTAATTACACTTCTTTACATGGAAGCCTGTCTAAAATGGAGCTTTTTACCAGTCCTTGGAATCTTGTCTTGACTGTGTATATATGATAGAAGTATTTCGAGTAACTTTAAGAATTTAGGTATATCCTTATTTAATTTCTTAATTTAAAAAAAAGCATGGATAAAATATATAAGGCCAATTTCTATAACTGCAACTAATAATACATTTAAGTTACATTAATATTTACCAGTGAAAAAGATTAACTTATGATGTAAAAATCTGAGCGCATACTGAAGAGTTAAATTTAATTAACCCATTCGTTGTCATTCACGAGTATACTCGTGGCTTTAATTTATTGATTACTTTGTCACCACTATTTTAGAATTAAAAAAAAATGCCTCATTTATTGGCAGAAATTTCGCTGTATTAGTAAAGCGAAATTTATCTTTCTGAATTTGTGCTGGCAAACGACCTTCAACAAAAAATTTGAAAATTCTTAGTTTTGGCAGCGAATGGGTTAAATCAAGTTTCATATTACATAACATTTGCCTACAATAAAGTTAGGGTCAAGTGGTTAAGTGTAAAACAGCAATTTTCATGTTTAATTTCTTGCCATTGAATTACGAATTTGTGCTGTAATAGATATTGGATAATGATTTCACATAAGTGTCAATCGCATGAGCCGTTCATGCGATCCGCCGCGCTCCCCATGGAAATTTTTGAGGTAACCCAGATAGCATGAACATTAGCAGAAAGTTTGATTTTTTCTGATATTATCTTGCCGTGACAAATTTGAATTGAGAAATTCGCAGCAAATCTCCCGCAAGGTATACCATTCACCCACTTGCATGAGTAGTTTGTTGTGAAACAGATGGCAAGACTGTCTTTAATTCACGAAAGCAAAAAATCTCTCTGTTGAGAGACTCAACAACAATGAGAATCAGCACATACGCAGAAATTGCAGAAATTTTATTCGGTAGGCACCGTTTTTTCTAAACGCTATACTTATTAAATACCAAAAAATGCTCGAAATGAAAAGTACAAATATTACCTAAACTTGTTTATGGTGATAAAACCTATGCATGCGCCTTCTGACGGCGCTTTCGCATCAATAGACCTGATCAGGTCTATTGACCCTTTCGAAGGGGTTAAACTTATAGTGTGATATGGAAAGATTACTACTTTGCAGTAAGTTTGCAGTATTTTTGTTTACTTGTTTGCCGTTATTTTGCAATAAATTTGATACAGCATGAATTTAACTTGCACGACAAGTTGAAAACACTCATAGTTATACTGTTAAGTAAAAAAAAAAAAATTAAAAAATTGAATTGTTTTTATTAAACGTATTTATCAATTCAAAATTATTTTAATTATTAATTGTTTAGGTAACTAATTTATCAATTGCTTGTTTAAAAACTATTACATGAACTATATAATAGTTTTTATAGGGTAAATGCAAATGTATATTTTTTTAATTTTCGGTTATTATAACGTTATTAACTTCATTAGGATGTATAAAAGTGATAAGGGTTCTGAAGATAAACATGTTGTTTATTCATTTATTAGTTAGCTTATAATATTATTTTTGCTCTTTAATTATAATTAATTAATAATTTCTTACTTTTTGCGAATTGTAAATTATAACTGTACTTAAAAAATTAAAATCTGCATAATATCACCTAACACTGTTAAAAGGTATTTTTACGTATTTGCAAAATGTTGCATTATTATTATTATTATTATTATTATTTTTATGTTTAATTAATTAATTAATTATTACTTAGACTTTATGTTTCTGACTGATTTTTCTAAAAATTCCTATATTATTTTTTGGAAATTATAAATTAAAACTTTTGAATAAAAACTTTAAGTGCTATTAATAATTGCTACTAATAATTGCTATTAATTAATTCTCAAAAAAGTTAGGAATGTTAGTATAAAAATTAAATTAATATTTTATTAAATATATTTTTTATTTAATGTATCCTTAATTTATTAAATTAATAACATTATTAATATACATTACATTTTTTTACTTTAAAATAAACTCAATACATAATACATTTTATATTCAATTTATCATATAGTAGATATAAACTGAAATTTATCTTTTACATGTTTATTTATTTTATATTTAAAGTCACCGAAATTTAAAACTATTAATATAATTAATAATAAAACTGAAATAAAAAATTATTAATTTTTTTTCTGGGAAAGTGGGAGGAAAAGGGTAATATTAAAAATCAATAAATAAACGACAAATACAAACAAGTTGGAAATTGCTCGTCAAACGTGGCAAATGAGGTGCGTTCGTACTATAACTAGTTTTATAATTATTTTTTGCACCCCATATTGTACTGAATGTATATATTTTTTTTTTTTTTGCACTTCATGAGTGCATAGCCTGTGACATCATTAAAATGCACTTGCAATAATTTTTTCCCATTCCCCGTAATGTAACGCAAAACTTTTGACTGTCTCTGTAATTAAACTATACACCGATTTTCATAAAATTTCAAATGGCTCGACAAAATTTTGTAACAATTATATATTTAAAATTTCAGACCACTCGGAAGGCTGTAACATCATTAAAATGCACTTGCAATAATTTTTTCCCATTGGCCGTAATGTAAAGAAAAACTTTTGACAGTCCCTGTAATTAAACTATGCATCCGATATCCATAAAATTTGAAATGGCTCGACAAAATTATGCAACAATCATATATTTAAAATTTCAAACCATTCGGTTGGGTTGTTTTTGCTCTGTTATATGCGGAAACAGACGGGCAGACGGACGGACTGAACGACGACTATAGGTGCTACGTATTTATATAATTACGAACGCACCTAAAAACCTTAGTTTTGTCAGTTAAAAATTGGAAATAAAAGTAATTAAAATAATACTTACACTATTACATAAAATAAAAGAATAATCATCTGATTACAAAGAAATAGGCCCAGTTTCAATAAAATTAGTTCACAAAAATCGTCTGCAATGGGTGAGAAGACTATTAAAAATGCAACCAATAATTATTTTTTTTTAAATGAAGCGGTGGGTGGAGTTTTCTGACAACAAAATATTTTTCCTGGCACACCTAATTACCAAATCACTATTGTTTTCCCAATGTTTATAATGGTAAAGTAACTTATGAAAACAAAATTATAACTTTGTATTATAAAAGTAATAAGAAAAATTAAATATTTTTGCTTCAATAAATATATCTCATTTCTGAATTATTAAAGGAGAGGATGTAGAAGAATGATCTGAGGAAATATTTACCTACAATAGCTTATAAGTGTCCAATTGAATTATTGAAGACATTTATTATTAATCTAATTGTAAGAAGGAGAAAAAATAAGAACAGTTTTTTAAATTATTTAATTAATGATGATAATTTAAAGGTTCTAAAAAACGTATGAAAACAACCAAAAAATCATCTATGGCAGTTTATAGTATATATAAAATACCTAATATTAATAACAAATAATACAGCTTAAAAAATCCATTTTGTTAAATAATAATAATAATAAAAAGACAATGTCCCCTGTAAAATTATATCACATTGTTCAATCAAACAAATTTTCAGCTCGCTGTGATTTCATTATCACGAGTTATAAAACTTTAAATTTATCGGACTGTTATATTCAGCTTTTTTTTTAAATTTGGGAGGTGGGGGTGTTAAAAAAATTAAAAAAGGTCCTAAATAATGTTTAAATTACAGCGTTTGGCGGCCCACGACAATTAGAATACGAGTTATAAGGTGGTGGGCACCGAAATGACAAGGGACCGAAATGGCTAAGGACCGAAATGGCCAGGGACCGAAATGGCTGGGGACCGAAATGGCCAGGGACCGAAATGTCTCGGGAGCGAAATGGCCAGGGACCGAAATGTCTCGGGACCGAAATGGCCAGGGACCGAAATGTCTCCGGACCGAAATGGCCAGGGACCGAAATGTCTCGGGACCGAAATGGCCAGGGACCGAAATGTCTCCGGACCGAAATGGCCAGGGACCGAAATGTCTCGGGACCGAAATGGCCAGGGACCGAAATGTCTCGGGACCGAAATGTCGGGACCGAAATGGCGGGACCGAAGTGTCGGGACCGAAATGTCGTGTACCCTTAATTGTTACCTTGTTCAACAATTAAAATCTAGATTTAAACATGACCTCCATTAAGAGGTCACCTCTCGGAGCGACCAATTTTTATTGGAACGGAACGTGGTCGCTTTAGGGAGGTTTTACTGTACATGTTGGATGCACCTAGATGTTGATGTGTTCAATATAGCTTTGCCAACATTGGCACGAAATATTACCCCAGCATTAAGATGGTGCATTTTGCCAATATTGCAAAAATGTGGACAGATAATTCGTCACTTCATTGTCGTTATTTTACATGCAAGTCCTATATTTCTAATAATAAAATGTTAAATTTAAAAAATCAAAAAACCCGACTGCGTAAAAAGCGAACTAATTAATTATTTCTCATCAATGTGAAACTATTTTTTATATTACTTACCTATTTTTTTTTATTTACTTGTATTGATGAGTTTTAAGTTCTGTTTAATTGTTAGTTCCTATCTATAAACACTGTTTTGATGAGGCCTATAGATGTCTATAATGGTTAGAGTTGCAGCAAAGCTAGAGATCGCACCTACACAACTTCCAGGTTGTGTAATATTTAAACGGAGCTTCTGACTGTAAAATAGTCAACGAAACATCGTCTTCATTTTGAAAGACCTATCCAATGATATGCCACTCAATATGTTGCGTAAAAAAATGTTTTCGTGTCTACCGCCATTTTGTATTTTACAGCCGCCATTTTGAATGTATAAAAACAAAAACTAGCCTATAACCATCGGATGGTTAAGAGAAATCGATAGAGACCTCATTCATTAAAATCCATCCAGCCGTTGGGATGTTTCGAGGGTATAAAGAAATCCACATACCGAGATATGCGTGAGACACATAACCCTTCTGTGGAGTCAGGTAAAAAGTCTCTCATCTCTTTGAAAATATATCTAACGTAAAGCAATATGTAAAAAATAATTTTATTCAGAGTTTTATTTTCTGGCAATTTTCACTATTTTAATTTTTTTAAAACAGAATGACAAGTATTTTTTAAGAAAAGTAAATAAAAACGACATAAAGGAACTGTTTCTTATTTTATTGCAAGACATTTGGCATATTTAGTCAGAGTGGTTTGGCGCAACAATGCAATTATAGTATTTTCTATATTAGCGGCGATAGTAGGGAATGCATTTTTAATTATGATATGCGCTTTTAAGTTTCACTATATTTATGCACACTATATGGTGTGTGTAAATGTTATAGTTGATATATAGGGCTACGCAAAAGAATTCGTAAAGGTTACTGAGTATGACCGTAAATTGCTCAAAGGTGGGCTTAAATTGTGTTATGCTGAACTGCATGTAGTTTTCTATGAAATGTTTGTAGAATATAGATAAAATGATATACAGGGCCACGCAAAGGTTTGGATACATGGCCGCCTATAGACGATAAATTCTGGAAATGCAATTTCAGTAGTTTTAAGAGTGATTTAGTTTGAATTAAAGTTTAGCTAAATAGTGGCGTGTAATAAAGGTGCTAGGTAAACAACAGGGCTGTACAAAAGTATTGAAGTATGTTTCCATCTATTAGTCTAAATTGTTGAAAGAGAAATTTCAACCTGTTATGCGTTTTCTTGATAAACTAAATTTTCTATTATATAGTACATATATCAGCCTACACATCAAATACACGGCTGTTCAGAAGAATTGGAATAAATATTTGGCTATGGATGGTAACTGCTGAAATCAGTTTTTTAAATGTTTAGTTAGTTACCCTATTTACCTTATTTCCCTAAATAACGAAGTTTTGTTAAAGCTTTCAGGGAGTGTTGGAAAATGTTTCATAATCTATGCCGTACGCATGATTTTTCTTTCTTGTTTTTAATGAAAGACGAAAACAGCCATTGTATCTCTTAGCAGCGGCTGATTTCGTCTTAAAAATCTCCAATCAAAGGAAAATGAATGAAAACCTGTTTACAGGGAGACCGTTTTTAGGGTTTCGTTCATCTGACGAAACCCTATTCGTCTCACTCCTTTGTCTGTCTGTCTGTTCGTCTGTCCGTCACAGAGCCCGTTCTCAGAAACTATACATGTTAGAGATTTGAAATTTTGGGTACTTATAGCTGAACACCTCACATCAAACAACAAATCCTAAAATTTTGAAAAAGTTGGTAATTAACTGAATTACGGGCTAATTAACTTCTAAAATTAACCAATCCACCTTTTTAACGCAGATTCAAATGAACTTTCTCCAAATCATCCGTGTTTCTCCTAAGGGTTGCCAGTAAAAACAGCCGATGCATGGTTACCACGGAGGAAATTAAGCCGAAAAATGAAGTGGGCATTTTAAATCGAAATCGCATATCAGAAAATATTGGTCCGAGAAATTTGTAAATGAAATAGACAGACGCAGAAAAAAATCTACTTTCATTTGGTTCATCAGTTCACATTTCTGCGATGTGTATAAGTTAAAATATCCACTAAAAATCGATCGATAAAAATTTATTTTCTTTAATTGGAAAGACAAGGAAAAAAGATTTCGATTCAAAAGATTTCAAAGCAGGTAGACATGACGACGCTGCGGTTTTTCTTAATAGCATATTTTAATACGGAATTTTAACTTTTTAAATATTAAATTTTTTGATTAAATTTTATGGCACCCCGATGTCAAATTTCTCGCTGATTTTATTGATACCTATTTCTAAGTCCTATCTTAATTACAAGTTGAAATATTAATTATTATTTAATTAATCGGTTTAACTCGCAGAAGAATAAATGTCGGTAACTCCCACATGTGTATTTTAAACAATTCTTTCTAAGTGAGCCCCTAATTATGTTGGAGACATGAAATTTCGGGTACTTATGGCTGGACACCTCACATCAAACAACAAGTGACAAAATTTTGGAAAAAGTTGTACATTTAACCCTTTGGGCTCCCACATGTGTATTTGAAACAATTATTTCTAAGTGAGCCTCTAATTAAGTTGGAAACGTGAAATTTTGCATTTTTATAGCTGAACACCTCACATCAAACGAAAAATCATAAAATTTTGAAAATGCCGTACGTTTAACCCTTTGGGCTCCCACATGTGTATTTTAAACAATTCTTTCTAAGTGAGCCCCTATTTAGGTTGGAGGCGTGAAATTTTGCATACTTATAGCTCAACATCCCAGATTACACGTCAAATAATAAATTTTGAAAAAGTTTTATGTTTAACCCTTTCAACTCCAGCTCGTGTATTTTAAGCAATTCTTTCTAACTGAGCCCCTAATTAAATTGGACATTTTAAATTTTGCATACTTATAGCAGAACACCTGAGGCCAAGCGACAAATCATAAAATCTTGAAAATGTCTTACGTTTAACCCTTTGAGCTACCACATATGTATTTGAAGCAGTTCTTTCTAAGAGAGCCCCTAATTAAGTTGGAGACATGAAATTTTGCATACGTATAGCTGAATACCTGAGACCACACGACAAATCATAAAATCTTCAAAAAGTCTTATATTATTTACCTCTCCGGGCTCTAGCTTGTGTATTTTAAGTAATTTTTCTAACATCCGCCCTTTTAACCAGGGGAGAAATTTTCCAACTTTTGCCGACACCCCTTTGACCCTTCTTTCATATTGTGCACCATAGCCTTACATATTTTAGTTCCATTTTTTTTACCGCCAGGTGCGCCTACTGATCTCAGGTGCTATGGGCCCAATCCCCTCGACTAATATATCTGCGGATAGTATGTAACACGGGATTTCGTTCGGATAGATGTTTGTTTAGAATCGAGTGCGCCCCCTGGTTGCGAAATGTGGAAGTAAGAGATTTTCAAAAAGATAAAGTGTTTTGAAAGGAATATTAAACGAAACCCTCTGTGCGATCTGTTATCACACTTACCCACTTGTTTTAAATTATAATTCAAACTTTTTAAGGCCGATGAAATTAGCATGCTTTTAGAATCTGGGATGTCTGAACAGGGGTTGGCGAGCGTAGCTCGTAGGGGGAAGAGCTCCCTAGTATTATAACTAAAAGATATTGTGTTTTATATAACCTATTATAGGATTTTATATAAATGCCGAAAGTGAACATTACATATAACATATAAATATTTTCACAAATATGTGTAAAATACATACAACTCATTTAAAAGCGTTTTTCGGGGCGGAGCTACTCAAGCTTGACATTTCATGCATTCGACATTTTTTATTCTTGTTTGAATAATACTAGTACTAGTATGTATTACTGTAACTATGGATATATTATTGAAATAAAACATTAAAAATTGTTTTCCACTCCACTTTTATGTTTTATATGAACAATAAACAGGTTTTTTTTTTAATTTCTAAATGTTCATGGTTCTCTTCTTCCACTTTTCTTATACCTGATATTTGTTGTAATATCATAAATTATACAAATCTTGTGATGTTGGAAAATGTAAATTTGGAGTCTTTACATATCTGAAAACATTTTTTGGAGTTCAAACTTTTCCTAACTATAATACTTTTTTTTTATAATGAATTATTTTAGATAATATTTATCAAATGGTGCAAAGTTACTCTAAATGGCTGGGTAACCTTGAACCAGGATAAAAATTCATTTTTTATAGCTTTTATCATTATTATTCCTTAATTTTTGATAGTCATACAATAATTTAGGATCCTTTCTTCTCTTTGATGCCCCTAGCTGCAACAATAAGTCTTAAAATAAGAGTGTGGCATATGAAAATAGAGAAAATGTGGATCAAAGTTATCCTGAATGACTGTACTATTCTAAAACAGCAGTGATAGTTATTCATATACGTTGGATATAATCTACTGTATTGGTTAAATAAGTCAAGTTCTGTATAAATATAAACAAAAGAAAAAGAAATAGTGAAAAATATGTTAAATTTAATTTGTACAAGAAAAAAAAAAGTAAAATTATATAGCGATGCGACAACATCGTATTTAAGAAATTCTACCTTTTTACCTGTCATGTTTGGTTTAGTGTTAAAGTCATTTACAATATTTCAGGAAACGAAATGACCATGTTATCCTAGTGCAGAGTCGGCAAACCTATCAACATCCGCGTGCCAATTTTTTCCAAAAGATACTTTACATGATTATGACGTGCCAACAAATTTAGCAAATCAATATAGCAAAGTTGAAATAATGTTTTTAGGATTTAAATTATATGAGTAACATTTTGTAATATACTTGAGTATTTAAAAAATATCCTATTAATCTTGTTGCGTCTTAGATGCCAAATATATCAAGTCAGCTTCGTATTTCAGTTTTTCTTTAAGAGAATGTGAGTTTAATTGGAGCGATCTGACAACAGATTTCTACTTAGGCTTTTCATACTTTTCGTTTACGAAAAAGATATAGCAGAAAAAATATGAAAATTGCTTTTTAAAAAAAAAAATTCTTTTCGGAGTTGTTTTCGAAATTCCAAGTTATCATAATTTCACAATCGGCAATTTTGCTTATGAACGTTATTTTCCGACTATTTCTTAATTTTTTTGTTGATCTCAAAAAATTTTGAGCAAATATTAGACTAGAATAGGATTCATAAAGTTGCTTTTCAGTTTAATAAATCTGTATGATAGAGACAGCCAACCTAATTTAGAAAAACTCACTAAGCCTAAATTCAAAATAGTGAAATTTGTGCATTTTCACCGTATGACAGACTAGGGCTGTAAAGCATTGAAAATGACATTAAAAAAAATTCTGACTGACTTGAATTAACAACTTTTTAAAAGTACAGAGATTTTACTCAATATACATTATATCTACTCAATAATTTTTATATCTGAATTTACAAAATGAAAAGTGCTTGTACAAAAATGCAATAAAATAAAATCTATCAAGCAAAAACATAATGCCCATAAGTTAGAAGTTTCCATTCTTAACAAATCATATGTTTTGCAGGAAGAAATCATAATAATTTTGTTTGTATTTCTTTACAAAACTTGAAAATTGAATTATCAAAAGTGGCATTTGTTAATTACCTTGTTTTACACAGGATCCCTTAAAATATTTATATCATGAGTCTATGCCGTGCCGAAAATATTGTCCCGCGTGCCAACTATGGCTCGCTTGCCTTAGGTTCGCCGTCCCTGTCCTAGTGATTTAAAAGCCTCTTTCAATAGAATCATAAAAAATATAAGAGAACATTCCCAGCCCATATCATGAGATATTTTCTCTTTTTTCACATTCAACACTGTAAAGCTGATTATCTTTTGGAAGCTCATTAGATTGAACCTCTAACAAAGTTAAAGCAAGTTTCCTTTTCCGAAAGTCAGAAAAAAAATTTGTCGCTGAAAATAACAAATCTTCATCTTACATTACGAAATGATGGCGTAAAATTGCCAAAACTTCTTTTACTAAACGGAAGGGAAAAAAACGTGAAATCTTGATATGTGCAAAAATCTGTGTACCGTGCTGTCCAACGTTGATATGGTCAATTTTTCTAACAAATTTTCGATCGCTTATGAGCAATCGACTTACTCGAATCGCTGCAGAGTAATTTTTAAAGGAACTTTCATTTGATATTATATTTATATTTTAATTTAATTTTATAATATTTACGGTGTGTGTTTAATTAAATTTCATCCTTCTATTATGTAAAAATATGGTGAAAACCTGCAGTTAATTAAAATGAGTCTCAACTAACAATTGAACAACTTTTGGTAAAGCTCGCACCTAGCATTGAGAGTTGGTGCAATTTATAGTCTTATAGACCAAAGTCTTACAACCTGTAAAATATGTCAGCAAAAATTGTATTATACATATTTTTGTATGCATTTAATAGTCGAGTAATGAACTTTTAATTGTTAATTTTACACCAAAACGAGTAAAATTGACAAAGTGATGCTACGAATACAAACCACTATTTGCGCACAGCTGAAGATTATGATATTTGGCCAGGGTTGGCGGAAAAATTCAACAGTAGCTAATACAGCCATTTTCGCAGCACCATAATGCAGTTATATGTTGTATTTTTTCAAAATAAAATTCGTAGATTCTTGAAGGAATTTTAAACTCTTTACAATATTTTATTCTTCTTACTAACTAATTTGTATTTTAAAAGTCTTAAAAAAATTCCATGTTAAAAAATCCCTGCCGGCTTAGTCTACAGGCGCAGGTAGATTTCGAAGTTAAGTACTATTTTCACCAACAAAAACTAAATCAAGATTAAAGATAAAGCAGTTTAACAAACTTACCCTTTTTCTTTCAGCGCATGCGCGTACAGTGACGTTTCTCCAAATCCGCACTGCGAGCGAGATTATTCTGTTCTGTTAACCCATTGAGCGTTTCACTAGATTATAAAAATGTACCTTAAAAAGGCCTTGAATAGGAAAAAAGAACTTGTTCGAAAAGGTAGAAGGGGTTATGTGATTTTGTAGTTGAAAAGTGCTAAGGGATTTAGTTTTTTCCCCTTCTTTCTGACACTGAATGATTGAAACGGCTGTCCACTGTCTTTTATGAGGCGTGAATGGGCGTTTAAAACTAGTTGACTAATAGCTTTCGAAAACGATTGTCTAGTTAATCCCAGACAACATCTGAAAGTATGTAACGAAATAGCAGTTTTCAGGAATACAGGTGTGTGTTCCGTGTTGCTTAGAATAATGTTTGCAAACTGTTAATGTAGTATAATTTGCTTTATATGCTATTAAATTTTATCTAAATTTGAAAAGAATTTATATCTTCGTAATAACAAGCATGTTTCATTTCCTCTAAATGCATTCTTTTTTTCTAAACAGTTTCTGTTACATGAACTTGTAAATTTTATTAATTTGTAACGATTTAATTACAAAATTAAACTGGTAGTAATCGATTTTTTAAATAAATTTACATTTTATAAAACGCACGCATAGCGATAGATCTCACTATACAACGAATCTCAATTAAACGTTTAGTACACTTTAGTTACACTTTTAGATAGGGTTATTCATCGTATCTCAATTTCAATTAATGCTAATATTATTTTTTTTTCTTTTATAAATAATAATAATAATAATAATAATAATTTCTCATTATGCAAATTAGTGTAACATGTACTTTCTTTGATTTTCTGTGATATAAATCTGAGATAGCTGATATATTGTACATTATCCTGATGAATATACCAGTTGAAAATACATTAAAATATTCTAACACCACTCCCCCCCCCCCCCACACCCCCCCCCCCAAAAAAGTGATTTGTTATAAAGTATTTCAAATGCGCATTCAAAATAAATAGAAAAAAACTTCTTCTAAATGATAATTCTTCTAACTTATTTTTTTTTGTGAGCAATAAAAGAATTAAAACAAATTTTAATAAGATTTTCAAAATGTGCAAATTCCTGTTTAAAAAAAGAAGAAAAAAATACAAACTACTGACAACCTTTTTTCCAGCCATACATAAAAAAAAAAAAAAAAAAAAAAAAAAAAAACCAGGCGGATTTTTGGATTTTATAATTTAGCTTCCAGATAACAAATTTGAATTTTTATTAATTCCTATTATTTTACTGATAAATGTAGAACATTAAAAGAAAAACATTTATTGATGTAATCAAAGTGGCAGTAATTATTTCAACCTTTCCTTTCGTCTCGGCAGGCAATTGTTTTAGTACAGTAAAACCAAACATGTTAAGGCGTTTCTTTTTTATAAAGTACACTATTTCTTATACTTAAATCATGTTTAGAGATAGTAAAGATATATTATTTAAGTTTTACAGAATTAATTAATCAGTAACACTGCACAGTACCACTGTATATTACAATAAAACCGGTTAATACGAGATCACTAGGTACGAAAACAAATTCTGTTTTAGACAGGTTTTACTAGGTGTAATTGTGTAATATTTTGTATTTGGGAATATAAAATTCTCCGTTTAAGGCAGGATTATGTTATACATGGATTTCATTTTTACAGGTTTTACTGTAATTAATTAGTGATCATAGTATTGAATCATTAATGAATTATAGGTGTAATACTTGTGCATATGTATAATAGTCCTCCCCACCTAATCGGGTCACGGATAATCGAATATCCCGCTTATTCGAATAGAATTCTCCGGAACCGAATTTATTCCTATTGGTTCTATGTTATTTTCCCCGCTTAAACCAAATAACTTTTTCGAACATCCCCGCTTAATCGAATAAGAACTGTGTGACCGATGTTTGAAAATAGGCGCAGAAAGCCCGTTTCAGCTAGAATTTCCTTCCACCTTTTGTCATTTCCGGCTCCTTTACGCTGAAAACAAATTTTCAGTTCTTCCTGCAATGATTTTGGTCGGCAGGTATATAATGGACAGGTCAAATGATCTCCCCACCTTGATCTCACCACCATCGCTTCTTGCTGTTAATCAGGCTTTAATGGCAATGCGTCGTCACTTCGAGACTCGAGATGGTCGTTGTGATATATTGCACTCATTCGAAAAATAACTCTATATTTACTCCTTTAAAATTTCACTTAAACAAACCGCTTTAAACGATTTTTTAAAGGCAGTATAAGTAACATAAATTAGAAGTAGCAAAGTTTTGACCAAACTCAAACGAGCTGCATTAAGTGTGATGTAAACCATATAAATGAATATACTGACGTTAAATTAATAAGTATTTACTTTATATTAGCATTCGTATTTATTTTATTTTATGTTATTCTATTAACGATTTATTATTTGTTAATTAAACATACCGTAGATGGGTATTTTCCCTTTTTATTACGCATATTACAGTTATGATTCCCCGTTTAATCAAAAACCCCGCTTAATCGAATATTATTTCTGGAACCAAAAATAATCGTTTAAACGGGAACGACTGTATTACTGATTAAATGCAAGTTTTAATTTTAACTATGAAACCCTTTAAAACGAAATGATAAGAGGCAATATAATAATTTTGAATTAGAAATTTTCCAAAGAACTTTGGATTTTTTTAAGGCAAGATTCCGCTTAGTACAGGTATTACTATGTATAAATAGGTCAATGGAGAGTCTGCATAGTAATATACAAAATAAATGTGCTTTTTGTAAGTTCCATTGTAATAAAAGTGCCCTTTTTTTTTCGGGTGTCATTTTTCTCCTTCTCACCACCTAGGAAAAATAATTACATTTAAAATTTTCCGATAACAGGAATTATTTTAGGTACCTAATATATTCTCCTATTGAAAATGAGAAAAATACAATCCATTTCAAATATCTGTGAAGAGTAATACCTCCCCCCCCCCCCCCTCACTTTATCTCCCATAAAACTTCCAGCGTCCATCGGCCATAAAGAGATAAAAAGGATTTAAACTTTACAACAATAAGTTCGCAACTCCGCGGGTCACAAGTTGAACATTCTTAGACCAGATGGAAACTACGCACTATTTTTAATAATTTCGAAATGTATTCATGTATTTTTTCTTATATTTAGTACAGTCAGACTCCGTATTTTTTCAAAAATTCTTCGGAGAAATTGAAAAAGAATATTTGTAAAAAGAAACATGAGCTAAAAATCATGTGTCTAGCATAAATTATGAAACACTTTCCAATACATTCAGAATATTGAAACAAAACTTTACAGCTTATTACGGAGAAAGGTGGTGTCTAAATAAATAAATTAGAAAACACATAACGCATTTGAAAACCCAATTTCTGCAATTGCTGTCAGTTAGTTGGTAAAATATCTATTTTTTGTGCAGCCCTGTATATGCTCTATAACTTTGTATGTATGTATGCAAAAATTTAGTTCCGCAGGAAAATTCCCATTCAGCAATTTCTGTCAATAAACGGAATTGTACTTGCGATAGTGATTCCCAGTATATGACCTATTGAATTTATAAACACCACATAATATAAAAAAAAATAATAATAACAACAGTCAAATTTAAAAACGTATACCGCAACTGATAACGAACTTATAGCAATTATTGGTCATAGGCCAAATTTTTTTGTGTGTCCCTGAAAATGAAATATAAATTCTATGCACATCATATTCTACAGTAATCGCCTTGTAGTGTACAACTCCTTAGTGAAATATAAAAATTCCAATATGTTTAAAATAGTGTAATATCATTAAACTACACCATACACGATTTTTCTAATTCACCGTAATGTGACGGCATTCTTTTGCGTGTCCTGTAAACGAATCTTACATGCTACACATTTCATTTTCAATAATGAACATGCCAAATTAAACAAAAATAACAAATATCAATTTTATGGCAATTGGACTAAATTTATGTGAATTAGAGCACGGACAGAAGGAAAGACAGACAAACCGAATTTATAAACGCTTTTCAACTATACTGGAAAGAGTTTTAAAAAAAATCAAATGACACTTTTTATCACTTTTTAAGATTTATCCTTTTTTTAAGTTTTAGGATTTGGATGAAACCAGTTTTAATTTTCCTTCTCAAGATATTTTTATTTTTTTCATTTAATTTTTAAACAAATAATATTAATAAACAAATAGTAGTAATTATTATCTCTGCGTATTTGTATGTATGGAAACTTTGAAAACTTTCTCCAGCATAAAAAATAAAAGCTCATAAAAATAAGAACGAAGAACAGATTGTGAGAATAGATTTCAAAAATAGATTGTGAAATACTTTCCAACACATTTATCTTTCTATAAAACTGTACTGAAATTTTACCGGTAAATAAGGCGCAAGATATGTGGCAGGAAGATATGTGAGTAAACAGTATGGTAAACATATAACACATTTAGAAATCCAGTTTTATCAATTACCTTCTATAATAATTAAAAAAAATAGTCAATTACGCACCCAAACGGCCATGTATCTTGTTGGTTTGCGTATCCCTGTATAAATTTTTTTATGTTCCACAAACTTCTATTGGCATACAAATATAGTTCAGCGAGAAAATGCATCACACAATTAAAACTATTCTCTAAGCAACTTCCATAGTCAGTAATACTTATATTTTTTTTTCTGCGTTTCAAGTAAAGCAGGTGTATCAGTTCTTTCAACGCGCTACTTTGATAGCTTATGTATAAGAACAGCGAGTTTTATACATTTATGGAATCTTTGACCAAGGATAGTCTTTGGGGTGAGAAGGAAGAGAGTGGGGGAACATAAAAAAACTTTACATACAGATATTTTAAAGGGGGTGAAATAAACATGTTGACTAACAAACAGAAATTTTATCATCTTGATCTTTACAATGTAGGAGAGGGCAGAGTTAAAGGGGTCGGGGGGTAACAAAGTATGAGTAAAAAATTCAGTATTTAGCGCAAGGAAAAACAATTTAGGCAATACATTGCATAAATAAAAATGTTTTACAAAGATCTTTGAAAATAAAGTTTAATATATAAAATTATTGGTTATGGTGGTCCATTAAATACATATATATATATGTATATTACATATATATTGTCAGGGCCCGACTTATGTAGGTGCATGCGGGGAAGCTTCCCCGGGTCCCCCTTTTTAGGGGACTCCCATGAGAGTAGTCAGGATTTTTATTTAAATGGTGTCAAATGTTTAAAATTAAATAAAAGTGACCAAAATTCATACATTTTCGAACTTTTAAGAAGGAAGTGCGGTCCCCTTCCCCCCTCCGCTTTCAGTACCCTCTCCACCTACGCAAATATCATTAGAAAACTAATGATTAATATTTTATTATGACAATTTAGTATTCTATAGTTTTCAAAAGCAATTCTTTATTAACGTTTTTCTCTTAACGTGGCAAGTTAAAACCAATACTTATAACCAATTTGGGACGTTTTCTTTTAGACATCTTATAACGTACGTAGATAAGCAAAGTAAATGTTTGCAAAGAAATACTCGTATCAAACAATCTATCATTTATTTTCTACTATTTTCCTACAAGTATTTTTTTCTTAAAGTTTTGATTATCTTTTTGTGACACTCTGTATACAGATGTAAGCAGTACCGGATATAAAACTTATGCATATAATACAATAGTATGAAGTTTATTACTAGCTACTTCCACATTATTCACAAAAAAATCTATAGATAGATAGATAGAGGGGGGGGGGGCAGAATGATTGATACCTTTCCCCCCCATAGCCTAAGTCGGACCCTGCCCTGTATATGGTGGTTAATTAATGCTCTTCCGCCTGCCCTACCGCTAACTTTTGTAAATATTATTTAGATGAAAAAAAATTGCTCGTTTAACAATAAAAACTTTGACACATTAATGAATTAATATATAAGTGTAAAAGCTTAACAAATGCAGGTATGACTATGTAAATGATTTGAGACCAAATGTTTTTTTTTCTTTCACTTTTTCTTTTTTTCACTTTTCGACAAATAAATTACATGAGAAATACAAGCGTTTTCCCATTGTAACCTTTATCGGGCTTCCGTGTGCAGAATTTTTTTTCAAAACGCCAACTTTAACAGCCTTTTCTAAAAGACTTCCTTCCTATGTTTATCGAAAATTGAAAAAAATTGTTCAACTTCATAGTTTCTGAATAAGAGTACCTGCCAATTCCATGTGTTTATGAACAAAACTGAATTCAGGAATGTGTCACAAAAAAAAATCAATTTGGAAGATTATGCAGTTTTTGTACGGGGCATTCGCCCAGAGCCCCCCAAATTTAGTGTCATAGACCTTGAAGCAATTCCAATAAGTTGGATTTATATGATGTAACAATTATCAGTCAGCATGAGCAGGAAAGAAATCAACATTAATTGTAAAATATATTTGTGATCTCTAAGTAATCTATAATTAAAAATGGATATTTAAATACGTTAAAATAAATGTGCATTATACAGTATTAGTGTAGTTTAATGCATTAAAATAAATGTTTTCTTAGTTTAATTCTCATGGTAACGAAATGAAAAGTTCAATCATCAAAACCTAGTTTAACTTTTTTTTTTTTCAGTTTCAATACATTCATTTCATTATGATTGTTTTAATCATACTTATCATATAGTATTAGCATTAATTCTGATCATATAGTATTAGTCTATATGAGATATATTTATAAAAAAATAGATTGCCATGATTTAATTTGTCATTTAATAAACATGATTGTACAAAGTAAAGTAATAATAATAATAATAACAATAAATTAAAAAAGATAATGCTTTCATTTGCATTATTGTAAGAATCTTTTAGATAATGATTCTTCCCTGTTTTTAAAGACATATACTTACACTTAATCATATCTACTGCTTTAATTGCATCCATTCTATTGATATTTTTGAATAATTCTATACTTGTACTGTTCATTGGTATCTTTTTAAACAATATATAGTTACACTTGAATATTTTAGGCTAATTGTGAGCTTGGTGTGCCATCGCGGAAAAAGTCTAGTACTGCTTTTCCATCTGACCTTTGTAAATATTACTTGCATTGCCATGAAATCGATATATGATATGGAGGCCTGTTCACTATTGGAAATAGTGAGTGTGGCCTTTATTGTTGGTTTACATGGATGTATAAAATAATTCGAATAAACTCGAATTACGGTCTAGATCGATATCTGCTTGTAGTACTTTTTTTTATAGTAGTATATTATTCCAACCGTAATAATTGATACACATTGCTAATGTGCACTGCAGTCTGTTTCCCATAAAAATTAATAGTAATAATAATGCGCGTAGTGTTTACTGATCATTAACAGAGGAATTCCAAGACAACCGAAGAACAGTGCACTAAAAAAGGACGGTTGAAAAAGGGCACTTTTGTGAATATTTAAAATATTTTTTAGTAAAGGGTGGATTGCTGAAATTAAAATAATTTTAATATCTATAAAGAAAACTGTCTTATTTTGAAATTTGGTTTTCACACTCGAGTTCAAAATTTAATAAAACATTACTTTCATTATATCTTTCTTAATTTTTCAAATGGTGAAGAAAAAAAAAGTTTTTACTTTCCAGTTCTTTTTTTTTTTTTTTTTTTTTTTTTTTTTTTTTTTTTTTTGCGTGAGCGTAAAAAATTAGAGGAAAATCAAATGATTAAGAGGAAGAACGATAATAGTCCAATTGTGGGAAATTTTGTATGACAGTTTTATTTAATGGCTTGAACGACGTAATATTGTTTGCTTATCTTAGATAGAGGAATAAGATGAAATAGTCCTTTGACAATGTAGTTAAAGATAGGTCGATACACAGCTGAAGATCGTATATTCACAAATGTAAATTGAAATATAGCTCTGAATAAACGGTCTATGAATATCATAAATTTTCCCTTCGACCTACAGATCCCATTTTTGTAATATGTCTGTTAAATTGTATTAAGACAAGCTTAATAAAACTAGTTTCTAAATTATTTAGATTTTACAATTTTCCTTGTGTATTCAATTTTTCCATTTCTTTAAAAACTGTTATTGTATGCAGATTTTTCCAACAGAAAAAATATTTTAGAAATTCTTTGAAAAATCGGGTCAAGCCGAACCGGACCCGCAAGAGACAAAACCTAACCCGAAACAATGGATATCAACCCGATTTGCAGCAAAATTGTAGAAGTTAATCCAACCCCGACAAAAAAAGAAAGGTTTCCCGACCCGATGCAGGACTCTACGCCATACTCAATAAATTTAGATCCTAAGTATTATTTAAATTATTTTCGAGAAAATATTTTCGTTTCTGCTGTGCATTCCTTAAATTTTGTTTTCTTTGTTGAAACTTCAAAATTTTGACTCCCACTTATTGTTACCCCGCTCCACACACACACACACACACACACGTACACCCCGCTCTTAACTCTGCTCCCCTCTTACATTATAAAAATCAAGATAATGAAAAACCTTCACTTTTGAAAAAAGTACTTTTGTTTATGTTTTGACCCCTTTAAATGCATGTAAAAATTTGTTTCTTTTAATTCCATGTCCTTCTCCTTTCTCTTCACCAAAAGGCTGTCTTTGGTCAAAGTTCCCATAAATATAAAAAAGTTAATAGCCTTATACATAAGCTATCCATGTACTAAATTGAGAGAATCTATAGATTGTATTTTCTGTTTACCACCCCGCCCTTTCTAGGGGCTTACTAATGAACAGCCGGCGTCTCCAGCAGAATATATTTTTTCAATACACAGCACCTATTTGTTAGTGTCCTTTAAGTGTAACGCTATGCATAATATACTTTTTTGATATCAATAATAGATATGCGGACTTAGCACGGGCTTTAGTTGAAACTTAGAATTAGTTTTCTATAACTGAAAATATATGTAACTTTAATAACTAATAGATCTGAATTTTAGGTTCATCTAAGTATATATAATAATTATTATTTTTACCACTGATTTTTTTTGCTAAGACCTTTTCACCGTTGACCTTTTTACCTAAATTCATTTGAAATAGAGTATCTACATTAAAATATACTGCAAACGATTTTCCCGCGTAGATCATTATGTAACGGAATTCTTTTGTGCGACTCTGGAAATGAATAATAAATTCTTTGCATTTCATATTCTACAGAAAGCATGTTTTAGTGCTGCACTTGAAACGATTTTTTCCCATTGGTCGTAATTTAACGGCATACTTTTGAATGCCCCTGTAAGGGAACTGTACATGCTACATATTTCATTTTCAATGGTGATCCTGCGATAGTAAATGTCAATAACACACAAAATTTCAGGGAAATCGAATTATATTTGCGCAAGATAGAGCACTGACAGACAAACTGAAGTCATAAACCCTTTTCAACTATGTTGGAAAATGTAAAATAAATAAATTCCTCATAATTTAGAATTACAAATTGTCATTAGTGTGTGACTTAATCGGAGAAAAATTTTCTTGATTTTACGATATCGGAGGTAACATGCGCATATCAAATATCACGAATTTGATTTTTTTTAAAAGTAGACCATTGAAAGTGATTATTTAAAAGTATTTAGGTAGAATAACTAAATTACTAAATTCTTCTATAAGCACGCTTGCGGAATGGGGCAGAATTTGATAACATACAGAAAATGTGCAACAAAGTTTTTATTATTAAAAATACCCATAAGTTTAATAATAATTCTTAGGCTACAATAAAGATAACTCTTCGGCTATCAGTTTTTATTTTCCGTTGGGGAGGGGGGGGGGGTTATTCTAAGATTTCTGCTGTGATGTCAGAAAAGATTTTCTTTTTTTAATGATGCCCTACTTTATTTTTATATCAACAATCTTTTATGTTACATTGTGCAATATTCATGATTTAATAATTATTGATTAATACTAATTTTAAAAGAACTAGTTTAAAACATAAACATTTCATAATCCTTTTATTAAATAAGCGACAATGAAAAAAATATGTAGCAAGCTACCACTATTTGGAATTTTACTGTTCCTGTGAACTGTTTTCTTTAGAAATCATCTTTACAAGGGAAGGGGTGGGGCTGTCAATCATAGTTTTCTCAAAGCTCAAAGCGTCACTTACAGGTAGTATTTCGATGTCATTCATGGGTTGCAAGAGTTTGGATTAGATAACAGTGGGAGATATTTACTCTCTTTCAAACCTTACTTCAAAGAAAACTCATAGAAACTTTTAAAGTATCATTGGAATTAATTACACTGGAATATTTGGTCAACTCTGTTGTATTTAGTAGTATGATTAGGTAAAAAATAATGATAATTGTAGATATCGTTCAGGGAAGTGTAGTCTCATAAGCATTTTTCTGGCTACACCTCTGGTTCTTCTCTGTGAAACACAACTGTGAGAATAAATAAGATTTAGGGCTTTTTAATATGGCAGTCTTAATGTAAGAGTCGCTATATTGGGACTCGTTATAGAAAGAAAGCACAAATAATACACAATGTTTTTAATTTTCCAAGCGGACACAGCCAGTGATATAAACATAAGAATGGATTTTGGATTCTCTCCCCCCCCCCCCCCTCAACTTTCAAAAGAAATCAAGTATCCAGTTATTCAAAAATATAAGTAGGTCGAATATAATGAAAACCACACATATAAATATGTGTAAAAATACACCTTTATTTATTTTTTAAGGCAAGTAAAAACAAGGAAGAGTAACTTTTGTTAAGATTATCTGTCTTTAATGCATATGAATGCATTACCTATCTTAAAATGATTATTATTGTTTACTTTGCTTAATCATATTGGTGAGATGATAGGTTATATCTCCCAACCTGAGAAGTACTGTGTAAACATCATTTTATTGATTGAAATAATTCTTTCATGGCAAATCTCTTTGTATGTAAACTGCCATATAAACAAAAGGAAAATCGAGATAAGAACAGGAAAAAAAAATATGATACGTTTGTAGAGATTTTGAAATACAGCCTTCACGGTAGAATTATCATTAACTTTGTCTCATATGATTAAGGAAAAGTTTCAAATTGAAAAATAAAATTACTTTACTTTTGCTCTAAAATATTAAAAAAGCATTGCAGATTACTGCTAGAAATTGCACGTAATAAAGCCGTCTATGATGTTTAATTGCGTGGAGTTTTTGATTTACTTCCAACAATTAATAGGCTACTTCACTCACGCGAAAGCACCCGCTCGCTAATGTTTATTTGGTGGAAGAATTTTTTTAAGATACCTCGTTTTTATTTCCATTTTTTTAAACGAATCTTTTGCATTGGCTACCTAAGATCGATCTATAGAAAGACCGTTTTTTTCTTTTTCGATTTTGTTTAAAGTTTTTTTTAAATTTATTTAGGATACATTTACTTTCGGAACCGGTTTCGAAAGTAAAAGTATCCCCATTAAAAAACCTTGCAAATAAAATAGAAGGAGTAAAAAAGTCCTTTGTACAGATCGACCTCAGCTACTCAAATCAAAGAAAATCGTTTAAAAATACTGAAATGCAAGCACGCTATCTTTAAAAAATTCTTCCTTAGGAATAATATTGAATCTAGGAAAAAAGGTGACCGGAAAAAACGTGACAGAAAAAACAAGAGCGGAAAAAACGGGATAAGGAAAAAACGAGACCGGAAAAAACGTGACAAGGAAAAAAAAGGTGACCGGAAAAAACGTGACAAGGAAGTGTTAAATATTGAACTTGTCGATAAATAAATGCTAAAAACTAAAGTAAAGTTTTTCCACTGTCAGTTTCTTACAGCGTAGGGGGGTGGGGGGTGGGGGACAGAGTTAATGGGTGAGTTTGACAACTCTAAGATTTGGTCCAAGAAAATACAATTTTAACATTTCATTAAGAGAAGTTTATTATGACTTCTACAAAAGACAAGTTAGTGCTATCCACGGAGGGGGGGGGGGGTATTAAGGAAATACAATTTATTGATTCTTTCAATTCGCTATTGATAGTTTATATATGAGTAAAGATGTTTTATAAGGCGGAGGGGGAGGGAAAAATTACATACACAGCTTGTAAAAGGAACAAAATAAAGACGAAGAGAGGAGGCATTTTCTTTAGAGGAATTTTTTCATTATCCTGCTTTTTGCTCGCAGGCTATCAAAGCCCAAGGATTAATGTGCACGCAGGTTCTGTATGTATGTATGTATGCACTTACGTCTGTATGTACGTAACGCGATAACTCTTGACAGAAACATCCGATTTGCTTTAATTTTTTTTCCAGGTTCATTGTTTCCAAATTCAATATTTAACACTTCCTTGTCACGTTTTTTCCGGTCACCATTTTTCCGTTTACCAATCTACCTATAATGAAATTTAAAACCTATCTACATCGATGCTTTTTCTGGCCCATTCAGTGTCATTATAGACAGGTTTCACGGTGCTAGTTTTAAATTATGCTAGAATTTGAATAAAATTTGCGCAACAATAATAAATAAAAATATTATTTTTGAAGTGTAATGTTAAATTGGATATTTGAGATTTTTATTATTATTACACAACAAAAGTGCTGTAAGTAAAGAAAAAAAAACAGTTTAGCTATTTAGTATTATAGTTAAATGAAAAAAATGACATACATTTGGAAGTAAAAAGGAAAGAAAAGAACGTGTATATTCATTAAAAGAGCAAAATAAATAAATATTACATAATAAATAATGAACACGCAAAATAAATAAATATTATATGGCAAATGATATAAAATAATAATTATTATAGTAATGAATTAGAATCTTATGGACAGAAATAATAAAGTAAAATAAGTAAACGATGATATTCTATAAAATTGCCTAGTATATGGTTCGAAATACAATGCCATTCTTAAGCATTAACAGAAAACGAAATCCCCTAAGGCAACCGACTTAAAATACGGTAATCCAGTTGACAAATAGTCTGCCTAACGCCTATTGTGTGCGTGGAAAGAGGGGGTGATTGATAAACGCCTTCTTTAACTCCCAGTCTCGAGAAGTGGGGGGAAGCACAAACGCGCAAACACGTTCATAACCATCTACAAGTAGAATATTTTGACCGCCTATACGCGCTTGTGACCATCTACAAGTACAAAAGTCTGACCGCCTATATGCGTTCGCGACCACTTACAAGTACCAAAGTGCGACCGCGTATACGCGTGCGTGACCACGAAAGGGTTAAAAACATGTCAGTGCTTAGTCGCACGCTATGTATATATTTTTGTCTTCGTGTTAGTGTTAATAAATGTTTATGTCGAGCTTTTCTGCTAACTCTGTGTGCCCCCAAAACCAACAAAGGTTATGGGCCCAGCACGCTTCCACTGCGCTATAAATAGCAGAAATATTTTTTTATTCGAAATTTCGAATCGTAAAGTCTTACGTCTGAACCGAAACTAAGAACACTTCTACGTTCTGTCATTAACTGTTTTAATTTGTGGCTGCGAGATATTTTATTTAATCATGTCTCATGTTACGACAATTGAAAAGCTCGGGAAATACAACTTTGATAGCTGGAAGCTTCAAATTGAAGCAGTATTAATAAAAAATTATCATTGGGATTATGTAACCGGCAAAGAAGAGAAACCGGCCGAAGGTAGCGCTGATGAAAAGAAATGGCTCCAGGCTGATAATCAAGAACAGAAGAAAAATGAAAAATGGAAAACTAATACGAATAAAAATTTTCCTGCGGAAAGAAATTATAGTAATTTCAAGTGCAATTATTGCTCCAAAATCGGGCATAAAGCTAACGAATGTAGAAAGAAAATAGCTGACAGAAAGCTTACATCTTTAAATAAAGGAAATCAAGGTTCAATGATTAGTTATGAAGAACCGGTTACTATGGCATTTAACGACGTATGTCATCAATCTACTGCTTGGTGTTTAGGTTTAGACAGCGGTTTTACATCTCATATGTGCAAAGATGAAAATTTATTTACAGAATTTCATCCTCGTGATAATTCTACAATACAGCTTGCAGTTGATAAAACAGTAAAAATCACAGGAATAGGAACAGTTCTTATTGCAGTGCCTAACGGTAGTGGGACTACTAATCTCACACTTAAGAACGTTCTGTGTGTACCTGAGTTAAAATTTAATTTGATTTCAACATCAAAAGCAACGGCAAATAATCGTTCTGTGCTTTTTAAAGAACGATATGCTAAAACAATTGAGCCTAATGGTTCTATACTAGTACAAGCTGTTCGTCAAGGTGATTTATATTATGTACACCCAATCACCGAAAGAGCTGCAATAGCACAGGTAAGTGATTTTGTAAAATGACATTTAAAGTTAGGACATTTAAATGAGTCTGATTTAAAGAAACTTAAATCTAATAATATGGTTAGAAATTTAAATTTTAATGATGATGATGAGCCTCTTAAAGATTATAAAGTTTGTATTCAAGGTAAACAAACTGTTCGCCCTTTTCCTAAACAATCAAATTTTCAAAGTAATGATTTATTATTTCGGATCCATTCAGATCTATGTGGGCCCATGAGAGTCCCTTCTCATGGAGGATCGCGATATTTTGTTACTTTTATTGATGATAAATCACGTTATATTGAAGTTAGTTTTCTTAAAACCAAGGATGAGGTTAAGAATGCATTTGTTAAATACAAAGCAGCAGTCGAAAACTGATTAGGAAAGAAAATAAAATTTCTTCGTACAGATAATGGCTTAGAATATTGTGGCGAAGAATTTGATAAATATATCGAAGAATGCGGTATAAAACGAGAATTTTCTTCCCTTTTAACCCCTAAGCAGAATGTCACCCCTGAGAGATCGAATAGAACGTTAACTGAAATGGCAAGGTGTTTACTATTACAAAGTAATCTTCCACAATCTTTTTGGGCCGAAGCTATAAATTGTGCTGCTTACATACGCAATCGCTGCCCGACACGACGTTTAAGTGAAAATAAAACTCCATATGAAGTATTCTTTGGCATCAAGCCAACTTTATCATACTTCAAAATATTAGGGCAAAAATGTTTCGTACTGAATAAAAGGCAAAATAAGGGAAAATTTGATCCTAGATCAGAAGAACACACCTTTGTAGGTTATTCTAATGAATCAAAAGCATATAGGCTTTGGAACAAGAAATCTAGAAAAATTGTTATAAGCCGTGATGTTCGATTTATTACGAATTTGAAAATGATCCCTCCTGTAACACCGAAATAAAATTAATTTTTTCCTTTCTCTCAAAATAATGAAAATACGAGCACAAACACAATTACGCAACAGTCAGAAATATTTCCAGTCATGAAAACGGAACCAGACGGTTCTAGTGGCGACAGTGAAACAGAAATTGATTCGAAATCTGATGAAATTTCCGACCCCCCTTCTTTCAGAACGCGCGAGAGGCCAAGAAAAATAAAAACAGGTAGAAAAGGGAGACCTCGAAAGGAATATCAAACAATTATTATTCCGAAAGAAGAAATATCTCAAACTGCAGTAAATAATTCTTTTGACTCTTGTCCTGAATTTTCTGAAGCTCTAAATAGTCCGTATAAAAACGAATGGATAAATGCGATAAATTTAGAATTTAATTCATTAATGCAAGAAAATGCATGGCAAATAGTAGATAGGCCAAAACATAAGAAAATTATAGGATCTAAGTGGGTTTTAAAAACAAAATATAAGTCAGATGGGTCAATCGAGAAATTTAAAGCGAGATTGGTGGCAAAAGGTTGTACACAAAAACCTGGTATCGATTTTGACGAAAATGTTTCTCCTGTAGCTAGATTAAGTTCAATAAGAACTGAGATCGCATATGGCATCCAAAATGGGTTCACTGCATATCAATTAGATTTTATTATGGCTTATGTAAATGGTGATTTAACTGAAGAAATATACATGGAACTACCTGAAGGTTTTAAAAATGAATCTAATGCTGACAAAATTTGTTTATTAAAAAAATCCCTTTATGGATTAAAACAATCGGGTCGCCAATGGTTCAAAAAATTAGATGAAAAATTGAAACAAATGAAGTTTAAATCACTTAATGCTGATAAATGTGTGTATTTTTCTAAATCTCCCATTGAAGCTATTATCATTGTTTATGTTGATGATCTCATAATTCTTAATAAATGTAAAGAAGATTATCAATATATTCGAGATGAATTAGCAAAATCATTTAAGATGAAAGATTTAGGTCTCTTACACTATTGTTTGGGCATAGAATTTATGCAAAACGGGGACAATATTAAAATTACACAAAAGAAATACATTGAAGACATTCTGAGCAAATTTAATATGCAAGAATCCAAACCAATATCTACTCCTTTTGATAATAACGTGAAGCTTACTAAAGATATGTGCCCCAAAACTGAAGAAGAAAAGTCTTAAATGAATAATATTTCCTATCAGTCGCTACTAGACCTAATATAACTCACGCTGTGAATTTCCTTAGTCAATTTAACAATAATCCAGGTAAACCTCATTGGATAGCTGCAAAGAGAATTTTGCGATACTTAAAAGGAACCCAAGATCAAAGACTGATCTTTAAGCGTGATTCTGAATCTTAGATTGCATTTGTCGATGCCGATTGGGCGTCGGATGTGAATGGCAGAAAATCATACACTGGCTACATTTTTAAATACGCCAGTGGAGCCATATCGTGGGAATCGAGAAAACAACGAACTGTCGCATTATCCACAACAGAGGCAGAGTACATGGCATTGTCAGAAGCCGCCAAAGAGATTTTGCTTCTCAGACGGTTTTTAAGTGAACTTTCTCCTGAAACAGTGACTTCAGCACCAACTATAATATTTTGTGATAACCAGTCTGCTCAAAAATTAGTACGAAATCCGGTTTACCATTCGCGGACGAAACACATCGATATTCGACATCATTTTGTGCGCGAAATTTACGATAATGGCGAAATAGAGGTCAAATACCTAGAGACAGAAAATATGCCTGCAGACATTTTCACCAAAGCTTTAAATGCTTATAAACATAAAAAAATGTTGTGAAATGATAGGACAAAATGTTTAAAAATTTTCAGTATTATTCTGTATCCTTTTTTATATAAGTATATAATTTGTATTTGTAATTTTTATATTAATATTATTTCTCTGTAATTTGCTTAATAGGAGAATAGTGTTTTGTTAAGAAAATGCACGTTGTAAAGGGGGAATTGTTGGAATACAACGTCCATTTATCTTACCCTTTTTCTTTCAGCGCATGCGCGTACAGTGACGTTTCTCCAAATCCGCTCTGCGAGCGAGATTATTCTGTTCTGTTAAAAACATGTCAGTGCTTAGTCGCACTTAAGCTATGTATATATTTTTGTCTTCGTGTTAATAAATATTTATGTCGAGCTATTCTGCTAACTCTGTGTGCCCCCAAAACCAACAATTTTTTCCCCTAAGAGTTGGTCCTAACATAAAACTGTCAATATAAAAGTTGCAGATAATATTAGACTAAACTAAACTAAACTCTGTGGCTGTATAATACAAGAAGGATCTGGGCCGACAGTGCCCACCTCTGTTTTCTTGACCCTGGGCTCCGAGGTGCTATGCAGCATGCGTCCCGGCCAGGTGGTCAACCTGAGTGAACCTTGCCCAGTCTGGAGTCGAACTCTTGACCTGCGGTGCAGCAGTCAGATGCTCTGACCACTACACCACTGGGCTTCGTAGATAATATTAAGAAAATTTATAATAAATTTAAGCGGATTTGATATCTTGTGAATTGACGAAGTTGTGGATTTTTTTTCTTCTTTAAACCCTATTTTTTCTCCCCTTGAGCTCATTTTTAAAGATGTCAAAAATCTATCATGCATAAATTTTTGGCCCTTTTTCTAGAAGTAATGATAACTTTAAACTGATTTGATATGTATTATACTAATTGAGAAGTTATGGGGTTTTTCGGTTTTCACAAATTCCCTCCCTTTATCCATCCACTTGGTCCGATTTTGCCCTTTAACGAACTTGACCGAGATTTTCTGCCCCTTGAATTTATGTATGTTTGGAAGAGATTTGAGCACAATTAGGGAAGTTATCGTGTCAGTAAACAAGTGATATATATATATATATATATCACTTATTATATTATATATATATTATACTATATATATTATATATATATTATATTATATTATATATAGATAGATAGATATAGATAGATAGATAGATAGTTTAAAACTAGAAGTTTTAAACTATGGGTATTTTTAGGTTCTAGAAGTCATGACAGGCGTAGATCTGCTAAAATGTTTCAGAAATTCCAACATAGAGAGATTGTAATAGGTAGTACTTCTTACGAAATCTACCTAAAATCCGATAAGTGGTCTAAAAAATTACATTTTCAGAAAGTTATGCTGCTTTAAAATCAATAAATACAATTTTTGCAGACAACTGTTATCTGCTCTCTAACTTTGGCCTATAGGAATATAAAATACATCAGGTCTCAATGCTATGTGCGAACTTCACTAAATGTGGTTCCTTTGCATGTTACTTCATGAAATCACTTTTAATTGTGCACTTAGTAACAACTAAAGTAAACTAATTAAAACTAGTCTTAACTTGATCCATTATGGAAAAGTAATGTTACCTGGTCTAGAATCCGTAAATCTGAAATAGAATCAGTTAACATGGAATTACTAGTAAATCTGCAGATCAGGAGTCTTAACATCAGCCCTGCAAGTCGTTGTTTTTCAATCAAATCAATCATCCTACAATCTGCAGTTTAAAGTTTTTAAATTACATAAATATTTATAAGTAGAAGTATAAATTCCTTTAACATTATATATCATTATAATATAATATATTCCTATAATATATAATAATAATGAATATATGAATAATTCTTATATATAATTGCTAGGTAATTAAAATTGTAGGACAATACAAATAGTGTAAGAAAAAAGAGATTCCACTGACCCGTTTTTTGAATACCAGTATTTTTGAAAATAAACAAAAAAATAAAACTAGGCTTTTACTGCATTTGCATCAAAAATTACGACACGGGTAGGTCTCTGTAAAATTTATGTACTGTAGCTGGCAAAAGTTTTGAGACGATATGTTTTTCTGTCCTAACTTTTTCTGTAAACAAAATTTCTTAATGATGTAAATTAGTAATTTGTACCCCATTTAAATCTAAACAAAATGAAATTTTAAAACAATTGAAATACATGCATGAATTAAAAATAATTCTGAAATTCACAAAAATTACTTAAGCAAAAGCTTTGAGACGATTCAGTTTTTCTAAATTTTTATTAAAATTAAGCGTCTGAATGTAACGAAATACCGCAATATTTAATATTTAGTTGCATGTCCTTTTGCTTTGAAGACTGCGGCACATCTTCTGGGCATGGAATTAACAAGGCTGAGGTGGCTTTCTAAGGTGGACCAAGGGGTTTTCGCCCATTCCGATTGAAGATCCTGAATGAGTTCAACCTTTGAAGAATGCTTCCATGTCCTGACTTTTCTTCCGATGTTGTTCTCAAAGACTTTCAATTGAATTGAGGTTAGGTTGACTGACTCGGCCATTCCAAAACTTTAATTATCTTAGCTGTAAAAAAATTTGTCACCATTTTGGAGGTGTGCTTGGGATCAATATCCTGCTGAAACATCTATCCATGAGGCATCTTTTAACGAGAATAAGACGGCATGTGATCGTTTAAAATTTTTTATAAACATTTTTATCCTTAATCTCATCATTGTGTACGAGGAGCACGACGCCTTCATGATGGAAAGCTCCCAAGACCATTACTGATCCGTTTCCGTGCTTCACTGTTAGACGTTGCTACCGGGGATTCATTCTGGTGCCTTTTGGACGACGAATATAACGTCGGCGATCACTTCCAAACAAATTCAATTTGGATTCATCGTTCTAAAGGACCTTCTTCCAATCTTTGTTTGTCTACGTTTCTTGCTCCTTATCGAATTTCAATCGGATTTTTCTATTCTTTTCCAGGATGAGAGGTTTTTTGGCAGGGACCCGTGCACACAATCCAGTGGCGTCTTATGGTGTTTTTACTCACTGTGAGCCCATGTTCGGTGGCCATCTCCTTACATATTTTAGTAACGTTCTTGTTTGGGTCAGCGACCGTCTTCCTTCGGATCAACCATCTTGAAGTTGAGTCGTTTTTCTTGGGGGTCCTAAATCTTGAAAGATCGCGCACACCTTTACCATCCTTCCACTTCTTTACTATGTGGCCAACAGTTGATTTTGGAATTCCCAACTTGCTGGCGATAGCAGAATGTGACATTTTCCCACCCGCTTCTTTAATAATTAAAAGACAAATGGCCAAAGGCGTATTTTCCTCTGTCTTCATACTGAAACTGATACAAATACTAGCATTAAGATTTTCACGTACGAAATAGAATTCTAATATTAATACTTTGAAATTTTTCCTGATAGAAACATTCGCCTTGCATAGAATATTTCAAATGAAAATCAAATTTCAAATTAATTGCTTAAAAGGCGCAAAGGCCAACCTAGTGAAAAAGATTCCATACCGGGACTCGAACCCGGGTCATCAGTATACAGCACTGACGTTTTGCCGATTAACCCTTTATCTACTGCATTTTGATCTACTGGAATTTTTTTCATGTAATATTTTTTTTTCAGTTACGACAATGAAAATTAAAGAATAAACGTAAAAAAATACTCACCCGTGAGAAATTTAATTATTTAGAGGTAATTAATTAAAGTGGTACTTTAAAGTACTGTCAGTACACTATGACTAAAATATCGTAACAGAAAACCCACAAGGTATTTCAAATGGCACCAGAAAATATTTTCGATTTAATAAGTATGTGAAATATAGGCCTTTTTTTTCATATTTACAAATAAATCTTTTGGCAAATTCCGGTGTCAATCATTTATTTCAGCACTTTAAAATTGACAATGCTTTGCCCCTGAAAGGGTTGAAAAAAACTATTTTTTCTTTAGGTTTCGATCTTGTTAGCAGTCTTTTTTGTCTCTTAGCGTTATGCGACGTCTATATTCCAGGGACAACATGCTCTCTCGCATCTCCACATATGCAATATATGAATTTACATATGCACATTCTAACACAGCAAAAACGAGTCGGTGCCACAACTTTAATTTCCTATAAAAATTAGCAATGAAACATAAACTAAATACCAGGGAAATCATTACTACATTACATTTTAGTAATTACATTTTAAATCAGATCAAAACGATGGATAACTACACAGACGAATAATAAACGAAAATTTTCTCCAGCACCCAGTGTACTGACGGTACTTATAAGTACCACCGAGTAATTCAACTGTTAAATCAAGTACGTACACCGTTCAAGTAAAACAGCTAGTCAAACTGTATTATAAGATCATAATGAACTCATAAAAAAAATTCCAACACTTATCTTATATCCCTTACTGCGTTTGCAGCAATAAAAAGACGAGCGTGACAATCTGTACAAAATGTCGGCACAAAAACCATCGTCTGTGTCAAAGATAGCCTCCTTCCTCGCTAAAATAACAAACCTAGAACTACTTCTCCAATGTATCCGGATAAAGTGTAGTTAAAAGAGTGTTTTCGCAAAGTACCATTAGAATATTAGTAATATTCACTATGGTATAAAAGTTTTAAAGTGAGTGGTACGTATAAGTACCGTCAGTAGATAAAGGGTTAAACCACATGGAACGATACCCAGCCTGGAACTTCTCACTATTACAGGTTGTCAAGGCACAAGCAACGCAGCACAAGTGGCCTGGGTTCGAGTGCCGGCATGGAATCTTTTTTCACTAGGTTGGCCTTTGTGCCTTTTAAGCAATTAATTTGACATTTCATTTTCATTTGAATATTGTATGCAAGGCGAATGTTTCTCTCTGGAAAAATTTCGAAGTTTTAATATAGTTTCAATCGATGCTGGATTTAATAATGTTTCTTGTCTTGCCTTGCCAACCTGTAATAGTGAAAATTCCAGGCTGGGTATCGTTCCATGTGCTTTAATCGTTAGAACGTCAGTGCGCTATACTGATGGCCCGGGTTCGAGTCCCAGCATGGAATCTTTTTCACTGGGTTGGCCTTTGCGCCATTTGAAATTTTATTTTCATTTGAAATAGAATTCTAATGCTTTAAGGATTAAGCAAGTGAGTTCATATACAACAACCCGAGTGAGGTGACGGGCTGTTTCATGCTTTATATACGAAGCATCGCGTATTCTGAGAACATGAATACGTAACGCTACTAATTTCCATATTCACGCATGCACAAACTCGGGAAATAACTAGCAGTATGAAAATAGCATAGAAGGCGAAGAATTTTCATTCAACATAACTTTCGTAAGTTGCTATTTTCAAGAATTTAGATATATTGCATGTTATGGTAAAAAACACATTTTATAAATTACATGAGAGTTTGAAAATATATTAGGTAAAATCTTGACAGCTTGACAATTCATTGCATAAACTACATATAACAATCAATTCAAAACATCAAACTACTCAATAATTGCTATAAATGATAAAAATAAATTTTAAAAAGGCAAAAAATGCCTTTATTTATTTACATTTAAATATGTTTCATTGCATCCGACAGCAACATTCTAAAGAAAATAAAATGATAAAAATATTTTCGCAAAAAATTCAAATTGAAACACTAGTAAAAAAAAAAAAAAAAAAAAAAAAAAAAAAAATCACGCGAATTTGTGAACGTGAATTATTCTATATTAATTTTTCATCATTTTGTATAGCATTTCTTTCCAAATTTTAGGAAGCTGGGATTTGAGAGGCCGCATTGTCACATTCTAGGAATTGACAAAATAAAATCTCGGGGTTTTATAGATCTCAGTGTATCGTTCTAAGAATTGACAAAATAAAAACGTGGGATTTGAGAGATCCCAGTATATCATTGTAAGAATTGACAAATTAAAAACGCGGGATTTGGGAGATGCCAGTGCATCATTCAAGGAATTAACAAAATAAAAACTCGGGATTTGAGAGGCCGCAGTGTCACATTCTAGGAATTGACAAAATAAAAATCTCGGTGTTTGAGAGACCTCAGTATACCATTCTAGGAATTGACAAAATAAAAGCTCGGAATTAGAGAGATCTCACTGTATCATTCTAGGAATTGACAAAACAAAAATTCAATGAGTTTGTGAGACCCAAGTGTGTCATTCGAGTTAAAATTAAACATTTCTGTTGAGTTATGAATCATGTCTATTTTGATAACGTTTTTCTTTTATCATTTTATTTTTAATATACTAATTTGCATTAAGGTAATTTGACCATATTTATTTTTAAAAAAAATTAACAAAAGAAAAACGAGGCTTAAGACAAAGTGATTACTTTTTCAATTAAGGAACAAATTGTGAATTACATAATTTTTATTTTAATGTTTCTTTTATGCTAAAATGTAATGATCCAAGATTTCGGGAAAATTTAATTTTCCAAAATATGTTAAAGAGGACATGCAGAAAAGTAAAATTGAATTGTTTTTATATCCTTAGTTTATGTTTGTGGAATCAATATGTTTTCGCAGAAATTTAAAATGTTGGCTAAGTGGTTTTCTTTAGCGGAACAAAAATGAAAATAAAATGTAATAGAATTATTTTTTCTGCAACTTTTTGTGAGTTCATTGCTTCATGATACATGAAATAGTTTTTTATAAAATAAATTATCTTTAAAATTAAACATTTTTGTTGTGTTATGAATCATGTCTATTTTGAAAAAGTTTTTCTTTTATCATTTTATTTTTAATATGCTCATTTGCATTAAGGTAATTTGATCATATTTATTTAAAAAAAAAAATAACAAAAGAAAAACGAGGCTTAAGACAAAGTGATTACTTTTTCAATTAAGGAACAAATTGTGAATTACATAATTTTTATTTTAATGTTTCTTTTATGCTAAAATGTAATGATCCAAGATTTCGGGAAAATTTAATTTTCCAAAATATGTTAAACAGGACATGCAGAAAAAAGTAAAATTGAATTGTTTTTATATGCTTAGTTTGTGTTTGTGGAATCAGTATGTTTTCGCAGAAATTTAAAATGATGGCTAAGTGGTTTTCTTTAGCGGAACAAAAATGAAAATAAAATGTAATAGAATTATTTTTTCTGCAACTTTTTGTGAGTTCATTGCTCCATGATACATGAAATAGTTTTTTATAAAATAAATTATCTTTAAAATTAAACATTTTTGTTGTGTTATGAATCATGTGTATTTTGAAAACGTTTTTCTTTTATCATTTTATTTTTAATATACTAATTTGCATTAAGGTAATTTGACCATATTTATTTAAAAAAAATTAACAAAAGAAAAACGAGGCTTAAGACAAAGTGATTACTTTTTCAATTAAGCTACAAATTGTGAATTACATAATTTTTAATACATGGAAATTATTCCAGAGAGAAACATTCGCCTTGCATACAATATTTCAAATGAAAATCAAATTTCAAAGTAATTGCTTAAGAGGCGCAAAGGCCAACATAGTGAAAAAGATTCCAACCCGGGACTCGAACCCGGGCCATCAGTATAGCGCACTGACGTTCTACCGACTAAACCACTTGGAACGATACCTAGCTCGGAAAATTTCTCACTATTATATGTTGGCAAGGCTACAAACGCAGCACAAGATGGAATATATATCGTGAGTCACCGACCTGGGACAAACACGAAACATAGTTAAATCCAGCATCGATAGAAATTATATTAATACATGGAAATTATTCCAGAGAGATGTGCTGCGTTTGTAGCCTTGCCAACATATAATAGTGAGAAATTTTCCGAGCTAGGTATCGTTCCAAGTGGTTTAGTCGGTAGAACGTCAGTGCGCTATACTCATGGCCCGGGTTCGAGTCCCGGCTTGGAATCTTTTTCACTATGTTGGCCTTTGCGCCTCTTAAGCAAATACTTTGAAATTTGATTTTCATTTGAAATATTGTATGCAAGGCGAATGTTTCTCTCTGGAATAATTTCCATGTATTAGTATAATTTCTATCGATGCTGGATTTAACTATGTTTCGTGTTTGTCCCAGGTCGGTGACTCACGATATATATTCCATCTTGTGCTGCGTTTGTAGCCTTGCCAACATATAATAGTGAGAAATTTTCCGAGCTAGGTATCGTTCCAAGTGGTTTAGTCGGTAGAACGTCAGTGCGCTATACTGATGGCCCGGGTTCGAGTCCCGGCTTGGAATCTTTTTCACTATGTTGGCCTTTGCGCCTCTTAAGCAATTACTTTGAAATTTGATTTTCATTTGAAATACATAATTTTTATTTTAATGTTTCTTTTATGCTAAAATGTAATGATCCAAGATTTCGGGAAAATTTAATTTTCCAAAATATGTTAAACAGGACATGCAGAAAAAGTAAAATTGAATTGTTTTTATATGCTTAGTTTATGTTTGTGGAATCAATATGTTTTCGCAGAAATTTAAAATATTGTCTAAGTGGTTTTCTTTAGCGGAACAAAAATGAAAATAAAATTTAATATAATTATTTTTTCTGCAACTTTTTGTGAGTTCATTGCTTCATCATACATTAAATATTTTTTATAAAATAAATAATCTTTAAAATTAAACATTTTTGTTGTGTTATGAATCATGTCTATTTCGAAGTATTTTCTTTCCACATTTCACTTTAATATACTAATTTGCATTATGATAATGTACAGTATAAAACACGATATAACAAAAGAAAAAGAAAACTTAATTTAGACAAAGAAATTGCTTTTACAATTAAAACTAAAATTTAATAAATTTTATTTTAATGTCTCTTTTATGCTAAAATATAATTATCCGAGACTTCGAGAAAATTTAATTTTCTGAAATATGTTAAAGAGGACCTGCAGAAATAAGTAAAATTGAATTGTTTGTGTTTGCTTAATTAATATTTGTGAGATTAATATGTTTTCATAGAAAATTAAAATATTAATTAACACTAGAACTCCCGGAAATTTTACTCAAGTTTCATAAAAATATTTGACACCAGAATTTTTATTCAAATTATTTGACTGATTTATTTAACGTAAATCTGCGTAGTTTAAATTTAACTTATTTTATGAAAGAATTTCTGGTTCCAATTGACATTTTATCGTATGGTCGGAGTCGGATCGACTCCTTCCGGGCGTTCTAGTGTTAAGAGATAATCTTTAGCGGAACTAAAACAAAAATACAATATATAATAAAACTATGTTTTTTGTATCTCTTTTTTGAATTAAATGTTTCAGCATAAATGAAACAGTTTAAAAAAAAATCTTTAAAATTAAACATTTTTTGTTGTGTTATGAATGATGATTTTTTTAAGACAGTTTTTTTTATTTTATCTTCAACGTACTAATTTGCATTGAGGTATTGCCTGAAATAAAATGCCAATTTTCTTAAAAATTTTCGATTTTTTTTATTGTTTTATTTGAAAGAGCGGTTTACGATTCCAAATCTGTTTAAAAATTTCCCCTATGATTACTAGAAAAGTAGTTATGGTCAGTTTAATAAACAGGAAGTAGTAAGTGAAATATCAGAAGTGGGCGTAGGAAGGCCATGAGAAATGTAAAAAATGTTTCCATGCAGAATTTTCGTACGTTTTGTACATAAAAACACTAATAAAACTTAATTGGCATTTCTAGATTAATTTTATTGATAAGAAATAATATAGATTAGAAATCTGTAAATGTGATTTCTATAAAATCAATTTTTCCGTTATTTCCACGTTCCAATACATAAAATGTCTTAAACATATTTCAGTGAAATTTTAGCAGAATGCTTTCCATATTACTCACTATGTTCTGAACCAGAATCTAAGCTGTATGTGACAATGTAAATATTTTATAGGTACTCAAATATAAAAAATGGTAATTTTTAATAAAAAATATGTATGGTTTGACTTATTTTGAAATATTTCAGTTAATTTTGAAGATATTGTAAAATTTCTAGTTCTGTGCACAGGTAAGTGTAATAGTAGTAGGTAGTACAAAGTAAATTGAAATATATTTAGATGAATTGAGTGTACGTTGTCAGGCGTAAGCATTAAATTTTACTAAAAATATGGTAAAAAGCACCATTTTTAAAAAAGTTTAATGATGACGTTGCTAGGATTTTATAATTTTTCATCATTCTGTCTTACAAATGAACTAAAATATATGTAATAAAACACGCATACTACACTAATATTAAAACACACATACACACATAAATAACGCCTGCATTCAACAGATAAAGATATATATATATAAATATTTTACAGACATACATACAATAAATACAATAAAGCGAACTGGGGTGAAACATTAACCAGAGCCAGGAATAGAACCTGGGACCACAGTTTACAAGACTGCTGCTCTAACCACTGAGCTACTCCGGCCTGAGTCTGCAATTTCTCACTAATAAACCATGTTGGGGAAGTCACTAGCCATCTACACGACAGCCTTGGATGACCGGACAACGATGAATATATTTTACTATTACGAGTCACCAGCCATCTATACGACAGCCTTGGATGGCCGGACAATGATGAATAGATTTTACTTCCCCAACATAGTTTATTAGTGAGAAATTGCAGACTCAGGCATCGGCCGGAGAAGCTCAGTGGTTAGAGCAGCACTCTTATATACTGTAGTCCCGGGTTCGATTCCTGGCTCTGGCTAATTTTTCACTCCAGTTGGTTTTATTGTATTTATTGTATGTATGTCTGTAAAATATTTATATATACCATTAAAATATATGCATTTGTTTAATATCATACAGTTTTAAAAAGAAATGCTCCGGACGTACACTGTAAAAAAAAAAAAAAAAAAAAAAAAAAAAAAAAAAAAAAAAAAAAAAAAAAATCTGTAGTTCTACAGATGTAAAGTTACATGCTTACTAAACTTTCATCTGTAACTGTAAAAAAAGTTGTAAATCTACAAATGTAGTTTTTGCAAAGCTACAGAAATCTGTAGCTTTACAAATGAATCTGTCAAAATTGCAGTAATCTTACTAAAATTTTATCTGTAAGCCTGGTTGCAGTTACATGAAAAGTTCTAGGCATCCCAGTTTCCTAAAAAAATTCTTAGTGACCTTACAGATTTTTTGATTTTTGGTGCAAAAGTGCATCTGTTACAGGGATTTTGTTATTGCCGTTACATAAAAAGTTCTAGGAATCCCAGTTTCGTAGAAACTTCACAGATTTTTTTTACAGTGTAGGCAGATACCTTAGCCCTTTATGTCCCAAGTTTTGAAAATATCTTCTTCTAAAGTATTTTTCCTGAAATTTTGAATTCATTAGAATATTTACACAATCAGTTAATAAACTGTAGAAAAATAATGCCCATTAAAATTAATGAACGAAATATTGATTTATAGGAATTTGTAGATTATTTATAAAACCATTCATTTTTTTTTATAGAGTTAGAAAATGTACAAATTATAAAGCACTTTCAATATTAATATAGATATTTAACCCTTAAGTGCCTGGATTTTTAAAAATCAATTTTAAAATGTTTTTTGGCTTTCATTTCTTAAATAAATCGTCATAAAAATACTTAAAAAAATCAAATTTTGTTTTAAGTATGGTTTACGCCTAAAAAACAGGTTGTTGCTAATCGGCAGCACTAGGCTTTAAGTTAAAAAAAAAATATCATTGATAAAATTGTACAATATTAAACACACACGAATTTTAAGAACTATGATAAGAAATAAATTTTACTCGGTCGCTGCAGAATATAATTGGGTATTTCGCAAGCTTCGAAGCAAAACAAAAAGCACATGTAGCAGCAATTGAAAAAATAAATCTCTCTTTATTTTTAAACAGCAATATTGCTGCCATCTACATGTTGAAAACTGGTTTAATAATATTTTCAGTATGTATTTTATAGGCAACATTAGGCATTAAAGTTTCAATATTATTTTAATATATTTTAGAAGACTAAATATGGTATGTTGCCGAAAAGAAACACACGGCATTTAAGGGTTAAGAACGGAAACTATCCGCTTATAATCTTCCGACATCGAGAAAGCTACACAGTTGCAAATGAAGGATAACTCATTACATATAGATTATAAAAATTATCTGCGACCAAAATCGAAAAAGTAGAAAAAGGTGCGATGTAGAGACGGAACTCAGCTATCCCATGCAAAAAGAATTATTGAAAAACGTTGAAATGCAAACGAGAAAAAATCCCTCCCCATAGGATTAGCATTAGCTCGTGAGTATCTTCGCCGGCAGGGACATGAGCTCGTATTTTTAAAACAAGATTTAAGAAAAGAAAAATTGTGTTTATTTCAGACAGAGTGGTTTATTTTCAATAAGGGAACAAATTCTGAATTACCTAGTTTTTATTTTAATATCTTTTTTAATCTAAAATATAAGTATCCAGAATTTTGCAAAAATTAATTTTTAAAAAATATATTAAAGTTGATATACGTAAAAAAAAATTGTTAAATTGAAATTTTCATTTTGCATTTGCTTAGCTTGCAAGATTAATATGTTTTCATAGAAAATTAAAATATTAATTAAGTGATCTTCTTTACTGCAAATAAGATGAAAATAGAATAAAATACAATTATATTTTCTCTATATATTTTTTCAATTCATTGTTTCAGTATAAATGAAATAATTTTCAATAATAAAAAAAAAAAAAAATCTTTAAACATTTTTGCTGTGTCCTGAATCATGTCTATCTGGAAGACAGTTTTATTTTCCTTTTTTTATTTTTATTATACTAATTTGCATTAAGATAATGTGAAAATATTTATAAAACAAGATTTCAGAAAAAAGAAGCTTAATTTAAACAAACACATACATTTTTCAATTAATGTACAATCTGTGAGTTACATAATTTCCATTTTAACATCTCTTTTATGCAAAAACACAATTAATAAAAGATTTCGTGAAAATATAATTTTCTAGAATATGTTAAAAAGGATGTGCAAAAGAAATTTACATTGAATATTTTCATGTTTGTGTGAATTAATATATTTTCACAGAAAATATAAATATTAATTAAGTGGTCTTCTTTAGCGGAACTATAATGGAAAACCAATGTAATATAATTATTTTTTCTGTCTTTTCTTTGAATTCATTTTTCAGCATAAATTAAATTTTTTAATAAAGTAAATAATTTCTAAAATTAAACATTTTCGTTACGTTATGAATCATGTCTATCTTAAAGACGCTTTATTCCCCAATTTTTTTTTATACACTAATTCGCATTGAGGAAATGTGCCCATATTTGTAAAACAGGATTTAACAAAAGAAAAAAGAGGCTTAATTGGGGCAAAGATATACCTTTTTCAATTAGGGAACAAACTTTGAATTACATAATTTTTATTTCAATAGCTATCTTATGCTAAAATATAATTATCGACGATTTTGCAAAATTAATTATTTTTAAATATATTAACGTTGATATACAGAAAAAATGTTAAATTGCTCTTTTTTTTTTCTTTGCAATTTCTTAGTTTGCAGGATTAGTATGTTTCCATAGAAAATTAAAATGTTAATTAAGTTATATTCTTTACTGGGGATAAAATGAGAATGCAATATAACACAATTAATATTTTGTATATATTTTCCTTAAATTCATTGATCCAGTATAAATGAAATAGTTTTTACTAAAATAAAAATTCTTTAAACATTTTTTATGTGTCATTTTTGTTTGCGAATTATGTTTATGTTGAAGACGGTTTTAGTTTTCTATTTTATTTTTATTTTACTAATTTACATTAAGATAATGTGCCCATATTTATGAAACAATATTTCAGAAAAGAAAAATGAAGCTTAATTTAGACAAAGTGATACATTTTTCAATTAAAGTACAATCCGTGAGTTGAATAATTTTTAATGTCCCTTTTATGCAAAATATATTTAAGATTTCGCTGAAATGTAACTTTCTGAAATACGTTAAAAAGGATGTACTAAAGAAATTTACATTGATTTTTTTTTTCAAGTTTGTGTGAATTAAGAGGTTTTAACAGAAAAATAAAATATTAATTAAGTGGCCTTCTTCAACGGAACTAAAATGAAAACACAATATAATAAAGTATATTTTCTGTACTTTTTCTTTGAATCAATTGTTTCAGCATAAATGAAGCAGATTATAAAACATAGAAATCTTTAAAATTAAACATTTTTGTTGTGCTACCAATTATGTTTATTTTGAAGACGGTTTTGATTTCTATTTTATTTTCAATGAACTAATTTGCATTAATGTAATATGCCCATATAATATAAATACCATAGATGAAAGAATTTAAGAAATAAAAAAATCGGTAAAATTAAACATTTTTGTTGTATATGAATTATGTCTATTTTGAAGACAATTTTTTTTTCTGTTTTATTTTCAATGTACTAATTTATATTAAGTTAAGTTTGCTCGTATTTTTAAAACAACATTTAAGAAAAGAAAATTTTTTTATTTTGACAGAGTGCCTTATTTTCAACTAGGGAACAAAGTGTGAATTACACCATTTTTCAATTGCTGCTATTAGTTCACACTTTCCCTATATTTATTTATAGATCTTGTTCAAATTTTCAATCGTTAATAAAATACTTATTATTCATCCTATCAAGTTGAAATAAATTTTTTAAAACTTGTACTAGATGACAATTGATATTAATACAGATTTTTCCCATATTAATTCATTAATTAAATTTTAATTAATTAATTTGGTTTTATATGGGAGACAAAATGGCGGCCTTTGGTTATTGAACAGCATTTAATGCATCTACATATCTATAAGGGGGGTTACCATAGGAGGGACACTGTTCTGTCGCCAAATACCGACAAGTTTGTCGCCAACTTGGCGATATATTGCCAAATTTGTCGACCAAAATGAGTCGCCAAAAGTGACACCAACTTGGCGATATCGCTAATATTTCGCCAAATTACCATAGACTTCCATTGTAAACCTACTTGCTTATAGAAAATCAACAAATTGAGATATTTTAATGCAACAAAAACTAATATTAGCTTAAGGGATTACATTAAATTTTTCTTTCTTTGATCACCTAAGTAGACTAGAGTCACCTATTTTATGCTAAAATAAAATTATCTACAATTTTGCACAAATTTAAACTTTTTGAAATATGGTAAGGCTGATATACTAAAAAAAAATGTTAAATTGAATTATTTATTTATTTTTGCCCATGCTTTATTTTCAGAGAAAATTAAATATTATTTCCGTGGTCTACTTTACCGAAACTTAAATGAAAATGGAATATAATACAATTATTTTTTCTATATATTTCCTTTGAATTCATTGTTTCAGTATAAATGAAATAGTTTTCAATAAAATGAAAATACTTTAAACATTTTTGTTGTGTCATGAATCATGTCTATTTTGAAGACGGTTTTCCATTTTCCGTTTTTTCCATTTTATTTTTATTATACTAATTTGCATTAAGATAATGTGCCCGTATTTATAAAACAAGATTTCAGAAAAGAAAAAAGAAGCTTAATTTAGAGAAAGAGGTAGCTTTTTCAATAAAGGTACAATCTGTGAGTTAATAATTTTTTTCTTTTAACGTCTCTTTTATACAAAATACAATTATTAAAGGTTTCGCGAAAATGTAATTTTCTGAAATATATTAAAAAGGATGTGCAAAATATTTTTACACTGAATTTCTTTTTTCAAGTTTGCTTGAATTAAGAGGTAAAAAAAAAAAAAAAGTAGTTTTCTTCAGCGGAACTAAAATGAAAATACAATATAATAAAGTAAATTTTCTGTACCTTTTCTGTCAATTAATTTCTTCAGCATAAACGAAACAGTTTATAAAATAATAATAATTACACATTTTCGTTGTGTTATCAATTATGTGTATTTTGAAGACGGTTTTATTTTATATTTTAGAATCTAGCACCTCCCGTCTATCAACTTTGAGAGCACAATGACAAAATCAAAATTATTATTATTTCTTTCGTAAAATTTTAATTTAATTTTATCAATGTTTAAGAGCTTAAATTATATCCATTTGAAATTTGCTTGCCTTGAAAATAAAATTTATATTTCTTTTCAAAGGTAATTAATATGTAAGGAATGTAAAATTCCATGTACTACATTATTAATTACATCAATACAGATAAAGTTTTGATTTTTAACATTGTAAAATTTGAACATAACCCCGGAGTGAAAACAAAATTGTAATTTAATAGAGAATGTGAAAAATAATTTTCTCATACTAATGGAATCATGATGACATCTTATATTTCATAACGCCTGGAAAAAGGAATTATTTTATTTTTAATGCAAAAAAATTCTTAAAAAAGCGGTTAATGTCAACCTCTTAAAAAATTGATAAAACAAAATTTAAATTCTATCAAAGGTATCATAACAAAACAGAAAAACAAATCTTTTTACAGTACCGGACCTCAAATCCGGAATCCTAAAATCCGGACGACCCAAAATCCGGAATGGAAAAAAGAAAACTGAAATTCCGCGATGATCTCGAATAAATATTTCATAAAAATGTCCATAGATGGCGCTACGTGCGCGCGTAACACAGTGCCGAGCCAAACTAGACTCAGCAGTTTTATTTTATTGCAATGTCTTTCATTCATTAGTTTTAATCCAAATTTTCTAACAGAATTATCGTAGTTAGTGTGTGCACACATTTTAAATTTATATTAAAAAGAAACCCTTTTCTTCATTTATATAGAAAATGTAAAAAGAATAAATAAATAACCACAAGAAAGAATTATTTTTAAAAAGGTTCGCAGAATATATTTATAATATTTATATGTAAAAATATTTTACAACGCCCTCCCTCCACTTTTAATATGTTCAACAAATTTCATTTTTCGAAAAAATTCTGTTTGTAAGCACCGTACCAAAAATTCTTTTTTTTTAACTCAAAGAGAAAAAAAAATCTATGCAAAGTTCCTTTCTCCATAACAAAACAAGCTGTCCACCGAAAGCTAATGATCACATTCTGATAACGTTGACTTTCTACTTCACGCAGTTAAACATGTTGAATAAGCAAAACAAACAGCGGATAGATATGTCGTTTTTCTTTACTTTCTTTTCATCTAATGGCCTTTTTTTTTAGAGGTACCCTAGCTTTCTAATAACTTATCATAATTTAATAAAAATTTGTTACACAAGCTGATTCACTATTATTGTAACTTGATGAAAATTTGAAAGAAATTCATCAATTAGCCTAATTCGGTTCTCGCGAACAACGATGTATTTTCATTTTCTAAAAAATGTTTTTATGTTCCTAATAATGTACAGACTTGTATAAAACCAACAACTTTCTGCGCACATAAATATTGGGTCAAAAATTTTCTGCAAATTAATTTAATGTTTAATAAAATAACGTGTTATGCTACTTTGACGATATGAATTTTAAACATTAATTTCAAAATAATTACGAAAATATTATAATTAAATATAATAAATAATTTAATTTAATTTAAAATGCATTAATATTAATTACAGAATAATTATGTTGGCTAAAAAATTATGAAGCTAAAAATCCATGATTAGAAGGGGTGAATTCTTGTCAGTTATTTTGCCAATGCATTTAGAAACAGCCCAATCCTTAATATTTTGACCTCTTCTCACAAAATGCAATAATGGACATTGCTTCTGAAACAATTGAATCGCATTTTGTAAGGAGAGGTCCATTCATAGGTATCATCATTAAAGAGACAGAATTTTTTATTTCGGTATTTTAACGAAATTCTCATTTTTTCCACGATCATTTAGCGAAATTTTCGATTTTCCGCGACATTTGCAGGTTTTTTCGCGATTCTTTGACGACATTTGCGCTTTTTTCTCTTATCCTTTGACGAAATTTGAATTTTTCGCGATCTTTTGACGAAATTCGCGCTTTTTTCGTGATATTTTTGACGAAATTCGCGTTTTTTCGCGATCCTTTAACGAAATTAATTTTTTTCCGCGGTTCTTTGACGAAATTTGCATTTTTTCGCAATCTTTTGACAAAATTCGTGCTTTTTCCGCTATGCTTTTGCGAAATTTGTTTTTTTTTTACGTATTTTTGGATGAAATTTGTTTTTTTCGCGATCCTTTGACGATATTCGCGTTTTTTCTGTGGCCTTTTGAGGAAATTCGTGTTTCTTTCGCGATTCTTTGACGAAACGCGCGCTTTTTCCGCGACCCTTTTACGAAATTTGTGTTTCTTTCGCGATCCTTTAACGAAATTTTTTTTCCGCGATTATTTTACGAAATTTGCGTTTTTTTTTTCACGAACCTTTGACAAAATTCGCGCTTTTTCCGCTATGCTTTTACGAAATTCGCGCTTTTTCCGCTATGCTTTTACGAGATTCGTTTCTTATCCTGCGCTTCTTTGACGTAATTTGCATTTTTTCTGCGATTCCTTGATAAAAGAATATTTTTTTTCCACGATTCTTTAAAGAAATTCGCGTTTTCTCCGCGGTCCTTTAATGAAATTCGCGTTTCCGCGATGTTTTGACAAAAGTGGGTATTTTTTCTGCGAACGATTGACGGAATTGGTTTATTTTTGGCGACCATTTGTTGAAATCCGCAATATATTTCAGAGATATGTTTTATATCTGAATTTTTGGACTGACGGCCGATTTGTTTTAATTTTTGGGACCGAATGCCTTAAATTTTCGGAAAAGAATCACCGCTGTCAAACAATAAATAAATCGTACATAAAATTGGGGAACATTTTTAATTTTTCGGTATCAAAGAACAAAATTTACTTTTTTTTTTTTTTCTCTAAGAAATTTTCCGCAAAGTTCCGAACTTTGCGGAAAATTTTCCGCGCACGGCGTGCGTCTATATTATACAACTCTGATAATGTGATGTGCAGGATTAAAAAAATTCTTATTCTTATTTTAAATTATTTTTTAAATTTATTTTTATGTTTGTTTACTTATACCTCATATGGCAATCCGCGATATAGATTCCTAGGCCTAACTCGCGAGCAACAACGCATTTTCATTTTCTAAAAAATGCTTTAATATTTGTAAAAATGTGCAGTAATAGTATTTTTTTTTTAACTTTTTTTTATTTTGAATTACGTTTTGTAATTTGTATTTTTGGTTTTATTTACACTAAGCCTAACATGGCAATTCGCGGTATAGATTGCTTCGTAGCATGTAAAATTTTGCCAAGGGCATGTACTGTATCTGTTTATTTATTGCTTTGGTTGAGGACCTAAAATCCGGAAAATTCCAAAATCCGGAACGGCCGCGGTCCCGACCAGTCCGGATTTGAGGTCCGGTACTGTATTTATATTGAACGAAATTTTAAAATTGCATAACGAAAACTTTTAAAAAATGATCTCGAATTACATCATAACGTCCTTTTTTTTTTTTTTTTTTTTTTTTTTTTTTGTAATAAAAAAATATAATTTCAGTAAAAAGTGCCATCATTTATATTCATTACCGAGAGATGGCGCCGAAACAACTTTGAAATAAAGCGTAGTTCATACGTGGGACTGCTGTCTTGTTTATATAAAATAATTAACTCCGTTTTTTCACAAAACACAAGTCGGTAAGTAAAAGTGGAAAACACATTTCAAAATATTTAAAAGCTTTAGTATGCTTTTACAAATATTTTAAGAGCAGAATCGGATGTTGTTAAACGGTATTTTTTTAATGAAACAATCAAAGAGTCGTTCATTTGTTTCTAGATTTGGAATTTGTGCTTATGAATGGCAACGGTATTCGTTTGTTTATATCGATAATCTGTTGTTGGTAACTGGGTATTTTTAAATTAGAACTTAAATCACTATAATGGTATAGTTTTTGAAGATTTTAGAGAAAATGAAGAAGAATAGATGTGATACAAAGTGGATTATTATAAGTCGAACAATTGACTTATTCACGGGATCGGAATGCTGAAGCCTAACATGGCAGCGATATTTTTTTTTCCAAGGATGAGCGCGATTATCGGCGCCCGGGTGAGTTCACTCCGGAACTGTTATACACTTAGCGCTATTATATATATATATATATACATTAATTTTAAGTCATTTTCTCGCTAACTCGCCACATATGCTAAATCTCCAAATATCCTCTGCAACGCCTACAATTTGTAATTGGAACAGCAATGGGGATTTAATTATGCGCCAGTGCACATGCTAAAATTGCCTTAAACTGCAAAAATAAAATTTTTAGCGGCTAAAAAGTACAAAATAAATCATAAATAAAATTAGAAGAGCATGATATTAACAAAAATACGACGCTTTTATTAATTAATAGTTATTACATTATATTTATTACATTATATATAATATTAATTAACTCACGATTTTATTGAAAACTAACCTAATTAATTGCTAAAAGTGGTAAAAATAATTTAAACGGCATATAAATAGCTTTATTCATATTGACATATGTTTGAGGACTTGATTGACATATTGACATAGTTACTTTCATACATAATTATATCACGATTTTATGTTGAGAAATCAATTTAGAAATTTAAAAAAGTTTAAATAATGTTTCATTTTTTTCTGTCCCTGTTGTCCTACCTTAAAAAAGAAACAGAGGAAAAATAATACATTTTTTAATAAATCCATTTGCTTTAAATTTCTACAAAGTGTAAAAAAAGCAGTGAATTTTTCATAATTGAGTTTGGTGCTTCCACCAAATTAACACTAGAAAGACGGCGAGCGGTCATTTTGACCGCTACCAAATGTATATATTGCGGTTTGAACCAGAAATTTTTTTATTAACCTAGTTTAAAAGGTAGAACGGAAAAATACTAGTTAAATAAATAAGTTCATAATTTAAAATACAAATTTTGGTGCGAAATATTTTTTATAAAATTTGAGTAAAATTCCCCGTCTTTCTAGTGTTAATGTAATATAACGAGAAAAAATATGAATTGCAGTCTAAAAATTATGGAGGATTTTCAGGACGAAGATTAAATGCTTATAAAAGTGGTTATATATATATTTTTAAAAACTGCTTTTACTTTTTTTCTGAGTGTTTCTATACCCTTTTTATGCAAAACCCACACATTCTACCCGTTCCAAGATATGAGGACGGGAGTTTCAAAACTCGCTTTATCCAGAAAATCAAATTTTGGGAAATCGTGAAAAAACTCTCACTACGTTCATTGATTTTCATTGTAAACCAAAATTTTACAATTCAGAAATACACGATGAAACTAGTTTTGTTTTGCAAGTTGTAGGCTTTTGTTTCGATGAAGCTTCCTCAATAGAATAGATTGATGCAGAAAACTCGATTTTTTAAATTTTGGATAAGTCGAGTTTTGAAATTCACGTCATAGATAAAATATGTATATATACTAAAAACTCTTAAATGATGTTTATTTTTCTTACCGAAAACACTCACTACTTCTTAATAAAGTTGATTCCAACATTTTTGTAGACTATTTTAAATTTCTTTTAATATTCTAATTTGCATTAAAGTAATGTGCCCATATTTTCAAAATGGTATTTTAAAAAATAAAAAGGAAGCTTAATTTAGAGAAAGTGATTTCTTTTTCAATTAAGTAACAAACGTGAATCACATAATTTTTATTTTAGTATCTCTGTTATGCTAAAATATAATTATAAAAAAATTTCTGAATTATGTTAAAGAGGAAATAGAAGTAAGAAAAAGAAATAAGGGGCTAAATTAATTTTTTTTGCCTTAGTTCATGTTTTTGGGATCAGTATGCTTTCATAGAAAACTAAAATATTAATTTAATTGTTTTATTTAGCGAAATTAAAATGAATCTTTTCTGTATCTTTTTTTGAATTTATTATTTCAGAATTTTGAATTTATTAAATAATAAATTCAAAGAAAAAATACAGATGATAATACATACATAATGAAACAATGAACAAATGAAAATACATGAATGAAATAGTTTTCATAAAGTAAAAGGTATGTTTAAAATTAAAAATTTCGTAGTTTTCTGCACCACGCCATACCTGTTTTAAAGGAGTTCCTATTTTTCTAATTTTATTCTCGCTTTAGTAAATGCCGTATTTATAATATAAATGCAACAACATTTAGTGAAATAAAAATAAATTTATTTAATACAAAGCAATTTTCTTTTCAATTACGAAACAAAATTTTTGAACCACACAACACTTTCTATAATGTTTATCTTATGCTAATATTTACTTATTTAAAATTACACAAAAATTCAATTTCCTGAAATGTGCTAAGAAATATGTAACGAAGTTGTACTGATATTTTATTCTATAATTTACTTAGTTTCTGTTTAAATGATTATTTACTCTCTGCTTATTTTATTTTATTTTCTGTATTTCTGTATCATTTTCATGCTAAAACAGAGCATATCTACTTCGATTCTAAATACATATATAATAAATTAGCATATCTGTATTAAAAACTCATAAATAATGTCCGGTCTACATTTATTGTTTTTGCATCTTGCCTATTTAAAAGAGTTCTTGCTTTTGTGTACTAATTTAAAGTTATTGAGGGTAGATGTAGATATTACAAATTAAAATAGATAAAAAAAAAAAAAGATTACTTCGCATAAGTTAGATATCCTTTTTAATTACGGATACGAATGTATGAATCACACAACGTAGTGTAGAATGTTTCTTTTATGCTAATGCGTAATTATAATTATTCAATAGTTCACACGAATTTAATACCACGAAATGTGAAATATGATACAAAAGAGAATGTTAAATTGAGATTTTGTATTTACTTATTTTCTTTTTCTGTGATATTTAGGGTTCTTTTTTTAGAAAAGTAAATATAAACTTAAATATAAACTAAGTTATTGAGGGTAGATGTAGATATTACAAATTAAAATAAATAAAAAAAAAAGAAAGATTACTTCGCATAAGTTAGATATCCTTTTTAATTACGGATACGAATGTATGAATCACACAACGTAGTGTAGAATGTTTCTTTTATGCTAATGCGTAATTATAATTATTCAATAGTTCACACGAATTTAATACCACGAAATGTGAAATATGATACAAAAGAGAATGTTAAATTGAGATTTTGTATTTACTTATTTTCTTTTTCTGTGATATTTAGGGTTCTTTTTTTAGAAAAGTAAATATAAACTTTCTGCTGAAAACATTCAGTACTTCTTAATGAAGTACTTTCCAATATTGCTAAAATTCAATTATGCTGTACAAAAATTCATAAATATGAATTCGAAAAGGAAATAGATATTATTATTATTATTATTACGACAGTCATACTAAATGTTAATTTGAGAAATATATTATTCCTAGGAAATATATTATTACCTGCTCGCTAACGTTCGTCAACGCCCCTGAACTGCGACACAATTTACATTGCGGTCAATACACGGTCCTAGCACGCTTCGCTTTCGCTCGCTCTTAAGTTTTTGCAGCAACTCTAGCCAATATGAGTGCTATTATAAATCATTTTAACACATGATATAGACAATTACAATACAATTAAAGATGCGTTTAGTTGGTGCAACCAATGGACATAAATCATTTTAACATTTTGCAAGTTATAATTTTTTTGAAATGTAAGATAATTAATTAAAAAAATTACCTTGGAAATAAATAAATTAAAAACCTATGCGTCTATAATATTGTACAGCACAATATTGTACAGTTAAATTCATTTCGAAAAATTTTTGACTATGAAGTCATATTGACAAAATTTTACTAAATAATTTCAGCTTTATACATACTCTAAAGGTCATGACGTCATTGAGAATTCCTAACACCGCCCCCTGAATACTAGGCCTGAGCGCTGGACCAAAAATGGTGGCTGCCGAAGGCGGATTTATTTCAGCGTGTGTACGGTACCTTAAATATTCCTACCAATAATTTTTTGAAGTTTTTTCCGCTTCATTTTTCTGAGAATAAACAAGGTAGAGAAATCTTTTATAAAATACTGGTGTCTACATTTCATGGACCGTACCTACGCTAAAAAAAAATCCGCCTTCGGCAGCCGCCATTTTTGTGTCATTTTTGTGTGAGCGCTCAGGCCTAGTAATTCCTAATAAACTGTTGCTATATATTTTCTGACTGTTACTACGTCTTCACACAGTGGAAAACCTATCCAGAAAACGGTTGTCTGTTTGAAAAAATTCTACCGTGTGTCATCACACTTCTGGAATCGATATGAGAATGCATCCTTTCTATCAAATATGACATCATTTTCATCATCAGAACCATTTACCCCTCATAGATTAGATGTTCTAAAATTCCTAAGTCTTATTAAATAATTATTATAATTAATTGGAAATTATGTAATTTTCAGAAATACTTTATTTTGTCCATACCAAGCATCTTTAAATAAATAGCAAGAGTTCGGGCTACTTAGGGGCAGGAATAAGAATCAGATCACTGAAAATGACATCATCACTGACACAGTTATAGTAAACTATTTTATATTCATGAATGAAAAGACATCTTTCTTCCTGAATGACGTCATTTTCATCAACGGTAACATTTTGCTTTATATGTTAGTTACTAAAATAGAATATTTATAGTTATTTTATTTACGCAGATTATTTAATATTGTTTCTCAGTAAATTATCTTCGTTCTGCCCTTCCGCGATTATTGTATAATTAAACGCAATCATTTTAATATGTTTACATTTTATCAAAACCCTTGAAATTTTTCTTTTAAATTGGGCGTAAATTTCAGTAGTGAATTCACGCTTCAAATTGGTGGAATGTAATAAGGCAAATTAATTTTAACGATTGATGCCAAACAGCAAGTTACAAATTCAGCTTTATTTTCGCGCTACGTAAAAGAAATATATGTATAGATTATTTTCTAATGCTGTGTAGAAAAAAAAAAGAACGATAAATTTCAAAAATAATTATCTAGATTTGTATACAATTTTATTCATATGTTTAATTTTAAAAATATTGCCCAGAATATATATTTTTACACTTGACAGCTTGAAGTTCTAACAAGGAAGGTCTCCATACGGGCATATTCAGAAAAATCTGAAAAAATTACAGAGTGTTCTTCTCATGTGGATATATATGTTTATAAAAAATTTTTTGGCGGAACCCCGATAGAACGTTCGTAAAAAAATAATGAAATTTTCGTTTATTTGGCGATTATTGGCGATGAAATGAAACTTCGAAAAATACTTTTCCATGTCGAATACTCATCAAGATAAAAATGTTTATTGAAATTGTTTAAATAAATTTAACATAAATAACTTTAGTTTTCTCAGTTTTAGTTCGATTTAACTATAGTTTTGTCATATATATATATATTTATAATGAAAGTTAAATATCAAATTTTATGAATTAAAACAAAAGTGAAATAAATTAAAATTGTTTCAATATCTCAAGATTAAATCCAATTGAGCTCTGTCGATTCCATTTTGTTGCTATGGAAACGACAAATTCCTTTATATTGAAATGAATAACTGCTAAATGAAACTTGCCTTTATTTTGGAATACGCTTTGGAATATAAAAGTATTTTTTATATATGAAATTGTTTTTAAATTAATAAAATTAAGTAACAAGCAACATAAATATGTAATACGAAAAAATGTATTTACTAAACTCTCTCATTGTTCTCGTTTAAATTCATTAAATACTTTTTACACGCATTCTAAAAATCAATTAAACAATTTTCAGGTGCATTAAAATCGTTTGCTTTTGGCGAGAAAAAGTACTGCTCACCAAATCGTGTGATGCTTTCGTCTTTTCGCGCCAAATATTGGAAAGTATTTTATTTTTTTTTGCAGACTTTCTATTGTAATTCCGCCGTTAAATTTGACTGATCCTTTATTACATACATAAGTAGTTTAATTGGTATTTTTTTCAAAATATTCTGAGTATGCCCAATATGGAGAACTTCGTTATAAGTTATAAAATGGAACATATTAGATGGGAGGCGACAGCACAGCCAATAACCTCATCAAGTTCGCGGCTGAAATTCCAGAATTAGCTAAAAATCAATTTGCATATTAAAATACACTTAGTCTGTCAAGTCATATCTTGGTGGAAAACACCTGAAAACCTGATTTTAGCTGTTGACTCGTAGGTTTACCGGTGTGTTTTCTTAAACCCAATCCTCCATGTTTTAATACCTTTGTGTGCAGGAAAGCACAATGGTAAGTCTACGAGTCAACCGCTAACATTGGTTTTTCAGGTGTTTTTCACCTAGATACGACTTGGCAGGCCGATTGCGCTTTAATACGCGAATCGAGCTTTAACTAATTCTGGAATTTCAGCCAGGGACCTCGCTAAGGGGAAGGGGGGTGTCTCCCCCTCAAACATTCGCGTATGTTATTACACTTGGCAAATTTACAAACTTAGTTTGCAAATTTGTTTAAAACTTTAATAAAAACTATAATATATTTTCTATTTCTGATAGACTTGGCAAAAATTACAAAACTAATTGGGAATATTATTAAACTTTTAACAAATAAGAACTATATTACATTTTCTAACTGTGGTAAGTTGGCAAAATTATAAAACGAGTTGGCAAATACTGAAATTTGACTTGGCAATTTAAGGTTCTCTCCCCCACCAATAAAATGTCTTAGCGATGGCACTGATTTCAGTCGTGAACTCGATGAGGTGATTGTCTGTTCTGCCGTTTCCCTGTCTATATTTATTGTTTTTGCATCCTGCCTATTTAAAATAGTTTCTGCTTTTGTGTACTAATTTAAATTTATCAAATTAAGATATTACAAGTTAAACTAGATAAAAAAAAAAAAAAAAAAAAAAAAAAAAAAAAAAAAAAAAAGATTACTTTGTCTAAGTTAGATTTTCTTTTAATTACGGATACAAATGTATGAATCACACAACCTAGTTTAGAATGTTTCTTTTATTCTAATGTACAATTATAATTATTCAATAGTTCACACGAATTTAATATAACGAAATGTGAAATATCATACAAAAGAGAAAGTTAAATTGAATTTTTGTATTTACGTATTTTCTTTTTCTGTGATAGTTAGGGTTATTTTTTTTTTTTTTTTAGAAAAGTAAATATAAAATTTCTGTTCTTTTTTAATGAAATAAAAATAGAAATAACCTGTAATCCAATTATCCTACTCTTTTTTTAATGCAATATTTAAATGAGAATGTATTTGACATGTCTTGGACTTTTAACAAACGTATTTGCAATAGTAAATAAATAATGGTTAACAATATCGTCGATATTTTTCGAAGTTATAGGCATTTCATTATTGCTAAATTCAGAAAAAAAAGAGACGATAAATGTTTTTTAATCTAATAAAATACAATATAACCACGAATGCAAAGGCACAATAACCTCTTTCGAGTATTGTAGGTCTGTGAAAGTTGCTCTGTATCTTCAGAAACCTCAGAAACCAAAGTATTTTCGGGATTTAAAAAATGATTTATAAAGTTTCTTTTGTTCCCACTAAGTTTTGGAAACGCTTCTGAGTTGTCTTTATCTATACTAATGTGGCATTATAAATATTCTCAACAATGTAACTTGACAGACTCGAGGGTCTATTTAATCAATACGCAATATGACAGAAAATAAAAGGCATATTACGAGGAGTGTGAAATAAGTGCAAGCTATATGTCAACGGCTCGATTGGAAAAGAAATAAGAGCAAGAGAGATATTGGAAATTCCATAGAGGGTATATCAAAAAAAGGTTGAAAAGCGGTCTATAGCCGGAAAAGAACGCTTAAACAAGAAGTCTAGGTGATTTCTTCTATTTATATTTAGCTATGTACGAATTGAATATACTTTATTTATAATGTTATTGAATTTACAGGACCTACATTTGTTCGTATAAGTAATAAATTTAGTATATACCTGAAAAACTGATTGATGAGTTAATTTATAGCTATAAGCTAATAGAATATTTAGGTAGGTAAAGTAATAAATCCTACACTAATATTATAAAGAAGTAACTTTTGTTTACTAAACATAGGTAGGATTTAACTTTTTACCGATATATTAAGAAAGCATGGACAACGTTAAATAGCACAAATGTAAAAATGTGTATAAAAAGGGTGCATACAGTTGTTTCGGAGCCTAAAGCTCCATCATTAGTACGAAATTTAAAATTCAAGTTTAAAACGTAGTAATATGAAAAGGTAGAGAGGCGCACCCCACAGCTCGTGGTCAGAGACGAAATAGCCGATGGAGCTTTAGAAGTTCCAAAACAACTGTATACACCCTTAAACATACATACAATAAATACATTAATCCCGACTGGAGTGAAAAATTAGCCAGAGCCTGGAATGGAATCCGGGACCACAGCATTCTAGGCTGTCGCTCATACATACATTATTGTATCATACATACATTATTGCTCATACATAAATTATTGTATGTATGTCTGTTTAATATTTCTATATACTGTTAACCGTTGAATGAGGGCGTTATTTATGTGTGTGTTATTATATATTGTAGTGCGTGTGTGTTTTATTGTATACACCCTATTTATACACATTTTTACATTTGTGCTATTTAACGTTGTCCATCCATTCTTAATATAATTTATGTTGCTGCCACTACCACCAGGGGGTGGCAGACCGTTAGACTAGAAGCTTGGAAAATGGCTTTTAAGATGTAAATGCTGCTAAGAACGGTTTCTAAAAACTTCAGAACTTCAAATGAAAACTGAAATGGGCATAAAAGCTTTAAAATACATTCTAAAACATCATTTATTTAGAATTAATTTTAGTTTTTCTCATTAATTTAAGTCCCATTATCACTTAATGCAGTATAGAAATGAAGTCTAGTCAAACTGTGGCTTAATTTGTACTTTTTGAATTATCCGTAGCTCTATAATTTCTTCTAATAAAAATAGGCACGCAAATACCGCTTGGGCTTGGCGAATTTCAACTTCAACCATTACGCGAACAAAGCAGCGTGGTTTGCTAGTAGTGTATAAATCAGTTTTCTCGTACTTAAATATTGGTTTTTAGGATGCTATTAATTCTCAATTAAAAATTTGCTTCTGCGTAACTGAAATTATACATGCAAAAGTAACAAAATAATGTTATAAAACATGTATAACAATCACTTATAAATAGAAAAGCAATACAAATTGTTTTTCTTAAAATATTGTTAATTTTATTATTAATGTCATAGCAGCCAACTTTTACGATTTTTCTCACCACTAAAATTTAATAGTACAGTCGTGGAAAAAAAAAAGTAAACACCCCCTTCTAACTCCTCAACAAGTTATCGTAGAAGAAAGTTACTGGTACCGAACGATTGGAAATAAAGTCTACTTTTAAATGATGTATATAAAATTGGCTTAGTGGGCCATCTACATATTAAAACGAACCATAACTTTATTTTTTTTCAATAGCAGTACCCAATTCTGACAGCATAAATGAACTCTACACCCTTCAATTAGCCTAAAGACGAATTTTTATGCAATTCGTACCATAAGTTTCCGAAAAATTAATTATTTTAAAACGAGCGTACTTTAAGGGCTGTATCCAAATTGAAGTTCCGTACTGGATTGTTAACCGAGAGAGCCGCCTTCATGATCAAGGCACGTTTAAGCGTCAATGAAACCTGTTTGATTACAGTACAGCAGAATAAATTTCAAAATGTCTACTCACTTCCATCACAGACGGCCCCTTAAACCATCATTTTGCCGTTTTTTAAGCATAATTTGAAAACTACTTGAAAGAAAAATGTGAAATTTTTGAATTTCCATAAAGCAAGACTTAATAAATCTAAATCCATCAAAAAAATTGTGGGTTGCAATTCATAATTTTTTCGAATGTTAATTTCATAATTCATATCATAAAATTATAAAAATTCCAAATTCAGCTTATTTATGTTTGGGTATATTAGTATTATTACTATAAAAGAAAATTAGCACATTAGGAGCATGATTTCGGGAGATATAAATAAAAATATGAAAATGTAATTTAACGTTAGAAGCACTAAATTTTGAATGTTTATAATTCAAAAACTTATCATTCAAATGACTTGAAATTTGGTGTAACTTTGGTTGTAGTTTGATTGTAGTTTGAACCGAAGATTTGAAATATCTCGTTAAAATTGGGTATTGCCACTGAAAAAAATGAAGTTTGGATTCATTTTAATATGTAGATGACCCCCCTAAGAAAATTTTATATACATCATTTAAAAGTAGACTTTATTTCCAATCGTTCGGTACCAGTAACTTTCTTCTACGATGATTTGTTGAGGAGTTAGTAGGGGGTGTTTACTTTTTTTTTTCCACGACTGTACATTTTATCTAAAACAATCTCCGAAATCTAAAGATTTATAATGATGAAACAAGACAAAAATTTCTATTAAATTTTAGTGATAACAAAAAACCGTACAAGTTGGAACCTATGTTAATGTTAATGATGTTAATTCATTATATTTCATTGTAAAACCAGTTTGCTGAACATGGAAATGCTTCCATAAGAATTAATATCATGCAAAAAACTTCATAGCATCCTAGAAATCGATATTTTGGTTTGACAAAACCGGTTAATACACTAGAGAAACTATTTGGAAACTATTCCGAAAATCAGAGGTAGGAAAAGAAATTTTTTTTTTACAAATGCTTCTTTAAACTCCATACCTATATTTGTATCTGAGGTTTTAGATATTCAGACCTTACTGACTTTTAAAGCCTTGGTAGTGGTGTTCCATTGCACCATGCAAGTTGCAACGGATATTTTTTATGCAAACAATTGAATTATAACATGGTTTAATGATGATTCGGACTAATTTTAACAAGAAAGAAAAAATCATGCGTCAAGTATAGATTATGAAACACTTTCCAACACATTCAGAATAATGTAACAAAATTGCACAGTTAAAAAAATTAAAATATTACGTCTAATTCAACCCTATAGAAACGCATAACACATTTCAAAACCCAATTTCAACTGTTCCCATCCACAATCGGAAAATTATACGAATTTTTTCAGCAGCCCTATATAGGATATATAGATTTGTATCTACTAACTGCATGCATAGTAAAATTTAGTTCACTTAAGAAATACATACACATAAATTCCCCTTCAGCAATTTCCCCTAATAAGGAGAATCGTATGTGAATACTTTTGTGCACCCCTGTATATGAGGTATAGAATTTATATTTAGTGAATAACACACAAAAAATTAATTAAATTTAAAACTGTATACCGAATTTTAAACCGTACACTCCAGCAATTATTACTCAAAGACAGTACTGTAACGGATTTCTTTTAGTATTGTAACGGATTTCCTTTTGTGTGTCCCTGTAAAAGAATAAAAAAGGCTATGAATGCCCTGTTCTAACGTGATCGTAGGGAAATTCAGTGATTTATTTCAGTTTCAATACATTTGAAACAGCGTAATGCCATTAAAATACACTGCAAACGATTTTTCCCCCATATACCATAATGTAATGGAAAACTTTTGCGTGCCCCTGTAAATGAACTATTAGCCCTACATACTTCATATACAATACCAAATATGCTTTGGTGACCCTAAATAACCTTTATAAATTGCACGAAAATCCGAGTATATTTACGGGAGGTAGAGCGTGGACAGACGGACAGACAAACCGAATGCATAAACACTTTTCAACTTTGTTGGAAAGTGTTAAAAACGCGAATATAAATAATTTATGTGCATTTATCAAATATATTTTTCAATTTCTACAAGCAAAATAGAGCAAAAATACGCTTTCTACAACATAACGGGTAATACTTGAATTCGCTCCTGCGGGGCGAGGCGTGCTGCTGGCTTCGTTTGCTTTTAATATATTGTCAGTATTCTTCGTGCAAAAGTTTGTAAATTTTATAAATTAGCATTTTTTTAATTAACCTGCATTAACTGCCAAATAACTTTCAAAAATACTGTATATTCATTCGTTTGCAAGCTCACGGAATCGTCAAAAATAGAAAAATCGTTAAGATTTCAATTAGTCCAGGGGAAATGTACCAAAAAAAATCGGAATACCTTGCAAAAGGTCGGGTAGAAATTTTTTTTCTGACTTGTTTATAATAATGCCAACATGGAAAAATCAAGTTTTCTAACAAAATTTCTAAAGGCTAAATTTTCTGCGACCAAAAAACAACAAAATTTTGGAACTTCTTTTTATGTTTTTTAAATATATCGAGACCCATTGCCGTAGCATATTATTTGTCAGTTACAATATTGAAGATGACAAATTCCCTACAACTGTTATACTTACAACTTTTTTATACACTCAATAGCAAGCGCCGTACGCCATTTCAAAAATAAGACAATTTTTTCAATTTTCTTAAAAACAATGAAAAACCTAGTTTTGCCCCGATTATTCAAATGTTCCCCGCGGATTTAATCGTGTATGTCGACTTCTAAAAATTGGTAGCAGTAAATTATGTGTTTCAGGACCAAAACTAGCCTTTTTTGCAGCCGTGCCAAACATGGATTTTGGCGTCTCCTCTTTTAAAAAGAAAATTTACCACGGGAATTTTAATAAATCTCTAATAACCGGATTTTGAAAATTTTAAATATGTAAGCATTAAATACGTAATGCCGAACTACGTAATCAGCTTTGCCAAATATTGATTCATTAAAACCTTGAAAACCGTACCGAAAGGAACCGAAATATATTCCGCTTTAAACAGGTTTCCATCTTAGTAGGTATAATTGTTCATATTCTTTCTCTTGAAAATATATAATTTTTCCTTTAAAGACCGGATTCCGTATGTACAGATTTGATTTTCAGTTGCAGTATTTAGCTGTTTAAAGTCGCAGTTATATGAACTATGAGATTAAATTAGTCACTCGAAGACATTCGCAAGGTAATATTAAACCTATGGGAGCGTTCTTGACAAATATCTCGCTTGCATTTTATTACTTTTGAATATTTATTTTTCTTCATGGGTTACCTGAGATCAATATCTAATGTTGTGCTTTTGTACTTTTTCGAGTTTGGTTGCATTTTTTAAAAAAAATATTTGAACACTTTCGATGCTACCACCAAATCCAAACCTGGTTAGGAAATAAAACAAAACAAAACAAAAACCCAGATGAGTGGGGTTGTGTGAATATCTATCATAGGCTTACACCCATTGAGACAATTAAAGATCCAGCGTCTCAATCGTTGCTACAAATAATTTCTTGCTCATGTAAAAAAGGTTGCGATAAAATATGTACATGCCGAAAGACAGGAATAAAGTGCTCTTCGATTTGCAAAAATTGTTGCGAAAATGTTGTTACATTTTCTCCAGATGAAGATGAAGATGAAACTATGGTAATTCTAGAGAAAGTGCAGGAAAATGGTGATGAATGGGAAGTATCAAGCTTTATACTTCTAGATGATCCAGATATCTGTTTTATTCAGGATAAGGATATTCCTTTGAAACGGGTTGCTAATAATCCTACAACAGTGCCATCAAAGAGAAAAAAATATTGTTAAATAGCCTGTAGAAATGATTATTATTAAAATAATTTTTTCATTTAGCTTATGTAGTCATATTGCGTACCTTACTTTATTGTGTTGGGAAACTGGAGTTGAATGAAACAGGTGATCAGTGCGAAAACAAAAATGTTTATATGGTCTACATCTACAATCATAAATTGGTATTTCATTTGATAAATGGTATCACTAAAAACATTAAAGAGATATAGTTTCAAAACAGTACATATTACAGAAGATTAGAGTAGAAAAGTATATTTTTCAACAACCAAAGAACGTTTTTCTGTTTGAGCTTTAAAGCAATTAATAGATAATCTTAAAGTTTTATTTATTTTTGCATGCTAAAATGATATAATCTTTTGTTATAAATATTGTTATAAGTGGGAATTTCTTTTTGACAATATTTTTTAAAACTAACCGTTTAAACACTTTTATGAAACTAGCGACCTAACATATTTTATTGACAGAATTTTTAAATTTTACTAGAGATAAATACATAACATTAGTTAGTGAAATAATCTGTTGTCATTTATATTGAAGCTATTTTATAAGGTAAAAGTATTTCTTAGATAAAATATATTTATTTTTTGAGCCCCCCCTTTTATATGGAGCTACAATCCAATGTTTGCTATCTTTAAAACAGTAAAACATTAAAATGTATGATATTAATAATTGGTAAATAAAATATACCATTGTAATGTGGAATAAAATATGTTTTTTGCAAATTTTCATACCTATCCCATTGATAACTGGAAACATATGTATGCATTATAAAATTATAAAATTATTAAAATTATTTAAATTAAACAAGAATTCTTTCTTAATTGAAACTATCGTGCCAGTAAGTTACTAAATATTGAAGTATTCTTTTAAACAATGCGTTGAAGTTAACACTGTATACATTTAAAGTTACCGTCTAAATATGAAAATTGTCTCATTCATCTACACTCTGCCTTTCTTTTAAAATTATATAAATTTATTCAATGTAAAATGTCTGTTGAGATGACAATAAAGACGTGAGTGTGCAAATAATAGATAATTTACTGCTACCAGTTTTTAGAAGCCGACATACACCATTAAATCCGCGGGGAACATTTTAATAATCGGGGCAAAATTACGTTTTTCACTGTTTTTAAGAAAATTGAAAAAAATTGTCTTATTTTTGAAATGGCATACTGCGCTTGCTATTCAGTGTATAAAAAAGCTGTAAATATAAAAGTTGTAGGGAATTTTGTCCTCTTTAATATTGTATTTGACAAATAACATGTTACGGCCACGGGTCTCGAGATATTAAAAAAAAAAAAATTAAGGTCCCAAAATGTTGTTGATTTTTGGCCACAGAAAATTTAGCCTTAAGAAATTTTGTTAGAAAAGTTGGTTTTTCCATGTTGGCATCATTATAAACAAGTCAGAAAAAAAATCTTCTACCCGACCTTTTGCAAGGTAAAATGTACATTTTCCCTGCACTAAATTGCTATAAGGAATATTTCCTATCACGAATTATATTAAATGTTAATATTGTTTCAAATTATTTTTATATCATTCATAAACATCGAAAAATAAAAACTTTCTATTTTTTATTGAATTTTTTTATTACTAAATTAAATATTTAAAAAATAGAAACATTAATTTGTTTTATAACTTAAAAATTGAAAAATAAAAACTTTCCATTTTTTACTGCTGCTTAGATTCGAACTGGGGCGTACGACATGCCACTTAGGTACTAAGTACTCACGCCGAAAGAACTTAAAATACAATATAGCTAATTTAAACTTGAATTTGAGAAAGTGGTTGACAATAAAACAAAAAAGATTTAACTTTTTATTTTTTTTCTGAAAAAAAATGACCGATATTTTGACACCGGAAAAAAAAGAAAAGAATTAAAGTAATATATAAGAAATTCTAGCGAGAGTTAGGGATTGAGATTGAGATTTAAGCTTTATCGTGCTAACTAGTTGTCTGTTTTAGACGATTAGAGAGGCTGTATTGTTAAAGTAACACATTTACTGAATATCATTAATGAAGTATTTTATTATGATATGTTATCGTTGGTATATTTTATAATGTTGCAATATTTGAGTAAAATAATTAATTTTTGTTTTCTAATTAATAAAAAAATTGAGTACATAATTTTATTTAGTACGGAATCTATTTTAACCCTTAAATGCGCCATTTTTTATTTTGTTTCGCAAAAAATTATGTATGATTCTCTGAAAGGTTTAATACACAGGAAAAATAATGAAAAAAAAAATCATAGATACATTTTTCATATAACACGTCAATCTTTTCTTCTGTTGCATATCTGCAATAGAAGTAAAAACTACTGTCGTGTGGCTGTTTTAAGCTAAAATGTTACAAATTAGTAAATATTTTAATAAGTATGTCTCCACATACTTTATTTTATATAATTATTTATTTTATCATAACCTTTAACCCTTTAATCCCCATGATAGAATACGTTCTAGAAATTGCGTAGTCCAGAGAATGTGACTTTACACCAGAAAGTTACTATGGTTAATTTCGATTTATTTAAATATGGAACTTATGTTATTATTTAAAGCAAATACTGCTATTTTAATTTTCTGGTTTGATTTAGGTATATACGAATAACAAAATTTAAATTCAAAACAATGTTGTTTGTATATATGCAAAGCTGCGCACTAAAGGGTTAAACTCAATAATAAGTAAACTTTAAATACTTCTGGACCATTAAGATATAAAAATATTGCTATGATTACAAAGTGTTGACTTTTTAACTGCATGCTATTTCAAAATTTAAAATAAAGCATTTTTGTTAGTTTTGTATCTTATCGATGTTAAAGCAGTTCTAGTTTTCACATTTTACTTTTATTGTGTTTATTTGCCTGTAACAAATGTGTTTGTGTTTATAATACAAGATTTTAAAAAATTAAAAATGAATCTTCCTTAACATAAAATTCCTTTTTATACTATTTATTTAATTTCATGTAAAAATGGAATTTTGTAATCGATATTTAACTCGCTTCTTGGTATGCTAGGATTATAAAATTATGTACAGCGTAACTTCAAAAATCCGACATCATCGAGGCCGAGACTATGCAGGATTTTTGAAAATGACGGATTTTTGAAGAAATATCAAAAGCAGTAACTATGAATAACAAAAGTAGTTCTACATTCTTAATGGTGCCTTTAGCCATTATTTAATTCATTATTAAGTGATAATTTTGTAAGAAAAAGAGAAAATTAAATATTAAAAGAAAACTTATTTTATATGATATTTTCTATGTTACAGAAGAAAAAAAATCTAATAAAAAGTGAATTTTTTTTTCTTCTCTTGTAATTTAGGAATCATCGATGTCAATTTTGTTTGTTTCATTCTTTTTTACCGTTCTTTAACGAGTTTTTATTATTATTATTATTATTATTATTATTATTTTATACAAATGAAGACTGTGTATTTCGGAAATACAGTATTGTTTCTCTAAAGCATATATTAATACTCCAGTCAAACATATGCATTTTTCTAGTGACACATTATCTTCTGCCGGTTGTTCATCCTCCTCTTCTGAGCTGCTATTAGCATCATCGGCGGTTCTATTTAGCATAGCGTCGGTGATCTCTCTTTCCTTTAAATTGTTTGTTGTTGATGCATTTTTGTCAATGCTTAGCCAATCTTCTGTATCCCTTCTTTCGACACTTAATGCATTTTTAGATTCTGCATGTTCAATCAGCTCATAAATTGCAGACTTTTCACGGAAAATTTGAAAGCCTGAAAATTCTTCCTCATCATAGATGTCTCCGTTGCCAAAAATTCGTTTCAGCTGTATATTGGGTCATACATTCACCAAAGTTGTCCCCGTTGCTAAGAAACAGTGCAGCTCCCAGAAAGTTTGTTCAGAAAATAATCGCCTCAGACAAATGTAAAGAAAAATCAAATATTCTTTTTGTTGCCTTTTTACTTTCGATCTGGAAGTTTTTAATTCATAAAGAATTGCTATTTTTCTTCTCCCATAACTTGAAAGTGAAAAAGAAAAAGGTAGGGAAAATACGGTTTTGATTCCGAATTTTTGAAGTTGCCGGATTTCTAAATACCGGACTTTGGTATTCACACTGTATACTGGTGTGTTTTTGTTGACAATACAATATTTTAATATTTTTATAGTGTTTAATTTAAAATTAATGAATTGCTTTTAAGGAATTTAGCCGCTAACCGGACGCTGTTGGTTGATACAATCTGTCTCAAAATGTCAGGTACACACAAAATATTATAATGAAATTGGTAGGAGAAATATATGAGGACGTGTTCGCGTCTTTCAAACGTCCTTGAAAATGGGTAGCATTCGAAAATCCGATATTCTAGTTTAAGAAACTGATTAATGCACTATAAAAACAACTCAGAAATGTTTCCGAAAAGCTGTGGCAACAAAAGAAACTTTGTTTTTAGAAATGCTTCTTTAAATCTCGAAAATATAGTGGTTTCTACGGTTTTTAAAGATAAAGAACGCTTCCCGGAATAATGTGTAACTTGAAGGAGGTTATATTTTATTTTCTTAGATTAACAAATATTTGTCCATTTTTCACAACGTAATAGTTTTTTTTTTTTTTTTTTTTTTTTACTAAAAAGTAATTTTCCACCAAAATTTAAAATATAATCGATCTCGAAAGGGTTAATTTCAAATAAATGAATATGTGTGGACGTGAGTTTCAAAACTCACCTTATACAGAAAATCAAATTTTGGGAAATCGCGAAAAACCTGTGACTGCGTCCACTGGATTTCATTGTACACCAAGATTTTGCAATGCCAGATATACAGGTTAAAACAAGTTTCTTTTTTCAGATTGTAGTGTTTTTTTTTTCAGATTGTAGTGTTTTTTTCAGATTGTAGTGTTTTTTTCAGATTGTAGTGTGTTTTCGATGCAGGTTCACCAATCGAATAGATTGACAGAGAAATCTTGATTTTTTAAATTTTGGATAAAGTGAGTTTTGAAACTCGTGTCATCATGCATAGAATAATTTGTAATTTCACAATAAATACTACTCAAAAGTAAATTAAATGAAACATAGTAGAGACAAATGGTTATATCAGCACTATTTTTTTAAAACCCTTTTTATTCTTATTAAGAAACCAGCATGTCAAATAGTTAGGTACATTATACAAACGCTAACCAATGCTGTACTGCTTTCAATTGTTCGCAACGACCAACCGCAGTGTAACAGAGAATATGCAAGAGCAGATAATTTCCGCTGGTTATTTAAGTTGTCGAAGCTACGGAATTTTCACAGATTTATCATGAAGTAAAAAAAAAAAAAAATAAGGCTGTTATTGAATTTTCTAGATCATTAAATCTTTTAAGGGGTCTCAGGAGTCTTGGAAATAATGAAAAAAATAAAGAGACCATTTTCAACATTTAATATATTAAAATGTATATGATTTTAAAACACAATTTTTATTGAGATGAATGGCATAAGTATGTTCTTTCCTTTTATGTATATAAAAAAATGCAAGTTGCAAAATTGGCATTTATAGGGGGCTCCAAGATGTCAGACATTTGACGAGCAGAAAATTGGTATAACAGCTTACGCGCAGGATTACAAAATAAATTTTGTTACTAGAACAAAAATTTTGGTGCCTACTTATACTTCATATTATAGTAATTACACTGAACCTAAATAAATTTGTATTTAAAGAGTTTTTATATTTTTAATACCAAGTTGCATTCAGCTAATGCAAAATTTTGAAAATTTCAACAGTATAATCCCCTAAAAAAGTATTTTCTTTGCACAATAAAAAAGAAATTTTAGGTTCAGTTCATGCAGACTAACATGAAACATATGTTTTGAAAATTTCATGAAAAAACTTTCAGAAATTTTTGAGATATCTTGCGCGTTATGCTCAAAAACGTCACTTGGAGAAAAATGGCTTCAAAGTTTCGGAAACGTCGCTTCAGCTATTGAGCGGGTAAAATTCTAAAATCTATAACTTCTGTTCTAATGGGAAATTCAAGTAAACAGTTATAAAAATGTTCAGAAAAAATAGGAGTTTAACATCTAAAAAACTTGCTAAAAATAACAATTTACACCGAAAAACCAACATGCGGGCGACCACGTGTTCAGAGTGATTGAAAAATTGGAAGATTGGTGTCAACACAAAATATGTCGATAAAGCAAATAAAAAATAATCTCGGTGTCAATGTCTCAAAGGATACAATACACAGATGCTTAAGAGATGGCAAAAAGTTTAAACAAACAAACAACACCAACAAAAATCTTGTAAACCGCGCCTAAAATTACACCAGAAATTGGACTGAATGGATTTTACTCGAAAATACAATATCGCTGTAAAAGTCGCAATGACACAATACATAAACGAATGTAACACTGCATGAAGCAAGTTTAAATTAAAAAAAAATATGTTGCAAACCGCGCTTAAAATCGCACCTTATACAGGCTGCAATGTCGATTAATAAAACAAAGAAGTATTTATATATGTATTTTTTATATACACGTATTAATGTTTTGGTTTTGGTTTTTTATAAATATTCCAAAACGTAGATATCTTCATAATTTATTTTTAACGAATTTAATTATTCTAAACTTTCAAAATGAAACATTTTTGTTTTTAAATTTTATGTATTTCAAAGAAGTTTGTTGTATCTGCTTCAACATTTTATTTTTACTGTACTAATTTGCATTAAGGAAATGTGCCCATTATTATAAAGCACGGTTTAGCAAAGACAAAGAAAGCTTGCTTTTAGAAAAAATATACTTTCAATTGTGCAATAAAATATGTGAAATAGATAATTCTTTTTTATGCTAATATATAATTATTCAAGATTTCGAAGAAATTTAATTTTGTGAAATATGTTAAAGAGGAAATACGGACAAAAAGTTAAATAGAATATTTTCTTTTTGCTTAGTTCATGTTCGAGAGATTAAAATGTTTTCTTAGAAAGTTAAGACATTAAGTGGTCTTCTTTAGCGAAACTAAAAGGAAAAAAATATATATGAATTTTTTTTTTTTTTTTTTTTTTTTTTTTTTTTGCATTTTTTCTTTGTATACATAGTTTCAGCCTAGATGAAACAATTTTCAATAAAGTATAAACAAAGTTTATCTTAAGTTATTGATAATTTTTACATGAGAAAAATGACGATACATTATTTTACTTTTAAACAAAGCAGGTTATAAATCTGTTTGCACAGATATTTTTAATAATTTTTAACAGTTAATAATTTTTAATAATAATAATCATCACATTCAATGTACAAGTTAAAATTCAGTGCAAAATTCACCTTGAATACTAATTAAAATACATAAGCTACAAATAAATGTAAATACATTGCTTAAAGGTTAAACATGTATTTTTTTTGTTTTTTGAAAAAAAATTTTTTTTTTGCATAACATTTTCCATTTTACCTTATATTCCATGCCACCCTTGAAGTAAAATGGTCTGTTCCGGTAGAGCCAGAAGACGCAGAGGGACAACGGCTATTTGTTTTCCCTGATGAAGGCCGAGTAAGTTTCGGTTGAAAACGCTTTGGTTTTTAAAATGACTTTAATGTGTTTTTAAAGGATTTTATTATATCTGACGCACGTTTAAGCAATGCATTTACATTTATTTGTATCTTATGTATTTTAATCATCACATTGTTAAATGCTCAAACTACGAAAAGTTTTTCTTGTCTGAAAAGTTTTATGTTTGACGTTGGTTTCGTATAAATTTTACCCCGACATAGATTTGTTATTTTTGTTTGACTTTGGTATATTTGGTGTGTAAATAATATAAAAAAATCCATACTTACCACATATATTTAAAATGTTAAGATTTTGACGGCGGGAAAAACGTATTCCACATAAGGGGTTTCCAATTGGACTCTTTTTTTTTTTTTTTTTTTCCTCAATTTAGAAATTTCAAATTTATCCAGAAATTCCGAAAAAAGAATTTATACTTTATGTAATCACGAAACCTGGCATTAAATAAAGTAAAAAGTTATTAACCATTTGGAAAAATGGTTATTGTTCTCATCAGGATGGGAAATCAAAAGCATATCTGAAGGTTTTTATTAGTTTAATCCGCATTTTATTCGTTTTCTGATTGGTCTAGACAGTAATCTGTATTTCCCTTTACTTTCAACAAAGATGGATACCTTCTGTTGCCACTATGACAAAAAAGTAACAAAAACTACAAAAAAAAAAAATAATAATAACTCAGAAACAAATTGAGATACAGCTTTCAAACAAATTGCATTTAAAAGTACATTTTTTTCTCTATACGACGGTGTAAAAAGTAATATTGTGGGATGTTTAGAAGTTTAAGAATGAAATTTCATTTAAAATGGTCATCAGATTTCTTGGAAATCTGATAATGGAAAAGCCTTTTCCCGAACAGCCAATGAAATGCTTGGATAATATATAAGTTTCAGGTGGATAATACGTACCAGTCGCAGGCGATTTTTGTCGCTTGGAATTTTTACGTGTAATAACACTATTAATGTTTAATTCATGGCGTACGTAATGTATGATCAACTCCGTGCGATTTTTTATGTCTTAAATTTTAGTCTTCGAAAAAATTATTTTCCAAATGGTCTTTGTAATTTGATAAATCCCCTTTTTTTTTATTCTTAATTTCTGGCATAAATTCGTAATTTCTGAATAAAAAAGGAGACCAAAATGGTAAATGTGCTCCATACTATCTCTGCCACAAATCCTCGTATAAACATGTTACGGGTACCAATCGATACCTAATAATGTCTGTTAATTAATGCTATACTCAAGATTTGCTTAGAAAATAGTCTACCTACCTAATTTGAACCAACCGGTAAAATTTTCAAAACTAAGACCTACTTTTGACATCACATTTGGCTCCTTCGAATAATTTTATCTTCAGATACTGAACGGGGTCAAGTAGTTTAGGAATTATGCAAATTGAAAGTTTTGAACTCCTAATAATAAAATATTTTTTAATAGTTGCAAAACAGGTGTAGGCAGTATTTTGAGCATAACTCAAAATCTATTTGGCAGATTAAACTGTACGTATTGTTACATTCACTTATTTGAAACTTCTAGAAATCCATCGAATTCTATTGAGAAATCCATTGGTTACAATTTATATATTTTTTGAAAATTAACTGCGAACTATATATATTTTCGAAAGAAATACGATTCGTTTTGCAGATTTTTTTACAGAAATGAATGTTTAAAAACTCCCAGCAATAAAAAAAAAACTTCATCTAGAAATGCGGAAATGAGGAGCGATTGAAATTTTCGAAATTTGGTTTACAGCGTAAGTTGGGAATTTTTGGAAATGAATATTGCAATCTGTCATATTGCAATCTATCTTGCAGCGAATAAGAATAAATTAAACATTAGGAGAACCAAACTTTAATAATTCATAATTCCTAAACTACTTGATCGAACGATTCCCCGTTTGATATTCGAATGTAAAATTTACCAAAGAGTATAATGTCAAGTTTAAGGCTTAGTGTTGAAAATTTTAAAGTTTAGTACAATTTCTTTATCTAGACGACCCCCTAAGACAAAATTACTCATAACATTAATTAGTTTTTGCTACAGAGTTAATATACTGTGCTCTCTCTTTATTTGTTTTTCTTTTTTTAGACGACTGTATATTAGAATATTTTGGAATATGTTCTTAATTCACATTTCAGCCAAATTTCCGAAATAAAAGTTATTAAATATGTTCTGAAGAAATCGTATGACAGTTAAAAACTGTATTCTGAAACACAAAAAGTACTAAATCTTACTGTAATTTATCCGAATCATTATTTGTACTGAATTATTTTTACTTACTATTCCAATTCCGTTTTCAATGATATCCTAAAACTAATTCTTTCTCTAGAATTTTAAAATAGAATTGATTCTAGAAAAGAGGGGATGCAATAAGTACTTCCTGCAAGTGAACTATTCGTAAATAAAAAAGAAAAATTTTGATTTATGTACATATATGTTTCGCATGATTAGTTATTATTTCGATTCATTTTTTATTTCAAGCTTTGTCTAATAATTTTCCAAAGGCAATTCTTAATATAAAATTTAGTAACTGCATTACTTATAGAAAAAAAGAATACAATAAATTTATACAAAAGATAAATTCGTAAATAAAATCAGAAAAAAGCGTTTTTCGAATTGTGGGTTTATAAGATCTTTCAGATAAGAGTGTAAAAGATCGTTGACCCTAAGCTTTACACATATGATATATTTTTGCTGGGTATTGAATACTTTTCCCCAATATGTTAGATTAAAAGGCATTGCAACAAGAATTTGAACTTTCTCGAAAATTGTGTTTCTGAAAATACCACCAGATGATGGAATATAACTTCTTCATTTCTTAATCGATATGTATTCCACTTTGGTTGATAGTGGGGATTGTTCCCATTTTCATTCATACAGGGCTATTACAAATGATGGACTCGATTTAAAAAAAATCATACTTTCGAAACTACTGCACATATTACAATAAGTGATACGTGAATTTAAAGAGATATATACTAAGTTTAGTTTTTTTTCAGTTACAAATGTTCGATGTGTGACCCTTTTGTTACACGGCATACGTCCAATCTGTAATCGAGTTCGTTCCAAACATTTTGTAGCACCATTCTGTCAATGGTTCTGAAAGCTTCACAAATGCGTTCTTTAAGTTCTGAACACTTTGTTTTCGGCATTGGTGGTACATAAACTATGTCTTGGACACTGTCAGAACTTAAATAAGGCATTTGTGCAGAATTCAAAATCATTATCAGAGTGATGCAACAAAATGTTTGGGACGAACTGGATTACAGATTGGACATATATCATGTAACAAGAGGGTCACACATCGAACATTTGTAATTGAAAAAAACTTGGTATATTTCTCTTTAAATTCATGTATCACTTATTGCAATATGTGCAGTAGTTTCGAAAATATGATTTTTTTTTTAAATCGGGTCCATCATTTGTAATATCTCTGTATGTTTATTTCCCGTATATTATATTTCCCGTTTAATGAATTTTCGAAAACGTTTCTATCTTTAGAATTTTAAGAGAGATTCGAGAGAAAAGAAGAAAAATCAATAAATATGAACGATGTAAAATTCGTAATTAAAAAAATTACTAAAATTAAATTATTCATATAAAACTTGTAATCATTTAACGCTAGAACCGCCATAGCAGTCATTTTGACCGGTACTTAATAAAAATATGTTGATTCGAGCCAGAAATTTCTTTTTAAAATAAGTTAAATATGCACCACGGAGAAATAAGTTAAATTGTTTTGAATAAAAATTCTGGTGTAAAATATTTTTATAACACTTGAGTAAAATTTTCGGTGGTTCTAGTGTTAAAAGTTTTGTGTATTTTAATAAGTGATTTTTCATTATCAATTCCTGCTGCCAAGTCTACGGATTTTTCATTATTTCCAGGTAGAAATATTCGTTTTATTTCATAGAATAATTCTGAGATTACATAAGGCGTGCATTTCTATTATTAATAATCGTATTCAAAAATCGGATATCTTCAAAACCACGAATGTTATTTTGTCAAGTTTTCGTAGAATCAACACACTTTTCACGTTTTGAAATCAGAATCCGATGCAAAAAATTGCGAATAATGAAAATAATACTTTTTTTTTGTATACAAATATATGCTAAAATATATGCACTTTAAGTCAATACACTTTTATGCTTTTATTTGATGAGAAACCCAATCCTTAACATAATTTTTTTCCTATCCTGAAATTATTTCTTTGTGTAGAATTTTAGGTAAAATTTTGTTTCAATCCTAGAATATTTTTTCAGAAGTACGGAAAGGATAATATTCCACAAGTAATATTTAAAATTAGGTACTCAGATATTTGCTGATTAATAAATAAATAAACGTTACTTCATAAATAATAAACAAATAAATAAGTCAAAAATTGATAACTTGTGTAACAAATAATAATTTGCAGAACTTATTGCAACTCACTATAGTTAAATATTTGTTTTATTCTTATTGTATTGCGTGAAATCTCTATTGCCTTAAAAAGATGTATTGCTACGTTATAGAATTAAAATAATTTACAAATATTGAAAAAAGAATCATCTTTAAATACTGAAATAAGTACATTGATTTATATGCAAACGATTGTTTACTGCAGTTTAAATATTTAACAGCATTAATCAAGAGAATTGCTTGGTAATATGAGTTGTTAAGAGCATAAAAGTTACGATGCATAGAGATTTTTTTAAAGTGAAATCAAAAGAAGCATTATTTCATTTGGAACTCAATATCACACAATATTTTTTTATTCAACTTAAAAGAGTGTGATTACATTTTATTTATTTTCCATCAATGCACACAGTTGAGTACCACTGAACTGATGTATACGTACAGTCCTGGAAAATAAATAAATAATAATAATAATAAAACCCTATCACACCATGCTTTTTTACTAGAAATTGTCATTGAGAGATGTGATACGTTCCATTCGACGGGAAATTACGTTTCCGAATATGATTTTTTCTAATAGGGGTCTTTTACATGTTAACCTTTTGTGATTAAACAACACCGATAGGCAAATTTTTTTCTCAGATGTTAAAATGCATCATTTTAAACATGCAACAGTAATTAAAAGATATTGTGTAAAAGTTGTTTGTATCACATCTGCAATGAACAGGAAATCGTATGCTTTGTATAAATATTGTCAATTTTCTAATACAAAATTACAAAGTATTACGAACTTACTTTTGAAAAAAATCAATATTTGTACGATTCCAGCTTTTTTAATTTTGTAAAATTCATGAAGTTCATTTAAAAATAATGATGAAGGACTGCGCAAATGATAAATAAAACTTTGTTATGAAAAATTAACCCAGTATCATCGCCTGTTGAAATTTCTATGAACAATTTACATTATCTGCTGTTTTGGAAGATAACAGCAATAAATATAATCGTCTTTTAAAAAACCCACTATAAGTAACATTGACTTTTGGGTATGTTGCAGATATGTAACGCGGTGATACAAAGGGTTAAATATCGAACCAACTTTAAATTTTCAAATGGTAACACCCACTTTTCATACCATATTTTAGTTCTTTGTTTCAAGGCAGCCCGAAAAAAAGTGCAGTTTATATATTTTTCCTTAAATATTTATAGAGGCCAAATTTGAGGATGCTAATGTTAAATCTGTAGATCAAACTTTATATCTTACCAAAAATAATCCGATTTAACTTTTTGTCTATAAGATAAAACTAATAGACTCAAACATATTCCTGCCATTTTTTCTTTTGAAAATCACACTTCTAATTGCGAAAATTATTAATAAATTCACAGTTTAAGCAACGATTAATGACCTATGTTAACTTTTATACAAAATGAACCACAATCTTCAAAAACGCTGGGGTGAAAATTTACAACTCATTCAAATCATTAGTTTTTGAGTTATTGATAAATTTTTATCTTTTAACGGCTTTTTGCTTTCTTCTATCTTCAACAGAAGAAAGTATTGTAATCGAAATTTTTACCAACTTCCGGTTTTCAATGGATTTACCCGTTTTAGGTGTCAGGGACCCCATAAAACATGTATACACTGTTAGAAATTTCAGTAAAATTCGGGGAGTTGACTGTAAAATTATAAGGTCAAATCCCTTTTTTAAGAAAAAAGTCCAGTGCCCTTATTTTTAACAATTTGCTGTAAAATTCACAGAGGGGACAAGTAATTAAAATGCCAGTGCCATTCACTTAGAAAAAGAAGTCCATCTCCCGTAATTTGAAAACCAGGACTTCACCGTGAGCACGTCATTGGCTGTTAGAAATCAAACGTCACCGCACTACGTCACGCAAAAGCAGTTCCCGTCGGGAAAGAAGAGGAAAGAAGGAAGAGATTTTCAAGTTCAACTTCAATGGAGTCTGTTAATTGCCTGTTTATTTTTTAAGGAAGGATCAAGTATTCTGAGTAAGTCTGTTTTATTATTAATATCATGCATATTATATTTATATTTTAATTATTTTTTAATATAATATGGATTAGACTGTTTTGCTAAACAAACAGCGTTTATTTGTCATACACCCTGCCTAGTAATGGACACCCAACTCGCACGATCGTGCGGGTCGTGCTTAATATACGTTCTTTGGGTTAGACATTCATTTAAATTTTTGCTTCTCAGTCATTTGTAATAAAAACTTGAATCGAACGATTGTTCTGGTTTGCAGATAGAGTAAAGTTTCATTTTTTATCAACAGGTAGCGGTTGCAGTCCATATTTTACTTTCTACAGGCATGACTATCTTTGTTTACAAATACATCGGGTCTTAAAGGGATGAAAAGTAATAAATATAATTGTTTTTATGACTGTATTTCAAACCATAATTTAATGAATACATACTAATGAAACAAAATAGTTATTTTCAAATAAATTTAACCATTAGGATACCAGTAATTAATAAAATATTTGTGATAATCATACTGTTTGCATCAATTATTGTAATATTAACAGAAGGTCGATGTTTTAATTATTTTAGATTGATAGTTTAAAATACAGTAAACTCTGTCTAAGGCGGAATCGATCGGGACAGAGGAAATTTTCCGTAGTAGACAATATTCCGCCTTAGACAAATTTTACTCAATGTATATGGATTCGCAGGGACTTTAAAATCTTTCCGAGTTAGACAGATTACCGTCTTACACAGAGTCCGCCTTACAGAGAGTACTGTACTAAATATCAGGCAATTACAGCTATCAAATTATTGAAACAGTGGCTTATTTAAAAGGTAATAATAAAAAAAAGTTTTGGAATATTAGTGTTTAGTTTTGTTTCACTATTTTTAACAATTAATCTTCCAGATACTACTTGATATATCATTTATAATAATTAATATTACAAATATGAAAGAAATGATATTGTGAGTTGAATATTTTAAATACTAAATAAAATAATTTCAAAATAAAATTGTAGAACTGATGTTTAAGGCCGCTGACCTGCAGATTTACTAGTTTCATAAATATTACCTATAACTTTTATTAATATTCCTTTTTTTTTTTTTTTGTCAAAAGGTGAATAAGGAAACATTTTACTTAACTATATTAATACAGTACTATTTTGCAAGCATTCATTATAATTTTATTGCATTATTACATTCAAATTACTGTTTAAAAAATGTAAACAAAGCAATTCCGCAAAATTCTAAGAATCCACAAAATTCTAAAATCTACACAACCCCTGGTCCCAAGCGGTGCGGTAGGTTTAGCTTTGTGTTACCTACACCCAGTCCTTCATGTTTTCATACCTTTGGGTGCAGGAAAAGACAATGATAAACCTACAAGTCAACTACTAAAATTGGGTTTGCATGTGTTTTCCACCAAGATATGACTTGGCAGGCCAGTTGCATTTTAACATGCTAATCGAGTTCTGTCTAATCCTGGAATTTCAGCCCCCAACTCAATGAGGTGATTGTCTGTGCTGCCGTCTCCGGTCTAAAATCTACGTAACTTATTGTCCGTCAGTAAATAGTGGCCACTTTAGCTTTCAAGCCTTTTTTTAAGAACATAAATTTGATTGTTAATTTTTTGTATAACAAATTGAATATATAACAGTAATACAGGTATAAATTACTTTGAAAAATGCATTTAATAGTACTTTCAATATTTTTAGCTATTTTTCTGAGCTGATAATTTACAAATAATTAGAATTTTGATATAGGGTAGATGTGCCAGTAATGGACACTCCTTAATGTTTTTAGTTCATAAAAAAATAACTAATAAATATTTAGCTTTAATTATTTTTTTAATAATTCCCCCTTGCATGTTTTATAAAACTGGGTTATTGTTGACACTTTTAATCAAACTAATCAGGAAGCAGAAAATAATGTTTCAAAGTTTCGCTGTTTTTCTGTGAAAATCTTAATGAAGAGGCTAAGAGCTGGCTTCGTTATTTAATTAATTTATATATTATTTATTTTCTTGCAAAATTTGAATGTTTTTGTTTGAGTAGCAATAGAAAACTTAGAATTTTATATACTAATGGACATTTACAAAATTTCATTTATTTTTAAGGTTTTAAGAGGGGGGTGTCCATTACTGGGATGGTTAATTAGTCATTTTCCAGTAATGGACACCCCATGTAGACATTGCTAAAAATGCAATTTCAGTAATGTTTATAGTGCGTAAAATATTTTGACTTAACTGCAAACCTAAATAATCAAATTTAATTTTTAAATTATACTTACCAAAATGTAATAACACCAAAACTATTAAAAATAGCGGCTTTCAAGTTATTTTATGTGATTAATAAAATTTCAATATTTTATTTTATTTATTTATTTTTTTATGAATGTGTACCTTGCATATTTTATAATCTGGCAATCAAACCAGCCAGGAAGAAGAAAATATTGTTTAAGTCCACTGCGTCGGTGATGGAATTTTACTGAAAATAATTGGTGTCTGTATGAGGATGTTTGGGGGGGGGGGGGGGGAGTGAAAAGGAATACATTAAGAGCAAAATGGGTCTAGGACGTTATATAATGTTTACAAATAGTTTAGAGTTTACTTGAAATAAGCGATGAAATTAACTTAAAGGATGCTATTTTTCCCTTGGTCGATTTTCCGAGTGATAGGGCTCGCGGGGCAATGATTTCGGACAGTGGGGGCATCGAGGCGTCAAATTTTGTAAAGAAGTGCAGGCAGGGCGGCCCGCTCTGAGAAAAAAACGCCTAGATGATAAAGGTCAAAATTAGTACTAGCCACCGACCACAGGGCCAGTAAATGAGAAAAAGTGGCTAGTGAAAAATTGTCTATCAGCGGCCACCTTCAAGCCACTTTTTTACAAGGAGAAAATAAAAATTTCTTGGATTTCATCAACGATTCTACTTTTTTTGGTTCCAATATATTTATATTAACATATTTATTTGGGTTATTCAGTTTTAGATTAATACTTATAGAAATTTTACTGTTTAGTATTTTTAATTTAAAAAGTGGCCACTAGTTTAAAGAAAGTGGCCACTTAAAAAATTGTCCTACCGACCAGTGGCCGCTAATGAAAATTCCCAGTTTTGACCCATACTAGATGAACTCTGTGAAAAAAATGCTTAGAATGAACTCTGGTAATGTACCAGGGTTGGCAAGTTTCTGCCAGAGTGGTAGCGGTTGTAACCGGTTAAAACCGGCATTTCAGAAACTAGTTTCTGCCAGTAAGTGGCAAAAATTGACAGAAACTATGAAATAATATTAATAAGAACTTTAATGTGCAATGATTCATAATTCACACAATCACATATGTATTTGATATGTAAACAATTAAGTTAAAATTTAAAATGAAAGATTATGAATGTTATTCAAAGTTGCAAAAAAGTTTCAAAATGATCATATAAATATACTTTGTTTATATAATACTAATTTTCTTTCACTTGAAAAACAGAAATTTTTATAATGGTAGTCTGATGCTGTACAAGTTTAACTATTAATATTGTTGTTTAGAGTTGAATTTCTATTTAAACGTAAAAAAAGAAATTTACAAAAAATTCTGTGATATTTTAACAAATGTGTTTTTCAGAGTATTTTTAAATAAATAATGCAATACAATAACTTAAAGATTATGATTCTTGTGAAAACATATTAAGTAAATAATTGAAGTACAATAAATAAGAGAAAAAAAATTTAATGAACTATCTTGTACAATTATTTTACAATATTGAAAGAACAAAATTGCCGCTCAAATATCCTATTATTACTTTTTCAACAGAACATTCCATAGCACAGGACAAATTTTGCTAATCTTTCTGAACTCAGACTGTTTCTTAATTTGTTCTGAATAAAAGAAAAGTTTGAAAATATTCTTTCAAGACTGTCATTACTTGCTGGGAATGTCATTATTGAGGATGCAAAATTTGAAAAATCCTCATTTTCACCAGTATTCGTTTTTAAAGACAACCACCACACAGAAGTCAAGATATTTTCTAGGTCTTCCTTCGAGAAATGTGTTTCTGGGACAGGAGTCGATTTTGCTTCAAAGGATATTATATATGGCACAAAATTGGGATTAATATCAGAAAGCAATTTCCCTGCCTTTTCTTTATGTTCATATGTCAATTTCGATCCCATATACTTAGGATGAAGTAATTAAGCTAGCATATAGTAGTCGGTTATTACACTGCATTAAATCTTCTTTGAACCTTTGTATTTGTTTGTGTTGTAAGTGCAAAATGTGGTTGGTATATTTTCAACTAACAGTCTCAAACTAAAAAAAAAAAAAAAAAAAAAAAAAAAAAAAAAAAAAAAAAAAAAAAAACCTCAGATTTGTTCCTTTGAATACTGTATTTAAATGAAATGTTTTTTAAATCCATGGAATTACAAGATCCACATATAACTGTAACATTTCTATGAGAGATATTGTTTTACTGTTATTAAATTATTATGTTAAATTACAGAAAGGTATTCTGAGTAAGTATTGATTATTTTTCTTTTCTTTTCATTGTTTAATTTAAAATAAGTCTTGGATATAGTTTTCTATTTGATTTTTAAGCTGAAATTTTAAAATACTCTAATAATTGTTTACATATCAAAAATTTTATCTGTTACATAACTCATTTTTTCTCATACAAATCTACTTATTTTTTAATTAAAACTACCCACAATATTTCATTTGTTATTTATACTGAAAAAAAAATTGTACTTAAGGAATTTAATACTACTAAAAAAATCTCTGATTATGTATGAAATGTGTTTATGCCAGTTTCTGCCAGTTAAAACCGGTTATAACCACTTTCTGCCACGGCAGAAACCCTTTTCTGCTGGCAAAAAGCCAGCCCTGTAAAAGTACATTATCGCAAGAGGCTACTGTAGTATAATGTGTCATGTCTTTATGCAGAACAAGAGCATCCCAAAATAATTGTTCTTAAGGTGAGAAACAGTTTCTAATGGAAATGTTTTTGATGAATGATTTACACAATTTCAATCCTTTCTTTTACTCTGTGTGTAAATAGTATTTTTTATAAAGTTTTATGATAAAAATATCCTTTCTTTGTGCACTTTTCTGATTTACCTTTTTTTTTTTTTTTTTTTTTTTTTACTCTGTTTCATTTTTATGAATTTATGTTATGGTGCATAATATTTATGAAACTTCAGTTTTGGATGAAAAAGGCAACTGAAACTTGTCAGCGAAACAAAATTTTAACAATATATATTTTTAAAAAGTCCTGGTAGATCATTAATTGAATTGTACGTTTTACTGAGTTGTATGTTTTGTTATCCGGTCCCGGGCAAAACGTATAACTGGAGTTCCACTGTATAACACTGGCGTCCGGCTAAACGAAAAGTACTGACTGCGGATTTTAGAGACTACTGTACATATATAGAAGCTATGTGAATAAAAATTGATCATGAATTCGAATATTCTAAAATGGTTATCTTTGTATCTGTTTATATATGTATGTGTAAATATATATAAGGGCTGGATTTTTGCCAGCAGAAAATTGTTATAACCGGTTTTAACTGGCATAAACACATTTTGTGACATAATCTGAGACTTTTTTAGTAGTACTATTTAATTCTTTAAGTACATTTTATTCAATATATTCATACACATTACGTACATTCATAATCTTTAGTTTTAATTGTTTACATATCAAATATAAGTTTGAATTATAAATCATTGCAGATTAAAGTTCTTATTAGTATTATTTCTTTGTTTTTGCCAATTGTTTCTGCCATGCTGGTTTTAACCACCCCAGTAGAAATTTGCCAACCCTGATATATATGTATGTGTATACTATACGTATGTGTGTATGTATTAGGGATGCAATGAATATTCGGTTTTGGCCGAGTAATACAGTATTCGTCCAAATAGCTCAGTTATTTTATAGCCAGCACTGAATATTTGGTATTCGGCCATGTTACCGAATATTTAGTTTGGCCGAATATTAAACTATTCGGCTTGGCTGAATATCGAACTATTCGGTTTTGCCGAATATCTATATATATACATATCACACAATATATTTATGTATATACATATATACAGGGGTGGGGAATTTCTAGAAAATTTTACCAGCCAGTAAAATGCTACGTACAGTAGAAACTTTTTATGACAAAATTTACGAAACTCAAAAATAGTTGGTTACTATTATTATAATGCATTTTCATTTTTTTTCCCTTGTAAAATTAAGAAATATAAACAAGAGATGAAAGTTTATTATAAAATAGAACTTAGTACCATGTTTACATCGCAGTAATTAGGAAAGTTGAAAAATATAGCTAACTACTTAAAAAAAAAAAAAATGACTATCTCTATAGTTTGCAGTTTTCAAAGACTACCTAAAAATTCACTCGCCCTGTGAGAAAATTCACTCGCAGTGGCAAGTAAAATGATGCACTCCCCCACCCCTGCATATATATATTCTATGTATAACACTGGTGCCCAGCTAACCAGTCCAGAAAGTACTAAATATGTTTACTTTTATATATATATGTATACTATGTGTGAGTGTGTATATATATATATATATGCACGATGTAGGTGTATATATACACTGGTGTGCAAAAATTAAGGATGAAGCAGATAAATTAGCAAAAAATGCAACAGAACGGAATGAAAGACCAATCAGAGGATAGACCTGAAACAAATGCAGTAGGACATGCCCATATATGGCATATGACGTAAAAAGAGCAGGTTCTAAGGGGATAAAGCACAGAGGTGGTGGGCGATATCTATTGCATGGTTTACAGTGATTTCAACAAAGGTTTTTTTGCTATCGCTGTGTGATATGGCCAAGAAGGAATCCAGGAGATGTCATCTGGATGACCTTACACGAGGTCGCATCATTGGGAGGTTGGAAGAAGGTCGAAGTGTGACAAGTGTAGCAGAAGAGTTCGGGATCGCTCACAGCATCGTTTCAAGAGCCTGGAGTGCATTCTAAATGATAGGAACAGCTGTCTGAGCATTCAACAGTGGTCGCCCACGAACAGCAACAACAGCCGAAGACCATTATATTGTATTACAGGCAAAAAGAAACAGGTGGCAGACAGCTGGAGGAATCGCAAGGCAGATGGAGCAGACTACTGGACGTCAGATATCACGTTTTACCGTGGCTAGGAGGCTGCACAAAAATGGTCTATAACGCACGACGACCAGTACGGTATGTACCATTAACGCCTGCTTATCAGCCACGCCGGTTTCTGTGGTGCCAGGAACACAAAAACTGGACACAAAAGCAGTGCCGGAGAGCAGGGTACACGTAATCACCCCTCCAACATCATCGAAAGGGACCGTTTTGGAGGTGCCTTGTCTGGAGTTCTTGTTTGGGGCGGTATCATGCTTGGTAACCGATCGAACCTCCACGTCTTCCAAGGAGGTTCAGTCTCTGGTGCCCGCTATTGCGCCGAGATTCTCTTGTCTCATGTGCGTCTGTTTAGAGGTGTTGCAGGTCCGGACTTCCTCTTCATGGATGATAACGCTCCCCCTCATCGTACAGTGGATGTCAAAGAGCTCTTGGAGAGTGAAGATATTCAATGCATGGATTGGCCTGCAAAGTCCCTGGACCTAAATCCCATAGAACAAGTATGGGACCTTCTCGGGAGACGCTTGGCAGCACGTGACCAGGTGCCAGCAACGATTCCGCAGCTGCAATTGGGGTTACAAGAGGAATGGACTTGATGCCTCAACAGCTCCTTGACAACCTTGTCCTCAGCATGGACAGACGTTGGAAATCTGCATTGCAGTCAGTGGTGACCATATCCCCTATTAAAAACAGAACTTATTTTGCCAGGTGCCTGTAAGATGAACATTTCTGTCTTCCTGCAGTTGTGCTCCAAGTTGGCCTTTTCAATAAAGTGCTTGCTTTTGTATCCTTTTGATTCCTTGTTTAGATAGTTTTTATCACTTGTCTCATATTTTCACATCTTGGAGATCTTATTGTATGATTTCAGTCGATGTGGAAAACTTCTGCACGTCGTTACATTCGAAAAACCCTCTCGTGCTTAATTTTTGCACACCAGTGTATATATGTATATACTATGTATGTATGTGTTTATGTATATACTATGTATGTGTGTATATATATACTATGTATGTGTGTATATATACTATATATATGTGTGTGTTTATATACTATGCATGTGTGTATATATACTATTATATATATATATATGTGTGTGTGTATATATTTATGTATATATATATATTCATGTATAACACTGGTGCTGGAAACCAGCTGACTGAAAAGTACTAAATATTTTACTTAATTTCCTGAAAAAAAGAGATTTTCTATATCTTTTATTTTATGTTTAATCCTTTTTTGCAAATTAACACATTTTACATTCATTCTTGAGATGCTTATGCTCAGTGATATTTTGTATATTACAGTCGTCCCCGCTTAAATGAATATCGGCGGTTCCGGAAATAATATTCGATTAAGCGGGGTATTTAATTAAACGGGGAATCATAACTGTAATATTTATTGCGCAATAAAAAGGCAAAATAACCATCTACGGTATATTTAATTAACAGCATAATAAATCGTTAATAGAATAACATAAACTAAAATAAATACAAATGCTAATATAAAGTAAATACGTATTAATTTAATGTCAGTACATGCATTTATATGGTTTACATCACACTTAATGCAGCTCGTTTGAATTGGGTCAAAACTCTGCTACTTTTAATCTACGTTACTTATACTGCCTTAAAAAATCGTTTAAAATGGTTTAAGTTCAATTTTAAAGGAGTAAATATCGAGTTATTTTTCAAATGAGTGCAAAATACCACAACTACCATCTCGAGTCTCGAAGTGACGGCATTAAAGCCTAGTTAACAGCAAGAAGTGATGGTGGGGGGATCAAGGTGGGGAAATCATTTGACCTGTCCATTATACACCTACTGGCCGAAATCACTGCAAGAAGAACTAAAAATTTGTTTTCAGCGTAAAGGAACCGAAATTGACAAAAGGTGGAAGGAAATTCCAGCTGAAACATGCTTTCCGTGCTTATTTTCAAACATAGGTCATACAGTTGTTATTCGATTAAGCGGGGACGTTCGTAAAAGGTATTTGGTTTAAGCGGGGAAAGATAACATAGAACCAATGGGAATAAATTCGGTTCCGGAGGATTCTATTCGAATAAGCGGGGTATTCGATTATCCGTGACCCGATTAAGTGGGGAGGACTGTATCTATTTTTGCTGCAAAGTAAAAATGTAGGAAGTTGAAGAGCGTGACAAAATTAGAGATTTTTTAGCATTCGATTGACAAAATTCGAGATTTTTTTCGCACTCGATTGACAAATTTCGAGATTTTTTTCTGCATTCGATTGACTAAATTAGAGATTTTTTTCGCATTCGATTGACAAAATTAGATTTTTTTTCGCATTTGATTGACAAAATTTGAGATTTTTTCGCTTTTGATTTGACAAAATTTGAGATTTTTCTGCGTTCGATTTGACAATTCGAGATTTTTCTGCGTTCGATTTGAAAAAATTCGAGATTTTTCTGCGTTCGATTTGACAAAATTCGAGATTTTTTCCATGTTCAATTGACAAAATTTGATAATTTTTTTCATGTCCGATTGACATTGATAATTTTTTTCACGTTCGATTGACAAAATTCAAGTTTTTTTGCATTCAGTTGATAAAATTTGAGATTTTTTTTCCATTCGATTTGCAAAATTTGAGGTTTTTTTCGATTTGATAAAATTAGAGATTTTTTTCACTTTTGATTGACAAAATTAAATTTTTTTCCTGCATTTGATTGACACAATTAGAGATTTTTTTCTGCGTTCGCTTGACAAAATTAGAGATTTTTTTCTGTGCTCAATTGACAAAATTCGAGATTTTTTTCGCATTCGATTGACAAAATTCGAGATTTTTTTCCGTGTTTAATGACAATATTAGAGATTTTTTTCGATTTGATAAAATGAGATTTTTTTTTTCTTCGCTTTCGATTTGACAAAATTTGAGATTTTTCTGCATTCTAATGACAAAATTGGATATTTTTTCCGCATTTGATTGACAAAATTTGTGATTTTTTTCAATTTGATAAAATTTGAGAATTATTTTCGCTTTCGATTTGACAAAATTTGAGATCTTTCTGCGTTCGATTTGACAAAATTCGAGATTTATCTGCGTTCGATTTGACAAAATTCGAGATTTTTTCCATGTTCAATTGACAAAATTTGATAATTTTTTTCATGTTCGATTGACATTGATAATTTTTTTCACGTTCGATTGACAAAATTCAAGTTTTTTTTGCGTTCAGTTGATAAAATTTGAGATTTTTTTTCCATTCAATTTGCAAAATTTGAGGTTTTTTCGATTTGATAAAATTCGAGATTTTTTTCACTTTTGATTGACAAAATTAAATTTTTTTCCTGCATTTGATTGACAAAATTAGAGATTTTTTTCTGCGTTCGCTTGACAAAATTAGAGATTTTTTTTCTGTGCTCAATTGACAAAATTCGAGATTTTTTTCGCATTCGATTGACAAAATTCGAGATTTTTTTCCGTGTTTAATGACAATATTAGAGATTTTTTTCGATTTGATAAAATGAGATTTTTTTTTTCTTCGCTTTCGATTTGACAAAATTTGAGATTTTTCTGCATTCGAATGACAAAATTGGATATTTTTTCCGCATTTGATTGGCAAAATTCAAGATTTTTTCGCATTCAATTGACAAAATTCGAGATTATTTTTTCACTTTCGATTAGGCAAAATTTGAGATTTTCCGACGTTCGATTGACAAAATTAGATATTTTTTTCCACGCTTGATTGACAAAATTAGATATTGTTTCCACGTCCGATTGACATAATTTGATATTTTTTCATGTTCAATTGACAAAATTTGAGATTTTTCTGCATTCGATTGACAAAATTAGATATTTTTTTCACATTTGATAGACAAAATTTGTGATTTTTTTCCATTTGATAAAATTTGAGAATTATTTTCGCTTTCGATTTGACAAAATTTGAGATCTTTCTGCGTTCGATTGACAAAATTAGATATTTTTTCCACGCTTGATTGACAAAATTAGATATTGTTTCCACGTCCGATTGACATAATTTGATATTTTTTCATGTTCAATTGACAAAATTTGAGATTTTTCGGCATTCGATTGACAAAATTAGATATTTTTTTCACATTTGATTGACAAAATTTGAGATTTTTTTTAGTTTGATAAAATTTGAGAATTATTTTCGCTTTCGATTTGACAAAATTTGAGATTTTTCTGTGTTCGCTTTCGATTGTCAAAATTCTATACTTTTTTTCTGCATTCAATTGACAAAATTCGAGATTTTTTTTCACATTCGGTTGACTAAAAGCACAATTTTTTCACTTTCGATTTGACAAAATTTGAGATCTTTCTGCGTTCGATTGACAAAATTAGATATTTTTTCCACGTTTGATTAACAAAATTTGATATTTTTTCCACGTCCGATTGACATAATTTGACATTTTTTCGCGTTCAATTGACAAAATTCGAGATTTTTTTCACTTCTAGTCAACGAAATTAGCATCTCCTGAATTTTTAAAGATATTGGCATCGGTAGTCTCCGTGGGTCGTTTGACAAGATTTGGAATTTTCTACGCCCAATTGATGAAATTCATGAATTCTTCACATTTGATTGATGAAATGTGCAATTTAAGAATTAAAGAAAATTTAATTGTGCTTCTAGTAATGGCAATAGAGACCATATAGGGGCTCTACCTAGCAAAATTCATGGTAGTTCTGGAAAAAGGCTTACTGTATGTTTTTTGGGTCGCTGAATCCGAATTTTTAACTTCCCACCAAAATTTCCCCCGGCAACACCCCCAAATTTTGGTAAAAAAAAAAAAAAAACCCAAAAAAGGTTTTTATTAAAAAAATCATTTTTTTTATTGTTTTAGGGAAAAAGTATCTAAAAATTCAGAAAGTAGACAAAATTTACAACAAATTAGATACATGACATTATGGCTTAGGGTGAAGGGGTAGGGGGGATCTGCCTCGGAACATGCACGCGGTGCTGCGTGAACTAAGTTGCGCAGTTCCACTTAACCACTTGCACGCTTACATTCGTCCTCCCATCTCCCCTCTGAACTCTGTATAAGGTTTACTTAAAGTTTTTTGGGTCGCTGAATCCAGATTTTTAACTTATCCCCAAAATTTCCCCCCCCCCCAAATAGTTGTTTTTAACTTAAATTTCTTATTGTTTTAGGGAAAAGTATTACGAAATTCAGAAACTAGACAAAATTTGCAACAAATGGGATGTATGGCATTATGGCGTAGGATGAAAGGGGAGGGGGGAACCTTATAAGGAAAGTTCGGAGGGGAGATGGGAGGGCGAATGTAAACGTGTCGGTAGTTAAGTGGAATTGCGCAACTTAGTCCACGCAGCACCGCACGCATGTTCCGGGGCAGATCCCCCCTTCATCCTAAGTCATAATGTCATATAACTAATTTGTTGCAAATTTTGTCTACTTTCTGAATTTCTAGATACTTTTCGCCTAAAACAATAAAAAGTTTAATAAAAGCCTTTTGGGGGGGGGGCTTTTTATCAAACTTTGGGGGGGGGGGAGTTGCCGGTGGAAATTTTGGTGGGAAGTTACAAATTCAGATTCAGCGACCCAAAAAACATAAAGTAAGCCGATTTTCAGAACTACCATTAATTTTGCTAGGTAAAATTCCCTATTGCCTGGACTATTCTTGTTTCATAATTTCTTTTCATAAAATTATAAAACTGGTATTATATTAATTTGGTGTAATTTTCTTAACTTTTTTAAAACTTATATATGGCAAAAATTTAACTCATGGTTTATCAACAAATAAACTAAATTTTTATGCTTGAAGTTATTGTGTTTGTTCATTTATATTTAAATCTCTCCGTTGTTGCAGGAAGACAAAAGCCTGGTGGATGTATGGATGTATGTGAAGATGCACCAGTTACACCATATTCATTGCATGTATTGGTAAGATCTTTACTTATTAATTATTAATATTAGCAATTATGTTGCAATGAATAACAATTAATACGGTTTTCTTCATTGTTCATGAATTTGTTTATGCAATTTTTAGTTTTTTTTTTTTTTTTTTTTTTTTTTTTGTGTCAGATTTTTTTTTTTTTTCACATCATGCAGCAATTTATTGCTGGTTACAATGTTTTTAGCAGGGCTGCGGAGTTGGTCAAAAAATGGAATGGACGACTCTGACTCCAGGAATTTTAACAGATCCGACTTTGACTCTTTTGCTCAAAAATGGACCTGACTCCGCAGCCTTGGTGTTCAGACCACTATAATAAATTTTGCTCTCTGCAATTTTAGAATTTCCCTTTGTGGCGATTTTTATGATTTAGTACAAAGAATTAGAATTTAATATTTTAGTCCAATAAAATGTTCTGTAATTTTTTAAGTTTTAGCAATTTTTAGCATTTTTTTTCTCTTTTAATAGGCATACCACTTTTCCATGTAATCAGATTTCTGCGTTTTTGCTTTTTTTTTTTTTTTTTTTTTTTTTAATCGGTGGATTTCCACGCTAAAAAAAAAAAAAAAAATCTTTTTTAACATATTCAAAGATTTTATTTATTTATTTTTTTTTATGACTTTGATCAAAAGATCAGACTTCCTAAGTCTCCCTATATTTCTGTAATTTCTCCCTCCTCTTATAGATAATTATGTCATTTTTGTTTCCCGTTAATGTGCAAAACTAAGCCAGTCAACCAATCCGAAGAGCTATATCTCTTGTACTTCGGGTTGTCATTGTCACATGATCACAAAATTACTTATAACTCCATAAATAATTTATTTGTTAAACATTGGAAAATGTCTTTCAATTCCAAATCACTTCCTTAGTCAGCCCTGCCAATTTTGTGCAATTATGTTTAAAAATTAGTCAGTAAATGTGTCAAAGTTTCGTGCCGGTTGATAAAAGATTTAAATGTTAAATCTTAATTTTTACATCCCATCATACTGTTACTAATGATTTAATAATTTTATCTAATGTGTAAGATAGCGCATGAAGAAAATTTGGTGAAAAAACTGTACAGTGTGCAAATATTATGTGTGAATTTTTTTTTTTTTTTTTTTTTTAAATAATAGCAATCTGAAAACAAGTAGGGGAAGACGGGGTACAATGAAACATTACTTGTAAAATCAATAAAATTTGTCATAGAGAGTTGCAGTTTATATATATGTTGCACAACTATAAGTTCCAATTACTGATGTGATTTGGATACATTCACACTTCTACAACAGTAGCAATAAAAGATTATTACTTTTACACCATTGAAAGTAACTTTCTTTACTAAAAGTAATTTTGTTTCTTTTTCCTTGTTTTTATATGTAATAATTATTTTTTCTATACATTGTTATCTTTGGGTTGTTGTCTCCATACCTCCAAAACCAAACTAAAAAAAAAAATAAATATCAGAAGTTTGAAAATAAATTTTTATTTAGTAACCTCAGTGCGGGGTACAATGAAACACTTACAGACAGGGTACAATGAAACATGTTTTATTATAGTAATAAAAGTAGTAAATAGAATATATTAAGAGTAGGAAAACAGAAAAAAAAAAAGAGTTTTGCTCTAACCAGGTCAGTAAAAAATGCTCTTGTTAAGCAATTAAAAAATTGAAAGAGAAAAATAGCTAAGAAGGGATTGTTTTGAAAACAAACTCTGCCTGCTACAGACTCTGATGATGATCCAGATTTTTTTTCCAGGTCCAGCTGGTCATCGAGGTACTAAGAATGAGATATCCACACACATGTGTGGCACAAGCAGTATCCATATAAATGGAAACATAAGGAAATATTTATCGTTGGAGAAATCATACATTTAAATGAAGTCAAATGTGAAGTACTTGATATAAAAAGACTCCAACCTAGTTTTAATTTTTTTTTTTTTTTTAGAAACTTACATTAAAAAAAAAAAAAACTCATTGTGTTGAAACTACCACCCCATATTCCTTCAGGAGCAACTGAAATATAAGCAGAAATGCTAATTTTTGAAATTGACTTGAGCCAATTTAATATAAAATGAAAGGTATTTCTTAAACCAATAGAATTTTCTCATTTTTCATCTTAGACTATAATATTTTTATCAAGTTCCTTATTAATCATGTTTTATTTTTGTATTTATCTCATTTTTCATAAAATAAATTATACTGGGTGAAAATTGCTTCCATCATTTGGAGTGTTTCATTGTACCCCAGTATGTGTTTCATTGTAGCCCGGCATACAGGGTACAATGAAACACTGTAAGACATTTATTTTTTGTTATTTTTCAAGCATAAAAATATTGTTTAGAACCTAATAATAAAAATTAATTTAGATGGGGAAAATACAAGATTAAAAATATGCATTAATTATATTTTTGTGCATGCAAAATTGTGGATAGGAAAAAAAATTAGTAAAATTTGTTTCATTGTACCCCGTCTTCCCCTACAACGTAATCAATTTTGTAAATAAATTTATGTGATGAAGACGTGAAGTAAAAACTGTTTTTCCCCTCAACTTAATGTAGTAATGTTGCCTTTAAGGCTAATGTCAGACGGACGTCTTTTTGCATACTTTATTACTTACGTATTATCCCTACACAATGATGCAGTTAGGTTAGGTTATAATTACTGTATGTTAAACTTTCAGCTAGAGTATTGATTTGATCCACATATATTCGGATTTAAGGGTGATATATAAGTTTGAAAATAAAAAAAAATCACTTAAGATTTCGATGTGTGGGGGAAAAAGTTAGATGTATAAGAATGGTTTTTACAGTTAAATATCAATATTTTAGTCTGAAAATTACGCAGTTGTCAGAAACATATCGTGCCATCCCATTTCCCATTGCAGTAAATTCGAGGCTTTTTACAGCTAAATATATTTTAAACAGATTTTTCCCGCGGCAGTTTGGTAGACGGGGGAGGTGCTGGGTTCGATCCCAATCGCGGCCGTCGGCCTAATCGTTTGAAGTTTTTGTTGTTTTCTTCAAACCGTGGATTTCCACACGTAAATACGGTTAGGTTCCCGTAGAAAGACCCTCACGGATGGTCCCCTCCTTAGGCCCTATATCCCTCGTGTTGATAATTGGCCATCATAAACACAACCAACCAACCAATCCCACTACAGTTATTTTAGACTTAGGTTACAATTAGACAAAATTGAATTAAAGATATAAAATCATACAAATTTCAAGTTTATTTAAGATTTCATTTAGAGTGCACTTCCTTGATGCTCACTGGTGAAATGACGAAATTTCTCTTTTGAGAGAAAATTAATTGTATATCTTTTAAAAATAGGAAGGAAGGGGAGTTTAGGCTACAGTGTGTCTGTTACTGCTATCCTTACTGTATTTTTAAAACAAAGATATTTTGAGAACATTGACGGAAGGAATTTTTTTTATTTTTTTTTATTTTATTTTTTTTTTTGAGAGATTGAAAAATAAATAAGTAATGGAAGAGAATGAAAATTGGGTAGGCTGGAAAAGCAAATGTTTCGGTGGACTCGTGCCCTGTGGGCCCTTATAAGTTGGCACCACTGGCTTGCTGTTCCTGTTTAGACACATTTGGTACTACTTGGTTGTTCACACTTATGCATATACTACACAAACTTAAAAAATAAACGAATCTCACAATAATCTCTTGCCTCAATGTCAGTGCTATTAATAACCGCTTTGGCAATGCGCTAATTTGAATATACGCTGCAGCAGCAACCTTAAATGAAAACTGTGATTGCACCTTATAATTTAAACAATTATAGTATTCAGCAAATGTTACTGCTTTCTTCTGTTAGATTGCTATTCTGTTATAGAAATTTCCTGTATTTATCACTGGAGCATTTGTATTAACCTTTATTTTAGTGTCTTGAGTAATTAAAGCTCATTCTCAAATTTCCAGCTTTCTTAAAATGAATCTGATATTTGGGGATATAATTTTTTTTAATGGGGATTGACAGTATGTTGTAATCTTAAGGCTGTTCTCAAATCCAAAAAGGCAACTTTCTGACATAAGTTTTATTTTTGTTCAGAAATGCATGAAACTAGCAGGTGTTGCTGTTCAGAAACTATATCATCGAGCTGTTTTTTCCTTTTTTTTTTTTTTTTTTTTTTTTGGCAAACGCATTAGATCTTTCAGAAAAGAGTGTACAAGTTGGCATTTTGAACTGAATTTCTGCACGAAAGGAGAAAATCCACTTGAGAAAGGATGAAAAACATCTTTGCCACGTGATCCAAATAGCTTGTAACTCAATAGGTAATGGATTGGTCCAAAAATGGAAAACAGTTTAATTTCAAATCGCTTCCATGCTCAGGCTTTCCAATTTTATATCTTTCCGTTAAAAAATTAATTTGTAAATGTGTCAAAACATTTTGCGCTTGTTGAGAAGAGCAGTTGAGAACAGCGTTAAGTGTAACATACCGAGTTAAAATTACTTTTTCCATAAACAAATCTGAAAGTTTTCATGAACCTCTTATCGTTAAAGCATGTGCATACAAAGCAGTCACTTAATATAAGAGCTCTGTTTGTGTAATAGTATGCATTTAATTTGTCTGTCTTTAATTCTGTTTTAAGTTATTTAAGCTTGTTTTTTTATTTATTCTCGTTGTGTTTTCTTTATAGAGCATTCATTGTTTGGGATTAATCTGCAATCCAAAGGTTCTGAAATGGAAAAGAGATTTGGGAAGAGAGTTGACATCCACCCAGAAGTCCTTAATTCATCAATAACAAAGGATTTTTCATTCAAATTGAAGATTTTAATTATATTTTTAGTGTAAATACGTGTTGCAAATAAATTTTTTTTTGTCAATTTTTAATTTGTTGTTTTTACTGTTCATATTTATAGGAATGTTACTGCTTTTCTGAAAGTAATCATTTTAAATGAAAAATATCCATTAGTTTTCAGAAAATTTATTTAAAAGAAATCAAGTTCATATTTCAATTTATCAGTTTCAAATATGTTCATCTTGTATTTTGTTTAGATAGTTCCATGTCATAGTTCATTGTATTTCTGTTTTGCATTTCACATCCCTAAACACGCATTTTCATTTTTAATAATTGTCTTGTGGAACATCTCAATTTCAGTCAGATTACAATACAACGGTTAAAAAAAAACAGTGAATTGTTTTAATTCAATATTTTATTTTTAAATGGCTAAAGTAACCGATTAGTTTGCAACATAAAGGGTGTTTCATATCCAGGTATTTTATCGCATTAAGGAACACAATCTACTGAAAAACGAGTAGATTGTGCTCCAGTAGTTTCTGATCATCACCCTATCAATTAATTTGAAATACCTAGACACAAACCTCTTAATAACCAAAAAGGGGTGTCATAAAGTTGACTAAAATTTGTTTCTAAGAAATAAGTTTTAAAAACCAATATTTACTAAAAAATTGAAGTACATATTAAGCCTTATCTGATTGTTTTTTGTAATAATTTGGCTAAAAGAACTCTAAATTGTTTCTTGCCAATTGTCGAGATACATTTTCTGCTTAAATAGTCTAAAGTTTATATGAATATAACAAGACATTTTTTTAAAAATGTAATTATTTAAATCTAAATATTTTTTGTCGTATAAAACATTATGTAAGAATGCAAAAAAAAAAAAAAAAAAATAAATAAATAAATAAATAAATAATTAATTAAAAAAAAAATGTGGTCATATTCATAATAGTCTGATTTTTAATGCCATACTTATTCTCTTTTCAAATATTTGCTTACAAATAAAAATTTATCCTTTATACTATTCCCACAATATTTGAATTCTAGATGAAATTTTATCCCAGGATACAAAATTTCAAGTCTTTTGACCCAGTTATTTATGAATGTTTAAAGTTTGAAACCTCTCATGTCGAATTTGTTATTTATCATAGGGAAATTTCAATGTGTATGGTTTTTTAAACGTAACACAAATTGCTGAATACGATGAACTGAAATTCTTAATTTGCATAATTGAAGCTTCTAGAAATCTTTTTTTTTTTTTTTTTTTTTTAACAAATATTTTATAAGTTCAAATATTTTTTTAAACTATCTGCTTTTGTAAATTTTGAAAGATAAATGGCACATATATTTTACAGAAATAGATTTTAGAAGTTTTGAATATAGATTGCAGCTTGCTGCATCCAACTGCCTTTTAGTTATGTTTAAAAAAACTATGTGCATTCTAATCAGTTTTTGAACAATAGTCAATTTACATTATTTTTAATACATTCATACCAGTCATATTTACATGATGTGCAGCAAAGTCTCAACTTATAACAGTTTGAAAAGGGAAGCTGAACAATGTCAGCATAGTTCCTGAAGCCTATCTGTAGGTCCAGTGGTTTGCTAATTTATATTTGCAGTATCCTTACTTACTCTTTTTACAAGGACCACATTAATTTACGGTTGCTGGGCATACAAAAATGAAGATAATTTTTACAAGCATAATGTTAATTTAAGAGCAGTGACCGTAAAAATATTAACAAACCTATTACGAGCATAATGTTAATTTACGGCCAGTGACTATATAAAAAATTAAGGAACATATTACGGGCATAATGTTAATTTATGGCCAGTGACCATAAAAAAATTAAGGAACTTATTACGGGCATAATGTTAATTTATGGCCAGTGACCGTAAAAATATTAAGGAATTTATTACGGGCATAATGTTAATTTATGGCCAGTGACCGTAAAAAAATTAAGGAACTTATTACGGGCATTATGTTAATTTACGGCCAGTGACTTTAAATTTTACGGGCAAAAGTTTACGGGTAAATTTGTATTTTTACGGTCATGGCAGCTTTATGGTCATAACATTATTTTTACGGTCAGTGACTGGCACACTTTTTGCCAGTCAGTGACCGTAATTTAACGGTGAAATTTCTTAGAGTGTATACAAAATGTCTGATTGTCGCTTCGTGTGCCACCATCGTACCACCGAAAAGCGTATGAAGTTATGCATAGAATTGAACCAAATTTTTTGTGTATGATTTTGCTTTTGTCCAGCAGGTTCTCCTTGAATTTGTAAATATTCCGCCGTACAAATACGCTGTACAAATACAAATATCTCTGTAATAGCGATATTTGTATAATTGTCTCAATTTTTTGTAGCTCCATTGTCCATCGATGGCTCGTGCAGCGAAGAGAACTTTGCATCCTGCTAAGCCGGCTATTCGGAAACAGCTGCTGTACAATAGAATAAGGAAAAACTATTGACTTTAATGAATATCCTGATCTAGATTAACACGTTTTTACTCCGATTAATTGACTGCAGCTAGTTGGTACAGTATTGAACTAATAATATTGAAGTATTAACATTTGTAATTACTTTTTGAAATATTAAGATGTATGGGATACGAGAAAGTTTTGGGATTGGCACATCCAGCCATAGATTAACATACAAGATGGGACATTTACGGCAAAATCTGTAATGGTAACACTACTAGCGTCATTACCGACATGAGGGAAGAATTAAAAGGCCTCCGAAATTTACCTATGTTGATGGAATATGTTTACTCTCTATGTTTTGAATATCTATTCTTTCCTATACGAAAAAGAGACAGAGATATATCTTTGATTTATTTAGCTGTTTTTTTAAATCATACTTGTTCGTTCACCTTTAATTTACAAAATTATAATTATAATAATAATATAAAAGAAAAGCCCCAGAAAATTCTGTTGAACACGTAAATAAGTAAGTTAATGAGATAAAATTGTAAGAAATTAAATTCGGGTATTGCGTTAATTTATTCACATCGAATACAATTTTATCAAATGCAATATCAGTGTCTCTATGTTTTGCTTTTAACTTTTAGATTTATATAATTCTAAAAATTTGTTAAAAGGAATTTTTCCCTTACTGTAATTTTATTATTATTTCTTATATGTTAATATCATAAATATTATTGAACTGATTATAACGTTATTTACATTAAGAACAATCTTTTTATTTTATCTGTGAGAAAGTGAATATGCGTAAATTTTAAAAGATTATTGTTTAATACATTAAACTTCATAAATTAATGAAACATCGGCTGTAAAAATTTTTCTACCAAATGGGAATATTTATGAAATTTTCTGCGACTTGTAGAGTGTAATATTTCGTATATTTTTACATTACATCATCGCTTTATGTAGCTTTAAATCCAATTATATCATGTTTACTTGACGTATAATATTCAAGACGAAATATTTAGCTTGTTTTTCGTTGCACTTAAATCGTTCACCCATCATGTATGAAAATATATATATATCCGTGCATGAACATAGAATAGATATTAGATATATAGAATAGATTATATATTCTATGTTCATTTATCGGTGTAACATTCTCTTGAAAACGTAAAAATGTAACATTAAAAAAAGAAAGATCACAATAAGGTAGACGCTCAATAACAAATATATTAGAAGGATGTGAAGTTTCTTCCCCTTTGTCACTAAAGGCGCTTGCCATTACGCTCTATGGGAATGTTGGATCTTGTACGTTAATCTAGGCATCCATCTAGTTATTCTTGGAACAATGGAACAATGCAGAGTTTGTTATGGACTGCCTAGATGACAACACCTGTACGTCCCGTCCAGAGGTGAATCGTCGAGTGAGGCTGATAGGGAGCCGTGAAGAAAACTTATAGAGAATGTGGTTAGGTCACTTAAAATTAAAGAGAATAATAGAGGCTAATTAAAAAAATAAGTAAAAACTTATAGTATAACAATATATGATAGAAAAAGAAAAAAAAGAGAATATTCCATATGATGCGAAAAAAAAAAAGGGAAAAGACGAAAAAGCTACCGGGACGTGCCTCAGAAAAAAAAAGACTCTTTACAGAGACCATACATTATAAAAAGATTAGTAAAAGTTCAGATGCTAATATATAGCAGTATAACAGATAGATTTTTTTTTTTTTTTTATAAGCAGACAGAACAAAAACAAAGAGAGAGTTTAAGTAAAGTGAAGAGAGAGGGAAACTCAATCTTCATCATATAACAAGAGAGAATACTTGGGGCGTTTACGATTGGGGGGGGGGTCGGAGACCTCGTAGTCTGGTAACTCAGCTACAATTTCGTTGGGTAGATTATAGATACTAGTATAGAATTTTTTGGCCAGTTTACTGATTCGTACTTTGAGAGAAGATGTTTTAAGGTCCCTTCTGATAGTAGTGTTTCTGAAGTATCTGTTACCATTTCTTATAAGTCGTAGATTTTTATTGTGTGCTTTACTGAGGTAATGCATATCGGTTTTACTTGCAAAAACCCCATATGGGGCTTGCATACGTGAGAATTGGCCTAATACAAGCATTATACAGCAGAAGTTTATTTTTGATGGAAAGTGTTTTACCTTTAAGTAAAGGAGCGAGTGTTTTTGAGATACCAGCCGCTTGGCCTCTGATGTTGAGGAAGTGTTTCTCCCATGTAAGTCGTTTATCCAGAGTTACCACCAGATACTTGGTGTAGTCAGACCAGGTTATAGAAGTATTATTGACAGTAATTCTAATAGGGTTAGTAAGCTTCCTAGAGAAGAAAACAGCAGCAGTTTTTTGTTCGTTGAGTTTAATGCGCCATAAAGTGCACCAGGCGGTGAATTCGTCTATATGTTTCTGTAGAATTTTGTATAAGGTGTAAACAAAAGGAGCAGAGGCGTAAATTGCCGTGTCGTCCGCGTACAGGGCAAGAAAGGTCCTCAAAGTGCGCGGAATATCGTTAAAGAAAATATTGAATAATGTAGGGCCGAGGACAGAGCCTTGAAGAATGCCAGCGAGTATACGATATAAAGTAGAGAATATATTGTTAATGCGGACACAGAATCTGCGATTGCTAAGGTATGAATGTATTAGGTGTATAAGTCTAGCATGAATTTTAAGCTTAATTAATTTGTAGATGAGGCCCTCATGCCAGACTTTGTCAAAAGCCTTAGCAATGTCCAGAAAAACAGCAGCTGCTGGAATACTCGAGTTGAGCTTCTCACTGAGAAACTCTACAACTCGAAGAAGTTGGTGTACTGTGGAGTGTTTGGCTCTGAAACCAAATTGTTCAGGTATCAAAATATGTTTGTTATCAAGAATATCATGGAGCTGGGCCTTTATGACACGCTCAACTACTTTGCTGATAGAGGGTAGCAGAGATATAGGACGAAAGTTAGTAGGATCAGATAAATTACAGTGGGGCTTGGGGATAGGAGTAACAACAGAAATTTTCCAAGAGTTAGGAAAGGGATAAAATTTAAGTATAGCATTAGTAAGATCAGTAAGATAGTTAATACAGTTTTGAGGAAGATTTTTAAGAGCGAAGTTAGAGATTTTGTCGTATCCAGGGGATTTCCGGTTTTTGAGTTTTTTGATAATATTAGAGATTGTAGCAGGTTGAACTTCGGGAAGTGGTTCTTCAGGTGGTGTATTTAAGAAGTTATTGACTGTTTCGTGCACATCAAAGTAATGACCCGGATTAGCTAGGTAAGGGTTTGGGGAGAATTGGTTTGCGCAACTTTTAGCAAGAGTTTCAGCTTTATCATGATCAGTTTAAGCAGTGACGTTATTGGTATCAGTTAGGGGTGGAATTGGTGTGTATTGATTGTTTAGTTTTTTCTTAATAGTCCACAGAGAGTTGTCTTCGGTGAGTGAGAGCTGAGGATTTTCCCCCAACTCTTCTGCTTTTCTTTGGCAATTAAGTTTTTGATTTTGTTGTTCAAGCGATTAATAATTGGTTTAAGAGTTGGGTCTCTAGTATTTTAAAAGCGACGCCGTAAGTTATTACGTTGTCTACAGATAGCATGTATGTAATTTGGAAAAATGAAAGATTTTGTGTTTTTGACATACTGGCGAGTAGCCTGATTTTGTGCATCAGTGATAATATTTTGAAAATGGGTAACAGCATTGTCAATGCCATTGGTATTCTGTATGGTTGGAAAAGTTAAATCAGAATTGTACAGAATGTTTTAAAATTTATTCCAGTCCACAGCAACTTGGGGAGGGGGAGAGGGGGGTCAACAAGGTCAATTTTGAAGCAAACAGGATAGTGGTCAGAAGTAAGATAATTAATAACAGTGGTAGTAACAGGAAAAGAAAAATTTTTGGAAATGCCAAAATCAATGATAGAAGGATGTCTATTATTGTACCCAATATGTGTAGGTGTCACTGGAGCATGTAGGCTAAGTTCAAGATGTGAAATGAGGTTGTGTAATGATCTGCCAAAATTAGAAGTGGAATGACAATTCCATCGCAGGTTACGTGCATTAAAGTCCCCAGCGATGAAACTGTGCGTATGTTGTGAAAAAAGTTGTGTAAGGTCGTTGACTGGAAATTGCTGCACGTGTCTAATATAAGCAGAAGTGAAATTAATATTAATGTGTGGTAATTGTACAACAATTCCGGTATAGTCAATACCAGCGAGTGTAGTTTGTTGAGTAGTGTAATGTGGTATATGTTGTTTAATGTAGATGGCAGTACCCCCGACGTTTGAACCAAGTCGAGGGGTATGGTATAATTTGTAGTTTGGAAGTTTAATACTTCCAATTGTCTTATGGACCTCCTGTAGCATGATAATGTCAATATTGGGGTTGTTAGTAATGAAGTCTTGAAATTCGGTAAACTTGTTAGAAAGGGAATTACAATTACAGGTTAGAACAATGAGAGACTTAGGGGGAGAACTATTCATGGTTGGAGAAGCTGAGATCATTGGAGAGGGTGTCGAACTCTTGTATGATTATAAACATTTTTTCAAGTGCGTTATTAGCACGTTTGTTTTGAGAAGCAATATTTTTAATACATTTGAGAAATTTAGAATTTTGTAAGATCTCTTTCATGTCTTTGAAGGTCTGAAAGATATCCTATAATTCATTAGTGTAACTAGTGGTAGTGGTTGTTGTGGGTGGTGCACTAACAGTGTCAGTATTTTCTTTGGTGTTAGTCGTGTCTGCAGTAAGAGGAGGGAAAGATTCATCTTCTGCATTAGAAGTGCTACTTTCCGGTGTAACAGTTTTGTTTTGATCTTGTGTTGTAGTGGTTTTTGCTTTTTTAGTGTAGTAAAACCCTTTAAAAAGTTCAATGAATTGTTGGGTTTCCTTAGAAACCTGTGTATTGCTATTTTTGCTTTTGTTAGTGTTTTTACTGTTTCTATTTTCTAGTCTGTATGGGTTTTTAACACATCCCCTGAATGTGGCTGGGTGATCTTGGCCGCAATTGGCACAAGTGGGAACGATGCGTCCCTTGTGTGACCATTGAGGTGTTAAGTGTTGTCCTGCGCACTTAGCGCACTTGGCATCGAACCCACAAAACTCCGATGCGTGGCCAAACCCTAGGCATTTGTAACATTGTTTTACCTTTTGTCTACTGTTAAAAGCTTCTATTTTTACGGAAATATAATGGATTTCCCTAATCTGGTAAATTTCTTCAAAATTAGCGCGTGGCATGACATTCACCATGTACATAGGCATGGGGTTACCAGTTTTTCTGTGCTTCATCATTGAAGCTCTTGTTACTGTGAAAGCATAGTCTTTAAGACTATTAACAATTATGTCTTGTTCGGTGTAACAGGGGAGGCCCCTAATACATACCTTTTTAGGTCTTTGTTCCTTTGGATGCAGTGTAGTATATTTTTTTGTGTTTGTATCTAGCCAATTTTGAGTCACTCTAAAGTCCTCATCAGTTTTGCACAGGACCATCAGACGGTCACCCTTGAGTTGTATGGTTGGTTTTTCCTGGTTTATTTCCTTAATATTTTTAGCTAAGGTTGACCAGTTTTCCTCTAATTCTATAAAGAATGGGTTTATCTTATTTTGCTTTGAGCTACCTGAGCTACCAGGACGAGATCCCACGGGCTCAGCGTTAGAAGTGTTAATACCTTCGTTACTAGGGTCCATTTCGACGTTATTGTCGAGATTGGCCTCATTGGCTAAATTTTGGTACTTATTACTCAGGGGGAGAGTTGAATTTCCCTCGTCATTACGTCTTTTAGTGCCTCTATTAACAGTTATAAAATCGTTAAGTTTAACTTGCTCTAAAATATAGTGAGCAGATTTTTTATATTTTGAAAAACAAAATACAGTAAAAATAGTAGAATTAAGTAAGTTGGTAATGTTAGTAGGTTCCCTAACTATTAGTAAGGCCTCACGGCAAGTTTCACTCACTTCTGTCTGATCTCCTAATGATGTGGCATAGTCCACCTTTCTACGAGTCTCCGTGATGTAATTGTCAACATAGCTGAAGAAGTCAAGAAACAGCTGTTTAGCAGAGTCGTCGAACTGAGTTGAAATGTCCATAAACTTATTAACAAAGTCCGGTAGTCGTGTTCCATTGACAATAGAAGCCAGTATACTAATAGGTTGATTACTATTTTCAACAGCCGCCATACTGCGCAATCATAAAAATCACCACTCAAAACGAAAATGTTCGTGGAAGCACACAACTATTCATTACGAACCGTTACTATACCGCCAGAACACATAAGCAACCAGAGCAGTAACACTATGCACCGCTAAAAATCACATAAAGTAAGAGCAACACAAATGTACGTCTTTACTCTACGAGAATCTTTACCAAACTTGACTCTTGATAGTTATTCTTAAGAAGGCAAAGTTTATTATATACTTAAAATTGGTATACTTTTTCTGGTAACAAAGTGCATTCCAGGTATTTTTCGCTTAAACATTTTTATTTTATTTTTCAAAATTTATGAATAAACAACACATTTTTTATTCTTTTACAATAAATATAAAAACTTTTTCTTTTGCGGGTAGTTTTGATAAAAGGGATTCAGAGGGTCAAAAGTGAGTACAACTTTAAAAGAGAAAGTTTGTGCAAATTTTAAAATATTGAAACATTGCACTCATAATAAAAAATAGACGCAATTTTCTATCGATCGTATACTTCTATTATCTTTCTCTGCCAATTAGGTGATAGAATAGAATAGTGCGATTATTTTGTTCCAGCACTATACATATATAAACAATTTAACGTATACTTTGTTTTCAGCATTTTCATTATTTTCTAATAAAATGTCTGCAAATATTTTACATGGATCCTATGAAACTATTTTTAACAGTGAAGACATTATACATACAAAATGTCACAATGAATCCTAACTAAGAAATAAATCTTTACATTAACGAAATAGTTAAAGAAATCGATAAAAAAAAACTGCTTTAAAAAACGTTTTTTAGGGTTCCGTACTTAAAAAGTAAAAAAGGAACCATTATAAGATCATTCCTGTGTCTGTCTGTCCGTCTGTCATAGCCATTTTATTCGTAAACTATGGAACGTGGAAAGTTCAAACTGGGGGAAATAATAAAGACTATCGACCCACATATTTTCAGATTATTAAACGTTCAAAAATATATTTAGGGAAAATGTAGCGGGGCTAATTAAGCTACTTGAAAAAGAAAAAAAAAACTTTTCTTTTTGTGTATCGAGTGAAAGCTTTTGTAACGCCGAACTCAAAAATACATTTCTTTTAATTTTAGGTATTATAGTTGTAGAGATATCGTCGAAAACATAGTACAAAAATATATCCCCTTCCCCTCTAATTCCAAATCTACACAAACTAAAATTATGAAAAAAATAGAGGTAGTAGACATTAACTTAAACCTTGCAGGAAAATTACAGCGATTATCCTAAGTCACATAGTTTTTGAGAAAAGCGCGTTTTTCTGTTACACACAAATTTCGATTTGTGGGCATTCTGCAAAGGCGTTGAGGAGCGCTGATGGCACCTTTTGTAGCAGAAGTATAAAAGCATTGTTGATAAGGATTTTTGAAAAAGATCGTCGGTAATTAGTCGAGATATTAACCGTTAAAGACGGTTTGGATATACATAATGACAGGGGCGGCGTACTCTATGTGCCATCGTCTTTTAAAGCGTTGATAATAACTTTTAATGATACATTTTTGTTATACAACGCCCAGTAGCAGTATAAAAGCAATAAACGTCAAAATGTTAAAAAAAGACTAATTTAATTAGAATTAATCACATAAATACTACGGGATTCGCGACTAGTTTGCATTGGGTGGATATCTCTTTACGCCTCCCGTGTCTTTAAAAGTTAATTAAAAACCTATATGGAAAAATGCGGACGAAGTTGGCGTTACAACTTTGCGACCTCCTTAGCACAATGTCAAGTTTAAATTTGAACAAAGGTTTTATTTTAAATACACTGTAAAAAGAAAAGATTATTATTACGCTGAATTTAGTTTTATGAAATGCCAAATGAAGTTTAAATATGCACTACTTTTATTGTCAGTATCAAATTAAGCTAATCATAAACAGATTAGGATAAGATTAAAGAAAGATTTATACAGAATAGCAGTATTTGCTATTCTTTAGTCATCATATCTCTTTGAACTTTTATGGTATACCCATTCAGGGTTCGTACGAGTACCGTTATTTTTAAGGCCAAAGATCAGAATTTTTTTATAGAAAAATAAATCTAAACAGACGAAATTTCGCCTTATTTAATAAGACATTTTCCATAAGAAAATACTTGTACCGAAAAATTTCTTAGTGTGGAAAATCAAGCACCCGTACGAACCCTGCCATTCATACTTTTTCAGTATATACAGCTATACCCAGCCCTACGTATAGTTTTTACAAAGTCTTATTATTCTTTAAGAAACGATTTTTTTAAATAATACAGTTAATAATTCACATATTTATTGTACGGAACCCTCAGAGCACGAGTAATGCACTTGGCAGTTTATTTATTTATTTATTTTTTTGTAAACCTTAATACCCGAATAGGTGATAAATAAACAGAAAATAAAAATTACCGAACCAAGCATAATTAAATAGTTTTCAGCTTGTAGGCGAGTAATTATATTTAATGCTGTGAAATCATTTGTCATAAGAAGTAAAAATACGTAATTTATAAGACAAATAATTTAACGGGATACACTGTAAATTACCAATAATGTTATTTAAAGATATAAATTGTTTTTGCCACTTTTTGCATTTCGTGCAATTTTTTTCTTTTTTTTTTTTTTTTTTTGTCTGATAAATAACGCTGCTGTATTTATTCTATGTATTTTTAAGGAAGTTAAATATTAAAAAAGTAGGTAATTTATTTTCAGACATAATAAATTAAACGCAAAACTTTTTTACAACAAGCGGAACAAGATGTATTATAAAGGAAAAAAAGGAATAAGAAGAATTGCTTGGAAAAATCTATTCTTATAATATCACAAAGTAATGCATGAATAGACGATAAAAAACTGATCAAAGAACAGTAAATATTTCCTATTCTATATCAATGAAAAATTTTCAGCTTAAAAGAGTGTTATGTTTAATCATAGAAAAAAATTGATATTAAGTAAATAAGAGATTGGAATTAATATAACAAATAACAGATTTAGAACACTTAATTAGATATCACATAATAATTTGATAATCACATAATAATTTGATAATAATTTGATACCACAACTTTATTCAAATATTTAAATAATTTGTACTGCTTTTTACGTGTTGCTTAACCTTAATTGATAGCTAAATAAAGTATATCCTAAAGTTATAAATTCATTATAATTTTGTAAGATTGGAATATATAAAAAAGACGATTTATTTTTATAGACAGTGATTTAGATGCAAAAATCATTTTCAAAAAAGTGAAACAGTTAGAGATTTTTGATGATAAAAACTGGCTTTAAGAGAACCGCTTGGGAAATCACATCATGTGAAGGCATAACAAATGATGCGTGAATAAATGATAAATGATAACTTATTGGAAATCAAATAATTCGAACATGATATCAATAATCACAAAAGTATGATTACGTTTCTTATTTTTTTTTCTACCAATAAACACAGTTTTGTGCGACTAATTTTTTATAAAGATTTACACCAATTTTGAATACAAATTGTTGTTAGAATTTTCGTCATAAGTTCAGATTTTTTCTGATATTTTAAAAGTAGCGAAGCTATATGTCAGAAAAATATATAGCAAGGTTTTGTATGTAAGGCAAAAGTTTGTATAAGTAGCGAAATATTTAAGATATCGAAAACAACAACAACAACAACAATAACAAAAACACACGCACAAGAAAAGAAAAAAAAAACCTCAATGAAATTAAGACAATGGTTTAGAAAATCATTTTTTAAAAAGACTTAATGCGTGAAGAATGTCAAATGAAGAAAAAAATAAACATTTCTAAACAGTATAATTAAATATGTTTTAGCTTATACGCTATATGGCCAAAGGTGACCGGCCACTTACCATTTTTGACGTTTTCTTAAATATCTAGAAAAATACATGAGGAATTATCCTGAAAACCCAGGTGTGTAAACAAAATAGTACAGGTCATATATTTATGTGAAGATTTTTTTTTTCCGAAACCCTATAGGGGACCGTCAACAAATTGAAAAAGAACGAATATCTTTTGGACAACCCTGAAAAAAGTAATGTAGATTATGATTAAGTGCATTATTGTACAAATTGTGTTCATCTTTATGAGAATAGTATGTATATTAATAGAAAAATTCAAGTTTTTATAAAAAGAATCCCAAATTTTGCCAAGTTTTTTGCTTATGATTTGTAGAGTTCTTAATATATAAAAAAAAAGTTCTTCTCAGAAAATATGACAAATAACACTGCACACAATAACCTGCAATCAGATTGAAAAAATAATAAAATTGTATGAAAAATGAGCAGTTTTAATAAATAATGATTCACTGCTCATGTCCGAATGTAAACAAAATATAATTTGCATAATGTGTTAGCTAAATGTATAGAGCAACTTTTGTGAAAATCTCAAATATTGTTTGAAAAGTCTGAAAATTATCGTTTATAGAATAAGCTCAAAATCCCTTATTCCAAAAAGGAAGCAAAAAGATGAGGGACTGTATCAAAATACAGTAGTACGTGCAATATTGTGTATGCTATACTGGCACTAATCAGTGGATATATGGATTAAAATTATTTAATCCATATCCATAATTATTTAATCCATCCCCTTAAAATTATTTTTCGAGGAGCATTATTCTTTTAAATAAGCGTATAATATACAATTAGTGTGAATAGACTGTGAGCTAAATGCCTCAGTTTAACTGGGCACTTTTTTTTATTCATGTAGTTTTTTACAGTCTAAATTAAACTAACTAAATTAAAACTAAAATTAAAAGACTAAATTAAAACTAAAATAAAAAGTACAGTTTCATTAGAAAATTCTAAATATTAAAAAAAAATAAATAAATAAAAGTTTAAAAAAGAAGTTATTTGTTTTCAGAAATAATGTTTACTGAGAAAAAAAATCTTTTACAGAAAGCGTAACGATTAAACATTTGTCTTGGTAAAAAACGGAATAAGAAGATTTGGTGGGGAAGAGAAATTTTTATAAAAAAACTTAAAAACTTCAACTTATGAGTAGATGATAAAGTCAAATCAAATGAATTCCTGCTCTATGCATATCAGTCTTACGATTTCTTGCGGAAAAATATGCACATTTTGAACCAAAAAATTTAAATAGAAACTAAATAAATTATGGACTCCAGAGCAACTAGTTACATTTTTGAATAATATGATTAAATGGATTTTATCATACAAAGTATCTAATGCTTTTTGACTTGAAAAAATCTTAAAGTTTGTCAGCTGTGTGTATATATCATTAAATTTTTTCCAGCTTAAAAGAATGTTTATATTTAGTGGAGCCACCTTTTTTTTACAGTAGTAAATAAAAATTCCAACATCTTAGTGGCAATTATAGAAATAAATAAATAAGTAAACTGTTCCTGTATTTTATAATTATTTTTTGCTTTTCGCAATCTTTTTAATCAAAGTTTACTGTTACAGTATATTTTTTGTTGGACTTTCAAGAAACTAAATACTCACAAAACAAGTTATGCATATTAAATAATATTTTACAGTAATAATTTAGCTGTTACAGTAAGCGAAGTACTTAAAAAATTAAACAGAATAAAATCAGGAACAAGAGAGTTGTTTGAGAAAATCAATTCTTTCTCTTTTAAAGTATAAATTAAAATCTAATGAATCTCAGATAGTTTAATCAGAGAAAAAAATATTGCACACTACATCATAAAAAATTTTTTATTAAAAAAATGTGATTTTTTTATTGTAATGTAAGGTATTTCTTTCAAAGTAGAAACATAATTAATATAAGTAACAAATAATGTAACAGTTTATTCAGCTTGAACAGTTTATTCAGCTAATTTTATACAATTAAATTATTTTTGATTAGTCTAGTCGTCATTTTGCCTTTCATGCAATTTCTATTGTCTCTTAAACTATACGTGTCTAATTAAGTGTCCTGTTAGCTTATGATCATTTATCAGACTTTATTAAAAAAAAATCTGCATTTCTTCACATAAACTTACGAAAGAAAATATTTGAGGAAAGCTAAAAACAAAGATTTGCCATTGCTTTGGTAAATCCATTCTTGTAAATGCATAAAAAGTATAATGCAAGAATTGATGATAAAAGCCAAATCGAACGAAAACAAACATTTCAAATATTATACTGTCATTATACTTTTTCCAGCTTTAAAGAGTGTGATTATATTTAATGCAGCAAGAAGTTTTTTCTAGGGATGTAACTAACAGATTATAATTGAAACATCTTAAAGGTAATTACGGAAATAATTTTCCTAGAGGAATGAGAGCAAATGGGCGAATTAAGAAAAAAAAATAGGCAATAAAGCAAAACGAAAATAATTTGGAAACTTTTTTTATTTGTACTTCTGCAGTTGAATTAACTATTCGGCAAACTTTCATGAAAATGTTTTTTTCATTAGTTACGCTATCTTGTTTTTATTTATTTTTTTTTTATGCACTGATATTTTTTTATACATTGAAAATTAAAAGTTTTTTTTTATAAAAATTTTATAGTCGGAAATTAGGAATTATTTTGGAGAAATTCATTGTCTAAACGCCAGTTTGTAAAAAAAAAAAAAAAAAAAAATCTGCCATTTTTAAATTGCTGCAATGACTGACTGATTTTTTCTTGAGTGATTGAAAACGAGTGATTATTTAAAAGAAAAGATTTTTTTTTTCTATTTTTGAAAAAAGTTTCAGAGGGTCTTTAAATTGTAAATATGAAATAATTTAAAAATTTAAGTTCTTTAACATTTGTTTATTCAGAAGTTTTAAAAACCACATTAAAACCTTTCTGATTGTTGGTAGAAACGATTTCATTAAATTCGTATAATTTCATTCGAAATTAACGTTTTAATTTTCGTTATAAAAATCAAAAACAAAAATTTTTAACTCGCAACGATAACTGACAAACATGCTAATATGGGATGGCATCCATTGAGGAAAGAGATAGATGGGAAAACGTGTTTTAAAAACCTTATTAAAATCTTTCTGATTTTTTAAACAAACGATTTCAATAAATTCGTCTAATTTCATTCGAAATTAACGTTTTAATTTCCTTTATAAAAATCAAAAATCAAAATCTTTAACTCGCAACGATAAGTGACAAAACAGGCTAGTATGGGATGACATCCATGGAGAAAAGAGATAGATGGAGATACAGTAAGGTGGCTGGGAGTGACGCCAAAAAAGTAACCCTAAAATCTGTTACTGAAGGCCCACACACAAGCACATTCTTTCACGAAAAAAAAGAAGAAAACTTTTAATAATACAGTTTTTAAATCATAATACAATGGAATTCTGCTTTAGAATGCTTAAAAATAAGCAGATCACTTTCATTTAGAGAAAGAAATACACGGGTGATGTCAAAAAATTCTGTTCTATTCCAGGTGCTTGTTTTGTTCGGGTCTACTGTGGACGTTTAAATTTGAGCGATAAATGGTTTCGTATTTCAAACCTTTTTTACGGCATACTGCATCTCCATCTATCTCTTTCCTCCATGGATGACATCACAAAAGATGTGTGTCACCAGTAGATATTACGAGGTGTACCAAGTAAATCGGGGCTCCAAATACTCTGGACACTAGTATCTAAAAGTAATTTTCTTCGCTTTATATAAAGGCAAAATTATCTGCGATTAAAGATGGCGAAATAAACTGTAAGGAATTAGTGGTTTCCAGAACATACGGAGCCCTGATTAACGCGGGAGATTTGGCAACACTAGTTCACGAGTCTTGTTTACAATTTGAGCTCACGTACGATAAATGCATTCCACCGACATTTTTGGAATGTTAGTGGTTTTAAGAGATTTTTAATTTCAGTATTGCCTAATGAGATATGAAAGTTTCAGTCTTTTTATTAAAAGAGTGAACTTTGCCTTTCCGAGCAGAGAATTGTAAACCAGAAAACAGAAATTTAGCTTTTTCAGAATTTAGTATCGCTCCCGATGAAAAACATATACATAAGTAGAACCTTTATTATCCGAAGTAATTGGGACCGACCCTCTTTCGGAAAATCGAAATTTTCGGATAATTAAGAATGCTTCAAATTTAAGACTAAGGAGAAATACATGCAATATTTCTCATTATGGTAACAACTGCTTCATAAAAAATAAAGCAATGGAGAAATAGAAACAAAAGTAAATTACCTGAATTTTAATTTTGAAATTAAGTACCTTACATATATCCCAAGGGTTTAAAAAAATGTTTTGTTTGTCGCAGTTGCGATTGCCTTTTCTTTGAAACTCTATCACGGAGTTTTTTAATATTATTAGCTGACCAGTATCATAGTCTTTTTGCTGCTCCTGCCATGCCAAATCTTTTGCAAAACATTCAAAAGCTTCAGAATTGCTATTTTTTTCGTTTTCTTCGTTCCATTCTGCAGCTTACGGAAACTCAAATTAAATTTAAATTAACTCTAAGAAAGGGGATCGAAAATATTTATATGTACTCGTAGTTCGGAAGGAAACGCTTGCACAAAAGAATTTCCATACAAGGAATATGATAGTACAAAAAAAGCCTTCAAAATGGATGTGCACACAAGAAAAGTAAAAGCTTTAAAAATGGATTTGTGTTAACCGAAAGTTTCGGATAAAAGAGGTTCTACATTATGTATATAAATATAAGTAGTAAAAAGCATATTTCAGTTTTAAAACTTAAAACATATACTTTTATTTTATATAAAATGACGTCAGTCGCGTCCGCTGAAGAGTTCCACATTTACAACCCATTCTTAAACAACATCTACAATAAAGTATGCATAACACGTCACTATCGCAGAATAATACACAATTCCAGCAAAAAGCGATGTCGTCATTTAAGAAACTGGCCCAAAAAGTCGGCTATCTAATGACTCATAGGCCTTTACTTGTTTGTAACATTAATAATATAGATACTTAAAATTAAATATAGTTTAAAATAGCTCCATGTTTTGTCAGAAATCATTCGTTTATATTTTTTCAAAAAAGCACGAAATTCAATTTATTCACTTATTATATGAAAATGACAACAAAAGATATAATAGTCTACTATTTTCCAGCTATTTTTCCTTTACTTATTACAGAAATGGACTATTTCAGTTGCCAACATTAAAAAAATTGTTAAAAAATTACAAAAAAATTAACATCTCAAAAATAAATTGAAGTGCAGTTTTCAAACAAATTGCATTTAAAAGCATTTTTTTCCCTGTACGATGGTGTAAAAATTGAAAATGTGTGATGTTTAGAAGTTTAAAAATTTGCAGTAGCGAAAATTGCTAAACCGAAATTTCATTTCAAATTTTAAAGTGTTGCCATTCGCAAAATGACGTATGCGTTACGCACAGATATGTTTGTCCTTTATAATATAGATATACAAATATATTGTACAGACATACTTGCAATAAATACAATAAACCCAAATGAAGTGAAAAACTATCCAGAGTCAGGAATCGTACCTGGGACAACAACTTACTTGGCTGTTGCTCTAACCACTGAGCCACTCCGACCATTACCTTCGTCTGCAATTTTTCACTAATAAATAATTTTTCACTAATAATAGTACTCTCCCCCCCCCCCCCCCATACGACGGTATAAAAAATGAAGATGTGCGATGCTTAGCAGTTCAAAAAAAATGCAGTAGAGATTATCCCGTACAATGGTATACCTGCTTTGTTTTACGGCTGGCTTATATAAGAGAAGTTTTTTTAGAGACGACACTCTAATTGCTGGCCGAAAGAAATAGCATATCGGGGGCTAATAAAATATTCACCATAATGTACAGTCAAACCTTTGTATATCAGAATTCCCTGAAATATCTAACGTATTTTTCAAGATTATTTTTAATAATTTGAATTACCGTAATTTCGCGCGTATCCGCCGCAGCCCAATTTTCTACCAAAATTTATTTTAAATAAAATGTGACTTACTTCTGCTTAGCACTTATTTGACTTATTTTTTTCAATAAAATTTCCGTTTTGAAAACGACTTAACTAAGCCGCCGCGCATACGCAGGAAATTACGTTATTTTCCGTTAAAACTAGTATGAACCAAATTTCTCATGAAAAAATAATTAGTTTATAGGGCAACCGGTAATAATATTGTTGACAGATATTGTGAAATATAATCCCCAAACAAGGACATTAAAACAATCAAGCTAAGTAAATTGTTTTTTCATGTGTCAAATGTGATTTATAAAAGCAATCATCAAAAGTGATTATGATCTAAAGGAAGGAAGTGAAAGTGATTGCACAATCGTAAACAGACATTTTATTATAAACATTTCGCGATACTCAAGAACTATAGACTCTTATTTTAAATTACTATAAATATAAATATTGATACAAATAATTTGTTATTCTCATTTATGGCACTAATTTCCTGTTTTTTATTGCTGATAATATTTTATACATGTTTTCTATTTTCACTTGTAATCTTGACTCTCCAAAGGAGAGATGTAACTTCTAAAGCTTTATTAAATATTAATTTTTCTTTCTATTTATAAGTTTCCGCACAAATTTAAATTTTACAAGTCACACAAAAAACATGTGTCTTTTAAATGACCTGGATGATCACACGTTCATCAAATGTGGATTAAATCAGAGATATGAGAAGATGAAGACATAATTACCCTTCCGGACGCAGATTACCAGATGATAAACGGATATACATAAATACAAGGTAAGCCCAATTTATCTTACCTATGTTTTGTTTTATATTGAGAAATAAATAGTTTATTTTTGAGGATAAAACCGAACATCACGCAAGTACTGATAGCAAAGTTTAAATATTGCTATCAAATTTTTATAATAACGGTAATAATAATTATAAATTCACCGGTCTTCCAGATCGGGAATCCCAGGCACCAAAACTTCAGAGGTAACTTGAAGCTGTTACTCTAAACGTGAAGTCTATGCACGAATATAGGGTATAGCGAAACGCAGAGTAAACTTTTTTTAACCCTTTATCTACTGGCGGTACTTATAAGTACCATTAAAATAACTTGTTACAAAATTTATTTAATATATCGATTAGTTGTAATACAGTTTAGAATGAGTTACAGATACATTACTTTATCTTGTTCCAAAAGCATTATAGGTTACACAAAAGAAAAATATTTTCAAAAGGGTGATTTCTTTTGTTTTTGCATTTTTTCAGCTTTCATAGAGTTGGAGAGGGGGGAGATTTTTAAATTCGGAAATATTTCTATATTTCCATTGTAAAAACGTTATATTTGTACATTTCCTAATTTTGCATTGGGCGAAAATGAGAAAAACTAAAATTAATTCTAAATAAATAATGATTTAGAATGTATCTTAAAGCTTTTACGCCCATTTCAGTTTTCATTTGAAGTTCAGAAGTTTTTAGAAACCATTCTTAGCACTCATTTAGATCTTAAAAGTAACAATCATGCAATTTTTCAAGCTTCTAGTCTAACGGTCTGTCTAGTCTAACGGTGTGGCATTAACATAAATTGTATTACGTAAAAATGGACAACTTTAAATAGCACAAATGTAAAAATGTGTATAAATAGGCTGCATGCAGTTGTTTTGGAAGTTCTAAAACTCCATCATCCCTGCGAAATTTATTCTAAATAGGCTATTTTGTCTCTTACCGCGAGCTGTGAGTTGCGCCTCTCTAGCTCTCATATTACTACGTTTTAACCCTTTATCAACTAAAGGTACTTGTTAGTACCTTTAAATAGTTAAAATAACTTTAACTAATTAACCTAGTTAAAATAACTTTTGATAAAATTAATTTAATACATCGATTAGTTACATACAGTTTTGAATGAGTTATAGATGCATTACTTTATCTTGTTCGAAAAGCATTATTGGTTACACAAAACAAAGATATTTTTAAAAGGATGATTTCTTTTGCCTTTGCCCTCTTTTGAGATTTCTTGACGTCGGAGGGAGGGGGGGGGGGTGGATTTTTCAATTCGGAAATATTTCTATATTTCTGTTGCAAGAACATTAAATTTGTGCATTTCGTAATTCTACAAAATACTAAGAAAGATATTTAAAATAAAAGATTTGAGTAGGGTTATAAAAATTCCACAAAATCGCTATAAATTCAAATTTAATTAATCCTTTTAAATCCTTCTAAAATTTATTAAATGTTTATGTAAATCTTCTAAAGTAGTTTAAGCAATTCACGAAAAATGCTTTAGAAGATAAAATTTTCATGACTTCATAATTCAGTAGATAAAGGGTTAAACAGGGCCGTGCTAAGCGGGAGGCGAAGGGGGTAGTCACCTTAGGCGTAGAAATTGAGGAGGCGCTAAATTTATACTACCAACCTCCTTTGTTTCTTCTTTTTTTGTTCAAAAAATTATTAATATATTCAGAATTATTTTGTGACAAAAACATACATTCTCAAAATAGCATGTGGCTTCTTTCTTGGAATTCAAAAGGGGTTTCAAACTGCTATACACTATTAGATACATTTTTTCCACATCCGTTTTCAAAATCCAAATTTGCCAAAATATACGTGCAATTTTCTCTTATATTATTTAGTTGTTAAAATTAAACCCTTTAAAGTTCCAAAATAAACGCAAAATATGTATTCAGTAGAGCCTATTTGTGTTTCTACAGTTTTCCATTTTGTGACAAATACACCTGTCACAAAGAGGAAAAAGGTGGTGGTGGGGGGTAAAAATTGAAACTTTGCCCCGAGCGCAGTTTCCTCTTCGCACGGTGCTGGGGTTAAACAAGCGAAGGCCGTCAGTGGCGACTACTTTTTAATTCCGTCTTGAATCACTTTCTGAAAACGTGAATCATTTGCATACACTCAAGAGAATACACAATATATATGAGAACATCAGAAGCCAAGGGGTACAAGTGACAAAATTTCGATTTGGAGTAAATTGAGTTCAAAGATAATTGAAGTTAAATTAGAACATCAATAATAATTGACTGAATTGAAATAGGAAACTTCTGCTTGTTTCACAGGGCTATTTGAACTCTTATTTCAATAAATACGAAAAAGTAGAGAGCAATTTTCTTTAAATTTATAATTAATCAATATTGACCATTATTCGGCAAAAGTGGTTGATCTCTAAAACACAACACCTAATTAGAAAATGACTTATATTTATTTACCTGGAAATAAAAGAGCATATTTCCAGGTCGTCTGTGCACTTAGTTAATTTCTTTTTATTTTGTCACTTATAAACCTTGGCTTCTGGGGTCCTCATATATATTTTTAAAAGACAGTGGCACGTATGAAATATAAAAGTATTCGTTACTGGTAGCTCTGTCAGAGTAGCTACATAGGCACACGGATCATTTTCAAATTACACGTTTTTGTCCAAACTATAGGAATGTGCATTACAGAACTTTTTTTTGCAAGTGTTTAAGCAAGGACATAAAACTGCTTCAGGATCTGGAGCTTATTTTGGTTCGTTAGGATCGTGCTATTTTGGATGCCGTGAGAGGAATGGTCGACTAGGAATGGAGTTAAACGACGTAAAAAAATGCATAAATGTATGTTCAAAAAGCTGACTTTAAGAGATTCTCGCAAGCTAATGTTAAACCTATGGGAACATTCTCTTGAAATTCCTCGTTTGAATTTAAATGAAAAATGATTTTTTTAGAATTTCCTCAAACTAGAATTGCCCCAATGAATACAAACCCTTTTTTTTTTTTTTTTTCAATTTTAATTGAATTTGGGTTTGCTTTTTTTAATGAGGATAATTTCACTTTCGGAACCAATTCTGAAATATAAAGAGAGCTCATAAAAAATTCTAGAAATAAAATTAAAAAAAAAATATATTGAAAAAGCTCGTTTAGAAACTAACCTCATATCCTTTGCACCCCCCCCCCAAACATTTAAAAATATTTTGTACTACTTGGTTATCCCGTCAACCAAAAATCTATCGCCAAACTATACGATGAAATGCCTATAATGGTCGATCGTAAATGTCACATTCACTTGACCCGAGGCTAACAAAAAAGACAGGCTACCGCGGTGGGTCCGATTCTTCTTTTTTTACAGACCGCTGGAGTCACGTGATGCTCTAATGCACCAATGAAGGTGTGCGAAAAGAGCATCACGTGACTCCAGCGGTCTGTAAAAAAGAAGAATCGGACCCACCGCGGTAGCCTGTCTTTCTCGTTAGCCTCGCACTTGACCTTAAGGAAGTTACACGTGTTTACGTCATCAAGTGATTTTTATTTCCACGTTTTATTTGTATTTTTATCAATGTTATACTAATTTATTTGTCCATTCGTTATGTAAAATAAAAGTTATGTCAATTTGTATAATTTGGCAAGTGGTTTGGCGATTTATATAATTTGGCGAAATTGGTCGACGGGATAACTAAGTAGTATCAATGGAGTTATGAATAAAGAGGAGGAGACATATAATACACTGTCTACCAGTTGCGAATGAAGCAACTGAGCAGGTTGTCACAAGATGGCAGCTACATTTTTAAAATCGGATCTTCAGTTTCTGATTACCGCCAGGACAAACATCCCACCAGTAAAATTGAATAGAAAAACTCGTCTTAATTAAGCGTCTTACTCCTGGAAATTTTCACAAAAATATCGTAAAAATATCTATTTGTTTTTACTGGTGTCAGTATGCCTTGTAAAACTGTCAGTTTGTTTCCCTGGTTGTCACAATATTGCGGAAACGCACGGGCTAACTACCACCAGAGTAAACTCCTACCAGTAAAAATGAAAATCTGTCACTACCATTATTTACGACTGAAATTTTGTAATAATAAGGCGTTCAAATAGGTTGAAAATTTCTGTATAAATCTACTGGTGGAAGTTTCCACCGGCGGTAAACAACTCTTGCGATAGCGGTTACAGTTGAAGCTTCGCTATTTTAAGGATGTGTCAGTTCCTCTTTATTAATACGAGGGCATTTCGAAAAGTAAAGATACAATGGCTCGCATTCCTTAAAAAAAAACATTAATTTAGAAAACGTAAGTTACATCTTATTAACTGGATTATTTATTATTTTTCGACATAATCACCCCGTTATCCAAACATTTGTTAAGTCGGGGCACAAGCTTTTGTATCCCACAGTCATAGAAGGTTTCCGCCTGTTGTCGGAACAACATTTCAACTTCATCTTTGATCTCATCATCGTCGTGGAATGATTTTCCTACAAAATGTGACTTCAGGTAACAGGAGACGTCTATTCCCACGAATTGCTTCCTCCGTTCTCTGAAGAAGGCCATCAGAGATCACAGATGACCGACCTGTTCTTTGTTCGTCATGAACATCGGTCCTACCTTCAGAGAAATGACGACACCATTTCGTTACATTTTGTCGATTCATAATGTTCCCATAAACAGAAACAATTTCTTTGTGAATATCCGCTGGTCGCTGACCTCTTGCATGAAGAAAACGTATGACGGAGCGCACTTCGCATTTGGTGGGATTCTGAATCGGCGGAACCATTTTAAACACGACCTACTCCAACCAGAATCAACGTTGAAATGCCGAACGACCGCAAGGTGAAAGCTAACGGTTCAAGGTTAACACCTGTGTTGCCAACTTGCTTGCCAAAACTTTTCTTTTCCTCCGGCGTACGGTGTATCTTTACTTTTCGAAATGCCCTCGTAGTTCCATGGTAGTACCAAATATTTTAATAAACAAATAATTTGAAAAAATCCCACCCACAAATTTTATACAGGGTGTCCGTAAAAGAATGTCCCAGTTTCAATGGTATGTTATAACAGTTTAATTTAGACTATTTACAACACATCATACATACATCAAATTGAAGGTAAACTAATCTAGTTTTTCTTTCAAATGTTCAGTAAGTGCACCTTCATTTATACGGCACACAACCAACCTAAAGTCCAATTCTTCCCACACTTCGGTTCACAAGTCCGGAGTAAGGGAAGCAACAGATTCTTCAATTCTGTGTCTCAACTCTGGCAAACCATTAGGCAGCAGAGGAAGTAGACACTATCTTTTAGAAAGCAGCAAAGGAAAAAATCGGGTGGTTCTAACGCCTTTTAAATCTTTAGTCCAGCAATAACGCTTTGCGCTCAGAAGTCGCCATTTTGCGTATGTGGTACTGCAAGCGAGTCAATTACAAAGCAGTATTGCTTATTTAAAACTGTTTGAGTTGCTCTTTATTTGTGACCTTGAACCAACACTCTACAATGCTCATAGTTGATGCTATTAAACTTTATAACTGGGACATTCTTTTATGGCATTTTTTTAGTATGTTCCAAGTATTAAAAAAAAACTCCTTTGGGAAGAATACATGATAGAAAAATTTGATTAGTTAAGTAAAAATTAAAAAACTAGATTTTAGTAGATTCCGAAAAATAAATTCAAAGTGTATTATGATTCCTTTTTACCCGACTGAAAAGAAGGGTTATGTGTTTCACGCGTATCTGCGTATGTGGATTTCTTTATACCCTCGAAACATCCCAACGGCTGGATGGATTTTAATGAATGAAGTCTCTATCAATTCATCTTAACGGCCCGATAGTTATAGGTTAGGTTTTGTTTTTATAAATTCAAAATGGCGGTAGAGACGAAAAAAAAATTTACGCGCCCTATTGAGTGGCATATCATTGGATAGGTTTTTCAAAATGAAGACGATGTTTTATTAACTATTTTACAGTCAGGAGCTCCGTTAAAATATTATACAATATACTGTGTAGGTATATATTGTGTAGGTAGGATCTCTAGCTTTACTGCAACTCTAACCATCACAGACAAATATAGACCTCATCAAAACAGTTTTTATAGATAGGAACTAACAATTAAACACAACTTAAAAGTCATCAATACAAGTAAATAAAAAAATAGGTAAGTAATATAAACAAGTAATATAAAAACAAAATTTAAAGTCAATTCCTACTTAGGTATATTAATCCTATTTAGGAGAATTTTTTTTCTCCCATTCTTCTTTCCTCTTGAGTGGCGCTTAAAATGCCTTGATCAAGAAGAGCGCTCTCCCGGTCTTAAAATACCTTGATCAAGAAGAAGGTTCTCTCGATTATTGAAAATTAATTAATTTAATTTAATTAATGAATTAATATTTGAGAAAAACTGTATTAACATCAAGTGTCATCCACTACAAGTTTAAAAAATTATTTGAGCTTGATTGGATGAATAATAAGTATTTTATTAACGATTGAAAATTTGAACAAGATATATAGAGCGAGAGTATGAGCTAATAGCAGGAACTGAAAAAATAGTTTCACATTGATGAGAAATAATTAATTAGTTCGCTTTTTATGCAGTCGGAGTTTTTGATTTTTTAAATTTGTTTATTACTTAAATGGCATTTATTTAAAGATGCGCCGAAGCGCGAAATTAAGGAAACAATTAAACGCCTAAATACTTTGAGGTCTAAGCCAGTGTTGCCAGTGGGCTTCTTTTTTCAAATTCAGATTTCTTGATTTACATCACTTTTTTGAAATGGTAAAATTCCCCTTGTTTTCGCCTTAGTTAATATATCATTAAATAAGGCGAATTTTACCATTTCAAAAAAGTGGTGCCAATCAAGAAATATAAATTTAAAAAAATTAGCCCACTGGCAATACTGGTCTAAGCCCGAGTGTCACTCGGGTAGCCGTTTTCAGTGAAGCGAACTGAGACCAGTCTCTCGGGGTTAACTTTTAACAAAGTACCGACTATACGTTCTCGGTCTTTTCATATACTATCTACGAACCTTTTGTTTTGAAAAAAATATAGATGATAGTCCTATATCTAGAATCAGAGCTTAACTCGAACTTATACTGAACATTGTGCTATTGCTCTTTTTGCAAATCCGTGCTTTCAAATGTACTAAACAAGCGCAAATTTTACTAAATAGTGTTTTTATACAAATAAAACTTTATGTTAAAAAATGGTGTTCTTTATAGGATACTTTTAAAAAATATATAAAACATGCTTTTTTCAATATTTTTGTCATTAAATATGAATTTTCAGTACATTTAAGGCTGTTTTTAACTGTTCTGCTCAACAAGTGCAAAACGTTCTGGCACATTCACAAATTCATTTTTTAACGGAAAGATATAAATTTGGAAAGCCTACACATGGAAGCGATTTGGAATTGAACTATTTTTTTTCCATTTTTTTTAATCAATCCCATTGAGTTATAAGCAATTTCGATCACGTGACAAACCCATTTTTTCGCACGCTCTTGAGTGATTTTTCTACTTTCGCGCGTCAACTTCAAAACGTCCACTTTGACATTATTTTCTAAAAGATCTGTTGCGAATTAAAAAAAAAAAAAATGGATAAAACAGCTCGATGACATAGTTTCTGAATAACAACACCAGCTAGTTTCATGCATTTTCGAACAAAAATAAATTTAAACTTATGTCAGGAATTTGCCCTTTTGGATTTGAGAACAGCCTTAAATAGTTCATTCATTACGAATAAGAAAAGTTTGAAGTTATTAATAAAAAAATCATTCAGGGGGTAGGATACCTTTGAACACGTCGAAAAAGTAAAAAATATCACTATGTTCCAGGCTTCAAAACTTGTGTAATAAGACAAAAATAAAAATAAAACTTCATTTAAATTTAAATTTATATTTAAAAATATTTATATACTTGTAAATTCATAAATAAATATTGAAATCATAAGTTTAAAAATATATGATAATAAGAGAAAAAAATCTTGCCCGCATGATAAAATTTGAAAATATGCACTTGAGAGGAAATTTTGGTGAAAATAAATACATAATAGCGTTACCTTTATACTAAAACCAGAATATTTAAAAATATATATTGACTAAATTAAAAAATTAACAGAAAATTAAAATTTTTCAGTTTTTTTTTTTTAATTAAAATAAAAAAAAAAAAAAAAAAAAAAAAAAAAAAAAAAAAAACAGAAAAAAAATATAAATTATTACCTTTCTCTGGTTTTAAGTTGTAGATAATACTGAAATGAATATGTTTCGAAAATTTCTTTTGATTGCCATGCATAGTTTTTTTTAATAACACTGCGCGCAGTATCAAAATTCATCATTTTGAATAAACGCAACGCAAAGGTTAATTATCCTATGTAGTCTTAATATATATTCTTAATAAAACTGCCATAATTAGTAAACTAATGGGAATTTTTTAACGCAGTTTTTGTATATTGTTCAGAAATGATTACGGAATCAAAATATGTTATAAAAAATTTTCAAAAATTTTGTAGGTTTAAAGGTATCCTTCCGCCTTAAGGGGACAAGTGGACCTTTATTTGAGCAGAAATCGACCCCAAAATCGAAAATTATTTTTGCGCATATTATTATTCTCCAGTTTGTTCTGAACCATTTGAGAAAAACCGCATGCAAATGCGATTATTTTTCGCAAAGTTACAAGCGTTTGAATTCTGTATACAAACAATTTTTCGGCCCTTTAATATATTTTATATCTGTTTTTCTCCATACTGATTTTTCAACGTTTTTAGATTTTTGAAATGCTCCATGCGTCTTAATTTTTTATCAAAATTCATGAAATTAATAAGGGAGAATCCTGGTATTGTTCAGAAAAAAAAAACTGTGCATGCATTTTAAAATTAGACTTCACAAAGATAATTAAATTTGATTTTTAACTAATTAAAAGGCAAAAATTTCATAAAAATTGATATCAGAAAAAAATCTCCAAAAAATTAACTATACAAGGGAATAAAAAATAGATACACAGATTTGTTTGTAACAGAGCTATAACCTCTTCAGTTCCGGAGCTAAAATAATAATACAAATGCTTATTCATTGGCTTTTTCTAAATAAAATAACATCGTAAATGACAAAAAAAATACCTTTTCTGAAATAGATTCTTTAGGCGCTTAGTAATTTAGGTTCAAAAATATGGATCTAAAACTACGAACCTCTTAAAAACATCAAATTAATAACCATTAACATAAACTAACGCAATCACAAATTTAAGAGCTTTAAACAAGTAAATAATCTACAAATCCTCAAAATGTTTCATTGAAAACAATTTAAGTTAAATACTTATGAAAATTTCTCATTTTCTTCGTCATACCGTCTTTTGGGCATCTTTAGGGATTTTCCAAACACAGATGAAAATAACATTTATTTTATGCGGGAATCAGCTTAAATGCTGCCATTTATTCGTTCGCTTTGAACGCAAAAAACATTCAGCTATTAAGAAGTGATGTGAAAATGTAAAAAAATCGGACATTTTAGTTTTTATAAGGAGTAGAACAGAGATCCCCGCATGGGGACCCAGGGACCGAAGAGGTTAAGTGATTTAAATGTAAAATCGAGGAAATATCTCAAAATATAAGACGCATGGAAGCATTTTAAAATTTGGCTGTGAAATTTTGAATTAAAAAAAAATCCTAAAATTACAGTAAGATTAGAAATTTCTTTTACGGTGTCTATATACTTATGATGAAATGTATATTTGCACAACATTTCATATCACGAGGAAAAGTAAAAAAAAAAAGCAATTTATCAAATTACAACGACCATTTTGAAAACGATTTTCTCGAAGACTAAAATTTAAGACATAAAAAATCGCACGGAGTTGATCATACATTACGTACGCCATGAATAAACATTAATAGTGTTATTACACGTAAAAATTGCAAGCCAAAAAAATCGCCTGCGACCCGTCAGATTTCATGAAACTTACTTAAGTAGTATCCACTTGAAACTTACGTAAAAGTCCAAACAATTCATTGGCTGTTCAGGAAAAGGCTTTTCCATCGTCAGATTTCCAAGAAATCTGACGGCCAATTTTAAATGAAATTTCATTCTTAAACTTCTAAACATCTGACAATATTACTTTTTACACCGTCGGATAGAAAAAAAAAATTACTTTTAAATGCAATTTATTTGAAAGCTGTATCTCAATTTGTTTCTGAGTTATTATTTTTTTTTTAGTTTTTATTACTTTTTTGTCATAGTGGCAACAGAAGGTATCCATCGTTGTTGAAATTAAAGGGAAATACAGATTACTGTATAGACCAATCATAAAACGAATAAAATGCAGATTAAACCAATGAAAACCTTCAGATATACTCTTGATTTCCCATCCTGACGAGAACAATAACCATTTTCCCAAATGGTTTAAAAAAAAAAATAACGTCCATCGTCCCCTTAAAATACATCTCTTCGAAAGTATTTTTTTTAAATCATAAAAAGTACAACGTACACTCAGTCTAGACGGAGATATGCGGTTGAAATAGCTCAGACCTAAAAGTGCTAGTGAAGAAAATATGCTAGTTGAGTAAAGATAAAACAAAATCAAGTTTATTTACCTGTTACAAAGATTAGAATATTTAAATATTACTTAAAACTTTTAAACAATATATTTTTTTAAATAATCCAGATGATTTTCTTTAAAACGAACAAATTGTTGTTGTACTAAACACTTATTAAGTTTTAAATGAAATTTTTGAAGCTATAAAAATGTCATAAAAGAATTCATAATTTATTTAAGAGATTAATTATGTTTTTATCATTTGCACGGCATTCTTAAAAGAAACTCTGAGTCGAAAAGAAATTTTGAAATGAAAAGAAGAAAACGCGCTAAAAATAATAAAGTCTAATAATATTCATAGTATTCGAAGGAAGAATTTTTTTTTTTTCGAAAATTTAGAGCCAAAGTTGAATATTATGTACAGGAAAATATGCAGGGAACTTGAGAAAAATAAAATAATCATTTAAGTCTTTTTTTCGCAAAAAGTTGCTGAGTAGCACAAAATTGTTACACGTATATGTTACTAGGAAGATACAGAAATAGGCATGTATGATGGAGCCAGATCAGGGCCAAATATGCTAAAAATGTATTTAAAATATATTTTTTTCATTAAAAAAGGAAATTCTATAGTTTATAAATTAAAATATAATTATAAATATTCATATAACTGGGCTTATTATCCATGTTAGAATACACATATATAAATGGCATGAGAATCAAACAGTGAACTTGTCACAATGTTGTGAGTTTTGAAAAGCAAATCTGAGATTGATCCCCCCTCCCACATACGCACACACCGTTCCCGATCGTGTAGGATTCAATATTAATTTTCGTTTTTTTGTTTTTTTTTTGTTTTTTTTTTCCATGCTATCTGAGCCAACCAAATTGACTCTAAGTATGGATAGAAAATATTGTTTAAGAACTTTCGAATTTTTATTTATTACCACGTTGTTCTTAAATATTCCGTTGTGAAATAAATAAGTCATTATCATAAATAAATAAATAAAAATTAAATTAAAAATAAAGTGGCATTGAATATTTAAAGATGATTATTAATGAAAAACAATTCTATTATCTCTTTGTATATGACAAGAATCAAAAACTAAATAAACAAGTTTGTTGTTGAGCACAACAAAAAGAAGATGTAATGAAATTAAGCAAGGTAAATAATTTGTTGCTTATAAGAATAATAAAATTAATATGCGTAAACAAATTCTAAAAGCTAACTCATGAAAAAAAAAAAAAAAAAAAAAACGGGACTTAAAATTATATATTATTAAATCTTCATTCAGTTTGAAAGAATGAGTTTAAATTCCATTCTGGCCGTAATTTTGTTCTGCTACGGTAAGTGAAAGATTATAATTAAAACATCGCACAGAGAATGTTAAAAATAACTTTCCCGAAGGAATAGAAGATGTGTAAGTTTAGGAAAATAGTGATAAAAGGAAAAAAGTAGAAAAATATACTTCTCCTTGCCTTCTAAATTATTTTATTTCAAAATTAACACTTTTCAGGTGGGAAACGGTGATCACAATCCGAAAAAGAGCAAACATTGAAAACAAAAGTTACCTGATTATTATTCCAAACTCATACCAGAAGATTTTTAGTAGTATTTTTTTTTTATTCACAAAAAAATCATTTTTAGCAACATACTATTTCTTAAATTTATATAGAAGGTAGTGATAAGCGATAACGAGATGTTTTTCTCGATTTTCTCGATTGTATGGACATCTCGATATTTTTCGATTGTATAAATTTTTTCTCGATGACTACAGTTTGCAAATTTCTTTTATAAATCATATATTATGTATTATATACGTCATACATTTATCAAGAATCGTCTGCGGGTGAACTGGAATGAGTCGATGTTAATAAAGACTAGGTGACTTTGACCGCTAGCGGGCCACTCCTTTAATCGGGGCCCCTTATTTATATGTAATCTTGTAATATGAAATCACGAACAGGTTACCCGCTATATACGGCAATGATATATGATAGCAGGCGGGTGTGGTGTGCACGCACTACAAAATCTTGTAAAAAATATAATATCGAAACGAATGAACGTCGGACCAGATCTCTTGGGGAGGGGTCAAAGCGAGCGGAGGGGCACAGCAGCTACATAATATGATTAAGTCGTCACAGGTCTTTAGGCCTTTCCAACCATATGTCACATGAGAAGTCTGGATCTGAATTTATAAAAATGCCCTCCCCGTGGGGGGGAAAGGGGGGGAGGGGTGCGGGAGGTGGATAACATGAGTAAGTGGTCATAAGCCTTTCCAACAATATGTCACATGAGGGGTCTCGGCTAAATTTAGAAAAACACCCCCGTGGGGGAAAAGTGGGGGGGGGGGCGGTCACCGGAGGAGCATAACATCAATAAGTAGTCACAGACCTTTCCAACGATATCTCACATGAGGGGTCTTGGCTAAATTTGAAAAAGTGTCCCCCGGGAGGGGCAAATTGGAGGAGACTGTCACCGGAGGTGCATAACATCAATAAATAGTCACAGACCTTTCCAACGATATCCCACATGAGGGGTGTTGGCTAAATTTGGAAAAGTGCCCCCGGGGGGGGCAAAGTAGTGGTGGGGACACCGTAGGTACATAACATCAATAAGTAGTCACAGACCTTTCCAACGATATCTCACACGAGGGGTCTTGATTAAATTTGAAAAAGTGTCCCCCAGGGGGGGCAAAGAATGGGGGACTGTCACCGGAAGTGCATAACATAAATAAGTAGTCACAGACCTTTTCAACGATATCTCATAAGAGGGGTACTGACTAAATTTGGAAAAGTGTCCTCCGGGGGGGGGGCAAAGTGGAGGGGGGCGGCCACCGGAAGTGCATAGCACTAATAAGTAGTCACAAACCTTACTAACGATATGTCACATGAGGGGTCTTGGCTAAATTTGGAAAAGTGTACTGAAATTTCATATATTATAAATAATATTTAGCGGAGGGCTCCATAAAAAATTCCGATCTAAAATGATAAAAGCGGAAAAAACTACCCTCACAGTGGGGGCCAAATTGGCTAGGGGAGGAAGAAATTCTCATAATATGAAAGAGTCATCCGAGAGCTTACCGATGACATATCACATGACTGGTCCAAAAAAAGTTTGAAAATTGCTCCCCCTCCCTCCCCCGTGGGCCCACTCTTTCATCCCGGAATTCACACAGCCGCCACTTTAAAATTTTTATGTTCAATAAATAATATTTACCGGAAGACTGCATAAAAAACCCATATTTAAAGTGATATTTAAATTTTTTATAGAAATCGGCTACGGTTTTAAAAATTTTTCACCCCTTCCCCATCTCCCTTGAAGAAAGGTTCATAGTATGAAAGAGTGGTCAAAGGGCTTTCCGATTATATGCAACAGGAAGGGTTCGGTGAAATTTTTAAAATTGCACCCCATGAGTCCACTCTCACGTCCTCCTCCCTCGAAATCACCCGACCCACCTTCCTCTTTGAAAATTTTATATTTAATAAATAATTTTTATCGGAGGGTTCCAGGTATGTGACATCTTGGTAGGGCTAAAATAAGAGAAACTTTGAAAATTAAAGCTTCATTTCGCAGCTCATTGTCATGCCTTTCTCTATCTCGTCCCTTGGTACTCTCGATAAATTTTCTTACTTTTCTTCTCTGCCGAGGACGAGAGAAATCCTCGAAAAGCTTCTCATAGCGAAATGTTGAAAAGCGCGAGAGAAATCCTCGAAAGGCTTTTCATTGGGAGATTTCGAAAAGGACGAGAGTAACAAGCGAGAGGCTTCCCATCGAGAAAGGTTGAAAAGGGCGAGAGGAAACTGTCGAGAGACTTCCCATCCCGAAAGGTTTAAAACCGCGAGAGAACCAACCATCGAGCAGCCATCTGGAAGCGTGGAAATGCTGGAAAAATCATCGAGATGAGATTTGCCGAAAATGCGAGATGGAAATGAAGCTTTCAGAGTCAAACTTACCGCATTTCTGGTTTAAGTCATAATTTCTCAAAGGAGTCCATCTGCTTATCCAATCTCTTTTTAGCTCACAGGCTATCTAAGCCTGAGAACTAATGTACCCGTCGGTTCTGTGTGTATGCATGTACTGTACGTACGTACGTATGTATGTACGTAACGCGATAACTCTTGATTAAAATGTACGATTTGCTTCAATTTTTTTATGTTCATTCTGATAAGGCGTTCCGCTGTTTAGTTTTGACGGTTCATTGGTTAAGGAGAAAGGGAGAGAAGGGGGGCTGGTCCCCCCCTCCTTAATTTAGATAAATAGGTTTTTCATGCAGAATTCTTCGATTTGCTCCAAATTTCGTATACCGGTTTATTATGTTAAGGAGCTTCCCTGATTAAACTTGGAGGTTCATTAGTTAAGTATGAAGGGGGGAAAGGGGGGATAGACCACCTCCTTAATTTAGATAAATGGGTTTTTCATGCAGAATTATTCTATTTGCTCCAAATTTGGTATACCGGTTCATTATGTTAAGAAGTTGCCTTGATTAGATTTGGAGATTTACGAGTTAAGTATAAAGGGGGAGAAGGGGGCTAGACCCCCCCCTCTTAATTTAGATAAATGGGTTTTTCATGCAGAATTATTCGATTTGTTCCAAATTTGGTATACCGGTTTATTACGTTAAGAAGTTTCCTTGATTAGATTTGGAGGTTTACGGGTTAAGTATAAAGGGGGAGAAGGGGGCTGGTCCCCCCTTAATTTAGATAAATGGGCTTTTCATGCAGAATTATTTGATTTGCTCCAAATTTGGTATACCTGTTTATTATGTTAAGGAGCTTCCCTGATTAAACTTGGAAGTTGATTGGTTAAGGATAAAGGGGGAGAAGGGGTGCTGGTCCCCCACTTAATTTAGATAAATGGGTTTTTCATGCAGAATTACTCGATTTGTTCCAAATTTGGTATACCGGTTTATTATGTTAAGGAGCTTCCCTGATTAAACTTGGAGGTTCATTAGTTAAGTATAAAGGGGGGAAAGGGGGGTAGACCCCCTCCTTAATTTAGATAAATGGGTTTTTCATGCAGAATTATTCGATTTGCTCCAAATTTGGGATACCGGTTTATTATGTTAAGAAGCTGCCTTGATTAGATTTGGAGGTTTATGGGTTAAGTATAAAGGGGAGGGGCTAGTCTCCCCTTAATTTAGATAAAAGGGTTTTTCATGCAGAATTATTGGATTTGCTTCAAATTTAATATACCGATTTATTCCGATATGGCGCTTCCTTCACTAGATTTGGAGGTTCATTGGTTAAGTATACAAGGGCGAAAAGGGGGCAAGTCCCTTTAATTTAGATAAATGGATTTTCATGGAGAATTATTCAATTTACTTTAATTTTTTTTCTATGTTTGTTCTGATAAGGAGCTTTCCTGATTAGATTTGGAGGTTCATTAGTTAAGTATAAAAGGGTTAAAGGGGTTAGACCACCCTTAATTTAGCGATATGTTTCTTTTTTTCATGCAGAATTATCTGATTTGCTTCAAATTTGATATACTGATTTATTATAGTTAAGGAGTTTCCCTGATTAGATTTGGAGGTTCATTGGTTAAGTATAAAAGGGGCAAACGGGGGATATTTCCCTTCATTTATTTTTTGAGGGACATTATTCTTTGAAATAAGAGTATAATATACAGTTAGTGTTAATAACCTGTGAGCTCAATGCCATCAGTTTAACTGGCACTTATCATTTTATTGCTATTAACCGATGTGGGTTATGAAGCATAGTGGTTTATGTATTCAGTTCTGTATAGTGCTAGTTTCAAACTTTACTGTTAAATTTAGTGTCATTTTGCCACGAATTTTCAATGTTTCTCTTATTTTAGCTCTGCCAAGCTGCCCCATACCTGGAGACTCAGATAAATACTATTTATTAAATATAAAAAGTTCAAAGAGGAAGGTGAGTGAATTCTGAGGTGCGCGAGAGTGCACAAAGGGAGGGGGGGGGAGGGCGGGTAATTTTCAAACTTTTATCAAACCTCTCCTTGACATATCATCGGAAAGTCCTCTTTCACCACTCTTTCATATTATGAACCTTTCTCCTCCCAGAGTTGAATTCCGGAAGGTGTTCGGGGGGGGGGGGGGGGGAGCGGTGCGGGGGTGACTTTTTTTTTAATTGTAGAGATTTCTACAATAAATATCATTAAATGAGGTTTTTTAATGGAGCTCTCCGATAAATATTATTTATAAAATATAAAATTTTAAAAGTGGGGCTGCGTGATTTCCGGGTATATTCTAGGATAAAAGACGGAACCCACGTGGGAGGGGTAGATTTCAAACTTTTTTTGGACCAGTCATTTGATCTATCATCGGAAAGTTTTCGGTTATCATCGCAAAGTTACTCTTTCATATTATGAACCTTTCTTCTTCCTTCCTTAGTTTGGCGCCCCGAGAGAGGCACTTTTCGAACTTTTTTGAAATCGTAGCGTTTTTAAACATTTTAGATCGGATTTTTTTACGGAGCCCTCCGATAAATAATTTTTAATATATGAAAATTTCAAAGAGAAGGATGGGCAGGGTATATTTCGGGGGGGGGGGGGGCACGATAATTGGATTCCTGGGAGTTGGGACTCTTTTCTATCTTTTGCTGACACCCCTCATGTGATATATCATTGGAAAGCTCTGTGACTACTATTTCATTTTATATATCGCCCGCGCCCCTCCCCTTACTTTGCCCCCGAGCGGGGGCACTTTACTAAATTTAGCCGACACCCCTCATGTGCCATATCGTTGGAAAGTCCTGTGACCACTTATTCATATTATGCACTTTCCTTGCCCCTCCCTCCTACTTTGCTCCCCGCGGGAGTTCGTTTAATGTATTCCAGTCGAAGACTTTATAAAAATGGGGAAATTAAAGATCCAATCTCAAATGACGTAGAAAAATCAATAAAAAATTTTGATCCCTTTTATCATCCTTTAGTTCATATTTTTGCCACTAGGGGGCGCTTTTGATTCTTATTTCTTTGGCCATTTTGGCACTAATTGCCGAAAAATTCTAATTTTTGATACTTAAACTCCCCTTACCGCTTCATAGCTACTCGCGTTTTTTCAGCTTTTTTCAAACACGGGGCACCCTTACAAGACTTTTCCAGTCTTATGGCTCCTTTATAGTTTCCCTTTGGTTTGTTGTTTTTTTATTCCATCTGTTTTCAGTTACCCTATATTTAATAAAATCTGCCTTATATATATGTAAAAACAATGATTTCAATAATCGATTCTAGAACATCTCCTTTGTAGATTCTCGAAAGTAATCGAGGACTGTATCGATTGTGTATTTTACGATAACGATTTTTTTCGATTGGTAAATTTTCGAGAATCGCCCATCAGTAAGCCCTATCACTACTATGAAATTGTCGGCCAGAATAATAGCTAAGTTTTCCAATAACTGTTTTTAGCTTTTCTCGTTATAATCGATTGTAAAACATCTCGATTGTAGATTGTATGAATTAATCGATGGCTGTATCGATTGTGATTTTTTACGATGACGATTTATCTCGATTGTCGAATTCTCGAGAATCGCCCATCACTAATAGAAGGTCTCGGAAAAGAGTTGATGAGACTTTTTATGAGATGGGCTAGTGTTGGGTAGTATTAGATTTTCTCTGCTTCTTGGAACTAATGTATTTTTTTCCTTTCGATTTTTAATTATTTATGTGTACTTAAAATTTCTTAACTTTACTTTTATTACTTTTCTTTAAATTTTTAAATGCTATTTCATTCTTCGTGTAGTTTTTACCACAGTTATACATTTTTTTCTGGCTCCCTAATGCCTCTGCAAGGCGCTTACTTTTCAACTGGATGTTGGTAATCCATTACGATACTTCCATTATTCCATTATTGTTTTATAAAACAAAAACAACTACTTAAATTCTCTCATGAGAATTAGGAATTTTTGAATTAAAAATCCTCCAGATTTGTCAACACTGCTGATAAATTATCACATTATTCTTGTACTGATTGAGATCTTTCAGACATACTTGCCAACTTAGAATTAACTTCCGTAAAATGTGAGCTAATTTAAACCACGTTAAACATATTTTGAAACACAATTTTTTAAAAAAGAAATGATACCAGCATGTTTCATTTGGAAATAGGAATTTAAATGGCTAATGACACACCTAAAACCAGTGTTGCAGATTGGGGATTTTGTCACCATTTTGGGGGATTTTTGAACCTCCCGGGAAATTTTAGAGGGGCAAGTAGTTCATGGGGAAATGTTTGGGGACTATCAACATTTTTGGGAAAAACTTGGGGATTTTTTTTTTCAATTATTTCACGCAAAGTTTACTTTTAGTCATCTGACAACACTGGATCTGTCTCGAACTCGATTTTGATTTGGAAAACGAAAATAAAATACAGAAATCGAAGATATCAATAATAGATGGTCGTTCTTATCGTTTACAACATTACAGTTTACGCGCATCACAGGTGCATCACGACCTATCTTGGACTATCCCCACCTGAATATTCAGATTACTGAGTGGGGCAGATTTTCCTAGTCACGCGGGCAGACACACAAACACATATACACATTTCTTTTATTAGTATAGATTTATACAGCAGAAATAAAAACTACTTTATAATATCCTGAAAACCTGAGCAAATTGACGTATTAAAATTAATGCTATTGCTGTTAAATATTTTCCTCTACGCAATTTTAATGTGAAACACTGCTACTTCGACTGTCCAGCTACGCATTTAAAAATGAAAGGGACAAATGAGAACAAAGTGATGTAATAAAAATAAACGGAACTGCAGTTAATATCTATTTTTTTCTCTATTTAAGTTCAATCCAAGGGACTGCTACTTCTACTTTCAACTCTAATTATTATATTGGCTTTGACATTTCAGAATGAAGCGACGTATTTGTATAAATGAACAGCAATTAGGTGTTAAAATATTCTTTGATGATGGCCTCGGAGAAAATGGAGGCCGAAAGTACTTTAGTTCGAGAGTTAAGAAGTTTCCAATAAGCTGTATATTTTCCTATAACCATAAAATATCCATCCTAATGAACAAGTCACAACAAAAAATTTGCAATAGTGGGCTTTGGCTACTGCAAGACAATATGAAGATTTCGAATTTAAAGCTTTTGACTCATGGGTGAAAATATTTAAAAGAAGACATGGAATATGGCAGCGAAACTACACAAAATTTGTGTCCCAGAAAGAGGTAGTGCGAACTGAAGAAACGCTAGCATCTGCAGAAAATTTTTGTGCCAAGACTTTACGCTTAATCCCCAATTTCGACGAAAATTACGTCATTAATATTGACCAGATAGGTATGTTAAATATTAATTCAAGTACTCTTTTTGCGTTTAAAAATATAAAGAATAAATGAAAAATATATTATTCCATAAACCTTCACATTACTAAATCTTCAGGATTTATCCGAAAAGTTCTTTTGCCATGCTTTTTAAAAGATTTAACTAAAGATGTAGAAATCAGCTATTTTTCTTTTATTGTTGACGAAGCACATAGTGATTGATACAACGAAAGTGCTTTTCATTACGATTAGGTACTTCAGTAGGGACGGGAAAAAATTGAAAACAAAAATTTATAGTTTATGTCAGATACAAGCAGATGATGCCAACACCATCTCAGATTCATCCAAATCCTAACTGTTTAGAGATGATTTAAACGTTGAAAAAGTTTATAGTGTAGATGGAGCTAACGTAATGCTAGTCCAGTATCATCGATTGGCAACAATTTGAAAAACAAGAGTAAACAAATTTGTCGTTGTAAAATGTGTCTCTCATTCTTTTCGTTTAGCTGCGAATATGCATGCAACATTCTGCCGCCTTTAATTTTTTTTTTTTTTTTTTTTTTTTTTTTGAAATGGAAAAAAACCCGTTTGATTTGGGGAAAAAATCGAGTTTCAATTAGCCAAACTTTTTTTATAACGGAAAATTGAAAAATGAAAATTAACTTTTTTGACAAGAAACTGGATTGGGGACTTTTTCGGAAAAAATACGGATTTGGGGAAAATTTCAGAAATTTTGGCTAAATTGACTTTGAACTATCAAGCAACATTGTCTAAAACATTTTGCCGTTAGAAACCTGTTTAGCCTGCTTTAAATTAACTCATATTTTATGGAAGTTAAGCTCAAAGTTGGCAAGTATGCTTTCAGATACTGGCATTAACCTTCCTACCCTGTTGAAAATGTACTCGGCCTCAATAAAAACATTTAATACCTGAATTTTCTTTAAAAACCGTTTAATGTATTTATTTATATTCGTTTTCGTTGCATTTTCTTTATCTTACTTTACAAAAAAAAATTCTGGTTCGAATCGAATGAAATGAATTATAGAAATGCGTCGATTAGACCCATTCAGGGTAGGAACGTTAAATACTCATAAGGGAATAGTTTTGTCAGATGTTCCGTCTTAATCGGGGCACTGAATGCTCTGGACATCAGTACATTAAAGTAATTTTTTGCGCCTTTTCTAATGGCAGAATTATCCAAAGCGTTATAAGTAAGCGAACAAACTTAATGCTGGAATCAGGCGTAAAGTAACACAGTTGCGCCACCTTGTGGACGGAGTGATAATTCACATACGCGGGCTTCTAGTGTGGCGCGTATTTTCTAAATCTTCAGTCACTCAAGATATTAATTTTGTTAGCCACATTTATTGCAAAATAATGGCGTAGCGAAAGGGGCATCAAGACGCATTTGACACCACGAAGTTTTTCTTCGCCTTATCAGAAGCGCTTCAGTTATTAATGAAGGTGAAAGAAACTTTACAATTTTTGTGGTGTCAGTAAGAAAACAGTTAGGTACCTACCTGTAGTTCACACTCCATCCGCTACGTGGCGCATGCCCTTGATTGATGTGACCTCGCTTTTGATCTTGCGGTTACTTCGGCCATTTAAGATAGGACGCTTACTTATATCGCTTTGAGAATTATCTGTAAATAAAGATGGTGAAATAAACTGTAAGAAATTAGTGGTGTCCAGATAATTTCGAGCTCAGATTTACGCGGAACATCTGGCAACACTACAAGGCAATCACTTTTAGTGAAGCTCGCAATTAAGAGAGCAATTGAGACCTGGTGCATTTTATAATATTATAGTCCAAAGTTGGAGAACAGATAAAATCTGTCTGCAAGAATTGTGTTGAGTAACTTTACAGCGGAATAAAATTCTAAAAATGCAGTTTTTGAGACCATCTATCGGATTTTCAATGTAGAAGTTTTTTTGAAAAAGTACTTTAAATTTGGTAAAAATAAGAATAAAATATTGGCAAAAGTTTACAAATTCGTTCAAGAACCTAAGAATTTTATTTTGAAAAATACAACATTATAATTTCATTTTTGGCATTGCGAAACTATTCTTTACACATAGAATGTTTTCCACAATCCTGGCCGAATATCATGGACGTCTGCTGTGTGTGAACAGAGGTTTGGATTCGTAGCAAAATATTTGCCGACTTTACTCGCTTTGGCGTAAAATTAACAATTAAAAATTCATCACTTTATTATTAGTCCAGAGGAAATGTACATTTTACCTTGCAAAAGGTCGGGTAAAAGATTTTTTTTTATAAATTGTTTATAATGATGCCAACATGGAAAAACCAAGTTTTCTAACAAAATTTCTTAAGGCTAAATTTTCTGTGGCCGAAAAACATCAAAATTTTGGGACATTTTTTGATTTTTTGGAAATATCTCGAGAGTCGTTGCCGTAGCATATTATTTGTCAATTCAATATTAAAGAAGGTAAAATTCTCTACAACTTTCATATTTACAACTTTTTTATACACTCAATAGTAAGCGCAGTACCCTATTTCAAAAATGGGACAATTCCTTCAATTTTCATAAAAACCGTGAAAAACGTAGTTTTGCCGCGATTATTCAAATGTTCCCCACAGCTGTATGTGCATATAATGAAAGCAGATTAAGAAATAAAAGTTCAAAATGATCAGTTATAACTGGGTACGGTAATGACTTACAACAGAATACTCACCAAAACATTCAAAGTCTTTGCTTGTTTTATTGAAACTATAAAAGTATTTACTCTATTCACCTAAACCTGATAACAAGTTGACTTTTAACCCCTTCGTGACGGGAGCCTTTTACGAAATGTTTATTACTTTGCTACCGGTTTTAAAAAACAGAAGTTGTGTCTATTCAAATCGGGACAATGCTCGGATTAAATAAGGCAAATTTTACAGTAAAATTTTACTGGTGAGGATAAACGAGGATTCTTAGGCCTATTTCCGGCACGTATACGTGTCGCTCGTCCCCAAGGGGTTAAGGAGTACTTTTGCCTTGATAAAAAGGCATGTGCTGACCTCTAAAAAAATCCGGAGGAACTTTTTGTCAGAAGCATGGCAATGACACTCTTTCTTGGGACACGGTTTAAAAAAATTATTAAGAATTATAGATAAGTTTAAATTATGAAAATAAATATTTTTTTAATTAGTAGCATCTTAATAAATAAAAATGTATAAAAAAATTATAACCATCTGTTTTAAATAGACCTTTGCCAAATCTTTACCTAATAAATTACTTGCTGGGACAACCTACGGTAATGATATTTTGACTACAAAAGAATATATTTCTTATTTTTAAATTTTTTATAAATAATAATATATCTGTAAATTATCATTAAAAAAACAAGATAGTTAAAATGCAATATTAAAATTATGATATTTAACTATTTTTCTGTGCAATTGTGAAAGGACAGTAAAACATGTGACTTTTTTTGAAAATCACCCAGGTATGAAAATTTGCGAAAAACATATTTTATTCCCCACTACAATGGTATATTTTATTTACCAACTATTGATAACATATGTTTTAATGTTTTACTGTTTTAAAGATAGCAAACATGGAATTGTAGTTCCATATAAAAGGGGGGAGGGATTCAAAAGATAAATATCTTTTATGAAAGAAATACTTTTACCTTATAAAATTGCTACAATAAATATGACACCAGATTATTTCACTAACTAATGTTATGCATTTATATCTTGTAAAAATTATAAATTCTGTTAATAAAATATTTGGGATCACTAGTTTTATAAAAAAATATTTAAAATATTAGTTTTAAAGTATATTGTCATTTTTTTCCCACTTATATCAATAAATATAACAAGAGATTACATCATTTTAGCATGCAAAAATATGTAAAACTTTAAGATTATCTATTATTTGCTTTAAAGCTGAAATAGGATACTTTAAATTTCAGAACGGGTTCCAAACAGTTTTCTAAAAATGAAAGTGTCCGAATATATTTTTTAAAAAAAAGCAACCAAACCCGAAAAAGCACAAAAGCACAACATTAGATATTGATCTCAGGTATCCATTGAAAAAAAAATTAATTAAAAGTAACAAAATGCGAGCGAGATATTTGTCAAGAACGCTCCCATAGGTTTAATGTTACCTTGCGAGTGTTTTCGTGTGACTAATTTAGTCCTGTAATTCATATAACTGTGACTTTAAACACCTCAATACGACAACTACTGTAAAATCATTGAAAATGAAATCTGTACATACGAAATTCGATGTTTAAAGAAAAGTATACATTTTTTCAAGAGAAAGAATATCAACAAATATACCTGCTAAGATGGAAACCAGTTTAAAGCGGAATATATTTCGGTTCCTTTCGGTACGGTTTTCAAGGTTTTAATGAATCAATATTTGGCAAAGCTGATTACGTAGTTCGGCATTACGTATTTAATGCTTACATACTTAAAATTTTCAAAATCCGGCTATTAGAGATTTATTAAAATTCCCGTGGTAAATTTTCTTTTTAAAAGAGAAGGCGCCAAAATCCATGTTTGGCACGGGTGCAAAAAAGGCTAGTTTTAGCCCTGAAACAGATAATTTACTGCTATTAATATATAGAAGTTGACATACACGATTAAATCCGTGGGAAACATTTGAATAATCGGGTATGAACTGTGTTTTTCACGGTTTTTAAAAAAATTGAAAAAATTGTCCTATTTTTGAAATGGCGTACTGCGCTTGCTATTGAGTGTATAAAAAAGTTGCAAATATGAAAGTTGTAGAAAATTGTATCTTCTTTAATATTGTAATTGACAAATAACATGCTACGGCAACGGGTCTCGAGATATGTTTTTTAAAAAAAGGTCCCAAATTTTTCTTGTTTTTTGGGCACAGAAAATTTAGCCTTAAGAAATTTTGTTAGGAAACTCCATGTTGGAATCATTATAAACAATTCAGAAAAAAAAAATCTTTTACCTGACCTTTTGTAAAGTAACCCCCTTTTTTTGGTACATTTCCCCTGGACTATATTAAATGCATATACAAATCTATATATTATGATTTTCGCAGACAAAGGTTACCGGTTCTCAAACTTTGGCCTATACCGCTATAAAATGCACCAAGTCTCAATGCTATGTGCAAGCTTTACCAAAAATGATTCAATAGTTAGTTGAGGCTTCTTTTAATTAATCACAGGTTTTCATGATAACATATTTACGAAATGCATCTAATAGAAGGATTAAATTTAATTAAAACACACACCGCAAATTTTGTAAAGTTAAATTAAATATATAAATCTAATTCATCTAAAGCGAAGATAGCAGGTTCTGTTCATTAAATTCATGAAAGTCGTTTCCTCAGAAGCGATCGAAAATTTCATAGAAACGTTAAGCACATCAACAGTAGACAACACGATACACAGATTTTCGCACATATAAAGATATCACGTCTTTTTTCCTTCCGCTCGGTGAAAGATGTTGTGGCAATTTCAGACGATCCTTTTGTAATGTCAAATGGAGATTTTTAATTTCTGTGATGAAATTTGTTTTTTAAATTTCGGAAAAGAAAACTTGTCTGAACTTTGTTAGAAAGTTAACCGTAATGAGCTTCCAAAAGATATCTGATATTAGAATGGTGAATATGAAAAAAAAAAAAAAAATCTCACGATAGGTGAGGGAGAGTTCGCTTATATTCTTTACAACATTATAATTTTATATTTGGCAGCGCGAAATCGGCTTTATTTAATACGGTAAGATACTTTCCGAAAACCCCGGCCGAATGCCACAGTTGTCTGCTGTGTGCGAGTAGTAGGTTGGATTCGTGGCATCAAATTTGGCGACTCGTTTTCGATCTAAATTTAACAATTAAAAAGTTTTTACTTTAAAATTAAATGTTTACAAAAATATATGGAAATGATTTTTCCAGACAAATTCTCTATATCGATTCTCTATAGAGCTATAAAATGCACCAATTGCAATGTTCACCAAAAGATGCAAGCTTCCCTTTCCACCTCTGGTCAGAGGATAGTGACAATTCGCAAGTTTCTTTTAAATGTAAAACACCACTTATCATTTGCCTAGCAGTGATTCAGAAGTTGATTATTAAATTAATTTACATTCGTAAAAACTGGATTTGCCCGTGACACGCTAAAAAACACTGAAAATGCTACCCGCCTTCAACGTAAGAATTAAAATTATTTACCATAAAAAATATATAATTTTACTTAATTGTCAATTAAATATTGAAAAAATATATATTCAGAAATTTTCAGGTATTACTTTGAAAGTACGCAAAGATCTAAATTCATGCAGAGATCTGAAATTGAAACTTTGTTTAAGAACTGAAACTGAAATTCTGAATTAAAAGCTCAATCTAAACCTATATATACGTGTGTGTTTGTGTTGACGGAATCTATAAATATAAGAAGAATATTTGTAATTTTCAGGTATTATTTTTAAAGTACACTCATGCAAAGATCTGAGGAAATTCCTGCAGAGATCTGAAATTGAAACTTTGTTTAAGAACTGAAACTGGATTTCTGAATTAAAATTTGAATCTAAATCTATATATTCATGTGTGTTTGTGTTGGAATCTATAAATATATCTAAAAGTCTGTTTTAATGTTCATAAAGTGAAAGTTGACCTAGTTACATGCTTTAAAGTTTATATCTAAAAAGGTTGAGAAAAGAAAGCTGATTTTTACACTTTTTTATTTAATTCAATTCAACCTGGTTTTTGGGTGTACGATAAAATTTTGTAGTCGATTTTCAACCCTCTTCCTGATACGCTTGAATTATAAAAATTAAGTACAAAAGTGAGTCTCCGATGATAATACGACATTTTAATTATTTTAGAACTTAAATAGTAATATCCTACTTAATTAGTGACAGATTAAGGGGTCTCAGGAATCCTAAAATTGGAAAAAAAAAGTAATTTAACAAATTACAACGACCATTTGGAAAATGATTTTTTCAAAGACTAAAATTTAAGACATAAAAAATCGCACGGAGTTGATCCTACATTACGTACGCCATGGATTACATTTTTCGGTACTGTAAATTTTTAAACTTCTACGGAGCTGGTCATACATTACGTACGCCATGGATTAAACATTAATATTCCTGGACCCATTTTAAATGAAATTTCATTCTTAAACTTCTGAACATCCCACAATATTACTTTTTACACAGTCGTACAGAAAAAAAAACATGTACTTTTAAATACAATTTGTTTGAAAGCTGTATCTCAGCTTGTTTCTGAGTTATTATTTTTTTTTTGTTAGTTTTTATTACTTTTTTGTCATAGTGGCAACAGAAGTATCCATCTCTGTTGAAAGTAAATGGAAAATACAGATTACTGTATAGACCAATCAGAAGACGAATAAAATGCGGATACAACCAATAAAACGTTCAGATATGTTTTTGATTTCCTACCCTGACAGAGGACAATAACCATTTTTCCAAATGGTTAAAAAGGACAGTTGTTAACATTTAATATCTTAAAATACATATTATTTAAAACACAATTTTCATTAGAATGAAAGATATAAATATGTTCCTTCATTTCACGAATTTAAAAAAATCACAAGATGCAAAATTAGTATAAAGGTTAAAACATACATACATTTACTTAAAAGGTGTTACAAACATGCAAAGATGTTAGTTAATAATTATTAGTTAATATAAGTAAAATATTTGTAAAACATTTTAAGTAAATATATGTATGCTTTAACGTTTATATTATTAACAAGACGAAAATTCTTTCACGACACTAATTTTAATACAGTGTTTTGACTCTATTGAAGAATTGGTATTTATAGGGGCTTTCAAAATATCAGTCATTTGTCGAGCAGAAAATTAGAATGACAGCTTACGCGCAGGATTATAAAATAAATTTTGCAACAGCAATGGAAATTTTAGTGCCTAGTTAAATTTGAGATTATAATGATTTTTCTGAACCTAAATAACTTTGTATTTAAAGTATTTTTGTATTTTTAATACAAAGTCGTATTTAGATAATACAAAATTTTGAAAATTTCATCAGTATAATCACCTAAAAAACATTTTTTTTTTTTTTTAAATAATAAAAAGGAAATTTTACGTTCCGTTTATACAGACTAACATGAAACGTGTGTTTTGAAAATTTTCATGAAAAAATATTTAGAAGCTTTTGAGATATCCTGCACGTTATTCCCAAAAACGTCATTTTGAGGAAAATTACTTCAAAGATTCGGAAACACCGATTCCGCTATTTAGCTGGTATAATTGTAAAAACCGTAACTTCTGTTCTGATGAGAATTTCAAGCAAACAATTATATGAAAATGTTCAGAAAAGACAGGAGTATTACATCTAAAAAAATTAAAATTTTGAAACTTTAAGAGTCCTGAGATTCCTGGTAAAGCGAGTTTTATTATTTCAAAAATCGGTAGTTATCAAGTAATTTTAATAGCAAAAAACTCTCCCAACTGGTTATGTTCTTAAGTTATAATTTTCCAAATAGCTCTTTGAGTAAACAAAACCTTCAATGTTTTAAACTACCAAATAACTGATTTAGTGTAAGCAGGCTGGTGCGTTTGGATTTTTAGACTTTTTGGTCCTAAAAAACAGGACGATTTTCCTTATCATTTCTTTTACTAAATGCATTAACGCCAACATATTTATCAACATTTTTAATACTATAAAATAACTATATTTTTAATACTTTCGCTTTTTCAAAATACATGTAGTACATCTCACGTATTTTTAGCGGTTTGTGATTTTATTAATAGTCGCGACTATTTTATTATTAGTTTGTCTATCACTGCTCAAAATAATAAAACAATACTCGTCTTTGACCCATACGCGACGAGCGTCACTCTTAAAGCAATCAGACTATTTCATTATTACTACCAGTAATTTTAAATGTAATTTTTTTTTACATAATCAGATCTTTTCTATCAAAGTTTGTTCATATGGCTTCGTAATATCTCAGACGCTTACCTATAGGCTAGATGTGAAGCTTCCCTGCAACGAGGTAATCCATTGAAGAAGCCTTACATTGTTCCTATTCATATTACAAAAGTAAAATTTTCTTATTTTAAAAAATGATATATCTCTCTATTCTAAAAAAAAGTAACTACCGCTGTCACCGCCGCCGCCGCCGGTTTTGATTTTTTTGTGACCGGAGGCCTTTCATCGTTAATATTAACAAAAATAATGCATACAAAAATATGAAAATCTGTGGTTTTATACAGAAATGTTTGATAAACACGCTGATGCAGACAGTTTTCAAATCGAAGAATTATTTTAAGAGTTATTTAATGCTAAAGTTGGACAAAATCGTTCCACTAAAAAAGTTTTATAGCAGCAAAAAGTATACATGGCAGTGTAATCATTTTTAGATCATTTTATGCGTTAGAATTTGCCGGAGTGCAGATTGCATTAATTTTTTTATTTTGACTCATTTTTTCAGGTTTTATTTCTATTTTAAATTCAAATTTTCAGCATTTCTGGAGATATTTTTTACAGATTTCAGAAAATTGTACTAATTTAAACTGTTGCCAACTGTATAAAAAGCGCAAGCAATAATGGTTGCTTCAAATTAAAAATTTATTTACACGTGACTATTATAAACAGGAAAAAAACTTTCAAATTAGAATTAAATAATTACGTATAAAAAGCAGGAACTTATTAAAAATTACGTCATAAAAAGTATACACGTGAATTTTAAAAGAGAAAGGATATTGTAAAATAATAAATTCATTAACATGCGTTAGAAGTCTTAGGAGAAATTACGTCATATTTACGTCAAATTATAGTTATTACATAAAATGAACACAAAATAATATTGCAAAAAAGTTTAAATTTAGAAACATTAGAAACTAGACATTTATTTGACATTTTGAGAATTAATTTAAAATGTCTCATTTAAAAGAACTTTCTTTTCGCTTTGTTAAAAAATACCAGGAGACAAAGACTCTCTTTACTTAATTCCTTTTATATTAGCTTATTTTGAAATGTTGTTACACGTGTATACGTCATCAAGTTATTTTTATTTCGACGTTTTATTTGTGCTTTTATTAATGTTGTACGAATTTATTTGTTCTTTCGTTATTTAAAATAAAAATTATATCAATTTGTATAATTTGGCGAGTGGTTTGGCGATTTATATAATTTGGCGAAATGGGTCGACAGGATAATCAAGTAGTACCGCAGCGGATTTGGCGTTAAAATTCCCCAATCAAAGAGAAATGAATAGAAATTCGTTTATAGGGAAATCGCCACTGTTTTTTAAATTATAATTCAATCTTTCGAAATCTTTTTAAAGCCGATCAAATTAGCGAGCATTTAGAGTTTGCTGTGTCTGGACGGGGGTTGGCGAACGTAGCTCGTAGGGGGCCAAGCCCCCTAGTCATTAAAAATTCCTGTCAAAGATACTCACGTGAATGAATTAGTAATTATTGTCCTTTGTGCAACTGGTAGGCAGTTGCAGTAACTTGAAAGATGCATTGACGTTCAAAAACTTGTCGTATAAATAATGATTTAAACTACATGTATATGACTATATAATTTTTATGGTGTGAAGTTATAATAATTGTATTTATTTAGATTTTTAACATTTCATATTTAATTAATTACGAGGTGAAGCCCATCGAAATTTGACGAAATAAAAAAGTTTAAAATTGTCCTTTTCAGTCTTTGCCCATTTCAAATTCATATCTCCTGGAAACCATTATTCTATGCTAATATATTTTTTATGTAAAAACGAAGCAGTTTTATACAATAATAAAAAGAAACCTGCAGATGAGGCTGATTTTTAAAGTTTTCCTCATTTCTATGGTTTTCTCACTCCTTTTACAATCGACATTGAAATGACAATGTAAATTACACTAGATTAATTTTCACACAATTATTCTAATTGGTAAACAAATCATATTAGATGTAAATTTCCAACTGGGCGAAAAATGTCCGGACCAGGATTCGAACCCGGGACCTCCCTGGCTGAAGCCGCCAGCGCTCTGCCATCTGAGCTATCCCGGACGATTCTGGTCGAACTTTTTCACCCAGCTAACCTTGAAGATTACAGCATCTGGTCTGAAACCTGGTTCAGCTCAACAGAATAAATCTCAGGTAATGGAACTCCAGAAATCGCTGGATACGAACTTACACTAGATTAATTTTCACACAATTATTCTAATTGGTAAACAAATCATATTAGATGTAAATTTCCAACTGGGCGAAAAATGTCCGGACCAGGATTCGAACCCGGGACCTCCCTGGCTGAAGCCGCCAGTGCTCTTCCATCTGAGCTATCCCGGACGATTCTGGTCGAACTTTTTCACCCAGCTAACCCTGAAGATTACAGCATCTGGTCTGAAACCTGGTTCAGCTCAACAGAATAAATCTCAGGTAATGGAACTCCAGAAATCGCTGGATACGAACTTACACTAGATTAATTTTCACACAATTATTCTAATTGGTAAACAAATCATATTAGATGTAAATTTCCAACTGGGCGAAAAATGTCCGGACCAGGATTCGAACCCGGGACCTCCCTGGCTGAAGCTGATCAGCCAGGGAGGTCCCGGGTTCGAATCCTGGTCCGGACATTTTTCGCCCAGTTGGAAATTTACATCTAAAATGTAAATTACGTCATTTAGATATATTTGTAGAAAAACATGTCAATTTTCTGAGTTAAAATATACATTTTCAGTTTAATGCCTTTTTAAACAGATGTCATTTTGACAAGTAGAATCGCTGTCTCCTTAAAAATTTAGCCCCTAATTTCAAAGGTGGTGAAGGGAAAAATCTTTGAAAGTGACGTCATTTTGAAGTAATTATAATTATTAAAAAAATGTGGAAGTTTTAATGTTTCAAAATGATGCTTTAATTTTTTGTGACCTTGAGCCTCCTTAGTGGCCTTTAATACGATTTACTATTTAAATTAAAAACACATTTTCTATTTCATTGCAATGAGAAAATAGTATCCGTAAAAATATAATAAATAAAGGTATAATAATTCCTATTGCCAATATTCTCCTGACGTCAAAGTAAATATTGATTTTAGCGAAATTTAACTCTGAAATTAAAAAATACTTCCTAAAAAACCACGTGTCTCAATATTTAAATTTTAAATTTTCTCAGCAACAATGGAAATAAACAAATTGTCATCATTTTGAAGAAATTTCAGAACATCCACTTAAAAAATAAAAATTGCAATATTTTAAAAATAGTTAGTGCGGGCATATCTACAAGTAAACAGCTTTCATTAAAAAAAAATATTAGCAAAATTTGTTCAGTAGAAAGCTCAGAGCAAATAACTAAAAACCAGTCTTGCATTTTAAATATATAGATTATTAATTAACACATTAGTTTTAGGATATTTTTGCTTTAGCCCACCACATGTGATAAATCGTCAAATATTCTCTGTAACTCGTAAAAATGTATGCTAGTTGAAACAACAATGGATTTAATGATTCACCAATAAATCCTTGCCAAAATGGGCCAAATGTCTGTGAATCTGCAACAATGAAGCATATAACATGGTAAAAAGAAGAAAACAAATTATAAATAAAAAAGAAAGCATTTAATATTAAAAAAACACACTTAACGATTATGCGATTCAGAAATCAATTTATAAATCCTAAGAAGATTGTTGAAGTAATGTTTCTTTTTTTTCGTTGTTTCCCCATCTTAAAAAAACAACAACAAAAAAAAAAAGCAGCAAAAATTATAGATTTTTTAATAAATTCATTTGGTCGCGTTTTATATCAAGCATAAAGAAAACGAATTTTTCGTAATGGATTTTAGAGCCTATGCCAATTTAATGTATTGCAGGGCCATTCCACGAAAACCGGAAAAAATGTCCTGCGCGCGGCACTTACATATATACCTATATCTATCAACTTGTACGTTTTTAGAATACAAAAACTATACATTAACCCTTTCAGGGGCAAGGTAATTGTATTTGTAAACTGTTGAAATAATTGAACAACACCAATATTTACAAGAAAATTTATTTGTAAACAGGTCGGAGGGGGGGTTCGTGAAATTGTGACAGTTTGTGACAAGGGGGTGGGGGGGGGTAAGAAGAAATGTGACATCACACATTTTGGTTAAAATAAAAGCATTAAAAATCAGTAGATTAAACTTTGAAGTTATTTTAAAATTAAAGTATTTTGTATTCGTAAAGTAAGGATAAGATTGAAAGCCAAATATATTAAATTCCGTTTCAAATTCCAAAATACTACTGTTTTCAATTGCACTTTCATATTAATATTTTATTACTATTGTATATTAATTATTTTTTTGTCGTAAACATTACCTTATTTCATACAAAAATAGTACAGGAATCATTTTTATAGTTATGATAACAAATGTCATTAAAACACATAGTGAAAGTTTAAAAATAAAATTCTAAATATGATCTATAATGTAGTGCTTTGTTTCTGAAATGCAAGTATATGTTTATATAATATAGCGTGACATGTGACAAAAGGGGGGGGGGGTGAGGTAAGGTGAAGTGTGACACTTTGTGACAAAGGGGGGTCAAAAATATTGAAAAAAAGTGTGACACATCATTTATGGAAGACCCCTAAAGGTACATGTTCGCTTACTTAGTAAAAGTGAAGTTTTCATTCAAAAAATCTGGTGCCAATGTGGCAATTAGGGATTAAAATTATGTGATGCCGTGACGGCATCACCGCCCCTCAAGTGGTTAAAAGTAATAAAAAATCCTTGATTTTCATATCAGCATAGTTTTTTAGTTTATAATAACATTGTTAAAACAGTAGTAATCTGTAGAATACCTTTCCCACGTGTAACGTGGAACGGTTCTATACAGAAATTTGAAAATTTTAGAACAATATTATATATTTTTTATAACATTTTTAAATTTTACTTTCCTTTTACTAGCAATATTTTTCACCACTTTCTAGGCAAGGGAAAATAGTTACTTTTATCGCAAGGTCCTTGCGCACCTCTTGCAGTGTGCGGATCACACTTTAAGAACCGATGTTTTAGAGGTAAAAGGCGAAGGGGGTGGGGGATTGTTTCAATCAAAAAATTGTGAAACACGTCTCCTCTTATTTTCGATGGCAAAATAAAATTACTCATTAAACTTTAAGAAAATAAATATTCTGAAACAGCCCAAACCAAATTGTAAGAGTTAATCTCAAAAACTTATAAATAAACATGCTTAAATCTTTATGTACTGAATTACGAATTCATGAAAATTTTATCTTCTAAAGCATTTTTCGCGAATTTTTGCATACCTTAGAAGATTTACGTAATCATTTAATAAATTTTAGAAGGATTTATGAGGATTAATTAAATTTGAATTTATAGGGATTTTGTGCATTATTTATAGCCCCACTCAAATCTTTTATTTTAAATATTTTTCTTAGTATTTTATAGAATTGAGAAATGTACAAATATAATATTCTTGCAATAGAAATATAGAAATATTTCGGAATTGAAAAATCGCTCCTCCCACCCCCAGCGTCAAGAAAGCTCAAAAGATGTAAAGGCAAAAGAAATCATCCTTTTAAAAATATTTTTCTTTTGTGTAACCAATAATGCTTTTGGAACAAGATAAAGTAATGCATCTAGAACTCATTCTAAACTGTATTACTACTAATTGATGTATTAAATGAATTTTATAACAAGTTATTTTAATGGTACTTACAAGTACCACACGGAGGGTGATTTATCGATTCTAGCTGGCAAAAAATATTTTTGGCATCAGTATTGTCGCATCTCCATGAAATTGAAAAATGTTATTGATATTCACTATCGAATGTTAGGTATTGCAAAATGTAGTGCGTAACAGTCATAATTTACTTACAGGAACATTCAAAAGTATTTCATTACATTACGGCTTATGGGGGAAAATCGTTTTCGGTGGTTTTTAATGATGTTTCATAATTTCAAACATTTTGAAATTTATATACACATCTATGAAGTGCACTACAAGATGATTGCTGCAGAATATGGTATGGATAGCATTTATGGATCATTTAAAGGGACACTAAAAAGAATTATGTTACATTACGGTCTACGGAAAAAAATTGATTGAGTTGCATTTTGTTCATGTTACACTATTTCAAAAGTATTTAAATTGATATATTTCTCCGGGGTGCTCTATAAGATGCTTACTATTGAATATGACGTGTCATTCAACTTTCATATACAGGGCCACACAAAATAAATCAGTTATATTTTTCTCTGTATGAACAATAATTGATGGAAGTGCGTTTTCAGTTGTGGGACACTTTTTTTAATTATAAAAATTGCATACTTTTTAGTGTGTATAAATTCTATAAATCATGTACAGGGCTGCATAAAATATCTGAAGTACATTCCCGTTTATTGACGGAAATTGCTGACGAGGAATTTTCAGCTGTGCAATGCGTTCACTAACTGTTCTAAATTTTAGCATATTGTGAATAATATGATAAATCTATACTTCATATATAGGGATGTACAAAATTTTCAGCTATTTTCTTCGACTTTGGTTGAAATTGTGTTTTCAAACGTGTTATATGTTTTACAAATTATTACTTAGACATCGTTTTTCACGTTATTAGGCTATGAAGTTTAATTATAGTAGTCCGAATGCGTTTGAAAATATTTTATAATCTGATTGACGCATGATTTTACGTTCTTCTTGGTAATTTCAATGATACTTTCTTAACGGTATGGAAGGTAAAGTGATAAAACTATTTTTGTATTATTATAACAGATCCTAAAATTTCTTTTTCTAAAATTTAAGATACGGAATAAACATCCGACAGCTTTAATGAAAATTGCTGTGTTATATATTCTGTTGTATATTTATATTTATCTCTACACAGAGGAACCTTATTTAATGAATGGGAGTCATAAGATATCATGGAAAAATGTCTATATTATGTTTTGCATTGTACCAAACCTGAATCTGAATCTGGAGAATTTGTCTGAATGAATTTTGTAACCACTCGAAATTTGCATCATTTGCTATATTTTACATCATTTGTCCTGAGATATCTACATACAACTGGCAACTTTTGTCCAAATTTAGTCATAAATTTAAACATTTCGCTCTTACAAAACTTCATGCACTTCATTGTAATTTTCCTCTATAAACAAAATATTTTCAACCAAATTCACATTTTCGTTCAGTTTTAGGTCTTATTGCCTTTGCATAATGATGGAAAAGATTATTTATGTGAATAACTTAAATTCTGCTGTCTTTGATAAAAAGAGTATGGTACTTGAACTAAAATTAAAAAAATATATATATATATATATTTAGACTTAATAACATAAAAACAGTTCTAAAAACTGGGAAGGCACCTAAGGGCAGACAAATTAAATTGGAACGAAAAGGTAATAATCTAAACTATTTAATTATATCAAAAATTGAGCTTAATCATGCTCTATCATATATAACTTTTTCTATATTAAAACTGAAAAATTGTAAAAAAATAGAGTTTTTTGCAACATTAAATATGAATTAACAGCTGATATGTGCAAACTTTATGCACATAAATCCAGTAAAATAAAGTCCATATTTTGTTTGGAAGCGTCCATAATTGAGCAGTATATTTTATTCCGCTTCAAGTAACAGGTTAAAGAACTATACTCAAATTGATTGATTCATTACTTGCTAAGAAGCACTAACTTTGCGCTAGTCAATGGGCCATACAATTATATTTATATATAAACCAATAGCAGGATACAACACCTTAACTATTGAGCTATAACAAGCAAAAAACAAATTACGCTAGGATAAACTTTTAAAAATCAACTTTTGGCCTACTAGAATCGGTAAATCACCCACCGTGCGTTAGTAGATAAAGGGATAAATACTGCAGCTTAATTTATCGAATTTTGAAAGATCGCGTCGTTTGATTTAGTCTATTCTGTTAAATGGAAATAAGTTGTACAAAGAAGAATCTGGTTTTCGTTTGAAAAATATCTTGTTACATCAATAGCAAGTAAAACAATCCCTGTAATAATAATAAAAAAAAAAAACTCGACTGCGTAAAAAGCGAACTAATTAATTATTTCTCATCAATGTGAAAATACTTTTTATATTACTTACCTATTTTTTCATTGATGACTTTTAAGTTGTGTTTAATTGTTAGTTCCTATCTATAAACACTGTTTTGATGAAGCCTATAGATGCCTATGATGGTTGGAGTTGCAGTAAGGCTAGAGATCCTACCTACGCAACTTTCAGGTTGTGTAATATTTAAACGGAGCTTCTGATTGTAAAAAGGTCTATGAAACATCGTCTTCATTTTGGAAAACTTATCCAATGATATGCCACTCAATAGGGTGCGTAAATTTTTTCATCTCTACCGCCATTTTGAATTTATAAAAACAAAACCTAGCATATAACAATCGGACGGTTAATATAGATAATCGATAGAGCCCTCATTCATTAAAATCCTTCCAGCAGTTGGGATGTTTCGAGGGTATAAGGAAATCCACATACCCAGACACGAGTGAAACACATAACCCTTCTTTTCAATCGGGTAAAAACAGAGTAGGATGTACAGCGAAAAATAGTATACCTAAAAAAAGCAATATATATAATATAAATATTGCAATATAATTCTGATATTAGAAGAGGAATTGCTATCAGCAATCACTAAAATGTTTTTACGTAAATATATTCGAAATTCATTTAAGTGATAGATATTACTGAAATTTGCTATGGCATATTTGGTATTGAATATGAATGTCTAGCATTTAAAGTTCACTTACATGGAAACTCAAAACAATTCTGTTACATTATGGTCTATAGGGAAAATTCGCTCGCAGTGTATTTTAATTTTATAACACTTTTTAAAACATATTGAAATTGATGCGCACTGCAACGCATTGCACTGAACGTGTTATGTGTTTATAACAATTTCCAACATAGTTGAAAGATGTTTATGGATTCGGTTTATCTGTCCGTCCATTTGTCCGTCTGTCCGTGCTCTAACTTGAGTAAATATAGTCCGATTGCCATGAAATCAATATACGTTTTGGGGGTTTACTATGGCATGTTTGGTATTGAATCTGAAGTGTGTAGCACTTAAGGATTATTTACAGGTACATTAAAAAGAATTCCGTTACATTACAGCCAATGAGGAAAAATCGTTTGCGGAGTATTTTAATAATATCACACTATTTGAAACATATAAAAATTTATATATATATCACTTAGGTGTATTACAAGACGCATACTGTAAAAACTGGAGTACATATAATTTATAGTTCATTTACAGAGACACACAAAAGAATTTGGCTACAATACTGCCTACGGAGAATAATTGCATTGCTTTTATAGTTGTGTACGCGTTTTTTCATTTGTTTTTCAAACTCACGGGCTCTGCTCCGTACAAGCTACGCTCGCCAACCCCGTTCAGACACCGCAGACTTCTAAAAACACGCTAATCTGGGCGGCATTAAATATTTTTCGAAAGGCTGAATTATAATTAAAACAAGAAAGAAAAAATCATGTTATTAAACACTTTCGAACGTATTCAGAATAATCTAACAAAACAGCACCGTTTAAAAAATTAAAATATTATGTCTAATTCTATCATATGGAAAAGCATAACACATTTCAAAACCCAATTTCAGCTTTTCCCATCTACAATCGGAAAGTTTCCGAATTTTTCCACCAGCCTCGTATATGATAAGATTTGTATCTATTAACCACATGCATGCCAAAATTTAGTTCACTTAAGAAATACATATACTTCTGCTGAAAATCCCCCTTCAGCAATTTCCTCTAATAAGGAGTATGTGAATACTTTTGTGCAGCCCTGTATATGAGGTATAGAATTTATATATAACAAGTAACATGCAAAAAATTAATTAAATTTAAAAGCGCGCACCGAATTTTAAATCGTACACACTAGCAATTATTACGAAAAGATAGTACTGTAACCGATTTCTTTTGCACGTCCCTGTAAAGGAATAAAAACTGCTATGAATGCCCTGTTCTAAAGTGATCGTAGAGAAATTCAGTGATTTATATCAGTTTCAATACATCTGAAATAGCGTATTGTCCTTAAAATACTCTGCAAACGATTTTCCCCCATATACCATATGTAATGGAATACTTTTGAGTGCCCCTGTAAATGAACAATTAATCCCGCATACCTCATGTAGAATACCAAGTATGCTTTGGTGACTCAAAAATAACTTTTATCAATTGTATGAAAATCCGAGTTAGAGCGTGGATAGACAGCCAGACAAACCGAAGGCATAAGCACTTTTCAACTTTGTTGGAAAGTGTTAAAATCAGTGGCGATCTCCCTGTTAACGGGCTGATTTCGTCTAAATCAGATCAGTGAAAATTCAGTAAACAGAGTCTTTGTCTCCCGGCATTTTCTATCATCACGGCATTTTCTACAACCATATAAGAAACTTAAATAAGACATTTTAAATGAATCGTTTTAAATCTGACGTAATTTTCACCACAGTTTTCGTTTTCTTTTTGATATTCACGTGAAAATACTTTTGTTGTTAGAAAGGAAATATTATTTGCGCTGTCTTAGAATTCACAACAATAGTTGAAAAGATTATCTCAAAATATGAGATAAATGTCTCACGCAAACATATATTTTTAAATTTAAACTGTTTGGCAATATTATTGTTTGGCCATTTTAAATATGACGTAATTTCCTCCATTTACGACTTTTAAAGCATGTTAATGAATTTATTATTTAACAATTTTCTTTCTCTTTTAAAAGTGTAAATATAGCTTTTATGCGTTCATTTTCTATATTTTTCTGCTTTTAAAACGTAATCATTTAATTCTAATTTGAAAGTTCTTTTTCTGTTTATAATAGTCACGTGTAAATAAATTTTTAATTTGAAGGAATTATTATTCTTTGTGTTGTTTTAAAAAAATGAAACCATTTAAAATAATACCTTTTTCTAAAAGATATAAAATATATTTCTCGAAATGCTGATATTTTGAATATAAAGTGGAAATAAATCCTTCAAAAATGAATCAAATAAAAAAAATAAATGCAGTCTGCACACCACGAACTTCTAATGTATAAAATGATCTAAAAGTGATGAAATTCCGATGTATTGTTTTTGCTCGTATGTAACTTTTTAATGGAGCAATTTTGGATCAACTTTAACATTAAATATCTCTTAAAATAATTCTTTGGTTTGAAAACTGTCTATATCAGTTTGTTTATCAAACATTTCTCTGTAATACCACGGATTTTCATATTATTGGATGCAGTTGTTTTCTTAATACTAGCAAAGACCCCCGGTCACAAAAATCCAAAAACAACGGCGGTGACAGCGTTACTTTTTTTAGAATAGACAGATTACTTAGTGTGTATTAATTATGTATAGATGCTATACAGGGCTTCCCAAAAGATTTCATTTACATTTCCATTTATTGATTGAAAATGCTGGATGGGAATTTTTAAGTGTGCTTATGTATTTTATTGAACTAAAGTTTTGTTACAGTATTCTGAATGTGTTCTGACGTATTACATAATCTACAGGCCTATTACAAATGATGGACCCGATTTTTAAAAAATCATATTTTCGAATCTACTGCACATATTACAATAAGTGATACACGAGTTTAAGGAGAAATATACCAAGTTTTTTTCAATTACAAATGTTCGATGTGTGACCCTTTTGTTACACGGCATACGTCCAATCTGTAATCGAGTTCGTTCCAAACATTTTGTAGCACCACTCTGTCAATGGTTCTGAAAGCTTCACAAATGCGTTCTTTAAGTTCTGAACACTTTGTTTTTGGCATTGGTGGTACATAAACAATGTCTTTGACACTGTCAGAACCACAAAAAAACGGTACCGGTACGAACCCTGTATCGTTATTTTGCTTGATATGGTAAGCCGAATGTTGTTGTTTATGCTGTTGATGCGTTCCCCAAATTGGCGTCGTTAAAAAATCACGCCAATATGGGACGTATATGACATCTGTGCCAAACTTTCATATGAACGGTGAAGGGATAAGACCGTATTTGTTTATGGCAGTTGATAACTTGAACTATTATAATATAGATGAAATGATGGCGATAGAATAATATTTGGCGACTTATCACCTGTGCCTGACTAATATTAAAGTACCAAAATGGCACCTAGCATGTAAAAAGCGAAGTGGTTCACCTGGAACTGTTGATGATAGTCACATGACTTAGGCTATTGTTATAGAGATTGTTTTAAAATACCGGGAGACAAAGAATCTGCATACATAATTTATTTTATTTTAGCTTCTTTTCAAATGTTTAACTGATCCTCTTTAATCAAAAACGAAAACAATCATTGGATGTCTTAACAGCAACTGATTCGCCCTTAAATTTTTGCAATCAGAGGGAATAGAATGGTAACCCGTTTACAGGGAGATCTGCACAGCTTTTTTCAGTATAATTCAATCTTCTCTAATATTTTAAAAACCCATCAGATTAGCGTGTTTTTAGATTCTGCGGTGTCTGAACGGGGGTTGGCGAGCGTAGCTTGCAGGGGGCAGAGCCTCATAGTTTCTCTTTAAATTCATGTATCACTTATTGTCATATGTGTAGTAGTTTCGAAAATATAATTTTTTTAAATAGGGTCCATCATTCGTAATAGCTCTGTATGCTGGACGGATGATATTTCTTTCTTGTTAAATTAACAAGTAAGAAAAATCATGCGTTAAGCATAGATTATGAAACACTTTCCAACACTTCCTGAATGCTTTAACAAAACTTCGTTATTTAGGGAAATAAGGTAGTGAACTAAGTAAATATTTTAGAAAACACATAAAACATTTGAAAAACTGATTTCAGCAGTTACCGTCCATAGCAAATATGTATTCCAATTCTTTTGAACAGCCCTGTATTTGATCTGTAGGTTGATATATATACTATATAATGGAGAAATTTAGTTTAGCAAGAAAACACATAACAGGTTGAAATTTCTCTTTCAGCAATTTATACTAATAGATTTAAACATACTTGTATACTTTTGTAAAACTCTGCAGTTAACCTAATACCTTTATTACACGCCACTATTTAGCTAAAGTTTAATTCAATGTAAAACACTCTTAAAACTACCGGAATCACATTTCCAGAAATTATCATTTATAGACGGCCATGTATCCAATTCTTTGCGTGACCCCGTATGTCATTTTATATATTTTTTACAAACATTTCTTAGTAAACCAAATGCGGTTCAGCGTAAAAATGCCTAACTCATTTAAAAATCACCTTTAAGCAATTTGCAATCATACCCAGTAACCATTACGAATTATTTTGAGTAGCCCTGTATATCAATTACAGCATTTATACACACCATATACAATGCATAGATATAGTGAAACATAAAAGCACATAACATAATTAAAAATGCATTTCCAGCAATTATCGCTACTTTACAGTACTTCGGGTACAATATAGTATCTGAAATCTTTTGTGTGTCCCTGTAAATGCTCTGCATTTCGTATTATCCATGAAATAAGTTATAGTAAACCTTAGTGACGTATATCTATTTTATCATACATGTAATAGTTTAACATAATTAAAATGCGCCGGAAAAAATTCCCTCCACTTCTATATCATTATGTAAAGGAATTCTTTTGTGCGGCCCTGTAAATGAATAATAACTAATGTTTGGGCCGCATATTGTACAGAAAATACATATTTTAGTCAACTTGATAAATGCATATCAATTTATTATGTTTGAAAGCATGTAACATCATTAAAAATCATTTTAAACGATTTTTTCCCATAGGCCGTAATGTAACGGAAAACTTTTGACTGTCCCTGTAAATGAACTAAACATGCTACAAACTTCATTTGCAATAGGGTTCGTGCTATGGTAGAGGTCACTAACATCCAAAAATTTCAGAACGATCCGAGTTTATTTACGGGAGTTAGAGCGCGTACACACGGCCAGACGGACAGACGGCCAGACAAACCGAAGTCATAAACACTTTTCAACTTTGTTGGAAAGTGTTAAAAATTGGTTTTTATATTACTTGCTATATATATATTCTATAGGACACATACAGACCTGCACAAAAGAATTCCAGTGCATTTGCTTTTATTGAGGGGAATTGCTGAAAGTGAATTTTCATCTGTGTTATGGATTTCTTAAGGACAAAATTGACAAGCCTGTCTATTGTAGTAGAGATTTGGGATCGAATGTCGGTTTCCATTTTTAGGTGCGTTCGTAATTATATAAATACGTAGCACCTATAGTCGTCGTTCACTCCGTCTGTCTGTCCGTCTGTTCGCATATAACAGAGCAAAAACTACCTAACCGAATGGTCTCAAATTTTAAATATATAATTGTTGCAAAATTTTGTAGAGTCATTTCAAATTTTATGAAAATCGGATGTATAGTTTAATTACAGGGACAGTCAAAAGTTTTCCGTTATATTAAGCCCCATGGGAATAAATTATTCCAAGTGCATTTTAATGATGTTGTAGCCTTCCGAATGGTCTGAAATTTTAAATATATAATTGTTGCAAAATTTTGTCGAGCCATTTCAAATTTTATGATAATTGGATATATAGTTTAATTACAAAGTCAAAATTTTTCCGTTATATGACGGCCAATGGAAAAAAAAAATATTTCAAGTGCATTTTAATGATGTTACAGCCTTTCGAACGGAATGAAATGGATATGCACTGACTGAATTGCACTAAAGTATACTTTCAGTACAATACAATATGCGATCAAAATATATTTATAAAACTAGTTACAGTACGAACGCACCTCATTTGCCACGTTTGACGAGCAGTTTCCAACTTGTTTGATAAGTAAATTACTTATGGAAACATAAGCGATTACGGTCACGTGACGACTGTTTTCTTCTTTCTCACGGTATCGCGTCCGGAAATTCGGTTCATAACACCAATTTTGACAGTATTTTTTGAAAGATTTTCTATCTTTATCAAAAAAGGAAAAACGTCTTTCAGTCATACAGTTTCTGAGTAAGAACACCTGTCAATTTTATGCGTTTCCGAACAAAAATAAATTAAGAAATGTGTCCGAAAGTAGCAATTTTGGATTTGAGAAACAGACTTTAAGAATATTAGGATTAATGGTATGAATCTTTTATGAGGTACTTTCGTAATTATATAAATACCGGGTGATCAAAAAATCCGTATAAACTTTAAAAATTCTTAAAAACCGAAAATATAACCGAAATGAAAAACTGTTTGCAGGATTAGCATCTATAAGTCACGGGAATTTTTTAAAGACAGAAATAAAAAATAACTCAAAAAATAGCCGACAGATGGCGCTGTTTCGTGCGATTTTGTTGGAAATATGCAAATGAAACGGTTATAAGAACTTGCGCTCCTAATCAAGAACTAGTTCACGTAAAATAACTTCACCAACAACGCTTTATCCTTCATACTCAGCATCCTTGATCAAGTAAACGGCTCACAACGGTGAACCAGTTCTGGATTAGGAGCGCAAATTCTTAAAACCGTTCATTTGCATATTTCCACCAAAATTGCACGAACCAGCGCCATCTGTCGGCTGTTTTTTGAGTTATTTTTTATTTCTGTCTTAAAAAAATTCCCGTGACCTATAGATGCTAATCCTGCAAACAGTTTTTCATTTCGGTTATTTTTTTTGTTTTTATGATTTTTTAAAGTTTATACGGACTTTTTGCTCACCCGGTACGTAGAATATGTAGTGGTTGTCTGGTTCGTCCGTCTGTCTGCCCGCATATAACAGCTCAAAAACTAGCCCACCGAATGGTTTGAAATTTAATATGTTTAATCGCTGCAGAATTTTCTCAAATAATTTAAAATTTTATAAAAATTGAATTGAAATTTAAAAATTTATTAATAAAAGTTTTCTCCATTCTATTAAATCCTATCATACATAATTTATTCAATGATATTCCATGATAGTAATTATTCTAGGTTGTCATGTTGATTAATCTATTAAATCGTATCATACGTAATTAATTCAATGATATCCCATTCTAGGTTGCCATGGTGATGATGTCCTATTTAAGATGGGGTCATATTTTTTCCGTGTTATTGTGTTTAATATGTATAATCGTAATACATTTTTTATTCACACATTTTTACATAAGAGTGCAACAGCTATTGCACCAAGATCTGAATAATTAGAAAACTAGTTATAGTACGAACACGCCTCATTTGCTACGTTTGACGTAGAATAGGCGACTTGCTCACTCCGTCGGTTTTATGCTTAGTTAGCAGTGTGATATAATTCATGTATTTAATATCCGGAAAATAGGTTATAGTACGGATGCTACGCATTTTCCACTTTAGACGTACAATTTCCGACTAGTTATTATTATTTTAATAATAATAATAATTATTATTTTTATTTAAAAATTAGTAAAATATTTTGTACAAATAGATTGTCTGGCGGTTGTCCGATGCCATAATTAGTTTCTCATAATTAATTATACTCCATACGCTTAAAATGACACTTCTGATATGTATATTTCGTATACCTAATTTTTTTTTCTCACGTGAATGCTTCTTACAATTAAAATTACTATTTTTAAGTTATAACTGTAATCGATATAAAGTTCTAAGCACTTAAAATATTACATGGTAAATTAATTTATCATTCAGTTGCATAATTTGTCTTATAAAATACAATCACTGATTTTACACAACATCTCAACCAAATAACTTCAAGATAATACTGTCTACCAGACGAGAAATTAATAATACTTGCTGTCATGAAACGGAGTAAGTTTCTCGCAAAGTTCAAAGTAACACGTTTTATGTATCATAAATTGCATAGAACAGCGCAGGTAAAACGCAATGGCTTTGTATGTATATGTGTATGCATGTATTTAATGCTGCCGAGAGGAGGTATAATATCTATTATGCAATGCGTTTCTCGTTTTAGTTGTTTTGATGACGTCAAGCGTATCCCTCTTAAGGATTCTGATATCTATAGAAAACCACCTATAAGAAGTAATGAATAGAAAAGTAAAAATAGTTTTTCTTCTATACACTCTTTCGTATACATTCAATGTTTATCTTGAAATTCACGCCTAATTTCTGGTAAAATACCGGGTGTCCCAAAAAGGACTGACTGATTTTAAAATTCAATAACTTGCAAACGGTGACAGATATTTAAAAAATTCTTGCAGGAGGGTTATGCATAAGGTCAAAAGTTTTATTACAGTGATTTTCAATTTTAGTTCGATTTACAAACAATAGATGGCGCTGTAAGCAATAGTCGCTAAATACAGGCTCGATTTTTGGTCATTTATCTTGTTCCATGCAGAAAAAGGAGATGGAAATGTATTATCCGGGCCACGAAGTACCAAAAATCGAGCCTGAATTTAGCGACTATTGCTTACAGCGCCATCTATTGTTTGTAAATCGAACTAAAATTGAAAATCACTGTAATAAAACTTTTGACCTTATGTAAAAACCTCCTGCAAGAATTTTTTAAATATCTGTCACCGTTTGCAAGTTATTGAATTTTAAAATCAGTCAGTCCTTTTTGGGACACCCGGTATATAAATGTAACGTGAGCATCAAATCACAAAAATTCACCGGTTCGATTTACACTTGATAGAAAGCGCGATCTCGTAAATTTATTTGAAACTTGTTACATGTGCCAATCCCAATACTTCTTCTATCTCATAAATCTTAATATTTCAAAAAGTAATTACAGATGTTAGTATACTTCAATATTATTAGTTCAATACTATACCGACATTGCTTTTCATATTAAATTTCTGCATCAGTCGATTAATCGGAGCAAAACCGAGTTAAACGAGTCGGAGTAAATGAGTCAATGATATTTATTAAAAACAATAGTTTTTCATTATTCTGTTGTAAATCAGCTGTTTGCGAATAATCGACTTAGCAAGACGCGAGTTCCCATCGCTGCACTGCTGACTGATAATAAAATTACGAAACATCGAAAAAATTATACAAATATCGCTATCACGGCGCCCCTTTTCGACGGAATATTTCCAAATTCAAGGAGGGCCCGCTGGCTGTAGCCAAAAACATACACAAAAAAATTGGTTTAATTCTATGCAGGGTTCGTAAATATCATGATATTTTCGAAAATATCAAAAATATCCGATATTTTGATATATATCCGATATTTTCGATATATATCCGATATTTTCAAAATAGTCAACTTTGCTGATAATAAATAATTTCAAGCATAATATACATTAGAAACTAAAACATATTGCACTTAACGTGAAAACTTAAACAATATGCAGTATGGAACCATTTATCCAGAATGATATTTCAAATTGACTTATTTTAGAAAAGAGAGCCATACAGTCTCAGTGTGATATGTATATTGCTTTAAACATTATAACATGCATGATATAAATTTGATTCCAACAACTAAGATTTCAAATAGAAGCATATTTAGTTGTATATTGGGCATTTTGACTTTTATGCATAGGAAAAAGAGGAGTTTTTATTTCCAAGGTATTTCTAAAAATTGCTTTCTTTTAAACTTTGATTAATGTCTGATCTTGTTTGGACTTGATTCTTTCTGAATAGTCTAATAATTATTTGAGATCAAAACACTGTCGTAGCCAAATATATTCTACAAATCTGATCAAATAGATGTTGGTTTAATGCCCAACCAGTTATCCGGAATACATCTGACCCCAACCATTCTGGATAAATGGTTCTGTCTAAAAGCACATTTCTTTTCTTTTCTTCTCTTTTTTTTTTTTTTTTTTTTTTTTTTTTTTTTTTTTTTTTTACTGAGAACAAAATTGAAGATTAACTAATTGACAGCCGAAACAATTTGCTTTATGCACTTACATTAAAAAAAAAGGCTATAGGATTCAGTATCAACTATCAAGAAATCCGAAATTTATAAAACAAAATTTTAAATACATAATGTTGTTTTAACTGAAAATGTTTAACATTTTTTATTCCCAAATAGCTGTACAGTTTAAACCGAACTAAATCAATACCAGAACAGATTCTTTTCTAATGAAGTTGTATATATATAACTGAGTATTTAAATTAGACAGTTTATTATTCAGTGTCTGTTCTGAATTAATAATGTCGCTCATAATTTACAGTTAAAAGTAAAAAATTCAAACATAAAAAGCTTGAAAAATATATTTGTTTTTTTCTTCGGCTAAAAAAGTCACTATCAGAGACAAAAATTCTTTATTTACAGAACAACACAGTTAACAACAGTTGGAAATTTTATTTGTACTTTTTTTTTGACTGAAAATATCAAAAATATCTTGAACAGTGATATTTTGAAAATAAATATCAAAGTAATATGAAAATATCGAAAATATCAAAAATCTTGATATTTTCAAAATAAATATCGGATATATATCATGATACATATCAAGATATATATCATGATATATATCAAGATATATATCGATTGATATATATCAACGAACCCTGATTCTATGTATAGCTTCATACACTTTTCGATGGTACAGTAATGAAAATGCCACAGATATCGCAATTACAGCACACCCTTCCTGCGGAATATTTCCAAATTCCAAAAGGACCTGCTGGCCATAGTATAGTCTGAAGTATAATTAGGCATGAAAACTTTCATTCTAGTTGCAAAATTTGTTTTGTAATCTTGCGCGTAAGCTGTTATACCAATTTTCTGCTCGACAAATGTCTGACAGTTTGGAACGCCCTATAAATACTAATTCTGCATACTGCAGTTTTTTAAGTACATGAAATGAAAGAACATGCCCGTATCTTTCATTCCAATAAAATTGTGTTTTAAAATCACATACATTTTAAGGTATTAAATGTTGAAAATGGTCCTTTTTTTCATTTTTCTCAATTTTTAAAGTCCCGAGACCCCTAATAATCAAGAAAACTTTTTTTATAGATAAATATTATGTTTTCTTTGTATTACAATTTTTATCAAATACTTCACTTTTGTTTTTACGAAACTGTCCTGTATCTAATAAATGCAATGGAGAGAACCTGCTTATTGCACTGAATTCAGCACCGTAAAATTAGTTAAATGCACCCATTTACGAGCCACATTCAGAAAAAAGTTTAAATTTGTTGACTAGTGCAATTTTAATATATACGGAGGTGGAAAAAAATCCATTACAAAATTACATAAACCAGATTGAGTTAACCCTTTCGGGTCTTATTTTTTTTTTCAAGTTTGAGAACAAAATTACTTTTACTTTAATAATGTTAATCGTAGCTATCCAAATAGATTTATTGAAGTTTAAAGATTATATCATTGTCTGAAATGCAATGAATGTACTTATTTTTTGTACTATTCAATTCATATTTATATGATAATAGTTTAAGGCAGGGCACGAAATTTCCGCTCGTCAGCTCGCCATTGGCGAGCAAATATTTAAGATTGGCGAGTAAGTTTCGTCTTTTAAAATGTTGTGCTTTAAATCAAACTATATACGCTCAGAATATCGTGCCTCAATCCAGAGACACGCGAAAGTGTTTTAAGGGAAGTGTTGGCTTCTCAAAGAAAAAATTCTTGAATTTGGCATAGAAGAAATAAAGAAGTTCTTCATGTATTTGTACCCAAGTCTCATTAATGAAAAAGTGGATATTGTATTGGTAAATTGGGCAGAATTCAAGTTTATGTTCCCTTCACTAACACTGAAAGGTATGCTGGAGAAGTTTTACAGTGAAAAGTGTTCAGCAAGATTCCTCAATTTGCTCCAGATTCTAACCTTTTGTACTGTTCTATCAGTGAGACAGCTTCGTGTGAGAGAGGCTTCAGATGTCACTACATACTCAAGATGCATACAGGAACTATCTGAAGACAGGCACTGGATGATTTGCTCAGAATTTCTACTAATGGACCCACCTTGACAGAGTTTGACCCTACAGCTGCGATTGAAAAGCGGTATTTCAGTGCAGAAAGGCAGCGCTACACAAACATGAAGTGCTAAAAGCACAGGAACGTTTTCTTTCATGACTTTTTAACAATGTGACTATTTCTGTAACCATTGAAACCTTACCGCAACTTTACTTTGGATTTACTTTTGGATTTACTTTTGGATTTTTTTTTTTTTTTTTTTTTTTTTTTTTTTTTTTTGCATTAAATATGTTTTGATTTTTCAATTTCTACGTTCTTTTATGATTCCGGTCACCAAAAAGTTTTTTAGTCTACATATGTTAACATTTTAAAAATTGTTCATATTTTCTGTGAATGTAAAATATTCTGGATTTAACAGACAGCTGGTTTTAACAATGGTCAATTTAAATTCAGTTTGTCATAAATAGTTCATTTTTGAGGGAGGTGTGGTGGCCGACGTTGCTGTCTGAATTAATGTAAAATAGTGGCGAGTAAAAATTTTAGTCTGACTAGTGCCTTTTCAACTGAAATTTCATGCCATGGGTTAAGGAAAAGTTTTTGGAGATTGTAGGAAAATATCGTATTACAACACGGTTTAACAGATATTACAAATTTCTAATTTTTTTTGCGTTTTATCACACATGATTCGTTCAGAAAAGTAACCTATATTTTAAATTTAAAGAGTAAAATATATGTATAAAATGAAGGAATTGCCAACAGTGCAAAGAGAATTAAGCAAAGTTTTATCATTATTGTTATTGCTACATGTCAAAACATAAATGAAGTCATAACAAAAAAGTCATAGCCATATACTGTCATTACTATATGTAGGCAGTAATAAAAGTAATTGTTAAGACAAAATAATACTCGATGAAAAGACACGTACTATTAATAGTACACAGACCCGAAGGGGCTAAATAAATATTATCTCTACGATCCGCGTCGTGAGAACATAGCATTATTCTCCAATAAAATTTAATTCCAAATTTCACGTAACATCTTGCACAAATATCTTCAAGATAATATTATCTACCAGACGAGAAATTAACATTACATGCTGTCTATAAAACTGAGTGGTTTCTCACAAATTTCACAGTAACCTGTTTTATGTACCATAAATTGCATATAACAGCGCAGGTAAAACTTAATTGCCATGTAATGTATGTATGGATCAGAAGTATATCTATTATGTGATATTTTCTCGTTTTACCTATTATTTTGATACCGTCAAGTATTTCCCTTTTAAGAGTTTTGATATCTACAAAAACTAACCCATATGAAATAATAAATATAAAAGAAGAAAAAAAGCTTCTTTTAAATATACTCTTTTATATTCATATCGGGATGTTTATCTGGAAATTCAAAGCCTAATTTCATGACTGTAAAGATTTTTCTAAAATATTTCAGCTGGAAACGTGATTATGCCATAGGAACCAAACTAGAAAATTCACAGCTTTGATTTACGTTTGCTAGAAAGCTCGATCTTCTGAATTTTTTTACAAAAATTATGGTTTTCGCTGTGGGTAAAAAAAATTCGATTACAAAATTTCATATTTGCATACAAAAACTATACCTAAAATTTGGCGTTTAATGGCTTAAAATGTTAAAGTTTCTGATATTTCTAAACAAATGAACCGTAGCGGATCTGGAATTTATGAAATTTTATCGAAAGGTGACAACGCGATTACAAAAAAAGGTTCCGGCAGACCAATAAAAACATCTCAGCGACAAGATAGAGAGATTGAGACGAGCAGTATCAACCCCGAAGAAGTCTGTTTGTGAAATTGCGATGGCTTTAGAGTTTCCTATTTCGTGATCTATTGCGTTCACCGTCGCATACAGGCAAGCAAATTTCTTAGATATCGAGAATGTGTTGGACATTATGCTGAAAGTGCACCATGGAAGATTTGATTTTTCTAAAATATTTCAGCTGGAAGCGTGATTATGCCATAGGAACCAAACTAGAAAATTCACAGCTTTGATTTACGTTTGCTAGAAAGCTCGATCTTCTGAATTTTTTTACAAAAATTATGGTTTCGCTGTGGGTAAAAAAAAATATTCGATTACAAAATTTCATATTTGCATACAAGAACTATACCTAAAATTTGGCGTTTAATGGCTTAAAATGTTAAAGTTTCTGATATTGCTAAACAAATGAACCGTAGCGGATCTGGAATTTATGAAATTTTATCGAAAGGTGACAACGCGATTACAAAAAAAGGTTCCGGCAGACCAATAAAAACATCTCAGCGACAAGATAGAGAGATTGAGACGAGCAGTATCAACCCGAAGAAGTCTGTTTGTGAAATTGCGATGACTTTAGAGTTTCCTATTTCGAGATGTATTGCGTTCACCGTCGCATACAGGCAAGCAAATTTCTTAGATATCGAGAATGTGTTGGACATTATGCTGAAAGTGCACCATGGAAAGAGACGCGTTTTTTGGACATAAAATACATGCATTGGACGGATGAATGGTTAAATGTTTTGTTCAGTGACAAAAAAAAAAAAAAAAAAAAAAAAAAAATTAAATTTGGATGGCTCTGATGGCTGGGTACACTATTGGGATGATCTAGGACGAGAATCTTCTTAGTTTCTTAGTCGTCAACAAGGAAGGGATTCTCTCATGGTGCGAGTCGCGTTCTGTTTCAACGGAACAACTGATATTGCTTTTCTTAATGGTTGGCAGTGCTCTAGGAATTATCAAAATGTCCTCCAAAGCAGTCTATACTTCCAATTGGAAACACCTTAGAACGGGAAAACTGGAAATTCCAACAGGAGGAAGCGACGATTCATGCCACCCACTCAACGACAGCTTGCTTTACGCAGAATCAAATGGCTGTTATAGACTGGCCAGTCATCAGCCAAGGTCTGAATCCAATTAAAAATCTTTGGAGAGTACTTGCACGACAGGTTTATTCCCATGGTCGTAAGTTTTCGACTATTCAGAAATTAAAGCAACAAGCAGAGCAGAGTTTGTTTTCTTTACAACCACAGATTATCCAAACACGAGTTCGGGGCATGCCTGATATGATTTTTAAGATAATTTAAAGGGATGGATCCAAAATTTGAATTTAAATACAAAATACTGGAAAAGTCAATATATTTTTAGGACAGCCTATTTTGATTTTCATTTTTTTACAAAAATTCTGTAAACCATATACTGTATTTCTTTGTTGTTATAAACGTATCTTATGATTACACATGACCTTTATTTTTTTCCTGATTCATTTTTTGAACTGTTATTTCAAAAAATCACCTGTCCATATACTTTTGAGACGCACTGTATGCCCAACCCTACGTTGTATAGCCTTTCACAAAGTGTTATTATTCTTTTAGTAAATATTATTTTTAATAATACAATTGATAATTCATATATTTATTGTATGGAACCCTCTGAGCGCAAGTAATACTAGCACTTGACCGTTTATTTATATTGCGCATTCTTTCAAACTTGATTGCACACTTTTGCATTCAATGTTTGCACAAAAATGCGCATCTAGGAGGTTAATATTTTTCCAAATAATACCGAAAATGTTTCTTATAAGTTGATTGAATGCAATTTTTTTGTTAGTACAGTGGTGGAAAATTGGCGCAGAGGAGGAGCTTATTGACACCACTAACTTTTTATTGCATTCTTCATCTTAATAAAAACTCGGAAATTCCGTCATTAGATAAGCCGAAAAATACTACTACAATTTAGTGGTGTCAACAGGCTCCACCTCTGCGCCAATTTTCCACCGCTGTTAGTATTTTTTGTCCCCCCTGAGATTATAAATAAAGTATAGCATCATTCCTTAAATCCCTACATTTATTGTTATTGACTGAAAAAGCTAAAGTGTGCACTCCTGCACCGCCTTACCTTGTATTAGCTATTGCACTGAACCCAAGCTTAGCCAAATCCGATGAAGGAAAATCAATATAAAATTCTTGTACTCTTGCCCACAGTCCAGGGTAGAGAGCTAGAGAGCTGGTATCCCTTCTTTTATTGTTATTGCCTGAAATAGTTGAAGTGCGCAATCCTGCATCACCTTACCCTGTTTTAGCTATTCCACGGAATCCAAGCTTAGCGAAATCCAATGAAGGAAAAGCAATATAAAATTTTTGTACTCTTGCCCACAGTCTAGGGTAGAGCGCTAGAGAGTTGGTATCCCTTTATTTATTGATATTGTCTGAAATACAGTCAGTACCAGATATATGGCCACTCGCTTATAAGGTCACCCCGCTTATAAGGTCACTTTTCGTAAGTCCGGACTGACTGAATAGGTATTACGTGTTAAAATACACCGCCTATATGGTCAGTTTCCAATGGCTACTATCGGATATATGGCCATATGGTCATCTTCTGTCTCTCTTTTCATTGCAAAATATCTTATAGTTTTATGCTTTTTCCTTCCCTTTTTGGGTGTAAAGTGCCGAATAGACATATCATTCACATTCAAGTATCTTCAACTGTCGGCCTCTTTGTATTGGTCACGCGGTGCTTTTCAGTTTTAATTGCTTTAGAAAGAAGTGGATGGACATCCTGAAGGAGGAACTTCTTTTTTTCTAGTCAAACTTCCCCTTTTTCCATCGTTGAATCGCCCGTGCTTTTGCTAAAATCCAAAAGTACGAACTTCCGTATGGTAAAGAAAGGCCAGTTAACATTTTTATAGCTTTAGAATGAGAGGGAGACTTTTTGCTTTTTAAACGGAGCCTTAGAGATCGCGATTCGCATACCACCTGACTAGATGCGTGTCGACACTCGGGGGAGGGGAGAGGGGATCTTCTTTTCACGGCTGCAGCCTATAAGAGAAACTCTTTCCTGTCGGTAAGAGTTTCCAAAGGTCTGGAGATTTCTCCCTCAACCGTCGCATTAGATACCAATTATTGGAAAATATGCCATCACCCCTTGCGACCGAATGAAAAATGTCCTCCGTGCAGAGAAATATTAAATCACGCATTTTTAGTTTTTTATATTTTTCATTACTTGTTGCTGCGTGTAAAGTCTTCATTCATTTGTTAATTTGTCATTTGTGAACACGAGATGTCAACAAAACGATAAATTTGACAATTGCGGAGAAAACAATTGGTAGAAAACTTTGAAATATTGAATGTATCGAAAGCAGCTTTCGCGAAGACTGATGGAACAGAGAGAGCGACACTGAATAAAGCCTTAGGGTTCAAATCTTATTAAACAGAAGATGTGATCAATCAAAAGAGAAAGCGATAACATGTTTCAAAATTTGAGAATGTTAACCCTCTCGCTGCGCAATTGTTTTATCAAAATAGCTTCAAAAATTGAGTTTTTAACCCCTTCGCGACGAGCGTCTTTTAAGAATTTTTATACTTTTATCACCGGTTTTTCAAAACAAAAATTATTGTCTAATTTAATCGGGAAAATGCTCCGATTAAATAAGACAAAATTTACAATAAAAAGTAACTGGTGGGAATAATCAAAGAGGGTTAATTAGACGGTAAATATGCATTCCCGAGGAAATGTCGGGTTGTGCAAATTTTGCTACTTTTAGGTTACCCGAGGGAATCTCGGGTTGCGCATCGAGAGGTTTAAGAAAGGTATTTTCACTTGGATAAGATGTGCCAGATTGCAGAATCTTCAAATACATGGATTATCGTAAAAGAAAAATCTCTGAAAATTGCTGCATAGCTAGGAAAACCGAATTTTACTGCCAAAGAATCGAAGAAATGTCTGTTAGTTTGTTAAGTGACATTCTCAATAGGTACAGACCTTGTGATGTTTTTAATTTTGATAAACTTGAGCAGTTTTTGTTTTCATATTTTGCCAGATAAAACTGTTACTTTTAAGAACGAAAAATGAAGTGATGGGAAGGCAAGAAAAAAAAATTGACCGTTTTATTAGCAGCAAATATGGATGGATTGCTCAGAGAAATTGACTCCATTAGTTATTGATAAATTTCTCAAGCCTCGTTCCTTGAAAAAATGCAAATATTCTCATGTATATTACGATGCGAATCTGGATGGCAATAAGCATTTTGGACAAAGGAATTAGGCGTTTCGGTAAAATTTGCACTGACAAGTGGCTATAATCGCAAACAACTATACCGCCCATTGCATGATTCCCAATTTAAATCTGATTGAACTTGTTTTCTTACCTCCAAACTGAACTAGTATGGCACAAAAGTATTTTGACAACCTTATATTCTCTCTTATTTTATTTAATATAAAAATGTAAAAGAAAATATATTCCCTATAATTGAGAACACTATGACTGCAGTTATTCAAATGTATCAAGTTTCAACTTGTTTGTTTACATTCGGAGCCACCGAAGAAATATGACTCCTCCTTAGCTCAAAAGTAGTTTGACAATTAGCTTGCATTTAATTGTTGAAGGTGTCAGTGGCGCTATAGCTTCGGTTAGTGTTTATAATGACTTATTGTGATTATTTTTAAATGCCGAAATGTAAAAAATATTGAAGTGATTCTAGAAAACCCGCTGTCAATGCACTTAAGAAAGGTAGACTGCAAGCAGAATTAGCTCGTTCTTTTAACGTGTCTCGACAACTTGTTATTACATGGAATAAAGTTTTAATAAACAGAATTACGTCAAAAATAAACCTCATATTGGTCATACGAAACAAAACAACTTGCAATGTTGACTGTATTATAAAAATGATATCTACAAGTGATTCTCGTAAGTCCACTTTACTAATAAAAAATGAATTGAAAGAAAATTACGGCATAGACATACATGTTTCATCAGTCAAACGACGCCTAAACCTCTATGGTTTACATGGCAGAAGCACAGCAGAAACACGATTGTTATCTACTAAGAATAGGAAAGCTGGAGTTGCATTTCTAAAACGGCATATACCTTTCAGGGGCAAAGAAATTTCATTGCTAAAGTGTTGAAATTAATGATTGATACCGGAATTTGAAAACAAATTTATTTGTAAATAAGAAAAAGCTATATTTCACATACATAATAAACCGATTTTTTTTTTTTTTTAAACCGGAATTCCGGTTGAAGTCAAAATTGTTAGTATCCATTTCTTAATTATACTTTTAGTTCTTAGTACCTATTAAATCTAATTTTGCACTCTGCGATTTCCGAATTTATAACTATTTTTAATAAGAATTATAACGATTTTTGATATTCATGAAAGAATTGTGGCTACAATGTTTTAGCCCTCTGTAATAAAATTTTGCTTTCGGCGAGTTTTAGCGTCGATTTTTTACTTAAAGGAAATTCAATTTGGGATCCCTAGCTTTAGGTTCGTTTGTAAAGATTTTCATTTAATATAGACATATTTAAGATTTTTATCACGGGTCTTCGCAATGTCAGTGGGGGGCGTGGGGGAGGTCAGCTAGTTTTAGTATATCAAATTTCTAAATAGGAAGGTGCGCCACGGCCGCCGCCCTTGACAACCCCCCCCCCCCCTCATTCCCTCTGGGCACGCCACCGCCCTCCTGGAAGGCCCCAGCGCCCACTGGGGGACAGTACTGCCCTCGTTGGGAACCTAAGGTATAGAGGATAGTCTTTTGATGTCCACAGTATACTAGTACGAAATTTTAATTTAGATTCAATCCCATTCCAGAGACGCTGAGATTTAGTTATAGAAGAAATCAATAAATAGGGTATATCAACGCCTTCTGTTGAGGTATATACACAGAAAAATTTAATCGGCAGCAATTAAAGGCAAGGTCTAATTGAATATGATGTTTCGTGAAATTCAATGTATTACTTCTTGAGTCGAAATTGAATATCAGTATCGACCGAAACAGGTTTTTAAGATCGAAACCGAATTTCGGTAATATTTCTATTTTCGGCCGAATACGAAAACAAAAATGAAAATGTCAAACAAATTTTTAAATAATTAATATATATGTATATAAATATACATAATTAATAATCAATTATGCGTTTTTAGTAATAATATATATAATTATTAATTAATTATACGTGTGGCCCAAGTTGGCTGCCTGTGCCTCTGCACAAAACTTTTTAATTTCATATAAAATAAAATGTAATTAATTCATCAACGACACAAAATAATTTTCTAATCATGCGAATTTCATCTAATTAAAAAATATTTTATGTATACATACCTCGATTTATCTTTCATAAAGATTTTTGTAAATGATCATCTGTTATACAAGAACTTTCTGGAAGTGCATTTCAAACACTTCTGCGGTTTCAAACTAAAAAAATTCTATTACTGTTAAGTCTTCAGCACATGAAAAAAATCTTCAAAGTTTAGTGATACATGCATTGCTGGCATTATAATTTGCACTCACGTCTTGAGTCAATCATGACTGATAATTATAAACAGTGAAGTTCATAGCAATAAAAAAAGAGTGTCTAATTTGAGCCGATGCAGCTCAAATCAATGCGTAATTTTGAGAATTTCCGAAGGAAGAAACGTGATTTTTGGAATACAGATAGTTTTTTTGTCGAGTTTCGGTCTTTTCGCATGCAGTTTCGCCGAGAACAAATTTTCAGCGAAACTCAGATTTTGCCGAAACCGAAACCGAATTTTCTGTCGATCTCTAGTTGAAACCCACACAAACTAAAATACAGATAAATGGACTTTTTAAAATAATCAAATCTTAATTAAGACATTCCAGTTATCAATAAATGCAAATAATTTTTTTTTATTAATACATTACTTTCTTCTAATGCATATTGAAGAAAACAAAAGCAAAAGCAAAAAACTTTATAACAACATGTATTTCGGAGAAATCTATCCATTAATTTATTTCGTTAAAATCTCTGAAGTAAAAGAGATACATTTTTCCCTACTTAAGGTACAGAAACTTTTGGGTTTCATGAACATATATTGTTGAAACTGCCGCAAGGGACTACTTACTTACCACATGGGTGTGCTTTAGTCCGTTATTCAATACATAGCACGATTTAGAGTTAAGTATCAAATCTAAGTTGCTTTAATTATCTTCACCCCTTGGGAAGCAGTAATGTTAAACACTTGGATTAAGACTCATTGAACAATGGCTCTTTTAAACTTTTTTATGGAGAAATAACTTTTAATAGAAATATTTTAGTTTGATAGGTTAAACAAAAAAGTTCGTTTAAACTGCTTTTTTTTAAAATTTATGAAAGAATTTGAAATACATTTAAGAATATGAGATATAGTGAAACCTCTCAGTGCGACCACCTCCATTAAGTAACCACCTCCCTCAACGAATAATTTTTCATGGAACGAAATTTCTTCCCATAGGCTCATTACTAATTTTACCTCCATTCAGATGAACTCCCTCCATCAGCGACCAATTTCTTTGAAGAAAATTCCGTTTTATCCTGGTCGCTTGAAGAAGGTTTTATTAGAAAAATAATTATTCATCAAACTTCTAAACTAAATTTAGATTTTTTTTTTATCCCGGTAACTTTTAAGTGTTTAAAATCCTTTGTGCCTTTTTAGGCAATGAATTTAACTCTGATGACTAATTAAGAAAAACGGTCAATAAACTCCCTGCCTTATTCTGTCGACGTACTCTAAAAGAAATAGATAAATTAATGAAATCGTACTATTTGTCCGCTCCAAAAAATACATTTATTTACTGAACTTCGAAAGGACTGGGAAATAAAAGTTATAAAAGATTAAACCGTAAAATCAAAGCGAACGTCAATGTATTCATTTTTTAAACTCTGTAGTAATTAACTTATGTAATTAACTTTTGTTTTGATACTTAAATTTTTATATTTTTTCCTAATGTGAAAATTAAATTTTAGAAACATTAATTGTTACCTTTTTTCAACAATTAAAATTTAGATTTAAACATGACCTCCATTAAGAGACCACCTCTCGGAGCGACCAATTTTTATTGGAACGTAAAGCGGTCGCTTTAGGGAGGTTTTACTATATTTATTTTTATAGATATTATAGTTTTCCAAACCATAATTATAATATTTTTATTTATAGAAAACTAATTGGCTTCACCCGCTACGCTGGTCTGTTTCTCAAAGCGAACCTTGAATCAAACTAATTATATTGGTGAATTTGACACTGTCTTTTGCGCTTTCTAAAAAATTCAGAACTTCAAATGAAAACTAAAATGAGCGTAAAAGCTTCAAAATACAGTCTAAGTTATCATTTATTTAGAATTAGTTTTAGTTTTTTTCATTTACTTAAATTTCATTTTCGCCTAATGCTGTGTAATAATGAAGTTTAGTCAAACTGTGGCTTAATTAGTAATTTTTGAATAATTCATAACAGTGTAATTTTTCTGATCAAAATAGGCACAGAAATACTACTTGGAATGTCCTTAAGATGGCAATTAAAACGTAAAAACAAAATATTTTATCGAGAAAAATCATATCTTTCTAAGCATTTATTTTAATTCATAAATATAAAATGCTTTTGAATAATTTTACCGAAACAAATTCATTTTTATATAAGTTCACCCAAATGAAGTCATTTCTGTCAGCTCCGAAATTAGAAGAGAAACCTTAAAAGAACGAAAAGCTTTGCCAAACAAAGTTATAGAACTAGAGAACAGGAATTCTGCTTTTTCAGAATTTAGTGTCGCCCCCGGCATTTCCATTACTTCATTTTCTTCTGATGGACTGATGGCTTCTATTATTATGAAACAGCCATTATAAATGAAGTGTTGGGTGAGGATGAAAGAGAAGCTGTAAAAAGTTAGAACTCTGATTTTCTGGTCAGAACGGGGGAAAAAAATGGCCATAATTTTTTTTACGGCTGCTCTTTCATCTTCACCTAACACTTCATTTGTAATGGCTGTTTCATAATAATAGAAGCCACTAGTCCATCGGAAGAAAATAACTCGGTTAGGAGGGACTCTACTGCAGTACAAAACATATTTCAATTTTAAGACTTAAAGCACACGTTTTATTTTATGTAAAATGACGTCATTCGCATCCACTTAAGAATTCCACATTTACGATCTACTCTTAAACATCTACAGTAAAGCATGCATAGCACATCACTATCGCGAAATAATGCACAAATGCAGCAAAAAGATGCCGTCATTCAAGAAAATCGAAAAAAAAAAAAAAAACCCGGCTATCTAATGATATAGTATATAATAGCTCCATTGTTTTAACAGAAATCATTCGTTTATATTTTTTTCAAAGTAGTACGTATTTTAATTACATTTTCTTTCGATTGTTGCGAGAAAATGGCAACAAAAATATATAATTACTATTTTAAAATTATTCTTCCTTTACTTTCTACAGAAATGGAGTACTTCCGTTGCCAATATTAAGCAATAAATGGCTCCAAAAACTACAAAAAAAAATTAATATTTCAAAAATAAATGGAGATACAGTTTGCAAACAAAATGTTTTTTAAAGAACTTTTTTTTCCAATACGAAGGTATAAAAATTGAAAATGTGCGATGCTTAGAAGTTTAAAAAATTGCTAAAGAGTATTTAATCGTAATGCTTTGTTTTACGGCTAGCTTCTGTAAGGTAACGTTATTTTTTGGACACAAAATAAGCTGGGAGAGAGAAATTGCATACCGTACCGGAGGCTAATATGTGCATTTTTATTGAGGAAGCTTTTAACTTGAATTATAAATATAATCAATTATTGTAAATATTTTATTTAATACAATTAATACTATAATTGTCTGCCTTCTAAATTTACAATAAAGATAGATTTACTTTTTCCAAAAAGAATTGAATGATCTCATGCAATTCAAAAGCAACACATTGGATTGCCACGTAACTAGAATATCTAATTAGAGAAAATTAACCCACAACTAATTTTTTTTATTTTCCCCTTCTCCCCTCCCCCAAGCAAAATATGTAATAACTGTATACAAAACAAGAAAAATAATTTAAAAATCACATGTCAGCGCTTAATCATAATTTAGGAGAAAACTGAAGCAGGTCAAATGTCTGCATTATAATGTGAACAACATATAACCTGAAATTTAATCTGTGCAAATAGTTGCACTATGCATTGTAGGGTTAACCATGAGATTAAATTCAGTTTCGTGCTCAAGAAATGGGTGGGGGAGGGTAAAAATATCATTTTTTCTTAAGCGAAATGATCACCTTCTTTAATCGCAAAATTTTCCGATTAACCCTTTCACCGTCCGAAGGTTTTGCAGTATTTTTATAAGAATGCTTGTAAATCCCAGAATATATATTTTTTAAATCTCAGTTTGATGCTATAATATCTTTAACATCACTACTTTCTATACAAGGTTCAAAATAGAATTCTGTTTAAAATATTTTGGTCTACAGCCATTTTAACATGATTTCTAGGAACGGAAAAATCCGGGCCAGACGGTTAAAGGGTATAAGACGGGTATTTCTAAAAAATAGTGGTATCTAATATGCCTATTCCCTCCACCTCTAGATACGCCATTGGTCGCATCAGTCATTAGATAGTGCATTTTGGCGCAAAAGAGGAATCTGACATAGAGAAAACTTTTATTTTCTGATGAATATAAAATTTATATCAAGTCAGGTGGGTTTGGTTAAAATGTACTTTTTTTTTTTTTTTTTTTTTTTTTTCAGAATATGCTTGGAATCATTATATAGTCAGTCTCAAAAGTTTATGCACTCTTCAGATATGGTTAAAAACAATTCAAGAAGATAATATATGAAGCCAATTTACAATAAATACTCGATATTTAATCAAAATCAATTAAAATCAACAGTTTTTGTTGATTAAAATAAAAATTACGTTAATTTTTATTTAATTTACTTTTTTTCTTGAAGAAACGCTGTCTCAAAAGTTTAAGCACTTTATACAAATTTTTTTAGAAACACGGGATTGGATGGTTGTAATGAGGTTCTATGACGTCATTTTCTAATTTTATAAAAATACAAAAGTGAAAAATTAATTTCAATTTGTTTCAAAAAATGCCGAAGGGTAAAGAATTCACAAAAGGTGAGATTTTAAAAGTTTTTAAATTGAAATCACAAAATAAAATTGTTTTCTAAATTTCAAAAAATTTAAATTGTTTAAAGCAGTGTATCTATACCATGTACTCTCTAGAAATGATAATTTCAAGCGGAAACCAAGATGTGGACGACCACATATGACGTTTGTTGAGACGGATAGTATAATACAGAGATTTCCGTTTTGATAAAATATGCCCATACAGCGAATTAAAAATAATCTCGGTGTATAGGTGTCCAACTATAATGTACATAGACGTATTAAAGAATGTGATTGCATCATACTAAAGGAAATGGCTTGCCAAACATGTCTGAAACTACACCACTAACAAGCAAAAATGAACTGGGCTAAAAAACACATGTTCTACGGGATACAATTGGCTTACTGTGTTATTCAGTGATGACAAAAAAATGGAACTTAGGTGGCCTTGATGGGTGGAACATGTATTGGCAAGATCTCCGAAAGGAACCAAGGAGTTTTTCAACAGGCAGCAAGGCGTTAAGCCTGTTATGGTTTGGGGAGTTCAACAACTTGACCTCTTTCAATTTTCTAAAAGGAAATCAAAATTTCCAAAAATATCAAGCTGAACCAACATTTCCTTCCATTCGGTGACATTTTGGGGGGTCCTGAATGAACCTTTGAACAAGGTAATGCCTCCATGTACATATTGCATACTGCATAACCGTGTCTTTCGCAGAAAAAAAATAAACTTCTTGACTTGCCAGCTTTATGTCTCGGCATAAACCCGATTCAGAATGTCTATCGCATTTTAACCCGTCAGGTTTAGTGCAATGGGAAACAGTGTGACGCTCTTGAAGAATAGAAAGCGGCCATAGAGAAAGCATGGAACTCTTTGCCACCAGAAACCCTAGAAAAACTAATAATTTCGATGAACGGGCGTTTATTTGAACAAATCCGAAATAACGGAAAATTAATTTGTATGTAACAGTTTTATAAAATTAATAAATGTAGTTGTTTTTGCCATTGTGCATAAACTTTTAAGACAGTTTTGTTTAAAAAAAATTTTTAATTATATTTTTTACAAATATATAATTTAAATTTTTCTACTTTTTATATCGTTTATTTAAATGAAGTTGCGAAATACACAAATAAAAAATGCTATTTATTTTAACTCTTTTTATTCATTAAAAAATCAATATTTTATGCTTGAGCTTAAACTTTTCAGACGGACTATAATAGGAGAATTTATATATTCCTTTTATATCAGTTAAAAACATTATTGCAACCGGAAAAATAAAGTAGTAGATATTAAATAAAATATTTATAAAACGGGACGCATTGGAACTGTGGCAATCCAATAACTATGTGTAAATCAAGTAACTAAGCTATCGTCATGAGTAGATTACAAGTAAAATAAATAAATTAATTAACACGGTGACTGACACAGAAGCGCCGAAAAGTTTACAATGTTTTAAGTAGTCTTTAAGAAAGTATAATTCTGTAATAAATAAAAGGTAAGTAAATTTTAAATAAATGTTCAGTAATTACTTAAAACAATATATATCTATATATTAGTTTTATATCATATTTTAGACGTCAGTCACCGGTGAATGACGCGTTTTAAACGGAAAGTTCAGTCTCAGTCACCGGTGACTGACATGGCGCTTAACGTGTTAAAGAAATTTATGCATCCTCCAATTTACGTATTATGCGACATACGTAAATTCGTAGTTACGTAATAAATTTCGAAAATTACATTTGTGAACATATTAACGCGTTTGATACGCAGTTGCATGCTTTTGATATTTATTTTATAAATAAAATATATAGCTATAAACCAATGGAACAATGTGAGCAGCATCCTTGGATTCCCTAGTTGCGGTGCAACTTTACATCCAGGCTATAAATATTGCGTGTTTCAATGCATTGGGAACCTTAAAAAATAAAGTTTAAACGCGGCTGGTGGCCTCAAGTAAAAAAAATTAAAGTAGAAAAGAAGACGATTATAAATTGTTAGTATAGCAATGAGAAAAATAAAAGTTCCATATGATCCAATAAAATGTCCACGAACAGGCGAAAAAGCTACCAAAGGGAAGCCCCAGCATAAAAAAAGACTCCTTTCAGAGACCATACATTAGTATAACACATTTAAATGCAAAGCACAGTTCGAAAGTTTAGAAAAAAAATGAAATATTTACATATTTACAAAAATTATGATAAAAGTTTATGTTAATGCACAATAGAGAATAAACAAGTTGGAAATTGCTCGTCAAACGTGGCAAATGAGGTGCGTTCGTACTATAACTAGTTTTATAATTATTTTTTGCACCCCATATTGTACTGAATGTATATTTTTTTGCGCTTCATAAGTGCATAGTCTGTAACCTCATTAAAATGCACTTACAATAATTTTTTCCCCATCCCCCGTAATGTAACGGAAAACTTTTGACTGTCCCTGTAATTAAACTATGCATTCGATTTTCATAAAATTTGAAATGGCTCGACAAAATTTTGCAGCAATTATATATTTAAAATTTCAGACCATTCGGAAGGCTGTAAAATCATTAAAATGCATTTGCAATAATTTTTTCCCATTGGCCATAATGTAACGGAAAACTTTTGGGTGTCCCTGTAATTAAACTATACATCCGATTTTCATAAAATTGGAAATGACTCGACAAAATTTTGCAGCAATTATATATTAAAAATTTCAGACCATTCGGAAGGCTGTAACATCATTAAAATTCACTTGCAACAATTTTTCCCATTGGCCGTAATGTAAAGAAAAACTTTTGACTGTCCCTGTAATTAAACTATACATCCGATTTTCATAAAATTGGAAATAGCTCCACAAAATTTTGAAGCAATTATATATTAAAAATTTCAGATCATTCGGTCGGGTAGTTTTTGCTCTGTTATATGCGGACGGACAGACAGACGGACGGACAGACGGACAGACAGACGGACTGAACGACGACTATAGGTGCTACGTATTTATATAATTACGAACGCACCTAAAAACGATAATAAAAAACATCACTGAGGAGAGTTCAGACTAACAGAACTCAAAAAAGCGCAAAAAACATAGGGAACAAGGGGAAAAGAGGACGGCGCCCGCCCAGTCTGGTTAATCCATGGAAATAGATGATAGGAAGAAATCGTGTTAATAGAACTGAAAAACAAAAATGTAAGACAATTTAAAATCATGAAAATACACTAGAAATAACAGTTTAAAAAAGCTATGAACTACAGCCATAATATAGTTTATATATTAGACAGAGTTATATTTTTATTGGTATATACAATTAAATCGATAACAAAACAACTTAATCTTTATTGTTAGTTATTCGAGGTAGTAATCTAATTCATAATAAATACAGTTTATGCTTATCAAGGATTATTTTATTTTGTAAGTGCTATTCATTTGTCTTGTCATAGGAAATTCATGGAGAATAGGTTAAATTAGTCTTCTACAACTATTTCTTATTTTTACAGTAGTTTGATGTAGATTCAAAATTGTTATAAATCAATGTTAGATTTACAAATCCCGTATTACACAAGATATTTGAAAAATGTCCTTTAAGATAATTTTTATATTTTTTCATACGTTTATACTTTATATACGAGTAAATACTGTCGCATGATGCTTTATTTATAAAATAATACGGTGTAAATAATAAACATATAATACATAATAAATATTGCAGTTTCTTATAAATTTTACTTACGTAACGTAATTTTACTTTTAATTCGACTTACGTAAAACTTTACGGAACGCATTACTTACGTAAGTCGGGGGATGCCTGTAGTATATCGCTATATAAATACAAAACTGAAATACTATTTTCCAACGTTTTAAGCATGTCTATTAATTTTTATATATTTAAAAAAAATTAATAATTGAAGAGCTCATATGATAAAAATAGTACGTGACGATAAATAAATAAATGAATAAAATAATAATAATAAAAATTGAAAAAAAAATTAAATAAAAAATAAATAAAAATAAAAAATCAATTAATCATATGATTGAAGATAACCGATGGCTACCATCTGTTAAAGTACTATTTGAAAATCTAATACTGACAGAGATTTTAATTGATAAAGGTGGCATTTGACAATAAGGAAATGTAATTTTAGTTGCTAAAAGTTGTTCAAAATGTGTTTTCTCAAAATGATAACTGTTTCACTTACCACCTTTATCATCTTAGATTTTCAATTATCCTTCTCTCAAAATCTACTTGTTAGCAGAGCAGTTAACCCCTTAACAGTGACATTTGTTTTCTTACAAAAAAATTAAAAATGGGGCTGGACACCACTTTTTCCATACTAAAATATTTACCTTACTTAATCGAAAAATATCTGACAATCAATAAAGATAAATTTACAGTTACAAATTAGTGGTATCAAAATGCTTTTAACCCCTTAACGCTCGAATTAAATTACGGTTGAATAATTCTAATTGCTTATTGGCACCACTTTTATGAAAAAGGAATATTCATCTTATTTAATGACAGGTAAAACGATACTAAAATATAGCCAATTTCACTATTTTATAAAACTGGTGGGAATCAAACAATTTGAGTAAAAGACACAGCCCGAGAATATCTCGGGAGCGAGAATTAAGGGGTTAATAACGAAGCAAGCAAAGTGCTCTTGCCCGAATCCAGCTCGGGCCACACTGTTAAGGGGTTAATGATAAATGTATGATTTAAAAAAAAAATTACTTTTGACAGTGTGTTCAAAAAATTAATTTCAGTACAATTCTGAATCACTTACTTGTAATTAAAGCATATTTGAGACTTTGTCTATAGCTCTGTCCTGTCTATGGATCAGTGGTTCCCAACATTTTATTGGCCACGCCTCACCGGAGCATGTGTAAAATCACGATGCCTCCCCCCCCCCCATCTTTTTACACAGATATTCTGTACCATATATCTCTTATTTAAAAAGGCAATTCTATTCACCTGAAAGAAGCGTAACTGAGATTTGAAAATAACTGTTCTTTTCACATGTTTTAACTTATCGTAGAGGTGTATTTTCTGAATGTTTGGTGAATAATGAAACGTTTTTTTAATATAATTCTACAAATGCAAGGATGGTATATATCTTTCGATTTACGCCCCACCGGAGCATGTGTAAAATCACGATGCCTGCCCATCATTTTACACAAATATTCTGCAGCATATATCTCTTATTTAAAAAGGGAATTCTATTCACCTGAAAGAAGCCTAACTGAGCATTGACAATAGCTATTCGTTTCACATTTTTTAACTTATCGTAGAGGTCTATTTTCTGAATGTTTGGTGAATAATGAAATGTTTTTTTAATATAATTCTACAAATGCAATGATGGTATACATCTTTCGATTTATCCCCCCCACCCCCCGAAAAAAAAAGAAAAAGATGTGCCTTTTAAACTTACATCAATGTTTATCAAAAGCATTCATTATATGGTCTGCAATTTTATCTTGACGAAATGCTTATAAAGACTATCACATTTAGCTACAATATTGATAACATTGACACATTTTATAATTTTTTTTAGTAACTTATCAAGAGCTGATAGAAAAGCTTTGAACACTAACTTTTCCAACTAAACGGTTTAACCCTTTAGTGCGCAGTTTTGCATATATGCAAACAACATTGTTTTGAATTTAATATATATATTTTTTTATTCGTATATACCTAGTTCACACCAGAAAATTAAAATAGCAATATTTTCTTTCGTTAATAACAGACATTCTGTATTGAAATAAAGCGAAATTAACCGATGAAACCTTCTGGTACAAAGTCAGATTCTCTGAACTACGTAATTTCTATAACGTATACTATTTTGGGAATTAAAGGGTTAAATGTTTAGTTTTATTAAAAAAAATAATTATACAAAATAAGGTATTTGGAGACATACTTTTTTAAATATTTACTAATTTGCAATATTTTAGCGTAAAACAGCTACACGACAGTCGTTTTTACTTCTATTTCAGATGTGCAATAGAAGAAAAGGTTGACGTATTATATGAAAAATGTATCTCTGATTTTTTTCATTATTTTCCCTGTGTAATAAAATATTTCAGAGAATCAAATATACTTTTTTCGAAACAAAATAAAAAATCGCGCTATTAAGGTTTAAGAATTAACCATTGGACATCGTTGAGAGTGGACACCCTGTATAACGTGAAATTTGAAGTGTGCCAGACGCCTACACTGTGCATTGTAGGGTTAACCATAAGATCAGATTCAGTTTCGCTCTCATGAAGAGGGGGAGGGCAAAAATAGCATTATTTCTTAAACGAAATGATCACCATCTTTAATCACAAAATTTTCCGATTAAATAAGACGAATATTTCTGAAAAATTGTGGTATCTATGACTAACCCCCCCCCCCCCCCCCCCCCGCACACACACAACTCTAGGTACGCCATTGATCAGATCAATCATTAGATATTAGATAGAGCATTTTGGCACTAAACACGAATCTATCATAGACAATGTAGACTTTTATTCTTTCTAAAATATAAAATATATATGAAGTCAAGTGGATTTGGTTGAAATATACGTTCCATCAGAATATGCTTGGAATCGTTATAATAGGAGAATTTACGTATTCCTTTTATATCAGTTTAAAACGTTTTTGCAACCGGAAAAATAACATTGAAAATATCCAATAGAATATTTCAAAAGTGGATCGATATAAGGCAGTAATGATTAGTCAGCATAACTCAAGTAACTAAGCTATCTTATGGGTGGTTTAGAGGTAAAATAAACAAAATGTTAATGAAATATTATATCGATACATATGTATTGAGTAGCGATTATAACCGAAATATTTCCTACCGTTTTAGGCATGTTTATGAAATTACTTATATTTAACAAAAATATTCAAGAACTCAGATAACAGAAATGGTACGTGACAAAATTTAAAAAAATGAGTTAATCATATGTTTGAAGATATTCAATGATCTTATATCATCTGTTATTACTATTTCAAAAAAAACCCAATACAGTTATTTTAATTGACAAATGAAGCATTTGACAATAAAAAATTGTACTTTTATTTGATAAAAGTTGCTCAAAATGTGCTTTCTCAGAATGATGATTGTGTCACTAACCACCTTTATCATCTGACATCTTCAATTGTCCTTCTCTCAAAAACTACTCGTTAGTAGGCCAGTTAATGATGGCGATGCGAAAAATAAATAGCGTAACTCTAGGATAGATGGCCATAGTTTTTAAAGATTGAAATAAAAATTCTCAGAATGCGAATACAGTCGAACCCCGTTATAACGAACTCCAAAGGACTGAAGATTTTGTTCGCTATATCCGGTGGTTAGCTATATCCGAATCGTTAAGAAAAATGTTCGAGTTCAAAAAATGTATGGCTCATTAGTTGCTATGTGTATTTAATAACAATGTATTAAATAATGATAAAATCTATTAAAAAATGATCATTAATTAATTAAATTGACTAAAATTGATTACATTAAACAGACACCATACTAATTAAATTAAGGGGTCTCAGGACTCTTAAAATTGGAAAAAATGAAAAAAAAAAAGACCATTTTCAACATTTAATATCTTAACATGTATTTGATTTTAAGACACAGTTTTAATTGGAATAAAATATATAAGTATGTTCTTTCCTTTCATGTATTTAAAAAATTATAAGATGCAGAATTAGCGTTTACAGGGGGCTCCAAACTGTTAGACATTTGACGAGCAAAAAATCGGCATAACAGCTTACGCGCACGATTACAAAATAAGTATTGGAACTAGAATGAAAATTTTGGTGCCTACTTATACTTCAGATTGTAATAAGTACCCTGAACCTAAATAAATTTGTATTTAAAGCTTTTTTATATTTTTAATACAAAATTGTATTTAGATAATGCAAATTTAAGAAAATTTCAACAGTATTTTAAACCTAACAAAATATTGTTTTGAACAATAAAAAGGAAATTTTAGGTTCAGTTTATACAAATTAACATTAAACATATGTTTTGAAAATTTCATGAAAAAATATTCATAAGTTTTTGAGATATCGTGCGCGTTATGCCCAAAAACGTCATTTGGAGAAAAATGGCTTCAAAGTTTCCGAAACGACGCTTCAGCTATTGAACGTGTATAAATAAAAAAGCCATAACTTCAATTCTAATAGGAATTTCAAGGAAACAATTATATCAAAATGTTCAGAAAAGATAGGAGTTTAACATCTAAAGAAATTAAAATTTCGAAAATTTTAAAGTTTTAAGAGTCTTGAGACCCCTTAACTAAAAATGGAGACAAATGGAAATAAATTCATTTTACCTTTAATTGTTAATCGCGCCTGCAGAGTGGCTATCGTAAAAGGGAAATAATGCAGTTGTTTCTACCCTTTAATAAACAGACTTATCGCTGATTTGCACCGTGTTTCATGAACCAGCATACATTTTCTTATGACATTAGAGTCGAAGTGCTGCTTTCACAACTGCGGAAAAGTTTTTAAAAAATTGAGTGGTCGACTGAAAAAATGTTCGTTATAGCCGACTCTTAAGATTTCAGAAGTTCGCATAGAATGATAAATTAGCATTAAATACAATAGGAAACCGGCAGGACTAAAATTTTCGTTCGTTATATTCACGAGTTCGTTATTTACAGGGTTTTCTGTAGCGGGGTTCGACTGTACAAGAAATATTTATGTACATTTAAAATTCTTATACATACACTCATCATATTTTGGGCAAAAAATAATTAAATATTGAGAACCAAAAGTGGGAAACAAAACTGAAATTAATATGGCAGATGGCCATCTATCCTTCAAGACGAGGAGAGATAGCCATCCAATACGAAAAAAAAAAGTGAAGTTAAAATAGCAAAAAATAACACAGTTCATATAGTTAATCATGAAAAATATTTAGCAATTTTTAAAGATACAATTATATCACGCAAAATGAGTGAATAAAATTCGAATAAACAATATTTAAAAGTTGCCTAACTCGACAAAAATAGTCAACCACTAAAATAAATAAACATTAAAATATCATTTGCTTTTTATTATCGAAAAACACAGCTGCACGTCGCAATGAATGAATTCGTTGAACTATAATATTTCCTATGAACAAAGTATATGCTGCAATCTATGATCAAGTTTTGGAAATATTTAGACTAGCTTGGCCGTCTCTTCTCTATGATCATATACAGTGGTGGAAAATTGGCGCAGAGGAAGAGTCTATTGACACCACTAAAGTTCTATAGTAACTAAATATGTCTAACTTAATAAAAACGCAGAAATTCTGTCATTAGGTAAGCCGAAAAAAACTACTAAAATTTATTGATGTTAATAGGCTCCACCTCTGTGCCAATTTTCCATCACTGTCATATATCCTAGAATTACTCTATATGGGGCATTCTCATAATATTTTGACTTTCGGGAATAAAAATCTGGTGAAATTAAACTTGCTAAAATAACATTTTAATCTGATAGAAGAATGCCTTAATGACTCAAAATAAAGAAAAAATGGTCAGCAGCGAATTTTTTTTATTTAATTGAGGTTTATGTTAAACTTGCAAGTTTAATTTTCCTTACCATTTTACCACTAAAACTTTTTATTTTCTTCTAAATTTTTACTTATAATGAATTTGCATAGTACCCATAGGACATTCAAATAAGAAATAATAACAATGTAGTATTTTAGTATAGAGTACTTCAGTTGCCAACATTACAGAAATAGCGTTTAAAAGCTGAAAAAAAAAAATACCTCGAAAATAAATTGAGATGCAGTTTGCAAACATATTGCAATTAAAAGTACATTTTTCCCCTATACGAAGGAGTAAAAATTGAAAATGAGCGATGCTTTAGAAGTAAATAAAATTGCAGTAGATATTAACAGTATTTAAACGTACAGTGATGCATTTGCTTCGTTTTATGGCTAACTTTTGTAATGTAGCGTTATGTTTTATGGACGACACTTTAATTGTTGCCCGGAAGTAAGAGCTTGTCGGGGCTAATAAATCCCCTCATGGAATTGCTACAGCATATCGAGGGGGCGGGGGCAAAAAAAAATCGACTTTATTTTTGATATTGTACTCGAAAATAATTTGTAGTACCACCATCCCGGATCACTTACTTGTATTTAAGGGGGTTCCCCGTGTGACGGCATGTATTTTATGCATTTTTGGGAATTTTTTTCCCCTTTTTTGACGACAAATGAAAAAAATAAAACTTTGAGTTTTTTATTATACATTTATAGCTATTCCAAGAATATGAAAAACAAATTTCAAGCAAAAATCGTTATTAGAACGTAAGTTACACCACTCTGAAGACGAGTGTTACCAGTGGGCTACTTTTTTTAAAATTCAGATTTCTTGACTGGCACCACTTTTTTGAAATAGTAAAATTCGCCTTATTTAATGACACATTAATTACGACGAAAACGAGGGGGAGTTTAACATTTCAGAAAAGTGGTGCCAATGAAGAAAACTGAATAAAAAAAAAGGTAGCCCACTGGCAACACTGCTGAAGACACCTGCCACCAAAAAAAAGGACGCTCACTTCCTCCACGATTTCGGCTGATTGGCTTATCTCAAAGAAAAAAAACAGCGTTTTAATCTGTAAGCCTAAATGCATCGAATGAACTAGATTCTTTTGAAAATATTAAAAATTGGGTTTTTGGCAGACTTCTGATTTTTTTTTTTTTTTTTTTTTTTTTCAAATTTTCATGATTTTTTTTTTGTTGTTTTCTCGTTTCTAAAAAAATAGAAATATTCGGAATTTTCGGATGATCCTAGTTAACTCCGTGCGTCTACATGTGCTGGGTCTACTGTATAAATTTCAAGTGAATCGATCAAACTGTTCTGGAGATATGATGGAGGAAAGTTTAAAAAACAACGTTTTGATAAAAATTCGTTTAAAGTTTCAAGTACGGTTAAAACCCCAACTTACCATCAATCTGTGGTTGCCTGGTCCATAGAGCATTCCTTCCTCTTCCTCTTGGAGGTCCTTCAATGCTGATTGCTCTGCTCTTGCCTCCATTCTGGCATTTTTCGCAACGCCACTCGTGCGCCGTTCGGAGCGAACCCATCACACGGGGAGGAATCCCCTTAAAGCAGATTTGAGAATTTGATAAATCTCTCGTATAACTCTGGTATTTATAAATAGATTTGGATGAAATTAAGTGTCTGCCTAGTACATACCAATGTTTCGACGGAGTTCATTGGCCAGCTTCATCCGCCATCGTGTTTCAAAATGGCGCTCATTTAGAGAAATTTAAAAAAAATTAAAAATTTAAAAAGCGGTGCAAATAAATCAAAAAATGAAAAATATTATTTTTCTTAAGAATTTGACCTTAATACAAGGATTCCGAAGCATGTTTTGTTTTGTCTTCATCATAAAAAATGGCTGAGATATAGCAATTTGAATTTCTAGGGTGGCTGACATTTTCAAACAATCTGATTTTTGTCATGCTGGAACTCTCGTATTTATAAACCTATTTGGATAAGATTAAGTATGTGCATAGTACATGTAAGTGTCTCGAGAGAGTACGTTGGCCAGCTTCATCCGCCATCTTGTTTAAAAATAGCGGCCATTGCTTCAATATTATCAATATCCGTTAGCTTCAAATTCTCGCCAAGCTTGGCGATATTTGGCGAAATATCGCTAAATTTGCCGACGAAATGTAAGTAACCATAAATGATGCAAACTTGTCTATAGCTTACTAATTTGGCGCAATTCTCATTCAAATTCAGTATTGACGAATATTTTCTTATCGGGTTCGTCGCATTTTATCTTCTTAAAATTTGAGTAAAATTATCTTCGAGTTAAACACAATTTTAAAACCAAGATCTGTGAAAGCTACCTCTTCCTCCCGGCACATGCCGAAGGGACTTTTTAATATTAGAAAGTAGTATATATTGTACGATTTTAACAATAGTTTTGTATTTTGTTCGGATTTATATGACTTACAAGTTCAAAATTCGTATAATTTGTAGTTTTGATGAAAAATACGCAATTTCTGCTATTTTTACCTCAATTAATCATATGATCGCAATCGTGCAGCACCCCCTTTTTGACATATATTAAAAACACATCAAAATATACAAAATATGTTAAAATAAAAGTGTTACAAAGCTGCGCTCATAGTAAAATATTTAGAGTAAATTGAAGGTAAAAATAGCGGAAATTGCGTATTTTTCATCAAAACTACGAACTATACAAACTTTGAGCTTGTGTAAGTCATATAAATCCGAACAAAATACAAAAACTATTGTTAAATTGTACAATATATACCTTCTAATATTAAAAAGTGAAATAATTAAGTCAGTATAACACAATCGAATTTTGGTCATATTTCAGAAAACGAATAAAATGATGATTAAATCAATAAAAACTTCAGATATGCTTTTTATTTCCTACCCTGACGAGGACAATAACCATTTTTCCAAATGGTTAAAAAAAAAAAAATAAATAAAAGCAATTTAACAAATTACAACGACTTTTTGGAAAATGATTTTTTCAAAGACTAAAATTTAAAACATTAAAAATCGCACGGAGTTGATCATACATTACGTACGCAATGAATTAAACAATAATAGTGTTATTACACGTAAAAATTCCAAGCGACAAAAATCGCCTGCTTCTCCTCAGATTTCCTGAACCTTACGTATTATTCACCTGAAATTTACGTATTATACAAGCATTTCATTGGCTGTTCGGGAAAAGGCTTTTCCATCGTCAGATTTCCAAGAAATCTGACGACCCATTTTAAATGAAATTTCCTTCTTAAACTTCTAAACATCCCACAATATTATTTTTTACACCGTCGTAAAGAGAAAAAAATGTACTTTTAAATGCAAGTTGTTTTAAAGCTGTATCTCAATTTGTTTCTGAATTATTAATTTTTTTGTAGTTTTTATTACTTTTTTGACATAGTGGCAACAGAAGTATCCATCTCTGTTGAAAGTAAAGGGAAATACAGATTACTGTATAGACCAACCAGAAAACGATAAAATGTGGATTCAACCAACAAAAAACTTCAGATATGCTTTTGATTTCCTACCTTGACGAGGACAATAACCATTTTTCCAAATGGTTAAAAAAAAAAAAAAAAAAAAAATCAATGCTGGCTCGGCCTAAAGTCACAGGTAGATTTCGAAGTTAAATAATAATTTCACCAACAAAAACTAAATGCAACCCTATATATAGCGTCTCTCAGGGGTGTCAAACATTTTCATCACGCCAATTAGACTTTTTTTATCGCCTTAATGGCGGATTAACGGAGATGGGATTTTTTTTATTCTACAACACCCCGCCTTTTTTTGTTTTTAATTTGTTTTGCTGCAAGAGTTGGTCCTATCAATAACTTGTCAAAATAAAAGTTGTAATTTATAAAATATTAAGAAGATTTATAATAAATTTAAGTGGATTGGATATCTTGTGAATTGACGAATTAATGATTTTTTTTTTCTTCTCGCAACCCTATTTTTTTTGCACACCTTGGGGCCATTTTTAATGATATTAAAAAATCTGTCCTACATCTAGAAGTAATAATAAGTTATAATAATATAAGTAATAATAAGTAATAAAACTGATTCGACATGTATCATAATTAAGAAGTTATGGGTATTTTTTTTGTTTTCATAAATACCCTTCCTATTTCTACCCCCTTCGTCCGATTTTGCACATTAACGAACTTGATCGAGATTTTCTGTCCTTTAATTTTATGTATCAGTTTGGAAGAGATTTGAGCAAAATTCTGGAAGTTATCGTGTCCATAAAAAAAGCGATATACATATAGCTATATAGATAGATAAACAGACAGATAGAGTTTTGAAATGGGCATGTTTTTTGGTGCAAGGGGCCATAATCTGCGTAGACTGCAGAAAATGTTCAGAAATTCCAACATACGAGAGAATGTAATGGGTATCATTTCTAAAGATATCTACCTAAACATTTTGCTGGAAATAATGAAAAATTACTTTCTAGTAGACTAGTTATATATAAAAGAATGATATAAGAAAAAATTTATCCACTTCACTGTATTTGGAATATTAGTTGTAGAACTATTCCAAAGTACTTACTTGCAAGTAAATGATATTTCAGACTTGGTCTATAACGACTTGTATTTATATGATAATATCATATAAGCGAAGTTTTTTCAGCAGTTTATTAACTTTTATAAACTACTGACAAGATTTGAGCATGTAGGCAGAAAATACATATGAATAAAAAAATTCTGATGTTAAGATTAAATTAAATATTCTATAACACACGTTTTAGAGCAGAAATTTCGTTGGTTCTTCTTCAGTACAAAAAAAAAAGCCAGAAAGTGTACGTGAAACATGGCAAATGGAGTGCATTCGTACTATACTACTAGTTTTATAAATATTCGGAAAAATGGTGAAATATCTGTTGCACTCCTATGCAAAAATGCATCAATACAAATATATTTGAATTAAATAGATGTTAAATTCAGTGATGCGGAAATAATTTGACTCCCTCTTAAGTAGCACGTAATCACCATGACAACCTAGAATCATTACCTATCATGGGATATCATTAATTAATTACATTTGTGATAGGATAAAATAGTATGAAGAAAACTTTTACTAATATCTTTTTACGTTTTTATTCAATTTTCATAAAATTTGAAATGATTCTCCAAAATTATGCAATTATTATGTATATTCAGGGTGGCGAGTGGTCAGGGAAAAACAGAGTCAAAAAAGGTGTTAAATACCAGTATTTTGTTAAGGAGAAATTCGGCTTCTTTAATCCCTTTATATTATTCGATGTATTTTCTAGAAGAAAATACTGGTAGTTTCCACTTTTTTTCACCGTGTTTTTCCCTGACGACTCGCCACCCTGATATTAAATTTGGAACCATTCGGTTGGATAGGTTTGGAGATGTTATTGCGGACAGACGGACAGACATACGGGCGGACTAGTATTTATATCATTACGAACGCATCTAAAAAAGGTGACACTTTTTTAAAATTCTAAAATAGTTTTGACAAAGTAATTACTAAGCCATATCACGAGTATTAAAGTCACGAGTATATTCGTGGTATCGAATGGATTAAATAAGTTTAAAGAGTAAAATAAACAAAAACCCCTAGAATTTATTTGCTTAGAAACAATTTATTTTGCGGCACTAGCATCATATAAATACATAAGGAATATGCTTTTACTAAGAAAATCTACCATGTTTCGAAAAATCCTTAAGTAAAGCATATAATCTAATCTTTCGATTTATCTTGAAACGTCTTTTAAAACATTTAAAAGTGTTAGCATTGATCCTTTTCGTGGAAGCTGCTTTAAAATCGATGGCAAAGTTTAACAGGGAACGCATTTTATGTTTTCGTGGCTAATATAATCGGTTCGTAAATCTCAAATTTCTAATTCTGCACATGACGTGTTATGAAATACTTATCAAGTTTCATTTATGAGTGTTTAATACATTTAACGTAATCCATTTTTTGCCGAATATAAAATAAATTAATATTTTCGTAAATAATTTCTATTAGAGACTAACGACGAATTAAACATAAATATAAAATTTAACAAGAAAAAAAAATCATGCGTCAAGCATAGATTATGAAACAGTTTCCAACACATTCAGAATAATGTAACACAACTTCAGCGGATAAAATCATTAGACGAAACGCAATTTTGCATTGTAGAAACATATTTCACATAGAAATTTAAGAAACGTTTGTCTTTTTACTTTCTTCTATGTTTACAAGAAGAAAGTATTGGATTCGTGAAAATTTTCGACTTCCAGTTTTTGGCGGTTTCATACGTTTTAGAAGGTCGAGACCGCTATTTGACTGTTTTTTAAAAATGTGTGCCTGTGTATGTGACAAAAATTTTTTGAGAGCTCTATCTCAAGAATTAATACACGGAATTTAATAAACATTTATATTCAGTTAAATCTTGGTATAAATTGGTGCGGATTAGTTTTTTTAATGTAAATCTCCCAACATGTGGAGATGCTATGCTGCCTTTTTCACGATTTTCGCAATAGCTCTAGCAGAAGAACTAATGTATAGATTTTTATCAAACTTCAGATACAGATAGATGTTCACATAAGTTGTTGCTGATAAAGTTTAGGTATAATTCACCCAACAGGTAGCGGTGCTAGTGCATTTTAGCAGGATTTACACGATTTTCGTGATAGCCATATTTTATGAACTAATGCAGGGAAGTTAATCAAACTTCGTATTATGTTAAACCTTGACATCATAAGTTAGTGCTGATTAGGTTTTTGTATGAATCATTTAACAGGTGGTGCTGTAATGCTGTATATTTCACGATTTTCGCAATTGCTGTATCTCAAGAATTAATGCACGGATTTCCATCAAACTTCATATTCAGCTAAACGTTGTTCGTTGGTTAGGTTTTGGTATAAATCGTGCAACAGATGGTGCTGCTACACTGCATTTTTCATTATATCCGCAGTAGCTCTACCTCAAGAAGTAATGTACGGATTTTCATCAAACTTCAGATCCAGTGGGTGACTTTCAAAAAGTGTCGTGTATTGCTGCCCTTTCACATTTACACAGAAAAATAGTTAAATATCATAATTTTAAGAATTGCTTTTAACTATCATGTTTTTAATGATAATTTATAGATGTATTATTATTTATTAAAAAATTAAAAAATAAGAAATATATTCTTTGATAGTCAAAATGTCATTACCGTAGGTTGTCCCAACAAGCAATTTATTAGGTAAAGATTTGACTAAGCTCTATTTAAAACTGCTGCTATATTTTTTTTATACATTTTTATTTATTAACATGCTACTAATTAAAAAAATATTTATTTTCATTAATTTTCATTCAACTTATCTATAATTTTTAATAATTATTTTAAACAGTGTCTTAAGAAAGAGTGTCATTGCCATGCTTCTGACCAAAAGTTCACCTGGAATCTTTTAGAGGGCAGCACATGCCTTTTTATCAAGGCAAAAAGACTCCTTAAAAGCCAACTTGTTATCAGGTTTAGGTGAATAGAGTAAATATTTTTATAGTTTGAATAAAACAAGCAAAGACTTTGAATATTGTGGTGAGTGTATTTTTTGTACGTCATTACCGTACCCACTTCTAATTGATAATAAAATGAACTTTTATTTCTTAATCTGCTTTTATTATATAAGAAATAGAAAATCATTGTATGGGCCAGAAGATATAATGGTTGCCATATGCCTGGGGAAAAACAAAAATTTTGTGCTTAATTTGTCATTACCGTAGTTGTCATTACCGATGTTCACTTATGTCATTACCAAGTTCATTAAAATTTAAAAATTAGTTTTAAAATGTCAAATTAGTAATTTGGTCTCTGCAAATGCTTGTATATTAATGTTTATGAGGTAAGGTAATTATTTACAAAAAATTAAAACTTTCTGATTATTTCTAAAAATTTGAGTTTGTTATGCCAAAACATGGTCAGATTTTGAAAATGACCAAATTAGGCGTTGACACAAGTTGTTGCTGATTAGGTTCTGATGTAAATCGCCTAACAGGTAGCGATGCTAAGCTGCATTTATCAGGATTTACACGATTTTAGCGATAGTCATATCTCATGAACTAATGCACAGAATTTTATCAGACTTCATATTTTCGTTAAACCTTGACATAACTTAGAGCTTATTATTTTTTTGTGTAAATCATTTAACAGTGCGGTGCTACTATTCTGCATTTTTCACAGTTTTGGAGATAGCTATATCTCAAAAACTCACGAACGGAATTTAATCAAACTTCATATTCTGTTACAATTTCATATAAATAAATGCTTACTAGGCTTGGGAGTATACTGCGCAAGAGGTGTCTCTTTTATGCTTTTTGGGTTAGGAATTTTAGTTGCAGACATCCAAGAGGGTGAGTGCGGTAATTCAATGATTTGTTTGAGAAATGTGATGCTTCTATCTCATTTTTAAATGCCCACAATTCAACGAACCTATACTTTTAGAATGCTACTGGTGGGCACAGATTGTCATTTAATTAATTTTGGCACTGTGATAGAGAATTTTGAAGTATTAACATTTATCATGTATGAGATAGAAGAAAGTTTTGTGATTGGCGCATCCGATTAAATGTACATTCGTAAGGAAAAAAAAAAAAAAGGTAAACTCATTTGGCGGTTACATGCAAATGTAGGAGATATATTGCGGAAGTTGCGAATGTGTGACACATTAAGCTCTCTCAATTAATCTTTATTTTTCAAACGGTCTTTGGCGACAGTTCGATTTCAAGATTTTTTTCATAATATTATTACATTGGATTGTACAAACAAAAGTATGTAATTTTGATATATAATTTTACTTCATATTTTTTCTGGTATCTAAATGTATTTTTAATTACGTAATTTGTTTTTGTATAAATCATTAAATAAATTTAATAGATAGAAATGCGATGAAGTATAACATGAGAGCGATAGAAATTTACATTCGTTTAAAGTAGGCATAGTCAACATACGGCCTGGGACACACATGTATAGTCGTGGAAATAAAAAAGTAAGCACCCCTACTAACTCTGCAACAAGTTATTGTAGAAGAGAGTTACTGGTACCAAACGATTGGAAAGAAAGCCTACTTTTAAATGATGTTTATAAAATTTGCTTAGGGGCCATCTACATATCAAAACGAACCCAAATTATTTATTATTATTATTATTTTTTTTTTTTTATTAATACCCAAGTTTCATTCGATAAATAAATTCTACAGCCTAAAAACATATTTTGATTATATTCGTATGATTAGTTTCAAAGAAATTAATTATTTTAAAAAAGCATATTTTAGGGCCGTATCCAAACTAAAGTTCGGTACTCGATTGTTGAAATTTTACAGAATGATTATGTCACGTTTATTAATGTATTATTTCTTGCCAATATGACCATTTCACTCGCTTAATTCTTTTGAATATTGCCAGCCCGAATGTTTCAATAAAATTAGTAAAATATATTTTTCTTTAAATTAAACTTTTGTGCATGGCATTGACGGCCCCTTAAACCATAATTTTGACGTTCTTTCAGTATAATTCGAAAGCTACTTGGAAGAAAAACTTGAAATTGAGAATTCGCATAAAGCAGGTCATAATAAATATAAATCTATCTAAAAAAAATGTAGGTTGCAATTCATATTTTTTTCGAATATTATTTTCGTAATTCATATTATACAATTTTTTTAAACTACAAATTTATTGTATTTATGTTTGGGTTTTTAGCATTATAACCAATCAAAAATTTATCACATTAGGGTTAAAATTTCAGGAGATAATAAAAATATGAAAACGTCACTAGAAGTTCTAAATTTTGAACATGTATAGTTCAAAAATTTATGATCCAAATAATTTGCAATTTCGTTTCTAGCAGAGTTTGAACAGGAAATTTAAGCTATATTATCAAACTTGGGTGTTGCATTTAAAAAAAGAAAAAAAAAGTTTTGTCTAGTTTTGTAGAAAGCCCCCTAAGCAATTTTTCTATACATCATTTAAAAGTAGACTTTCTTTCCAATCGTTTGATACCAGTAACTTTCTTCTGTTATAATTAGTTGCAGACTTAGTAGGGAGTATTTACTTCTTTTTTTCCCACGACTGTAGTACATACTAAAATACTAGGCTTGTTTGAAAACATTTTACCCTCAAAATAATATCACAAGCAAGAATATCCGTAACATGGTTTGAAAAGAATTTATGTAGCAATAAACACCAATAATAATAAATATGCTAAAACGACCTTTTAGTAAGATGAAACTGCTATGTCTATAAATATTCTCTAAATAAATTATAGCGTTATTATTCGATTTATCCTGAAGTGTCCTCAAAAACATTTAAAAGCCTTAGCATTGATCCTTTCTACAGCAGCTGAGTAAAAATCGATGCGAAAGTTTTAGTGGAGATACATTTTATGTCTTTGTGTCTAAATTTATCGGATCGCTAATACAAAAATTCTAATTTTACGCTTGAAGTGCTATGAATTATTTAATATTAGATTTTGTGTAAGTATGTGATACTTCTACTTTAGTTGACATTTCTTTGAGGAAAATTATTGGACTTGCTTCAAATAGCTATGCTAATTCACTCATAAAATATCTGAATTAATTTGTTTTAAATGTATACAGTAGAGGAACTCCAATTAACCGAACTTCCCATTATCCGATCAGCCTATTTCTCTCAAACAAATTTTTAACCGAAAATCTAATTATCCGAACAGCCTATTTCTCTCAAAATTTTTTTTCAGAAAACTTAAAATTATCCAAACACTATAAAAACTCACTCACTGTAAAAAAAAAAAAAAAAAAAAAAAAAAAAAAAGGATTAAAATACGGAAATACTAGTGGCAATCTAGACGCCAGTACTATTTCCGTATTTTAACGGAACTTTTTCCCGGTAAATTACAGAAAAGTTTCCGTTTTTTTGGAATTTAACGGAAAATTTTCTGTAATTTACCGGGGAAAAGTTCCGTTAAAATACGGAAATAGTGCTGGCGTCTAGATTGCCAGTAGCATTTCCGTATTTTAGTCCGTTTTTTTTTTTTTTTTACAGTGTTCTCTCTCATTTTCCCCCTTCAGATTTAGCTTTCAAATGGAGATGGGAAGAATCCTAAGCTATGAAAAAAATGAAATTAACGAGCGGTTAAATAGTGACGTACATGACCTTGGATATCAGAGTTTTAGTGATGACGAGATTGTAGATGAGATTCAAGAAAAAGAAATTGAAGAAAAATGAAAACGAATGATTTGAAAATGACGCAGGTCCATCGCATAATGAAGCCTTTGAATGTTTGGAAACAGCCTTGAAATATAAATAAGTGTGAAGGTTTTAGTATGGTTAGGAACATCCCTTCAATTGTCTGTTCATTTATCTGAACTTTTGTTTATCCGAACTAGGGTCAGTCCCGGCTTGTTCGGATAATCAGCGCTCTACTATAATTTAGAAGGAACGGTACACTCTCAGAAATACTTTCTTCAATTCCTGGGAGCACTGCTACCGGTATATATCCGAGAATTGAAGAAATTTCCGAGATATTTTTCCGTTCTATGTCAGGAAATTTCCGTAATATGAAAAAAGCGAGTTTTTTTTTTTTTTTTTTTTTTTTTTTTTTTTTTAAATACGTCTCTCTTTCTTCCGTGGATGCACTTGGTTTTGAATCTCGGATCGCGCGTTTCGAATCTTAACCACTAGGCCAACGAGCACTTGTTAGAAGGCAAGTTTAAAATGAAGTTACGGGATTCTTCAAATGGGGGATTGGTAAGGATTGTTAAATTTCTTGTTCAGAAATCTCGGAAATTTAAACTTAATTCCAGGGTCATTTCATCGTTATAAAATAATGATCGGTGTTTTAACACTATTAGAATAATAGAGCATATTATATTCGAGAAGAAATGTTTGCTTAAAAAAAAAAAAAAAAAAAAAAAAAAAAAAAAAAAAAAAACCTCGATTTTTTAAAACTTGACTGAAGTACAATACATTTTTTAAATGTGTTCGTTTAGAATATATTTTACATAGGAATATTTTTTTTAATACTCTAAAAAATAAATTGCGATTAAGATTAAATGAATGAGAAAATTCCTACTTTATTAAATTCGAACGAATTATTTTTGTTTGTTTGTTTTTGAATAAATTAGAAATTTTAGTTTATTGAATTTTCGGTTTTTCATTTAAAAAATAAATTTGAATTTTTGTATTAATACAGCCAATACGCATGCGTGCAAGGAATAAACGGAATTTTCCTCTCTTAATCAGACTTTCGGGAGGAGGTTTTCTAGGTGTACGGAAATTATTTGTAAAAAAATAAAGAACAATTTAGTGTATAAAGACAAATTTTTTCTGACAGTGTATACAAGTGATATTTAAAAATATATTGTTAAAACAAAGTTTTTTTTTTCTTTGCTACCACTGATTTTAGGAAAAAACTAACTCCGAGTATTTATTTAGAATATTATTCGATTTTTTCAAACCGGAATATAATTTTTTCGGATTTATGAATTCTCAAGTAAACATTTTCACCTGCGAAATTAAACTTACAGAAGCAAGAGTTACAAAATAACATTAATTTTAATTCTTTTAATTTATCATGTTTGTGTGTAAATCATATTTGTTGGATTTGAAAACATTTACTTGAGAATTAATAGCATCCGAAAAACCTATATCACAGATTGAAACTATAAAACTATAGTAAAGTGAGGACAGACGACGCGATGGGACAGATGCCGCAGAGATTGTATTGGCGACACTAGCGCTCCCTAGGCCAAATTAAGAATTTCGCTGTGTGGCTAAATGCTGTCTGCTGTATTGTATGCGTTTCCAAAGCTTAATTGTCAGTATTTACATATTTATGCCGGTTTTTATGGTTTCAACCTGCATGGTAAGTTAGTAAAATTATTCTAATAAATTTTATAACATATTTTAAGCAAAATAAACAGAGATTTCATCCCAAAACCGATTGCAACTGTAGACTAGATCCTTGTAGAATACAGACATGTGCTTGTCTTTCTCTCGCGTCGCTCACATGACACAAAATGGCGACGTGGCATCTTACCCGCCACTTTGGGACAGATACCGCAAAATATATTTTTGTTTTTCGGTTCAATAAATTCATCACTGCGATTTAAGTAGAACTTACATTTAAATGAACGTATATTAACGCATTATGCTACTTATCAAAATATTCTCAGCAACAGTGGTGGTTCACCAAGTATGAATAAGGAAAACGTAGGTCGTTTACAATTCTCACCATCTAAACTATTAAACAATGGTCAAAAGATCTATACAGCCAAGAAAGAGAAAGCAAAACGCTGCAAATATTACAAGCACAGATTTTATAAACAAGAAAAAAGAAGAAGGAAATAAAAAGCAAAAGAAGCAAGAAAGCGTCAAAGAACGACAGCTTGGGGGAGGTAAAATGTGTAAAAAAAAGGAAGTGAAAGATAAACTTGAAAACACCTCACTTGAGGAAGATACTGAAATGTGAGTCATCTTCCGACAGTGACGAAAGTATTCCTCTTATGGATTTTGAAGGCAGTATTAGATTGGAATTTGATGACTCTGAATGTGCTGAGTGTCTGGAGTCATATCAAGAAACAAAGTCTAAGGCGAACTGGATTCAGTGCATAACATGCAATCAGTGGCTGTATGAAACATGCACACTTTACTCTTGAAACGGTAAGTGTGGTGATTGTGGGCGAATAGAAATACGAAATAAAAAAATGAGAAGAAAAGCCAAAAATAAAAAGACTACGGCCTAAAATGAATGGAACTAGTACTTAAGAGCAAACTACATTGGTCGCCTGGATATAAACAAGTGGTTTATATCTTTTTTGTAATTATGCTGACTATTGTTTCCAGTGAAATGTTTTTTTTCTTTTTTTGTCTGAAGTTTTATTTTTCGAGCTTGCACTTTTGCAATTTCGTTAAACATTTCACAATTTAGTGATATATATATAAGTTATGTAAGTTTACTGTTATTTATTTTAATTTTAAGTAGTTTGAGGAAATAAAAATGTGATTTACTTGAAAAAAAGTAAACAGCATAGCTTTTTTCTCCATGCGGCATCTGTACCACACCCCATGCGGCATCTTACCCAGCACATAAAAAATGATGTTAAAAAAGGACGTTTGGGGAAATAATTATGCCCGCTTTATTAAGAGGGCTTTAACTTGTTTAACATAGAAATTTGATTCTAAAGGGTTTGATTAATGATTTCCGGTACTTAGTTTGTTATTTTTTGCTTTATTGTACATTTTAAAAGAAAAAAAGTAAAACTGCGGCATCTGTCCCCACTTTACTATACGTTTGAAACGTTTCAGAAAATCAATGTTAATAAAGAAACACCGTTTATTTCAGACATAAAATATGTGAAATAATTTGTTTGAAATGTATAATTTAGAAGGAACAGTATGCAAATGAGATTAAAAAACACAACTGTAAAAACAAATTTTCTTTTGCTGCTACTAATTGTAAGGAAAATTTTCCGAGTAGTTATTTAGTACATTAATCAATTTTGTGAAACCGGAATATAATATTTTAGGATTTATGAATTCTCAAGTAAACATTTTCACCTGCGAAATTGAATTTACAGAAGCAAGAGTTACAAAATAACATTAATGTTAATTCTTTTAATTTATCATGTATGTGTGTAAATCATATTTGTTGGATTTGAAAACGTTTACTTGAGAATTAATAGCATCCGAAAAACCTATATTCAAGATTGAAACTATAAAAACTACTTTGAAACGTTTCAGAAAATCAATGTTAATAAAGAAACACTGTTTATTTCAGACATAAAATATGTGAAATAATTTGTTTGAAATGCATAATTTAGAAGGAACGGTATGCAAATGAGATTAAAAAACACAACTGTAAAAACAAATTTTCTTTTGCTGCTACTGATTGTAAGGAAAATATTCCGGGTAGTTATTTATTACATTAATCAATTTTCTGAAACCGGAATATAATTTTTTAGGATTTATGAATTCTCAAGTAAATATTTTCAGCTGCGCAATAGAATTTAAAGATGCAAGAGATAGCGTAAATCTAGGATAGAAGGCCATAGAGGAGAGATTGCCAATCTAAATCTTTCCCAATTTTTATCATAGATTGCAGTATAAACTTTGTTCGTAGGAAATAGTTCAACGAGGTCATTCATTGTGACGTCCAGCTGTGTTTTTCGATAATAAAAAGCAAATGATATTTTAATGTTTATTTAACTTAGTGGTTGAACCTTTTTGCCGGGTTGGGTAACTTTTAAATATTGTTTATTCGAATTTTATTCACTCATTTTCCGTGCAGCTGTGTTTTTCGAGTACAAAATGTAAGAGAAATTTTAATGCTTATTTAATTTAGTGGTTAAATATTTTTGTTGAATTAGGTATCTGAATGTTTTGCAGTACGTACGGTACATTTTCTTTTACTATACGACTTTTAAGGCATATATATAATCAATATTTTCTTGTAAGCCTAAAACAAAGACGTACAATGGCGGAGTGTTGCTTTAAATTGGGTGGTCATCTGTCCTTCAAATTCAGGATAGATGGTCACATCAAATCCAGGAGAGTTGACCACCTTTAATCAATATTTCATAGTTAAATAGAGTGAGGATTTTAACTAAATATAACTATATTTAAAATAAATATATAACTTTTATGTTTATGATTATATTAATTGATATAATTGTTTAAATTTTAACTAATATAAATATTTCAATAATAATAATAATAATAATAATAATAATAATATAGGGCCCTAACAATGTATTTTTTTCCTCAGAAAATATTGAAAAACGTAGCAAACTTTCATTCCAGAAACAGATAAAGTTGATAAAGTACTAAGTAGTAATGATAACTTAAAACCTTGAAAGAGTCAAAAGAAACCCAAAAACACGACACTTCCTACTGCGAAGAAGATGAAATACATTTGAAATTATAAGATTCTACAAATTCCGAGGGAGCAGAATTGGATGAAGATCACTGTGTTGTTTGTGGAGAAGAATACAATACCACAACCAAAAAGAAGGACTGGATACAATGCATAAGGTGCCTGATGTGATTCCATGAAACGTGTACAAACTATCAAGATCTTGACCAAAAATGTGGTAAAATGTTACGAAAAGTGAAGGATTGAATTTATATTCCAAATTTTCTTTTTTCGAATTTTATTCACTCATTTTCCGTGATATAATTACATCTTTACAAAATACTATATGCTTTACATGATTAACTGTATGAAATGTGTTATTTTTTGCTATTTTAACTTCACTTTTTCGTTCTTGTATGGGATGGTCATGTCTCCTCGGCTTGAATGAGAAATGGCCATTTGTCATTTTAATTTCAATTTTGTTTCCCGCTTTTTGTTCTCAATATTTAATTTTCTTTTGCCCAAAATACGATGAGTATATGTATAACAATTTTAAATATGCATCAATATTTCTTGTATTTGCATTCTAAGAATTTTTATTTCAATCTTTAAAAACTGTAGCCATTTATCCTAGAGCTTACCCTATAATATTAATTTTAATGTCATTGCTAGTTCTTTTCATTTATCACGTTTGTCTGTATTTATTGTAATATATTTGTTGGATTTAAAAAGGTTAACTTGAGAACTTAAAGCATCCGAAAAACATTTCCGATTGAAACAGCTGATTTAACTATAAAAACTTCCCTGAAACGTTTCTGAAAAACAGTGGTAGCAAAAGAAACCATGGATTAATTTTAACATAAGTTTCTAATTGATAAATAAATCATACGAGACGTAAATTTCCAACTGGGCGAAAAGTGTCTGGATCAGGATTCGAACCAGGGATCTCTTGGCTGAAGCAGCCAATGTTCTGCCATCTGAGCTATCCCGTACGAATCTGGAGAACCTAATTCAACCAGATGACCTGATCATAGTATCTGGTCTAATATTTGAATCAGTTTTACAGAACATATTGCAGGTAATGACATTCCAGTAACGCTGGATACGTAATTACAGTGTTTCCAAATGGTCCGCCAACTGAATACCAATATGTTTTAGAAAATTTTTCTTTTTAGATTTTTCTTACAAACCGCCCCGGAATCACCATTGAATGTTAATTCTAGCGTAAACCTACCATAAAATTTTCTGTTAAAATTTATTGGTATTCAGTTGGCGGACCATTTTTGAGCCCTGTAATTACATTAGATTAACACTCATAATGATCTGTTTACCAATTAGAATAACTGTGATCTTTACATAAAATAAAATTAAGTTACATAAAATAATGTAAAATACTGAAAATTGTTACAGTAGAGCCTATGATGTGGCCGAAGTGTTAAAAACTTTTCTTTGACATTTTTCTCTAATATGTATGTTTACATCTCTAAACCATACTCATTTCACATTGTTAAAAAAAACATTTATGTTAAATATTAATTGTTTTATTTTTTATTAAAATTGCAAAAGAAATCATAAACGAGTTTCCCGCGTAATGTTACTTGAAAAAAATCCATTTTTAGAACGAAAGAAAATCTAATATATATACAGTCGAATCTAGATATGTTGTAATTTAATGGACGACCCATCAATCTCAATTAACCCACGAGTACGAGGTTTGGACACTACAAAAATATGTCACACAACTACGCCCTTTCAATCAAAATGATTCCGATGCTCATTATCTGCATTATAGTTTATCTGTGAGCCGATCATAGCTATTTTTGTATTTTACTTTTGTTATTTATGAGAGAAAATAAACTTTTGGGGGCTTATAAGACACGGTGCGCATGCTCTTGTTTTTATTTAAATCTAAATGGATAGTTTGAAAATGCATCATTATGTGAACTAGATAGTACCCGTCAAAGCCTTACGTTAAACAAATGAAAAGTTCCACAGAAAAAGAAGTTCATAACATCATTAAAATATCAGATTTTTTTACGAGATCTTTATTAACAATAGTTAATAGTAATAGTAAAAAGAAAAGTGCCGAGCTAAACTGATGGCATTGAGCTCACAGGCTATTCACACTAATGACATATTATACTCAGGACTTAATTTCTAACAAAAAAAGTACCTGAGCTCTAATATTATGCAGTACTAAAACCGTAGCGTGCCACTCCCCCCTCCCTGCCCGCTGTTATTCTAATCCACATGTTTATATTTTACAAGTTACTTTAAATAAAAGCAGCTTGGATAAAGCTGACTAATTTCGCGAAATTCTCATTCATAATGATTTAGTATTGATAAAAATTAGTATTGAATCTCCTATATTTGGTTTCCACTAAACTGAGCTTCGTGTGTTCGAATAATATAAGTTGGCTTTTGTAAAATAAGGAATATGAAAGCTACCTCTTCCTCCCGGCACTGGCCGGAAGGACTTTTTAAATTTGGAATTTTCTTTCGACTGTTCTTAGAAAGCAGTTGCATCTTGTAAGTAAATACCATGCCATACTTCAAAGTGTTAGACCCCTCAGTTGTGCAAAAAACGCAAATTAGAACATGTTTTGCTTTTGCAACCCTCAGATGGTAGTGACAGCAACATAAAATATAACCTATGTTATAGCAGGGACTATCTCCATTGATTTGCAACCATTACTTTTGAAATAGCTTTGGTATTTCCTGAGATTGAGTATAAATCGCAATTTAGAACGTTTTTAGAACGCTTTTCCCGCATTTTCACCCCTTTTTAAATTTCTAATTTTTTCGAAACTGTTCTTAAAGTTCATTTATATCTAATAAATATGTACCTTGCCTAATTTTAAGTTCCTAGCCCGTACCGATCACAAAAATCGAAATTTAGAACGCTTTTTTGCTCCTGCAACGTCTAGGTGATAGTGATATACCGACATAAAATAGCGTTTATGTTAGAGCAGAGTCTGTCAGCATCAATTTTCTACCATTTCCTTTGAAATCAGTTTGATTCTTCCTGAGATATCGCTGACAAATCGGCATTTAGAACTTTTTTAGAATGCTTTTCGCGCATTTTGCTAATGCATCTCCTCTGGGGTAGTGGAAGAAGATACAAAATATAGCCTAACTTGGAGCGAGATCTGTCAGCATAATTTTTCCACCATTATATTTGAAATCGGTTCAGTACTTCCTAAGATTGCATAGAAATCGCAATTTAGAACGTTTTTTACAACGCTTTTTGCGCATTTTGACTCCCTTTTAAATTTCGATTTTTTTAGGAAATGCCCTTAGAGATCATTGATACCTTATAACTAACTACCATTCCAAATTTCACGATTCTAGGTCCTTCCGTAACGCAAAAACTGCAATTTAGAATATTTTTCACCTGCACCCCCTTTGGGGTAGTGTCACCGACATAAAACATAGCCTATCTTGGAGCAAGCGTTGTCACCATCATTTTGATATCAATATTTTTTAAATCGGTTTGGTATTTCCTGAGATTATGTAGAAACTACCATTTAGAACGTTTTTTAGAACGCTTTTTGCGCTTTTTGTGCAACGCTGTATCTTCCTAATAGGACGCTGTATCTTCCAGACTTGAAATTTGGTGTGTACTTAGTATGTAAGAATCAGAAGGAGCTTATTGAATTTCATTAACTTCGATTATCCAGAACTATTTTTTTCGGACTCTCGAAGTATTCGTTCTAATAAGTGGTACTGTAAAAGCACTTATTTTCGCGAGCTGTAATTTTCGTGAAAATGAAGATATCGGTGATTTCACAAGCTGAAAATTTCGCGAATTTTATATGAACAGAACCGAAAGTTGAAAAATCCCGAAACTACCCAAATAGAACTCCTTTTGCTTAAGGGGCCTTGTACCTTTTAAAAGCGTCGAAAATTAACGAAATACTTCAAACTTCGAATTAGTCTATCTTCAAAACTTTTTTATGTATAAACATGAAATTTTGGATATTGATTAAACAGATTGTGCTTTGTAATATACTGCCAACAGAAATTTATTAACCCTTTACAGAATTTGTGTATTGTTGAAATCAAAATAGCTCTTTTTTTACCCCGTAAGTCATTGCGCGCATGATATCTTGAGAAAGTATGTATGGATTGTCATGAAATTTGACAAATATACTAAACAAATATGTGTGTTTAAAATGATCTACTTTTAAGTATTTACAATGGTAATATTTTTAGTTATGACTGTTTTTATTAATTAAAAATACAAAATTTTTATTTTTTTTTTTTACGAAAATATTTTTTTTTATAGTTAATGAAATAATTTTAGCCTAAGAGTAGATCATTTTAAACACACATATATATTTAGTATCTTTACCAAATTTCATGATAATCCATACACACTTTCTCAAGATATCATGCGCGCAATGACTTATGGGGTAAAAAAAGAGCTATTTTGATTTCAACAATACACAAATTCTGTAAAGGTTTAATAAATTTCTAATGGTAGCATATTACAAAGCACAATCTGTTTAAACAATATCCAAACTTTTATGTTTATACATAAAAAGGCTTTGAAGATAGACTAATTCAAACTTTGTAGTTTTTCGTTAATTTTCGACGCGTTTAAAAGGTACAAGACCCCTTAAATTTCTAGAGGAAAAGGAATCTGTGGACCTGCGAATATCACGACTAAAACCGATTCGCGCTTCTTGGCTTGTGCGAACATTTAACGGTGTTAAAGCCAAACATGAGATAATTTTGGATGGCTTCAAAGAAGCTGGTTTAAATATTGTAAGCGAATGGGCTGCATTCTATTAGTTGTATTATTTTTTTTATTCAAGAAATAGTTGTATAGTATTCAAGAAATAGTTGTAAGTATTCAAGAAAATTTTGTACTTATTTCTTATATAAGCAACTGTAATCATTAAATTTTGGATAAATGAAAATTTTCTGATCTTTTATTATTATTTGAGGCGAAAAAAAAGTATTTCGTGAGGCTTAAATTTTTGCGATTACGACGGGCTCGCGAAAATCGCGAAAATTAAAGCCTCGCGGAAATAAAAGCTTTTACAGTATATAAAAAATTCCGAAATTATTTATTTTAAGGAGTGATTATAAAAGACAATAAAAAAAACATAAAGGATAAAATCAATCGGATATTTAGTTGCCGAGGCATTTGTAATATAATTTTTCACACTCTTCGATTTTTCATGACCCTGTATTTCATTCAAATTTAAATTCAAAGATAAATTTTAATTGTAAAAAATGAGGCGCTTAATCCGACGCAGTAAACTGTTAGTTAATATGATTATCATTTTTGGTGTTGTAAGGGTATTTCTTTACGCAATTCAGCAATAGAGCATTTAAAGCGAAGCTAACGAAAAAGACAGGCTACCGCGGTGGGTCCGATTCTTCTTTTTTTACAGACCGCTGGAGTCACGTGATGCTCGAATGCACCAATGAAGGTGTGCGAAAAGAGCATCACGTGCCTCCAGCGGTCTGTAAAAAGAGAAGAATCGGACCCACCGCGGTAACCTGTCTTTCTCGTTAGCCTCGATTTAAAGTTTATGACTTCATCCATCGCATATCCACAGCCCTCTGAACACTAGGCCTGAGTGCTCATTCAAAATGGCGGCCGCCGAAGGCGGGCTTTTTCCCCCTAATATAATTTGATCGTGATTGAGCGCCTAGTGAATCTCCCTTATATTTTTGCTCCATAAGACCAGGCGAAAAGTTAGGTCCCGGTTTTCTTGTAATATTATTTTACTGAAAGATTTTTCATTAAGCTCAATCAATCAATTAATATTTTTGACACTATGGTTCATACTCAAATAACATAATTTTCCGCCTTTCTCTGTTTTCTAACAACATTTACAAAACATTCCAATCCTTTAAGCATTTCGCGACCACAAGAAATTATGCAGTAAAGCATTAAAATGACATTAGGAATCGAAAATAAAATTACCATTATGTAACAAAAAAATCATATGCTTGTAAAAAAAGTACCCTTAGAATTCACAGGGATTTATGCTTTTTATGGTTGTTATTTGAAAAATCTGTTTCAAAATATAAAACTAGATTTATTATTGACTCATCATCAAAGTAAAGTATTATACTAATGTGTAAAAAGCAATATACTGTATTCAAAATAACTCGTGAAAAATTTTGAATATGTCATACACCGAATGTACAATTTGCTACTAAAAATTTCTTTTGACAAGAAACTTAGTATGCCATCATTCAAAAATATTTATCAAAAATTAACAAAATTATTTCTCATGTATTACATATCTGTCAGAAAAGTAAAGAAAGTTTAAAATTTTTGTTTAGCATCATGATCAAAGTTTTATGTGGAGCTCCTTAGTTATGAAAAGAATAACGTATCATATTGGCTAAATGCATTTACACAAATTAAAAATAAATGAAAGGATAATTTTAATATTTAAATTATGAAAAACTCATGCATGAAAAATGATTCACGTATTGTTAAGAAATTAAATTCATATATTCTAAGGTTGAATGCTAAAAATAAATACCGATTTATTTATTTTTCAGCTTTTTTTAAAAATTTTTCTCGTGCATTCCTTTTCTTAATTAAATTTTTTAATAACTATTTTTGAGTAATTATTTGGTAAGATCTTATATACAACTTGGATCATATTTTTAAGTATAAATAAAACTGTCATGAGTCCAGGGATCTGTTTAGAAAAAAATTGGGTTCTTTAATGGACCCTTCACAATTTTTTTATTATTTTAAAACAGGATGCTTCACAAAATTTTTCAACTTAACAATTAGCTTTATTCAAAACTTTTGCATTTCAAAACTGAGCTTTTCACAAATTTAATTACTTAAAAGTAAAATCTAATGGGTCACAAAATAACTGAAGTCGTCAAAGAACCTAATATCAAGATATAGATATGCAAATCACTTTGTTGAAAATGTATACACAAGAACCTGAATATAATGATAATTTCACATTCCCAAAATTAAAAGTAGATTTTTCATAAATGAAAAAAAAAAAAACTATTCACAATTTCAAAAGTAGGACCCAGAAAGAAAAATCTTATCAGACCCCTGTAAGGACAATATTTACATAAATGATCATTTATGTAATTCACTACATTTTTAACCTAAAGTTAACTAATTTTTAATAACAAATTCAGCAAAAATTCATATGAAAAATCACCATTACTAAAATTTATACGGTAATTACAACAGTGATGTTTTAACAAGTTAATAAAGCAGCATAACCTGCAATGAAAAGTAGGATTGGCACAATGTTTTCATCAACTGGGTTTAATATATCATTTAAAGGTCTTTAAATGCGTCTAAATTTATTGATAAATTGCATTTCTTATCTAAATATTTAAATGAATATTTTTGTTTATTATGAAAGAGCTTTTGACTTATTCTTCTTTTCTCATTTTCAGTCAACTGCTCTAGTGAGATTTATAATAATTACTGACAGCATCATCATACATTTTAACAATCATGTCAACCTGATATTATATTCTAAATTGCTAAAATTCAAACCAAGCGTCTGTGTATAATTTTTTTTATTGAGACAATAAATTTGAAAAGTTAAATCAGAACTTACTTCAATAGGTATGTTAATCCTTGAGGATATCCACTGAATATCATTTTAGAAGATTTAATGCATATTCTAGCTTTTTAGATGAAATTAAAATTATCGTTTCGAATCCTTGAGAGATATATCTTTTCAGAAAGAGAAATCGCATGAGATCATATATATCATCCTCTACCCTAGTAGGAAGGCACATGAAACGCAAGAGAAATACGTGAAACACTTTCTCGAAAGAAAACTTAAGTATCTTAACAAAATGGATAGTATCCAGATGAAAATCCTGAACCATGTACAACTTTATTCGAAAACTGCGACTTGAATTCATCAACGATGGAATTTTCTATAACAGAATAAATGGCGCCCGTCACTTTGTTTCGCTTCAATCTAACCGCCTTCGACTGATCACGTGATCCACCGGAGTTATGTTAGCGATTTGGCCTGTGTTGAGATGGCTGTGGCATATCCATGATGGTTAAGTATTACGATAGCCTGCGAACGACTTGGTTTTATTTAATTTTAAGTTTAATTTAAATACTATTCAGGGGAACACTATGTGCATTATGGCATATATTTATCACACAAGGAAGTAAAAAAAAAATTGGAGAAAAAAAAGGAATTTTCTGAATATTTTAAATGTTACGAAGAATTTTTCAAAATGTTCCAAGTGCATTTCATATCAACTAAAATCACCAGTAATTTTTATGAAAGTTAGGTTTATAAATACAAGTAAAACTGTGCATCGAATTTAATATATTTGAATATAAAGGTAAGAAAAAAATATGTTTCCAAGATTTTATAAAATTTTCAGCTTTTTCGTATCATATTGCTGAAATCAGCTACCTTTAACTTTTCAATTATATTTAGTTTTAAAACACCATAAACAATTTTATGACATATATAATAGCTATAGAAAATTTCAGAAAATGCATTCAGAGGAAAAATTATGAAGAAATTCAGTTACAAATATTTATAAATAAAGATCAGTTAATCACGAAGTCCCTTTAATTTATTTTTTAAATGTAAATAAAATGCTAAAAAATCACCTGATTGCAAGAATTTGACTTGGATATAAAATCTTACACGGAGCTTGATTTTTGGGGGGATAAATTTATTTTCGAGTTTATTGATTATGAAGGTTCCTTGCCCCCTTAAAACAATCAATATTATATATATTTCCGTTCTATTTTTAAAGTGGTGTGGAATACCATTGTAGAGGGATACCTTGATAAATCACTCTTTATAAAATTTTCGTTTTAAGTAATGACATTGCAAAAGTACGTAACGCCTAAAAGATAATGTAAACTTATTTTTACTTACATAATTTTGTGAAATTTATAGAAAACTTCGCACGTCTATTTGTAGTCATTTGAAATTTGAGTTGCTGAATTTTTATTCAGTTTGTCTAAGAGGGATAGAACTTTCAGAGTGAAAAAGGGTCCACTCTTGGATTCGAATCAGCTGCACGGCAATTACGCGTTAATGCTCTACCACTGGGCTACCTGTACGATATCATCTTAGCACTTCTTACTCTAAGCCGGATATCGTTTTAGTAGTTCAATGGTAGAGTATTGTCGTGTAATGTTAATGACTCTAGTTCGAATCCATGCTTGGACACTTTTCATTTTGTTGGTTTCACGCCACTTTGCCAAGTTGAAAAAAAAAATCAGCAATAAATTTGAAACTTTTTCCAAAGACTTACAAAATATTAAAATAACACCAACAAATATATTTGCAGCATATTGCTTAAAATAAGATATGCAGACTTTAGCACTATACAAAATTGCTGTCTTTCAGAAAAATAAAGTCTATTATAGCTGGATTTTTTTTCTTATAAATAAATAAACCATAATTTGATTCTTCAATTTATCTTAAAATATCGTTTAAAAGGATTAAAAGTTTCAGCTTTGATTCTTCCCAGTAAACTATTTAAAAACCGAAGACAAGAGTTTAGGAACATTTCAGGAATTCGTGCATATGTTTGTCGTCTGTAATTTTGCGCTTGAAGTGTTATAAATTACTTAATACGAGACTTTTTTTATGTAGGCATTTTTCTCTTAGTTAAAACTACTTTCGGAATAAGTCATTAGCACGTTTTACTTAGCTGTATTTTTACGCATATAAAATCTTTTAATTAAGCAGTTTTGGAAAGTATGAATTTGTTGAGACTGATCCTAAATCATAATAAGGGGTGTAAAACTTTTACAACTGAGTATTTCAGAAAATCTGTTTAAAATTCGATGGTAAGAGTTTAGGATCATTTTATGATTTCGTGGCCTACGTACGTCAGTTGTATTTTAAAATTTCTAATTTGTGCTTGAAATTCTGTAAATTACTTAGTGTAAGACAATTTATGAACGTGATTTAGTTAAAGCTATTTTTAGACTTTGGAATAAGCTTATTTTAAATAGCTGAATTTTTACTGTTATAAAATATTTTAATTAAGTAGTTTTTGGAAGTATGAGTTTTTTGAGATTTATCAAAAACCTAATAACGCGTTTAACGCTTTTACCATTGAATATTTTAACAAATATGTTTAAAATTTGATGATATGAGTTTAGGAAAATTTTATGGCTTCGTGGCTGTGCACGCCAGGTGCATTCCAATATTTTTTAATTTTGTGCTTGATATGTTTCAAATTACTTAATATAAGACAATCTTTCGGAGTAAGTCAATGACATGTTTTAATTAGCTGTATTTTTACGGAAATAAAATATTTTAATTTTTAGTTTTTAAAAGTATGAATTTGGTGATATGGTTCATAAGGCTCATAAACCACAATAAGACATTTAAAACTTTTGCTATTCATTATTTCAGCTAAAACTCCATAGCAAGTGTTTAGTAACATTTTATGGCTTCATCGCTATGTACAGTCGTGGAAAAAAAAAAAAAAAAGTAAACACCCCTTACTAACTCCTCAACAAATTATCGTAGACGAAAGTTAGCGGTACCGAACGACTGGAAATAAAGTACACTTTTAAATGACGCATACAAAATTTGCTTAGGGGGCCATCTACATATTAAAAGAATCCAAACTTAATTTTTTTCAATGGCAATACCCAATTTTAACGAGATATTTCAAATCTCTGGTTCAAACTATGCCTAGACACCAAATAAGTCATTTGAATGATAAGTTTTTGAATTATAAACATCCAAAATTTAGTGCTTCTAATGTTAAATTAAATTTTCATATTTTTATTTTTAACTCCTGAAATTATGCTCCTAATGTGCTAATTTTTTGTGTAGCAATAATACTAATATACCCAAACATAAATACGTCGAATTTGCAATTTTTATAATTTTACGATATGAATTATGAAATTAATATTCGAAAAAATTATGAATCGCAACCTACAATTTTTTTGATGGATTCAGATTTATTAAGTCTTGCTTTATGGAAATCCAAAATTTCACATTTTTTCTTCCAAGTAGTTTTTTTCAAATTATGCTTAAAAAATGGTAAAATGATGGTTTAAGATGTCTATGATAGAAGTGACTAGATATTTTGAAATTTCTTATGCTATCCTGTAATCTTGCAGGCTTCATTGACTGCTTGAGTTGTGTTTAAGGAGCCTTGATCAAGAAGGGCTCTCTCGGCTAACAGTCGAGTACCGAACTTCAATTTGGATACAGTCCTTAAAATACGCTCGTTTTAAAATAATTAATTTCTTGGAAATTTATGGTACGAATTGCATAAAAATTTGTTTTTAGACTAATTGAAGGGTGTAGAGTACATTTATGCTGCCAGAATTGTATACTGCTCTGGAAAGAAAAAAAAACAAAGTTATGGTTCGTTTTAATATGTAGATTTTCTCCTAAGCAAATTTTATAGACACCATTTAAAAGTAGACTTTATTTCCAATCGTTCGGTATCAGTAACTTTCTTCTATGATAATTTGTTGAGGAGTTAGTAGGGGGTGATTACTTTTTTTTCCGCGACTGTACGTCGGCTCTTCTACAAAATTTCTAAATTTGTGCTTGAAGTGTTATAAATGAATTAATATAGTACTATTTATGAACGTGATTTATTCAGATTAAATTTGGAATAAGTCATTGACATGTTTTAATTAGCCGAAATTTTACAGTTATGAAATATTTTAATTAAGTATTTTGGAAAGTATGAACATGCTCATATAGTCTATAAATCTTTTAGAGTATTAGTTAAAAGAAAAAACACATGAATTTGTAAAATATAATATTTATTCACTAATAAAACTTTATGTTATTAATTTTTTAATTAATTGTACAAAATATACCTTAATTCAAAAATATAAAATGAATTTGAAAGCACAATGTTACAGATGTATAATGTTTACAGCAATGTATTTTCAAAATGTCGAAACATACTTTAATTTTTTACCTCTTGTTATCTGAAATTTTTTACCTGTAGACAATATAAAATGCAGAAATGTTCAAATTAAGGTATGAAAAAAGTTTAAAAATATAAATAAACCGTAATTTTATTCGTGAACTTATCTCGAAATATCATTTAAAACAATTACAAATTTCAGCATTGATTCTTTCAAGTAAAATATTTAAAAATCAGTGGCAAGAGTTTAGGAAAATTTTAGGAATTCATGCCTATGTTTGTCGTCTTTAATTTCGCGCTTGGAGTGCTGTAAATTACATAGTATGAGACCTTTTTTATGCAGGCATTTTTCTCTTAGTTAAAATAACTTTCGGAATAAGTCATTAGCACATTTTACTTAACTGTATTTTTACGAATATAAAATATTTTAATTAAGCAGTTTTGGAAAGTATGAATTTGTTGAGACTGATCATAAATCATAATAAGGTGTGTAAAACTTTTACCGCTGAATATTTCAGAAAATCTGTTTAAAATTCGATGGTAAGGGTTTAGAGACATTTTATGATTTCGTGGCTTATGTAGGGGAGACCGGGGGAATCGCGACACCTTAAGGGAATTTAATTTTTTTCACCTCGAAAAAATGTTTATTTTTTAATAGTAAAAATTCTAAAGCTGAATCATGATCTTTAGTATCTGTATAAATTTAACAGTGATCATAACTGTAAAGTAAGCATACATAAAATAATATTTTTTAAACCTCTGCACAGTGGCGGGATTACCCAGGACACTGGGGTAATTCCGCCACTGTACCGGGGTAATGCCGCCACTCTTTAATGACCTAGTACACGCATAAAATGGATACTAGGAAACACACAACCTACTGAAAATAGTTAGAAAGCAATGTAATTGAGCAGAATAATGGTTAAGCTTACAATTTACTTCATATTGGAAAAGTCACTCTGCTGAATCGGCTCCACTACATTAAAATGAGGCCATTTATCACCCGATTTGCATGGCGGCGGCATTACCCCGAGAGGACAATATGGCGGAAATCCCCAAGCAAAGCCGAAAGAAGATCCGAACTTGTTCAACACATTGCATCAAAATGTCGGCGAATGCATGTAGATTACGGGTCATATTATCTTAAATACCTAATGTTACAGTAAAAGGCGCTTATCTCTACTCATTTGAAGCTCCAAAATAATAAGCAACTAGATGAAAACTACATTTTTTACTAGAACAAACGAATGACGTACAGCAAAGTCACTCTCACTTTAGGCACAGTTTATATTGTTGGCCGCTATAGTGCAGGCACATTCACTATCTTAAACTGCCCTTAGTTTTTAAACTAGGTGGGGTGGCGGCATAACCCGAGTTGGCGGCATTTCCCCGGTCTCCCCTACGTTGGCTGATCTTCAAAATTTCTAATTCTGTGCTTGAAATTCTGTAACTTACTTAATGTGAGACAATTTATGAACGTGATTTAGTTGGAATTACTTTTAGGCTTTGGAGTAAGCTTATTTTAAATAGCTGAATTTTTACGGTTATAAAATATTTTAATTAAAGAGGTTCGTTGCTCAAAATTCTATATTTTTTTATTTATAGAAATTTTGTTGTGAAATTTTTTCTGAAATATGTTTTAATATAATAAGAATATTTCATGCAAAAAAAATTTGAAAAATTTTAAATATTTTTTTTAATTTAAATTTTAAAATTTTAAACATATTTAATTTTTGATATAACTGGAAGTACTCTGGAATAACTGTCCAAGTACTTACTCGATTTACAAAATTTTTACACTTTTGTGTACTGAAAATGTGTCATTTTATTTTATCTTCATGATTTTTTAAATTATTGATTATGAATTAAAAAAAATGGAAAAAAATTTAATTTGTTTAAGAGTGAGATTTGCATTAATTAGCGTGTTTCACAATTGTCACTCAAAATTAAATATCCTGAAGACAATTTGTTGGAAATATAGCCTAAAATCTCTGTTGAAAATTTCATACATATATCTTGCAAGGAATTTTAGATATATTCTTTTAAAGTAGACAAATCGCGAAAAAATTCATTCTGAGATAAATGAAGTTAAAGTTCTCGTCAGAGGACAGCTGATGTATCGCTTCTCAAGGCAAAAGGTGTTATATCTCTGGATCTAATGAAGATAACAGCATGCGGTTTGGGGTATTTAACGCTAAAAACTCAGTATTTTTTTAAGTCAATAAAAAAAGTGCATTTTTTAAAAAGAGTTTTTAGCCCCGGGTCCCCTTAAGTAATTTTTGAAAGTATGAATTTTTTTGAGATGCTTCAAAAATCATAACAAAGCGTTTAACAATGAACACGTTAAGCGTCACGTCAGTAACCGATGACCGACATTGAACTTTCCGTTTAAAATGCGTCATTCACCGATGACTGACATCTAAAATATAATATAAAACTTTAAAAAATATTGTTTTAAGTAATTACTGAAAATTTATTTAAAATTTATGTACCTTTTATTTATAGGATTATACTTTCTGAAAAATTACTTGAAACATTGTAAATATTTCAGCGCTTCAGTGTTAGTCACCGTGGCACTGAACGTGCTAATATTTTAACAAATATGTTTAAAATTTTATGGAATGAGTTTAGGAAAATTTTATGGCTTCGTGGGTGTGCACGTCACTTGTATTCCATTATTTTTAATTTTGGCTTGAAATGTTACAAATTACTTAATATAAGACAATCTATGAATGTGATTTAAAGTTACTTTCGGAATAAGTCAAAAACATGTTTCAATTAGCTGCATTTTTACGGAAATACAATATTTTAATTTGGTAGTTTTTGAAAGTATGAATGTTGGTATGGCTCATAAGGTTCATAAATAATAAGACATTTAAAACTTTTACTATTGAATATTTCAGATAAAACTCCATGGCAAGAGTTTAGTAACATTTTATGGCTTCATGGCTATGTAGGGATGACCGGGGGAATGGCAACACTTTAAGGGAATTTAAATTTTTTCACCTCCAAATTTTTTTTTTTTCATAGTAAAAATTCTAAAGCTGAATCATCATCTTTAGTATCTGTATAAATTTAACCATAATCAAAACTTTAAAGTAGGCACACATAAGGAAAATTCTTTCAACCTCTGTACAGTGGCGGGATTATCCAGGATACTTTGGTAATTCCACCACTATTTAATGATCTAGTAAATAGATAAAATGGATACTAGGAAACACATAATCTACTGAAAATATTTAGAAAGTAATGCAATTTAGTAGAATAATGAATAATTACAATGTTCCTTAAGCTAGATTTATTAATGTGCTAAGTTTACAATTTAACTCAAATTGCAAAAGTCACCCTTTGCCATGGTGGCAGCATTACCCCGAGAGGACAATAAAGCGGAAATTCCTCAGCAAGCAGAAAGAAAAACTGAACTTGTTTAAAAAATTGCATCAAAATGTCGGCGAATGCAAGTAGATTAAGGGTAATATTATCTTAAGTACCTAATGTTATAATAAAAGGTGTTTACCACTACTCATTTGAAACTCCAAAATAAGAAGCAACTAGATGAAAACTAAATTTTTCACTAGAACAAACGAACGACGTTCAACAAAATCACTCTCACTCTAGGCACTGTTTCTATTGTTCGCCGCTATAGTGCAGGCGCATTCAGTATCTCAAACTGCCGTTAGTTTTTAAAATAGGCGGATTGGCATTATAAGAAAGAAAATAGTAGACTTTTATAAACTTTTTCGTACCGTTTAAATTACTGTCATCAATCATAAGAAAGAAAATTCATGCGGCAAGCATAGATTATGAAACACATTCCAACGTATTCTTATTCAAACGTTATTCAAAGTATTTTTAATAGAATACTGCAATGAAACATCTGCGTTTAATAAACATGTTTTCTTAGCAGTATAGAAAATAACATTCTATGTCCGTTTACATGGACGCACGAAAAGTCCATTCTATTATGATCTATAGGGAAAACTTTCGTGGTTTATTTTTATGATGGTATGAAACTTGAAACATAATAAAATTAAAAAGGATCACAGATGTTTATCTTCAACAACGGATTATATTTAATCTAATTTTTCAATATAATAAAATTATCTATTTTTTTTGTGTGTGTATTAAGTGGTGTGTTTAAATTGTGTAAATCATTTAGACGACTAAACGAATGAATTCATGCGTATTACCTGATATGGACAGCAGATGATCTAAATGGATTTTTACTGATTTATGTATTTTTTAATTTGCTTCTTTATAGATATTTCATTTCATTAAACAAAGTAAATAAATAAAAAAATTTTTCAATAAGATTCTGTTAAGGTTGGAAAATGTTTCGTAATTTATGCTTGATGAATAAGTTTCCGTTTTTGTTTAGTTTTGTAACACAAAACTTTCGCTCGCACACTATACGACAATAATTGCTGTTATTTTTATATGTCTTTAATAAGTTTTTAAAAAGGATTTCGGGTGAAAATGTCGAGTAAAATAAGTTCAGAAAATAAAAAATAATAATTAAAAAAAGGAAAAAGAACATTTATTGAAGCTTCCTGTAACACGTAAATATGTTTAAAATTACTAGTACTGATTCTGTCCACTGCAGTTTAAAAAAATATCGATCTTAATATTTTAAGAGCATTTTATGACTGCATGGCTAAGTTCGTTAGCTCGAATTTAAATTTCTAATTTTGCGCTCGAAATAGTATCAATTAGTAAACACGAAACCTTTATACATGGATGTGTAACACTTTGCTTTTAGTTATGATTATTTTTCGTTTAAGTTATTGGTTTATTTTATTTAACTAAATTTTTATGAACATAAAATATTTTATTAAAAAATATGAATGAATGTAAAAGGTTCATTAATCTTTCAAAATATTGATTTAAAAAAAATAAGTGAGTGTATTAGCTGACGCATGTGTAGATGAACCTGATTATCTCAGGGAAAACTTAAATATAATTAAAATATGTATTGTTTTCTTTACTGTGAATTAATTCACTTTTTGTATTTTTTCAAGAAAAATGTAAATGTTTATGTTTATTCTCCAGTATGGATTGAATATACGAATATACGTTGACTTTTTTTAAATTTATTACATGTTATCCGGGCGGTTTAGGTAAATAATAAATACCAACTTTAGGGTTGATTACTGTAATACCTTCTCAGTCCCCTTTCCCTTTTAACACTTTCCAACGTAGTTGAAAATTGATTTTGCATTCAGCTTGTGTGGGCGTCTGCCTGCCCGTGATCTAACTGGTATTACTATGTAATTGATAGATGTTATTGAAGTTTACCATGGTATGTTCGGTATTGAAAATTAAGTGAGCATTTATTGTTCATTTGCAGGGGCATTCAGAAGAATGTCGTTGAACGATGGTGTATTGGGTAAAATCCTTTGAGGAGAACATTACTCTACAATAAGTACTCTTAGTTTTTACTCTACAGTAAACTCTCTGTAGGGCAGACTCTGTGTAAGACGGAAATCTGTCTAACTCGGAAAGCTTTTCAATTCCCTGCGAATCCCTAGACATAGAGTAAAATTTGTCTAAGGCGGAATATTGTCTATTACGGAAAATTTTCTCGGTCCCGATCGATTCCACCTTAGACAGAGTTTACTGTATGTCAATCATATTGGAATTGATATACGAGGGTAGTTCAATAATTATTGTCCCGAGTGTTTATAAAATATTTGTACTGCGATGGTTGATGTGGAATATTGAAGCCTAATGTCTTAGATGCCTATATTCCCAATTTCAGAACCATAGCTGCTATATAATTTTTTTTCGTTTTATGTGTGAGATCTACAAATATTTTATACACACTCGGGACAATAATTATTGAACCACCCTAGTACACCATTTAAGTGCATTACAAACTAAAAAAAGTGGTATGTGTAGTCTACTGATAGAAACTGTTTACGCATGACCTGTCTTGAAAGGGGGGGGGGGGGAATGGTTTGGAGCTTATGGGACCAGACCTGTGGTAGATTTGTGATAGTGGATGAAACGTGGCTACATCACTATGATCCAGAGTCCAAACGACAGTAGCCACGTCTTATCCACTGAGACAAGTCTATTTCTAGTGGAACAACTTCTGAAACACAAAGTTATGTTTAATACTATATATCAGGTGCGTTTTATAAAAATTCCCTACTGTTCTACTAGATGCAGACACAGTTTTTCATAACAGTAAGACAGACATCTCATTTTACATTATTACTAGATGCCCCACTGTTGCTCTGACGCGACGATATATATATGTTACATTACTAGATCTAATTCCGCGATTTCCTTATCTTATTCTAAATTACTACTTTATTTTCACTAAATCCTTATCCTCAAATAATCTCTATCGTTAACTCTGTTAAATTCCCTTTAATTTAATATCTCACTTGTCTTAATCGCTTAAATATTACGCTTTTAGTATTCTTAAATTAAATGTTCCATTTCTGCGCTTTTTCTTTCGAGAATATTCTTTTAGCTTCCACTTTTACTTTCCCGCGCATTTCTGATGTTATCCTTTTTTCCTTCAAATTCATCCGCTAGCTCTGTTCGCACTCTTTATATGACGTGACATTCTTAATTATTCATTGGTTGAGAGCGCGACCTACGTCATATTTGTATCCTTACACGTGAGGAACAAAAAGTTGATACTCGCTGTGTTTCAGCAGATTTTAGCAGATTTGAGTTGTTTTTCCAGTTTTCATCCATCCCCTGGTCACCGTCCTGGAACTTTGTTAAAACCTAATTACTACTACGGAGCGATGGCTAATTATCTTGGTGGAAACTGCACTTTTTGAAAGATGTTCTAATAAAGTGCTTAGCTGATATTATGAGTTGTTTCAATTTCTTCTGGGGAAACTTCACGGAACGATATAGTCCATTGTTTTCACTCGACAACTGCATTTCAACAATTTGTTCTACTAATATAACAAATTCGAATTATCTGTTCTGACCACTTCTTTTACGTCATTATCGCTGAATGTGATCCACAGCTACTATCGTGGCAGCCAGGACGGCATTTTCAACGATAAAGCCAATCCAATGTTGCTAGAATGCAACATATATATATATATATATATATCATATGCAGGGTTGCACAAACCAATTAGAGTATTTTGCCGGCTAATGACGGTAATTGCTGAAATCTGTTTTTTCATTTTTCAATTCCTAATATTAGTTCACACTCTCTCTATATTATCTTGTTCAAATTTTCAATCATTAATAAAATAATTATTATTCATCCAATCAAGTTCAAATAAATTTTTTAAAACTTGTAGTGGATGATACTTGATGTTCATACAGTTTTTTCAAATATTAATTAACTAATTAAATTTTAATTAATTAATCTTAGTTTTATATGGGAGACAAAATGGCGGCCATTGGTTATTGAGCAGCATTTAATGCATCTGCATATCTATAAGGGCGGTTACAATAGGGGGAACCCTGTTCTGTCGCCAAATACCGCCAAGTTTATCGCCAGATTGGCGATATATCACCAAATTTGGCGACCAAAATGAGTCGCCAAAAGTGACGCCATCTTGTTGTTTTCTAAAACGTTTACTTAAGTATATCTTCTTATTAAACAGCAAACTTTTGCTAAAGTATTCTGTGTTTTATAATCTATGCTTGACGCATGATTTTTCTTTCTTGTTTCTATATTCCTTTTCATCTCGATGAACAATTAATCTTTACAACTTGTTTTGTTATTATATGTGAATCAACTTAGCTAATTCATACCTGAATGATTTACTATATCTCCAGTTTCACAATAATCTACAAAATTATGAACAGTTACTACGTAATACTAGCTTTCTATTCATAATCCTAAGTACTGCTTATTAACTCAAATTATCTAACAGGTGAATTAATTAACTGAAACTAATTTCGAAATCTTGTAGTATCACGAATAATTTATGCTCAATATTATGAATAGCTCATATAAACTCATATAAACTATAGATTTACCTTCATGCACACATTTATATATAAAAATTAGTGTTCAAATAAAAACAATTATAGGCTCAAAAGGAAATAACACTGGTCAACAAATTTGAACTTTTGCTCTGTCCTAAAACAGAAATTAGTTGTTTTTTATGCGGTTTTTTGTGCTGATTCCGAATCTAGTTTTAGATTTACTCCAGCACGTCAACTTAGAGAGATATTTGCATATTTCAATTTATGCAAATTTAGTAAATTTTATACAATTATTTGCAAATTTAAGGTATAAAGCAATATCAGACAGGGTTTTTTGTTTTATGTTATGATTACTATCTAATTTACTTCACGAAAATGTTGTTTCTGAGATTATACTGACATGTGACTGTGAAATATTGTACCTAATTTGCATATTTTTCATGTTTTTCTAATAATGTTTCTTGATGTTCAAATATTTCTGCCGCACGAGTACGCTAATGTGTTTCTAAACCAGTTTTTTGAGCTGATTTAAAATCTTGTATCTGTTTTTTTCTATTACGTCTAGTTTTTGAAAAAAGTGAAATTTTAGTTTTTGGTCAAAAAAGCCAGAAATAGCTTTTATGATACTTTGTATGATAAACTTCAACTAGTTAGGATAGATTCTACTACTTATTTTTTTTTTTCGATTATATAAATTTTTGTTTATGTCTCTGATATGAATCTGATCCTGTTCACCTTCTTATCAATGAATTACACACCCCTAAAAAGCATCTTATATCAAACCTGTGTTAATGCCGTGCAAAAGTAGCAATCCATCTTACTCAAAAACTAGACATGACATAAGAAAACAGACTGCAGATTTGAAATCAGCATAAAAATCTAGTCTAAAAAAACATTACGTCAATTCTGTGGCAACTACTTTAAGGTTGATAGTGATGAAAACATTACACCATTGAAAAATATGCAAATTAGGCTTAATAACTGATAAATAAATGTTAAGAATATGCAAATCGGACATTTATCTGAAGCAAATAGTCAAGTAGTCATTATCTAGAAAACGTAATTAGATGTGACATATATTGTATCTAAAATTTGCTTAAAATAGCACAAAAAAGCTATATGCATAAATTTAAATATACAAATTTCTCAAAACCTGGATCACATAGAGATAAAACGAAACATATTTGGAATCAGCGCCAAAAACTGATCTACAATCAACTAATTTTAGTTCTAGGACAAAACCACTGTTGTCCAGTGTAATCGATCAAGTGGGAGTCTTACTCGCGTACAGAGGGTTTGCGGTGTCTGAACGGGGGTTGTGGAGCGTAGCTCGTAGGAGGCAGAGCCAGCTAGTTCTAAAAAATATATTAAATGTAAAAAATGTATTAGAATCAACAATTTAAAAAAAAAAGTACATCCGTGCGAGGCTTTCTTGCCGCAGTCTTTCAGATTATTTGCTGATGTGTTTTTCATTAATTTTTTAACTGCATTTTTTTACTCAAAGTGTTTTAACGATATATAAGTATACTACGCCAAAAGCCGCTTGCAGAATCTTTCGAAAAATATATCATTCATTGATGTGCCGTTAGTATGTGCAGAGAAAAAAGGATGTTAACATCAGAAATAATATATATGATGGTTTTACCTATATTCTGTAACCCGGGAAGCCGTACTTCCTCCGCCCCGTGCTTATCCTCTTGCTTCTATAAAATTGCTAAGTTTTAAAACACAATTGGTAATTTAGCAGGAAATAAATATATAAAACACAGATAAATGTGATCGTCCTGATATAATTTATATCTTCGATCAGATAAGTTTTACTACCAAAAATAACTAAAATATTATTAAAAATGCTTTAGTAAGTACATTTATTTAAAAAAAAAAAATCTTTTTTTTTTTTTTTTTTTTTTTTTTTTTTTTTTTTTTTAAAGGAATGAAAACTACGAGGTTAATAGTAAAGTAATTTTGAAATATATTTTCGTAGTTATAAATATAATTTATTCAATTATATCTAAAATTTAATAATAACATGAAAATCAAGTTATCGCCAGGAAATTAAAAGAAGCTAATTTTGCCGCATGCGATGAGGTTCTTTTTCGAAGATTTTATAGTTTATCTCCAGTCACCCAAAATTCAAATAAGCTAATTTCTATTTGCTTCGTTTTAGGTAGATTTCGTATGAAATTCTACCTTTTGGGATCGTTCCTATGTTGGAATTTCTGAAAAAGTTTTGCAGATCTACACCGATCATGACCCCTAGAACCCAAAACCACCCCCAGTAAAAAACTTTACCTATCTATCTATCTATCTATCTATCTATATATATATATCACTTTCTTCTGGACACGATAACTTCCACAATTCCGCACCAATCTCTTCCAAACTGATACATAAAATCAATGGGCATAAAATCTCGGTCAAGTTCGTTAATGGGCAAAATCGGACCAAGGGGATGGAAATAGGGAGGGGTTTTGTGAAAACCGAAAAAAGCCCATAACTTCTAAATTTTTGTACATATCAAATCAGTTTAAAGTTTTTATTACTTCTAAAATTAGGGCCAAAAATTTATGTATCACAGATTTTTGATCAACTTAAAAATGGGCTCATGGGGCGCAAAAAATAGGGTTTTGGGGAGAAAAAAAACTCCTAACTTTGTCAATTCTCCAGATATCAATTCCAATTAATTTTATTATACATCTTCTTAATATTATCTACAACTTTTATATTCACAAGTTTTTGGTAGGACCGATTCGTACCGAAAAAAAAAAAAAAAATTAAAAACGAAAACAAAAAAGGGGGTTGAAGAAGAAAAATTTCCATAACTCTGTCAATTCACATGATATAAAATCCCCATGAATTTATCATATATCTTCTTAATATTGTCTTCAATATTCATACAGACAAGTTTTTGATAGGACCAATTCTTACAGCAAAAACAAATTAAAAATAGATAGCGGTTGAAGAAAAAAATCATCTTATTAAGGATGTATTCAAATCCAAACTGCTTACTTTCTGGCTCATTTTTAAATTCATTTTTGCTCTCAAACGCATCCAATTGGTAGATTCTCTTATTCATAAACTATATAATGTAGCGTAATGATCAATTTTTTGATAGAGGCAGAATATATTTAAAAAGAATTATGTGAAAGTGGGCATTTTGAACAGAATTTCCCGAAGCGATTGTGTTAGAAACGAAAAATATTACCCTACTGAGAAAATAATTGTTTATTAATCAAGTTTTAATTAATTGCAAGAAAAATAAAAACACATGTAGCTTATAAATCTCTTCAAAAATCACGTCAGCAAGTTTCATATTTTTCTATTAAAAATGAATCTGAAAATGTGCCAGAAAATTTCGAGTTTTTGAGCATGCAAAAGTGTTTTTTTTAATACCGCCTTAACGTGATTCTGATAAAACCAGCTAGTATACAAAAATGAAATAAAAACTCGTCAAAAGCGACCAGATAAAACTGTTAAAGTGAATTTATATCTAATCATGATTTAGTTTTTATTGGTGAAATTAGTATACTTAACTTCGAAATCTACATCCGCCTGTAGGCCGGCCGGCAGGGATTTTTTTTTTTTTTTAAATACCTTTTAACCACACTATGTAGTAGTACATGAGGTACTGTAAGGTCTCCGGGCATCTGACAAAGAAGGTCTCGATACGTGCATACCAAGAAAAAACAGAAAAAAAAATACAAAATGTTCTTTCATGGGGTTATATACGTTTATAAAACAATTTCCTTCGGAACCTCGGTATAGCGTCCATAAAAAAATATGAAAATTTTGTTTAGTTTGCAATTTATTACCGTTTGGTGACGGAACAACAACAACAACAAAAATACTCTTTTATGTCAAATTCTCTTTAAAGAAGAACGTTTTCATGCTGAACTTGTTAAAGTAAGCTTAACTTAAATAAATACACTTTTATAACTAAAGATTTGTCATATACGTTTATATGTATCTATGATGAAATTTAACGATCGTTTTATACAGTTTAGAACAAAATTTATTGACTAAAATTGCTTCACACACAAAGTTAAGTTCGATTCTGAGCACTGTCCCTTTGACTTGGATATTGTTTGTGTCGGAGACAACAAGTAGGGTAAAGTGTCCATATTTCGTCCCCCTTAACTTCTCCGCTTCTGCTAAAGTGGTGCAACTTATGACGCAAGGCACAGGGGACGGGAGGTAAAAGGGGTCAGTATTAAAAGTTTCGTTCGCCAAGACGCATACATAAATTAAAGACGTCAAATTTCGTATTTTTAGAAAACGTGAATTCTTATTACGTCGTTTGTAGAACATTATTTACTGTACTGTAAGTATTTATTTCTTAATCATTGTATGTATTTTACGTTGGTAAGATGCTGACAGTAGCATACAGTGAGTTTTAGGACGCTCAGTTCATCTTACGAAAACTGAAGATCCGTAATATTGGGAAGTAGCGTGGTCCCAATTTCATCTTCCTTGCATTTCTTATTTTCGCCCCGGGGACGAAATTAGGAATGCTTTTTCATGACAATTTTTTCAATTTTTTCCTCATGTTTGGATGGCTAATGTTTCGTTATGTTATTCTTCCACTGACAATTAGTACATTTCTTTGTGCCTTACTTTAATGTAAATTAAATTACTTACTCATTTAGAAATAAATTTGATTTAGTTATAAGTTAAGCCTCGGTGTATTGGATCTTTTTGGGGGGACGAAATTGGGACCATTTTTTTTTCTTTTGCATTTTTTAGATACTTTTGAAAAAACATTTTTTCGCACTGTTAAAATTTTTTTGTACGATATTTGCCTATGTTTCTATGTGTGTGGGTAGTTAGTCTATGTAAAATCCAAATTTGGTAGATTTTCACTGAAAATTACATCATTTAGGGCCTAAAAGTGACTGGGGGTCGAAATATGGGCACTTTACCCTATAGTTGCCGTCGAAACAACGACTTATTTAATATCGAAATGTGTAAGATGACCTTTCTTGATCGGACAGTTACTTTTAAAATACACTTAAAATTTATTCAGTCAGTAAAATCGTGTAAACTTAAATAATTTCAGCACTACGCAAATAGTATACATATAAAATTATGCAAAAAGTATTAAAATCGCTTGCATTTGCCCAGGGAAAATGTCGCCCGCCAAGTGGCGTGGCGCATTTGTTTTTTCGCGCGAAGTATTCAAAATAATTTTTTTTTACAAACTTTTTACTGGAATTACTCCGCTAAATTTGATTGATCCCTTATTACATACATAAGTAGTTTCGTTGGAATTTTATTTTCAAAATATTCTGAGTATGCTCCTTAAGGAGACCTTCCTTGTTAGATTTTAGATGTTTTGTGGATTATCTCGAAAATATTTGACGCATTTTTCTGGATCTTAAAAAACATGTTCTGCAGAGTATCTATTCAGTGATGGTTTGATCACTAAAACAATTAGGGTGCAAATAACAAATTCAATAAAAAATTTATATTTGCATCATCCTGTAACATAAAAAACTTTAAATGGTCTGTGGATGTAACAAATTATTTCATAGACTCTGCAGAACGTTTGTATGCACTTATGTAAGAATAGCACGAATATTCATGAAGATGTAGATTTCTCTTTCAACAGTTCAAAAAATTGCCAAATTTTAAAATAATTATTAGGATCCTCTACTAGGCTACACAAATTACATTTTGTCGTACACTTTACAAAAAAAAAAAAAAAAAAAAAAAAAACTATTCAGTATTTTGACTTGAAATTAAACATAAAAATAAATTATGATCTGTAGATTTGCACAATATTATTTTTTTTTTACAGAATAACCTTAAAAAATTATTATTTTAATTCATTTATTTTACATGTTTTTCCATTACGACACATTTTTGCAAATAAAAAAGGAAACACGTATTTTTAAAGAAGAAAAAATAAATCATGGAGTTAGTCATTATAGATAGAATCATGCTTAATTAAATAGCTTCACGATTTCTTTTATGAAATTTTAAAAATAAACTTTTTTTTATGAAATTTAAAGCATATTTTTAATGAATTAAAATTTGTGAAAATTCAATTATTTACATTCAATTATAAAAGTATTTTTTAGTGTTAAGAATTCCAATAAACAATTTATTCTTATTATGTGAAATCATTTACGCAGACGATACTTACGCATTTTAAAAGAATTATATTATGATTTTTTTTTTTTTTTTTTTTTTTTTTTGTAAAGTGGCAATGAAAGAATAGTAAACAAACAAAATTAATTGTTAAATTCTTTATATCATAAATAAAAAATTCCGAGGAAATTCTTAGTTATTTGTCTGAATTTACATTTCTAAAATTAAAATTCGCCAAAACATAAAATAACGTTTTTGCTTAATAACGATGCAAAAATAATATACACAAATATTGTTACTTCCAAATATTTATCTTATTAAATAATGCTTCACGAATCCAAACAAAGCATGGCTTTTGCTAGCAACATAATAACTAGTAAATCTGCAGATCAGGAGCCTCAACGTCATATTTGCAAGTCATTGTGTTTTAACACTCATTGCGTAATATTCAACTTCCTACAAATCGCTTTTTAAAGATTTCAAATTACATAAATATTTATAAGAATACAAAATACGTCGCAAAGTTTCAGAAATCAAAAGTGTTAAACAAGTGGTTATACATTGATGTTCTGAAATTCTGATGAGCTACTTATTCTGGTTACTTTTTAAATAAAAAATTGCATTTCTTCAAGGGGGCTCTGCCCCTGAATCCCCCATAGTCTATTTAAATTTACATTCATAATTTTTTATTAATTGTGCGATACTATATCTTAGAATTTTTTTTCTTTTTTTTACGCTGTGATTTATAAGGACAAGTATAAGTTTTTTTTTTTTTTTTTTATAAATTAATAAATTTAAAATTTAAAATAAAATCCTCACGTTAACCGTACGCAGACAATAAATCTTGAAGTGACGCCAAAAATGTAACCCTAAAATACGCTACATTCGACCTAAACACAACGACGTGCTTTAATAATAATAATAATAATTAAAAAAAAAAAAAAAAAAAAAAAAAAAAAGATTAATATTTTTAGTATTACAGTTTTTAATTCATAATACGATGAAATGCTACTTTAGAATGGTTAAATATAAGCAGATCATTTTCATTTTACAGAAAAAATGCACGGATGAAGTCAAAGAATTCGGTCCCTGTTCCACGTGCTTGTTTGTTTGGGCCGAATGAGGGCATTTAAATCTGAGAGATAACGTTCATCATATTGCAAACTTTTTTTACGGCATACTGCATCTCCATCTATCTCTTTCCTCCGTGAATAATATTTAATTTTATTTTAGCCAAGATCTTTTTATTCCAACATCTTTGTGTTTGATAAATGACGTCTAATTCACCTGCTATTCGTACTTACTCAAACCCTTTCATCTTGTTATATTAAGAAATACTTGAGAGTTTTCTTTTTATTTCCAATATGTCGCCATATTAAATTTTTTATTCTTAATTTTTTTTCATTTACCTGTTTCACGTCAAAATATTTCAATTGAAAATTGTTTAAGAGAAAATATTATTCCGGGATTTGATTTTCTTGGCAACGATAAAAGAAATATTGGTAAGTTTTATGAAAAAATGTCGCATTATTCTCTATGAAAATAATGAACTTTTGTATTTTTAAGCAAAATATTTGAATAAAATAAATAAAATATTGCCTATTTTTATTTCTGGGCTAAAATTCATCTATATGCAAAGATACAAATGCATTAATCCATCCGTTTTGACGTTGGCTTTACTCATACATTATAGACGCATTTATACTAATATTATTAGGACCAAATACGTTGCTAGGCAACTGATGAAAGAAAAGGTAAAAAATGAAATATGTATTATGTCAAATTGATAAAACAAAATACTTTATATTATTGGAAAACATGCATAAAGTTCCCCCAAAAATTATAAACCTAATTAAAAAAATCTCGCAAATATATTGACAAAATTTCAAACTAATTGGAATAATTTAATAATCTTATTTAAAAATTTCAGCATCCAAAATTTGCCATTTAAATCCATTTTTTATATGACCCATTTCTTTCAACAAATGAAAATTTGAAAATCGTCTGATTTGCCATAGAAAATCATTACAGAGCAAAATAAAATGTTCTATATTTCCCAAACGAATGAACCAAATTTAACCAAAAACTATACAGCTAAGTCCGAGTACCTCATCAACATGTCCAATTAATTTGAAGTCGATCGGATGCTTTTTGTAGCAGTTATCGCGGAACAGACAAACAGACAAACAGAAACCAAAACTTTTCGTGTCTCCACAGTAAGCCTTCACTGATGTTTCGGCAATTACAATATGAAGGATCAAATTATGATTCATTACAGGTATAGACGACTTCGAGCTTTTTATGCTACAGAATGATCTCCAATATAATTTTTTTTTAATGCAGTTTATTGAGAAATCTCATTTTACTGAGAACAAGCTGTCTTGAGGAGACAACATACATAAATATTAATTTAGTAATTGGCGTCTGTTTACCCATATGTAGCAATAAATGAACCACTATTTCGATGCTTTCATCACGACAAGGTGTATTCGAAATATTTAATAAACTATAGACCAGGGACGGCGAACCTTTTGACATCTACGTGCCAAATTTTTCCAAAAATATATTTTATGTGATCAAGTCATGCCAACAATAAAACATTTTAATGGATCAAATAATAATGAATGAAAATTACATAAAATTCTGTTTTTAGCATTAAAAAAATATGGGAAATATTTGATATTATACTTTAGAAATTGATTGATTACTTTAGAAAAACATGGGAAATATTTGATATTATACTTTAGAAATTGATTGATTACTTTAGAAAAACATTTTTGTTGTCTCATCTTAGATGCCAAATTATTTATATCAGTTTCGTACTTAGTTATTTTTAAGATAATGCAAGTTGAATTGGGCTCATTTAACAAGATGTTTGTAATTGAATTTTTCGTATTATTCATTTCCGAAAAGAATGTCTCGCAGAAAAACTTGTCAAAATAGCAAGCGCCAGAATCTACAGCTGTTTGTGTCTGGAAATGAATTCAAAATTGTTATAATTTTACCATCGGCATTTTTGTTTATAATACCTTTTAATCTTTCTTTTGCGATAATCTCCTCTCTCTTATTCTTAAAATTTTCTGAGCCAATATTGAGCTAGATTGGGATAAATTAAGCTATATATCAGTTTCTTCAATCTGTATGACAATGACAACCAACGTAACTAATCTAATTCATATGAACAGAGACAACATGAACATCTAGATTGATTAATACATTTTGTGAAATTGTACTATATTTTGATGTAGAACTTGAATATATGCGGTGCCAAAAATAATCTGCAACGTGCCACTTATGGCACGTGTGCCATAGGTTCGCCGTCCCTACCATAGACCAATCTTTGGGTTTTCCTGTATCCAAAGATTTGTGGGCTATATTTCTGTCTTATACAATTTCAATTAAGTATGTCCTTCAAAGTAGCTCTTTCTTTTTTAAACACCCTGTATTATTATTATTATTATTATTATTATTATTATTATTATTATTGTTATTATTATCATCATTATCGTTATTATTTTGCATTTTTCATTAATTGCGATGTATTTCCTTTTTTAGGTAAGTGAAACTCAATGCATGACGCTATTATTTCTTTATGTAAGTACAACATTCTTGATTTTAATTTTCGTAAAATATAAATATTAATTTTCATGCAAATAAATTAATTACACAAACATAGAGCTCAGAACAACTACACGAACCACCAACCCGAGGGTTCATTGGAAGATTAAATCCCAATTCCGATTGAGAAATTTATTGATGGAGAAACATATTTTACTCACAAATCCAACTCATTATCTAAGTCATCGTTATTGGAAAACGAATCCCCAAGTCAGAGGAGAGAGATTTATTTACGATAAATATATAAACAATAATAATAAACATATTTTTCACATAAGAAGTACCGTAAATCCACGTTATTGTTACCCTATGGTACTGTTTGAACTGAGAACAAAAAGAGACATTTTAAATCCCTACTGGATGTACTATGTTGAGTGTATTAACGTGATTCCACAATATTCTACACGTAACAACATTGACTTGTAACGGAGATGATTTAAACGTTAATAATATTAACATGCAAAATAAATTATTACGAAAAATAGATTCGATGAAGGTGAAGGTAGGTAGAGGTAGGGCGATTATGTAATAATATGAATAATAGGCGAATGAATGAGCAGCTGTTAGGAGCTAAGAAGTGAAAGTCAGCAGTGATGAAGTAAGCAGCAGATAACGGCAGCATTTCTCATTGCCGCCGGATTAATATATTAAAAGCATTCGTCAGAGGAATTGTAGCATAGTATCATAAAAAGGATTGCTTGTCGTGTGGTAGCTAAGCAAGGCAAATAGTAAATTCAGTGGGTGTTTCTCCGAGAAGCAAAATCAAGGTGATTCACAGTTCCATAATCATAATCAAGCAGTGCACACATCATTGAAAAGAGCAGAAATAACGTAAACATCGAAGAAAGGTAATTCGTCGGAGTAAAGCCTTGGTTATCAAAATCATTGGAGATCAATCCCGAAAATCACGATATTTTCAACAAATTTACATTGCTTTCTATGACATTGGATAACTTTCCGAGAGTTGCTGAAATGTTCCAAACAAAACCCTTCTAGACGTTCCGTAATTCCGAAAATAGTTCGCAGACAGGGCCCCACTTAGACTATCTAGGCTATCCGGCGTAAGCATCATTCTGGGGCCCTTTTCTATCTATCTATTTATAGAAATTGTTCGCAAATAATGTGTAAGTGGCTAATACTAATCTTTATACATATTGTACGTATGCATAAATTTCGTATCAGGTACTATTCCCTCCTGTATAGAGTGTATCACAGAAAAATTATCACAACTTTAAGAAAAAAATACTAGTAGGACAATTGTTGAAATAATGATTGGTTGCTTGACAGGAGTATTTGTTTGAAAACTTTTACTTTGCTTATCTACATATGTTATAAGATATCTAAAAGAAAAGGCTTCCAATGGGTCATAATTAATGTTTTAACTTACCTCGTTACGTGGAAAATATCAATAAAGAATTTATTTTGAAAACAATAAAATACTAAGTTCTTATAATTACATTTTAATCATTAGTTTTCTAATGATATAGTTCTCTTTTTGTGTGTGGGTGCAGGGAGTACGGGAGGCATAGAGAAGAAAGGGAACCACACTTCCTTCCTAAATGTCTGAAAATATAAGAGTTCTGATCACTTTTGGCTAATTTTAATCATTTGGCACCTTTTAGTGAAATTTCTGATTATTTCGATGTGTGTGTGTGTGTGGGTGGGTGGATGGGTGGGGGGGTGGCGGGGTGGGGGGGGGGGTGACAAGCACCTGCATTAGTCAGGCCCTGCTTATAGTGTCACCGTCCAAATTTAAGTGCAAGTCCCGTGATATCACCGAATTTATCAAATGTAAAGTTTTTCTGTTGAATATTTGATAACTTATTCTTATCATTTAAAAATTATGGACAAAAATTAATGCTAGGCTGAGAGTGAGACGCCATGTATTTATGATTGAATAAGTGCATTGCAACACCGATTTACTGTACAAAAAATATTTGTTGCAGTATGCAAAATCATCTCTTCCCTTTTTTTTTGTGCACTACATGATTACTATATTTTAACTTAATCTGATATTAACTGAACAGGGGGTACCGCACATCTTAGCTAATTGAGATACAGTATGTTAAAATATAAATAATTTTAATATAGTCTTATTTGTTTTTTTTATAATAATTATTATTTATATGTGGATAAGAAATGTAACTCAGCAGTCATAGTTAAAATAATGCATATGTTTTGTTCTAGTAATTCAATATTTAATTTGGAATTCATTAGAAAATGTGCATCATCATATTAGTCTAAATAGAATCTTGTCAACTATGTAATGGCCATTTGCGGAGATATATAATATTTAAATATTGTATAATAATATTTAAACTTTTCACTGGATGATTACTATATTTTAACTTAATCTGATATTATCTGAACCGGTGTTACCGCACATCTGAGCTTATTGGAATATAGTATGTTAAAATATGAATAATTTTAGTATATTCCTATTTGTTTTGTTTTAGAATTATTATTATTTATATGTGGATAAGAAATGTAACTCACATTCTGCAGTCATAGTTAAAATAATGCATACATTTTGCTTTAGAAATTAAATGTTTAATTTAGAATTCGTTAGAAAATGTACATCATGATGTTAGTCTAAATAGAATCTTGTCAACGATGTAACGGCCATTTGCGGAGATATATAATATTTAAGACTGAATTAATTCACTGAATAAACTTCATATCAAAATCGGAGAGTCGGAAATTACATTTCGCTGTGTTTGGATTATGTTAATGTTAATTTATTTAACTGGAATCGAATATTTAACAACAATATTTAGACATTTCATTGTTCGATTATTTAGATATTTTCATTTAATATTACTCCTCAGAGTTTAATCCTATTATATAATTTATTGGAGAATTTGACTGGCGATGCCTCTTTATTGTAAATTCATAAAACTTTATAGCTACACTGTGGTAAGATAACATTTTTTTTCGAAAAATATACATAATGTTAGTTATTTATAGAAATAAATACATTTGTGGGTGAAGTGTTTGAATACATTTTGATGGAGGTATAATAGTAAAACGATTAGTATATTATTTTCTTAATAAAAATCTTTTATTTATTTTATACACGGTGGCAGTATATAAGTTATGCAGACATTTTATTGGTGAACGGATATAGCTATAATTGTAAAAGTAGTATCGGTAGATACGGGATCGTTCAAGTATTACGTAAGCAGTAAGGGGGGAGGGGGTCAGTTTCTGCTTATTTTTGCTGACAAGGGAGAGAGGGGGGGGGGTCATGAGAATTCTTACGTAAGTATTAGACAATGAAGCAAATATAGTTTAACAACAAAAAGCAAAAGAGCATGATTTGGATGAGCATCCTGCAGATGTTGAACGACTTGAGAATAAAGATAGGGAGAGCAAGATAAAAAAGTTACGGTAAACACGGACTGGAAACAAAGAACATTCCAGCTCACCACTACATTGAAAAAGTAATAATAGACAATGTAGAAATATGGATTCAAAGATCTTGGACACTAGACTAGAAATGTGAACGCCAAACTCATAATATACCTATGATTATTGATGGAATCTTTAGTTACATGCCTAAATAAGTTAGGGTCTGCTGTATTTCTTAAAGATTTTTTTGGTTCAGTGTGATAAATAATAATACATTAAAAACTATTTTGTATTCTATAAATTGTTTAATGCAATAAGTAACAATGTATTAAATCGATTTTGTTTTCCTTTGATACCGCAACCCCTATATGTCTATTTATGTAAATTTGCTGGATTAATAATGTAATTTATAGTCAACTGTAATTTTTTATGGCAAACAGTGTTGATATTAGAATGTCATAAAATGTTACGTAAGCAAAAGGGGAGGGGGTATACCATTTGCTTATTTTTCCTTACAAAGGGGGGGAGGGGTACAAAATTACTAAAAATATACTTACGTAATACTTGAACGACACCTAGGTAAGTGAACAAACTAATTTAAAATAGGATAACATTAAGTTAAAATGATATCTTAGTATAAGATTGAGGAATAATTTCGTATTCGTGTTGAGTTGAAGCATGCAATCTTCTGGAGTAAGATGTGAAAATGGAAGCAATTTATTTGCAGATTCTTGAAAATGCACCTGAATACCAAGTGTAGACGGCGCTAAAATAATTCTTCAGTAAGACGATATCTGCTATCTAGGATAAAGCAGGAACGAAGCCAGAGTAGAATAGAATGGAATAGAGTAGAAGACAGTTCGCCGTTGACGTGGTGAAATAGTAAAAACCTTTCTATGTCATTAAATGACTAATTTTACATCGCTGATGCAGCTCTAAATGTAGTCACATGTGGGATCTGGAAGCTGCACATGAATACGAAGTGTAGACTCGCACTGCAATAATACGGGACCTGCTATGTATGTTAAAGCGGGAACAGGACAGAATAGAATATAATACAATATACTCCGCCTTTGAAGTGGTGGAGTGATTAAAACCTTTCGAAGTCATTAATGACTAATTGCAAGACTTATCTGCTAGTGTTGAATCATTCGTAGTGAGATATTTAGCTTTGTTCATAGTCAAACCAAACAAGGGTAGTTAAAACAGTGGTCTTTCTTCCCATTCTATGTTTTTGTCTTCATTTTCAGGGTGTTAATAAATGTGCTTGTCAACGTTTAATTGAGCAATTCCTTCGTTGTGATGTCTTTTCATGCATATTTCGTAAACGGTAAAGGACGGTGAAGGATAATTTAAAATAGGATTAAATTATGTAAAAAGTGAAAGTTTAGGATAAGATTGAATAATGATTTCACTGACGGGTTGATGCCAGCGTGTAGGAATAAAAGCCATATTATATGTGAAATATTCTCACGGTTAGAAATATATTTTAATACCATGATTTAATTGTATAGCCTGTAACGCTGTTACACATCCTGCATATTTACGAAATGTAAATTATTAAGAATCCCCACAGTATATAGTATATTCAAAATTGCGAGCATAACATTTTTATTATGTACAAAGAATATGTATGTATGTTACGTATTCACTGATAGGATATAAACATATCGGTCTTAAACAGCAGCCATACACTCGTTATCTAACTCAACCGAGAAATCAAAGTTTTGCAGTCGTAAAATCATGGTTAAGAGTGGAAGATCAGGCCGAAGTTCATTGGTAGTTTCCCGTAAATAATAACTGAAGCCTTTAGATTCATGAAATATTTATTATATGATCATAAAATGCACCAACTCCACTAGATGCTATATTCTGGTCGTTGCTACGTCCAAATTTGTAAACCACTAGATGTTAAATATTAGAACAACATGACGAAGAAACAGTAAAAAAAGCTCTCCAGGTGACATGGAATATTTAAGCAACTCAATAATCGTGAATTTCTCTCTCTCCTAGCCAATGCAACAGGTTAAATACTTACGAAAAATGTACGTGTATGAATACATTACAAGGAAAAAAACCAACCCCATAAGAATAGCCGGGAGGACGCCACGAGAGGCAGACTTACGATAGGACTTAACTTCGGGGGAAGGGGGGAAGTCCGCGTGGCGTCGATGATGAACTCTTTAATCTCGGCGTCAGATAAATAACGTAAAAAAATGTTGGCGGGATTTGCAAGGAATTATGGGAAATAGACCATCAGAGAACAAATGCTATTAAAAACATTCCAAACAAAAAGGATTTAGGTTCAGAATAAAATGAAAAAAGTAATTTAATGGGTTTTATGAGATTAGACGAATAGATTTAAGGTTTTTAGAGTAATAAAAGAATACGCATTTAAAACATGGAAAGAAGATAAAAGATATTTAAGATAGTATTAAAGCTAGGTAAAAAAGGTAGATATTATAATAATTTGGAATAATTTAATTAAGATAAAAGGGGAAAATTTTATTATTACATGCATATAAATGACTCAATACAATCATGATGTTTTCGAAACAAATATTACTACAAATCAGAATCCCCAATATTTTCTATAATGATAATTTTATTCTTTCATAACATTTTGTTTTCTTTTCTTGTGATTAGAAACGTATTTATAAACTTTAAAGATAGAAACTAAGTTAGTTTGATAAACAAATTTATGTGCTAAAGAAAGCTTGAGCTCTATATATTTTTCATTAATCCAAAAACTGTTGAAAGCAACGATGAAATCTATTCCTGGAAAATTAAATATCACATTTAAAATATATATAAATGCACATTCCTGTTATAAATTTATGTTGCAATAGTTATGATTTTAATTCGGATAAAAAACTGAGATTGTTTGGAAAATTTTAGTTTTAATTTTAGTTTGTTAAGAAAATTAAATATCACATTAAAAATATACATAAATGCACTCCTGTCAATATCTACAATATCTATCCTGTCAAATCTATATTGCAGTAGTTATGTGTTTTGATCAGATAAAAACTGAGATAGTTTGGAATTTTTTAATTACACTAAATATTTATTCACTATTGAATATACATACCATAACTTCACCACAAGAAATATTTTTCACCACTCAAGAAATATTTTTATTTACAGAAAAAAATGTTAGATTTCATCTTTTCTAATCACTGGATGTTGTATCTTGAAAAAAAAATGTAAGCAATGTATTTTTTGAAAAGAAAAATACATTGCATTTCAAAATACATTTATAATAGAGTAAAAAGAAAGTTTCAGATAGTATAAAGGAAATATTTTTTGTGACTTTTTTTACGTACGTGTTAGGATACGCTGCAATAGAAATGTTATCTCTGAGTCAAGTGAAAAGACCGGTTCGGTAATGCTAATCCTATAGAAGAAATTAATAAAGATATCTCGGTTGCATTTTAATATTTTTAAATGATTTTTTTTGCATTGGATAGCTGAGATCGATCTGTACAAAGGCCGTTTTTTGCTTTTTCGATTTTGTTTACAGATATTTTTAATGAGAGCACTTTCATTTTCGGAACCGGTTTCGAAACTGAAAGCATCCTCATAAAAAAAATCTGCAATCGAAATCGAAAAAGTAAAAAACGGCCTGCATACAGATCGATCTCAGCTATCCAATGAAAAAAAATCATTTAAAAATATTAAAATGCAACCGAGATATCTTTATAAATTTCTTCCATTGCATTAGCATTAGCGAACAGGTCTTTTCACTTGACTGAAGTAGCCTCTTAAGAATAGATTTATTGACATGTTTTATTTGCATGTCTCCAAATTTCGTAAATATGCTGGTTTTGCAACGATACGGGAATTATTAATAGTCACTGCCGAGTGTATTTTTTATTTAATGCAATATGCATAGCATTTATAATACATAAAATGAATTTTCATGTGTATGATAGACTTGCTGCAAATGTAAAAAACTGACATAAAAAAATTTCTTTATGAATGCTGATATTCAAAACTAGTCGGTTGCACCAAATCCAAAACTTTCTTCTATGTCATACATGGTAATACTCCAAAATTCGCTTTCACAGTGTCAAAATTAAATGCCAATCTATGCCCATCATGAGGATTCTAAATATATGAAATTCCGTGCATTAGTTCTTAAGATATGACTATCGTTAAAATCGTGTAAATCCAGCAAAATGCTGCATAGCGGCGCCACATGTTGGGGATTGACGCCAAAACCTAAACAGCAACAACTTATGTCAAAGTCTAACTGAATCAAAAATTTGATGAAAATCCGTGCTTCAGTTTTTGAGATAGAGCTATTGCAAAAATCATGAAAAATTCAGCATAGCAGCGCCACCTATTGGCCGATTAGCACCGAAACCATATCAGAAGCAACTTGTGTCAACGTCTAACTGAATCGGAAGTTCGATTTAAATTCATGCTTTTGTTCTTCAGATAGAGCTATTGTGGAAATCGTGAAAATGCAGCATAACAGTGTCACCTGTTTTTTTCCGATTTACGTTAAAACGTAATCAGCTCAAATTCATATCAAGGACTAACTGAATCTAAAGTTTGATGGAAATCCGTGCATTAGTTTTTGAGATAGCGTTATTGAGGTATTTTTTGAAAAATGTAGCATAGCAGAGCCAACTGTAGGGTGATTTACATCAAAAACTAATCAGCACTAATTTATATCAGGGACTAACTCAATGTATCGTTTTAATAATTACGTGCATTGGTTCTTGAGATAGAGCGCCCAGAAAATTTGTGTCACATACAGACATACCAACAGAGTCACAGGCTCACAGACAGACATTTTGTAAAAACATGTTTTACGAATCTTTGACTCCTAAAACGTGTAAAACCGTTGAAAAGCGGAAGTCAAAAAGTTTCAGGAATTCAATACTTTCTTCTTCTAAAGATAGGAGATAGCAAACTAGAAAACAGGAATTCTGCTTCTTCAGAATTTAGTGTTGCCCCCGATGAAAAAAAAATATATGTACATATAAATAGTACAAAACATATTTCAATTTTAAGACTTAAAGCACACACTTTTATTTTATGTAAAATGACGTCATTCGCATCCGCTTAAGATTTACACATTTACAAACCACTCTTAAACATCTACAGTAAAGCATGCATAGTTGTCACTATTGCAAAATAATACACAAATGCAGCAAAAAGATGCCGTCGTTAAAGGAACTTGACAGAAAAGGGCTATCTAATGATTCATAGGCTTTCATTTGTTTGTAACATTAATATAGACGATTTCAGTCGTGACGTCAGTCATGGCGTTTTGGTTGGAAACCGACAACAAACAAACGATTGCTGTGTTGTATTTTCTATTTTGTTTGTGTGTTGCTGCTATATCTTATATATATATCTCACATCTAAGTGTTTTAATACTTGATATGTACTGGTAGTATTTTCCACGATTTATATTTATAAAGAAATGACGCATAGCAACCGTTTGTTTCGAGTCAGTTTCCAACCAAAACGTCATGACTGACGTCATACTGAAAGTGTCTATAGATACTTAAAATTAAATATATAGTTTATAATATCCATGTTTTACCAGAAATTATTCGTTTATATTTTTTCAAAATAGCACGTATTTTAATTACATTTTCTTTCGGTTGTTATGAGAAAATGGCAACAAAAAGATATAATTGCTTATATTATTTTATGTAGTTATCATAATAATTTATTTAATAGTCTTAAATAAAGAGAAAAGAATGCTTTAATAGTTAAGTGCATGCTGCCGCATCAACCGGCAAGTTGACAACAAACTGAACTGGCTAACAACTGTTGCCACAAGAGAAAAAACAAACTTACATAAATATTTTCCTTTAACATAGAATGAATCATTAGTGAATGAATCTTAACACTTCCCCTTGTTAAAAAAAATATATGTAATAATAATAACAAAAAAAAAAACTCGTTAAAGTTCTGACAATAAATAGTTACAAAAGTCCTACGTTGGAACAAAGAGTCAATAATCTGGGTTTAAAAAGAGGTTTTGTCATCATATGAGCAATTTGATATTCTGTAGATGCTTGTTGTACTACTAATTGTTTTTCTAGGACTTTTTCCCTAATAAAAAAGTGTTTAATGCTGATATGTTTGGTACGATGGTGAAATTCTGGATTTTGTGCTAATCTAATTGCAGCTGTATTATCAATTTGAAGCACTGGTATTCCATCTAATTTTGTAACACTAGAAAATAGACATTTCAACCAAATTACTTCTCTGGCACATTCATTCGCAGCAATTATTTCTGCTTCAGTTGTAGAGGTTGCAACTACTGACTGCCTTTGGCTAAGCCATGATATAGCACCACCACTATACAAAATCACAACACCACTAGTTGATCTTCCTGATGTTTTACATCCGCCGAAATCTGCATCACTAAAACATTCTAGCAATCCTGGTTTGTAATTATGTTTATATATAATACCTTTATCATATGAACCTGCAATGTATCTAAATACACGTTTTACTTTCATCCAGTCTTCTCTAGAAGGATTTTCTAAATGACGAGAGAGAACACCAACAGAATAAGCTATATCCGGTCTTGTGCCTATCATTAAATACATTAAAGTACCTACAGCTTCTCTATAAGGGAAGACCTCACTGCTATGCTCATCACTCTGCTCTGCATTTGTGTTTTCTTTAAGCATGGGAGTAGATACTGTTTTGCAATTTTCCATATGAAATTTTTGAAGAACTCTTTTAGCATAAGCTTGCTGATTAATTTTGATACTTCCATCCTCAAAATGATGAATTTCAAGACCAAGAAAAAAGGTTGCCTGTTTAGTTGTGATTTTGAATCTTGAACTCAAATCATTTATGAATTTTTCAGATTCTTTTAAATCAGTTGCTGCTACTAAACCATCATCAACATACAAACAAACAATAAGTTTTGTTCCATTTTGTTCTCTTATGTACAAGCATGGATCACCTTCACTTATTCTGAATCCAAGTTTTGATAAAAATTCTCCAAAGTACTTGTTCCAACAGCGAGAAGCTTGCTTGAGTCCACACAGACTGCGTTTCAATTTACATACTTGATTAGTACCATCACTATATCCCTCTGGCTGCTGCATGTAAATAGCTTCATCAAGTTTACCATACGAAAATGCGGAACAAACATCAAATTGGGTAAGATGCATTTTTTCATTAGCTGCTATGCTGAGAATTGAGCGAACAGTACCCAACCTTGTCACAGGGCTGTAAGTTTGCTCATAGTCCACCCCATAACGCTGGGTGAATCCTTTGGCAACTAACCTGGCTTTGTATTTATCAATTGAACCATCAGGATTTTTCTTAATCTTGTAGACCCACTTGCATGGAATTGCTTTAGAATTCTTTGGTAATTCTTCTAAAGTCCATGTTTCATTTTCAATTAATGAGGACATCTCTAAGTCCATAGCATCTTTCCAATACTTGTTTTGTTGACAGTTAATGGCTTCTTCAAAAGTTACAGGTTCTTCAAAATCTGCAATAAAAGCTTCAGCTACTATGATATAGTCCTCGTAGCGCTTTGGTTTTCTTAAATCTTCCCTATTTCTGAGGTTTCTGGTCTTCGATTCATTGCTTGAGTCAATGTTAATACTGTAGTCTTCCTCAGATTCATTTTCGAACTCTTCTTCATCTGGTTTTTCTTCGAACTTTCCCTGATTTTTAGATTTGGAGGCCATTTCATTTTCATCTTTGATGGGAAAATAGACAGTCTTTCCACAATTTAATATTTCCTCATTAAATTTTACATCTCTTGAACATATGACTGTATTTGAGTCTTGTACCCAAAGACGATACCTTTCATCTCCATCATATCCTATCAGAAAAGCTTTGGTAGCCTTACTATCCATTTTTCTTCTTTTCTGTCTGGGTATGTGGGCATAGCAAACAGATCCAATAATTCTTAAGTATTTTATTCTTGGTTTCTTACCTGTCCATAATTCATAAGGACTTACATTTTTAACTAATGACTTTCCAGTTCTATTGAGTATGTACACTGAAGTATTGATAAGTTCAGCCCATAATGCTGGAGGAAATTCTACATCAGGATTAGAATTTTTCAGTGTTCTGGCCATTTCTACAAGAGTTCTATTCTCTCTTTCACTACCGCCATTTTGCTCTGGAGTATATGGTGCTGTGAGTCTTGGAATAATACCTTTCTTTTTCAGAATTATTTTAACCTCTTTGTTATCAAATTCACCTCCATTATCAGTGATTAATTCTTTCACAGTGTGACCCATATTTTTGGTATAAGCTAAATATTCTTCAAGAGCATTAGCAACATCAGATTTCTGTTTAAGGAAGAAAACACAGCGAAACTTTGTAAACTGATCCTTGAAAACAACAAAATACTGAAAACCCCTAAAAGATTTGTCGAAGGGACCACATACATCTGCAGAAATTAGTTCACCAGCTGAGGAACAATTATTTCTAGATCCAAAGCTTAATCTGTGGGCTTTCCCATATATGCATGCTTCACATAATTCATCTTTAACATTAACTTTGATGTTCAGTTCAGAGTTTAAGAGAGATTTCACATGCCGTTTATCTTGATGACCAAAACGTTCATGATACAGTTGAAGTATTGATACATCTGACATGGCTAAATTTACTTCAATAGACCTTTTTGGAGTAATGACTTTCATATCAGCTTTGAAGAGTCCTCTTCCTTTATTTCTAGTGCCATGTAAAACACAAATCTTGTCAATCTTCAGCCAACACTCTGTTGCAGTAGATTCAAAAACACTGTTAATATATCTATCATGGGTGGCTAAGACAGAAAATAGGTTTTTACTTATTTCAGGGACATACCACACATCTTTCAGTTCTTTGAATTGCTTCTTATTGTTGACTATGGTGACAATTTGAAGTGTACCTTTACCAAGAGCTGGAAGAACTTTTCCATTTGCTGTTGTAATTCCATGAGGTGACTCAAATTTTTCAAAATCAATAAAGTTCTTGTTATCCATTGTTATGTGCTTGGAGGCACCATTATCAATGTACCAACTATCTGAATGGATTTCTGAAGCAAATACCTCTTCTTCAACAGATATTAGACCTAAGGTAGTGGCTGTACAGGAAGTACCAGCATTTCTTGAATCAGGCTTAGGTGGTTTCCCATCTGCAATCCACTTTGGGCAACATTTGACCCAATGACCTTTCTTGTGAAGGTATTTACACTGGCTTGTCTTTCTGTTGGAAAAAGTACTTCTATTTTTCTTATCTTTTACAAAAAGAGCTTCTTGTTCAGATGTACCTTTTTCATGATTTTTAAATTCCCTTTCATATGAGCATAACTGAGTTGTCAATTCATCAACTGTTCTTTTATCTTCACCTAGCAGCAACCAACTAGACTTGAATGAAACAAATTCCTTCGGTAAGATATCTAAAATTTTGCAATTTAGCAGCAATTCAGGTAAAGTGGGCTCATTCTTGTTCTGTAATCCCGAGTTTAATTCGTTCCACAAATTTTTTAATTTCGAGAGATGAGCAGCTATATTTTCATTTTCGTTCCACTTGAATTGAAAAAACTGCATGCAAATATTATACAGTTGATTTTCAGAAGATGCTTCATACAACTTATGCAATTCTATCCAAATTTGTCGAGCAGTTTCAAAACGCATTACCTTTTGAAGAGTGTCTTCTGTCATGGAATTAGTTAAGACTACCATAGCACTTGTATTGGCTTTCTGATAACTTTTGAGATCTTTCTCATATTTCGTACGCTCAGCTTCTGCAGCTCCCGTGGCGATGTCATCAGGCTTAACTAAAGTTCCTTGAACGACTTCTAATGCACCAGTATGACAGTTCAAAATAAACTTTATTCTGTATTTCCATACTTGCCAGTCACTTTCACCAGCTAAAGGTTTAATTTGGACCTTTGCTAAATCCATTTCTTCTTAGAATTCAACTGGCAAAACAACGTGGTTAGGCTTGTGCAGTAAGGCTTAATGCGGCATGAACATAAGCTCGCTAAATAAAGTTAATGCGCGGGAGGAAGCGATATTGTTCCCATAACCTATTATTTTATGTAGTTATCATAATAATTTATTTAATAGTCTTAAATAAAGAGAAAAGAATGCTTTAATAGTTAAGTGCATGCTGCCGCATCAACCGGCAAGTTGACAACAAACTGAACTGGTTAACAACTGTTGCCACAAGAGAAAAAACAAACTTACATAAATATTTTCCTTTAACATAGAATGAATCATTAGTGAATGAATCTTAACATTTTTCAACTATTTTCCCTTTACTTTCTACATAAATGGAGTACTTGAGTTCCCAAAATTAAACAAATGGTGCTAAAAACTACAAAAAAAATAAAATAAAATAAAAAAATAAATAATAATATTTAAAAAAAATGAAGATACAGTTATCGAACAAATTGCATTTAAAAGTTCTTTTTTTTTCTAATACGACGGTAGAAAAATTGAAAATATGCGATGCCTGAAAATGTAAAAAATTGCTATAGAGCATTTAATCGTACAACGATATATCTGCTTTGTTTATAGCTGGCTTCTGCAAGGTAACGTTATTTTTTGGAGACACAAAATAAGCTGGGAGAGAGAAGTACCATACCGTACCGGGGGGTAAAAAGACCAGTGTGAAACCCTGTTGCGGCCCAAAACAAAAGTTTCTTATTTTGAAGTGTTTTTAAAAACTAAAATAACTGAATGCACATCTGTCAATGAAATGAAAATATACATTGATAAAATAATCTATATCATAATAATATATATTCCAAACGAAAGAGTCAAGGACATATTAGTAGATAAAAACTTGTATGGAATTCTAAATTGCCAAAAATCAACATTTAAACACACAATATATACATTAGGTAATGTGAATAAAACCAGACGACCCCAATGATTTGGGTTTTCGCCGTGCATGTAGTTAGGAGGATATTGTTTTTATACATAGATTTCATACACTGATCATGTGAATCCCGGAACTCACGAAACGTATACGTCTGGTTTTATTCACATTACCTAATATATTTAATATGTGTTTAAATGTTGATTTTTGGTGATTAAGAACATATTATTATGATATGGTTATTAGTAGACGTAGTTAAGACTTTTTACTATTATTTATATTTACATTGAAAATAATCAATATCAAAGAAAGTGTAAAATGAAATTTCTGACACTGGTAATTCATTTTCTGGTTCACTGGTTCATTTTTTCTCAGATATATCAAAGCTTGCTATTTACTTTACAAAACATAAAATTTTCCCGAAATAGAGTTTAAAGTTATGGTAATACCATACAAGGATTTATTCTCGAAAGCCTTTAAAGTAAAAGAAAGTTTTTAGTTCTGACATTTTCGACTTTCGGTTTTTTTATCTATTGCATGAAAATCAATAAAAATGTATTAGGAGCAAAAAGTTTAGAAAGGCTTTCGGACATATTAATCTTGGATTTACAATTTTACGTTAACAGTACTATAAATTCTGTAAAATGTTTTCTGTTCATAACTATGGGTCACCAAATTCCTACTATTAGTTCACACTCTCCCTATATATATCTTGTTCAAATTTTCAATCGTTAATAAGATACTTATTATTCATCCACTCAAGTTCAAATACATTTATTAAAACTTGTAGTGGATGACAATTGATGTTAATACAGTTCTTTCAAATATTAATTCATTAATTAAATTCAATAAATTAATTTTCAATAATCAATTCCTTACTCGATTGTTGACTGAGAGAACCCTCTTCTTGATCAAGGCATTTTAAGCGCCACTCAAGCAATCATTGAATAAAGCTAGATTACAGGATAGGATTACGGTGCTACTATTAGTTCACATTCTCCCTATATTTATATATATTGTTCAAATTTTCAGTCATTAATAAAATACTTATTATTCATCTACTCAAATCCAAATACATTTCTTCAAACTTGTAGTGGATGACACTTGATGTTAATACAGTTTTTTAAAATATTAATTCATTAATTTAATTTAATTAATTAATTTTAGTTTTATATGGGAGAAAAAAAATTCCCTTATTGACCTAAGTAGGAATTGACTTAATTTTTTTTTTTTTTTTTTTTTTTTTTTTTTATATTACTTGTAAGTTTTATGTTTGTACTTTCTGAATGACCATCAAGTACGGTGAATGAAAAAAAAAATCAAAATGAGTTAAATAAGAAAAGTTTTCCATTATATTTTATGAAAAATAAAATTATCTCTCCTATATAAAAAAAAGTTTAATCTTTATGTTCCAGTATTTAGATTTACTCTTAATATTCGCCTTAATTGAAAATGAAATCGTATGTATTATGATTGCCAATTTTAGAACCAGTAACAGTAGCGGTAAACACAAAAAAGATTGGGCACTTCTTTGTTACAGAAGCGCCAAAGAGCGACTCATCAAGCCGCCAAGATGTTTACAAAATCTTTCCCGCATCATAACTTTGAATTTACTTTTTTACGTTAACAGTACAATCAATATGCAGATATTTATATAAAATGCTTTCTGTTTAAAGCTAAGGATGTCGAAAATGCTTTCCTTCGAAGCTTTATGCTTGTACTGGGTGAAAGACCATGAAGTACGATGAGTGAAAAAAAAATCAAAATTTGTTAAGTAAGATAAGTTTTCCATTAGATTTTATGAAAAATTAAAACATCTTGCCTACATGAAAAAAGTTTAATCTTTATGTTTCAATATTCTTAATTTGATTTTAATATTCACCTTAATTGAAACAGAAATCGTATTTATTATCATTGCCAATTTTAGAACCAGTAACAACAGCAGGAATTTCTACTTCTTTATTATAGCTGGCCCCAGGATTATTTTGCAAATCTTAAATTTCAAAGGCAATAAGTAAAAAAATAACGAAAATCTGATACTAAAAAGTAGAAAACACTGTAAAAAAAATCCGAGTAGTTTTCCTGTAGGAATCGGAAAAATAGTTGCCCTTATCGTACCGGAAATTTTTCCGACCCAGCCTGGAATAAAATCCGTAAAAAAAAGGAAACATTAATTAAAGCGGTATTTTTTGGATTTTATTCCGATTTTACGAATTTTATTCCGAGCTGGGTAGGAAAATTTTCCGGTACGATAAGGGCAACTATTTTTCCGATTCCTACAGGAAAGATAGTCGGATTTTTTTTTACAGTGAAGATAGTTGTGTTTTTTAACTTTTGATAATTGATTTTTATGTATTTTTTAGCGCGGAATCCGAAAATGACCTTCATTTTTAACTATCATGCCAGGATTTGTCGCAAATTGTAAATTTCAAAGTTAAAAAGTCCAAAAATAGCGAAAATCTTATATTAAAAATAGATGTGATGGTTGTGTTTTTAAATTTTGATAATTGATTTTTATGTACTTTTTAGTACTGAATCTGAAAATGACCTTCATTTTTAATTATCATGTCAGACGTTTTCGCAATTCTTAAATTTTAAATTAAAAAGTAAAAATAATATCGAAAATCTCATACTATAAAATAGATGTAAAACGTAAATTTATTCAATTTAGTTTTATTTAATTCAATAATTTTTAAATTTTTCGGTTTATACTGGGTATTTTACAGCTAAACAGCTCAGGGATCCGATGAGGGGTAGGTAGGGGGGTTACTTTAGCTTTGAACTTTTTTCTTTAAAATGTATGATTTGCGAAACATCCAGATTTGAGAGTTAAAAATGAAGGTCACTTTTAGATTTAGCGACAAGAAATACATGAAAATCAGTTACCAAAAGTTACAAAAACATAACAATCACATTTATTTTATACTATCAGGTTTTCGATTTTTTTTTTTTTTTTTTTTTTTTTTTAACTTTGAAGTTTACGATTTGTAAAAAAATCTTTAACTGTTGGTAAAAAATGAAGTTCATTTTCGGATTCAACGCTACACAATACATAAGAATCATTTATCAAAATCTAAAAAATGACATTTCTGTTCAGATTGGGAATTAACTATGGCCTTTCAAATGTTTAAATAATTTACAACTGAGAGTAATTGATTCATTCAATTGAATATAGCGTCCAGGAGCATTAATAAAGGACAAATGTGCTTGTTCTGCAATTTCATTTTGGAATAGCGGAAATTACCTTCTGCAGTTGTAGAGTTTAAACATTTCAGTTAAATGGTGTCTCATAAATATTAATTGGAATTTGAATATTTAATGATTATTAATATATCTTAATGAAAGTGTGTTACTTTGTTTAACTTAATCAAGAAATCAATCGCTAAACTGTAAAAAAAGACTAATAATTCTTAATATTGGAAAATATAATATAGCTACGAACAAAAATATACAATAACGCCTTTCTATGCTACTCTCGTTTCCAAAGAGCATTTTTTTATCTTTATTAACCTCAGATACTAATTTATTTTAGATATTTAAGGAGACATTTTTAAACACAAAGTTTCTTTCGCTGCCATTGATTTTATAAATGCTTCCTAGTTGTTTTTAACAGTGTATTAATTTGTTTTCTAAACAAAAAACGTAGACTTTTCGGATGATGTAAATTCTCATGATATCCTAGAACACGGATGGAGAACCTTTTCACATACACGTGCCAAATTTTTCCAAAAATTATTTTAGGTAACCATAAGGTGCCCTCTCCCCCATACCGCAAAAATAAGCACGAAACATTAATAAATTAAATTTTATTGAAATTTAGTTTTTAAAATAAAAATTTTCTGTTAACATATATAGGATGTACATTTTAATAGAAATAATCGATTTCGGTAGTATAGTATTTGGTAGTAAATAATTCGATAGTAAATAATTCGCATAATCAAATAACTAGTAAATCTGCAGATCAGGAGCCTCAACGTCATCTTTGCAAGTCATTGTTTTTTAACACTCATTGCATAATATGCAACTTCCTACAAATCGCTTTTTAAAGTTTTCAAATTACATAAATATTTATGAGCATACAAGATACTTCGTAAAGTTTCATAAATTAAAAGTGTTAAACAAGTGGTTGTACATTGATGTTCTGAAATTCTGATGAGCTACTTATTCTGGTAACTTTTTAAATCAAAAATAGCATTTCTTCACGGGGGCTCTGCCCCCCTGAACCCCCCGTAGTCTATTTAAATTTACATTCGTAATTTTTTATTGATTGTGCGGATGGTTACAGTATATCTTAGATTTTTTTTACGCTGTGATTTATAAGGATAAGCATAAGTTTTTTTTATAAATTAATAAAATTTAAATTTAAAATAAAATATTCATGTTAACCGTACACAGACAATAAATCTTGAAGTGACGCCAAAAATGTAACCCTAAAATCCGCTACATTCGGAACAACACAACGACGTGCTTAAAAATACAATAAAAAAAAAAAAAAAAAAAAAAAAAAAAAAAAAAAAAAACGGATGAAGTCAAAGAATTTGGTCCCTGTTCCACGTGCTTGTTTTGTTTGGGCCAAATGAGAGCATTTAAATCTGAGCGATAACGCACATCGTATTGCAAACTATTTTTACGGCATACTGCATCTCCATCTATCTCTTTCCTCCGTGAATAATAGTTAATTTTATTTTACCCAAGATCTTTTTATTCCAGCATCTTTATTTTCGATAAATGACGTCTAATTCACCTGCTATGCGTACTTACTCAAAACTTTTCATCTTGTTATATTAAGAAATACTCGAGAGTTTTCTTTTTATTTTTAATATGCCGCCATATTAATTTTTCTATTCTTAATTTTATTTTTCATTTTCCTGTTTCACGACAAAACATTTCAATTGAAAATTGTTTAAAAGAAAATATTATTCCGGGTTTTGATTTTCTTGGCAACAATTAATGAAATATTGGTAAATGTTATGGGAAAATGTTACGTTATTCTCTATGAAAAAAATGAACTTTTGTATTTTTAAGCAAAATATTTCAATAAAATAAATAAAATAAATGAAATATTGCCTATTTTTATTTCTGGGCTAAAATCCTTCTATATGCAAAGATACAAATGCATTAATTCATCTGTTTTGACGTTGGCTTTACTCAAGCATTATACACGCAATTATACTAATATTATTAGGACCAAATACGTTGCTAGGCAACAGAGAAAGAAAAGGAAAAAAATATGCATTATGTCAATTTGATAAAACAAAATCCTTTATATTATTGGAAAACATGCATAAAATTCCCCCCAATATTATAAACCTAATTAAAAAAATCTCGCAAATATATTGACATAATTTATTGGAATAATTTAATAATGTTATTTAAAAATTCCAGCATCAAAAATTTACCATTTAAATCCATTTTTCATATGAGCCATTTCTTTCAACAAATGAAAATCTGAAAATCGTCTGACTTGCCATTGAAAAGCATTATAGAGCAAAATAAAATGTTCCATATTTCCCGAACGAATGAACCAAATTTAACCAAAAACTATACAGCTAAGTCCGGGTACCTCATCAACATGCCCAGTGAATTTCAAGCCGATCGGATGCTTTTTGCGGCAGTTATCGCGGAACAGACAGACAGACTAATAGACAGACAGACTAACAGAAACCAAAACTTTTCGTGTCTCCACAGTAAGCCTTCACTGACGTTTCGGCAATTAATATAAGATTCATATTTAGTTATTTTTAACAAATGCATCCTGAACTTAAACCATGTGACAAGCGATTTCTACTTGAATTTTTTATATTATTCGTTTTATTAAATAAGGATTCACAGAAATCGGTAGAGGGTAGAGAAAAGATTTGGCAAAAGTCCTCAATATCAGTATCGTTAAAAATCTTTACGTGTCTCTAGTCAAATACTAAGTTATTATAATTTTATCAACAGCATGTTTGTGTAAGATGTCTGATAATCTTTCGTTTTGGATAGTCTTCAATACTTCTTCCGATTTAATAATTTTTATTCCTCATATATTGAATTAGATTGGAATTAAATAATTTGCATTTAAATTTCTTCAATTAGATGCTCAGCTAATCTAAATTCGTGTACTTTGCTTAACTTTACTGAATTTTGATTTAAAACATCAAACAATATCGTTCCGAAAATATTCTGTCGCGTGCCACTATTGGCACGCGTGCCATAGGTTCGCCGTCCCTGTCCTAGAACATCTCATTCGTGCAACATTTTCAGGTTCAACAAACATGTTTTACAGACAAACATGATAAATACAGAGCATTAAAATTAACATTAAAATTATTATTATTTTATTATTTTACTATTATTAGCAGTAAGTATTAATAAGTGAACTATTTTTGCCGATTATTTAACTTTAGTAATGACATCTACTAAAAAAATATTGGTGTTCTAGATAGGTTTCACAAGTTTATGCATCGGTAAATATCTTCCAATGTACGAATTTAATATATAATGTCTTACAATCTAAAAATTTATGGACAACATGATATAATGTATTTTCTGTGAGGTAGAAACCACGCCCTTAGTCAATGATGTTTTTTGAATGAAAACAAGAATTCTCATTTCCCGTCATGAATGTGTTAATACTGAAGTTTCTCTTTTGATTGATTCACTCATGACATTGTTTTAAAGAATACTACTATTAAGTATTAATAAGTATTAATAAGTGAAGGTATTTGTTTCAAGTTATTTAATTTTAGTAATGGCATTTACTCAAAAAATATTAAATTTCTAGTAAGTAAAAAATAATACAATCATCTGAAAATATTTGACATATTGTTCAGGGATTTTAACAATAGTAGATATGACGCCGGAAATATTTCTTTAGGCATACAATCTATTAATACTGATTTTTTCTCTTTTGATTGATTCACTCATAGCATTTTTGTTCAGATAGGAGATTAATTATGGCCTTTCAAATCTTTAAATCATTTACAACTGAGAGTAATTGATTCATTCAACTGAATCTAACGTCCAGGAGCATTAATAAAGGACAAATGTGCTTGTTCTGCAATTTCATTTTGGAACAGCAGAAATTGCCATTTGAAATTATTGAGTCTAAACATTTCAATTGAATTGTCTCATAAATATTAATTGGAATTTGAATCATTATTGAATATCCATCTATTTTAATGAAAGGAAATTAGTATAACTTTGTTTAACATATTCAAGAAATCAATACCTAAATTGTAAAAAAAAAAAAAAAAAAAAAAAAAAAAAAAAAAAAAAAAAAAAAAAAGACTAATGTTCCTTAATCCTGGAAAATATAATACAGAGTGCCCATAAAAGTACGTCCCAGTTATAAATTTTAATAGTATCAACTGCAAGCTGGTTGTTGGTTCAAGGTCATAAAGAATAACGCAAACAGTCTTAGATAAGTGTATGCGCGAGGGCTGCTTTTTAGGTAGCTTTCATTACAAAAAGCTACCTATTGCAGCCGTTCGGAGGAAAGCGATTTAAAAAAAAATTGGTATATTTTCATCGATCATGACCCCCAGACCCCGAAACCACCCTCCGTTCAAAATTGATATATATATGTGTTACATTATTAGATCTAATTCCGCGATTTCCTTATCTTATTCTAAATTACTACTTTATATTCATTAAATCTTTATTACTAAATAATCTCTGTCGTTAACTTTGTTAAATTCCCTTTAATTTAATGTCTCACTTGTCTTAATCGCTTAAATATTACGCTTTTAGTATTCTTAAATTAAATGTTCCATTCTCGCGCTTTTTTCTTTCGAGAATAATCTTTTAGCTTCCATTTCTACTTTGACGCGCATTTCTGATGTTATCCTTTTTTCCTCCAATTTCATCCGCTAGCTCTGTTCGCACTCTTTATATGACGTGACATTCTTAATTATTCATTGGTTGAGAGCGCGACCTACGTCATATTTGTGTCCTTACACGTGAGGAAGAAAAAGTTGATACTCGCTGAGTTTCAGCAGAATTTGTCGTATTTTTACTTTGATAACTTCCCCTGGTCGCCGTCTAGTATTTTCTATTATCTATAATTGCTTACCCATGCTTAAATACTACGTAGCGATGAATTGATTTAAATTTGAATCGGTGGAAACTGCAACGACGAAAGTTCTTTCAATAAAAGCCTGAGTTTAAATTATGCATTGTCTCGATTATTCCGGAGAAACCTACACTGGATTGTTATTCGAATTGAAATGTGTTATCTGGCCTCCCACTCGATGACTGCAACTACCTTCTAATATCCAGATTGATTATTCATCTACTATGACATCGAAGTTAATCCACACTTTCGAATCACCATATAACGTAAAATCGTTATATATATAGTTCGTTGTAGTTCGATTTTAGCCGATATCTACTTATATATGTATGAGGAACAAATTGATATAAACGAGGATATGAAGTGCTTTCGTTACATTGATGACGTTTTAATAGTCAGATGCAATGATGTGAAAAAAGAAAAATTTGATTGCTATCTTAGAGGTTTAAATTTGAAATTGGAGTCAAAAAGTAAAAACATGGTCAACTATTTAGACATTAATATCGAGATAAAAAATGGTGAGATAAAAACAGATATATATGATAAACGAAAAAGCTTTAACTTTGAAACTATAAAAATCTTAAATTTTGGATCAAATGTGCATATCTCAATATATAGAAATATTTTTATTAACGGGTTAAACCGTATAGATAGATTGACATCAAATACTGGGGAAAAAATTGAAGAACTTTACAATTGGTATATTCTGGCATTGCACCATGGCTATCCTGAGAGATTTTTGAAGAGTCTGCTACGAAATTTCGTAAAGTGTAAGACTTATCGCAGAGATTTAGAGGTAATGTGGATGCGAAGAGAGGAGTAACAGTGGCTTTGACTGTTCAGGGTTTGCGTGCACGATTGTTTGGGGTTTCATGTTCAGTTGTTGGTTTTCGATGGGTCTAGGCAGCTCATTCGATTTGTTAGTTTTTTTCTTTTTGGTCTTGACAGGTTGTTTGGGGAGCGTTGTGCACATAAAAACTGGTTTTAACCCCGCAGTTGCATGTCGCAAGTTCATGCCGGCCTGTCTCCATGGATTCAATTTCTTCTGGTTTTAGTTTGAATGTTTTTAAAGTTTGCAGTTTTTAAAGTATGTTGTTTTTAAAGTATGTTGTTTTTAATGTTAGTTGTTTTTAGTTATTTTGTAGTTGTCATTTTGTTTAGTTTATTTATTGTTGGATCAGTTCCGTAGTTTCGAATTTTTGGTTTGGTTTTTGGATATATATATATATATATATATCTGACCTTTGTCACACTGTAACTCTCGTATTTATGAACCGATTTGGATGTAATTCGCTGTGTACATAGTACATACTAATGTCTGGACCGAGTTCGTTGGCCAGCTTCATCCGCCATTTTGTTTCAAAATGGCGGCCATTTAAAAATAAAAAAAAAATTTTAAATTTGAAATGCGGTACCAAAAAATTGAAAATGGAAAAATATTTTTTTCTTATGTATTTGACCTTCATACAAAGACTCCGGAACAGTTTTTGGTTCGTCTATATATTAAAAAATGGCTGAGTTATAGCATTTCGAATTTCTAGCGTGGCTGACATTTTGAAACGTCCTGAATTTTGTCACGCGATAAAAGGCGTATTTGTGAGCCGATTTGGATGTAACTTCGTTTATACATAGTACATACCAATGTCTCGACCGAGTTCGTTGGCCAGCTTCATCCGCCATCTTGTTTAAAAATGGCAGCCATTTAAATTTTTAAGAAAAAATTAAATTTGAAATGCGGTAACAAAAAATTGAAAATTGAAAAAATATTTTTTTCGTATGTGTTTGACCTTGATAAAAAGATTCGGGAGAAGTTTTTGTTTCGTCTATATCTTAAAAAATGGCTGAGTTATAGCCTTTTGAATTTCTAGCGTGGCTGACATTTTGAAACGTCCAGATAATTGTCACGTGATAACAGACGTATTTATGAACCGATTTGGATGTACCTTGGTGTGTACATAGTACATACCAATGTTTCGACCTTGTTGGCCAGCTTCATCCACCATCTTGTTTAAAAAGGGCGGCCATTTAAAAAAAATTAAAAAAATTTAAAATTTAAATTGAGATACCAAAAAATTGGGAAATGAAAAAGATTTTTTTTGTATGTGTTTGACCTTAATACAAAGATTCCGGAACAAGTTTTGTTTTGTCTATATCTAAAAAAATGGCTGAGTTATAGCATTTTGAATTTCTATTGTGGCTGACATTTTAAAACGACCCGATTTTTGTCACTCGATAACAGGCGTATTTATGAACCGATTTGGATGTAACTTGGTCTGTACATAGTACACACCAATGTCTCGACCGAGTTCGTTGGACAACTTCATTCGCCATCTTGTTTCAAAAGGGTTGCCATTTAAAAAAAATGTAATTTAAAATTTAAAGTGAGGTATTAAAAAATTGGAAAATGAAAAAAGATTTTTTTTATGTGTTTGGCCTTGATACAAAGATTCTGGAGCAGTTTTTGTTTCTGAAAATTTGTTCTTTTGTTCATATCTTAAAAAATGGATGAATTATAGCACTTTGAATTTCTAGCATGGCTAACACTTTGAAACGATCTTGTATTTGTCACGCGATAACACACGTATTCGCCTATTTCGATGGAAGAAGGCATGTGGATAGTATGCATCAATATCTCGACCAAGTTCGCTGTTCATCTTCATCAGCCATCTTGTTTCAAAATGCGGCCATTAAATAAAAACAAAATTATATTTAAAGTGAGGTGCAAAAAAATTAGAAATTGAAAAAGGTTTCTTTCTTAAGTATTTGACCTTGATATAAGGATTCAGGAGCATTTTTTGTTTGTCTTTATCATAAAAAAATGGCTCAGATATAGCAGTTTCAATTTCTAATGTCGGTGACATTTTGAAAAATCTGATTTTTTGCCTGCGACAGCACTCGTATATATCAACCGATTCGATGTGAGTGAGCATATGCACAGCAATTACTAAGGTCTCGACCAAGTTCACTGGTTAGCCTCAACCACCATGTTGTCTTAAAATGGCAGGCACTATAAGAAATCGCCGAATTTGGCAGCCAAATATAAGTTACTTTAAATAAAAGCAGCTTGGATAAAGCTAACTAATTTCGCGAAATTCTCATTCATTAGAATGATAAAAATTAGTATTGAATCTCCTACATTCGGTTTCCACTAAATTGAGCTTCGTGTATTTGAATAATATAAGTTGGCTTTTTTAAAATAAGGAATATGAAAGCTACCTCTTCCTCCCGGCACTGGCCTGAAGGACTCTTTATTGACTCGCTTGCAATGTCACATACCCAAAATGGCGACTGCCGAGCTTAAAGCGTTATTACTGGGCTAAAGATTTAAAACCTGTTAGAACCTTACGATTTTTTATTTAAAGCCTTATAAAAGATCGTGTCTACGCTCCACTGCTACCTAATGATTTAGCAGAGCTGAGACACAGAACTGAAGAGGCTACTGCTTCCATGACTCCGGACTTGTTAACCGAAGTGGAGAAAGAATAGGACTTTAGGTTGGATGCGAGCAGTATAACTAAAGGTGCACGTATTGAACATTTGTATGAAAAACTAGGTTAGTTTACATTCAATTTGGTGTATGATTTGTTGTAAATAGTCTCAATTAAAACTGTTATAATATACCATTGAAAATGGGACATTCTTTCGTGGACACCATATATAACTATGAACGAAAATATACAATATAATATTTCAAGTTACCCACGTTTCCAAAGAGCGTTTTTCATCTTTAGAAACCTCAAATACTAATTAATATCTTTTCGATATTTAAGGATGTATCGATTTTTGGAAATGTTTCCGAGTTGTTGTTAATAGTGTATTAAATAGTTTTCTCAACCCAAAACATAGATTTTTCGGACGTTTTCAATTCTTATGATATCATAGAACATCTCATTCATCAAACATTTTCATTTTCAACAAACATGATAAAAAAGAAAATTAAGATTAACATTAAAATTATTATTATTTTGTTTTTCTTGTATCTATAAATTCAATTACGCAATGGAAATTGTTAATTGAGGATTGGTAGCGCCCTGAAAACAGATCTTTTGGTTTTTTGAAATCTATTTCATCCCACCGATATTATAAATAAAGTGTGCTTGAATGTTTGAATCAAGTCAATGTCAAAACAGATGAATCGGAAAAGGAATCGACTCTTGCAACGTTACACATACATGCGTTATAACCAAAAAAAGAACTTATGCTAGGTTTTATTTATATTATTCATATATTTTTTCTAAAAATGCAAAATTTTATTATTTCATACAGAATTAATTGACATTTCCCTCTTAAAATTTAACCATCTTTCTTTATCACTGCCAAAAAATCTAAGTCCAGAATAGTAATTTCTCCTCAACAATGAATTTTCAATCGAAAGATTTCCACGTGAAAAGGGAGAATTAACTTAAAAAAAGATGAATATGACGTCATATTGAAAATAAAATTTAAATTTTGAAGTAGTATTTCTTAATAATAGGGCAAGGTTAATGAATATGAGTGAGTATAGAAAGCAGACGAATACGACGTCATATATTGAAAATAAAATGGGTATGCTTTAATGTTGAAATAAAATTTACGCTTTTTTCTTACCATTCAAATTTAATGGTACCTTATTTAAGAATGAAAATCTGCGTTAAAAAAGGAAAATTGTTTTATAAAATTTTAATGGTAGTAAAAACGCGTAAAAGGTGGTAGCTATGGATAAACAGAAATAAGGAAATAAATGTAGATTTGTTAAACAAAATAGTTTGAAATACTGTTTTCATAAAAGTACAGTAGAATCTCGATTATCCGAAATAATTGAGACCGACCATCTTTCAGAAAATCGAAATTTTCGGATAATTGAGAATGCTTCAATTTTAAGACTAAGGAGAAATATATGCAATATTTTGTATTATGGTAACAAGTGCTTAATAAAAATAAACAATAGCAAAATAGAAATAAGAATAAATTACCTGAATTTTAATTTGGAAATTAAGTACCTTTTACATGCATCACAAGGGTTTGAAAAAATGTTTTGTTTATCGCAGTTTCGATCGCTTTTGCTTTGAAGTTCTATGACGGAGTTTTTTAAAATTATTAATTTGCCAGTATCAAAGTCTTTCTGCTGCTCCAGCCATGCCAAACCTTTTGCAAAACATTCAAAAGCTTCAGAATTGCTAATTTGTTCGTTTTTTTTCGTTCCACTCCGCAGCTTACGAGAGCTTAAGTTAAATTCAAAGGAACTCTAAGAAAGCGGATCGAAAATATTTATATGTACTCGTACTTCGGAAAGGACCGCTTGTACACAAAGAATATGGTTTAAAAAAAAAAAAAAAACTTTCAAAATGGATTTTGCACACAAGGAATGTGGCAGTAAAAGCAAAAAAAAAAAAAAAAAAAAAAAAAGCTTTAAAAATAGATTTCGGTTAATCGAGAGTTTCCGATAAAAGAAATTCTACTGTATTAAAATTACTTTTAGCATTTTGTTTACACTTTGTTTCCAGAACGTTTAAATGACTGAACGCTATTTTATTTAATAGAGATGAAGTATATTTTTAATAAAACGCGTTTAAAAAAATATTATGAATTTGATGCTAATTAATTTTTTGAATAAAAAAACTAATTTATCATGTAAAAAGCTATTCACTAACTTTCAACAGTCATTATGTCTCATAAAAAGAAAAAGAAATATCGTGTACTAAGCATAAAAAATAAAGATGGCTTCTTCATAATAAAAAACTAGTTTAAGAAGTGCCATATTCAGTGATCAGGATGTTAACGTCACATAATAATAGCTTTTTTATCCGTCGTAAAATCTATTAATAAAGGCAAATTGTGCAAGAAAGTATGATTCTTGAAAAATTAAATATTTAAGACATAATATTTGACATATTTCCGGAATATCGCGAAATTTTCAAAACATTGACTAGATCCCAAACACACTTAACTCATATTTGGCTTTTTTTTTTTTTTTTTAAAGAGCTATGTGAATTTTTATTCTGCTTAAATTTGGCATAACTAATTAAATGAAATTAACACATAACTGTCTTCGTATTGAGATATCCTAATTTCGTATAAAAATATCACATATATATTATCTGTTAAGAAAATTTAACTAAAGGGAGATTGTAAAAAATCATAACAAGGACATTAGCGCACAGAGCACTTTTCTGCGACTTTTAGAATCAGAATAATGACCGGCATTTTTTCTTCTAAATATGTTTGATATAACTTTCAGAAAATGTCTTTGAAGTCAGAAATTTATAAAATATGTTTTATTAATTTATAGTTGTGCTTTGTTAACGTTATAAAAGAATCTATTGTATGTTCAATTCGAGCACTGAGCCTTCCTCGCTATGGCTTACGACTACTCATATTCATCTCATAAAATTTATCAGAAAAGAAGCATTTCAGAGTGAGTTCAGTGCGACAGTTAAAAGTTAAAAAATGTATTTACACGTACACTTAAGATTTATTTCATATATCGAGATAATCTTTTTAACTACTGTTGCCAATTCTAAGACAGAAAATAATAATATTTTCCTTTTAACGGTAAAAATATTTTCGCGTGAATATTACAAAAAGAAAGAGAAGTTTGAGGAAAATTACGTCAGATTTAAAACGTTACATTTAAAATCACTTATTTAAAACCTTTTCCTCATAGCACTGTTAAAAAATACCGGGAAGCAAAGACTCTGTTGACTTAATTCATTTTAGTTTTGAAAATGGAAAAGTCATTTGTTTTTATCTTGTTTCATTTAGAGCTAAAAGACTTGGCTTTTGGACAACATCTTTTCATCAAATCGTTACAAATTAATAAAAAATGTAAGGGATATTTCAATATATTTTAAATGCACAAAATATTTATTCATTTAATTATTTTGAAATTTTTTTCAGAATGCTGAAACATGGACTAATTGGTCTGCAGTATTGATATTAATTCTTATTATTTAAAAAAATTATTTATTATCAATACTTGACGATTTATCATCTGCACGCAGCTAACATAAAGATTTAATTATTTTATTTAAAATTTAAAAATTTAAAAAAAACTTTTAAAAAGAAAACTGTTACTAAACGTCAATAATAAGCAATGAAAATTATCCATGTCGAAAATGTCATCATGATAAGAGCGAAATATTTTTTTTTAATGCTTCAAAAGTAAAAAATTAACTCGATTGCCTGAAAAAAACAATTTTTGACGAATGTTAATTCCTAATGTCGTTCATTTAAGAAAATATTAATAAAGAATAAATTCATTCATTCATTAAAAAAATTTTTATTTTTAGTTGCATTCTCGTTTATAAAACTTATGTTTTATGAACGAAAGGGTATACTCTGGTTGTGTCAAAGTAACATCATTTTTTTTCTACCAGTATCGAAGTTAAGGCTCAAGTGATCGAAGTATATTACAGACATGTTTGTAAATTGTGGTTTTGCAACCTGATTTCAATTCCACATTTCTTTTTGCTTTAACAGAGAAAAAAATATGTTCCATTTTTAAAAATAACTTTTTCAAATGTTTTTTCACACATATTTTATTTTAAAATCTTGTGGAATGGAATGTTTAAATATAAGAATTTTACACCAAATAGCACTTAAAATACAGTGTTGCAGTAGGATTCTCCCACCTTTTAGTTTTAGGAACAGATTCTTCGATTCCACGGTTTTACTTGGCCTTCCTTTTTTCATTGGTTGCAGTTTGACTTTCCAATTCCTTATATTATTTGCCACAAAATTTCACTTTTTTTATAACTGACTAGGGAACATCCCTAACTGTTAGTTCTGGATTTTGACGAGGGTGATATCGTTCGAAAGCTCTTGTTATAAGGATTAAGAAATGTATAGTAACTATACCCCAGAAGCCAATCGTTCACGAAATATGGACTCTTTTCTGATTCGGAAGAAGAGAAATAAAAAAGCGGAAACAGCAAGCAGATTTCTTCAAAAGCTATCGGGGGCAGGAATTTTATCTTATAATTGATCATGATAGTGTTCTGCTACGTAAAAGTGTAGTAAAATATAAGAGTTTCCAACACCACACTCTCAGAAATACTTTCTTCAATACACGGAAATTTTCCCGGTAGCATGGCTACCAGGATTTTTCCGTTAATTGACGAATATCCACTTCTTTTTTCTCCGTTATAGGAGGTAAAATGTACGTCAATTGAAGACGGGGGGAAATAGAAGGGCGGGGGGAAATAGAAGCTGCTGATCTTGTAGTCGAATCAGCTATCAGTCGACCCAGCAAAGAGGATATTGCTGGCCAGCAGCAAGATAGGTGCTGGCAATGATGGAGAAGTGCTGGCTGATGGTCTACCACTGTATGACCACTGATGGACAGCTTCAGTCAACTTTACTGTTGGAAATCATCAGATAAAATTCTGGTGGGCATCCATTTTATCTCATGCGCTGGCCCACCACTACATGGAAGCGCACGAACTTTTGTAGTATTATTGCTGGGAACTCTTACGCTAGGTGGCGCTGCGAATATCGAAGACATTGAGTATTTGAACACAAATCTGAAATGAATATCTTAACAACAATTTAAGCTGTGAAGCTAATTTTTTTTTTTTTTTTTTTTTAACTGTAAAAAATATAGCACCACTGCCACCAACAAAATAAATAAGTAAATGAATAAATAAATAAATTCTTTATTTCAACGAATTTTTTTTCTCCTTAAATCTGGTTTTACTAGGTTACAAAGGATTTCAGTTTTCATAATTTACGCAGTTCAGAATCAATAATAAAAAAAAGCGTATAAAATACATAGGATTTCTATACAATAGAATAATTTCTATACCAGTTTAATGATTGGGAGCGCAAATCACAAAAGAAACAAACTTGAAATACTGTAATGAGAGCCTGAAAGCTACGAGCAATCGTAGCGTACGCTGAAAGCACTTGTTCATGTCCGATCTCTAAAACCAAGCTGCATCGAGCGCGGTCAATACTTGGGAGGGTGACCACATGGAAACAGCTGAAAGTTCAAATATTTCTATAGAAATTTCTATTATAGGCACTTCTACAGATATTTCTATAGCTTTTGGTGAAACTAGCTTATAGAAAAGAGCCATAATTCTTTGTTTTTTTATAGAATTCCATAAGAAATTTTTGTAAGGGAAAGTGCTGGGCCAGCAAAGGAAAAGCAGTGGGATAGCTGCTAGCACTGCAGGAAAAGTGCCAGATTGAAGTAATGTGATGGTATAGCAATGCTGGCCTGCTCTTGGCCATCACTGATGGGCCAGCTGCATTTGGCTCGGACACTTTTCGACAGGTTTAAGTGATGGCACCCTTGCATTTTACCACTGATAGCACAGCTGGCTGCCATCTTTTTTCCAGCTGATGGCCCACTGTTTCTTTCTTTGCTGGGGAGTATGCTATCCACTGGGTTACAGTTGTATATTAGTGAAACACTTTGAAGTAAATATGTTTGCTTCAGATGGTTATGGCTTGATTAATTTCTTTAAAAAGTTTTTAATTTTGAAGTTTATTTCGGAAAAATTTCGTCACCAATGAGATTGTGGCTGAGGTTTTAATACCTCAGTATCATATGATGAAAATATGAATTATAAATATTTTTAAGTAGATGGCAATATGTAAGATATGAGTATTATACTTTTATTCGATATATATATTTTTTCTTTTTTGAGTATAATCGATTTTTTTTCATTTAATATTCAAATTAAAATATGTTTTAAATGTGTTCATTTAAAATATATTTTAAATACGAATATTGTTTTATAAAAAACTTTATAAATTCAACTTTATTTAACTTTATTCAACTTATGCAACATAAAAAAAAGAAAAAAAAAACTGTGAGTACTTTTAAATGACTCAGAAAAGTAATTGTTATTTATTTTTAAATTCGAATATTTTTTTTCTTTTTTAATTAAATTAGAAATCTTAATTTATATAATTTTTGGTTTTTCATTGACATGTTTTCTAGGAGTACGAAAGTTATTTGTTAGAAAAATGAGGAGTAATTTAGTGTATATTGACGAGTTTTTCCGACAGTGTTGGTACAAACGATGAAGGACTGTTTGACAGTCAGTGCAAGTTTCTTTAGTAAGATTGAAGCATACATGTTTTACTGATCGGAAAGCTGGATCCGTGTTCCACATTAAAGCATTTTGAAATACATATAGGGTAAAGTTCCCATATTTCGTCCCCTCTCCTAATTTCGTCCCTCTTAACTTCTCCACTTCTGCGAAAGTGGCGCCACTAAAGACGCAAGGCAGAGGGGACGGGAGGTAAAAGGAGTCAGTATTGAAAGTTTCGTTCGCCAAGACTTATACATAAATTAAAGACGGCGAATTTCCTATTTTTAGAAGACCTGAGTTCTTATTACGTCGTTTGTAGAACATTATTTACTGTACTGTAAGTATTTATTTCTTATTCATTGCATGTATTTTACGTTGTTAAGATGCTGACAGTAGCATACAGTGAGTTTTAGAACGCTCAGTTCATCTTACGGGAACTGAAACTCCGTCATATTGGGAAGTAGCGTGGTCTCAATTTCGTCCCCCATGTAATTCTTATTTTCGTCCTGGGGAAGAAATTAGGAATGCTTTTTCATGACTTTTTTTCAATTTTTTGCTCGTGTTTGGATGTCTAATGTTTCGTTATGTTATTCTTCCGCTGACAATTAGTATATTTCTTTGTGTCTTACTTTAATTTAAATAAAATTACTTACTCATTTAGAAATAAATTTTGATTTAGTTATAAGTTAAGCCTCGGCGTATTGGATTTTTTGGGGGGGACGAAATTGGGACCATTTTTTTCTTTTGCATTTTTTAGATACTTTTGAAAAAACAATTTTTCGCATCGTTATTTTTTTTGTACGATATTTGCTTATGTTTTTATGTGTGTGAATAGTTAGTCTGGCTTAAGGCCAAGTGATATATTTTTAGTATTCCTTCTAAATTAATAGTGTTAATATCACAGCAAATACTTCGATGCATTTTTTAATGTTCTTCTATTTCCTTTACCAAGTATTTGTAGTCCTGGAAGAAGTTAACACGCAGTGGCTGAATGTATTTTTTCAATCCCGATGGGAGGAAGACAGGTGGTATAGAAAACCTAGTTTTTTGCTGCAAAAGTTTTCATTTATTTAGCCACTTAATCAGTCAAGTACCAGGATAATATTTTCATTATAAATTTATCATGAAACACTTTCGAGAAAACCACTATCATAATTACTTAAAATTCCTGCCTTTGATAGCTTTTGAATGAATCTCAAGCTGTTTTCCCTTCTTTTTAACACTTTCCAACACAGTTACAAAGTATTTATGAATTCAGTTTTTCTGTCCTTCTGTCCGTGCTCTAACTCACGTAAATACAGTCCGATTGCCATAAAATTGCTATATGTTTTTGGTGTTTACTATAGCATGTTCTGTGTTGAAAATGAAGAGTGTAGAGTTTTTGCCTCATTTACAGGGCCTCTCAAAAGAATTCCGTTACTTTACGGTCTATGGGGAAAAATTGCAGCAGTTTATTTTTATAATATTGGAGTATTTTAAATATATTGAAATTGATATACATTACTGAAGTGTACTACAAGGTTCTTACTATAGAATATGGTGTGCATAAAGCTTATCGTTCCTTTACAGGGACGCACAAACGTTCTTGGCTATAGAAGAAAATTAACAATAATTGGACTATTGAAGCCTAGGAACAATAATTTCTGGAAGTTCGTTTTCAGTTGTGGTATGGCTTTTTTAAATATAACTACTTTTTAAATATTACTTGGTGTGTATAAATTTTATAGATCTTATACAGGATCGCACAAAAGTTCTCCACAACATCCGTTTATTGGCGGAAATTTCTGAGTGGAAATTTCAAACCGTGCTATGCGTTTAAATAAACTAATATTTAGCATGCTATGTAGCATACATATCTGTAGATCATGTACAGGAATGCACAAAAAGAAATCGTCTATTTTAACCACTATTCATGGCAATAGCGTAAATCGTATTCTCAAATGCGTTACTTGTTTTCCAAATTATTCCTTTTGACAACTGAGTTGCCGGGGCGGTCGTCCTTTGTCCTCCCCTTGTTCATTTAGGCATTATCATTCACCTTAATAAAGAATTTTTGTTATAGAATTATGAGTGTGTTTTATAATTTATGCTGTACGCATGATTTTCCATTCTTGTTTATTGCTTCTTCTGAAACAGAAAAGGGTCCATATCTCGTGAACTATTGAATTTGGCAACATAGTTCCTATACATTTCTTGATCCTTGTGACAATAGCTTTCGAACGATACCAGTCTCGTAAAAATCCAGAACTGAAAGTTGGGGAATGTTCTTTAGTGAGTTATGTCAAGGCCCCTAAAAATCAGAATTACCGTATTGTCTCTTATAAAATGAGATAAACAGTTGGTTATTACTATATGGTTTTAATTATCGGGGATGAAATGTTTTGCATAATGAATGCTTTTATATTTCTTTCAATGATATGTAAACGACGCCTGGGTAACAGCTCATAAACTATAAAAATCACTCTGAAACATTTCCGAATATTAGTGGCAGTAAAAGAAATTATGTTTTTGTGCGTCTTTGTATGCTTACGCAATTTTCTACCGCGACTGTAGTGGGATTTAACCGATCCGACTCTTTTGACGAATGTGAAACGACAAAGCTTGTTTCTACCTCTACTTCAGATTTCAGTTTCTGTTACAACTATACCAAACAGAACAATCTTCCTAGTAAATTTTTACAATTTTTGTAATAGGAATATATCATAAAGAGAATAGTATATAATTAGTGGTAGTAAGATGGTAATATCTATTTTGAAACACTAACTTTTAATCAGTGGAAAGTGTTAAATGAACTAAGCTGTGCTGTGCTGTTCCAATTTATTTTATAAAATTTCATTAGTAACTAATACAAATTTCCTAATTTGGTAACCAATATGTCAAAACTCTGTGAAACCTACCTTAGATGAATTCTACAGAGTGTTTCAGCACAGCGATTACAAAGTTTCAGGAGATATAGATTACAACTAGATGATGGGAAATCAAATAGCAGTGTCTACGGAAACGCTTTCCTAGCGAGGTAGTGACGACACAACGCACAAGAGAGGACGGACACGAACAGGGGGAGAAAACATGTTTATTATTCTTAGTAGAGCAAAAAATTAAGAAATAAGAACAAAAAGAGAGAAAATGATTGTCATCAAAGATGGTGTTCGAAATCACGACCCCGGGTCGCCTTACATCTTCGCCACATGGAAGACCTAATGTTCTCAAAAATACGGTGCATTTCTCGGACTTTCTCAGGAGCTGCCACGATGTGTGCAACAAGTTGATCAGCGAAGATGTAAGCCATGCGGCATAGCCACGTAAGTCATGCGGCGCTTCCATGCGGCGAAAATGTAAGGCGACCCGAGGTCGTAATTTCGAACACAATCTTTAATGACGACCATTGTCTCTCTTTTTGTTCTTATTTCTTAGTTTTTTGCTGTACTAAGAATAATAAACATGTTTTTTCACCCTATTCGTGTCCTTCCTTTCTTGTGCTTCTTGCCGTCACTACCGCGCCAGGAAAGCGTTTCCGATCAGATATTGCTATTTGATTTCTCATCATCTAGTTGTACTCTATATCTCCTGAAACTTCCTTTAAATGGATAGTAAACGAATGATAGGAAAGGAAGGACACTAACAGGGTGAAAAAACATGTTTATTATTCTTAGTAGAGCAAAAAATTAAGAAATAAGAACAAAAAGAGAGAAAATGATTGTCATCAAAGATGGTGTTCGAAATCACGACCCCGGGTCGCCTTACATCTTCGCCACATGGAAGATCTAATGTTCTCAAAAATACCGTGCATTTCTCGGACTTTCTCAGCAGCTGCCACGATGCGTGCAACAAGTTGGTCAGCGAAGATGTAAGCCATGCGGCATAGTCACGTAAGTCATGCGGCGAAAATGTAAGGCGATCCGAGGTCGTAATTTCGAACACCATCTTTAATTACGACCATTGTCTCTTTTTTTGTTCTTATTTCTTAGTTTTTTGCTGTACTAAGAATAATAAACATGTTTTTTCACCCTATTCGTGTCCTTCCTTTCTTGTGCTTCTTGCCGTCACTACCGCGCCAGGAAAGCGTTTCCGATCAGACATTGCTATTTGATTTCTCATCATCTAGTTGTACTCTATATCTCCTGAAACTTCATTTAAATGGATAGTAAACGAAGGACAGGAAAGGAAGGACACTAACAGGGTGAAAAAACATGTTTATTATTCTTAGTAGAGCATAAAATTAAGAAATAAGAACAAAAAGAGAGAAAATGATTGTTATCAAAGATGGTGTTCGAAATCACGACCCCGGGTCGCCTTACATCTTCGCCACATGGAAGATCTAATGTTCTCAAAAATACCGTGCATTTCTCGGACTTTCTAAGCAGCTGCCACGATGCGTGCAACAAGTTGGTCAGCGAAGATGTAAGCCATGCGGCATAGTCACGTAAGTCATGCGGCGCTTCCATGCGGCGAAAATTTAAGGCGATCCGAGGTCGTAATTTCGAACACCATCTTTAATTACGACCATTGTCTCTCTTTTTGTTCTTATTTCTTAGTTTTTTGCTGTACTAAGAATAATAAACATGTTTTTTCACCCTATTCGTGTCCTTCCTTTCTTGTGCTTCTTGCCGTCACTACCGCGCCAGGAAAGCGTTTCCGATCAGACATTGCTATTTGATTTCTCATCATCTAGTTGTACTCTATATCTCCTGAAACTTCATTTAAATGGATAGTAAACGAAGGACAGGAAAGGAAGGACACTAACAGGGTGAAAAAACATGTTTATTATTCTTAGTAGAGCAAAAAATTAAGAAATAAGAACAAAAAGAGAGAAAATGATTGTCATCAAAGATGGTGTTCGAAATCACGACCCCGGGTCGCCTTACATCTTCGCCACATGGAAGATCTAATGTTCTCAAAAATACCGTACATTTCTCGGACTTTCTCAGCAGCTGCCACGATGCGTTCAACAAGTTGATCAGCGAAGATGTAAGCCATGCGGCATAGTCACGTAAGTCATGCGGCGAAAATGTAAGGCGATCCGCGGTCGTAATTTCGAACACCATCTTTAATTACGACGATTGTCTCTCTTTTTGTTCTTAGTTCTTTGTTTTTTGCTGTACTAAGAATAATAAACATGTTTTTTCACCCTATTCGTGTCCTTCCTTTCTTGTGCTTCTTGCCGTCACTACCGCGCCAGGAAAGCGTTTCCGATCAGACATTGCTATTTGATTTCTCATCATCTAGTTGTACTCTATATCTCCTGAAACTTCATTTAAATGGATAGTAAACGAAGGACAGGAAAGGAAGGACACTAACAGGGTGAAAAAACATGTTTATTATTCTTAGTAGAGCAAAAAATTAAGAAATAAGAACAAAAAGAGAGAAAATGATTGTCATCAAAGATGGTGTTCGAAATCACGACCCCAGGTCGCCTTACATCTTCGCCACATGGAAGATCTAATGTTCTCAAAAATACCGTGCATTTCTTGGACTTTCTCAGCAGCTGCCACGATGCGTGCAACAAGTTGGTCAGCGAAGATGTAAGCCATGCGGCATAGTCACGTAAGTCATGCGGCGCTTCCATGCGGCGAAAATTTAAGGCGATCCGACGTCGTAATTTCGAACACCATCTTTAATTACGACCATTGTCTCTTTTTTTAGCCCACAGGCTATCAAAGCCTGAGAGCTAATGTGCCCGCCCGTTCTGTATGTATGTATGTATTTATGTATGTATGTATGTATGTATGTATGTATGTACGTACGTACGTATGTACGTAACGCGATAACTCTTGATAGAAACATCCGATTTGCTTCAAAATTTTTTCCTAGGTTCACTGTGATAAGGCGCTTTCCTGATTAGTTTTTGGAGTTCATTGGTTAAGGATAAAGGGGGAAAAACGGGGTTAGTCCACACCCCACCCCCTTAATTCAGATAAATGGGTTTTTCATGCAGAATAATTCGATTTGCTCCTAATTTGATATACCGGTTTATTATGTTAAGGAACTTCCCTGATTAGTTTTGGGGGTTCATTGGTTAAGGGTAAAGGGGGAAAAACGGGGTTAGTCCACCCCCCTTAAATCAGATAAATGGGTTTTTCATGCAGAATCATTCAATTTGCTCCGAATTTGGTATACCGGTTTATTATGTTAAGGAACTTCCCTGATTAGTTTTGGGGGTTCATTGGTTAAGGATAAAGGGGGGTTAGTCCACCCCCTTAATTCAGATAAATGGGTTTTTCATGCAGAATCATTCGATTTGCTCCGAATTTGGTATACCGGTTTATTATGTTAAGGAACTTCCCTGATTAGTTTTGGGAGTTCATTGGTTAAGGATAAAGGGGGAAAAACGGGGTTAGTCCACCCCCCTTAATTCAGATAAATGTGTTTTTCATGCAGAATGATTCGATTTGCTCCGAATTTGGTATAGCGGTTTATTATGTTAAGAACTTCCCTGATTAGTTTTGGGGGTTCATTGGTTAAGGGTAAAGGGGGAAAAACGGGGTTAGTCCATCCCCCTTAAATCAGATAAATGGGTTTTTTATGCAGAATCATTCAATTTGCTCCGAATTTGGTATACCGGTTTATTATGTTAAGGAACTTCCCTGATTAGTTTTGGGGGTTCATTGGTTAAGGATAAAGGGGGAAAAGGGGGGTTAGTCCACCCCTTAATTCAGATAAATGGGTTTTTCATACAAAATCATTCGATTTGCTCCGAATTTGGTATACCGGTTTATTATGTTAAGGAACTTCCCTGAATAGTTTTGGGAGTTCATTGGTTAAGTATAAAGGGGAAAAAACGGGGTTAGTCCACCCCCCTTAATTCAGATAAATGTGTTTTTCATGCAGAATGATTCGATTTGCTCTGAATTTGGTATACCGGTTTATTATGTTAAGGAACTTCCCTGATTAGTTTTGGGGGTTCATTGGTTAAGGATAAAGGAGGGAAAACGGGGTTAGTCCACCCTCTTAATTCAGATAAATGTGTTTTTCCTGCAGAATGATTCGATTTGCTCCGAATTATTATGTTAAGGAACTTCCCTGATTAGTTTTGGGGGTTCATTGGTTAAGGATAAAGGGGGGGGGAAACAGGGTTAGTCCACCCCCCTTAATTCAGATAAATGTGTTTTTCATGCAGAATGATTCGATTTGCTCCGAATTTTGTATACCGGTTTATTATGTTAAGGAACTTCCCTGATTAGTTTTGGGGTTCATTGGTTAAGGGTAAAGGGGGAAAAGGGAGTTTAGCCCGCCCTCTTAATTTAGATAAATGGGTTTTTCATGCAGAATGATTCGATTTGCTCCGAAGTTGGTATACCGATTTATTATGTTAAGGAGCTTCCCTGATTCGTTTTGGCGATTAATTGGTTAAGGATAAAGGGGGGTTAGTCCACCCCCTTAATTTAGATAAATGTTTATTTTGCAAGATTATTCGATTTGCTTCAAATTTGGTATACCGGTTTATTATGATAAGGAGCTTCCCTGATTATATTTGGAGGTTCACTGGTTAAGTATAAAGGGGGAAACGGGGGCTAATTCCCCTTCACTTATTTTTTGAGTGACATTATTCTTTAAAATAAGAGTATAATATACAATTAGTGTGAATAGTCTGTGAGCTCAATGCCATCAGTTTAGCTGGGCACTTTTCTTTTTTATTGTTCTTATTTCTTAGTTTTTTGCTGTACTAAGAATAATAAACATGTTTTTTCACCCTATTCGTGTCCTTCCTTTCTTGTGCTTCTTGCCGTCACTACCGCGCCAGGAAAGCGTTTCCGATCAGACATTGCTATTTGATTTCTCATCATCTAGTTGTACTCTATATCTCCTGAAACTTCATTTAAATGGATAGTAAACGAAGGACAGGAAAGGAAGGACACTAACAGGGTGAAAAAACATGTTTATTATTCTTAGTAGAGCATAAAATTAAGAAATAAGAACAAAAAGAGAGAAAATGATTGTTATCAAAGATGGTGTTCGAAATCACGACCCCGGGTCGCCTTACATCTTCGCCACATGGAAGATCTAATGTTCTCAAAAATACCGTGCATTTCTCGGACTTTCTAAGCAGCTGCCACGATGCGTGCAACAAGTTGGTCAGCGAAGATGTAAGCCATGCGGCATAGTCACGTAAGTCATGCGGCGCTTCCATGCGGCGAAAATTTAAGGCGATCCGAGGTCGTAATTTCGAACACCATCTTTAATTACGACCATTGTCTCTCTTTTTGTTCTTATTTCTTAGTTTTTTGCTGTACTAAGAATAATAAACATGTTTTTTCACCCTATTCGTGTCCTTCCTTTCTTGTGCTTCTTGCCGTCACTACCGCGCCAGGAAAGCGTTTCCGATCAGACATTGCTATTTGATTTCTCATCATCTAGTTGTACTCTATATCTCCTGAAACTTCATTTAAATGGATAGTAAACGAAGGACAGGAAAGGAAGGACACTAACAGGGTGAAAAAACATGTTTATTATTCTTAGTAGAGCAAAAAATTAAGAAATAAGAACAAAAAGAGAGAAAATGATTGTCATCAAAGATGGTGTTCGAAATCACGACCCCGGGTCGCCTTACATCTTCGCCACATGGAAGATCTAATGTTCTCAAAAATACCGTACATTTCTCGGACTTTCTCAGCAGCTGCCACGATGCGTTCAACAAGTTGATCAGCGAAGATGTAAGCCATGCGGCATAGTCACGTAAGTCATGCGGCGAAAATGTAAGGCGATCCGAGGTCGTAATTTCGAACACCATCTTTAATTACGACGATTGTCTCTCTTTTTGTTCTTAGTTCTTTGTTTTTTGCTGTACTAAGAATAATAAACATGTTTTTTCACCCTATTCGTGTCCTTCCTTTCTTGTGCTTCTTGCCGTCACTACCGCGCCAGGAAAGCGTTTCCGATCAGACATTGCTATTTGATTTCTCATCATCTAGTTGTACTCTATATCTCCTGAAACTTCATTTAAATGGATAGTAAACGAAGGACAGGAAAGGAAGGACACTAACAGGGTGAAAAAACATGTTTATTATTCTTAGTAGAGCAAAAAATTAAGAAATAAGAACAAAAAGAGAGAAAATGATTGTCATCAAAGATGGTGTTCGAAATCACGACCCCAGGTCGCCTTACATCTTCGCCACATGGAAGATCTAATGTTCTCAAAAATACCGTGCATTTCTTGGACTTTCTCAGCAGCTGCCACGATGCGTGCAACAAGTTGGTCAGCGAAGATGTAAGCCATGCGGCATAGTCACGTAAGTCATGCGGCGCTTCCATGCGGCGAAAATTTAAGGCAATCCGACGTCGTAATTTCGAACACCATCTTTAATTACGACCATTGTCTCTCTTTTTAGCCCACAGGCTATCAAAGCCTGAGAGCTAATGTGCCCGCCCGTTCTGTATGTATGTATGTATTTATGTATGTATGTATGTATGTATGTATGTATGTACGTACGTACGTATGTACGTAACGCGATAACTCTTGATAGAAACATCCGATTTGCTTCAAAATTTTTTCCTAGGTTCACTGTGATAAGGCGCTTCCCTGATTAGTTTTTGGAGTTCATTGGTTAAGGATAAAGGGGGAAAAACGGGGTTAGTCCACACCCCACCCCCTTAATTCAGATAAATGTGTTTTTCATGCAGAATAATTCGATTTGCTCCTAATTTGATATACCGGTTTATTATGTTAAGGAACTTCCCTGATTAGTTTTGGGGGTTCATTGGTTAAGGGTAAAGGGGGAAAAACGGGGTTAGTCCACCCCCCTTAAATCAGATAAATGGGTTTTTCATGCAGAATCATTCAATTTGCTCCGAATTTGGTATACCGGTTTATTATGTTAAGGAACTTCCCTGATTAGTTTTGGGGGTTCATTGGTTAAGGATAAAGGGGGGTTAGTCCACCCCCTTAATTCAGATAAATGGGTTTTTAATGCAGAATCATTCGATTTGCTCCGAATTTGGTATACCGGTTTATTATGTTAAGGAACTTCCCTGATTAGTTTTGGGAGTTCATTGGTTAAGGATAAAGGGGGAAAAACGGGGTTAGTCCACCCCCCTTAATTCAGATAAATGTGTTTTTCATGCAGAATGATTCGATTTGCTCCGAATTTGGTATAGCGGTTTATTATGTTAAGGAACTTCCCTGATTAGTTTTGGGGGTTCATTGGTTAAGGGTAAAGGGGGAAAAACGGGGTTAGTCCATCCCCCTTAAATCAGATAAATGGGTTTTTCATGCAGAATCATTCAATTTGCTCCGAATTTGGTATACCGGTTTATTATGTTAAGGAACTTCCCTGATTAGTTTTGGGGGTTCATTGGTTAAGGATAAAGGGGGAAAAGGGGGGTTAGTCCACCCTTTAATTCAGATAAATGGGTTTTTCATGCAAAATCATTCGATTTGCTCCGAATTTGGTATACCGGTTTATTATGTTAAGGAACTTCCCTGATTAGTTTTGGGAGTTCATTGGTTAAGTATAAAGGGGAAAAAACGGGGTTAGTCCACCCCCCTTAATTCAGATAAATGTGTTTTTCATGCAGAATGATTCGATTTGCTCTGAATTTGGTATACCGGTTTATTATGTTAAGGAACTTCCCTGATTAGTTTTGGGGGTTCATTGGTTAAGGATAAAGGAGGGAAAACGGGGTTAGTCCACCCTCTTAATTCAGATAAATGTGTTTTTCCTGCAGAATGATTCGATTTGCTCCGAATTATTATGTTAAGGAACTTCCCTGATTAGTTTTGGGGGTTCATTGGTTAAGGATAAAGGGGGGGGGGGAAACAGGGTTAGTCCACCCACCTTAATTCAGATAAATGTGTTTTTCATGCAGAATGATTCGATTTGCTCCGAATTTTGTATACCGGTTTATTATGTTAAGGAACTTCCCTGATTAGTTTTGGGGTTCATTGGTTAAGGGTAAAGGGGGAAAAGGGAGTTTAGCCCGCCCTCTTAATTTAGATAAATGGGTTTTTCATGCAGAATGATTCGATTTGCTCCGAAGTTGGTATACCGATTTATTATGTTAAGGAGCTTCCCTGATTCGTTTTGGCGATTAATTGGTTAAGGATAAAGGGGGGTTAGTCCACCCCCTTAATTTAGATAAATGTTTATTTTGCAAGATTATTCGATTTGCTTCAAATTTGGTATACCGGTTTATTATGATAAGGAGCTTCCCTGATTATATTTGGAGGTTCACTGGTTAAGTATAAAGGGGGAAACGGGGGCTAATTCCCCTTCACTTATTTTTTGAGTGACATTATTCTTTAAAATAAGAGTATAATATACAATTAATGTGAATAGTCTGTGAGCTCAATGCCATCAGTTTAGCTGGGCACTTTTCGTTTTTATTGTTCTTATTTCTTAGTTTTTTGCTGTACTAAGAATAATAAACATGTTTTTTCACCCTATTCGTGTCCTTCCTTTCTTGTGCTTCTTGCCGTCACTACCGCGTCAGGAAAGCGTTTCCGATCAGACATTGCTACTTGATTTCTCATCATCTAGTTGTACTCTATATCTCCTGAAACTTCATTTAAATGGATAGTAAACGAAGGACAGGAAAGGAAGGACACTAACAGGGTGAAAAAACATGTTTATTATTCTTAGTAGAGCAAAAAATTAAGAAATAAGAACAAAAAGAGAGAAAATGATTGTCATCAAAGATTGTGTTCGAAATCACGACCACGGGTCGCCTTACATCTTCGCCACATGGAAGATCTAATGTTCTCAAAAATACCGTGCATTTCTCGGACTTTCTCAGCAGCTGCCACGATGCGTTCAACAAGTTGGTCAGCGAAGATGTAAGCCATGCGGCATAGTCACGTAAGTCATGCGGCGAAAATGTAAGGCGATCCGAGGTCGTAATTTCGAACACCATCTTTAATTACGACGATTGTCTCTCTTTTTGTTCTTATTTCTTAGTTTTTTGCTGTACTAAGAATAATAAACATGTTTTTTCACCCTATTCGTGTCCTTCCTTTCTTGTGCTTCTTGCCGTCACTACCGCGCCAGGAAAGCGTTTCCGATCAGACATTGCTATTTGATTTCTCATCATTTAGTTGTACTCTATATCTCCTGAAACATCATTTAAATGGATAGTAAACGAAGGACAGGAAAGGAAGGACACTAACAGGGTGAAAAAATATGTTTATTATTCTTAGTAGAGCAAAAAATTAAGAAATAAGAACAAAAAGAGAGAAAATGATTGTCATCAAAGATGGTGTTCGAAATCACGACCCCGGGTCGCCTTACATCTTCGCCACATGGAAGATCTAATGTTCTCAAAAATACCGTGCATTTCTCGGACTTTCTCAGCAGCTGCCATGATGCGTGCAACAAGTTGGTCAGCGAAGATGTAAGCCATGCGGCATAGTCACGTAAGTCATGCGGCGCTTCCATGCGGCGAAAATGTAAGGCGATCCGAGGTCGTAATTTCGAACACCAACTTTAATTACGACCATTGTCTCTCTTTTTGTTCTTATTCCTTAGTTTTTTGCTGTACTAAGAATAATAAACATGTTTTTTCACCCTATTCGTGTCCTTCCTTTCTTGTGCTTCTTGCCGTCACTACCGCGCCAGGAAAGCGTTTCCGATCAGACATTGCTATTTGATTTCTCATCATCTAGTTGTGCTCTATATCTCCTGAAACCTCATTTAAATGGATAGTAAACGAAGGACAGGAAAGGAAGGACACTAACAGGGTGAAAAAATATGTTTATTATTCTTAGCAGAGCAAAAATTAAGAAATAAGAACAAAAAGAGAGAAAATGATTGTCATCAAAGATGGTGTTCGAAATCACGACCCCGGGTCTCCTTACATCTTCGCCACATAGAAGATCTAATGTTCTCAAAAATACCGTGCATTTCTTGGACTTTCTCAGCAGCTGCCACGATGCGTGCAACAAGTTGGTCAGCGAAGATGTAAGCCATGCGGCATAGTCACGTAAGTCATGCGGCGAAAATGTAAGGCGATCCGAGGTCGTAATTTCGAACACCATCTTTAATTACGACCATTGTCTCTCTTTTTGTTCTTATGTCTTAGTTTTTTGCTGTACTAAGAATAATAAACATGTTTTTTCACCCTATTCGTGTCCTTCCTTTCTTGTGCTTCTTGCCGTCACTACCGCGCCAGGAAAGCGTTTCCGATCAGACATTGCTATTTGATTTCTCATCATCTAGTTGTGCTCTATATCTCCTGAAACTTCATTTAAATGGATAGTAAACGAAGGACAGGAAAGGAAGGACACTAACAGGGTGAAAAAATATGTTTATTATTTTTAGTAGAGCAAAAAATTAAGAAATAAGAACAAAAAGAGAGAAAATGATTGTCATCAAAGATGGTGTTCGAAATCACGACCCCGGGTCGCCTTACATCTTCGCCACATGGAAGATCTAATGTTCTCAAAAATACCGTGCATTTCTCGGACTTTCTCAGCAGCAGCCACGATGCGTGCAACAAGTTGGTCAGCGAAGATGTAAGCCATGCGGCATAGTCACGTAAGTCATGCGGCGAAAATGAAAGCGATCCGAGGTCGTAATTTCGAACACCATCTTTAATTACGACCATTGTCTCTCTTTTTGTTCTTATTTCTTAGTTTTTTGCTGTACTAAGAATAATAAACATGTTTTTTCACCCTATTCGTGTCCTTCCTTTCTTGTGCTTCTTGCCGTCACTACCGCGCCAGGAAAGCGTTTCCGATCAGACATTGCTATTTGATTTCTCATCATCTAGTTGTGCTCTATATCTCCTGAAACTTCATTTAAATGGATAGTAAACGAAGGACAGGAAAGGAAGGACACTAACAGGGTGAAAAAATATGTTTATTATTCTTAGTAGAGCAAAAAATTAAGAAATAAGAACAAAAAGAGAGAAAATGATTGTCATCAAAAAATGGTGTTCGAAATTACGACCCCGATCACTTTACATCATCGCCGCATGTGGATCTAATGTTCTCGAAAATACCTGGCGTGTCCGAGACTTCCCCAGCACGATGCCTGCAACAAGTTCCTCAGCAATTTCCAGCATTGTACTGGCATTTTCATAGTACTAAGAATAATAAATATGTTTCAACAACGTGTTCGTGTCCTTCCTTCCTTGTGTTTTGTGTGATCACTACCGCGCCAGGAAATCGTTTCCGACCATCTATTACTATGTTATTTCCCATCATCTATGGGTATTCTATCTCTCCTGAACATTTGTAAACGCTGAGTTGGGACACCCTGTATATTCATGTTCAAAATTAAATGATAAATGTATCTTTGTTATTATTTTTAAACTTAATCAAAAATTATACGTTTGTTAATCATTAATTTAAAAAAAATACGTTTTCGTAAAGTATGCTTTATATTACAGAACAATTATATTTTGCTTCGAAGATTGAGTACTAAGCTAAAAGATCAAACGCAATGCTGATAAAAATCGTAACTCATCTTGGAAAGTTATTAATATTTGATTTTCATAAGCTCGTTTTTATTATCCATTTAAATGTCTTATCGCTCAAAATTTCATATCTTTTTAATCATTATTAACTTAGATATTATACTCACTTTTATTTCGATATTATATTCCCTATTAACTTCGATATTGATTGCCCTTTCTAATTCGTGTTGGAAAAAGTTAAGCTTCAATTAAAAAGATCTTAAACTTCACTGTAATAACTTTTTTTCTAAGATCGCAAGTTTTTTAATTAGATGTTATTAAGCTATATTAGAGAAATATTTTTTTTTTCATTTAGCTGTCCCATTAAAATTATTTGAATAAAACTTAATAATGACTTTCAGATATCTCCAGTCAATAATCATATAAATTTCGCATATGAAATAATATAGTATTACGTATTAAAAGAGCAAGGTGTATATTAATTTTTTAATAAAAATAATATGATTTCGCCCGTAAAAGTTTCATTAAAAAATTTTTTAAAGAGAAATTTCCAAATTCATCTAGAATTTGAACACTCAGATAACAGTTATGTATCTATCAGGGCGGGAGATTCAAAACTCGCGTTAGCCAAAACTAAAAAAAAAAAAAAAAAAAACGAGTTTTTTCTAACAATCTATTCTATTGGTGAACCTGCATAGAAAAAAAACACTACAATCTGCAAAATATCTAGTTTTATCGTGTATTTCTGGTATTGTAGAATCTTAGTTTACGATGAAAACCAGTTGACGCAGTCAGACATTTTTCCTGATTTCCCAAAATTTGATTTTCTGGATAAAGCGAGTTTTGAAACTCACGTACTCATACATAATGTATTATACAAGTCTACTGTATAGTTTTGTACATGTGTATTACTGTATATACACATTTACATTTATATACATATATGTATGTATAGATAATTCGGTTAATTATTTGGAATAAATGGATATAAGTTAATGATAAATGATATTCATTATTATCTGTATTTAAATTCCCACATAGTAATTACTATTATTAATAATTAAAAAATAAATTGGTTGATTAATTTAGTATAACATTGACTTTAAATGTTAGGATTAAAATTTATTATTATTGTTTGAACATGACAATTAAGTAACTCATAATTATCAAATTAAATATATGATTTCGTTAATAGAAAGAATCGTGAAATTGTTTATAATATTTTTGCGCAATATATCTTGTTGCCACTGTTCTACACTTTTAAGATTTAAAATATAATATTTTTCCAATAAGTTAATAGTCTTAAACTTTTACATAAATAATGAATTTAGTTTTTCTTTTTGTATTTTATTTAGTTTTATTTCGGAATAATGTATTGATCATTAATTTTAAATGCTTAAATAACTTAACTGTTTGTATTGAATCTTAACAGTAACTATAGTAATTAGGCATCTTGAGCGTTCGTTTCGTTTCTTATCTGTGATTGTAGTATAACTGTTTAATTCCTATATTAGTTACTAATACGACGGTCACTCTGAAATTTTTGAGATACAAGTAGGTTTTTAAAGTTATACTTACAAAATTTTAGGTGTGTTCAAAGTAGTCTCCTCCAGCATCAATGCACTTTTGTAGACGAATTTTCCACAGATTAAATGCCTCAAGCCATTCATTTCTTGGAATAGATGAAAAAAATGCATTTATAGCCACATCAATCTCTTCTTCTGAATGAAAACGACGTCCACGTAAGTTCTTTTTTAGATTAAAGAATAACCAAAAGTCACACATAACTAGATCAGGTAAATACGGCAGATGTTCTATCAGTTTAATTCGTTTTTGTTTAAGAAACTCAACTATTAATCCGGCTGTATCTGAAGATGCATTGTCATGGTGAAGCATTAGTCCCCTAACATTCACTTCTTGTAGAATTTCTGGAAGACATTTAGTGGTATACCAGTTTGCTGTTACTGTCTTCTGTCCTTCCAACTTGATGGCTTTGACCAATCCCGTACTTCTGAAGAAAACGGCATACATCCCTTTTTTCAGTGCGCATTGTCTTTTCACCATTGTCGACGTGGGATCATCTTCAAAGACCCATAATTTGCTTTCTTGATGTGTTGGAACGTCAAAAAACGGTATGTATGTTTCATCACCCGTTACAATTTTAGAAATGATGCGGTGGTCACCATCATTTAGCAATTTAAGAGTTTCTTTACGGATTCTGACACGCTCCTCTTTTTGGTGCTCAGTTAGATTATGGGGAACCCAACGGCAAACTACTTTTCTCACATGCAATTCTTCATGAATAATTTTGTGTATGGCTACGGATCCAATGTTAAGTTCCTTCTGTATCATTTGATAGCTACAGCGATTATCATCCATTAACATTTTTCGTATGGCAGACACATTATCCGGGATTACTGCCAACGGCAGCCTTCCTGTGTGTTCTTCATCCTGAAGAAAATTGCGACGTCCGCTAAATTCTGTAAACCATCTGAATACAGTAGCACGAGCTGGAGATTCATCACTAAATGCTAATTTCAACCGTTGAACGCATTCTTCTTGATTTAATCCTGCTTTAAAATCATAGAAAATCATAGCGCGAAAATGTTCTCGCGTCAACTCCATTTTCTCTTCTGTTTAAAATTTATTCTACGCTAAACAAGTTGAAGTAAGTCAGTAAAAAATCATCTGATGTGTTAAAATACTTTGTATTTTTAAATTAAACCATTATTTTTATTTTGTAAATTCTTGTCTGCGCATATCTCAATAATTTCAGAGTAACCCTCGTATTATATGTTACATTCCTATATTCTTATATTATATAATATTGTAAATACATTCCTTTTTATTATTATTAATATTGGATTTCCTTTAAAATTTCCATGTGTCTGTACATGATTTTATTAATTTTTTACTTTAATTCAGTGCATGATATCGGCCGCGACAGACTTCTGGGCTATTCACCAAAAATTAAATAATGCATGTTTTGAGACACGTGGATGGCTTTCCCAACTGATGATTAAACACTGACGTATTCTTACTTTTTCGTTTTTTCGTCGTCATATTTCTATATAAATTTAAGTTTTAACTTATAATTAACTTTGTTGTTTCCTTTTTCTCTTGGTATCCTCTATCTTGAAAAGTTTATATTTATTAATATATTGAGATTTCCTGGTACATTGAATTTTTTAAAGTTTTTTCTATAGATGCATATTTATAATAACAATTAAAGTAAGATATTATTGTCACATGCCATTTTTAAATATGAAATTCATTAATTTTTAATTATACGATCTTATAAGCTGTGTTTCGGTATTATTTTTTGAATACAGGATGTTGCCAAATTCCACCGACAAATTCAGAGGGGTGACAGTAGGCATCAAGAGGATGAAAAATTGCCATAGAACATGGGGTCGCAAGCCATTTATTAAGTCACAAATACAGGGTGCTTCATCCTAACTGAACTCTGGTTCACGATAATGATTTTGAGAAAAATAAAAATATTGCCATGAAAATGTAGTAATACGTAACTGGTTTTGTATAAAATGTGATAGCATCAAGAAAAGTTCTGGAAAAACAGGGTGTTCACGCAATCGATGATACCCTATGAAATGGTAATCGCAGTCGAAAATGTGGAGTGTCAAGTTCATGCTGCTGGCGTGTACAATGTAAACGACTACCGCTTTTTAAAAAGTCTTATCACATTTACAACAAAAGTGAGCATGTTTATTGAAAGTTTCATTATAGTATACTTCAATTTTCTGAAAGTTATTACCGTCAACCCAAGTAAAGTTTCGGTAGAACACTCTTTATTTTTGATTAAATAGCTACTTTGCGAGCCCATGTTCTATGGTAATTTTTCATGCACTTTACGCCTACTTATCAGCATATTTCCTGGCGCGGTGGTGACGACACAAATCACAAGAAAGGAAGCACACAAACAGGGTGAGAAAACATGTTTATTATTCTTAGTACAGGAAAAAACCAAGAAATAAGAACAAACAGAGAACGAAATTAAAAAATGCAATTTAACAAATTACAACGACCATTTGGAAAATGATTTTTTCAAAGACTAAAATTTAAGACATAAAAAACAGCACGGAGTTGATCATACATTACGTACGCCATGAATTAAACATTAATAGTGTTATTAAACGTAAAAATTGCAACATATTATCCACCTGAAACTTACGTATTATCCAAGCATTTCATTGGCTGTTTGGGAAAAGGCTTTTCCAACGTCAGATTTCCAAGAAATCTGACGGCCAATTTTAAATGAAATTTATTTCTTAAACTTCTAAACATCCCACACTATTCCTTTTTATATCGTCGTATAGAGAAAAACACATACTTTTAAATGCAATTTGTTTGAAAGCTGTATCTCAATTTGTTTCTGAGTTATTAATTTTTTTTTGTAGTTTTTATTATTTTTTTGTCATAGTGGCAACCTCTGTTGTCCATCTCTGTTGAAAGTAAAGGGAAATACAGATTACTGATAAACGAATAAAAGGAAGAAAACGAATAAAATGCGGATTAAACCAATAAAAACCTTCAGATATGCTTTTGATTTCCTACCCTGACGAGGACAATAACCATTTTTCCAAATTTTTAAAAAATGTCATTAGACCAAATTTTAATAGGGTATCATCGATTGTGTGAATACCCTGTTTTTCCAGAAATTTTCATGATGCTATCACATTTCATACAAAACAAGGTACATATCACTACATTTTCATGGTAATATTTTTATTTTTCTCAAAATCATTATCGTGAACCAGAGTTCAGTTAGGATGAAAAACCCTGTATGTCTAATGCTAATGCACCAACATGTCTAATGCTAATGGTTGAGTGGTATAATGGTCACATTTTATATCAAACTTTTTAAAGTTTGTCGATCGAATTCGGCAGCACATTGTATAATTTATATGTGTTGGATGTGCCTGTATATTTGTGTAGGTAGGTATGTATGCATACCGTTAACCGGGGCTACTTTGGTTCATCATCCCATAAAAAAAGGTTTTATTCTTTGTAATGAACAAACAATACAAAATAATTCAGATTTTTTACCCTTGAAAAATATTTTAGACCCTATTATTGTGTATTTGAATAGTTTGGGTGTAATTAATTTTTTTAGTGGCAACACTGAATGTGTTTGTAAACAACTGTTTCCGTGTGTAGATTTTAACTCCCCAAACTCTCTATAGTGAGACAATCTGGATAAGAGATACAAATAAGGTAAGTGTCAAAATATTACCTTTACATTGTAAAAAAAATCTGTAAAGTTACTATAGTATTTCTAGGAAACTGGTATTTCTAGAACTTTTTATGTAACAGCAACAAGAAAAAATCCTGTAACAGACGCTGTTACAGGAATTTTTGGTTTTGCCGTTACATAATAAGTTCTAGGAATCCCAGTTTTCTAGAAAAACTTTAGTAACTTTACAGTTTTTTTTTTTTACTGTGTAGTAACCTGTAACCCATATGTGATCATAGTTTTATCTTTAACTTTTTATTTAGACAGAAAATGTTTACGTTTCATAAAGCTAACACGAAAACTAACTTTTCGGGGCTACTTTGCGCCAGGTCTTTTTTGGTCCGGAAGTAGCCCTAGTTACTCAGAAATGCCTTTTATAGAAATAAATCTCTTTAAAAATGTATTAAGTAACATTTTTTTTCAAATGTTACTTTATCAAAATGTTACAGTAAATATTTTTGTTCCAATTACCGAGGATAACATGATGAAAACTGTTTCTGGTGTGTTTAATATTAACATTTGGTTTATTGTGTTTAAATGTTAAAAAAAAAAAAAAAAAAAAAAAAAAAAAAATGTTTATCAAGTTTGCAGTGTTAATTCATTAGCAGATCCAATTGCGATCAATTGCTAATTGGTTTCAATATTCCAACATATGAATTGTATTCATTTTATATGAAAATAAGTGAATGGACCAAAGAAGCCCCAAGCAGGGACTACTTTGCTCCAAAACTTTAACAATAGTTAAAAAATAAAAAAATTAAAAATCGCCTCTTTAAAACCATACACTTGGCTTCATTTATTCCTGTTAATTGATTACAGTTCAATTTCGACGTTGAAAAATCATATATAATATTTTTTAATAATGGAAATGTTAGTGGAACCAGGAAAAAGTGGCCCAAAGACGGTACACTGTAACAAAAAATCTGTAATTCTACAGATGTAAAGTAAAGTAACGTAAATCTGTACGCTTACTAAAATTTTATCTGTACACTGTAGAAAAAAAGATGTAAATCTACAAAACTAGTGTTTGTAACACTACAGAAATTTATAGCTTTGCAAAAGAATCTACTAAAATTACAGTAATCCTACTAAAATTTTATCTGTAACCCGGGTTACAATTACATAAAAAGTTCTTAGGCATTCCAGTTTCCTAAAAAATTTTTAGTAACCTTACAGATCTTTTGATTTACAGTTTAAAAGTGTATCTGTTACATGAATTTTTATTGTTGCCGTTACATAAAATACTAGGAATTCCAGTTTCCTAGAAAAACGTTAGTAACTTTACAGATATTTTTTACAGTGTACACACACACATGTGTGTGTAAATTGCTTACTTTTGAAATTTATACGTTCTTATTTGGATCAAACACTAAAAGCATATGGAATCTTAGCAAAAGTAATTTTCAGTTTTCAAATATATGGTTTAGGAACATTTTCTTCCTAAATTTATTTAATTCAAATTTAATCTGTCAATATAAAAGTATAATATAAAAGTGTCTTTTAAAAGTACATTTTTCCTACTTTCTTTAATTTTAAAATCTGCCTCTATTATTTCTATTAATTTTAAAATCTCCATCTATTATTTCTCTTAATTTTAAAATCTGCATCTATTATTTCTCTTTAAAACGAATTTTATTCTTTAGGAATCAAAATTAGAATAATTATGCATAATAAATATTTCTCTTCATCTATAAAGAGTTGTTAAATTAGCATTTCAAAATTTGATTAATTTTATACAAACAACATTGCGATAAACTGTTCAAATCGGGGAGAAACAGCGATAACATATTCTTAAGTTTATTAAAATTGCTAAACGTAATCACGAAACTGTGTCTCTCAGCAGAAATTCAATTCATTAATTTAATTGAAAGATAAATTATTATTAATGTACAGTGAACTTAATTTGGTAAATTAATTTTGTGGTAATGCAGTCTTTGTAAAATATTTTGCTGTTGGTGAAAATAGCAGTGTTGTGCTGATTTAGGAAATTACGTACTTAAAGTAAAGAAAAATAAAAAACTGTGAAACTTTTCAGGAAAACTATTGTCTCATAATTATTTTATAGAATGAGAAGTTAAAATTTACAGCCATTGAGAAAATTATATTTAAATAAACAATTTGTATTGTTATATTGTATAGTAATTTGCATAAAAGTACCAAAAGAAAAAGAATACTTTTAAAACATATTTAAGTCATTTTTGATCATTAAAAAACATAGTAGATCCAAAGGGAGGCATTTTTCTAACTTTTACCGTCACCCACATATGACATACTGTTGGAAAGCGCTGTGACCACTTATTCATGCTATGCGCCTCCCGAGCCCCTGCCCCCAAATTTGCACACTGGGGGGCTAAAATGATATCCGCAAAATCAGAAAAATGCCTCCCGGGAGGCCAAATTTGGGGGGAAGGAGCTCAGGAGGTGCATAGCATGAATAAGTGTTCACAGGCCTTTCCAACAATATGTCACATATGGGGGTCAGCAAATGTTACAAAAATGCCCCCTTTGGGTCGACTATCGCGCCTCTTGGAATACATCCTCCCCTCTCTCTTTGAAATACCGTTTGCAAAAATGTGTTACTGGTCACGGTGACTATATAGAAAATGACTAATACAATGTAGCAATTTCATAAATTTCACTCAATTATTTCTATGTGAGGGCAAAAACTTAGTGATACACCCACGTACTACATAGTATGGTAAATATTAGTTCAATTAAATGAATATCACGGTTGAAAATTTCCATTCAGCAATTTCAACGAACAAAGGGAAGTGTGTTTTGAAACTTTTTATGCGGCCGTGTGTATAATCTGTAGAATTTATACACACCAAGTAATATTTTTTTTAAAAGTTCAGTTTAAAAACGCGTACAGAACTGAAAATGCACTTCCAGCGATTATTGTTCATAGGCATCAATAGTTCAATTTCTTCTGTAGCCAAATTATTTTCTGTGTCCCTGTAAATGAACATATAAATTACATGCACACTAAATTCTACAGTAAGTGTCTTATGGTAAACCTTGCTGTAGTATATATATATATATACAGTATGAAATACATATATATACAGTATCGCTCAAATGTATTTTGACAACTTCATATTCGTTCTTATTTTGTTTAATATTCTTGGATTTTTCTTGGGTTTTGCATTATTTTCTAGCAAATCATAGTTAAATTGCTAAAATTCTCTAAAACTTTGAATATGGTTAAATAAAATAAATAAGTGTTTTTTGTATTTTATTATTGTTTTTATTTAAATCAATTATTATCTTTGTCAAAAGACTTTTATATATATACTAGGGGGGGGGGGGTCTGCCCCCTGTGCGCTACGCTCGCCAACCCCCGTTAAGACACCGCAGAATCTAAAAACACGCTAATCTGATCGGTTTAAAAAATATTATAGAAGATTGAATTATACTGAAAAAAGCTGTGCAGATCTCCCTGTAAACGGGCTTCCATTTAATTTCCTTTGCTTTCAAAAATTTAAGGCCGAATCAGTTGCTGTTAAGACATCCAATGGTTGTTTTCGTGTTTGATTAAAGAGGATCAGTTAAACGTTTGAAAAGAAGCTAAAATAAAAGGAATTAATTGTACAGAGTCTTTGTCTCCCGGTATTTTAAAACAATTTCTATAACAATAGCCTAAATCATGTGACTATCATCAACAGTTCCGGGCGAACCACTTCGCTTTGTATATTCCTGGTGCCATTTTGGTACTTTAATATTAGCCAGTTACAGGTGATAAGTCGCCAAATATTATTCTATAGCCATCATTTCATCTATATTATAATAGTCCAAGTCATGTAACTGCCATAAATAAATACGCTCTGATCCCTTCGCTTTTCATATGAAAGTTTGGCCCAGATATCATATACTGCTCCATATTGGCGCGATTTTTTTCCGACGCTAATTTGGGGAAAACATCAACAGCATAAACAACAACATCCGGCTTATCAAATCACGCAAAATAACGATACTATGGCGCCAATTAAGTACCCGTTGCGTATATGACATTGGCGGCAGAAAAAAATAGCGCTAATATGGGACCGTATGTGGCATCTGTGCCGAAAGTTTTCCATTTCGATTTAAAAAAATCAATTTTTTTCGAATAATACTACATAAAACCATTGTCGCAAAGAATTCTTGGTACTGTTACGCTAGCCGGGTGCAAATCTCGCCAATAACTATTTTTCAACTCGCCAGTTAGCACTTTTTTTTCGAATGGTAAATTAAAACATTGCTTTGAAGTTGAAATTAAATATCATCGTTTGTTAAATCATTTAATATTTGGCCAGATGCCATATACGCACTCGGATTGGCGTGGTTTTTTTAAAGAAAATTTGGCGAAATCCTCGTTTTCGAATACCAGTTACATATGTATTTTTGGTACTACTTAGTTATCCCGTCGACCAAAAATCTATCACCAAACTATAAGATTAAATGCCAATAATGGTTGATCGTAAAGGTCACATTCACTTTGTTTTAAGCAAGTTACACGTCTTTACGTCATCAAGTGATTTTTATTTCGACGTTTTATTTGTATATTTATTAATATTATACTATTTTCTTTGTTCTTTCGTTATTTAAAATAAAAATTATGTCAATTTGTATAATTTGGCGAGTGGTTTGGCGATTTATATAATTTGGCGAAATGGGCCGATGGAATAACTAAGTATTTTTTAATTATTTTTTATTTGTAAAGGAAAATAACCAAAAAAATAATGTACTACAGAACAAAACTATTTATGTAATTTAAAAAAAGATAATAAAGTAAATAAACATTTATTATTAAATAAACAACAATAGCCGGGTTACCATGTCAACCAAAATGATGCCATTTTGGAGCCAATTAGGTACCCCGGTGCGTATATGACATCTGTGCATAATATTTTTCTTTTCATTTCGTTTAAAAAAAATAAAGAAGTGAAAGCCATTTATTTTAATTGTTTCTGTTTGTATTAAATAAAATGATAATGAAATACAAATTGAATTATGAATAAAAGTAACACGATACATTTCTTAACATACATTTAAGGGAGGCCAAACTTCTCGCCAAATTAGTTTAAAATAGTAACCTTTTCTAAAATCTGAAAAAAATATCTGTTTGATTAAAATTTGAGTTGCCATCATTAGAAAAATGTATATAAAATTAAAAAAAAATTAATATTTCGAAAACTAATTCGAATTTAAAAATTCTAATACCAGTTTTGAAATCTGCAGATCAATACGGATTTTTGGTGTTAATTTCGTCGCAAAGTATTCCATATATTAGGAGAAATAGCCGTGAAACTGAATCAGTCGTTTAATCAGTCGTTTCAAAGAATCGTTTCATAAATTCGTTTCATTAGGATTTTATATATATAGGGTAGATATATATATATATATATATATAGTGTAATATCGTTGAAGTACACCGCAGACGATTTTCCCCATAGGCCGTAATGAAACGGAATTAATTTGAGTATTCCTGTGAATAATGATAAATGCTACTCACTTCCTTTTCAATATCGAACATGCTATAGTATACCCAAATAACGTATATGAATTTCATGACAATCTGACTATATTTACGCGAGTTACAGCATGGGCTGACGACAAACAGCAAACAGACAAACAATTCTCAACTATGTTGGAAGGTGTTAAGATTGAAAAATGTAAACATTTTGAGAAATAAAAAAGAAAAAAAAAAAAAAAAAAAAAAAAGTTTGAATAATATTTCATTTTTTCCGGTTGCATTAACTTAAAAATGAAACAGAGAAATTTTTCCCCATCTTAAAAAACAAATAGTTATTTTTTAATACAATTGAACCCGGTTGGCTAGTTTTAAGGGGGTGGACACAAGTCGTGTAATAAGCGGGAGCGCATATTAAATGTGATATGTATAATGTTGCAGGAAGTGGGCTTTTTTACACATTTAATCGTCTAAATTTAAATGAAGTTTAGATCTTTCATTTTTATGTTTACGGTCGAGGACTGTGTCTTTTGCATATCTTTAGATTAAAATTTAATTGTATTCAACGTCGTATTTGTTTAATCTTTACGAGTTCATTTTTTGTTGCCTATAATATACATTATAAAACATATTAGTGATATAACGTACATTTAAAATCTCACTAACAACAGGTATGATCATCTCTAATCATAAGAATTTTTATGACGTATCTGAGTAACTTGGATTCATCTATATATATCTTAGTACATTAAAAAAAAATTCAAAGCCAGAGACAAAGAATGTTAGGAAGAGTAGTCAAAGAAGAATTGCAGTTTTACTATTTTAGCGATGTTTAGTTTTATTCAAGTATTTACCACTATTTCCGATTAGTAATTTTCGCGTTAATTAATCTGTTATTAAATAAAGTTTATTAGTACTATTCGAAAACAGTGTTTTTTATCTGAATAAAAATAATCCGCAAAATTGGCAACACGAGAGAAGAAATTCGCATCTTAAGCGTGACTTGTTTCCTCAAAGGACAAAAATTTATCGTGTATTAAGCGTGATCGCGTAATTACCGTTCGCGTATTAAACGTAATACTTTTGCATTAGTCTTATATGAGCGATATTCAAGGGATCGGAAAAAATCTGTGTATTAAGTGGGATCGCGTATTAAACGTGATCGTCTTAACCGGTTTCGGCTGTAAATTCACTTCCCTACGCTTTCTACCAAGTGTAAAATAATCAGCAATTATTTGATAATCGAGCTTGGTTCCCATGCCAAATTTATATATTGTAAGGGAAATTTTGGGAGAAAAACATGAAATGGAGCCAAAATGATATGCGCGAATTTCAAGATGAACATTGAATGCTTATAAAAGTGTTTTTTGAAAAACTATTTTTACTTTTTAGCACACAGGCTATCAAAGCCTGAGAGCTAATGTGCCCGCAGGTTCATGTCCGTACGTATGTATGTATGTACGTACGTAATGCAATAACTCTCGATAGAATTATCCGATTTGCCTGAAATTTGTTTTCTAGGTTCATTCTGATAAGAAGCTTCCTTGATTAGTTTTGGGGGTTCATTGATTAAGTATAAAGGGGGATACGGGGGCTAATCCCCCCCCTCCCTGAAGTTTGATAAATGGGTTTTTCATGCAGAATTATCAGATTTGCTTCAAATTAGGTATACCTGTTAATTGTGATAAGGTGCTTCCCTGATTAGATTTTGAGGTTCATTGTTTAAGTATAAAGGGGGAAACGGAGGGCTTAAACCCCCTTAATTTAGATAAATGGGTTTTTCTATCCGATTTGCTTCAAATTTGGCATACCGGTTTATTCTGATAAGGGTGCTTCCCTAATTAGATTTGGAGGATCATTGATTAAGTATAAAGATGTGAAACAGAGGGGCGGGGTAATCCCCCCATTAATTTAAGTTTTGAGGGGCATTATTCTTTGAAATAAGACTATAATATACAATTAGTGTGAATAGCCTGTGAGCTCAATGCCATCAGTTTAACTGGGCACTTTCCCTTTTATTTACTTCTTAAACAATTTTCAAATCATTTTGCCACTGATTCTATTGGAAAAAAAATTACGGTAAATGTAACAGAGTACAAGTGCTAAATTCGACGATGTACTTTATCAATTTCAAATTCAATAATATTTTTATTAATTAAACTCTCCTCCTAATAAATGTTCATAAAAACATGTAAAGTTTAGGATTTATTTTTTTTCTTGAAAACAGAAATGATATCAAAACTTGCCGTAAAAGCATTGCCTTCTCAAATAACATATTGGTTTTTATATTTAAACATCTAAAATTAACTATTAATTTAACACAATCAAACTGATTGGTAAAGTTATCATACGAATTGAATATTTCCAACTGAGCGAAAAAATGCCCAGGCCGGGAATCGAACACAGATCCTTGGCTTACAAGGCCAATGCTTTTCCATTTAAGATAACTGGGCCGACAACCAGCCAGCATATTTCGCTCAGATAACCTTATTGGTAGTAACATCTGGTCTGTCATGTAGACAGCTCAACAGAATAAACCGCAGGTAAAGGAACTCCATGTAAACGATAGATACGTAGATGAACTATTAATTTAACACAATCAAACTGATTGGTAAATTTATCATACGAATTGAATATTTCCAACTGAGCGAAAAAATGCCCAGGCCGGGAATCGAACCCAGATCCATGGCTTACAAAGCCAATGCTTTTCCATTTAAGCTAACTGGGCCGACAACCAGCCAGCATATTTCGCTCAGATAACGCTCAGTTGGAAATATTCAATTCGTATGATAACTTTACCAATCAGTTTGATTGTGTTAAATTAATAGTTCATCTACGTATCCATCGTTTATATGGAGTTCCTTTACCTGCGGTTTATTCTGTTGAGCTGTCTACATGACAGACCAGATGTTACTACCAATAAGGTTATCTGAGCGAAATATGCTGGCTGGTTGTCGGCCCAGTTAGCTTAAATGGAAAAGCATTGGCCTTGTAAGCCAAGGATCTGGGTTCGATTCCCGGCCTGGGCATTTTTTCGCTCAGTTGGAAATATTCAATTCGTATGATAACTTTACCAATCAGTTTGATTGTGTTAAATTAATAGTTCATCTACGTATCCATCATTTAGATGGAGTTCCTTTACCTGCGGTTTATTCTGTTGAGCTGTCTACATGACAGACCAGATGTTACTACCAATAAGGTTATCTGAGCGAAATATGCTGGCTGGTTGTCGGCCCAGTTAGCTTAAATGGAAAAGCATTGGCCTTGTAAGCCAAAGATCTGGGTTCGATTCCCGGCCTGGGCATTTTTTCGCTCAGTTGGAAATATTCAATTCGTATGACATCTAAAATTAAGTAATTTATTATTTTTAAAACTTTGTTTATAGTGAAATACTAAATTTAAATATGAATTATGTTAGTATTATATAAATTAAATATATTTTCATGCGAACAGATAAGTTTGGACAAATATATATGTGATTTTGATTGATATTTATTGCGATATTAAATGATTATGCCTGTCTAAATTTGTCTCTTATCATGTCGAAAAATAAATCATTCTGATGAAAAATTCGCGTGTCTCTTTTGAAAATGAAAATAGAAGATATTTTATATATTTCTTTGTCTAAGCTTGTATTTCTATTTCTAAGCTTGTAGCAGTGGGATCCATTTAAAACTCTTGGTGTAATTGTAATTTCTTGATATGGTTTCAAATAAACGGTTAGCTTGGACTAAAAGATTGTTATTAGCTTAAAAACATCGCATGACCCGTCAAAAAAGTTTTCACATGAAATGTTATGACTTGATAATCTTAAAGATATGTAGTTTAGGTTGACTTTTTTTGGTCTATTAAATAATTATTATGTTTAAATTTACTATTAATAATATCCAAGAAATATTTCTGGTGTAGGGCATTTGTGTATATTTTGAAAATGGCAATAAATCGATAAATATTGACTATTCTTTGTGATAGACTCTTTCAGTTGTCTGCGTAATGGTTTTCGAAGACATTAATATATACAGGGTGTTCATAAAATAATGTCCCAGTTATAAATTCTAATAGTATCAACTGTAAGCGTTGTAGAATTTTAGTTCAAAGACATAAATACAGAGCAACGCTGACAGTTTTAGATAAGCGAACGCTCGAGTACTTATTTGCTATTGACTCGCTTGCAGTACCAAATACGCAAAATGATTCTTGGGCGCAAAAAGTTATTGCTGGGCTGGAGATTTAAATTCTGTTAGATTCATGCGATTTTTTCCTTTGGTGATTTTTAAAAGTCCTTCCGGCCAGTGCCGGGAGGAAGAGGTAGCTTTCATATTCCTTATTTTAAAAAAGCCAACTTATATTATTCAAACACATGAAGCTCAATTTAGTGGAAACCGAATATAGGGGATTCAATACTAATTTTTATCAATACTAAATCATTATGAATGAGAATTTCGCGAAATTAGTCAGCTTTATCCAAGCTGCTTTTATTTAAAGTAACTTATATTTGGCTGCCAAATTCGGCGATTTCTTAAAGTGCCTGCCATTTAAAGACAACATGGTAGATGAGGCTAACCAGTGAACTTGGTCGAGATCTTAGTAATTGCTGTGCACATGCTCACTCACATCGGAATCGATTGATATATACGAGTGCTGTCGCAGGCAAAAAATCAGATTTTTCAAAATGTCACCAAAATTAGATATTGAAATTGCTATATCTGAGCCATTTTTTAAGATAAAGTCAAACAAAAAAATGCTCCTGAATCCTTATATCAAGGTCAAATACTTAAGAAAGAAACATTTTCAATTTCTAATTTGTTTGCACCTCACTTTAAATATAATTTTTTTTAATTTAATGGTCGCCATTTTGAAACAAGATGGCTGATGAAGCTGGCCAGCGAACTTGGTCGAGATATTGATGCATACTATCCACATGCCTTCTTACATCAAATAGGCGAATACGTGTGTTATCGCGTGACAAATACAAGATCGTTTCAAAATGTTAGCCATGCTAGAAATTCAAAGTGCTATAATTAAACCATTTTTTAAGATATGAACAAAAGAACAAATTTTCAGAAACAAAAACTGCTCCGGAATCTTTGTATCAAGGCCAAACACATAAAAAAAAAATCTTTTTCATTTCCAATTTTTTAATACCTCATTTTAAATTTTAAATTTATTTTTTTAAATGGCAACCCTTTTAAAAAACAAGATGGCGAATGAAGCTGGCCAACGAACTCGGCCGAGACATTGGTATGTACTATGTACAGACCAAGTCCAAATCGGTTCATAAATACGCCTGTTATCGTGTGACATAAATCAGGTCGTTTTAAAATGTCAGCCAGAATAGAAATTCAAAATGCTACAACTCAGCCATTTTTTTAGATATAGACGAAACAAAAAACTGATCCGGAATCTTTGTATTAAGGTCAAACACATACGAAAAAAATCTTTTTCATTTTCCAAATTTTTGGTATCTCATTTTAAATTTTAAATTTTTTTAAATTTTTTAAATGGCCGCCATTTTGAAACAAGATGGCGGATGAAGCTGGACAATGAACTCGGTCGAGATATTTGTATATACTATGTACACACCAAGGTACATCCAAATCGGTTCATAAATACGCCCGTTATCACGTGACATAAATCAGGACTTTTCAAAATGTCAGCCACGCTAGAAAATCAAAATGCTATAACTTAGCCATTTTTTAAGATATAGACGAAATAAAAACTGCTCCCGAATCTTTTTATCAAGGTCAAACACATAAGAAAAAATATTCTTTCAATTTTCAATTTTTTGGTACCACATTTCAAATTTAAATTTTTCTTAAAAATGTAAATGGCCGCCATTTTTAAACAAGATGGCGGATGAAGCTGGCCAACGAACTCGGTTTAGACATTGGTATGTACCTCAGAGTAATCATATATTAGAGGGGGAATTTCCCGACACTTTCTTCAGCCAGGATAAAATCACGTGACTCGGGGCAAGAAGCTCCCCGGTCAGCTTGCAAATAGCATTGATTTCTACGGGGGATATTAGACAATTTCGATTCAAAAATATGACAGTAGCAAGTTATTGTGCCTATGGATCTACAGAAAGGTCAAATAAAACAACTTCTGTTACCTTCCATTGTTATGTATTTATTATTTATTTATTTTTATTAATATTTAAAGGGTATTAAAAAGATATCATTGGAACTATGATATCGTTTATTCACGTTGTTACGATGAAAATACAAAATATTTTACTTTTAATAACATAAATGTATGTAATAATAGGATATACCGTTAACTAGTGTTATCAGTTTAAATATTAAAATTGTGAGTTTGATTAATTTGAAATTTAAGAACATTTCGTATTAAGGTGTTTGGCGATACATTTTTTTCGCCAAAAGAAACTTGTTTTCGTCGCTTTAAAACCTAAATACTTATGTTTTTGTTTTTTAAATCTTGCTTTAGATTAAATTTATGCTTTAAATAAAGTATGCTATTAAAATACGTTTTAAATGTATTAACAGATCTTTAAATATTATCCAAATTTAATATACTAATAAGATACGCAGCTACATTTAATGCACTCATAACTTTTAGCAAAAAATAATTATAAGAAAAATTAATTAATCGCTCAAACTTATTAATAATGCCAGCATCAAGAAATCAGTATTTTAATTATTTTACACAAAATATTTAAAATTCAAAACTTCGCAGAATTACGAATGAAAGAAGAAAACAGTGGCTTCGTCGCGCGGGGATGGGGGGGGGGGGGGCAGAACCCCTTCTTGTATAATAAACTTAAAATACAAGTCTGGGCATATTCTTAATGCAATGTATCTTTTTAACCAATGTAACTTAGCTTGATGCTAATCTATATTAATATATTAATATAGCTGATGTTAATTAACCGAAAATGAAAATTAGCACTGAAGTGCGGTATCATATAGTTAATCCGCTTTATATATATATATATAACTACTCTGTTTTCTTTCTTTATTTATTTAAACTAAATATATCATTTAATAAAACTAGTTTGTGGATTATAATTTGATTTATTAACGGATTTTTTTGCGGAATAGTTAGGATTCATTGTTATATAGATCAGAGGTTGCCAACCGGTGGTCCTTGAGAAAATTTCGGTGTTCATCAGAAAATTTTGGACATTATTTGGATTTTGAATGTTAAATTAATAATTGTTCTTTATAAATATTAAAACTATTAATGATAACATGATAATACTCTAAAAAATTCCTGTATTTGTAAAAATTTAGATGTCTAGTTTTGAAAATTTAAATTATAGCGGGCATTGGTAATTATATTAATAGAGATTATTTAGTATGTGCTTTATTTGTTGTATTGTATTAACACAGATAAGTATTAATTTTCGACTCTCCCGAAAATATGAATATGCCTTATTGACTGGAAAAACAACGAAAATTTTGGCTTAATTTTGAACTACATATTTGTACAAAACAAATATTTTGATGATTGGGTCACAGCAATTAAAACTCGTTACTGGTCTCAGCGTGAAATAAGAACTGCTCTCTGTGTTCATGCGATGTCGTTGATTCCGTATATGAACTTATTTTAAACAAACAGTAATAAATATCACATCAAAATGCGTGATTCTTAAATAAGCTTCAATTATTTTGTAAGGTTGAAATTAACGTTAAGGCTGTTCTCAACTGCTCTGCTCAACAAGCGCAAAACGACTTTACGCAGTTACAAATTCATTTTGCAACGGAAAGGTATAAAATTGGAAAGCCTGGCCATGGAAGCGATTTGGAATCGAACTGTGTTTTAAATTTTTTGATCCATAAATTGCCTATTGAGTTAGAAGTGATTTTGATCACGTGACAAACATGTTTTTCATCCTTTCTTGAGTGGAATTTTTTTCTTTCGCACGGAAAAGCGGTTCAAAACGCTCACTTTGACAATATTTTTTGAAAGATCTATTGCGTTTGCAAAAAAACGGAAGAAACAGCTCGACTACATAGTCATCAGAGTTACATCGTAGTAGTTACATCGACAACAAACTTGCTACTTTCATGCATTCCCGAACAAAAATGAATTAAAACTTATGTCATAAAATTGCCATTTGGATTTGAGAACAGCCTTAATAATTTTGATACAATTAAGCAAACTTTTGAAACTTTTTGTTATGATTAAATAAGACGGTGATTATTATTAAAAAATAGTGGTATCAATCACATAGGCAAGAAAGTGACACCCCACATTTATAATTTTATTTTATTGAATAGGTACATTTCATTTTAATAGAATAAACATTCTGTGATAATTATTGTACAAATACATTTATATTGTTAAAAAATTCTTATTAGTAGTCCGTGAGATTTCAAATTTTGAATTTAGTGTTCCGTGAGGTTCAGAAGTTGGCAACCGCTAATATAAATGAATTAAGCATAGCCAAATAACTTTTTTTTTTTTTTAAATTGTATTATGTCTGAAATTGAAATTTTGCATTTTGGACTTTTTCTATTTCTAACTACTTTGTGTGTATTTATGCAATTTGTATTGTAAAATAATTCCTATATGTTTGTTATAGTTGTTTACTAAGTTATTATTTATAAACTTGCATCCATGAAGCAAAATTTGTAAATAAAATTATGTGTGTAAGTTTGAGTTCAGTTAAACATTTCAATTAATTGAATGTGTTGTTATAGATGTATTTTTTTGGAAAGAAAAACAGTAAACATTTCATGAATTCAGAAAGTTTAAAGCTGACATTTTTTTTTTCAATTAAAATGTCCTTTATGTGATCAGCGTTTTCCAATTAAAATAATTATTAAATTCTTTAAATTTTTTTAATTTACAAAAAAAAAAAAAAAAAAAAAAAAAAAAAAGACCTGTTTGTTAAGTTTGTAATATTATAGTAATAATAGGTAAATAATTCATCACCTAAATTTCACTTCCCCTGAAATTTCACCTTTCTCCCCCTACCCTTTGGCCTTCTAACACACAAAGTTAAACTTCTTATCTAATTTCTTTATTTTTTCTGTCCTATTTTTTACTTTGTATTAACAATAAAAAAAAAATAAGTATCTAATGAAATTAAATATAAACAAAACCATGTCAAAGATTGAAAACAGATTAATTTATTAATTAAATATATACATACATATTTATCTGAATAATAGTTTCATAATTTCATTATTTATTTATTACTGATGAGCCATTCTTTGAATGATAAAGAAAACATTAGGATAAATATCCGGTGTACATTCAGATATCTTTTACTACTGATTTGTATTTCTGTCAACTCTCAAATTTCTGAATCACAGCACAAAAATACTGCACTCCTGCCAAGAGCTGCGATAAAGCGACAAAACTAGCGTTGCTACTGGTAACCTTTCATCGCCAAATGCCAACTGTCACGTGGGTCATCCTGGCCCCACTTTTTACGGGCGAAAGTAACGGGGATGAGCTCTCTATATAGTAATATTTACTCTGAGGTATGTACTATGTATAAACGAAGTTACACCCAAATCGGTTCATAAATACGCCTTTTATCGCGTGACAAAATTCAGGACGTTTCAAAATGTCAGCCACGCTAGAAATTCAAAATGCTATAACTCAGCCATTTTTTAAGATATTGACGAAACAAAAACTGCTCCGGAATCTTTGTATAAAGGTCAAATACATAAGAAAAAAATATTTTTCCATTTTTAATTTTTTGGTACCATATTTCAAATTTTAAATTTTTAAAAAAAATTTAAATGGCCGCCATTTTGAAACAAAATGGCGGATGAAGCTGGCCAACGAACTCGGTCGAGACATTGGTATGTACTATGTACACACCGAATTACATCCAAATCGGTTCATAAATACGAGAGTTACAGTGTGACAAAGGTCAGATATATATATATATATATATGTATGTCAATTTTGAACGGAGGGTGGTTTCGGGGTCTGGGGTCATGATCGATGAAAATATACCAAAATGTTTTGAAATCGCTTTCCTCCGAACGGCTGCAATAGGTAGCTTTTTGTAATGAAAGCTACCTAAAAGATCGTGCCTACGTTCCGTCGCTACCTAATGATTTGCCAGAATTGAGACACAGAATTGATGAAACTATTGCTTCCATAACTCCGGACTTGTTACCTGATGAACTGGACCTTAGGTTGGATGTGTGCCAACTAAAGGTGTACCAATTTTAAGAAAAACGATGTTAGTTTCGGTTCAATTGGATGTATTATACTGGTCAACAAATTTGAACTTTTTCTCGGTCCTAAAACATAAATTAGTTGTTTTTTATGCGTTTTTTGTGCAGATTCCGAATCTAGTTTTAGATTTACTCCAGCACGTCAAGTTTGAGAGATATTTGCATATTTCAATTTATGCAAATTTAGTAAATTTTATACAAATATTTTCAAATTTAAGGTATAAAGCAATATCAGACAGGGTTTTTTGTTTTATGTTATAATTACTACCTAATTTACTTCACAAAAACGTTGTTTCTGAGATTATACTGACATGTGATTTTGAAAAATTGTACCTAATTTGCATATTTTTCCTGTTTTTTTAATAATGATTCTTGACGTTCAAATATTTCTGCCGCACGAGTACGCTAATATGTTTCTAAACCAGTTTTTTGAGCTGATTTCAAATCTTGTATCTGTTTTCTTCTCTCACGTCTAGTTTTTGAAAAAAGTAAAATTTTATTTTTTGGTCAAAAAAGCCAGAAATAGCTTTTTATGATACTTTGTATGATAAACTTCAACTAGTTAGGATATATTCTACTAGTTTTTTTTTTTTTTCAATTATATAAATTTTTGTTTATGTCTTTGATATGAATGTGACCCTGTTCACCTTCTGGCCAATGAATTACACACCCCTAAAAGGCATCTTATATCAAACCTGTGTTAATGCCGTGCAAAAGTAGAAATTCATCTTACTCAAAAACTAGACATGACATAAGAAAACAAACTGCAGATTTGAAATCAGCATAAAAATCTAGTCTAGAAAAACATTACGTCAATTCTTTGGCAACTATTTTAAAGTTGATAGTGATGAAAACATTACACCATTGAAAAATATGCAAATTAGGCTTAATAACTGTTAAATAAATGTTAAGAATATGCAAATCGTGACATTTATCTGAAGCAAATAGTCAAATAGTCATTATCTAGAAAACGTAATTAGATGTGTCGTATATTGTATCTAATATTTGCATAAAATAGCACAAAAAAGCTTAAATTTGCATAAATTTAAATATGCAAATTTCTCAAAACCTGGACCACCTAGAGATAAACGGAAAGTATATTCGGAATCAGCGCCAAAAACTGATCTAGAATCAACTAATTTTAGTTCTAGGACAAAACCACTGTTGCACAGTGTTATTTGTTGTAAATAGTCTAAATTAAAATATTATAATATACCATTGAAACTGGAACATTCTTTTATGGTTATCTTATATATCTCAAATGAAAATAAAATTTCAAAGCAATTACTTTGAAATTTGATTTTTATTTGAAATATTGTATGCAAGGCGAATGTTACGCTCTAGAATAATTTTCATGTATTAATACCTTATATATCATCCAAGATAAATTACAATAGACTGTAGGAAATTTTCATAATTACAAAAGAACAGCAATCATGATGAAAAGCCATTTTTTTCATCTCACAAATTCTGTGTAAACGACATTGAGAGTATATACAGGGTGCTTACAAATTAGTTGGGCAAACAGAATGATTTTTTGAATGGAATTGGCAGGAAATAAAGTACATGTTAAAAAGCAGAAAAAACAACGTTTAAAAATGCACAAAAAACACATGAAAAGCGGCAAACAGCTGTTTTGAATCTACTAGCGATATTCTTCTTCAGTGCGAGATAGGGAAAAAGGAACAGCGTGCTAGAAAAAGCAAACCAAATCTCTTTCCAATGTGGCCTTTCTTATATTGGCCAGATTAAACCTGCTCTTAGATTTCGTTTAAAAGAGCATGAGGGATATGATAAAAATCAGGAGCTTAAACGTTCTTCCATTGCTAAACATTCTTGGTCTTCTCAACATAGGTTCGATTTTTTTTCAGCCATCATTATTCAAAATTGTTCTTCTAACCTCGATCTTGATTTTTGGGAAGCTTACCACATCATTAAAAATTCTCACTCTTTAGTCAATTACTTATCTAGTACTCCTGATTTTCTAAGTATTTGGAAAGCATTAATTTAATTTCCCCTTTTTATGGTTTCTTTTTCTCTCCTTCTCCGGTAGATGTCGCTACTTGTCCAACTAGTCATTTCCACTGCTTCTCTCTCATTGGTTGCTTTTGGCGCCTTCGCTACCCGCATCGGGTATATAAGGCAGCGCGTCTCTGTCTATCAGTTTGCTCAGCCTTGCTCAGCCTTCTAGCACGCTGTTCCTTTTTCCCTATCTTGCACTGAAGAAGAATCTCGCTAGTAGATTCGAAACAGCTCTTTGCTGCTTTTCATGTATTTTTTGTGCATTTTAAACGTTGGTTTTTCTGCTTTTTAATATTGTTGCACAAAAGGCTTTATTTGCTATTTTAAAGTACATGTTGTTGTAAGATAGAAAAATAGTTCAAGTTCACCATTACTTCGCCGTGCTTGCGCAGCAAAATGAGTGTCATGAAACCTAAGACAGCACTTCGCTTTTTCAGCATCGTTGCACGTCTCCATTATCGTAATGCCGAATAAGACTAATTACCGCTCGCTAAGCGATAGCGTCCGTTATGACATCTAACGTCATCTATGAATAAACTTCTGCAATATTACTACTAATCTGACTTTCAATTAGTTAATTTCATTTAATATTTCGGAAGTTCTTAACTTACGAAATTGCCCAACTAATTTGTAGACTTAAAATTACACTATGTGCAAATTACTTATAAGATGAAAAATATTTAAAAAGGTGTTAAATTACTTTAATATTTCTGAGCATTTTATACATACTATATACATAGCCTTCGTCAGAGAATACGGAAATACAAGCGTCTTATTTTCAAATTTCACGTAGTTGGTGTTGAAAGAAGTGAAAGTGAAAGTCAATTTTTAGATCCGTAAACCAATCACGTGAAATTTGAAAGTAAGACGCTTGTATTTTCTTATTTTCTGACGAAGGCTATGTATATAGTTGAAAGAACTAAGAAATATTAAAGTAATTTAACACCTTTTTAAATATTTTCATCTTTTAAGTAATTTGCACAAAGTGTAATTTTAAGTTTAACTTTTTAAAGATGAATTTAGCATTCTATTTATTTATTTGTTAATTTATAAACACCTTGTATTTTTTAAGTAGTGATGTTGCATTATTAAATTATTATGTAATTTCAAATTTGCTTTTTGTAGTACTGGAAAAAAAACTTTATTATAAAAATCTCATGTATCTCTTTAAAAAAAAAAAAAAAAAAAAAAAAAAAAAAAACGTGAAATTTCAATTGTTTTTTTGATTGAATCTTTGAAGGCTTGTTGCAGTATAATGAATTTTTAACACAAATACTGAAAAAAATAATGCACTGAAATATGAGTAAATCGATGTACGATATCGAATGTTTGGATAAAAAATGAAACTATGCTTTCTCAATTTTGAAACATCACATGTTATGAAACCCAAACGGGCCGATAATTTTGTACTTTGTAGTGGTTTATTTCATTAACAGTGGCATAAAGGTTGTTCATTAAGGCCTACATTAAAATGAGTTGTTGTACAGAAGCAATTTTATTTTGATAACTGATTGTATAGCGAATAAAACGATTTATAAAAGTTTATTCTGGGTTCAATATTTAAAAAATAAAAAATCATTATGTAAAAAATGGCTGAACCCTACCTATATGAAAGCCGATCTTATTTCAAATTACTCCCATATAATAGGTCAAGCCTCCTACATGTGGGGAGTTTTGACCCATTATTTTCTCATGATTAAAATCAATCAATTTTCAAGTTTCTTACATTCACGTTCTTATGTATTACGAAATTTTTTGGTGAAAATTTTAGTATTTTTTTTATTAGTATCTTATTTGAAAGAACAATTTTTTTACAATTCCAAATCCATTTTAATTTTATTCCTACGACTACTAGAGGAAGAGTTATGGCCAATTAAATAAACATGGAGTAATGATTCAAGTACCGGAAATAGCGTAGGAAGGACGGGAGAAATATAAACAATTTTTCTATGCATGATTTTCTTATATTTTTTGCATAAAAACATTAATAAATCTTAATTGACACTGCTAGATTAGTTTCATAGCTAAGAAAAAAATATAGATAAGAAACTGCGAATTCCGGAAAATCAATTTTCCGTTATTTCCATGTTCGATAAACTCCATTTATATAAAGTGTTTTAAACATATTTTAGTGAAATTTTCTCAAAATGCTTTCCATATTACTCACTATGTTTTGAACTATAATCTAAGCTCTATGTGATAATGTAATTATTTTAAAGATACACAAATATAAACAAAATGTAATTTTTATAGAAATTATATTTTTATTTGATATATTTTGAAATATTTTAGTTAATTTTGAAGATATTGTAAAACGTCTAATTCAGTGCACAGGTAAGTGTAGTAGTAGTATATAGTACAAAGGGAACTGAAATATGTGGGAGATTCTAAAAAGGTGCGATCATTAAACGTTAACTATGTGTAATTTTTAAAATTTTCAAATTTAAGGCCAAATATTTTTAATAGTATAGTATTTTGTCTATAAATATAGTATATAAATATTTTTAATAGTATGTCTACAAAATTATACACACACATTAAAAGACAGCAACTATTCTGGAAAATTAATGATTAAAGCATTTCATTAGCAGTTGTGTACGTTACAAATTTTGGACATTTGCAGATTTTGGACTTAAAAATTTTGGACATTGCTCTTAGTATTTAAAAGATTCTTAAGACTAAGAATGTAGTAAATGTGTCTGTATACATATATATATGCATAATTAACTTTTTGTTATCCAGTAATAATAATAATAAAATCAAATGCTTTGTTACGTACGTTACTTTCGGACATAACAAAATACAGAAAAATTCTTTATAGGAAAGTCCTTCTATCTCCAAAAAAGCAATAAATCAGCCTGCCATCTCTTAACGAAATTATCAAAAAATCATCCGTTTCCTTTATGCATTCGTTGTTTACCATTAGAACCACCTGAAAAAAAGTTAAAACTCTTTTTCTTGGTGGTACATTGGAGCAGTTAACGTTATGAATGTCCGAAATTGGCCTCTTTAGCATAAAATAATAACATTTTAAGATATTTATACACAGCTTTTATAATAAAGTATGTCATTTTCTGTCTCTGAATAGAATTAAAAACTCAGTGTAAAAAAAATAATAATAATTAAGTCAATGATAATTAAAGTTATGTTTGAAAGGCTTAAAGTTATGACTTGTGTCCAGTGCCCACCTTTTGAGAATCGCCCATAATTTTGAAATGCTTGAAAATAATGCTCCTGTCATAAAAATATTGCGTTTGACTACCTTCATAATAATTTTGCTATTTTCATTGACAAATAACTAGTTAATTGTTTCTTATTAATAGATTTTAGCTGGAGGTAAATGTCAATACATTTGCACTTTAATGTCTAGTAAACGGGGTTTTCAAGGGTCGGTACATAACAGCTCATGTTTGAAAACATCAATAAAATCAAAAATGAGAACACGTGTTTCTTAATTTTGAGTACATTTTGAGTATATGACGTATTTAAAATTGAATTCTTTTTGCTCATTTTTGAAAATCCAATTTTTCCTATGTATATGTATATTTTTCCTATGTATACTATTTCGACATGATTTCCTAAAAATATTCTCAATTTGGATTAACAGATACCTCTTACATATGTAATTGTAATGATATTTGTAATTGTAATGTATTGTTAATAATTTTAAGATAAAAGCAAGAAATAAAATACGTAATTTCAAAATTATTTCTTAATATTGCCAGAATGATTGTTCATAACTAGGCTGATAAACCCAAAAACTGGGAATACTTAAAAAATAATAACATGTCGGAAATTGTATGTTAAACGTCGCAAATGTGGCAAATAAGGGGCGTTCGTGCTCAGACTAATATTATAATTATTTAGATCTTGGTACAATAGCGGTTGCAGTCTTATGCAAAAATGCATGAATACAAAATTTATTACGATTATATATATTAAATTTAGTTATACGAAAATAATAGGATTCCATATCAAATAGGACGTAATCACAATGACAAATTGAATCATTACCTATCACGTGACATTATTGAAATAATTACGTGTAAAAAAAATTAATAGAACGAAGAAAACTTTGATTAATATCTGTTTAAGTTTTGATTCGATTTTGATAACATTTGTAATGACTCGACAACGATTATATAAATTAAATTTTAAACCATTCGTTTGGGTAGTTTTTGCGCAGTTATACGCGGACAGACGGACCAGATGGCGACTATAGGGGCTACGTACTTATATAATTATGAACGCACCTAAAAATACGTAATTTCAGAATTATTTCGTAATAGTGCCAGAATGATTGCTCACAGCATGGCTGATAAACGCGAAAACTAAGAGTATTTCAAAACATAAAAAGAAAGTATTGCTCCTTAGTAAAATATGCCTTATTCCTTTAAATTCAAAATCATAGCCTTTCTAGAAAAGGACGTCAATCAAAATCTCTTCAAGCTGAACATGAATACATGAAATGTTCCTACACACTACGTATACAAATTAATTTGTAATACTGTCAAAATCATTATTCATAAGAGAATTCTAGCACTCCAAAATGAAACGAAGCGTATAGTTCACAAAATATTTCTTTTGAATAAATTTCTTGAAAACACGATATCATCTTAATGTCTTTCTACAAAGGATATCCACTTTAAATATTGTTTAAACCCAGAGACTAGCTGAAGATTTACTGTTGAAATTTCGTTAAATTTTTCACAACAACATCTTGGAGGAATGCTATATTAAACAAAAATCTGAATTACATTTTTGAAAATGCATTATCTTGTAACGCAACTTTCATTTTATCAATTTTTCTTCATAAATGAAGCAACGATTTCGGATTAAGCCTTTATCATTGTACCCGTTTTATAATATTATAACATAAGTACCATATGCTAACTATTATTTTAACTTCATGCTTGAATAGAATTTTCCCAAAGAAACAAGAAAGAAAAAAATCATGTGTCAAGCATCTATTATGAAACACTTATTTACACATTCAGAATAATTTAAGAAAAGTGCACTGTTTAATAAACTGAAACGGGATGCCTACGCTGTAAAAAAAAATCTGTAAAGTTACTAAAGTTTTTCTAGGAAACTGAGATTTCAAGAACTTTTTATGTAACGGCAAAAACAAAAATTCCTGTAACATACTCTGTTACAGGAATTTTTGTTATTGCCGCTACATAAAAAGTTCTAGGAATCCCAGTTTTCTAGAAAAACTTTAGTAAATTTACAGATTTCTTTTTTCTTTCTCTCTTTTTTTTTTTTTTTTGTTTTTTTTTACAGTGTAATTCAAGCATATGGAAATGCATAACACATTTGAAAACACACTTTCTGCAATTCTCATCGACAATCGGAAAATTATCTGGATTTCTTCAGCAGGCCTGTATGTGATAGATAAATGTGTACCTATTAACTACCTGCATAGAAAAATTTAGTTCAGTTAAGAAAAAAATACCCCAGTTGAAAATTCTCCTTCAGCAATTTCCGCTAATAAGGAGAATGGTACACGAATCCTTATGTGCAGCCCTGCATACGAGCTACAGAATCTATATACAACGAGTGAAATGCCAAATTTTTGTTAAATTTAAAAGCGCATATCATAATTGTAAACGCCCTTTCAGCATTTATGGCTCAACGACAGTATTGTAACCAAAGACAGTACTGTACTTTTGTGTGACCCTGTAAATGAACGAAAAATGCTATTAATGGCCCATCCTTTCGAATCATCTTATAGTGAAATTCAGTGATTTATATCAATTTCAATACTTTGAAATAGTGTAACATCATTAAAATATTCTGCCAATTATTTTTCCCCCATTGACCATAATGTAACGGAATTTTTTTGAGTGCCCCTGTAAATGAACTATTAATGCTACACAATTCATACACAATACCGAACATGCCATGGTAAGCATCATTAACATATATCAATTACAGGAATGTCCGAGTATATTTACGCGAGTTAGAGCGGGTAAAGACAGACGGATAGATGGATAGACGCATAGACAAACCAAATTCATAAACAATTTTCAACTTTTTAGGAAAGTCCATAGTTTCGTAATAGTGTAAGAATGTTTGTTCATAACTGGGCTGATAAACCCGAAAAATGGAAATATTTCAAAACATAAAAATAAAATAAAATTCCTTAGTAAAATATGCCTTCCTTTAAATTCAGAATCACAGCCATGCTAGAAAAAGATATCAATCAAAATCTCTTCAAGCTGAACATGAATACCTGAAAAGTTCTTACACACTACGATACAAATGAATTTGTAATTCTGTCAAAAAACATTCTTCATAAGAGAATTGTAGAACGCGAAAAATGAAACAAAGCTTAAAGTTCAACAAAATACTTTCTCTGAATAAATTTCTTGAAAACACTATATCACTTCAACATCTTTCAACAAAGGATATTCGCTTTCAATTTTGTTTAAATCCGGTGACTAGCTAAAGATTTACTCTTGAAATTTTATCAAACTTCTCACAACAAGATCTTAGAAAAATGCTATCTTAAATAAAAATCTGCATTACATTTTTTTTAATGCATTATCACGTAACTCAACTTTTATTTTATCCATTTTTCTTTATAAATGGAGCAAAGGTTTAGGATTAAACCTTTATCTTCGTACCTTTTTTATAATATTTTAACATGAGTATCATATGCTAAACATTATTTTAACTTTACGTTTGAATATAATTTTCATGAACAAAAAATAGAACGGAGATTACATCTAACGAAAATACTTCCAAATAAATACTGCACAGCTACCAACATTTTTTTAAAAATCGAAATACATCAGTAAATGGAAATGTATTAAATAAACAACGTTAATAACTACATACGAAGTCGGAAATTGTACGTGAAGCGTGGCAAATAAGGTTCGTTCGTATAGATGCTTTAAACTGGGCGACCAACAGTCCTTCAATTTCAGAAGAGATGGCCTCGTGAAATCGAGGAGAGATGGCCACCTTTAATCAACATATCAAAATTATACGGAGTGATGATTTTAACTAAATATAATTAAACTTAAAATAAACATATAACGTTTATGCTTATAAATATATTAATTGATATAATTGTTTAAATTTTAACTAATATAAATACTTTAATAATAATAATAATACAATAAGATCTAACGATATATTTGTTTCGGAAAATACTAAAAAATGTCGGAAACTTTCCTAACAGAAAGCGATAAAGTTGATAAATAAACTAAAGTAACGTAATAGACCTAAAACTAACGCAAGAAAAACGAAAAAAAAAAAAAAAAAAAAAAAAAAAAAAACACTTCCAGTAGCGAAGAAAACAGAATGCATTTCAAATTATCAAATTCTACAGATTCCGAGTAAATAGAATTGGATTAGGATTACTGTGTTGGTTGTGCCAAAGAATATAATATCACATACAAAAAGGATGGCCGGATACAATGCATAAGGTATCTGAAGTGGTTTCATGAAACGGATACAAATTATAAAGACCTTTGCCAAACATGTGGTAAGATTTTACGAAAAGTGAAGTATTGAAATTATACTTCAAATTTTGTTTATTCGACTTTTATTCACCCATTTTCCATCATATAACTTCATCTTTAGAAATTGCTATATGATTTTCACGATTAACTATATGAAATGTGTTATTGATTTACTATTTAACTTCACTTTTTTCTTTCTTGTATTGGGTGACCATCTCTTCTCGGCTTTAAGGAGAGATGGCTATCTGCCATTTTTAACACTTTTTGTTTTCAATGTTTAATTATTTTTTGCATAAAATATTATGAGTATGTGTATAAGAATTTTAAATATGCATAAATATTTCTTGTATTTGCATTCTAAGAATTTTTATTTCAATCTTTAAAAACTATGGCCATCTGTCCTAGAGTTACTCTATGTGAAATTTTGAAACATTCGATTGGGTAGTTTTTGCACTGTTATATGCGGAAAGACAGACGGACGGACCAGAAGATTACTATAGGTGCTACGCATTTATATAATTACGAAAGCCCTTAAAAATACGTAATTTAAAAATTATTTCGTAATAATGCCAGAATGATTGTTCATAACTAGGCTGATAAACCCGAAGACTGTAAATATTTCAAAACATAAAAATAAAGTATTGCTCCTTAATATAATATGCCTTCTTACAAATTCAGAATCGTATCCTTTCTAGAAAAGGATATCTATCAAAACCTCTTTAAGCTGAGCATGAATACCTGAAAATTTCGTACATACTAGGATACAAATGAATTTGTAATACTCTCAAAAACATTATTTATAAGAGAATTGTAGCGCGCGAAAAATGAAACGAACGAGTTCAACAAAATATTCCTTCTGAATAAATTTCTTGCAAACACGATATCATCTTTATATCTTTCAACAAAGGCTATTCACATTCAATTTTGTTTAAATCTGGTGACTAGCAAAAGATTTACTTTTGAAATTTTATCAAACTTCTCAGAACATCGTCTTAGAAAAATGTAATCTCAAACAAAAATCTGCATTACATTTTTTTAAATGCATTATCTGGTAATTCATCTTTTCTTTTATTCATTTTTTTTCATAAATGGAGCAAAGGTTTCAGATTAAACCTTTAACATTGTATCCTTTTTATCCGACTGCTAAGAAGGATTATGTGTTTCACGCGTATCTGGGTATGTGGATTTCTTTATAGCCTCGAAACATCCTAACGGCTGGATGGATTTTAATGAATGAGGTCTCTATCGATTCTTCTTCACCGTCCGATGGTTATAGGCTAGGTTTTGTTTTTATAAATTCAAAATGGCAGCCGTAAAATACGAAATGATGGCAGAGGCGAAATTTTTTTTTTACGCACCCTATTAAGTGGCATATCATTGGATATGTCTTTCAAAAGGAAGACAATGTTTCATTGACTATTTTAAAGTCAGAAGCTAGGTTTAAATATTACACAACCTGGGAGTTGTGTACGTCGGATCTCTAGATTTTCTTTAACTGTAACCTTCTTAGACATCTATAGGCCTCATCAAAACAGTGTTCATAGATAGGAACTAATAATTAAACACAACTTAAAAGTCATCAATAAAAGTAAATAAAAAAATAGGTAAGTAATATAAAAAATAGTTTCACATTGATGAGAAATAATTAATTAGTTCGCTTTTTACGCAGTCAGATTTTTTGATTTTTTATATATTTTTTAATATATTTATTTATCTTGAATAGAATTGTCAAAATAAACACGAAAGAAAAAAAATCATTTGTCAAGCATTCATTATGAAACATTTACCAATACATTCAGAATAATGTAACAAAACTCTACCTTTTAATAAATTGAAATAGGATGCCTAATTCAACCATATGGGAATGCATAACACGTTTGAAAACACACTTTCAACAATTTCATTGACAATCGGAAAATTATATGAATTCTTTGAGCAGCCCTATATATGATATATAGATCTGTACCTATCAACTACATGGATAAAAAAATTTTGTTGCATGTAGTTAGGAAATTAATACCTCAGTTGAAATTTTCCTTTCAGCAATTTCGCAAATAAGGAGAATGGTGCATGAACTTTTTTGTGCACCGCCCTTTATACGAGGTATAGAATTTATATACAACGTAGTACATGCCAAAATTTAGGTAAATTTAAAATCGCATACCGAAATTGTAAACGCCCTTCCAGCAATTATTGCTCAAAGACAGTACTGTAACTGATTTCTTCTGTGTGCCCCTGTAAATTAACGACAAATGCTATTAAAGTCCTATTGTTCCATATTCATCTTATAGTGATATTCAGTGATTTACATCAATTTGAATACATTTGAAATAGCGTAAAGTCATTAAAATGCTCTCAAATGATTCCCCCCCCCCCCCATTGATTATAATCTGAAGGAATTTTTTTGAGTGCCTCTGTAAATGAACTATTATTGATACACAATTCCTATAAAATACCGAACATGCCATGGTAAGCATCATTGACTCATATCAATTTCTTGAAAGTCCGAGTATATTTTCGTGATGTGGGCAGACAGACGGATAGAGGAACAGACGCAAAGACAAACCGAATTCATAAACAATTTACAACTTTGATGAAAAATGGTAAAAACGTAATTTCAAAATTATTTCGTATTAGTGAAAGAATAATTGTTCATAACTGGGCTGATAAACCCGAAAACTATAAACATTTCAAAACATAAAAATAAAGTGTTGTTCCTTATTAAAATATGCCTTCCTTAAATTCTGGATCGTAGCCTTTCTACAGAAGGATATCAATCAAAATCTCTTTAAGCTGAAATTGAATACCTGAAATTTTCCAACACTACACTACGAATGAATTTGTAATAATGTCAAAAATATTATTCATAAGAGAATTGTAGCACTCGAAAAATTAAACGAAGCTTAAAGTTCAAGAAAATATTTCTTCTGAATAAATTTCTTGAAAACAGGATATCATCTTTATATCTTTCAACAAAGGATATTCGCTTTCAATTTTGTTTAAATCCGGTGATTTAGGTGAAGATTTACTGTTGAAATTTTATCAAGCTTCTCACAGCAACATCTTAGAAAAATGCTATCCTAAACTGAAATCTGCATTTTATTTTATTATTATTATTATTTATTTATTTATATATATATTATCTGGTAACTCAACTTTCATTTCATCCATTTTTCTTCATAAATGGAGCAAAGGTTTCGGATTTCACTTTTATGATTTTACCCGTTTTATAATATTATAACATGGGTACCATATGTTAAGCATTATTTTAAATTTATGTTTGAAGGGAATTTTCACAAACAAAACAAAACAAAACAAAACAAAAAAAAAACGAAAATACCTCCAAATAAAAAGTGCAAAGCTATCAACATATCTTTTTTTTTTTTTTTTCAATCGAAGTAAATCAGCAAACCCAAATGTATTAAATAAGGAAAATTGATAAACAACAAACTTCATTTTAAACAGTTTTTATGGTTCCAGTTATGTTTATTTCAGTTTAAAAAAATTGGAATGTTTACAGTATGATAAAGAGAACAAATTGCCATTTCTTGAAAACACAATATCATCCTAATATCTTTAAACAAAAAATATTTATCAGTTTATCTAGCTGAAATATTACAGTTAATATCTCATCAAATTTTAGAAATAATGTCATTAACTAAAATTTTAAAGAATGCATTAAGTTTCTAAAATACTTTATCTCAGAATTAAACAATCAGCGTATCCATTTTTAACACTTTCCAACATAGTCGAAAAGTGTTTATGAATTCGGTTTGTCTGTCCGTCTGTCTGTCTATACTCTAACTCGCGTAAATATAGTCCGATTGCCATGAAATTAATATATATTATTGAGATTTACCATGGCATGTTTGGTATTGAAAATGAAGTGTATAGCAGTTACGGTTCATTTACAGAGACACTCAAAAGGATTCCGTTACATTACGGTCTATGGAGAAAAATCGTTTGGGGTGTATTTTAATGATATTACACTACTTTAAACATATCGAAATTTATGTATATCTACTACAAAGCGCTTATTGTAGAATCTGGAGTACATATAAATTATCTTTCATTGACAGGGACACACAAAAGTATTTGGCCACAGTACTGCCTATGAAGAGTAATTGCTGAAAGTGCATTATCAATTGTGGTGCGCGTTGTAAAATTTAACTATTTATTTTTGATACAGTGAAACACTGATTTAGCGTTATTCAAGGGACCGTACAAAAATGACGCTAAATGCGGGAAAACGTTAAATCGGGGCAAGAAGAGAACAAAACACTGAGCGTGAAAGAAAGATTAATTTAGATAAGATACGCTTCACTTCTTGATTTACAATGATTTAGAAATCAGTTTTCTAAATTATGTTTTAAAAAATTGGGTTATTTTATTTTACGTACTGTTTTTAGTAGCTACAACACAAATGGCTTTCAGAGGTTTTTATCTAAGCTTTTTTATTGGTCTTCACTATTTCGAAGGAATACACTATATTTTACCACCATATCTAACCATCTAAATCTAATAAAAAATTTCTAACGATCTATCAGTTCCGTTCTAGACAGGGATGAGATTTCCGCTTTTTTGCACACCAGTATATTATTAGAGAAAATGTTGTTCTCTTAATCGCAAAAATGTTCTGATTAAACAATATATCAATTTCTCTAATAAAATACTGGTGTACAAAAAAGCGGAAATCTCATCCCTAGTTCTAGTACAAAAAGCATAATCGAATAAATTAAAAAAGTATTCGTGCAGATGGAAGAGAGGAGGGTTCAAAAAGAAGAGATATTGCAAATTGTGCGCGTATTGATTAAGAAAAAAATATTTATATTCATCACAATGTTTGACTATTTTAGAAAAATTTCATTGAGTTTTTACCGCAGAAAAAACGTTAAATGCCGGAAATATTTCAAAATGGTAACGTTAAATCAGCGATTTTTTAGTATAGGAAATTACTTGGGACTAATGAAAAATGACATTACATGCGAGAAATCTTTAAATACGGGTTACGTTAAATCGGGGTTTCACTGTATTACTATGCGTGTATAAATTCTATAGATCATATACAGGACTAGAGAAAATATCTCAAGTATATTTCTATTTATTGGCGGAAATTGATTAACTGAAATTTACGACTGTGTTATCTATCTATCTATATTATAAAGGACAAACATATATGTGTGTAACGCTGTCGTCATTTTGCGAATGGCAACAGCATACAATCAAATTTATCTTTTATTTACTTTTTTGCGATTTTTTAAATTTCTAAATATCGCACATTTTCAATTTTTGCATCGTCGAATAAAGAAAAAAAAAGTACTTTCAAATGCAATTGGTTTGAAAACTATATCGCAATTTGTTTGAAAACTGTATCGCAATTAACTCAATTTTTATTGTTTTTAAACTAATTTTCAAGCATGGTTTTTTAAAAATCTAGTTCAGTCACTTGCAGATGGTCGATTACAAAAGATAAATATGTTTGCTCTTAATTTAATATAATTAAATAGTGCAGAATTTTTTACGGCTTATATTACATAATGAAATTTAAACTTTATTAATGCATAAAAAAATAAAATAATAAAACACAAATTTAAGACATGTAAACGAACCACGATTATAATACTGAAATTATCAGAATAAAAACAAGTTGGAAATTGCACGTCAAACGTGACAAATGAGGTGCGTTCGTACTATAGCTTGTTTTATAAATATTTTTTCACCCTTATATTGTACTGAATGTATATTTTAGTGCACTTCATAAGTGCATATCAATTTCATTCTGTTCGAAAGGCTGTAACATCATTCAAATTCACTAAAAATAATTTTTTCCATTGGCCGTAATGTAACTGAAAACTTTTAACTGTCCCTGTAATTAAACTATACATCCGATTTTCATAAAATTTGAAATGACTCAACAAAATTTTGAAACAATTATAGATTTAAAATTCAGACCATTCGGAAGCCTGTAACATCATTAAAATGCACTTGCAATAATTTTTTCCCATTGGCCCTAATGTAGCGGAAAACTTTTGACTGTCCCTGTAATTAAACTATGCACCCGATTTTCATAAAATTTGAAATGACTCGACAAAATTATATTTAAAATTTCATACCATTCGGTTGGGTAGTTTTTGCTCTGTTATATGCGGACGGACAGACAGGCAAACGGACTGAACGACGACTATAGTTGCTACGTATTTATATAATTATGAACGCACCTAAAAACTAGCAAGCTTTGTAGATTTTTTCGATTGTTAGTTACTGGCATGTGGATAATACGAAAGTATCGCTTTAACTTTATTTTTATTTGAATACAGAATTGATTACGTTTAAAAATTATTGTTGGCATTTTTAGTGAAAAATCTAAAAAATCTACATCTATATTAAGTCAATTGTCTGTGGGCAAAGGCAGACTTTTACATCAGTTACATTTGTAAAAAAAAAAAAAAAAAGATCAGTACAAAGTTTATTGACCATTTCTCAGTAGTCTATCTAAAAGTAAAAAAATTATCAAATAATATAATCTATATATATGTAAAGGGCAATTGTCTGTGGGTAAAGACAGACTTTTCTCCATGAACACCTACTGCCACCCACACGCGGTTGTAGCGATTAGATAGCCCTTGGTCTCCTGCTATTAGTAAGGCAGTTTGGTCGCGGTGGGAGGAAGTGGGGGATTACAGGGATACTCAAAAGAATTCCATTACATTACGGCCTATGGGAAAAAATGGTTTGAAATAGTTTTTAATCTTTATCTCCATATATAAATGTCCCAGCCCAAACTACTGAACCTAGAAGCATGAAAATTGGGGGAAAAGACCACTAAGGACGGATTTTTGAAAATTCCTCCCCTAAAGGGGTTAAAAGGGGGGGGGGGGAGTCGAAATTTTTAGAGCATGCGGCGTATCTCAGCAGCCGCTTTAGTTAGGAGCGTGAAATTCCAGAAAATAAATGCAATAAAAAACATTAAACTCATATTTCAGCGATTTTAGAAATTCCCTCCTTAAGGAGGTTAAAGAGAAGGTCGAAACTTTTTTAACATTTGGCCTAATCTCAGCAGTCGTTTTAGCTAGAAGCGTGAGATTTTTAAAATTCCCCACCCAAAGGTGTTTAAAGGGGGGGGGGGGTTGGAGGGTTGAAAATTTTAGAACATTTGGCATATCTCAGCAGCCATTTTAGGTTGAAGCATGTAATTCAAGATAACAAGCATACTAAAAAAATAGGTAAACACATTTCATCTTTGCTACATATATTTCATTTGATTCAAGGTTCTTTTGGAGAAACCGACCAGCGAAGCGGGCGAAGTCCGCATGTTAAATATAAAAAATCTATTAGAGTTTTCAATTAAATAAACATATACAGTAAAACCACCCTAAAGCGACAAAGTTCCATCCCAATAAAAATTGGTTACTCCGAGAGGTGGTCTCTTAATGGAGGTCATGTAAAAATCTAGATTTTAATTGTTGAAAAAGGTATCAATTAATGTTACTAAAATTTATTTTTCACATTAGGAAAAAAATAAAAAATTTAAGTTCAAAACAAAAGTTAATTAAATAAGTTAATTACTGCAGAGTTTAAAAAATGTATACATTGACGTTTGCTTTGATTTTAAAGTTTTATCTTTTATAACATTTATTTTGAAGTTCAGTAAATAAATGCCTTTTTTTCTGGACGGGAACAAATAATAACGATTTCATTAATATATCTATTTGTTTGAGAGTTTCCTGACAGAACATGGCAGGGGAGTTTATTGACCGCTATTTTTAACACGTTGAGTGCTACGGTGACTGATACTGAAGCTGAAAAATTTACAATGTTTCAAGTAATTTTTAAGAAAGTATAATCCCGTAATAAATAAAAGGTAAGTAAATTTTATATAAATTTTCAGTAATTACTTAAAACAATATATATATTTTATATCATATTTTAGACAGTCAGTCATCGATGAATGACGCGTTCTAAACGAAAAGTTCAGTGTCAGTCACCGGTGATTGACGTGGCGCTTAACGTGTTAATTTGTCATCAGAGTTACATTCCTTGTCTAAAAAGGCACAAAGTTGTTTAAACACTTAAAAGTTACCGAAAAAAAATTCTAAACTTAGTTTAGAAGTTTGATGAATAATGCGCTCTCCGGAATTATTTTCCTAATAAAACCTTCTTCAAGCGACCAAGGAAAAACGGAATTTGTTTCATTTTCTTTCAAAGAAATGGGTCGCTCATGGAAGGAGTTCAACTAGGATGGTCTCTGAATGAAGGTAAAATTAGTATTGAGCCTATGGGAACAAATTTCGTTCCATGAAAAAATGGTCGTTCAGGGAGGTGGTAGCACAGGGAAGTTTCACTGTATATGGTTTTCAACTGTATTTTGTAACACGGGAAGCTCGGGTTGGAACTCCTTGTGATTTTAATTGATCTAATTCATATAATACTACGCAATATACATAAAGATGGTTAGACCCTAAACAGGGTTGTACAAAAAAATTGTATATTTTAATGACTATTCAATGTAATTGCAGAAATTCAGTTTTCAAATGCGTTATGCATTATCTAAATTGTTTATTTAGACATCTTCCACCTTAATAAACTGTAAAGATTTGTTATAATATTCTGAATGTGTTGGAAAGTGCTACATAATCTATGATGGGCGTATGATTTTTCATTTTCATTCTTCAAACATGGAGCAAAACTAAACGTTAATTAAATCATTTTAACCCCTTTGACGGGCGGTGTGATATATTTTATCCCTCCTACGATTAATGAAGATTTCTACAAGAAAAAGTGTATTAAATTTTACTTTTCTAACTTTGGTGGAAATAAGCCGTAAAACTGCTTTTCATTATTTTGCAAGAAATCTTTTTGAGGATTACGGTGTGAATTCGACATTATAGAAACAAAATTACTTGTCCCTCAAAGGGTTAAAAGTTTATATAGAATACGTATGATACGATAAAAAGGAATTTGCAATAGTGTCGTAAATATTATCTATAACGGGGTTTAAAAAAAAACACATACACACAAAAAAAGTCCTTCCGGCCAGTGACGGGAGGAATAGGTAGCTTTCATATTCCTTATTTTAAAAAAGCCAACTTATATTATTCAAACACACGAAGCTCAATTAAGTGGAAACCGAATGTAGGAGATTAAATACAAATTTTTATCAATACTAAATCATTATGAATGAGAATTTCGCGAAATTAGTCAGCTTTATCCAAGCTGCTTTTATTTAAGTAACTTATATTTAGCTGCCAAATTCGGCGATTTCTTAAAGTGCCTGCCATTTTAAGACAACATGGTGGATGAGGCTAACCAGTGAACTTGGTCGAGACCTTAGTAATTGCTGTGCACATGCTCACTCACATCGGAGTCGGTTGATATATACGAGTGCTGTCGCAAGCAAAAAATCAGATTTTTCAAAATGTCACCCACGTTAGAAATTGAAACTGCTATATCTGAGCCATTTTTTAAGATAAAGACAAACAAAAAATGCTCCTGAATCCTTATATCAAGGTCAAATACTTAAGAAAGAAACCTTTTTCAATTTCTAATTTTTTTGCACCTCACTTTAAATATAATTTTTTTTTTTTAATTTAATGGCCGCCATTTTGAAACAAGATGGCTGATGAAGCTGGACAGCGAACTTGGTCGAGATATTGATGCATACTACCCACATGTCTTCTTCCATCGAAATAGGCGAATACGTGTGGTATCGCGTGACAAATACAAGATCGTTTCAAAGGGTTAGCCATGATAGAAATTCAAAGTGCTATAATTCAACCACTTTTTAAGATATAAACAAAAGAACAAATTTTCAGAAACAAAAACTGCTCCAGAATCTTTGTATCAAGGCCAAACACATAAAAAAAATCTTTTTCATTTTCCAATTTTTTAATACCTCATTATAAATTTTGAATTACATTATTTTTTTAAGTGGCACCCCTTTTGAAACACGATGGCGGATGAAGCTGGCCAACGAACTCGGTTGAGTTATTTGTATGTACTATGTACACACCAAGGTACATCCAAATCGGTTCATAAATACGTCTGTTATCACGTGGCAAAAATCAGGACGTTTCAAAATGTCAGCCACGCTAGAAATTCAAAATGCTATAACTCATCCATTTTTCAAGATATAGACGAAACAAAAACTGCTCCCGAATCTTTTTATCAAGGTCAAACACATAAGAAAAAAATATTTTTTCAATTTTCAATTTTTTGGCACCACATTTCAAATTTAAATTTTTCTTAAAATTTTAAATGGCCGCCATTTTTAAACAAGATGGCGGATGAAGCTGGCCAACGAACTCGGTCGAGACATTGGTCTGTACTATGTATAAACGAAGTTACTTCCAAATCGGTTCATAAATACGCCTTTTATCGCGTGACAAAATTCAGGACGTTTCAAAATGTCAGCTTCGCTAGAAATTCAAAATGCTATAACTCAGCCATTTTTTAAGATATAGACGAAACAAAAACTGCTACGGAGTCTTTGTATAAAGGTCAAATACATAAGAAAAAAATATTTTTCCATTTTCAATTTTTTGGTACCACATTTCAAGTTTTAAAAATTAAAAAAAATTTTAAATGGCCGCCATTTTGAAACAAAATGGCGGATGAAGCTGGCCAACGAACTCGGTCGAGACATTGGTATGTACTATGTACACACCAAATTACATCGAAATCGGTTCATAAATACGAGAGTTACAGTGTGACATAGGTCAGATATATATATATATATATATATATATATATATTGATATATATATATTTATATATATATATATATCAATTTTGAACGGAGGGTGGTTTCGGGGTCTGGGGGTCATGATCGATGAAAATATACCAAAATTTTTTGAAATCGCTTTCCTCCGAACGGCTGCAATAGGTAGCTTTTTGTAAAGAAAGCTACCTAAAAATATTTGAGATCAACTGTAGTAAAAATTGCTCCTGTTTAAATTATAGGTAATATTATAATGTCTAGAAAAGGATATCTTCCTAAATCTCTGTCAGCCGAGCATGATTACCTGGATAGAATTGTCGCACACGAAAAATTGAAGGGATCTTAAAAACTCATGAAAATATTTATGAAAAAAAAAAATCAATGAATGAACCATTTTTATTTTAAAATACAATATTAATTTAATATATTTCACTACAATTTTTTAGGTGTGTTCGTAATTATATAAATACGTAGCACCTACATTCGTCATCTGGTCCGCTCGTCTGTTTCTCTATCCATCAATCCGTATGTAACAGCGCAAAAACTGCCCAACCGAATGTTTTGATATTTAATTTATATCATCGTTGCAGAATTTTGTCGAGTAAATAGTTGCTTTCTTTAACGGGGTCCGGGACACATTTTCAATTTTTTATTCATTGAGTTAAAATTTCGAAATCTTTTGTGATGGTTAACCATATCATTTGTAAATAAAAAACACATGATAAAATTTCTCAAAATTAAAAAAAAAAAATAAAATTTAAGTTTTATTAAAAAAGCGGGCTAGTTTAAAATCGTTATAACTTGAAATATTATTAGTAGAATTTCAATTTTTTTGCATTTAAATAAACAGAAATATATAAGTTAAAATATATAAGTTAATTTAGATTCAGCATTTTAAAAAATACTAATTTAAATAAAAATTAAAAATATTTAAAGTAAAAATTGGAAAAAATGATGCAACTTTAAAAAAAAAAATCATATTTTCTGAAGTAAATATTTTTTTCGAATTTCCTGAATCAAAATTAAAGTAAAACAATTGAAAAAGACATGTTCTAAATTTGAACAATTTATCTTTAACGGTTCTTGACCTATAGCGATTTAAGAACGAGAAATGATGAAAAAACCCATCAGGAGGAAAAATTCATTTTCGCAAAAATTCGTTATCATGACGACCATTGCTTGAAAGCTAGATTTTGAAACAAACCAAAACTTAAAAATGAATATTTTCTGTTCCAATTAAGACAGAAAATGGATTTAAACTTTATTTTAAGCTGAAAAAAAAACAGAGAAATTTTTAATGTAATAAAAAAAATTTAAGAAAATTTTAAGATTTTTGTGTTCCGGACAACCTTAATTAGAACATTCTCGTGATTATTTAAGTAAAAATAACTTTAAAAAAATGGTGTCATCCGAATAAAATTTGGGTAAAAGCCGCCGGTACCGAAGGGGTTGATATATTTCAACAAAAGATATTTCATTTAAATTTTGTTTAAAATTCACTGTCTAGCTGTAGATTTTCGTTTAAAATTTTATCAAAACTACTCCAACATTTTCTAAGGAAAATGATCCGTTGAACTAAAATCTGTTAAGGAATCTAATAAGTTTCCTAAAATACGTTATTCGGAAACTGGATTTCTATGTTATCCTTGTTTTTTCAAAAATAGAGCAAAAGTTTAAGATTAAAGGTTTATCACTGTATTCATATTAAAGGGATAAAAATGAATTTGCAGTAGTGTCACATATATTATCAGTAACTGTATTTATAAACATGACAAAGGAAAATATTTGAGGGCATCCCAGGAAAATATTGCTGAATAAATTCTATTGAATATTTGAGAGCATAGTAAGAAAATATTGCTTTTGAATAAATCTGCTTGACATTAATATTTTTAGAAAATAATATCGACCGAATTCTGTACAAACTGAACATGACTACATGAAAATTTCCTAAAAGTTAGTATCGAAACGACTTCGGAATTCTGGCAGAAACAGTATTCCTAATAAAATTGTCGCAAAAAAAATATTTTTTCTAAATAAATTTAGTGAACAAACCATCATTTTTAGAAAGCTTGAAAGCTCATTTCTTGAAAGCTATTGAATTAGATTTCAACAAAGATATTTACTTCCAATTTCGCTTAAAATATGCTGTTTAACTATGGATTTTCACTTGAAAATTTATCAAACGCAAGATACATACACCACTTTGAATTTCCAATGAGTATGTGACCACTAATTTTTATTCGAAAATTTTTCTTCCATATTTCAATGGCAGATTTTACAGTCGTTTTGTTTCATTGTAGACTTTGTTAGATATAGAACTAAAACATCTTAAAACATCATCAAAATGTTTTAAATGCATTAGGCTTTTCGAAAGACCTTAGTCTTTCTTCGTCAGGCGCAAAGTAGACGTGCTTCGACTATGAAAGTTGCGGCAAGACATAAACAAATCTGAACGAATCTCAAATTCTGATTCACGTCTTGCTGCTGCTTTCATAGTATAGTAGAAGTCCGCCATCTTTGCGCCTGACGAAGAAAGACTAAGTTCTTTCGAAAGGCCTAGCGCACTTAAAAATTTTTTATGGTGTTTTAAGAAAATCTTTTAGTTCTTATTGCTTATACCAGTTTTAACTTATATTTTTACTTTCGTCTATCTTTATAAGAAGAAAGTATTGGATTCGTGAAACTTTTCTACTTCCGGTTTTCGACGGATTTACACGTTTTAGGGGTCAGAGATTCCAAAAAACATGTCTTTACAAAATGTCTGTCTGTGAGTCTGCCTGTCTGTGTGTGACACAAATTTTGTGGGCGCTCTATCTCAAGAACTAATGAACGGAATTTAATAAAAAAAATATATTCAGGTAGACCCTGATATAAATTGGAGCTGATTAGTTTTTGGTGTAAATCGCCCAACAGGTGACTCTACTATGGTGCATTTTATAGGATTTCAGCAATAGCTCTATCTCAAAAACTAATGCACGGATTTTTTATAAAACTTCAGCTTCAGTTACTCCTTGATATGAGTTGGTGCTGTTTACGTTTTGGTGTAAATCGCCCAACAGGTGGCGCTGCTAAGCTGCATTTTGCAGGATTTACACGATTTTCGCAGTAGCTCTGTCTCATAAACTAATGCACACATTTTCATCAAACTTCAGATTCAGTTAGTCCTTGATGTGAAATGAATTTCATCGAAACTTTCACAAAATATTTTCGGATAAATAGTGATTTGAACTAAAAAATTCAGGAAAGCATTAAATATTCTAAAATGCATTATCTAGAAAAGGTTTTTCAATTCTATTCAATTTTCTTCATAAACGAAGCGAATGATTTTGGAACGTTAATCATTTAACTCATAATTTAATATCTTGAGTAATATGCTATGCATTGTATTACTTTTTTATTGCAATAGAACTGTCACACTCAAAAAACGAACAAAGGTTAAATATTATTATTTTTTGTTGTAAAAATTCAGCGATCAACTGTTCGTTTATTAAAGCGCAATATCATCAACATTGTTCAATAAAAGAGATTTATTTTCAATTTCGTGTAATATTTGTCGTCCAGATATAGATTTACGGTTGGAATATCATCGACGCTTTCACAAAAGATTCTGAGATAAATAGTGATTTCAATTGAAAATTTCGGGATGGCATTGAGTATTCTAAAATACAATATCTAGAAAATCTACTTTTCATCCTGTTCAATTTGCTTCACAAGTAGAGCGAAAGCTTCAGGAACGGTAATCATTTAACAAGTAATTTAATATAAATTTTATCAGGACATGAGTACTAGTGTATGCATTGGAGCGAATGGTTCAGGAACGTTAGTCATGTAACTCGTAATTTAATATCATGAGTAATATGCTATGCATTGAATTCATTTTTTATTGCAATGCAATTATCACACTGAAAAAATAAAACGGAGACTAAATATTAAGAATTTTTTCTCTGTAAAAATTCAGCGATCAAATGTTCGTCTTTTGAAAGCACAATAAAAGAGACATAATATATAACACTAGAAAGGTAGCCCGTCAAAAATGACGGAAATTTAGATATAAAGATATATACAACTCATGTGCAAGAATATGAGTTTTCTCGCTTGTTCCGCAGTGATAGATGAAAATAACACATTTTAAGAACAAAACACATTTATGAAAAACTGTGTACAGTAAAAGACGTCTAATCTGCACAGTTTGATTCCAAGTGTTATTCAGATTTGAGGCTTTTTGCGGTCATGCCTATTCAATCTTTGTTTACATTTTTTTAAATTTATATATTGGACAATTTAGATTGTTGAGCCTTAAAAATAAATAAATAACACACTTGAAGTAAGGTTAAAAACTATTAAATTATCCTATACGATTTCATGAAATGGTATTATATGGTATTATATGTGTGTGCTTCACGATCTTGGTTACGACGTTGGCGAAATTGACTGCAACTTGTCATAATACTAATAGTGTGGGCCGCTATAACAAAAAAGTAACCAGTTTTTAGTAAAATTTCTGATATAAAGTAGCTTTCAAAAACTTGTGTAAAATTGCAGGCCGTTCTCGTGTCAGTCCTAGGAATAATATTTATAACACTAAAGATTTTCCATGTATATATGGAATTTTGAAAAGCTTCTCCAAAAGAAAGGTCCTGAAATGACATTGTAATTCCTCTAACTTCAAAGTTTAATCGAGCCCTGATGTTGAGTACTGAAATCTAATAAATACAGTTATTTTGAATATTACAACAGAATTAAACAGTTAAACTTATTTAACTTAAACCCGCTGTTACTTCCCGATGTTATTTTTTAGTATTAAGAAAGAAAATTATTTAAAATTTTCAAATCATGCATTTATGATTTTTTTCCGTCTTTAATAACTAAATAATGAAAAAATAGGCTTTTGTTCTGAGCTCATAAATATGACAATAAAATAATGTAACTAAGAGACACTGCAAAATTAAATCTTTGTGATTACAAACCATAAACAAACGATACCGCCACCATTTTACCTACTATGACGTCATTAGAATATTACCCATTGATTGTTGGAGAACTTACTTTGTGAATGATTACCTCAATGATTTAATATTTTTGACGTTTCACGATGAATGAATCACTTGTGTTTGTTTAGGTTTATGGAATGAGATATTAAGCTGTGAACCTAATTTCAATTGAAGTTATCCAAGGATATATGTATTTTTAATCGAAATTAAAAACAATGCTTTGATCTCGAAATAAAAAGTTTTAGTTTGTATAATTTGTTATTTCTGTTAATTATTTATTTAAGTACTTTTCCATTATAGCGCATTTTTAAAAAAAGCTTGGCGCGATTCGGACATCAGAAAGTGAGATATGTTGCGAAAATATATAAACAGCTATGAAAACAAATCTAATGAACATTTATCTTTGTTTATATATGCACTTATATGCATAAAAAAATCGGTACAGATGTCATATTCGCCCCATGTTGGCGCGATTTTTTTCGGTTGCCAATTTGGCGAAAACATCAACAGCATAAACAACATAATCCGGGTTACCACATCAAGCAAAATAACGATATTTTGGCGCAAGTTAAGTACCTGTTGCCTATATGATATTGGCGACAGAAAAAAATCGCGCCAATATGGGGCGAATATGACATCTGTTCCAAAAAATCGTTTCTAAATATATATAATTTTTTTTATATACAAATTACGGCACAGATTTCAGATATGAACCGGGATACCTAACTGGCGCCAAAATGGTGTTATTTTGCCTGCTATGGTAACACGGCTATTGTTTTTTACTTATTAATAAATTGTTTATTTACTTTTATTTTCTGTTTTTTAATTATATAAACTGCTTTGTTCTATAGTTATTATTCAAACTTTTATTTATTTATAGTTATTTCCTTTTCAAAATGATAGCAAATAATTGAAAAATATATAAGTAACTGGTATTCGAAAGCGAGATTTCCACCAAATTGGCGTCATAGAAAAATCACGCCAACCCCCATGCGTATATGACATCTGTGCAAAAATTACTTCTGTTTCTTTATAAAAATGGGTAAATAGCTTTTTTTATATTAAATTGTCGGCACAGATGTCATATACGCCCTTATTGGCGCGATTTTTTTTTTTGACGCCGATGTCATATACGCACCGGGTACTTAACTGGTGCCAAAGTGTCGTTATTTTGCTTGTATTGGTAACCCGAATGTTGTTTATGCTGTTGATGTTTTCGCCAAATTGGCGTCGGAAAAAAATCGCGCCAATATGTGAGGCGTATATGACATCTGTGATAAATTGTATACATATGGAAAAAAATTGCTTGTGAGTATGAAGCAGTAAATAGGTTGCCAGAAAATACGTTGGCAAACTTCTTTCTCGCCAAGAAACTTTTCTCCGAAGTATTTTACATAAGCAATGATTGCTAGAAATGCATTTTTAATTATGATATGCGCTTTTATGTTTCACTACATTTATGCATACTATACTGTGTGTATAAATGCTACAGTTCATATGCAGGGCTACACAAAAGAATTCGTAAGGGTTACTGAGTATGAGAGTAAATTGCTTAAAGGTGGTTTTTAAAGGAGTTATGCATTTTTACGCTGAACTGCATTTAGTTTCCTAAGAAATGTTTGTAGAATATAGATAAAATGATATACATGGTCAGGCAAAGAATTGGATACATAACCGTCTATGGATGATAATATCTGGAAATGTGATTTCAGTAGTTTTAAGAGTAGTTTAAATGAAATTTTAGCTAAATAGTGGCATGTAATAACGGTACTATTGACTATGGACGGTAACTGCTGAAATCAATTCTTAATTTTTTTATGCGTTTTCTAAAATGTTTACTTAGTTATCTTGGTACTTCTTAGTTATCCCGTCGACCAAATTACTGTCGCTAAATTGTAAGAATAATTGCCAATAATGGTTTCCATTAATTAATTAATTGTAAGATTAAATGCCAATAATGGCCAATAAAACCATTAATTCGATGTTTTATTTGTATTTTTGTTAATTTTTTACTATTGATTTGGCGATTTATATAATTTGGCGAAATTGGTCGACGGGATATCTAAGAAGTAACGTTATCTTATTTACCTTATTTCCCTAAATAACGAAGTTTTGTTAAAGCATTCAGGATGTGTTGGAAAGTGTTTCATATTCTATGCTTAAAGCATGATTTTTCTTTCTTCTTTAGTCTTATTTTGCATTTATTTTATTCTTAATTTTTTAGTCTTATACTGCTTTATAGAAACTTTGGCACAGTTGTCATATACGTTATCATATATTGGCGGGATTTTTTTCCGACGCAAATTTGGCGAAAACCTCAACAGCATAAACAACAACATCCGGATTACCATATCAAGCAAAATTGCGACACTTTGGCGCCAGTTAAGTACTCGTTGTGTATATTACATTGGCGTCAGAAAAAAATCGCGCCAATATGGGGCGTATATGACATCTGTGCCGAAACTTTAATATTTAATTTTTAAACTCTTCGCTCCACTCTCCTTGCATATAGTACAAACTATAACACGGATAGCGCAAAATAATAGACAGTTTGGTACTTTTCCACTGTAGGGGCTTTGGCATTTTTTTGAAAAAAGCTTGGTGTAATTTGGGCATCAGAAAGTGAGATTTGGGTACTTTTTTTGTTATGCGGACACCATTGTCGCCAAGCGTAATAGTTGGCGCAAAATCGTGAATTGAAGCATTTGAAAAATAAAAGAAAAACCATTGTCGATACTAAAGTGAGCATTTAAAAAATATAACATTTGAAAATTCCAGACTTTTACGAACTATTTCATCAAATCACAAATATATACTTAAAATAAGTGAACAAATAACTGCTATAAAATAAAGCAATAAAATAAAACTCATATTAAACTGCTGGCATAAAATTACAAATATCTTTTAGCATTTTGAAATAATTGGCGATTAGCATACATTTTGGCATGGTGTCTGTATAACGGAAAAATATCGAGATTTGTTGTCAAATCATATAAACAGCTATGAAAACAAATTTGATGAGCGTTTTTGTTTGTTTTATATGTATATTATTGATGTTTTTATGTACAATTACATCTGTTTCTGTATAAAATTAGAGAAACGGCTTTTTTATGTTAAATAAATGGTATAAATATCGAAAAAAATGCGTGGGTATATAAAATGAAACTGTGAATAGGTTCCCGGAAAATATGTTACCAAATTTCCTTTTTCGCCAAGGCACCTACCTATACTGGAAAAGTACCTAAAGCACACTAAAATCGCGCAGTTAGGAGCTCACACAGTACACCGTTGTCTATTGGCGGTTATTTTATTAGTAGCATCGGAAGGAAGATGTAAAGATGTACTTTAAATTCTCACCCATCGATTTCGAAAAAATATCTTAAAAGAGTGGAGTTTAAATTAAATTTCGGTGACCTCCATTATGAAAGATTAATGGTTTTTAATGGGAACTTCGCCAAATTATCCAGCTATCGCCAAGTTGGCTAACATTTGACGCTACTGTGGTAACCCTGCATTAATATTTTTCAACAATTACTCATTTCAATGAGGCGGTCCTACCGGAATAGTGAGGGACACACAGAGACTTGGATTTTATATAAATAGATTATTAAAACTTTATACATTGCAACAATAAAAACAATATAACATTGAAATAACATTGTTCAATAAAAGAGATTTCGTGTAATATTTATCGTCTAGATATATATTTACAGTTGGAAAATAATCGAAGCTTTCACAAAAGATTTTCAGATAAATAGTGATTTCAACTCAAAATTTAAGGACAGCATTGAGTATTCTAAAATGCATTATCCAGAAAATGGCTTTTTATCCAGTGTTCAATGTGCTTCATAAATAGAACGAATGCTTCAGGAACGGTAATAATTTAACTAGTAATTTAATATTAATTTTATCAGGACATAAGTATAGTCTATGCATTGTATTCACATAGAATTATCATACTAAAAAAATAAAACAAATGTTAAGTATTGAGTTTTTTTTTTTTTTTTTTTTTTTTTTTTTGTAAAAACTCAGCTTAAATGATCGTCTATGAAAACACAATATCATCCTAACATTGTTCAATAAAAGAGACTTACTTTCAATTTCGTGTAATATTTGTCGTCCAGATATAGATTTAGGTTGGAATATCATCGACGTTTTCACAAAAGATTCTGAGATAAATAGTGATTTCAATTGAAAATTTCGAGATGGCATTGAGTATTCTAAAATACAATATCTAGAAAATCTACTTTTCATCCTGTTCAATTTGCTTCATAAGTAGAGTGAAAGCTTCAGGAACGGTAATCATTTAACAAGTAATTTAATACAAATTTTATCAGGACACGAGTACTAGTGTATGCATTGTATTCACATAGAAGTGTCACACTCAAAAAATGGAAAGAATGTTAAGTATTAAGTATTTTTTTTTCTGTAAACACTCAGCTCAAATGATCGTAGTTGAAAACACAATATCATCCTAACATTGCTCATTAAAACATATTTGCTCTCAATTTCGTAACATCCGTCGTCTACATATAGATTTACAGTTGGAGTATTGTCTAATCTTTCACAAAAGATTCTCAGATAAATAGTGATTTGAACTGAAAACTTCCAGATGCATTATATATTCTAAAATGCATTATCTAGAAAATGTTTTTCAATCCTATTCAATTTTCTTCGTAAAAGAAACGAAAGTTTCAAGAACGTTGATCATTTAACTCGTAATTTAGTATCATAACATAAGTAATATGCAACGCATTCATTTCATTTTTTATAGCAATAGAATTGTCAAACTCAAAAAATTAAACTAAGGTTAAATATTAAGAATTTTTTTTCTGTAGAAATTCAGCGGTCAAATCATCTTTTCTTGAAAACACAATATCATGCTAATATTCTTTAATAAAATATATTTATTTTCAATTTCGTTTAATATTCGTCGTCTAGATATAGATTTATAGTTGGAATTTCATCGAAACTTTCACAAAAGATTCGAGATAAATAGTGATTTGAACTGAAACGTTTGGGATGGCATTAAATATTTTAAAATGCATTATCTAGAAAAGGGCTTTCCATCCTATTCAAATTTCTTCATAAGCGAAGCGAATGCTTCGGGAACTTTAATCATTTAACTTGTAATTTAATTTCATGAGTAATATGCAATGCATCGAATTAATTTTTTATTGCAATAGAATTATCCCTCAAAAAATGAAACGAAAGTTTAATATTAATATTTTTCTTTTCTCTAAAATTTCAGCGATCGAATCATCGTCTCTTAAAAGCACAATATCTACTTAATATTGCTCAATGAAAGATATTGATTTTCAATTTCGTTTAATATTTGTTGTCTACATTTAGATTTAAAGCTAGAATTTCATCGATACTTTAACAAAAGATTATCAGATAAATAGAGATTTGAACTAAAAAATTCCGGATGGCATCAAATATTCTAAAATGCATTATCTATAGAAAATGGCTTTCCATCGTATTAAGTATTCTTCATAAATGGAACGAATGCTTCAGGAACGTTAGACATGTAACTCGTAATTTAATATCATGAGTAATATGCTATGCATTGAATTCATTTTTTGTTGCAATGCAATTATCACACTGAAAAAATAAAACGGAGACTAAATATTAAGAATTTTTTCTCTGTAAAAATTCAGCGATCAAATGTTCGTCTTTTGAAAGCACAATAAAAGAGACATAATATATAACATTGTTAAAACATTATACATTGCAACAATAAAAACAATATAACATTGAAATAACATTGTTCAATAAAAGAGATTTCGTGTAATATTTATCGTCTAGATATATATTTACAGTTGGAATATAATCGAAGCTTTCACAAAAGATTTTCAGATAAATAGTGATTTCAACTCAAAATTTAGGGATAGCATTGAGTATTCTAAAATGCATTATCCAGAAAATGGCTTTTCATCCAGTGTTCAATTTGCTTCATACATAGAGCGAATGCTTCAGGAACGGTAATAACTTAACTAGTAATTTAATATTAATTTTATCAAGACATAAGTATAGTCTATGCATTGTATTCACAAAGAATTATCATACTAAAAAAATAAAACAAATGTTAGAATTATCATACTAAAAAAATAAAACAAATGTTAAGTATTGAGTTGTTTTTTTTTGTAAAAACTCAGCTCAAATGATAGTCTATGAAAACACAATGTCATTCTAACATTGTTCATTAAAAGATATCTTCTCTCAATTTCCTAACATCCGTCGTCTAGATATAGATTTACAGTTGGAATATCGTCGAAACTTTCACAAAGGATTCTGAGATAAATAGTGATATTAACTGACATTTTCCAGATGCATTATATATTCTAAAATGCATTATCTAAAAAATGGCTTTCTATCCTATTCAGTTTTCTTCGTAAATGAAGCGAATGTTTCAGGAACGTTGATCATTTAACTCGTAATTTAGTACCATAACATGAGTAATATGCTGCGCATTGAATTCGTTTTTTATTGCAATAAAATTGTCGCACTCAGCAAATGAAACGAAAGTTAAATATTAATAATTTTTTCTGTAAAAATTCAGCGATCGAATCATGGCTTAATGAAAATGCAATATCTACATAATATTGTTCAAAGATATTTATTTTCAATTTCGTTTAATATTCGTCGTCTAGATTTAGATTTACGGTTGGAATTTCACCAAAACTTTAATAAAAGATTCTCTGATAAATAGTGATTTGAACTAACAAATTCCGAATGGCATTAAATATTCTAAAATGCCTAGCAAATCGCTTTCCGTATTAAATATTCTTCATAAACGGAGCAAATTCTTCAGAAACGTTTGTCATGTAACTCGTAATTTAATATTTCTAATAAAATGCTCTGCATTGAACTCATATTTTATTGCAATGCAATTATCACACTCAAAAAATAAAACTTAGGTTAAATATTAATAATTTTTTCTTTGTAAAAATTCAAGGATCGGATGTTTGTCTCTTGAAAGCACAATATCATCCTAACATTGTTCAATAAAAGAGATTTATTTTCAATTTCGTGTAATACATGTTGTCTAGATATAGATTTACGGTTGGAATAACATCGAAGCTTTCACAAAAGATTCTGAGATAAATAGTGAGTTCAACTGAAAATTTCGAGGTGGCATTAAGTATTCTAAAAAGCATTATCTAGGAAATGGCTTTTCATCTTGTTCAATTTTCTTCATAAATAGAGCGAATGCTTCAGGCACAGTAATCATTTAACTAGTAATTTAATATAAATTTTATCAGGACATGAGTACTATTCTATGCATTGTATTCACATAGAAGTGTCACACTCAAAAAATGGAAGGAATGTTAAGTATTAATATTTTTTTTCTCTAGAAACTCAGCTCAAATGATCGTCTATGAAAACACAATGTCATCCTAACACTGTTCATTAAAATATATTTGCTATCAATTTCGTAACATCCGTCGTCTAGATACAGATTTACAGTTGGAGTATTGTCTAAACTTTCACAAAAGATTCTCGGATAAATAGTGATTTGAACTGAAATTTTCCCGATTCATTATATAGGGGAGGGTGTACAGAGTGAGATGAAAATTATTATTACTTAACGAATGGCAGCGATTTTTATTCTTTTGAAAAAAAATTTGCTACATCTTTAAGCTACACAAATACACTACACATTAATGTATAAATGGTTTTAAAAAAGTTATTTATAAAAGCACAGAAGCAGAATAACGGAGTATCAAAAAATTGTCTCACTGTGTACCACAAGTGATACACAGCGAGACAATGTATATATTTTCATAAATCATACATTTTTACACTCTATCAATAATTTTCTGCTGTTTAGGACTTCTTATTAATATTTCTAGATTAAATTTTTTTTAAAAATATGAGTCTCGGGTGAACAACGGCAGACATTGGGCTACCTTCATGCAAATTTTCAGCCTCTTACGTTTAGTAGATTTCACTAGCCATCGCACCCCCCCCCCCCCCTCCACACACACACACAGACAGAGAGAGAGAGAGAGAAACCTTCTTTTACTAATAAATAACTTTTTTTACATCAGAACCACATAGTAGATACACAATGAGGCACGTCTCACTGTGCACCACAACTGTGTGTCTCACTGTGTACTTTCGTTAAGTTGTAACAAAATGGATGCCATATCTGTTTCATCATCAATTTCACAGATTTGAATACTTCTGTCGTTTTGTTGGCATAGTCTATCATTAGATATAACTAGGTTTGGTTAAGTAAATATACGCATATATAATGAAAGAAATAAACTCTAAAATGGGCGTTTATATAACTTTAACCCCTGTAAAATAAATAATTACTTACTATTTTGTTGAACGAGTATCCCGAGTGCCGAAACTACATCCACGTGTTGCATAAGATGAGGTGGTTCAGTGTGTGTTCCAGCTAAGAGAAAAAGTTATAACTATATGTCAAAATGGCTGCTGTCTCACTGTGTACTCCCCTACCCTATTCTAAAATGCATTATCTAGAAAATGGCTTTCCATCCTATTCAGTTTTCTTCGTAAATGAAGCGAATGTTTCAGGAACGTTGATCATTTAACTCGTAATTTAGTATCATAAAATGAGTAATATGCTGCGCATTGAATTCATTTTTTATTGCAATAGAAATGTCACACTCAAAAAATGAAACGAAGGTTAAATATTAATATATTTTTTTCTGTAAAAATTCAGCGATCAAATATTCATCTCTTGAAAGCACAATATCTACTTAATATTGTTCAATAAAAGATATTCATTTTCAATGTCATTTAATATCCATTGTCTAGATATAAATTTAAGTTTGGAATTTCATCGAAACTTTCACAAAACATTTTCGGTAAATAGTGATTTGAACAAAAAATTTGAGAATGCATATATATAAATTATTCTAAAATCCATTACCTGGAAACTAAACTTTCATCTTATACATTTTTCTTCATAAATGGAGCACATGTTTATAATCAAACGTTTACACTGTATTCGTATTACAATTGTATAGTGTGAGCGCTGCGCTTTTCATTTTACATTTTAAATTCCTTCTATTGTATATAGTAAAATTGTCGCTTACGGAAAATGAAAGGAATCATAGAAAAAGTAAAAATATTTCTTCTTTAAAATTCAGAAGAAGGAATATTTCTTGAAAACACAATATCACCTTACATCCTTCGACAGAACATAGTTAAACTTTCAATTTCGCTTGAAATCCGTTGTCAGTTTATAGATTTAAAGTTGAAATTTTATCAAAGATTTCACAGAAGATTCTCAAAAAAGTGTGCCCTAAATCATATTTTCAGGAATTATATTGGATTTTCTAAAATGCATCATGAAAGATACTTTTTCCTTATCCATTTTTTTCATAAATGTTGGAAAGGATTATGATTCTATATAAATTTAGATTTTCTTATGCACAGTCGTAAAAAAAAATAAAGCAAACACCCCTACTAACTCTGCAACAAATTATTGTAGAAGAAAGTTACGGGTACCAAACGATTGGAAATAAAGTCTACTTTTAAATGATGTGTATAAAATTTTTTTAAGGAGCCATCTACATATCAAAACGAACCCATGCATTGTTATTTTAACTGCAATACCCAATTTTGACACCTTAAATAAATTCATCACCATTCAATAAGCCTAAGTACAAATTTTCATGAAATTCGTACGATTAGTTTAAGATAAAAACATGTATAGAAACATGTATAATGATCACTTATAAGCAGATTAAGTAAAATAATGCTATAAAGTGATAAAATATCATTTATTAAGATTGACGATCGTTTCGTCGCACCAACGGCGACATTTTCAAAATCATACACGATAGAAAATATTTTCACATAATTTAAAAATAATAAACATAGTAAATAATGTCACGAGACATGATGCATAATGAAATATTGCAAACATAAAATAAATTAAAATTAAATTAGTTATTTGTGAACGTGGATTAGTTTTCATATAATTTAACAAAACAATAACATGGTAAATAATGTCACGAGACAACATCCATAATGAAAAATATTGCAAAACATAAAATATAAAATATAAAATTATCTTGGCTATTTGCGAGCGTGGATTAATTTTTACTATTGGTACTAAAATTATATAGAATCTCTTTCAAAATTTTAGGTAAATCTAGGGACACTGAATCATTGCAAATATTCTTGTTGCGTAAAAATATCTCTATTGATTCTCGAATTATGGATGGTAAATAAAATCTTGATGTGTAAATTAACTTGCTATTTTTAAAATCGATCCGTAACGGTTCTTCGTTGCATAATCTGGCCAAAGCTGTGGTTCTTCTGTTGTATTTGATGTCTGCTATATGTTCTTTGATTCTGGTTTTAAGTTTTCTACTTGTCATACCTATATAAAACTGCTTTCTTCCATCTTCTTTGGTGAAAGGTATTTCGTATACTCCTGATAACTGCTTTGACTCTATTGGATCTATTTTCTTGCATATTATATATTTTTAATTTCATAGAAGGTTTTGCGACTAGGGGATATTGAATTTATTGAGTTTATGTTTCAAACGTTCGAAGAAACCAGGAAAATATTGTAAAGTGGATAACATGGAATTTTGTGGATTGAAATTTCTTTTCTTTTTATTTATTTTAGAACAAACAAAGAACAGCTAGAACAAAATGGTACGCTACCTTATTTAGATGTATTACTAATCAAGACGCACCAAGGAATAGAACGCACTGTTTACAGAAAACCCATAACCAGTCAATCCATTATCCCTCATAATGCTCAAGCACCTTTTTCATACAAAGTCTCTGCATAAGATATTCTATTCATAGAGCTTTCACAGTTTGTACCCCTGAACAGTTGGATAATGAAATAAATAAAATATATGACATTGCAAGAAACAATGGATACAAAGAAAGCACCATAGAAAATATAATTAAGAGCTTGAAAAATAAAAAGAAAAGAAATTTCAATCCACAAAATTCCATGTTATCCACTTTACAATATTTTCCTGGTTTCTTCGAACGTTTGAAACATAAACTCAATAAATTCAATATCACCCTAGTCGCAAAACCTTCTATGAAATTAAAAAATATAATATGCACGAAAATAGATCCAATAGAGTCAAACCAGTTATCAGAAGTATACGAAATACCTTTCACCAAAGAAGATGGAAGAAAGCAGTTTTATATAGGTATGACAAGTAGAAAACTTAAAACCAGAATCAAAGAACATATAGCAGACATCAAATACCACAGAAGAACCACAGCTTTGGCCAGATTATGCAACGAAGAACCGTTACGGACCGATTTTAAAAATAGCAAGTTAATTTACACATCAAGATTTTATTTACCATCCATAATCCGAGAATCAATAGAGATATTTTTACGCAACAAGAATATTTGCAATGATTCAGTGTCCCTAGATTTACCTAAAATTTGGAAAGAGATGCTATATAATTTTAGTACCAATAGTAAAAATTAATCCACACTCGCAAATAGCCAAGATAATTTTATATTTTATATTTTATGTTTTGCAATATTTTTCATTATGCATGTTGTCTCGTGACATTATTTACCATGTTATTGTTTTGTTAAATTATATGAAAACTAGTCCACGTTCACAAATAACTAATTTAATTTTAATTTATTTTATGTTTGCAATATTTCATTATGCATCATGTCTCGTGACATTATTTACTATGTTTATTATTTTTAAATTATGTGAAAATATTTTCTATCGTGTATGATTTTGAAAATGTCGCCGTTGGTGCGACGAAACGATCGTCAATCTTAATAAATGATATTTTATCACTTTATAGCATTATTTTACTTAATAGTGTAAGATAATTTAATTATTTTAAAATGAGCCTATTTTAGGTGCTATATCCAAATTGAAGTTCGGTACTCGATTGTTGAAATGCTACAGAATGCCAAAGTCACTTCTATGAATGTATTACTTCTTGCCAATATGGACATTTCACTCACTTAATATGTTTCTACTGTTTTTCGAGTAAAATATATTATTTTTCAAATTATGCTTTTCTGCACATCATCTTTAAACAGTATCATGATATTTTTTTTATCATAATTCCAAAACTACTTGGAATAAAAATTTGAAAATTTGGCGCACGAAGCTGCACACAGTAAATATAAATTCATCATAATAATTGTAATTTGCTATTCATAATTTTTTCGAATATTAATTGCATACTTTATAATTCATATTATAAAATTATAAAAATTACAAATTCAATGTATTTATCTTTGTGTTTTTCAGTTTTGGAATCATGCAAAAAATTAGCATATTAGGATTGTAATTTCAGGAGATATTAATAAAAACATGAAAATGTAATTCATCATTACAAGCTCTCAATTTTGATTGCTTATGATTCAAAAACTTATCATCAAAATGACTTGAAATTTGGTGTTTAGGCATAGTTTGAAAAATAAGATTAAAAAAATATTGTGAAAATTGCGGGTTGCTATTGAAAAAAAAAAACAAAGTTTGGCCTGGTTTTGATTTGTAGATGACACCTCAAGCAAATCTTATATACATTGTTTCAAAGCAGACTTTATTTCCAATCGTTTGGTACCAGTAACTTTGTTCTAGAATAATTTATTGCAGAGTTAGTTAGGTGTGTTTACTTTTTTTCCACGACTTTTCATGTATCATTAGGTAGACAATAACATCAATCATATCATTTTATCAGATAGGTAAACATAAACTATCCCAAACATGTGGAAAGGTAATTTTTTTCACTTTTTGGAGATATACCTATGTAGTCTAAAGTGCAAAAGTTTTCAACATAAGGTAGGGATTACGATAATAATGATGATATACTGCTGCCAGTAATTTTCAAAAAGTTACACTTTTTAATTTTGTTTATGGTTCTTGTGCCCTAAGTTATACTTAGAAAAGTTCTTACCATGCTCTGAGAAGAAAAACAGTAAAAATTCCATCTTTTTTTTTTTTGGTCGAATCTCATCAGATGTGTTACTTTGAAATTTATATTCCTACATGAAAGACTGACAGACAGTTCTTTTTGTAACGGAAAGCACAGAAATTTCATTAAATTAAACGTACTATAACTCGGCGAGTTTCCATCTTTGAAGAATGGGCCTTCTACTGCATTACTTATCAGAACTTAAAGAAAATATTTCTAAATATATCTTATAGGACCCAGGACTGTATAGGATTTAAAAGTGTTACGTTTTTAAAATTAGTTGCAAGACACTTTCGCATAAAGATAATCTGAATTCGAACCTTATTTGAAACAATTTTACATTGCCTACATACATTTAACAAATAATAGATTACAACACATTTCAATCTTTTCTAGACACGCTGTATAAAACATATCTCCTTGCTAGCCCTTGATATCCTATTTTTTACAGGCAACAATTAAAGTCTCGTCACTAAACAATGACGTTACGTTACACAAGACTGCCGTAAAACGAAGCAGATGTATCATTGTACGGTTAAATACTGATAATATCTACTGCAATTTTTTAAACTTATAAGCATCACACATTTTCAATTTTTACACCTTAGTATAGGGAAAAAAGTATTTTGACTGCAATTTGTATGAAAATATACATCTTAATTTATTTTTGAGATTTTTTTTGTACTTTTTAATGCCATTTCTGTAATGGTGGAAACTGAAGTACTCCATTTCTGTAGAAAATTAAAGGAAAATAGTTAGAAAATAGTAGATTACTATACTTTTGTTGCCATTTTCTCATAAGAACTGAAAAAAAAATTGCAAATAAACATTTTGAAAAAATATAAATGAATGATTTCTGATAAAACATGCAGCTGTTATAAACTATATTGCATTTTATGTATTCATATTAACATTACAAACAAATGAAAACATATGAATCATTAGATAACCGAGTTTTTTTGTCGAGTTTACGACATCCTGATTCCCAGATAGTGACATCCCTATATATACTTTTCTACAGATGTTGTTTAAGAGTGGATCGTCAATTTGCAATTCTTCAGCGGAGCAAATGACATCATTTTATATAAAACTAGCAAACCCCGCAGCTTTGCTCGCGTAATATTTGAAATATGCCAAGTGATATTTATATGTCTAATTTTAATTAAAAGGTACTAACTAAATTTTTATTTTATTAAAAGGTTTTATTTTATTTTATTAAAAGGTAATTATTACTTTTAGGAATAATTTAAAAAAATTACTATTTAAAACACAGTTTGATTAAACATCATTGTTACACTGCATAAGGCAGAAATGAGACTTAAATTAATAAAACGAAATAAAACTAAATAAATAATAATTTAGACAATATTTTGAAACTTTTATGCTCAATTAATACGCACATTTCAGTATTCATTTGAAGTTTTGAATATTTTAGAAACCATCTTCTTACATCTTAAAATTAACCATCATGTGAAATTCCAAGTCCTACCACCTCTCTCAACATAAAGGGCTATGTTGAAATAGGAACTGTCACCATTAATTTGCCAACAATAATTTTGAAATTGGTTTGTTATTTCCTAATATTCCACAGAAACGTAATTTAGAAAGCTTTTAAAGGACTTTTTTAGAGCGTTTGTTGTTCCTGTGAATCCCAGGTGGTAGAAATCATCAGCATAAAATATAGCCTGTGTAGGATCAGAGACTGTTACCATTGATTCGCAACTATTACTTTTATATTTGGTTTATATTTCCTGAAATAGCGTAGAAATCGTAATTTATGAATTTTTTAGAATGCTTTTCGCACCTTCCCTTCACTTCACCCCTTTTTAATTCGAATTTATTTTCGACAGTCCTTCGAGGGCATTTATATTTTATAAGTAACTACCATGCCATATTTAAAGTTTCTAGCCTTTTCAGTATCACAGCAATCGCAATTAGAAAGTTTTTAGCTACTGCAACCCTCCGGTGGTAGTGGCACAGACATAAAATATAGCTTATGTTTGAGCAGGTTCTATCACCAACAATTTGTTATCATTATTTTTTTAATCGGCTTGGTATTTGAAAAGATTACATAAAAATTGTAATTTATAACGCTTTTCGCTCACTTCATCTTTTTAAATTTGAAATTTTCTCTCGACAGTTCATAGAAAGTAGTTGCATCTTGTAAGTAAATAACAAGCCATACTTCAAAGTGTTAGACCCTTCACTTATGCAAAAAACGAAAATTAGAACATGTTTTGCTTTTGCAACCCTCAGATGGTAGTGACAGCAACATAAAATATAACCTATGTTATAGCAGGGACTGTCACCATTGATTTGCAACCATTACTTTTGAAATAGCTTTGGAATTTCCAGAGATTGAGTAGAAATCGCAATTTAGAACGTTTTTAGAACGCTTTTCGCGCATTTCACCCCTTTTTAAATTTCCAATTTTTTCGAAACTGTTCTTAAAGATCATTTATATGTAATACATATGTACCTTGCATAATTTTACATTGCTAGCCCCTACCGATCACAAAAATCGAAATTTGGAACGCTTTTTTTCTCCTGCAACGTCTTGGTGATAGTGATACCGACATAAAATAGCCTCTATGTTAGAGCAGAGGCCGTCAGCATCAATTTCCTACCATTACGTTTGAAATCAGATTCATTCTTCCTGAGATATTGCCGACAAATCGGTATTTAGAAGGTTTTTAGAACGCATTTCGCTCATTTTGCTCCTGCATCTCCTCTGGGGTAGTGGAAACAGATATAATATATAGCCTATCTTGGAGCAAGATCTGTCACCATCATTTTTGCACCATTATATTTGAAATCGTTTCAGTACTTCCTGAGATTGCATAGAAATCGCAATTTAGAAAGTTTTTTACAACGCTTTTTGCACATTTTGACCCCCTTTTAAATTTCGATTTTTTAAGGAAATGTCCTTAGAGATCACTGATATCTTATAGCTAACTACCATTTCAAATTTCACGATTCTAGGCCCTTCCGTAACGCAAAAGCCGCAATTTAGAACGTTTTTTCTCCATTACCCCCTTTGGGTAGTAGCACCGACATAAAACATAGCCTATCTTGGAGCAAACGTTGTCAGTATCATTTTGACACCAATATTTTTCAAATCGGTTTGGTATTTCCTGAGATTATGTAGAAACTACAATTTAGAACTTTTTTTAGAACGCTTTTGTGCATTTTCACCCCTTTTGAATTTCGAATTGTTTAAGAGCTGTTCTTAGACACCATTTATATCTTATAAGTAACTAATATTCAAAATTTCATATTTCTAGGCCCTTCAGTAACGCAAAAGTCGCATTTTTAGAACGTTCTTTGCTCCTGCACATTTTTGGGGTAGTGGCACCGACATAAAATTTAGCCCATGTACTAAGTTGGACTAACACCATCATTTTGATACCATTCCTTTTGAAATTGGTTTGGTATTTCCTGAGATTATGTAGAAACTACCATTTAGAACGTTTTTTAGAACGCTTTTTGTGCATTTTCACTCCTTTTAAATTTCGAATTGTTTAAGAACTGTTCTTAGACATCATTTATATCTTATAAGTAACTAATATTCCAAATTGCATATTTCTAGGCCCTTCAGTAACGCAAAAATTGCATTTTTAGAACGTTTTTTGCTCCTGCACCCCCTTTGGTGTAGTGGCATCGACATAAAATATAGCTCATGTTCTATGTTGGACTAACAGCATCATTTTGATACTATTACTTTTGGAATCGGTTCGGTATTTCCTGAGATTATGTAGAAACAACCATTTAGAACGTTTTTCGCTTTTTGTGCATTTTCACCCCTTTTAAATTTCGAATTGTTTAAGAACTGTTCTTAGACACCATTTATATCTTATAAGTAACTAATATTCCAAATTTCATATTTCTAGGCCCTTCAGTAACGCAAAAATCGAATTTTTAGAACGTTTTTTGCTCCTGCAGCCCCTTTGGGGTAGTGGCACCGACATAAAATATAGTCTATGTTCTAAGTTGGACTAACACCATCATTTTGATACCATTACTTTTGAAATCGATTTGGTATTTCCTGAGATTATGTAGAAACTACCATTTAGAACGTTTTTTAGAACGCTTTTTGTGCATTTTCACCCCTTTTAAATTTTGAATTGTTTAAGAACTGTTCTTAGACATCATTTATATCTTATAACTAATATTCCAAATTTCATATTTCTAGGCCCTTCAGTAACGCAAAAATCGCATTTTTAGAACGTTTTTTGCTCCTGCCCTCCTTTGGGTTAGTGGCACCGATATAAGATATAGCCTATGTTCTAAGTTGGGCGAACACCATTATTTTGATACCATTACTTTTGGAATCGGTTCGGTAGTTCCTGAGCTTATCTCCGACAAATAAACAATTTTTTCCTCTTTATAATATGAGTATAGATATAGATAAAAGCGTGTATTTTAAGTCTTAAAACTGAAATATGTTTTGTACTATCTAGATTTGTTCACCCGGGGCGACACTAAATTCTGAAAAAGCAGAATTCCCGTTTTCTTGTTTTATTTAATGTTTTTGTAGAAAAAGTCAAACAAAATGTGTTTATTTCTTATCATTTAAATGCAATTTTGTTCTTTGTTTTTACACATCTTAATAAAAATGTCTTCAAGAATTGTACATATGACGAGCGGTAAGGTCGCCTGCTATCTGGTCGGTTTTTCCACAAAAAAAACCTTCTATTCATATAAAAATCTCTAAGAAATTAACTAACTGATAATGTAAATCCCATTAAAATCTATTTATCAGAAAATGAGTTATAAGATAACCGAATGGAAAGAAAGTATCAGTTCCATGTTATACGTATATATATAGTAGATTATAGAACTGTCTACCATAGTCCTATAACTAAGTAAAGTAAAACGTTAAGTTAAAATTAAATCTTTTTTTATGTATCTGAAAGGTAATTACTTTCTTAGCACCTTTCCTCTCCCGTGGAGCTGCTGAGCTTTCCCACTAAATGTAATCACATGGGTTCTCATGATCATTTTAATTATTGTTTATCCAATTTTATAAACACAAGAATAGGAGTATGACAATATAATTATTTAACCCTTTCGTACCAACATTTAAATAAAAAAGAAAAGTACCTAGTGAAACTGATGACAGTGAGCTCATAGGCTATTCACACTAATTGTATATTCTCCAATTAAACACTCTTATTTCAAAGAATAATGTCCCTCGAAAAATAAATTAAGGGGGGGGGGCACTCCCTCCCCCCGTTTCCTCTCTTTATACTTAACCAATGAGCCTCCAAATGTCATCACGGAAGCGTCTTATCAAAATAAACCGGTATACAAAATTTGAAGCCAATCGGATAGAAAAACCCATTTATCTAAATTAAGGGGTATTAGTCCCCCGATCCCTCCCCCCTTTAGACTTAAACAATGAGCCTTCAAATCTAATCAGGGGAGTGCCTTATCAGAATTATCCTGTATACCAAAACTGAAGAAAATATGATAATTCTGCATGAAAAACCTATTTAACTAATTTAAGGGTGAGATTAGACCCCCATTCCCACCTTTATACTTAACTAATGAACCCCCAAAACTAATCAGGAAGCACCTTATCAGAATAAGCCTAGAAAAAAAAATTGAAGCAAATTGGATATTTCTATCAAGATTTATCGCGTTACGTACAAACGTACAGTCGTGGGAAAAAAAAAAAAGTAGACACCCCCTACGAAATCCTCAACAAATTATTCTAGAAGAAAGTTACTGGTACCGAACGATTGGAAATAAAGTCTACTTTTAAATGATGTATATAAAATTTGCTTAGGGGCCATCTACATATTAAAACAAACCGTAACTTTGTTTTTTTTCGATAGCAATACACAATTCTGACAGCATAAATGAACTCTACACCATTCAATTAGCCTAAAAACAAATTTCTATGCAATTCGTACCATAAGTGTCCGAGAAATTAATTATTTTAAAACGAGCGTATTTTAAGGGCTGTATCCAAATTGAAGTTCGGTACTCGATCGTTAACCGAGAGAGCCCCCTTCTTGATCAAAGCACCTTAAGTACCAATCAAGCTGTCAATGAAGCCTCTTAGATAACAGGACAGCAGAAAAAATTTCAAAATATCTACTCACTTCTATCATAGACGACCCCTTAAACCATCATTTTACCGTTTTTTAAGCATGATTTGGAAACTATTTGGAAGAAAAACGTGAAATTTTGGATTTTCATAAAGCAGGACTTAATAAATCTAAATCAATCAAAAAAATTGTAGGTTGCAATTCATAATTTTTTCTAATATTAATTTCATAATTCATATTTCATATCATAAAATTATAAAAGTTGCAAATTCTTCGTATTTATGTTTGGGAAAATTAGTATTATTGCTACACAAAAAATTAGCACATTAGGAGCATAATTTCAGGAGATCTAAATAAAAATATGAAAATGTAATTTAACATTAGAAGCACTAAATTTTGAATGTTTATAATTCAAAAACTTATCATTCAAATGACTTGAAAGTTGGTGTTTTAAAAATTTTATAAAAGAAATCGCGAAACTATTTAATGAATCATGATTCTATCTATCACTATTAACTCCATGAATCATTTTTCCTTCTTAAAATATACGTGTTTCATTTTTTATTTGCAAAAATGCGTCCGTAATGAAAAACATGCAAAATGATTTAGTTAAAATAATAAATTTTTTAAGGTTATTCTGTAAAAAAAATAATATTATGCGAATCTGCAGATCATAATTTATTTTTATGTTTAATTTCAAGTTAAAATACTGAATTGTTTTTATGTAAAGTGTACGACAAAACGTAATTTGTGTAGCCTAGTAGAGGATTCGCTTCGCTCATCCTGATTAAATTAAACGTCTTAAAAAAAATTCTAAAAAGTATGTCCTTGATCAAGGATGCCAGTAGCGAATGTGTTAACAAAGTGAAAATGAATTAAATTAAAAATAAGATACATCCGAATAAATTAGTGTAGTTTTAATTCATCAAAATTCTTAAGGCAATATAAATTGTTAGTAATTTCAAGAAAAACTTTCACACTTGGATTAATAAAATCAATCTAATGCATAACATAAAGTGCTTCAACTGTAGCAGCTAACAAATAACAAAGAAATGAATCTGCATAAAAAAAAAAAAAAAAAAAAAAAAAAAAAACTGACTGCAACAGTATACAAAAGGCATTACCTCATATTAAATTCAACCATATGGTCATTGTTATTAGATTGGCTGAAAAAGCATGACCTTATTTTAGAAACATATGCATAAACACTTTTTCGTCTTATCTCTTAAATCTATAAATAATAATCACTTTGCTTACCTTATCTTTATGTCTTCACCATATGTTTGCTCATTTAAGAGCAATTCGAATATTAAAAAGGATAATTAAATTGCGAGAATATAAATTGGCGTTGTCTGCCGACTCACCGATAAGTATCATAACACGAAGATGATGTGGTACACCCAAATTGGTGTTTCGCTTCCATAATTTCTATTAAGGGGTAAAGTTACTCCATTCCGTGTATACGATAACACAGAATTCTTTTGAAATGGTAAAGATAAATCATTCCAAGTGTCAAATAACACTTAAAACGGTGCTGACACCAAAATGAGTGCATATTTAAACTTCAATTTGCCTTTCATAAACCCAAGTTAAGTGTAATAATACTCCCTTCTTTTTACAGTGTAGAAAGCAAATAATTTTCTGGGGATTTAAAGATTAGTATCTTTAATACACTTTATAAATATCTGTTATATTACTATTTTTATTCTCTCCAGTCGTAATATCGCCCAATTTTTAAACTGCCTTTTCAAACTATGCCAGGGAATGTTAAAAAAAATACATAGCTATGTATACTGATATTAGTATAAAAATGGATAACTGCGCGGTCTTTATTATTATTGTTATTATTATTATTATTTTAAAGTAATTAAAAAAATATGGACTAGGATTTTTTGTGAAAACAGTTTTATTCAATAGTATTTATAACGGGAATTCTGAAATACAATATGTATTTCCATATCTCGCATAATGAATTTTAATTAAAATTAATTCTGAAATACCAGAAAAATAAACAAGAGTTGTTTAAATTAATTTATAAGCTCTGTTTAGTTACATTTTTTGTTTTTAAACTGTAGTTTTTTCGTGTTATAAAGTTGTTATATAAAAACGACTTAAAAGTATTATTACCTTAAAACACCCAAAAAGTACTTGTTGACAACATCAAATTTAAAAGATTTATTAATTCTAACTAAATAAACTGAACCTGTTGAAGTATCCTGCCTTAAGCGGAAAAAAAATCATATTCCGAATGACCGTAAGAATACAATTTTTTATAAATAATTTTGCATACTAAGCCTGTCTAAAACGAATATTCTCCTGTACCCCTATCCCCCTTTTCACAGTTTCTATTGCAACGCGTATTTCCTAACAGATATGGGATATATTAGTATTTTGATTTGTCTCATGAAACGATCTTAAATATCCATGCTCTTGTACACTATATGTTTTCTAATACATTAAGAGGGGTTTGTTTTTTTTACTGTTGAAAAAATAAGCCTTTTTCTTTTCTTTTTTCTTTTTTTTTTACATTTTTCTATTTCTGATAATATGTAGACTATCCCTGTAAATTAATTTGGCCGCATTCGAAGTTCTTTAGTGCTTCAGCTCAACGCGTCCATAGGCTTGCATTGTTTTGGTGCTTTGGAGCACTATAAAAGAATTTTGCTCAAAATAACTTTTTTCTAACTGGCCGGGATCAGATTGCAAAAACTATTAACCCTCTCGCTGCGCCACCCGAGATTTTCTCGGGGATGCATTTTTTCATCTAATTAACCCTCCTTGATTATATCCACCAGTTATTTTTTTATTGTAAATTTTACCTTATTTATTCGAAGCATTTTACCATTTAAATTAGACAAAACTTTTTGAAAAACCTGTGACAAAAGAATAAAAATTCTTAAAAGACGTCGTCGCGAAGCTATTTTGATAGAACAATTACGCAGCGACAGGGTTAAACCGATCTTGCTATTTTTTTTTTAATTAAAGGCAATATAATTTATTGGAATTTGCACCACTTTCAGCCATTAATATATATATATATATACATTAATAATATATATTTAGAAGCACTCCAAAGTGCAGAAAAAGTCGGCCATAAATAGACCTTTATTTCAAATCCTTTTTAGGTGCGTTCGTAATTATATAAATACGTAGCACCTATAGTCGGCGTTCAGTCCGTCCGTCTGTCCGTCCGTCTGTCCGCATGTAACAGAGCAAAAACTACCCAACCGAATGGTCTGAAATTTCAAATATATGATTGTTGCAAAATTTTGTCGAGCCATTTCAAATTTTATGACAATCGGATGTATAGTTTAATTACAGGGACAGTCAAAAGTTTTTCTTTACATTACGGCCAATGGGAAAAATTATTGCAAGTGCATTTTAATGATATTACAGGCTTCCGAATGATCTGAAATTTTAAAGATATAACTGTTGCAAAATTTTGTCGAGCCCTTTCAAATTTTAGGAAAATCGGATGTATAGTTTAATTACAGGGACAGTCAAAAGTTTTTCCTTACATTACGGCCAATGGGAAAAATTATTGCAAGTGCATTTTAATGATATTAGAGCCTTCCGAATGATCTGAAATTTTAAAGATATAACTGTTGCAAAATTTTGTCGAGCCCTTTCAAATTTTAGGAAAATCGGATGTATAGTTTAATTACAGGGACAGTCAAAAGTTTTTCTTTACATTACGACCAATGGGAAAAATTATTGCAAGTGCATTTTAATGATATGAGAGCCTTCCGAATGATCTGAAATTTTAAAGATATAACTGTTGCAAAATTTTGTCGAGCCCTTTCAAATTTTAGAAAAATTGGATGTATAGTTTAATTACAGGGACAGTCAAATTTTTTCTTTACATTACGGCCAATGGGAAAAATTATTGCAAGTGGATTTTAATGATATTAGAGCCTTCCGAATGATCTGAAATTTTAAAGATATAACTGTTGCAAAATTTTCTCGAGCCCTTTGAAATTTTAGAAAAATCGGATGTATAGTTTAATTACAGGGACAGTCAAAAGTTTTTCTTTACATTACGGCCAATGGGAAAAATTATTGCAAGTGGATTTTAATGATATGAGAGCCTTCCGAATGATCTGAAATTTTAAAGATATAACTGTTGCAAAATTTTGTCGAGCCCTTTCAAATTTTAGGAAAATCGGATGCATAGTTTAATTACAGGGACAGTCAAAAGTTTTTCTTTACATTACGGCCAATGGGAAAAATTATTGCAAGTGCATTTTAATGATATGAGAGCCTTCCGAATGATCTGAAATTTTAAAGATATAACTGTTGCAAAATTTTGTCGAGCCCTTTCAAATTTTAGAAAAATCGGATGTATAGTTTAATTACAGGGACAGCCAAAAGTTTTTCTTTACATTACGGCCAATGGGAAAAATTATTGCAAGTGCATTTTAATGATATTAGAGCCTTCCGAATGATCTGAAATTTTAAAGATATAACTGTTGCAAAATTTTGTCGAGCCCTTTCAAATTTTAGAAAAATCGGATGTATAGTTTAATTACAGGGACAGTCAAAAGTTTTTCTTTACATTACGGCCAATGGGAAAAATTATTGCAAGTGGATTTTAATGATATTAGAGCCTTCCGAATGATCTGAAATTTTAAAGATATAACTGTTGCAAAATTTTGTCGACCTTTTTCAAATTTTAGGAAAATCGGATGCATAGTTTAATTACAGGGACAGTCAAAAGTTTTTCTTTACATTACGGCCAATGGGAAAAATTATTGCAAGTGCATTTTAATGATATTACAGCCTTCCGAATGATCTGAAATTTTAAAGATATAACTGTTGCAAAATTTTGTCGAGCCCTTTCAAATTTTAGGAAAATCGGATGCATAGTTTAATTACAGGGACAGTCAAAAGTGTTCCGTTACATTACGGGGAATGGGAAAAAAAATATTGGAAGTGCATTTTAATGATGTATCAGACTATGCGCTTTATGAAGTGCAAAAAATTATACATTCAGTACAATATGGGGTGCAAAAAATAATTATAAAACTAGTTATAGTACGAACTCACCTCATTTGCCACGTTTGACGAGCAATTTCCAACTTGTTTTTTTTTTCACTTTTTTGATTTTGATCATTTTTTCTCAACGTTCTTGAAGCTCCAGAGAATATTACCTACTTTCATAATTCTTAAGGAAAATTGATTACAAATTACTCTGGCGATCTATCTAATCCCGCCCGATAAAAAATTTTAATAATTTTTCAAATGATAATAACAAAGATCAGAGTTAAAATCTTTATTCCTGTTGTAGAAAAAAATGCTAAAAACGCCCTTTTTCGGCCTTCTACAGGCTAATTCCTCTTTCTTTCTTTCTTTCTAACGGATGACCAGGCCCCTACCTGCCAGGTTGTCCAGGTTAAACGAGTTTGATACTTGGTACCCCGGCGGTTGCCCGCCTAATCGCCGCGTAGCGCCAATAAATCTGACAATCATTTTTTTCGTCTTCCTGTCTTCATTCCGTACTGTTCAGTTGTGAGTTTTGTTATGCCTGTTACTTAACAATTATATCTTGTTGATTGGCACCTGCACATTACTACTCAAGTTGGTCTCGTAATTTAGAACCTTGATCAGATGACAAGACCTTCACCTGGCAAGGCACCTCCAGAGGTATTTACAGGTACCTTGAAGGTCTTTGCATTCACGACGGATTTTACTTGCACCAGGCACCATTAGTGCACATGGCGGATTTTAGCCGGCAGTAAGCCTTGGTCTAGCGACGTCAGCTACGAGTTCTATGTTCTGCCAACTGGGGCACCGTTGCCCGATCTAAATAGAATTGCCTTGAATTTTTGAAGCCTAATTGTTGGTGCCGACTTGTCAAATGAAATGTTATTTTTAGTGGGGAGTGGAGGGGGGGGGTGGTTGAAAGCAAACATGGGACGCCGCAGGCAGACAAGTTGCATCGTGAGTTAATTTTGAGCTGAAATGCTAGGTAAATTTAACATTTTAGGTGCGATGAACCCCGACTTGCTACCGTACCCCACTGGATAAAAAATTGGCCCCGTGGGATCTCCCATTGGAGTGGGTCCGGTAGCTCATGCATGCTGTGCATACATAAGGAGAGGCGGCAGTTAAAAAAAAAAAAAACATTAATTAACAATACTTTTACTATTAATTCATTAACAACTTAACCTAAAGGTGCTAGCTTGGAAAACAGCTAAGTTCAGTTGTGGGGTAGGTATATTATGATTTTGAAAATGAACTAATTTAAAATAATGGCTCATTGGTTAACTAAAAATAAAATTTTGATAAGTGTTAATCGGCTAATCCCTTTTAATATATTACTGGTTTTGAATTATTACATAAATCAGTGGTTCTTAAACAATTTTTTTTTATTCTTGCAGTTTCTAATGAACTACAGGTGTAACTCGTACCCCGCTTCTTTCTTCCGTTCCTGAAAATATCTAAAACTCGATCAAAACATAAAATATAAGATTAAAAATGTCAAAACAGAACGCTTTTTAATACCATGTTTCTGAAAGGTATTCCCAAGCAGATGGAGTTTTTTAACCTCGAAACTACAGGAAGGTTATCGCGTAGTTATAAAAATCAGGAATATAGCGGCACATTTAACTTAACCATTTTATACAAGCTGATTTTCAAATGTGTAATTGATCTTATCAATCACAAAAACAGCCATCAGTTGTTACGACGGCGATAGATGAGGTTATAGTAACCGAAAAATACCCCATTCAAACGGAAAAGAATGGCAACCTTGTCGGGCGTGGCTGGCAGGGGGCAGGGCCACCTAGTATTTTAAATAAAGTTACAAAAATACTATTTTTAAACACTCTTAAATTAACGTTGATTTTTGTAAGTACAGATGAAATTTTGTTACCCATTTTTCTGTCTCTTCCTGAAATTCTAGAATTATGAGAGAAAAATATATTCACTGGCGTGTTTCCGATGACAATGAAACATTTTAATATTTTTAGAACTTAAATGTAAGTTAGTTAAATATTTCAAAGCATTTTTCTTTTAGCTGACCGCATGTAATAAATCACCAAATAATGTTTATTATAGCAATTGTTTACGTGTTACAAAAAAAAAAAAAAAAAAAAAAAAGGAATTAAATATGCGCCGAACCAATTTTGCCAAAATATGCGAACTGACTGACTGACTGTAAAAATGCAACAACGAAATATTTTAAACGCTGAAAGTAGAAAATGTAAATTAAAATACAAAGTGCAATAAATTACAAGAAATATTCTTTTTATTGTCAACTTCAAATTTTCAAAATATTAAACTTTGTCCGTATAAGTAATCAGTAGCATGTAATCAAGATATTATACTAATGCTATAATTATCCATTGAGGCTCTGATTTTTGCAATTACAAAATGAAACTTCAGCAAAAATTACGTCACATTGAAACAATCATAATTTTTTTTTCAACAAAATCTAAACATAACGACATTTTTATAGTCGGAAAATTTACATGCATATTTTTTATATTTATATTCACCATTTAAAAAATATTTTACCACGCAATAGGTTATTACAAAATATATTTCCAAACTTGAATTCGCATTTACCATCTATAGAGTATGTCTTGTTTAGAATCTATATTATAAGTCAACAAGTTGGAAATTGCTCGTCAAACATGGCAAATGAGGTGCGTTCGTACTATAACTAGTTTTATAAATATTTTTTGCACCGCATATTCTACGGAATGTATATGTATATTTTAGTGCACTTCAGAAGTGCATATCAATTTCATTCTGTTCGAAAGGCTATAACATCATTAAAATGCACTTGAAGTAATTTTTTCCATTGGCCTTAATGTAACGGAAAACTTTTGACTGTCCCTGTCATTAAACTATACATTCGATTTTCATAAAATTTGAAGTGACTCGACAAAATTTTGCATCAATTATATATTTAAAATTTCAGACCATTCGGAAGGCTGTAACATCATTAAAATGCAGTTGCCATAATTTATTCCCATTGGCCGTAATGTAACGGATAACTTTTGACTGTCCCTGTAATTAAACTATACATCCGATTTTCCTAAAATTTGAGATGACTCGACAAAATTTTGCAGCAATTATGTATTTAAAATTTCCGACCATTCGGTTGGGTAATTTTTGCTCTGTTATATGGAGACAGACAGACGGACGGACGGACTGAACGACGACTATAGGTGCTGCGTATTTATGTAATTACGAACGCACCTATAAACATGTCCGTGAATAGCTCTGACGTCATGTTCATGCTGGCAACGATCAGACCAATAAATTTCGCTTTTACTGCAAATTTTGAAACTTCTAAACATCCCACAATTTCAAATATTCACCATCATATAAGGAAAAAAATTTCAAATGCAATATTTTAATAACTATACCTCGATTTACTGATTTTTTATGGCTTGTTTTTAAATCTGCGTGGAACATAACTGCGGAAAATTAACACACTCGCATATAAAACAATATAAATTATTCAGCATTTCTTTCTTTCCCTGTAATATTCCGTAATTAAATTGCAAAACGAAATTAAAACTTCACAACAAAATTAAATAAATTTATAAAACTAAATAAATTTAAATAAAATTTAATTAATTTAACTGAACTATGCACATAAACACCGAAAGAATCATAATAACTAATCTTGCTACTTAAAATACTTTTTGGTGTATAATGCGGGAAAGCTAAGAAAATAAACTAACAATAAAATTCCATTAGCATTTTCAATTAAAAACGATTTTTATTTACGTTCAGTACATCATACAGTTTATCGGTCATCTTTTATCCGGTATCCTGGCTCTAATTACCTTCCATTTTTAATTAGCCAAAATTATAAAATAACAACTTAAAAATTGACAGAAAAACTACCAGAAATAATTAACAGAAAAAAAGCAAATTAATAATAAATATTTAATAAAATTAACAACACAATGTTAGCTTGCGTTCTGTAAATTAAATCCAACCTAGCCGAATATCGGCCTGGTTACAAGTTAAAAAACAAAATTAGCATTTGTTTTCGGTTTTTTTCTATAGCCCTAGCATATCTTTTCGCACATATCACGAAGCATTTTTCCACTATGCTTTTCAGAACAGTTTTATTACATTAAATCGATTAGATGAAGGCAAGAATAAGAGAGAATTAAATACGGTGGAATTTTTAATTTCCAGGCCAAAAAAAAAAAAAAAAAAGTGATACGCGTTTTGTAAAATCTTTTCTTAGGTATCTTCTTTACCCTATTAAACGGCGACGTTTTGTTTGCGTATTATGGAAGTGTTGGAAAGAGTGTTTCATAATCTGTGCGTGTCAAGGCTTTCTCACTTATCTAGGTGGCGTTGATTTAAGTCGGCCACGCAAACCAGCTTTTGCACCATTATATAGCAGCAACAAACTCCCCAATTTAACAAAAAGCAATTTAACAAATTACAGCGACCATTTGGAAAATGATTTTTTCAAAGACTAAAATTTAAGACATAAAAAATAGCACGGAGTTGATCATACATTACGTACGCCATGAATTAAACATTAATAGTGTTATTACACGTAAAAATTGTAATCGACAGAAATCGCCTGCGACTCGTACGTATTATCCACCTGAAACTTGCGTATAAACCAAGCATTTCATTGGCTGTTCGGGAAAAGGCTTTTCCAGCGTCCATGAAATCTGACGGCCAATTTTAAATTAAATTTATTTCTTAAACTTCTAAACATCCCACACTATTACTTTTTATATCGTCGTATAGAGAAAAAAAAATGTACTTTTAAATGCAATTTGTTTGAAAGCTGTATCTCAATTTGTTTCTGAGTTATTATTTTCTTTGTAGTTTTTATTACTTTTTTGTCATAGTGGCAACACTCTGTTGTCCATCTCTGTTGAAAGTAAAGGGAAATACAGATTACTGTATAGACCAATCACAAAACGAAAAGAATGATGATTAAACCAATAAAAACCTTCAGATATGCTTTTGATTTCCTACCCTGACGAGGACAATAACCATTTGGAAAAATGGTTAAAAAAAAGGTGTCAAATTAGCTTAATATACAAGGTGATTCATAAAAATGGAGCCAATAGCCTATTTTCTTAAATATTGCGCCCAGTCGCATACTTCCAATTGCAAGGTTTCATAAAAAGTTGCAAAATTTGGAGACATAAGATGAAAACCCATGAGGGGTCTATTTGAGAAAAGACACAAACTAAATTTTTATACTTACCCCGTAGGTTAAAATTTCCTTATCCGTTCCTGAATGAAACAAAAAGAACAAAAAAAAAAAAAAAATCCATCTTGGTATCTGCAAAACTCATAGAGATATTAAAAACAGAATTCGTGACTTACACCCCTTAAGCATACCCCTGAGCGGAAACGGAAAATTTTCCTAATTGGAAATTTCATAATCACGAAGCTTGCTATAAATAATGAATAATTTTCCAGTCGACAACTGACATGCTGTTAACACGTAAGTAAATAAGTGCATTTTGATGTAGTTCGAGAGAAAGCTAAGAAAATAAACTACAATTATAAAATTCTATTAGCGTTTTCAATTCAGGGGACTGTAGGTGTTACTATTTCTTTATTTTTTAATGGTCATTTTAGAGATATTAAAGGATTGTGGAATAATTCGCAAACCCCTTCCTCTCTCGACCAGACAGCAGACTCCAGATCACGTGGTCTGACTAGAGAATTAATATTAAAAACATTTTTTCTCTTGTTCTTTTTAGTTTAGTTTTGAAGTAGTAATGATAAAAGTTGAACGCAGCAGGTAGACAGCGTATATATGTTTTTTGTCTTGGCCTTCTAATAGAAAAAATGATGTTTTAATTTTAAAAAGGAAATTTATCTCGAATATGAATGCTATTGGCATGGCTTCTTTATAGAAGAAAATAATTGCTGAAATTTTAATAAGATTATCTTGGATTCCCAGTGAGGAATATATATATATATATTTAACAAGTATTATCCAAATGTTTCGCTGTAAATAGTTTGTACATATTTAAAAGTGCAAAAATAGAATTAACAAAGTTTTTAATCATCCTGTGCTTATTTATATTGAACAACACCTGCGCCATTTTCAGTCGTGAAATATGCTTGTTCACTTTAAAATGATATAAATTCAAAATCTTGAACTTAAGCTCTCCCAAATGTCGTTTAATTAAGAAAAACGTGAAACTCAATTAAAAACGTGAAGATTATTCATTAAGGATCAGGGACCATAATCCGCATTTTTAGCCCATGAAATAGACTAAAATTCGATTATGTTATACTGACTTAATTATTTCACTTTTTAATATTAGAAGGTACATATTGCACAATTTTAACAATATTTTTTGTATTTTGTTCAGATTTATATGACTTACACAAGCTCAAATTTCGTATAATTCGTAGTTTTGATGAAAAATACGTAATTTCGGCTGTTTTCACCATCAATGTTACCTCTATTTTTAATATTTTACTATGAGCTCAGCTTTGCAATACTTTTAACATATTTTGTATATTTTGATGTGTTTTATAATATATGTCAAGAAGAAAATGTTGCACGATTGCGCTCATAGAAATAATTGAGGTAACAATAGCTTGAATTGCGTATTTTTCATCAAAACTACGAATTATACGAACTTTGAGCTTGTGTAAGTCATATAAATCCGAACACAATACAAAAAATATTGTTAAAATGGTACAATATGTACCTTCTAATATTAAAAGTGAAATAATTAAGCCAGTATAACATAATCGAATTTTAGTCTGTTTCATAGGGCAAAAATGCGGCTTATGGACCCTGATCCTTTGTGCAAATGTACATTTCACCATAAGTATATAGAACACGTCAAAAAAAATTCCCACTCTTATAATAATAATAAGGTTTTTTTTTTTTTAAATTCTAAAATGAAATTTTAAAATGCTCCATGCATCTTAATTTTTCAAATATTTCCTTGATTGTAATTTATATTCACTTAAAACTCTATTACAAACAAACCTGTGTATCGATATTTTAATCCCTCGAAGAGTTAATTTTTTAGAGATTTTATTTCTGAGTTTCATATCGATTTTCATCGAAATATTGCCTTTTAATGAATTAAAAATCAAATTTAATTAACTTAATGAAGTTGAATTTCAAAAAAGCGTACATAGTTTCTTTGCTGCTAATATCGTCCTTAGCAATTTCATGATTTTTCTAAAAAGTTAAGACAAAAATCTAAAAAAATTAAAGAATCAGTTTTGTGAAAAACATATTTAAAGTACATTAAAAGACCAAAATATCATTTGTGAATAAAATTAAAACCCTTGAAACTTTGCGTAACATCATCGCATCTGCATGAGGTTTTTACATGTGATTCACTACAAATTGGAGAATAGTAATGCACACAAAAAGAAATTTTGATTTTGGGGTTGATTTTAGATCGAATAAAGGTCCACGGTCGCCTTAAGAATGTTTTTTTTATCTACGTTCAGTACATTGTGCAGTTCATCGGTCATAATTAACCCGTGTATCCAGGCTTGGATTACCTGGTATTTTTAATTAGCCAAAATTATAAAGTAGGAACTTATAAGTTACCAGAAAGGAAGTACCAGAAATAATTGAAAGAAAAAAATATAAATTAAAAATAAATGTTTGAGATTTCATCTGACCCACTTCTAAAGGTGTGTATATTAAACAAAACCTGGCCAAATACCGGCTGAGTTACAAGTTGGAAAATATATCTCACTTGCTTCCAGTGTTTTTCAGGAACCCAAACATATCTTTTAACGCATCTCACGAGGCACTTCCATGAACTTAATAATCCTTCTATCCTTCTATATATAAAAAAAAGTTTTGATTTGGAAATGGACCAATGAAAATCTGCGTAGATATTCCCGGCAGATCGGCCTCAGATTAGAATGCTTAAGGATGGCCTTTCGTCCTTAATATTACAAAAAACTGTTGCATACAAAAATATGAAAATCGGTAGTATTATAGAGAAATGTTTGATAAATGCGGTGATGCAGGCAGTTTTCAAATCGACGAATTATTTTAAGAGATATTTAATGCCAAAGTTGGACAAAATCGTTCCATTAAAAAAGTTTTATAAGAGAAAAAAACGTACATAGGAATTTAATCATTTTTAGATCATTTTATGCGTCAGAATTTCCCGGTGTGTAGACTGCTTTTAGATTTTTAATTTGACACATTTTTTGAGGTTTTATTTCTATTTTAAATTCAAATTTTCAGCATTTCGAGGGAATTTATTTTTACAAATTTTAGAAAATTGTATTAATTTAAACTGTTGCCAACTGTATAAACAGCGCAAACAATAATGTTTGCTTCAAATTAAAAATTTATTTTACACGTGACTATTATAAAGAGAAAAAAAAACAGGAACTCGTTGAAAATTACGTCATAAAAACTATATTTACACGTGAATTTAAAAGAGAAAGAATATTGTAAAATAATAAATTCATTAACATGCGTTAGAAGTCTTTAAATAGGAGAATTTACGTCACATTATTCTTAATGCGTAAAATGAACAAAAAGTAATATTGCAAAACAGTTTAAATTTAAAAATTGCGCGAGACATTTATTTGATATTTTAAGATGATCATAATATTTCGTTTCTAACAAAAGTATTTTTACGTGAATATTAAAAAGAGAAAGAAAAGTTTGTTGAAAATTACGTCAGATTATAATTGTCAGATTAAAATTATAATTCAATCTTCCGAAATCTTTTTAAAGCTGGTCAAATTAGCGTGCTGTTAGAGTTTGCGGTGTCTGAACGGGGCTTGACGAGCGTAGCTCGTAGGGGGCAGAGCCCCCTAGAATATACAAAAAAAGTAATGCTTTGGAAATGGACCAATGAAAATCTGCGTAGATACCGCGAAACGCATCTCATTGGTCAGAGATTTCTGACGCTATAAGGAGGGTTACCAAAGGGAGGACCCGGCTCTGTCGCCAAACGTCGCCAAGTTTGACGCCAACATGGTGATATGTCGCCAAAAGTGACACCAACTTGGCGTTATTTCCAGTATTTCGCCAAATTTCCATAGACTCTCATTGAAATCCAATAGGGTTTACTTGCTTTCAGAAAATCAACAAATTGAGATATTTCAATGCAATAAAAACGAATATTAGCGGATGAATAGAGCTAAACTGAACTATTTAAAGCACAAACACTAACTATTTACAATATTCGTAATACTATATATATAATTTTCGGCATATTTAATAATTCTTATAATTATGAAAATCTGTAAGCTGATTATGTGCTTGGAGATAAGGAAGTAAACTTGTCAGAAGTTGAGGAGGAGCCCGTTTTTCAATTCTTACTATTAGTTCACACTCTCCCTATGTTTATTTATATATATTTATTTATATATTTATATATCATGTTCAAATTTTCAATCGTTAATAAAATACTCATTATTCATCCTATCAACTTGAAATAAATTTTTTTAAACTTGTACTGGATGACAATTGATGTTAATACAGTTTTTTCAAATATTAATTAATTAATTAAATTTTAATTAATTAATATTTGAAAAAACTGTATTATCATCAATAGTGAAGCCCCCTAGCATAAAAAAAAGTAATGATTTGGAAATGGACCAATGAAAATCTGTTTACCGCGAAGTAAGATACCACGAAACGCATCTGATTGGTAAGAGCTTTCTGACGTTTTAAGGGTGTTACCAAGGGGGGCAGGTCTCTCACCAAACATCGCCAAGTTTGTCGCCAACTTGGCAATATATCGCCAAATTTGGTGATCAAAATTAATCTCCAAAAGTGACGCCAACTTGGCCCTATTTCCAGTATTTCGCCAAATTTCCATAGATTCTCATTGAAATCCAATACGGTTTATTTACTTGCAGAAAATCAACAAATTGATAGATTTCAATGCAACAAAAACTAATATTAGCTTATGAATAGAGCTTAATTGAACTATTTATATTATTTTTAAACACAAACACTATTTAAATTGTTCGTAACACCATACATATAATTTTACACATATATGTTGGCGGAGAAAAGGTGGCGAAGTGAAAATTTCAGAGGAGAGGAGATTTATATTATTATTTATTTAGATGCAGAATGGAAACACGAAACAATTACGCGGTGGATTGGTGAGCGTAGCGAGCAGGGGGGGGGGGAGCCCCCCTAGTTTTTAGAAAAGTTTCCTTACACTAGATTGATACTAGATTAGATAAATGCAAAAATAGAGAGAATGAAACGCGGCAGAATTTTTACTTTTCAGACAAAAAAACAAAAACATTATCGGATTCATTCAATATATGTTTAGTACATTTTTCTAAAACTCAACATCTCATCAAGAATAAGTTGTTATTTTCTTAGCGATACTGGATTTTACATTTAAATATTTTTCAAAAATCTCTTGTCGTTATCAACGAGATATATTCTTTTCAAAAACTGCTCGTCCGAAGTGATCAGATTAAGCGCCATCTAACGTAAAACATACGTTATGCAGATAATAGTGCAATACCATTTACGTTGTGTAGTTTCTGATAACGTTTTACAAAACTTTTGCGACGGTATGTATGTAAAATACTTTGACAGCAATAACAAAAAAAAAAAAAAAAATGTAATTTAATTGATTACAACGACCATTTGGAATTTTTAACCATTTGGAAAAATGATTATTGTCCTCGGTCAGGGTAGGAAATCAAAAACATATCTGAAGCGTTTTATTAGTTGAATCCCGCATTTTATTCGTTTTCTGATTGGTCTATACACTAATCTGTATTTTCCCTTTACTTTCAACAGAGATGGATACTTCTGTTGCCACTATGACAAAAAAGTAATAAAAACTACAAAAAAATTAATAACTCAGAAACAAATTGAGATAAACCTTTCAAACAAATTGCAAATTAAAATGCATTTTTTTCTCTATACGACGATATAAAAAGTAATATTGTGGGATGTTTAGAAGTTTAAAAATGAAATTTCATTTAAAATTGGTCCAGGAATATTAATGTTTAATCCATGGCGTACGTAATGTATGACGAGCTCAGTAGAATTTAAAAAATTTACAGTACCGAAAATTGTAAAACTGAAATTTCTTTTAAAATTTGTTCATGGTGGGTCCAGGAATGTTAATGTTTAATCCATGGTGTACGTAATGTATGATCAACTCCGTGCGATTTCTTATGTCTTAAATTTTAGTCTTTGAAAAAATCATTTTCCAAATGGTCGTTGTAATTTGTTAAATTGCTTTTTTTTAAATATAACATCATTCAAATGAAGACACTACTTCCTTTTAACACACGTTTAGTTATTATTATTATTTTTTTTTTTTACTTAATATTTACTTAGTTTTAATTTTGGGGCATTTCAACAAGAGAAGCCAAGAAACATAAGAGGTTAAAAATCAAAAGCAGTTCCACGGAATCATCCATAGATCGCGACACATCACCTTCGTAACAAAATTTAACCGAAAAATCTAAATTTCGTCCACCAAATTCCGTCGCATTCTCTTCAACAACATATCGCAAAGATTAAACTTCAGACGTCCAAAACCTTCATCGATAAACTCTCCAAGTCCCGTTTCGAGAAGAAAAACAATTTAAAAATCGAAAGCAGTTCCACCGAATCATCTACAGATTGCGACAAATTACGTACGTTGAGCTGAATTTTTTCCGGTTAGAATCGACCGATTGTAAAACGCCGTGCCTAGTGGATTGGAGCCTCTCGAGACATGGCATTTTGCTATCAATCGATTAAATATTAGATTGTTTCCTTTTTCGCGTTCGTCTTTTATTCTGTAATCGATTTTCATGGGCTACATAATCAGTTGAAGACCTCGATTTTCATGGCCTACATAATGAGTTGAAGGCCTCGATTTTTGATTTGCAAGACGATTTTCATTTCAGCGTCGCTCTTTGGCTTTGGATTTTTCCATATCTGATAATTTGCGCCTACCCATTTTGTAACTTTTTCACTTTTTAACGATTTTATGCCTTTCGATTACCTATTCAAACAATTTTTAACGATTTTATGCCTTTCTATTACCTATTCAAATAAAAATTCTTCTAAAAGTAAAGAACATCGTTGAATTTCGTTTAAAAAAAAAATAAAATGCGAGCATCATTTGGCCCCATCCTCGACCGAAAACGACAACCATTCCCAAATGGTTAAAAATATGATTATTAGCCTCTGGTACGGTATGCTATTTCTTTCTCCTAGCTAATTTTGTGTCCAAAAAATAACGTTACCTTACAGAAGCTAGCCGTAAAACAAAGCATTCCGATTAAATACTCTTTAGCAATATTTTTAACTTCTAAGCATCGCACATTTTCAATTTTTATACCGTCGTATTGGAAAAAAAAAGTTCTTTTAAATGCATTTTATTTGAAAACTGTATCTCCATTTATTTTTAAAATATTAATTTTTTTGTAGTTTTGGAGCCATTTGCTTAATATTGGCAACGGAAGTACTTCATTTCTGTAGAAAGTAAAGGAAAAATATTTTTAAAATAGTAATTATATATTTTTGTTGCCATTTTCTGGTAACAACCGAAAGAAAATGTAATTAAAATACGTGCTATTTTGAAAAAAAAATATATATAAACGAATGATCTCTGTTAAAACAATGGAGCTATTTTATACTATATTTAATTGTAAGTATCTATGAATCATTAGATAGCCGGGTTTGTTTTTTTTTTTCGATTTTCTTGAATAACGGAATCTTTTTGCTGCATTTGTGTATTATTTTGCGATAATGATGTGCTATGCATGCTTTACTGTAGATGTTTAAGAGTAGATCGTAAATGTGGAATTCTTAAGCGGATGCGAATGACGTCATTTTACATAAAATAAAACGTGTGCTTTAAGTCTTAAAATTGAAATATATTTTGTACTGCAGTAGAGTCCCGCTTAACCGAGTTAATTTCTTCTGATGGAGTAGTGGCTTCTATTATTATGAAACAGCCATTATAAACGAAGTGTTAGGTGAAGATGAAAGAGCAGCTGTAAAAAAAGTATGGCCATTTTTCCTCCCCATTCTGACCAGAAAATCAGAGTTCTAACTTTTTACGGCTGCTCTTTCATCTTCACCTAACACTTCATTTATAATGGCTGTTTCATAATAATAGAAGTCATCAGTGCATCAGAAGAAAATTAAGTAAATGAAATGCCAGGAGTGACACTAAATTCTGAAAAAGCAGAATTCCTGTTCTCTAGTTTTATTGTATTTCATTGGCAAACAGATTTTGTGTGAATAACTGTATAACAGCACCACATATAGCTCACTGATATTTTAAACACTTTTATTGAACGCAACTTTTGCTATGTAAAAATAAAATTTTGTAATCAATTTTACACACACTTTCTGATAGGATATAATTATGTAAATTAACTTCACAAGTGTGTTTTCGATGGCAATACGTTTTAATAGTTTTAGAACTTAATTATAAATTAGTACATTAATTTTAAGGCATTTTTCTGTTAAAGAAAATAAGTTGAAACTGGTGTGAATCAATAAAAACTAAAAAATCGTCTTAAAACACCTTAAAAAAGTTTTAAATACGCTAGGGCTTTCGAAAGGTCCGAATCGTTCTTCGTCAGGCGCAAAAAATACGTGCTTCTACTATGAAAGGAGCAGCAAGACTTTCATAGTTCTCACTCTTGATGCTGCTTTCATTGTAGAATCACTGATGAAGAGCTGTTTTTTTTTTTGTGTGTGTGTGTGTGTGTGTGTCTGACGAAGAAAGACTCAGATCTTTCGAAAGGCCTAGCGCATTAAAAGGTTTTTGATGGCATTTTAAGAAGATCTTTTAGTTTTTATTTTTCTGTTAGCCAGCCAAAGGTGATAAATCCTTATGAAATGCAATTTATTAGAGCAGGCGGATCAAAGAATTATTATATTGGTATGACTAGCAGGAAATTTAAGTACAGTAGAACCTCGATTATCCGAAGTAATTGGGACCGACCCTCTTTCGGAAAATCGAAATTTTCGGATAATCGAGAATGCTTCAATTTTGTGATTAAGGAGAAATATATGCAGTATCTCTTATTATAGTAACAAATGCTTAATCAAAATAAAGCAATAGCAAAATAGAAACAAGAATAAATTACCTGAATTTTAATTTTAATATTAAGTACCTTTTACATATATCACAAGGACTTGAAAAAATGTTTTGCTTGTCGCAGTTTCGATTACTTTTGCTTTCAAGCTCAATCACGGAGTTTTTAAATATTGTTACTTCACCAGTATCACAGTCTTTCTGCAACTCCAGCCATGCCAAACCTTTTGCAAAACATTCAAAAGTTTTCAGAATTTCTAATTTATTGTTGCTAATTTGTTATAATTTCTTCGTTCCACACTGCAGGTTACGAGAGTCCAAGTTAAATCCAAAGGAACTCTAAGAAAGGGTATCGAAAATATTTATATGTACTTGTAGTTCGGAAAGGACCGCTTGCACACAAGTAATATGATATTGAAAAGAAAAGCTTTCAAAATGGATTTTGCACACAAGGAATGTGATAGTAAAGAAAAAAAAAAAAAAAAAGCTTTAAAAATGGATTTTGGTTAACCGAGAGTTTCGGTTAAAAGAGTTACGGATAAAAGAGGTTCTACTGTATAGAAAAAAGGAACATATAGCTGATATTAAATACAATAGAAAAACCACAGCCCTAGCAAGATGTAATCAAGAAGGAGCCATCCAAATAAATTTCAATGATAGTAAAATATTTTTTCTCTCCAGTCTATACCACTCATCCATTATAAGAGAAACCATAGTGGTTGTAACTCAACGCGCAAAAATTCAATAGGTAACGATGTAGCATCATTTAACTTACCAAAATTGTGGCTCGAACTACGCAATGATTATGAAAATAAAAATAAAATAAACATCCAAGTAAAAAAAAAAAAAAAAAAAAAACTAGAGAACAGGAATTCTGCTTTTTCAGAATTTAGTGTCGCCCCGGCATTTCCATTACTTCATTTTCTTCTGGTGGACTGGTGACTTCTATTATTATGAAACAGCCATTATAAATGAAGCGTTAAAAAAAAATTATGGCCATTTTTTTCCATTCTGACCAGAAAATCAGAGTTCTAACTTTTTACGGCAGCTCTTTCATCTTCACCTAACGCTTCATTTATAACGGCTGTTTCATAATAATAGAAGCCACCAGTTCATCAGAAGAAAATAACTCGGTTAAGCGTGACTCGGATAATCGGGACTCTACTGCAAAACATATTTCAGTTTTAAGATTAAAGCACACTCTTTTATTTTACGTAAAATGACGTCATTTGCATTAATATAGAAACTTAAAATTAAATATAGTTTATAATAGCTCCCTGTTTTATCATAAATCCTTCATTTATATTTTTCTCAAAGTAGCACGTATTTTAATTAATTTTTTTTCAATTTAATTTTTTTAATTAATTTTTTTTCCCATTTTATGAGAAAACGGCAACAAAAAGATATAATTGCTATTTTTCAGCAATTTTTTTCTTTACTTTCTACACAAATGGCGTACTTGAGTTGCCAAAATGAAACAAATGTCGCTAAAACCTACAAAAAAATTAATATTTCAAAAACAAATAGAGATGCAGTTTTCAAACAAATTGCATTAAAAAGTACCCTTTTCCCCCAATACGATGGTATAAAAACTGAAAATGTGCGATGTTTATAAATTTAAAAAAATGCTATAGAGCATTTAATTGTACAATGATACATCTACTTTGTTTATTGCTAGCGTCTGTAAGCTAACGTTATTTTTTGGACACAAAATAAGCTGGGAGAAAGAAATAGCATACCGTACCGGGGCTAAAAAGCGTGCATAATATGAATGAATACTTGAAAAATTGAATGATAGCGTTTCATAGACTGTGCAATTTTAGAATATATTTATTTATTTGTTTTGAAAATGACTCGGGTAGAGTCGAAACATGTAAACAGTCGAAATAAACGTATTTTTGCTGGTTTGAAAATTTTAATTTATTACAACTTTTACCAATTGAAATGAGTACACCATATATTCGTTAGGGTTAAGATTGTATACGAATGCAATGGTTTTAATTATGCGTCAAAATAATGGAACTGGTTATGAAGCTGCAATAACGTTATAGTTTAAACATTAAAAAGTAAATAAAAATTAAATAATTCAATACATATTTTTAGATAAGCGCTTTAATTATTTATTAAACATGATTATACGCTGAGAAATTAAATTAGAAATCTTAAAAAAAAGTTTAAATAACAGTTTTTTTCATATTTCCATATTTTAAAAAATAAACAGAACACAAAATTATAAGTTTTTAAAATACGTTCACAAACTCGCGCTTTCAACCATGCGTATAAAAGAAATTTAATAATAAAAAAAAAAAACGGGAATTTTCTGTAATCCACGCCAAATTAATGCATAGTCAAAGAAATTTTGGAAATATGATGGTTAATAATTAAGGACTTTACTTTGTAATATTGAATACTAAGCAAAATAGAGATTGATATCCAGTGTATACTTTATTCATAAATTTATCTTTAATAGTTTTAATCTTTTTAATAGTTTTAATAGTTTTATAACTTAATTATAAATTAGTACATTAATTTTAAGGCATTTTTCCTTGAGCCAGCCAAAGGTGATAAATCAACATATCTTATGCTATGCCATTTATTAGAGAAGGCGGATCAAAGAATTATTATATTGGTAGAGAAGCAGGAAATTTAACCCTTTCCAGAGCGGTGTCCTTAAAAAAGGTCACCTAATTTGGTAATTGTTAGTTATCCCGTCGACCAAATTACTGTCGCCAAATTGTAAGATTAAATGCCAATAATGGCATTGACTTTAAGCAATTTACACGTGTTTACGTCATCAAGTGATTTTTATTGATGTTATACTAATGTACTTGTTCTTTGTTATCTAAAATAAAAATTATGTCAATTTGTATAATTTGGCGAGTGGTTTGGCGATTTATATAATTTGGCGAAATTGGTCGACGGGATAACTAACAAGTACCCCTAATTTTAATTCCAAATCTGACAAAAGGCACCAAGAATATTTAACTAAATTTTTCCTGTTATAATGTACATGAAAATAAGCAAGTTCGTATTTTATATTAAATTCGTTTATAAATTGCGGTGTCAGTCCATTATTTCATCAGTTTATAAACAGAATTACTCCGCGACGGTAAGGGTTAAGTAGAGAAAAAATGAGCATATAGCTAATATTACATATAATTGAAAAACCGCAGACCTAACAAGACTATACAAAGAAGAAACCATACAAATAAATTTCAATGAAATTAAAACAATTTTTCCATCCAGTCTATACTATCCCTCTATTATAAGAGAAACCATAGTGACGCAAAATAATTCAATATGTAACGATTCAGCATCATTTTACTTACCAAAATTACTGCTCGAGCTACTCAATGATTATGAAAATAAAAATAAAATAAACATCCAAGTAAAAAAAAAAAAAAAAAGCGTGCATAATATGAAAGAATACTTGAAAAATTGAATGATGGCGTTTCATAGACTGTGCAAGTTTAGAATATTTTTATTTATAATAATAGCCTAAGTCATGTGACTGTCATCAATAGTTCCGGGCTGACCGCTTCACTTCTTACATGCCAAACAGCCAATTTGGTAATTTAATGTTAGCCAGGTGCAGGTGATAAATCGCCAAGTATTGTTCCATCGCCGTCATATCACCGGTATTATAATAGTCCATCTCATGCGACCATCATAAACAATTTTTCGTGAGGTAAATTAAAACAAAGCTTTGATGTTGAAATTAAATTTCATAGTTTATGGTATTATTTATTACTTTTCTTCTTCTTCTTCTTTTTTTTTTCTTTTAAGAAATAAGAGAAAATTGAGAGTCATAAATTTTACGTATTTCAGTTTTAAATTAAAGTTATGCATTTTAAATAAAATGAGTGAAAGTATTATATTTTAAACGAAATTAATGAAATAAGAAAAAATACGACGGGTACAATACTTGGCGATTTGTCACCTGCACTCGGCTAACATAAAAATACCGAGTTCATGATTTCTGTATCAGAATGTTCCGATTTGAGCAAGTAAATTCAATTATGAATAAAAGTAACATGATACAATGCTTAGCATAGATTTAAAGGAGACCAAACTGGTCGCCAAGGGCGGCTAGTTTTTATTTATTTGTTTTGAAAATGACTCGAGTAGAGTCTAAACATGTAAACAGTCGAAATAAACGTATTTTTACTGGCTTTAGAACTTTATTTTACACATTTTACAGATTGTAATTAGTACACTATATGTTCGTTAGGTTTAAGATTGTGTACGAATTACAGCAATGGTTTTAATTATGCGCCAAAATAATGCAACTGGCTGTAAAGCTGCAATAACGACATAGTTTAAACACTAAAAAGTAAATAAAAATTAAAGAATTCAATATATATATATTTATAAACGCGCTTTAATTATTTTTTAAATATGATTATACGTTGAGAAATTAATTTAGAAATCCTTCTACATATAAAAAAAGTAACGCTTTTGAAATTGGCCAATGAAAATCTGCGTAGATACCGCGAAACGCATTTGATTGGTCAGAGCTTTCTGACGCTATAAGGGGGTTACCAAGGTGGGGGACCCGGTTATGTCGCCAAGTTTGTCACCAACTTGGCGATATATCGCCAAATTTGGCGACCAAAATTAGTCGCCAAAAGTGACGTTAACTTGGCGCTATTTCCAGTATTTCGCCAAATTTCCATAGATTCTCATTGAAATCCAATAGCGTTTACTTGCTTGCAGAAAATCAACAAGTTGAGACATTTCAATGCAACAAAAACTAATATTAGCTTATGAATAAAGCTTAATTGAACTATTTACATTATTTTTAAGCAAAAACACCAACTGTTTACAATATTCGTAACAATATATATTTAATTTTACATTTAATAATTCTCATAATTATGAAAATCTGTAAGCTCTAATGATTATGTGCTTGGAGATAAGGAAATAAAATTGTCATGAGTTGGGAAGGAGCGCGTTTTTACCAAGTGGAATCGAAAAATTGAATGCATAGAAAATAAAAGATCGCGAAGTGATCCAGAATGGAAATGCGAAACAATTACGTCTGGGATTGGATAGAAAATAGGAATTGCTTTGCGATACCGAATGGAATCGCGAAACGATTACGCAGGGTGTTGGTGAGCGTAGCCAGCAGGGGGGCAGAGCCCCCCTAGTCTTTAAAAAAAAAGTTTAAATAACTGTTTTTCTTCTTTTTTCCATATTTTAAAAAAGAAACAGAACAAAAAATTATAAGTTTTTAAAATAAATTCACAAATTCGCGCTTTCAACCATGCGTATAAAAGAAATTTAATAATAAAAAATGGGGAATTTTCTGTAATCCACGCCAATTTAATGCATAGTAAAAGAAATTTTGGAAATATGATGGCTTAATAATTACGGACTTTACTTTGTAATATTGAATACTAAGCAAAATATAGGTTGATATCCAACGTTGAATATAATTTTCGACGATGTAGCATGTAGATTATTTCCTACCAATTTGTGCTTTTAGAAAATCCTTGAATATAATTTTTGGCAGTGTAGCATGTAGATTGTTTCCTGCCTGTTTTCAGAAAATTTTATTCCTGAAGATGGTTTTGAAGATTAAACCGAAACGTTGAGTTTTATTTTATTCAGGTGTTTTTATTTATACACCATCTTTAAATTTATGAATAACTTATACTTTGGATAGCAACCTCTTTTTTGTTTAGTTTATCATGGCTTGTTTTTCAACATAGATATTGAATACTTGTAAAAGAGTATTTGAAAAAAATAAACCTATTTTTGCTTTTATACTTGTTTATCTATGCGTCTAACTTCTTAAAAAAAATAATAAATAAATAAATAAAAAGTATTTCAGGACATTGATTTTCAGATTTATTCGTATAATTTTTTTAACCCATATTGGACCACGCCGATTAAATATGTTTGAAAATTTTTAAAACTTCAATTATATCACTAATATGGTGTAATTAAATAGATACTAGCAAAATTTTGAAAAAAAAAGTTTTTAATATTTTACGTAACGAGTTGTCCTATAAACAGGACATATTAGTAGGACACATAGTAAGGACATATAAAATGCATACATAAACTAATTTTATGAGCAAATATTTTATTTTACTTTAAAAATACTGTTTATGTTGTAGAAAAATACTCTATGATTTCTCCAATAAAAACATAATAATAACGGTAAAATTCTAGATTATAAGATTACAATTCTTAAAAAAAAATTTAAATAGATTTTTTTCAATTAAATTTTAATTGGTTACTTTTTTTTATGTTATACTTTTATGTATTTTAAAGGCGTCATAACAAAATGTATCCAAGAAATCCTCACAAATTTTATTTTAAAAAATGTTTTATTAGCTGTCCTATTTATAAGACAGCGATCCAATATGGGTTAACTAAACACTAGTGTATTTTTACATACATATTTATTTATTCGCGAAGCTAGGCAAGAAATATGCACTGCTCAAAATCAATTGAATTTATGTACTAATGTTAAAAAGAAAACTAAACACAAGCATTTGAAATATAAAAATTAAGAGGTACATCCTGCAGTTTATATAAAGCATACAAAACATTAATCTAATTCAAAATCTAACCAAAGATAATACAGTTATGTAAAACAAATACACCCAATTTAGGGTGTTTATAAAGTCCCGGACCAATTTTGATGTTTAATAACTCATAAAATAATAAAGATAGATTAAAATTAATAACATAAATGGTTAGATAGACTCAAAAAGTTTCATGACCCTTGTCAATGAACTTCCACGTGTGCCCCTTTCGTCGCACAGAGAATATCAAGTCGATAGTCAATTTCACGCCAGGTAGCGGCAAGCATGTCGGCATCCACAGAGGCTATTGCGGTTGTGATTCTGGCTTTTAAGTCATCAATGTTCGACACTCTCCTCCTGTCTTTATAACGCCGCTGGACTTTTTCCTTTGGGGATTTGTAAAGGACAATGTTTACAGGAGGAGAGTGTCGAACATTGATGACTTAAAAGCCAGAATTACAACCGCAATAGCCTCTGTGGATGCCGACATGCTTGCCGCTACCTGGCGTGAAATTGACTATCGACTTGATATTTTCCGTGCGACGAAAGGGGCACACGTGGAAGTTCATTGACAAGGGTCATGAAACTTTTTGAGTCTATCTAACCATTTATGTTATTAATTTTAATCTATCTTTATTATTTTATGAGTTATTAAACATCAAAATTGGTCCGGGACTTTATAAATACCCTATATTTTCTGAGAATTTGAACATACACGATAAATTACAGACTACGGCTGAAAGTTTGACTGATGGAACGCAATTACGTAGAAAGAGAAAATTTTAAGCAATATTTTTTTTCCAAATTTCTTCAAACGTATTTCCAAATGGAATAATGCCCATTTGCGTCTATTTTTTAACACTTTCCAACATAGTTCAAAAGAGTTTATGAATTCAGTTTGTCCGTCTGTCTGCCCTTGCGTATTCGCGTAAATATAGTCCAATTACCATGAAATTCATATATGTTATTGGTGTTTATGGTGACATGTTCGGTATTAACAATGAAGTGTGTAGCATTAATAGTTCATTTACAGGGACATTCAAACGAATTCGATTTCATTACGGCCTGTAGGGAAAAAACTTTTAGATGTATTTTAATGATATTACACTATTTTAAATAGATTGAAATTTGTATATATCACTGAGGTGTACCACAAAACGCCTACCATACAATCTGGTATGCATATCATTTATCGTTCATTTACAGAAACTCACAAAAGCATTTTGTTACTGTTCTGCCTACGAAGAATAATTGCTGGAAAATTTCCATCTATATTATAAAGGATAAACATATATGTGCGTAACGCTGACGTCATTTTGCGAATGGCAACGTTTTGAAATTCGAAATGTAATTTCGGTTTTGTAATTTTCGCTACCGCAAATTTTTAAACTTGTAAACATCGCACATTTTCAATTTTTACACATTCGTGTAGAGAAAAAAAATGTACTTTTAAATGAAATTTATTTGAAATCTGTATCTCAATTTAATTTTAAGATATTAATTTTTTTGTAGTTTTTAATAATTTTTTGTAAACGTGGCTACTGAAGTACTTTGTTTCTGTTGAAAGTAAAGGGAAAATAATTGGAAAATAATAGATTACTCCGCATGTTTTTGCTGCCATTTTCTCATAAAAACTGAAAAATAAAATGAAATTAAAGTACGTGCTATGTCAAAAATATCGTCTGTTATAAAACCCGGTGAATTTTGGTTTTATTTCGTTTTTATTTATCAAACAAGTGATTTTTAGTTTAGTGCAAACTTACTTTACAAACGATTCAACACTGTCTCTTTACAAAAATTTAATTTAAACAATATTTATGTGATTTATTTTCTCCGCATTTACTTAATTCATAGCAAAAATTTGAAAAAAAAATGCAATTTTACTAATTCGTGTGTAATAACATTTTCCGAATTTTGAAAAAATATAAATGAATGACTTCTCATAAAAGATGGAGCTATTATAAACAAACAAATGAAGGCATATTATTTAGCTACACTACTGCCTATGAAGAAATAATTTCTGGAAATGTGTTTTCAGTTTTGATACTTGTTTTAAAATTTAACTATTTTTTGCGTATTATTTGATATGTAAAATTTCTATAGATCATATACAGGGATACACAAAAGATGTTAAGTTCATTTTTGTTTATTGACGGAAAATGCTGAATAGGATATTTCAACTGTGCTGTACGTTTAATTGAACTAACTGTTTACATACTATGTAATATAGATACCAATCTGTGGATGATATACAGCGCTGCACAAAAAAATCCGGATATTTTTCGTACTATTTATGGTAATTGCAGAAATCGGGTTTTCAAATGCGTTATGCATTTCCTAAATTATTTAAATTTAGACAACATATTAAATTGTTAAATTTTGTTACAGTAATTTTAATCCATTTCATAATCTATGCTGGAACCATGATTATAAATTTTTGTATATATATATTTTTTTTCTGTTTCTTGTTTTTACTATCTTCTACCTTTACAAGAAGAAAGTATTGGATTCGTGAAAATTTTTGACTTCGACGGATTTACATACTTTAGGGGTCAGTGATTCCGAAAAACATATTTTTTACAAAATGTCTGTCTGTGAGTCTGTGAGTCTGTCTGTCTATATGGAACACAAATTTTGTGGGCGCTCTATCTCAAGAATTAACGCACGGAATTTAATAAAAAATTACATTCAGTTAGTCCCTGATATAAATTGGTGCTGATTAGGTTTTGGTGTAAATCGCTCAACAGGTGTCGCTGCTATGCAACATTATTGACGATTTCCACAATAGCTCAATCTCCAGAACTAATGGACGGATTTTCATCAAACTTCAGATTCAGTTAGTCCTTGGCATGAATTGACGTATTATACATTTTGGTGTAAATCGCTCGATAGGTGGCGCTGCTATGCTGCATTTTTTGTAATTTCCGCAATAGCTCTATCTCATGAACTAATGCTTGGATTTTCAAGAAACTTCAGATTCAGATATACCCGGATAAGAGTTAGTTCTGTTTAGTTTTTGGTGTAAATCGCTCTAAAGGTGGCGCTGCTATTCAGCATTTTTCACGATTTCCAAAACAGCTCTATCTCAAGAACTAATGCTTGGATTTTCAAGAAACTTCAGATTCAGATATACCTTGATATGAATTAGTGCTGTTTATGTTTTGGTGCAAATCGCACAACAGGTGGCGCTGCTATGCTATATTTCTCAGAATTTCCGCTATAGCTTTATCTCAAGAATTAATGCACGAATTTTCATTAAACTTCAAATTCAGATATACTTTGATACGAATTGGTGCTAAATTGGTGTAATTTCTTGTACTATTTAAGTGATTTAAATGACGTGATTTATGTAGAAGAAAGTTTTGTGACAGCCAATACGTACTAGTTTGTTCATTGAGATAAAACTATATAAAAGTGGCGCACTTCCTTGGTTATTCAGACATCAACCATTTACGACTATAATACCTGATGCATTATAATTAATCGTAATGAAACTTTATTGTTTAGTTGTCAGATTTCAGTTCCGTGAAACAATGCTGTTAATGCATGTTGCAAAAAATCCCTGCCACCTCGGCCTACCAGAGCAGGTAGATTTCAAAGTTAAGTACTAATTTCACCAATTAAAGCTAAATCATGATTAGAGATAAACTCACTTTAACAATTTTATCTGGCCACTTTTGATGAGTTTTTTAATTTCATTTTTATATAAGAGCTGGTTTTATCAGAACCATGTTAAGGCAGTATTAAAAAAATATTTTTTCATGGTGAACAACTTGAAATTTTCTAACACATTTTCAGATTCATTTTTTAAAAGGAAAAACATGAAACTTGCTGACGTGATTTTTGAAGAGATTTATATAATGTCTACGCAGAATAATTACCCCGCAGTTGAGACGGACATTTTTTATCCCTGTTATTTTGCTGTTGGATCACGTGAAGAGTGACATCTAAAAATCAAAACAGTCTATAGTGTAGCATACCTATATTCAACGTAGCAATATTTACTACTTATTTAACCCTTAAATGCCGGGTGTTGCTTTTCGGCAACATACCCAATTTAGTCTCTAAACTACTATTAGAATAATATTGAAGCTATAATGCCTAATGTTACCAATAAAATACATTCTGAAAATATTATTAAATCGATTTTCAACATGTAGATGGCAACATTTGTACTGTTTAAGGATATAGATAGATTTTTTTTTTTTTTTCAATTGCTGCTACTTGCTCTTTTTGTTTTGTTTGGAAGCTTGCGAAATACCCTCTTTTGTTCTGCAGTGAGCAAGTAAAATTTATTTCTTATTATAGTTCCTAAAATTCTTGTGTGTTTAATAATATAGAATTTTATCAAGGAAAATTATTTTTTCAATTAAAGACCAGTATTGCCGATTAGTAACAACCTCTTTTTTAGCCGCAAACCATACTTAAAACAAAATATGATTTTTTAAAGTATTTTTTCCATGATTTATTTAAAAAAATGAAAGCCAAAAAACATTATTACAATGATTTTTGAAAAATCAGGCATTTAAGGGTTAAACTAGTCGGATGTGTCATCCCAAAACTTTCTTCTATCTCATATATGTTAATGCTTCAAAATTCACTATCGAAGTGACAGAAATAAATGACATCTATGCCCATCATGAGGATTCTAAAGATATGATATTCTGTGAATTAGTTTATGAGATATGACTATTGCTAAAATCCTGTAAATCCTGCAAAATTCAGCATAGCAGCGCCACATGTTGGGTGATTTACACTAAAACTTAATCAGCAACCACTTATGTCAACGTCTAACTGAATCTGAAGTTTGATGTAAATCCTTGCATTAGTTTTTGAGACAAGAACTATTGTGTATATCGTGAAACACCCAGCATAGCAGCTCCACCTGTTGGAGATTTACACCAAAACTAATCAGCACCAATTTATCGTAGGGACTAATTGACTATAGCTTTTTTATTAAATTCCGTGCATTAATTCTTGAGATAGAGCGCCCAGAAAATTTGTCTCACATACTGAAAGATAGACAGACTCGCAGACAGACATTTTGTAAAAATATATTTTTCGGGAATTCTGACCCATAAAACTGTTGAATACCGGATGTCGAAATTTTTCATGAATCCAAAACTTTCTTCTTGTAAAGATAGAAGAAAGTAAAAATGAAGGTTAAAAATACATCTTTATGAATTATTGTAAAACATTCTTCTAATACTTTCATAAACTTAAACCACGGTTGCGTGCGACTACATTCTGGTGCGTGATATTCATATTGATCTCAGTTAGAGATGTATTAAAACAGCCAACGTGATAAACCAATATTGGATACATTTTGGATTGTTTTAAGATCATATTAATTTTCTGTTTAAAATAAACACACAATAACCGCAGATTCTTCGATAAATTAAGAAAAGACATAGTACTCTTGAAATATTTAAACCTTGTATTTCCATTTTATATCGGATAATGAAATGTTCTCCGGGCATTATTATTCAAGAGGTAATTTGTATTCATAAAATCGATTGGAAAAGATTACATTATATTTCGCCTTATGGTGTGGATAACTTTATAATGGGATTTTGAATGAAATTAAATGTATAAAATTCATTGAAAAATACTTTAGGTTCCGATGTATTCCCAGCCAGAATTCTTTAAAAACTCAAGGGTACTCCTGCGTAAGTGCAAACAACAACAACAAAAAAGTTGATCGATGATTTCAGTTTTAATTTACAGAAGTAAAAAAAAAAAAAAAATAAATAAATAAATAAGTAGACGTGCATTTTTAACTCTCATAATGTTTTAAAATTGTTTATTAGTTCATGAATTATTAAAAGGTGTGCAAAAACAGTAATTTATAAGTATATGCATATTAACACCTTGTAATAATGTACTAATTTTAATTCGTAAAAGATATAAATAAAAACTTTAAAAATGAATAAAAATAGGTTTATTCAATTGTTTACATGTTTCGACTCTACACGGGTAATTTTCAAAACAAATAAATAAATATATTCTAAAATTGCAGGGTCTGTGAAACGCCATCAATCACTTTTACCAATACTCTTTTTCATATTTTGCACGTTATTTTTTTAATTTTATTTTACTTGGGTGTTCATTTTTATTTTCGTAACCTTTGAGCAACTCGAGCCATAATTTTCATAAGTACAACACACAAAACACAAAATTAGTAACACGCAAAAAATCCTATATGTAACCACACAGCATCATTTAACATACCAAAATTATCCTTAGAGTTACTCAATGGTTAAGAAAACAATAATAAACATCCAAGTAAAATGAAAAAAATAAAACGTGCATAATATCAGACAGTGGGTCAAAAATTGTAAGCAGTCGATAAATCCACTTTTTCTGTTTCTTAAGTTGTATTTTACACCTTTTAGCAATTAAAATTGGTACAGTAATTTATATACGAATTGTAAACGTGGTTTGTCTTATTTTAAAGTAGTTTAATAAGCAGAGGTCTCGAAGTTGGGGGAACAGAATGTGGTGACCCTTTATGCATTGTTAAAGTATGGTCAATAGATATACATATGACAAGGATAAAGTGCAATATGCAGGGGGGGGGGGTGTCTTAAAAAACAAGCCCTAAATTCACCCAATTTTGATGCTTTAGTACATAATTGGATACATTACGCATATTTCTAAGCAGCCAGGTGGTACAGTTGACAGAACGTGAGACTTCTTACGTTCCATTCTCGGAGATTTGTGGGTTCGATACCCCAACAATACTTTTTTTTTTTTTTTTTTTAACGGACAAAATAATGATTCGAACCGCAATTAAAAAACAAAACAAATATAATTATTTAAATTTAAGCTAAATATAAATAAAAACATGCTTCTGCGAGCACGCATATATACTTATTTATTTACAGAGAAATAGCAATTTTAAGGCACTTTTATACATTTAATGAAAAGTAAAAGAAAACCAATTTGAATTTCTCAGACAGATTTTTTTTTATTTTATTCTCTTTTATGTATAGTTTTTTATACGAATGAACCTCTATTATTCTGTTCAGTGAAATCAATTAAAGTGTTCTACATAAAATTAAAATATGGTATTTTAATTTCATCTTTGCTAAGACCTAACAACTTAAAAGTTTTATAGTTTTTCGAAATTTTTCGAAGGTCCCCTGCATATTGCATTTTATCCTTGCGATATGTTTATCAATTGACAATACCCTATCATAGCACAAAGGGCTGCCTATTATGCGTCCCCATCCTCGGTACCTCTCCTTGTAAATAGTATATTAACCCCTTAACGGTCGCTTAATATTTGGAAAAAAACATCAAAAAAGTACCTATTTTTTTATTACAGAAATTGAATATTTATAAGATTTCTATATAAAACATGCATTTTTTTTTTAAGGCGAAAAAAAAATGTCATAGAACAAATTCACATTTGTGGAAAAGCCATCATGCGAGAATTCTGTGTTTTAATGTTTATTTTACACCATACAAATTAATGCGAATAAGACCTTTATTTTTCACGTCTTAGATCTTTATTTATCACCATCAGACAAATGTTTAAAAATAGTAGGTATTTGAAATAATATAATATACATAAAATTTTGATTATTAATAATTTTTTGAGTGTGATATATTTCGAAACATGCACTATAAAGTCCAACATGCAAATCAGCGCCAGAAACCAAACCCAAACGGTACTATTCAAAGACTTCACACGGAAATGCCAGTTAAATATTTCTGATTTCAGAAGTTTTTTTCAGCAATAAATCTCCAGCCCTGAAATATGACGAGCACGAGAAATAACGAACGACACCTCAGCCCGTGATATTGTCGGGAGCGAGAATTAAGGGGTTAAGCAGTATATTATACGATGTAGTAGTATATTATACGAGCAGTATATAATGTTCAATAATTATTGTCCCGAGTATGTATAAAATATTCGTACTGCAATGGTTGATGTGAGATTTGAAGCCTAATGTCTTAGATGTCTATATGCTCAGTTTCAGAACTGTAGCTGCTACATTAATTTTTTTTCTTTTTTTGGCGTGAGAGGTCGCACCTAGCTTGAAAAGGAGGGATTATTGAGGAGGATAAATTGAGGAGGGTGATAGTGAATGAGACGTGGCTATTGCCATTTGGACTCAGGATCGTAGTAATGTAGTCACGTCTCATCCACTGTCACAAATCTGTCACAGAACTGCTTAAGGTTCCCCATAAGCTCCAAACCAGCCTTCCCTCTCAATCCGCCCCTTTCAAGCTAGTTGCCACATCTCACACCTAAAACGAAAAAAAAATGTAAATACAGCAGTTACGGTTTTGAAATTGAGCATATAGGCATGTAAGACATTAGGCTTCAATATTCCACATCAACCATCGCTGTACAAATATTTTATCCACACTCGGGATAATAATTATTGAACCACCCTCGTATTATGTAGTATATTAAATATTTTGCTGTTGTGTTTTACAAATTATGGGGTTATACACATATAAAGTTATCAATTTTTTATAATTTTGGATTCCCCCTTACGATATTATACATTAAACCCCCCCCCCCCCATGCCTAATGATATCGCTTCTTGCCGATTTTGAAGGAAAATTGAAACGCAGAAGATTTTTAAATTTTAGTATACATTTATTAAATTATACAAGTGATATTCTATTCTACAACCTTCTTCCATGTGTCCAGAAGTCTCACACGCTCTTTAGGATTTTCGCATGCCCTGAGCATTTTGCGATGGCGAACAAAGGGCGCTGCCATTCGAAAATTTCGAGTTTCTGTACCTATAACCGTAACCGTACGCGCCAATTTGTTGCCGTTCACAGAATCATACCTTTGAATGCCTATATCTGAAATTTCATCTCGATTGGTTAGGCGGACCGGCCACTAGAAGTCCGTATATCGTCAAAGTTTTTTTATGAACACCCTATATTTGGAAAAATAGTTTGCGGTGTATTTTAATGATATTATGCCATTTTTAACATATTGAAATACATATATATCACTAAAGTGTACCAGAAGGTTCTTACTATAGAACGTGGTGAGCATAGAATTTATCGCTCATTTACAGGGACACACAAAAATATTTGGCAACAGAACAAAATGAACAATTATGGAACTATTGAAGCCTGCGAACAATATTTGCTGGAATATGTTTCAGTTGTGGTATGTGTTTTTAAATTAATTTTTTTTAAATATTACTTGGCGTGTATTAATTCTATAGATCATATGCACAGAATTTTTCAACAACAACCGTTTATCGGCTGAAATTGCTTTGAAACTTTCAACTGTGCTATGCCTTTAACTGAACTAACTTTTAGTATACTATGTTGTATACATACATATCAATACATCATATATAGTGCAGAAGAAACAAATCGTATATTTTCCCGAAAGTTCATGGTAATAGCAGAAATTGTGTTTTCAAATGCATTATGCGTTTCCTAAATTGTTCCTTTAGACATCATTTTTCACCTTATGTAAACATGGAAGTTTTGTTATAGTTACTCTGTATGTGTTGGAAAATGTTTCATAATTTTTGACTTAAGGGGAAAAGGGTGACTTTTCGACACATTTTCAAATAATTTTTATTTATTGAGGTAAAATTTCGAAATTTTTTGTGATGGTTAATCATATTATTTACAAGTAAAATCACATGATAAAACTTCTCATATATATTTTTTCTAATTTAAATTTAAATTTTATTGAAAAAGCGGGGCAGTTTAAAATACTCGAAATATTATTTGCATATTTCAAATGAAAATCAAATTTCAAAGTAATTGTTTAAAAGGCGCAAAGACCAACATAGTGAAAAAGATTCCAAGCCGGGACTCGAACCCGGGCCATCAGTATAGCGCACTGACGTTCTACCGACTAAACCACTTGGAACGATACCTAGCTCGGAAACCTTCTCACTATTATATGTTGGCAAGGCTACAAACGCAGCACAAGATGGAATATTTATCGTGAGTCACCGACCTGGGACAAACACGAAACACAATTAAATCCAGCATCGATAGAAACTATATTAATACATGGAAATTATTCCAGAGAGAAACATTCGCCTTGGATACAATATTTCAAATGAAAATCAAATTTCAAAGTAATTGCTTAAAAGGCGCAAAGACCAACATAGTGAAAAAGATTCCAAGCCGGGACTCGAACCCGGGCCATCAGTATAGCGCACTGACGTTCTACCGACTAAACCACTTGGAACGACACCTAGCTCGGAAACCTTCTCACTATTATATGTTGGCAAGGCTACAAACGCAGCACAAGATGGAATATTTATCGTGAGTCACCGACCTGGGACAAACACGAAACACAATTAAATCCAGCATCGATAGAAACTATATTAATACATGGAAATTATTCCAGAGAGAAACATTCGCCTTGGATACAATATTTCAAATGAAAATCAAATTTCAAAGTAATTGCTTAAAAGGCGCAAATACCAACATAGTGAAAAAGATTCCTTTTAAGCAATTACTTTGAAATTTGATTTTCATTTGAAATATTGTATCCAAGGCGAATGTTTCTCTCTGGAATAATTTCCATGTATTAATATATTATTTGCATATTTTATTTATTTATTTATTTATTTATTTTTTGTATTTAAATGAACAGAAACATATAAGTTTTAATTTAGATTCAGCCTTTAAAAAAATATTAATTTAAATAAAAATTAAGAATATTTAAAGTAAAAATTAAAAAAAAAATGAAGGAACTTTAAAAAAAAAAATCATATTTTCAAAAGTAAATGTTATTTTCAAATTTGCTGAATAAAAATTAAAGTAAATGAATTGAAAAATACATGTTCCAAATTTGAACCATTTAGCTTTAAAGGTTCTAGACTTATAACAATTTAAATACGAGAAATGGTGAAAAAAAAAAACATCATAAAAAAAACGCATTTTCGCAAAAAGTTTTTTCATGACAACCATTGCTTGAAAGCTAGATTTTTAAAACAAACCAAAACTTAAAAATGAATATTTCTTGTTATAATTAAAATAGAAACATGATTTAAACTTCATTTTAAGCAGAAAAAAAAATCAGAGAAAGTTTTAGTGTAATGAACAATAATAAGAAAATTTTAAGATCTTTGTGTGCCGGATCCCCTTTAACATAATGTTTCGTTCTTGTAATTATTTTAAATTGGAAATTAAAGATAATGATTTGAAATATGAAAATTAGTCATAACATTAAAAATAAAAAAGACCTATTTCAGTTTATATAAGATAAATACGTTAATATACCAATTAAAAATCAAACGAAAAAAAAACAATTTTATCTAAATCAAACCACCTTGGTTTTTTTTAATGAATTCTTGAACATACACGATAAACTTCAGCTAAGAAAACGAGAGCTGAAATATCTACTCATTAAATGTTAGTAGAAAGAAAAAAAATTCCAGCTATAAAAGTTTTTATTTGATTATAAAGTTTTTCAATTTTATTCCCAAACTTTCACGAAAATTTTCAATCCGAGTCGAAAGTAATTTTCTTTTTTTTATTGCCAAAATTTATATAAAAGTGAAATAAAAAAATAGAAAGGGATTTTTTATAACTTTTCATGTCTACACAGAATGATTGTCCGGACACAGCATCATTTTTCATGCTATTTTGTGTATGGGGATTCCACAGATAAAAATAATTAAATAGAATATGAATTTTTAAAATAACATACACACGCACGCAGACACATATGTATATATATAGTCTAAGAAAATTATTTTTAATTACCTTGATACTCCCTCTCTGAGTTAGGCGACAATATTCACCTTTTCAAGAGCTTCATCTTACGTTGCGCTATAAAGAAATATGTTCTACATTTAAACGTAAGTTCGACCGAATATTCAGTTCCGTTTTCGGCCTAAAAGCAGAATTTCGGCGAAAATAGAGCCAAATATTTGCTCAGGATTGATTATATACATACACATCTGTATTCTTAAAATCTCTTTTATTCCTTCGTGATACAACAGGACAGGCGGCTTTATATTCAGTGCTTATTATGAACCTCTGTGGTCAACAGCTTAGACATGCTTGCTGACAGTGAACAAATAAGTAGTAAGCAATTCATATTCTACAGTAAGCATCTTGTATTCGACCTCAGCAATGAACATTAATTTCATTTTGAATGAAATAATATAAAATTTCAAAATACACTACAAAGGATTTTTCTTCATAGATCATTATGTAACCGAATATTTTATATGACCCTGCAAATGAATGATAAATGCCATGCATTCAATTTCTTTTTAAAACGAATGTTGTATTACACCTCAATAATGTATATAAATCTCAATATGTTTGAAATATAACAATATGTATAATAATCTAATATTATAAACAGATTAAGTTAAATAACGCTATAAAAGGTGATAAAATATCTTTATTAAGATTGACGATCGTTTCATCGCACAACGGCGACATTTTCAAAATCATTTCAATTTTTAAATTATGTGAAAATATTTTCTATCGCGAATGATTGCGAAAATGTCGCCTTTTGTGCGATGAAAGGATCGTCAATCTTAATAAAGATATTTTATCACTTTTTATAGCATTATTTAATTTAATATGTTTGAAATAGTGTAACTTTATTAAAATAAATTGAAAACGATTTTTCCCCAAAAACTATAACGCAATGCGATTTTTTTTTTTTTTTTTTTTTTTTTTTTTGCGTGTCCCTGTGAACAAATTATAAATACACTGTGTCTACAGAAGAATGTCCGAGTTATAAATTTTAATAGTATCAACTAAAAACAATATGTCCTATTTAAAAAATATTACCAGGTTATGAAAGATCGAATGATATTATCATTATAACTGCGGCTTTATTCAGCAATCCAATTGCCATACTTTCCCGTTTCAATGAGGCATTTTTCGGTTACCATAACCACATACTTCACTGTCGTAACAACTGACGGCTGTTTTCGGGATTGATAAGTAAGATCAATTACACATTTAGAAATAAGTTTGTATAAAATTGTTAGGGTAAAGGTTTCGCTATTTTTCTGACTTTTATAACAATGCTATCGACAATTTTGTTTTATTAGCTTCAAGGTTAAAAACTCCGTCTGATTATGGGAATAGCTTTTTCAGAACCACGGCATATTGAAAAGCATAGTTTTCTAAAATTTTGTCGTAATATATTATGTTTTTATCGAGTTTTGGATATTTTCCGGAACAGGTATAGGTTAATCATTAGTACTTTTCTCTACTTTAATGTGCAATAATGCATATTTTCATGTTATTTTTATAACGCATATTGTTTGTATTATTTAATAAGAATATCCTAATTTCTAATATATTTTCTAATAGTAATTCGTAAATATAAATCGGAAGTATTTTGCGCCCATTTGCCTCTATTTATGCTGCATCAAGTGATATAATGTGAAGAGTTCCGTATCCTGTTCTGGTTGGCGCGATTGGCGAAGTAATCTAAAATGGTGCCAAAAGGCCGTTTCAGCATCTTGCCAAAATTTTCAAGATTGCGGAAAAAGATGGTTTCTAAATTTTTATGAACACATATTTTTATATTATAAAAATTATATTTGTATTATATATATACATATAATGTATGTAATTATATATACATATATAAGTACATATTAAGTGCACATGTAAGTAAATACTATATACTTATATACATTTCATATTTTATATATTCATTGTATATGTGAAATTAAAACATATTATATTATAAAGGTTAATATTCTATACACCTTAAAACACATAAAAATGCACACACAAAATATTTACATAATATTACATTTACTGAAAAATATAGTTTAAGGGGACAAGGGACCTTAAAATAATTTTTTTTATTTTTTGTAAATTTCACCTTAAATATTATTCAAGGGCACATTATATGCATTATAGCATACATTTATCACAAAATATATATATATATATATATATATATATATATATTTTTGAGCAAAAAAATGGAATTTTACGCGTTGTCTTAGAAATATTCGAAATGTCGCTTGCGCATTCCATATCAATGAAAATCCCCAATATTTTTTATAAAAGTCTGTTTTATATATATAAATAAAATAGAGCATCGAATTTTATATATTTGAATTTAAAGGTAAAAAAAAAAAAATGAAAATTTTAAAAAAAATTTCGAAAAAATTTCCAAATTTTTCTTTTTTTTTTTTTTTTTTTTTTTTTTTTTGTAAATTTCATCTTAAATATTATTCAAGGGTACATTATATACATTATGGCATGCATTTATCACAAAAAAAATGTTAAAAAAAATTTATTTTTGAGAAAATAATGGAATTTTACGCGTCGTCTTAGAAATCTTCGAAATGCCCCCTGCGTGTTCCATATCAATAAAAATCCCCAATATTTTTAATAAAAGTGTGGTTTATATATATAAATAAAATAGAGCATCGAATTTTATATATTTGAATTTAAAGGTTTAAAATTTAAAAAAAATGAAAAATTTTGAAATTTTTGCGAAAAAATTTCAAAATTTTTAATTTTTAATTTTTTTTTTTTTTTTTTTTTTTTACCTTTAAATTCAAATATATAAAATTCGATGCTCTATTTTATTTATATATATAAAACAGACTTTTATTAAAAATATTGGGGATTTTCATTGATATGGAATGCGCAAGCGACATTTCGAAGATTTCTAAGACAACGCGTAAAATTACATTTTTTTCATAAAAATAATTTTTTTTTTGTGATAAATGCATGCTATAATGCATATAAAGTACCTTTGAATAATAATTAGGTAAAATTTACAAAAAAAAAAAAAAAATATTTTAAAGGATTTTAAGGTCCCTTGTGCCCTTGAAACACCGGAAAATTATAAATTAAATAAAAAATTAATTATAATTATATATGTATGCAAAATTATCACTTACCCACCAGTAGCATTCAAGTAATAAAAAAATGCAACCCCAAATTCTGAAGATCGCAATAACTAGATCGAAAGATGTATCGCTAAAAAAAGCTCGCCAAGAAAATCAGAACAGGATATGGAACTCTTCCCGGTATAACATATAAAAAAAAATTGCCAGCCGCACTACTTTTATAGCATGTAACATCATAGTAAAGTTCCCGCGAATGAAAATTGTTTTAGAATGTCTCGTTTTAATATATGACGAAATTTTCACTATTAAACGCATTTCTCATATAATATTTTTTCCCCTCTCTTTTAAGATGCACGGGCACGTATACTATTTAATTTAAAAGAGATGGGGAATATTATTGTTTGGGCTAAAAATATTACCTAATATTCAACATTAAAAGTTTTTCACGCATAATAATTGAATTATTCTAAGCACTTTAAATATGGTGATATTTATACTTGGGCATTTTACATATGATGTAATTATAACTTTTAATTGCGTTTCACGTGTAATAATTTTATTATTTTAAAGCTCTCATAAATTTTAATATTTACGTGTAAATATTTTGCCGTAATTTTCTCCATTTTCTGCTTTTAACACCTGATTATTTAATTATTATTTTAAAAATTTCATTCTGTTTTTAATAATTTCATTTTTAGTTTCACTTTCAAAATTATGACAAAAAAAATCTAATAATTAAAAAAAAAATCTAATAATGCGGTGTAATTTCACCGCATAATATGCCATATTTTAGGAGAAAACGCCGTGAAACATAATCAGTCGTTTCATAAATTCGTTTCATTAGGATTTTACATATATAGGGTATAGTTGTTCTTTCGATAACCTCTAATAACAATTATTTGCAAAAATATTGATTTACTATTTTGTATCTAGCAAAATATGGATCACGTTAATTGTATCAAACCGTCAAAAATAAAAGTCTGGGAAATATTTTCATAACACTTCATGTGCAGAATATGAAATTTGAGATTTGGGAGCAGATTATATTGGCCGCAAAGCCATAAAAGCCTTCTAAAACTTTACCGTCGATTTTAAAGCAGATTCTGAGAAGAGGATCAATGCTAACACTTTTAAATGTTTTAAAAGACATTTCAAGATAAATCGAAAGATTAGATTAGGCTTTACTTAAGAATTTTTCGTAACATAGCAGATTTTCTTAGTAAAAACATATCTCTTATGCGTTTATATGACGTTAGTATCGCATAATAAATAGTTTCTCAGCGAAGAATTTTATAAGTTTTTGTTTATAAAATGAAAAAAATGAAGAGTTAAGTTTAAGAAAAAAATATTTAAAACCCCCTGACCGCCGAGCAAAAGGGTAAAATTCTAATGTTGTTTTCTCTGTAATTTGTTTTTTATTGCGTAAAATAGATATTTTTACCAACATGAAAAAAAAAATAATAATAATACATATTGGCACATAAGCCTTGATATCGCATAATCATGACTTATTTTTTCAAACTGGGTGATATCTGTAAAATTATATTAATTTAAATAATGCTCCTACTGCAGTGAAACCCACAGCTTACTGAACGGTGAGTGATTATATCACTTCGCGGCAGTGAGAAGATTAACAAAAATTAAATCTCTAAAAAAATTGAAGTGAAAGTTCTTATTGTTCTGAAATTTTTAGACTATTTTTTAATTATTAATATTGAAACACGACCACAGAATAAAGGCTGAAACAGTGTCGCCAGTTTGGTCACCAATTTCAATCCGAAATTTCAAATTCATACTGGAAATTTTGAAAAAAAATGTTTTACTTTAATTTGATCGATAAATCAATCTCATTAAATAAAGTATAAAATACTATTCTTTATTTCTGGTGTGAACTCGAAATTTCTAAATAATAATGGAGACCATACTACAACGGAATAGTTTTGAGTTCACCTGTACCCCTAATGTAAGTGAAACACGTAACATATTCTATAGTAACCATCTTCCAGTGCACCGTAATAATGTATTTAAATTTCATTATGTTTAAAATACTGTATCACTATTAAAATACACCGCAGACGATTTTTCCCCTCACACCTTGGTGTAACGGAATACTTTGGAGTGCCCCTGTAAATGAACTATGAATGGTACATATTACATTTCAATACCGAAATATCACAGTGAACTTCAATAACGCATATCAATTACATGAGAATCCGAGTATAGCAACGCGAGTTAGAGAACGGACAGACGAACAGACTGATAGACGAACAGTCAAACAGGCAAACCCAATTCATAAACATTTTTCGACTGTGTGAAAAGTGTAAAAAATGAAGAGTTAAGTGTAAGAAGAATCCACCAAAAATTAAATCTCGACAAAAATTGAAGAAAAAGTTTTTTTTCCCTTATTTTTTAGACTATTTCATAATAATTGATACAGAAACTCGGCTACAGAACAAATGCTTAAGTATAGTAAAAAATGAAGAGTTTTTAAGAAGATGATGTTATGTAACAAACATTAAATTTCGAAAAAAAAATATATAAAAGTTTGTTTTGGTGTACATTTTTTTTACAATTTTTCTTAATTGTTGATTTTTAAAAATTTATGTCGATATAAGTTTTTAGAAATAGTGTAACTTTATTAAAATACACTGCAAACGACCCTTCCATAGAGCAATGAGTTTATTTTCAGTGACTTTGTGAAGAATCCATTAAAGGAACACATTATATTTTCAGTCGGGAATGTTCTACGCTAAACCTCAGTAGCTTATGTAATCCAGTTATATTTACGCCAGTTAGAGTACCAGCCAGCCAGACGGACAGACAAACCGAACTCATATACACTTTTTAAGTATGTTGGAATATCTTTTATGGTATGTAACAGGGAAACACAACATTTGAAAAATTCAAATCCAACGAAAGAAAATACTTAGAAAACAAATCAACATAGTTCAGTAAATAAATAAATAGAAATGCTTAATTCATCTTTAAAAAGTTAAATTTAAACTTACACTATGTGCAACACTACTTAAAAGATGAGACAATATTTAAAAAGATGTTAAATTACTTTAATAACTTAGTACTTTCAACGATAAAAACATAGTCTTCGTCAGGAATACTTCGTCGGATGATTAAATCATGATAATTCTTTGAACCTCAAAGAATTATCATGATTTAATCATTCGCGAATCAATAGAAATTATTACTAAAGAAAATACTGTTTGTAACGACGTTTTATCCTACAATATACCCAGAATTTGGCTCAGTTTGCTTAAAGAATAATAAAACGAGTAATATCCCACTTCCTTATATCCATGTTTTATTTTCCCAATGTTTTCCGAATCTAAAAATTGACTTCCACTTTCACTCCTTTCGTCACCATCTACGTGAATTTTGAAAATTAGACGTTAATAACAAGTGTATTTCTTATATTTCTCTGACGAAGATTATGTTTTTATAGTTGAAAGTGCTAAGGTATTAAAGTAATTTAACATCTTTTTAAATATTATTTCATCTTTTAATTAGTTTTGCACATAGTGTAAGTTTAAGTTCAACATAGTTTATTTCCTGATTACTTGAACATACATCACAAACTTTAACTTACTATTGAAGGTTCTAGTCATTGAACGAACCAGAAAGAGAAAATTTCCAGCCATGGGAGTTTTCATTTGCTTCCAAATTTTCCCAAATTTATTCTTAAACTTTCACGAAAAATTTCAGTCTGTGTTCAACTGTTTTCTCTTTCTTTTTATGCGCAAATAATTGCATGAAAGTAAAAAAATTTGAAAATAGTTTTCACCAACAAAGCTGGATTCCTTTTACTTAGGTCGTCGTCAGAAATGTACCTCACTATAACACGACATGTAAATAAGCACAAATATATGGACAATATATAAGAATATATTTATACAGACATTTATAACTCTTCAATAAGATACTAGGCTCTAAATATGAAAGAAAATATATGTGATGAAAATTAAAAATTTGTTCATAAAATTCGCTGAAAGTGGGGCAAGGGGAAGAAAATCCATCTGTATCTCTTCTTAAACAGTATAAGCCACAAATAAAATAAACAAAATTATTATAATAAAATCCTGGTAAACATGTATATACAGAGTGGTTATAATTAAAGTTAGCCTCTTTAGACATACGTAGAGCTCGCTCTGGTTGACAAATATCTATGAAACCTGGAATATAAGTTATATGGACAATGGGGAAAAGAAATCAGACTTAAAAAAAATTTAATTTAAATTTCGAGCTATAGATGGCGGTTTTCATCTACGAGAAATGACTTTATGCAAATTTGGAGCGGTTTAAAAAGCCAGTGGTCGCTACCGTACAATCCTTCTGCACCATGCCGTTAGAGAAAAAAGAACGACCGTTATTGTTGAAGTTATTTTATCAGAAAGGCGGTAATTTGTCAACTGCACTGCTGGAATTTCAACGCTTGAAAGGCTTACGTAAAGACCGATGTCAAGGCAAGCTTTGAAAAAAAGATGATGTCTAAGTTCGAAGAGACTGAAGAGTTGGTGTGCTGAGAGGAAGAGGACGGAAACGGATTTCAAATGAAACTACCGAAGAAGTCGCTCTGGCCGTAGTCGAAAGAGCGCCCGCTTCCCAATATTCTTCAACAAGTGCTCGAGCGGTGTCGCGTGATTTGTATCTCCCTTTCCCTGCACTACGAAAGGTTCTTCGTTCAGTTGTAAAGTGGTATCCATACAAGATTCACGTTGTGCAAGCGATGAATCCTGTAGAAACGGATACACGAACTCAATTTGGGAGAATGTGTTTGGCCAAAATAACAGTTGACAATGCATGGCCTTGGAACATCTCGTGGTCGGATGAGGTGCATTCTACCCTAGACGGAGCAGTCAATACCCACAACAGTCGCGTATGGAGTACTGGAAGTCCTAATATTGTCCATGAACAGTCTTTACATCCTGATTACATTACTGTGTAGTGTGGTTTTACGGCTGATTTCATTGCTGGTCCCCTTTTTTAAGCGAAGACTTCTCAGGGTTCTAAAAGGTGTTTCATTACAGGTATCCCTTACTGTGATTTCCTTTAGCAGCAGGTCATTCTATCCTTACAAAGGCGAGAGTGTTTAGAGACTACAGTATTCATGCAAGATGATGCATCAACTCACATAGCCCGAGTAGTGACGGCTCTGCTTCGTGCCCACTATGGAGATGATCATGCAATTTCGAGAAGTTTTCCGACAACATGGCCTCCTCATTCTCCGAAATTGAATCCTTGAGACTGCCAAGTTGTGGGGATTCTTGAAAGATCATGTGTATGGAGGAAGCATACAGACTCTGTCCGGTTTGAAATTAAGCGTAACTCGTCAAGTTGCTGCAATTGATCGACAAACCCTTCTCGCTGCCGTCGAACACGCAATAATACGCTTTGAACATGTGATTGACGCATATGGAATGCACATCGAACATATGATGTAAATAAAAAAAGTCTTGTGTTTCCAGTTTGATATATTTTGCCTTCATGCGCCTCCTTCTCGCCTGGTGGTCGAAATTTGAACTAAAACTTTATATTGAGATTTATTTTCCCCGTGGTCCATATAACTTATATTCCAACTTTCTTTGATATTTGTCAACCAGAGCGGACTCTACGTAGGTCTAAACAGGGTAAGTTTATATAATTTTTTTAAAAATTATTTTCAGCAGTGAAAATTAGCTCAAAATTATTAAATCGAGTTAGATCGAAATTATTGAATATTTAATATGTGTTTTATCACATTGCTAACTAAGCGTAGAACCAACAGAGTGAAAAATATCAAGCCGGGAATCGAACCCGGGACCCTTGGAATAGCGCTCCAAGTGCTCTACCATTTCAGCTACGAGGACGATACACAACTTAGCATCTCTCACTCATATATGTTGATAAGGCTGCAAGGTTGTAAGGTTGGTAAGGTTAAGGTTCCATCTTGTGCTGCAATTGCAGCCTTACCAACATATATGAGTGAGATATGCTAAGTTGGGTATCGTCCTCGTAGCTTAAATAGCAGAGCACTTGGAGAGCTATTGTAAGGGTTCCGGGTTCGATTCCCGGCTTGGCATTTTTCACTTTGTGGATTCTACGCTTAGTTAGCAATTTGATAAATCACACATTAAATATTCAGGGTAAGTTTAATTATAACCACCCTATATATACTTAAAATACGGCACTCAAAAATCCTTAATATACAAATTAAAGCATCTCACTTACAATATGCAAGCATAGTATCAACAAGTCAACAAGTAGTTGACAGCTCAGACCAAAACTTCTGGAATTTGTTTATTTATTTATTTTGTTGTTGTTGTTGTCACGTGTGCACACAGTTGTTGAACTGATTCCAGAAAATTACTTGCCGTCTATATTCAAGTAAAATCAACGTTTTATTTGCAAAGAAAAGTTCGATATATTCTTTTCTAACGTATAATAATATTTGAGACATTAAGTATAAATGAGGACAAAAACTTACGTGACACAAGAATGTAAAGTTTTCCTTTTTTCAATTTAACAACTCAAAATGACAATTTTGGTTGGCAACCAAAAACAGGAATTGTTCGGTTTGGCTCTAGACATGCATTCCGGTATGTATAATTAATCTCAAATTTTGTTAATAAGAATTCATTTTTTATTCAGTAGAATTAGTAGAATAGTAGCGATCTCCTGACCGCGTTACTTTGACCATCTGAATGGGACATGGACTACTGTAAAACACCTCATGGCCCAAAGTCAAGAAAAAAAGATTTGGTAACTGTACACCAGGATCTCTAATGAACTTCAGTGCGGCGCAGTTACTTTTTATAATTTTTATAATCCAATGATTTCATGCAATGGAAATTCGCATGATTGGGTTACTACTCAAGTTTTACATCTTAAAATCTGAAAAATCAATAAGCATTTCTAGTATACAGAAGTATTGAATCTTTGAAAGCAGAAATGGATTATTGCCACGGGGAAAGAAAAACATTTGTATAAAACATTTTATGAATAGAGAGATTTAGAAAATGGATTTAATGGATATAAGATGCTATTTCAAAATTTTTAGAAATTCTACCGGGTAATACTGAAAACATATATAGTTTTTTTCAATGCGAGATCTGTGCATATCTCAAGAGATGACAAAAGTTTTAATATGTCTCTCTTTTGAACGAAAGATAAAATTTCATCAAATAAATGTTTTTATTTAATCTTAAACTTAAAGAAGTATTGAAATTGGAGTTTTTATTTTCGCTATTGTTAATATATTTTCAGTGAAAAGGATTTTGAAAAAGACAATCTGCATTTGAAATTGTAGAACCCATGCTGGCTATCACAAAGACTGAAATTGTGGGTTATGTTTTATGTTTTGTGTTTGTGATATTTTATCTTTTATGTTTGTTATGTTTTTGTTTTTTTTTAATGTAATCTTACCAGAAATTACAATGTTCTACAGACACAAAAGCATATTATTGGTTAATGTGTTTCTAAAGTTTCTCATTCCTAAACTTTCACAGAAAATTTCAATCTGTGCCCACTTTTTTAAATATTTGGTTTGGTTCTGCACATACGTTTTGATTTCTATACTTTTCGTGAAATTTTCATCTATAAGAATTCATTTTTAATTTCAGTAGAATTCAAAGACCGCGTCAAGTTGACCATCTGAACGGAACATACGCTGTAAAGCACCTAAGAGCCCAATAGTCAAGAAAATGGAGTTCGGAAATTTAGGCTAGAATCGCTAATGGATTGCAGCGCCACGCTCTGTCTATTTTCATAGTTTTATAATAAAAATATCTCATGCAATGAAAATTCCCGTAATTGGATTACTATTCAAGTTTTTCGGCTTGCTACTCCCTTTTTACATCTTAAAATCTGAAAGGAATATAAAATTTCATCAAATAAAAAAATATATATAGTGCTTCTAAAAATCTCTAGGAATAGCAATATTCGGGCAATTACAGTTAGAAAAAAGCATTTTTTGGATGATTTTCGTTAATTTTTTTTAGTTTTATTTTTGGATGATTTTCGTTAATTTTTTTAGTTTTATTTTTAATTAAAAAAATATTTATTTATATTCAAACTATAGTCGTTTGCACTGACTAACATATTACTGAAATTTGATTCCCTGGTGGTTTATTGTATTATCTTCAAGCTTAAAATAAAGTACAATTATCTTTTAAAATAGCAACAGAGAGACATTCTACAGTTAAAGAACCATATCTGTAGATAACGAGTATAGAGAGATTTAGAAAATACATATTATTCAGTACGGATACTAGTAAAAACACTGTTTTTATGCAAAATTCAAAAAGATACCTACAGTTGAATTGTCTTAAGACGCGTTTCAAGAATTCCAAATTGCACGAAATGAGTTACAGTTATTTTAATTCGTAACTAAATCACACTAGTTGTCATTTTCCAACTGAGTGAAAATGCGTCCATGCCAATATTCGAACCGGGGACCTCTCGGTTTAAGCTGTAAAGGCTCTGCCAACTGAGCTATCATCATCAAACTAGAAAATCAATTACAGCAGTATCTTTGAAAATACGTGGATGGTTCAATAAATATTGTCCCTTGTATGTAAAATATTTGTACTGCGATGGTTGTTGTGGAATATCGAAGCCTGATGTCTTAGATGCCTATATGCTCAATTTCAGTACCGTAGCTACTATATTCACATAGTTTTGGAGAGAGGAGTGAAAGGATGTGAGTGGGGGTGAAAGGCTGATTTTTAGCTTATGGGGCTAGATTTGTGACAGTGGATGAGACGTAACTACGCGGTTTGGACTCGGGATCATAGTGATGTAGCCACATCTCATCTACTGTCGCAAATGTAGCCTCATAAGCTCCAAACCAGCATTTCACCCTCACTCCCCTCCAAAAAGAACTCCCTCAAAAATAGATCTCTAAAACTTCACCCCTCCATCCAAAACTATGTTAATATAGCAGCTACGGTTCTGAAATTGAGCATATAGGCATTTAAGACATTAGGCTTTTATATTCCACATCAACTATTGCAGTACAAATATTTCATATACACTAGGGACAATAAGTATTGAACCACTCACGTAGAAATAGCTGACCGATATAAAAAAAAAATCTTTGTAAAAAGGAGTAGTGAAATCTTTAGAAAATACGTATTACTCTGTAAAGACTACTAACTATTTAAAATTTAAAGAGAGAGTTAATTTTTTTAGCTCTCCCAATAACAGTCTAACTTTGTACATTATTGAAACCGCGAAATTTTTCTGTGTAAATATTATATTTAAATTTGAGAAATCAACGATTTCTTTAGAAAGTAAAATCTATGAAATGCGAACAGAATGATATTCAAAGGGAGAAGGAAAATATTTGTTAATTACTCTATACAAGTAATCATAGCGAATATTACTTGGTATGGGATACTATTTCAAAGACTGAAAAATATTCTTTAGCAAAAGTCAGAAAATATGTTTTATAACTTTTATGCTTGTGTATATGCGATGCGCTATATCTTAAGAGTCAGCAGAAGTATGATATTGATTCCACATTGCATGAAATATAACTTTTCAACAAACAAAAGTTTTTATTTAATCTAGAATTTCAGTGCATATCAATATTTGTAGAATTGAATTTTTTATCATGCTTACTGTTATTATTGCATTTGGGAAAACAACTTGAACAAAGAAAGAATTCATTTTTTATACATCATGCAAGTTTGTTGTATAGACAAGCGGAGTATGTTCTGGCAAACAGGGAAGCTCGTATCTTTGAAAGTAGTTGCTTAATGGCATGACAGATAACTGAAATAAATTATTTAAACTTGAAACGTAATATTTTCAACTAAGTTTTCAAATTAAATATTTTTATTTAATTTTCTTCAGGAATAAATTTGTGATTTTTTTAAAACTTTAGACATCTACACTCAGGGCCGGTGCAACCATCTGGCTAACGAGGTTTCTGAAAGCTGTAAATGCTCCGCCAACTGAGCTATCATCATCAAACTAGAAAAACAATTACAATAGTATCTTTAAAAATAGAAATAGCTGACGGATATAAAAAAAATCTTTGTAAATAAGGAGCGTTGAAATATTTAGAAAATACATATTACACTGTAAAGATTACTAACTATTTAAAATTTAAAGGAGAGTTCATTTTTTTAGCTTTCCCAATAATAGTCTAACTTTGTACATTATTCAAACCGTAAAATTTTGCAGTGTAAATATTATCTTTAAATTTGAGAAATCAACGATTTCTTTTTATAGTGGGTCAATCCATTTCAAGTGGTCCAGAAAATCATCAGTTCGTTGCTTGACCATTTTTAAAAAATCTGAATTTTTTTGTACAACAACCCTAACATGATGGAAGTTCAAAATGACTATTATTTTAATTTTATTAATTTTTGTTTGTGCATGGCATCCATCTTTATTTCATCGTCTGCAGCAATTTTCTCACAAGAAGGGTTTACGGAATTGTAAATAATTCATCGTTTATTTATCCAATTCAACTGCGGATTAAAGCAATTTGTACAGAATACATTGAGCTAAAATTTTGGTATTGGAGTAGTTTCCGAAACTAACTGCTTATTTGTAAAATTTAAGCATAAAGTTTCAGTTTTTTTTCCAAAATTTGTCCGTTTACAAGAGGAAATTTTTCTAGCAAGGAATATTGTCAACATGACATATTTTTTTTTTTTTTTACAAATAGGCCGAAAGTACTTGTACTCACACGCCGAGTTCCAGATCTGGGACTTGCTTTCTCTTCGCTAAAAAAAATCCCAAATTTTTCAAAAATGTCAAAAATCACACTTTTCAGGCTTTGATATATCTGGTGGGGCACGAGATAAAAATCTGAAATTTTTTTTAATAAGATTATTGTATGGTAGTGTTATGCACAAGAAATTTCAGGATGGAGATTTGACTACAAGCTGAGATATGGCAAGGGCAACATGTCAAAATAATACTGCCAAACTATTGTTTTGTTGTAGTCACAGCTAAGTATTTATCTCAGAGTGTCATTTAAATTTATGTTTTTGATTATCTTTAAATAATAGTAACAGAAAATAAAGCCCTTTGCAAAGCTAAGCAATTAAGTACAAAAATAATTATGCTAAGGCCATACATTTTGTATGGTTTCAGTAATTTTTGTTGTAAGTAATTTTAGTAACTAAAAGAAACCTTAGCACTTTTACATAAAGAAAAAAAATATTTTTATACAAGACCTGAGACAAAAAGAACATATGGTAAAAGAAAAGCTGTTAATGTTGTCATACTTGTTGAGACATGATCAAACGTGTCAAAACACATTCTTGCTTGTTGGTTCAAAAACCACAATTTTTATCTTTCTCAAAATTTAATTTTTAGGAACCAAGTCTTGTCATCTCTTGATAACTCATTGAAATATACTTTGAAATCAATATGTGCAAGTCTCAATTCATTAATAATTCCTAGCTTACTTCTTATGCAAAAATGTGATTTTTCTGCAGTATAAATTTTGAAAAGGCTTTGGGTATTTTTACTCTCTGAAAATTACTTGAGGCTGATGCATGGTAACATCGCATAATGTTTCATTTACAGGAACATACTTATGATAGGAACAAGTTTCAGGGACTGGCAAGCAGCATTAAAATTGTGGTTTTTAAACCAACAAGCAGGAATGTGTTTTGACACGTTGATCATGTCTCAACAAGTATGTCAACATTAACAGCTTTTCTCTTTCCATATTCTGTTTTTGTCTCAGGTCTTATATATATATATATATATATATATATATATGTAAAAGTGTTGAGGTTTCTTTTAGTTACTAAAATTACAACAAAAATTACTGAAACCATACAAAATGTAGGCCTTAGGCATAATTATTTTTTAAATTAATTGCAAAATGCTTTATTTTCTGCTACTATTATTTAAAGATAATCTAAAAAATAAATTTAAATGACACTCTGAGATAAATACTTAGCTGTGACTACAACAAAACAGTAGTTTGTGCAGTATTGTTTTGACATGTTGCCCTTGCCATATCTCAGCTTGTAGTCAAATCTCCATCCTAAAATTGCCTGTGCATAACACTACCATACAATACTCTTATAAAAAAAATTTTCAGATTTTTATCTCGTGCCCCACCAGAGATATCAAAGCCTGAAAAGTGCGATTTTTGACATTTTTGAAAAATTTGGGATTTTTTTTAGCGAAGAGAAAGCAAGTCCCAGATCTGGAACTTGGCGTGTGAGTACAAGTACTTTCGGCCTATTTGTAAAAAAAAAATTATGTCATGTTGACAGTATTCCTTGCTAGAAAAATTTCCTCTTGTAAACGGACAAATTTTGGAATAAAACTGAAACTTTATGCTTAAATTCGGAAACTACTCCATTACCAAATTTTTTGCCCAATGTATTCTGTACAAATTGCTTTAATCCGCAGTTGAATTGGATAAATAAACGATGAATTATTTACAATTTCGTAAACCCTTCTTGTGAGAAAATTGCTGCAGACGATGAAATAAAGATGGCCGCCATGCACAAACAAAAATTAATAAAATTAAAATAATAGTCATTTTGAACTTCCATCATGTTAGGGTTGTTGTACAAAAAATTTCAGATTTTTTAAAAATCGTCGAGCAACGAGTGCTGGACCACTTGAAATGGATTGACCCTAGTAAAATCTCTCAAAATGCGAACAGAATGATAGCCAAAGGGGAAAGGAAAATATTTGTAAATTACCCTATACAAGTAGACATAGCGAATATTACTTGGTAGGAGATACTATTTCAAAGTCTAAAAAAATATTCTTAGGCAAAACTCAGAAACATATTCCATAATTTTTATGCTTGTGCATATGCGGTATATCTTAAGAGTTAGCAAAAGTATGATATTGATTCGTCATTGCACGAAATATAACTTTTCTACAAACAAAAGTTTTTATTTAATCTAGAATTTCAACGCATATAAAAATATGTAGAATTGAAATTTTTATCGTGTTTACTGTTATTATTGCATTTGTGAAAACAACTTGCACAAATAAAGAATTCGCATTTTTTATACATCTTGCAAGTTTGTTGTATACACGAGCGGAGTATGTTCTGGCAAATTGGGAAATTCGTATCATTTAAAGTAGTCACTGAATGATATGGCAGATAATTGAAATAAATTATATAAACTTGAAACGCAATATTTTCAATTAAGTTTTCAAATTAGTATCTTTTTTTCAGAGATAAATTTGTAATTTTTTTTTTTTAATTTTACAGCCTACTCTAAGGGCCAGCGCAACAATCTGGCTAACGAGGTTGCAAACCAGAGCCCCGCGCCAGTGGAGGTTTTGTTAGGGCCCCGAATCTTTCTATACAATTCAAAAAAACGTTTCATCTGTATAAAAGAATAATATCTTTGCTCTAGATTTGCTTTTAGCTCACAGGCTATCAAAGCCTGATTCTGGTAAGTCGCTTCCCTGATTATATTTGGAGGTTCATTGGTTAAGTGTAAAGGAGGGGGGGAGGGCGTGCTAATCCACCCTTAATTTAGATAAATGGGTTTTTCACGCAAAATTATCCGACTTGCTTCAAATTTGGTAATATCGGTTTACTTTGATAAGGCGCTTCCCTGTTTAGTACCGTTTTGTTCAAAAAGCGTGATTTCTATTTTATGAATAATAGACATAAACAAGGCTATAATATACAGTTAGTTTGAATAATATGTGAGCACAATGCCATCAGTTTAACTGGACAATGTTCTTTTTATTAAATGTTTCTTCGCGGTAAAAAAGTGAGTATTAACATATTTCTTACAGCCAAAGTTTACATAACTGACGGAAATTGTATCGAATCCGTGATCCCGGAAGTAACCATGGACATAAGCTAAATATTTATAATACTGTAATGAATAGAAGATTTTTAAAAATCTCTATATAATAAAATCTCTCTGAGTTCTCTGATATGAGTATAAAAATTCTCTGAGTGTATGCCCTTTATACAAATCTTCAATTTCAAATCGTCAATCGTCAGATTTTCATTTACGTTTTGTTTGTAAACTTATATAGCTGCCTTCCCAAATAAAAATTGTAGTGAGATTTATTTTTATAACTGCATTTGTGCTACACATTTTATATTTAAACTAGGGGGCTCTGCCCCCTGCAAACTACGCTCGCAAACCCCCGTTCAGACACCGCAGTATAACGGCTTTACCGTTATATATTCATTATTCCTCCTTTCCCCTAAAAAAAATCAACTTTTAACTTTACTGGTTTATTATAAATTGTCATTATTCTTCCCCCCCCCCTTCAAATAAAATATTTAGTTTAAATTTGACATTTTAGAGTTAATTTCATATGTCTTTATTCATTCTCTTCCCCCCCCCCTCTCACTACTGTAAGTTTCGCTTTTACTTTTTAAAGTTCTTTTCAAATGCAGACATCATTTATCTCGGTTCCTTTTTCTGTCTTTCAAATTCACACGATAGAAAAAGATCTTAACCGCAATTATTTTCCATTGAAATAAAGTAGAAGAATAAAATACAAATGAATCTCTTTTCGCTTTGCAGCCGACGTTATCTAATGCATATTTTCCCAGCCTCTGGGCTTGCATTAGTATTCAATTCTCACCCTTGTACTCTGTCGGATACACACCATATGCCCATTGCTGACTAATTTGCAGCTGTAGTTAGATCTGTAACGTACATATAAAAATCACGTGTTCCTTTCTTTAACCACTTTTCCTTACCGCAGGAATGTTAAGAAACGTGTAACCATATAGCCGCGCCATGGCGTAAGTTTGAATTCTATGTAATACTTCAGGATGCTTCTGATTCCTTTGTCCACGCCACCAATTTTCATCGCCAATACAGTACATATGTTGCTATTCATCTCGCCAATGAGTGAGTGATTGTAATGAATATCTGACCACTACTGCCTCTGAACTTGAGTGTGACAGACCTCGGCTCTCTGCCCTTCGGGGCTGCCCCGTCGGGCAGTCTCGTCTGTGACTTCTCCCGTCCACTATACTATCATGGTCCTCCTTTTAAAAAGTTTCATAATAAAAAAGTAAGTCCTCGAAATTCTCGTGTTGGAGTTTTTTTTTCATTTATTCATGAACCTGGAATCTCTAAAGAATCTCCTCTATACAAATTGGTGCCGTTGCCCAGATTTTTTCTCCAACAGTAATAAAAAAAAAAAAAAAAAAAAAAAAATACGAGGAGAAGTATCGTTCCTTCCGTATCATCCTTTACCAGCGAAGCGAAAGGATGTCCATAGATCTTTTTCCCACGGGAGTTCCGGCGGCCCTACTCTGTGTTCGCTCGCCGAGGTCAACTTCAGGGGATTTCCCTTTCTCGCTACCCCAACGGATTTGGAGGTGCCTCTTTCTTCCGGACTTTACACTAGCCTAACGAGAAGCAAGATTTAGACTGCGGTGCTCCAACTGGGTCATCGAACGACGTCGCCTCCTCCAGCAGTTCTTTTTTCTACGAAATATCACACCTGCATCACTTGTTTCCCTGCGTGAAGTTGTGGCTTCGTACTCCAGCTCATTACTGTCCTAAGGGTCTGTCAATACTCCAAACAAAAATCAAGACAGTTTCTGTTTTTTTGTGCGCGATCTTCAACCTTCAATCAAACGTGTTCGTGCTACCAGTGTGAGTGCGAAAGGTTTTGTGAAAAGAAAAAGTGCCATCTGAACGTACATCCAATCCAATTTGTTTCCTAAAAGGAAATGTTTTGTGTAAAAGTCCTCACCTAGCTGTGGTATGAATTATCCGCACAAGTAACACATATTTTAAACAAAGTTCTCAGTGCAACAAGTCCAGGAAATGTGCGCCGTTTCGCTTTGTTTGTGATCTTGTGATTAATGTTTGAAGTGCAAAGTGTCCAGGAATCCCACAGATTTGGTGACAAAAGAGTGAAATACGCTAAAAAAATATAATTTCACGAAAGTGTACTAGTGGTCAAGACAATTGTGAAATTTTTCCAATTATTTTTGTGTCTAAGCTGATATCCACAATTTTTCAAAACAGTTCTTCAAATTCATTCAGTGTGCAATAATTAAGAGGAATAATATTTTTCCTCCTTTTAGTGGTGTGTTTCAGCAATATAAAAAAAAAGAAAATTACCCTACTGATGACCATGCTTCAGTTAAAAAAAAGAAACCATTCTGCATAAAAAAAAGAGTGTACTAAATCACACTGCACACGTTGTGTCATCTATCATTCAACATTATTATAGCATTCAGAGTACGAAAATAGGACGTTAATGATATTTTGTTTTAATTTCTTTTCCGTTACTAATTGTCACTAAAATCTTTTTAACTCTTTTTTTCTTAAAAAAACAAGCGTTGTTTTCTCATCGCTCTGTTTTTGTACTCCAAATGAATGCTCTCTACAAAAAAATGACATACTAGTTCAACGAAAATGAAAACACTTGTGTCACAATACGTTATACAAAAAAAAAGAAACACAGTTTGCATGTAAGTATGAACAGGGAATACTTTTACATTAAATTATTTACTCTAAATTGTTATAACCTTTTTTTTCTTTCTTTTCAATATCAGTAAATATTATCAGTTTCTATTCATGTTATGGTTCCCTATTCATACTTGTACTTTTACCATTTGGATTTTCATAAGTTTGTTGATTTGACAGCTTGAACGAAGAAATCACTTCTGAACTATTTTTTTACAATATTTTTAACAGTGATAGCATATTAGCTCCTTATTATCTTCTTCCATGCTGCGTTTGTTTGTATTTTTTTTTAAATACTTTTTGCAGTTAAAATGATAAAATTATTATACTTTTATTAATATTTCACTTATAATGTGTTTATGGTTAAATCATGACATACTTCTCATATTTTTTTTCTTCCGTGAATTTACATAAACATGCTATGTTTCCTTTTTCGTAAAAATGATTTTTATGCATTCAAAAATCTTTAGCCCCACTGGCATACTTTGAAAGTACACTTATTCTGCCGATAGGCAACAAAAAAGTTCTCCGCTCCAAGTTTTGCAGTATTGGATATTTTTATATAAGTATGTGCATATTTCGCTCACAACATTTGCACATTTTCACTTGTGTGTGACATTTGCACAATTATTCTCAGCATGTGTTGCTCGACTCTGACCTTGTTTGTTTTTGTTTTTTTTTCTTTGTATTTTAAACCAGAATTACAATTTAATTACCTGTTTTTTTTATTTTATTGAATTTCGGAAACTTTAATCCAACTGGATGTTGACAGAAATTTAACTTTCAGAAATCTTGTGATTGATACTCATTTTTTTCATTCCCCCTTCTCCCCCTTCATTTTTCTTTTGTGTATAATTTATTTATGCAACTTATTGTGTTTTATTTTATGTGCATGCATTTCATTTCTGATAACTAGAGTTTTTGCATACATACACCTTTTTGAAATACTAGTGTTATTTATTTTGTATTATTTGTGTTGCTCTCTCAAAAAAAAAAGAATTCCTTCTTTTTTTCCATTTTGGCGGTCAAAAAAAAAAAAAAAAAAAAAAAAGGTAAACAACAGAAATTATATAAACGCGAGATAAAAAAAAAGGATTTTGCAGATAACAGAGATTTCACCAGTCTATTTTTTACAATATGGCAGCAAATGATGTAAATTCTGTTAGTGATTTTAATCACCCCATTTCTGTATCTCCATGGGTAGATTATTTTGAAGAGATATTATTAAGATATTCGGATTACATTAATATGGAAGCCACATCTATTCAAAATTCACTTAAGACCGAAAATGCTGCATCCATGTCTGAAAATATTATAGATTTCCTTCAGATCATTAAATTCAATTTTCATGTGCTTAAACTAAACTTTAATGTTCTAAAAGATGATTATTCCAAATTAAAACAGGATAAAGATAATTTATTTCTTGTAAATCAGAAACTTATAGAGAGATTACATGAAATCACAAGCAAACGGAAATGTAAGAAGAAGCTTGCTAAATGTAGTAAGACTATGGTTGATCAGGTGGTAGATGTCAACAACAAACTCCCTCCATCTGCCCTAGATAAATCTACACAAACTATCCCCTCTTATATGTGTAAACAAGAAAAGTTACCACAACTGGAAAATGATAAAAAAAACACATATCTTAGCTCCGACCTGCACACTCAAGGTAAGCACAATGAAAAATTTACAGATATTAGCGATTCCTCTCTAAAGTCCTTATCCCCTGCTAAACTTAATGTACCTAAGCCTATTCGTGTCATTATTTTTAACTTCCCTGAAAATTTAAATATTCCTGATATCTTGTTTGGTATCTCAGATTTAATCCATATACCTGAACCTGATTTTCACTTTGTTAAAAAGTACAAGCTCCTACATATTAAGTCCTTTAATTGGATCTTTAAGCTTGCACCACAGGATGCTAGGCAATTATTAATCCATAGGGAAATTATCATACAATCAAAACCGTACCCTGTTAAACCATATATAAATGTTAAACGTTGTTTTAAGTGTCAGGTATACAAAGATCATCTTGCAATTTCATGTTATAATGACATTAGATGCTCTGTGTGTGCCTTGCCACACATTGATCCTCAGTGTAGAAATCCTCCAAAATGCATTAATTGCATTAGAAATAATGATAGCAATAACACCAACTTTGACATTTTCCACAGTGCTTTTGCACCTTATTGTCCATCATTAAAAAAATTCATCCAGCAAATGCGAGAAAAAGTATACAACTGCAATACATTCCCATAAACATCTCATACAGCTTCCTTTTTGAAAAAAAAAAACAAAAAAAAACAATGTAACATACATTTTACATTTTTCGTTTTTATTTAACACACATTACTGTGAAGGAGTTACTATCTACAGCATTCCTTTTAAAATTTTTATTTTCCTATACATTTACATACATATGTCAGTTTTCGACAGCATTATTCATACTGATTTGATGTTTAAAATTAACTTAATTCTTTCAAGATATTTTTTTTATAAACACAAGTGCACAGTGAGTTGCTTTTTCATTTGATTATTAAGCCGGCAAATAGTTAAATGAATGTCGAATTGGAACAAAAGTGAAATCGTTTCTGATACGCGTTGTCAGACTATATGTTTTTCACTTTTTGGAAGATTTTGCTGAAAGAGTACACATTAATTCAACTTTAAACATTCATCATTACACTTTAGATTTATTTTTTTAGAAATTTGGATATAATTTCACTTGTTAATCTTAGTTAAGTTTATGTAGTTACATTTCATCACACAAGTAGCGTTTCCTGGTTACATTTTATCCTTTTTCACTTTCCTTTACTTAAAAGCACAATTTTTTTTTTGGTTTATTTGTTTTAACTTTAGGCGATGCATTTTTGTACTTGTGATACAATGCTCTTGGTTCCATAGGTTACACAACTGAGTTCATAGGTTACACAACTGAGTTCATAGGTTACACAACTGAGTTCATAGGTTACACAACTGAGTTCATAGTTCACTGAGTTCATAGTTCATTGAGTTCATAGAAAATACACTTTACACGAGTTCATAGTTCATTGAGTTCATAGATAAAACACTTTACACGAGTTCATAGTTCATTGAGTTCATAGAAAAATACACTTTACACGAGTTCATAGCATTGTCATTTCTTTGTGTACTTCAGGGACCAATTGCACTATCATTTTTGTTTCATGACAATACTTAGTTCATAGAATATTTCCTTACACATATTAGTTCATAGTTTGTTTTCTTTCTTGTGATTTGTTTTGCAGATCAGTTCATACCAATTTTTGTTTTGGTAGACACTTCAGTTCATTGGAATATTTTTTTTGTTAGACACATGAGTTCATTGTAAGTTTGTTTTTTTTTCACACATTTGAGTTCATCGTATTACTTTTACACTTTAAGTCAGTGAAATACTTGCTCATAATTTGTTCATTGAGGTACTTAGACTGCTGTGTTCACAAACATACATCTAAGTCGTTGAAATTTTCCTTTTTTCACTGACATACACTGTTTTAGTTCATAGTGAAATACTTTTCCTTGCTTCGTTCTTTGAAATATACAGTTTTCTTTGGTTCATAGACATACACTTTCAATTTAGTTCATTGTTAGTACAATTGAGTTCATTGATTTTTTTGTTTGATAAAAAAAAACCACATTATACACAATTGAAAATATTTTGTTTCTAGGTTTCAACGTTTCACATTAGGATATTCCTTTTTTGTTTTCATTATACCAGGAACTACTTTTGACCCCACATGATATGCACAAATTAAACATTTATTAAAAGGTTAAGTTTTAACACATTCTTAATTTTTCCATTATTATTATATTTCTCTTATGCCATGACATTTCATGTCACCATCACTTTGTTTCACAACAAAGAATGCCCCGTTTACAGGATGCTACCCCTTCACATGCATTTTCTTTAAATTTTAAACTTATGATGTTTTTGTTTTCATCACACTTGTTTTGGTTTTCTACATGTACATAATTACACGTTTTCTATTAAATTTGGAGATTAAATAAAATCTCTGGTTAAGCTTCACTTAGACAAGACACACGTCTAAGATATTATGTCGTTCTTGTAATAACATAACTTCACAATAACAAAAAAAAGTTTTTTTTTTCGTTTGTATCATTAGTAACCTAGTGCAGTTACACTAAATGTTTCAAACATTATCTAAGGTTATACAATACACATACAGTTCCTATCCTGCTTGATACATTGCAAGGAATACACAGTTAGAATTTACTTAAAAAAAAAAATTGTGGTTGTTATACTTACCCGATCATGTCACCAGTCTCTCCACACACTCGGATTGTCTTTTTACCTTTGATATGTGAGATATTTATCTCAGTTTTTTTATTATTTTTAATTTATCCCCTCTGAAGTTTTGTTCCCGTTCAAAATTTTTGCCCTAAGGGTCCAAACTTCATTGTGTAGAGAGACAAAACCCTTGAATTGTTGTTTCAATTCAATAAACATAACTTTTTATATGATACATTGACGCATGCTCCTTTGAGGATCAATGTGATCTTTGGGGAGCAGGGACCTAGGTATCACTTGGTGTCTGGGTCTCATAACTCCCTCCCCCCCCCCCTAGGGCTGATGTTCTAAACTGACGCCATCACACTTGTTTATTAACAAGATTAAGGGCTACACCCATTCATAGGCATGCTATATGCATCCCGTTCTTTTGTAGTCCTGTGCGGTGTGCACGAAAACCAATTTTCTACTTCTTTATTTTTTTACATTACTTCATTTAGCTGTTATTCACAGACATGCATATGTCATTTATTTTCTATTTCATTTTAAAGTAGTATCTGTGTATTTTGTTGCTTGCATTTATATTATATTATTTTTATTTTTGAGAAGATATAACAAGTTACTAAAAAAAGAAAATATTTACTTCTCTTATTTTGGTCATGAAAAATGCTGGTACCAGCCTCTTAACCAAATACTAAAAAGATATTTAAAAAGGATCCTGTTAAATCAAAAAATTATTATTTGCAGTTTCTGGTGACTGTAAAGACTAATGAATACCAAGAAATGAATAAAAATAAAAAGGCGCCATTTATCATGACCTGAAAAGTTTTGCTTTATGCAAACATTTAAAGAATTGCAAGCACACAGTTATATGTTATATATATATATATATATGGAGGCTTATCTTTCTTATTATGTAATATCTGTTTTAAATACTTATATGTATGGGGTGGACAAAGTAATCTTCAAATATAAAAAAAACTGTTCTTCAAGATTCACAGTTTTTTTTCTGGTGGTAATGGGTGATATATATAACGGCTTTACCGTTATATATTCATTATTCCTCCTTTCCCCTCAAAAAAATCAACTTTTAACTTTACTGGTTTATTATAAATTGTCATTATTCTCCCCCCCCCCCTTCAAATAAAATATTTAGTTTAAATTTGACATTTTAGAGTTAATTTCATATGTCTTTATTCATTCTCTCCCCCCCCCCCCCCTCTCACTACTGTAAGTTTCGCTTTTACTTTTTAAAGTTCTTTTCAAATGCAGACATCATTTATCTCGGTTCCTTTTTCTGTCTTTCAAATTCACACGATAGAAAAAGATCTTAACCGCAATTATTTTCCATTGAAATAAAGTAGAAGAATAAAATACAAATGAATCTCTTTTCGCTTTGCAGCCGACGTTATCTAATGCATATTTTCCCAGCCTCTGGGCTTGCATTAGTATTCAATTCTCACCCTTGTACTCTGTCGGATACAAACCATATGCCCATTGCTGACTAATTTGCAGCTGTAGTTAGATCTGTAACGTACATATAAAAATCACGTGTTCCTTTCTTTAACCACTTTTCCTTACCGCAGGAATGTTAAGAAACGTGTAACCATATAGCCGCGCCATGGCGTAAGTTTGAATTCTATGTAATACTTCAGGATGCTTCTGATTCCTTTGTCCACTCCACCAATTTTCATCGCCAATACAGTACATATGTTGCTATTCATCTCGCCAATGAGTGAGTGATTGTAATGAATATCTGACCACTACTGCCTCTGAACTTGAGTGTGACAGACCTCGGCTCTCTGCCCTTCGGGGCTGCCCCGTCGGGCAGTCTCGTCTGTGACTTCTCCCGTCCACTATACTATCATGGTCCTCCTTTTAAAAAGTTTCATAATAAAAAAGTAAGTCCTCGAAATTCTCGTGTTGGAGTTTTTTTTCATTTATTCATGAACCTGGAATCTCTAAAGAATCTCCTCTATACGCAGAATCTTAAAACACGCTAATCTGATGGGTTTTAAAAATATTAGAGAAGACTGAATTATATTGAAAAAAGCTGTGCAGATCTCCCTGTAAACGGGTTTCCATTAATTCCCTTTGATTTCAAAAATTTAAGGCCGAATCAGTTGTTGTTAAGACAACCAATGGTTGTTTTCGTTTTTGATTAAAGAGGATCAGTTAAACATTTGAAAAGTAGCTAAAATAAAATGAATTGAGTATACAGAGTCTTTGTCTCCCGGTATTTTAAAACAATCTCTGTGACAATAGACTAAGTCATGTGACTATTATCAACAGTTCCTGCGGACCACTTCGCTTTTTATACTCTAGGTGTCATTTTGGTACTTTATTGATAGCTAGGCACAGGTGATAAGTCGCCAAATATTATTGTATCGACATCATTTCATCTACATTATAATAGTTCAAGTCATCAACTGCCATAAACAAATACGATCTGATCCTTTCGCCTTTCATATGAAAGTTTGGTACAGGTGTTTTTCTCCGACGCTAATTGGGGAAAGCGTAAACAGCATAAACAACAACATTCGACTTACCATATCAAGCAAAATAACGATACTTTGGCGCCAGTTAAGTACCCGTTGCGTATATGAAATTGGCGTCAGAAAAAAATCGCGCCAATATGGAGCGGTATACGACATCTGTGCCGAAAGTTTTCCATTTTGATTTAAAAAAAATAATAAAATAAAATAAAGAATAAAACTACGTAAAAGTTGCTATGGTCGCAAAGAACTCTTTCATACTGTTACGCTAGCCGGGTGAAAATCTCGCCAATAGCTTTTTTTCAACTCGCCAGTTACCATTTTTTTATTTTTCGAGTGGTAAATTAAAACATTGATTTGAAGATGAAATTAAATGTCATGGTTTGTTGCATGCTTTATTTAATATTTGTCCACATGACATATACGCACCGCTGGTTTAGCGTGATTTATTTATTTATTTATTTTTTTTTTTTTTTTACGAAAATTTGGCGAAACCCTCGTTTTCGAATACCAGTTACATATGTATTTTTGGTGCTACTTAGTTATCCCGTCGACCGAAAATCTATCACCAAACTATAAGATTAAATGCCAATAATGGTTGATCGTACATGTCACATTCAGTTGATTTTAAGCACGTTACACGTATTTACGTCATCAAATAATTTTTATTTTGACGTTTTATTTGTATATTTATTTTAATGTTATACTAATTTATTTGTTCTTTCGTTATTTAAAATAAAAATTATGCCAATTTGTATAATTTGACGGTTTATATAATTTGGCGAAATTGGGCGGCGGAATAACTAAGTAGTACCGTATTTTTTAATTATTTTCTATTATTTTCAAAGGAAATAACAAAAAAAAATTGATAACTATAGAACAAAATAATTTATATAATTTAAAAAAAGAAATAAAAGTAATTAAACATTTATTATTAAATAAACAACAATAGCCGGGTTACCATGTCAATCAAAATAATACCGTTTTGGCGCCAATTAGGTACCCCGATGCGTATATGACATCTGTGCCTAATATTTTTCTTTTCGTTTTGTTTAAAAAATAAGAAAGAAGTGAAAGCCATCAATTTTAAATGAAAGGTTAGTATTTTCAATAAAATGAATGAAAGGATTATATTTTAAATGAAATTAATGAAATATAAAAAAAATGCGACTGGAAAAATGTTTGGCGATTTATCGCGTCTCGCTAACGTAAAAATACCGAGTTCTTGATTTCTCTATCAGAATCTTTCGATTTGGCGAAAGATTGTTCAAGTAAATTGAATTATGAATAAATGTAACATGTTACATTTCTTAGCATACATTTAAGGGAGGCCAAACTGGTCGCCAAATTAGTTTAAAATAATAACCTTTTCGGAAATATGAAAAAAATACTGTTATGAATAAAATTTGAGTTGCCATCATTAGAAAAAAGTATTTAAAATTAGAAAAAAATTAATATTTCGAAATCTAATTCGAATTTAAATATTCTAATACCAGTTTTGAGATCTATAGATCAATACGGCTTTTGGTGTTAATTTCATCGCAAAAGTATTCCATATTTTAAGAGAAATCGCCATGAAACATAACCAGTTGCTTAATCTGTCGTTTCATAGAATCGTTGCATAAATTCGTTTCAATTCAGTGGTTTCATAATATCCGTTTCATAAATTCGTTTCATTAGGATTTTGTATATATAGGGTAGATATATATGTGTGTGTGTGCATATAATATATGTATATATGTATATATATGTATAGTTTATACATATACGAGTATTACACATAAATTTCTCTTTTTGCACTTAAGCATTAAACATTTAAACAGAGTATCGTAATATCAAGGATTGAATATTCTATGATTTATTTTTCTGTCTAAACATAATCTTCAAATATGGAAAATCAATGACTATTTTTGTAACGAGGGATAGTAGATTTCTTTAAATAAAAACATTTTGATATTCTAAGGGGAAAGGAAAATATTTCTGGATAACACTACAAATAAAAGAGATTCAGAAAATACATGTTTCACCATATCGGATACTATTCCAAAGTCAAAGAAAAGTTGTTTCGCAAAACTCAAAAATGTTTTATTACTTTTATGCATTCGAAAATAAGGAATTTTTTATCATATGTAGTATTTGTATTTCGTTAGTGAAAAGAACTTAAAAATAGAAAGAAAAAAAAAGAATGTATTTTTATTACTTCTCAAAAAAACAAGCTAACTTTGTAGAATGTTTCAGCAGAGTAAACTCTTAACAATCGCAGAAACTCAAATATTTTTAACTTTCGCGAAATGATATTCTACTGGATATAGAAATTAAGAGGTTTATCTTCAAAAATCTCTCATTTAAAAGAATTTTTTAATTAACTTTCTTTAATTCAAATAATGTATTCAAATATAATTTGTATTGCATATATTGGAGCACATAATGTTTGTAATGTACATGAATTAACTCACTTTTGTAGAAACTTCAGCCTTTATAAACAGCGTATCATAATACAATTTATTATCCAGAAATCTATTTTCACTCTGTAAATATGGTATTAAAAATAACCGGTCAAGTGCAAGTATTACTCGTGTACAAAGGGTTCCGTACAATAAATATATGAATAAGTAAACGCCCATTCCATTCCACAAATATATCATTAAAAGTATTTATCTAGCGATAGCGCATAGAGTACGAATCATGTGTCTTTATGTAGGTCCAAACCACCCGTGTCTTTAAAAGTTAACATCTCGACAAATAACCAACAATGTTTTTCAAAAATCATTATCAACAATGCTTTTATACTTCTGCAACAATAGGCACTTCCAGCGTTTTTCAATGCCTTGGTTGAACGCCAGCAACGCGAAATTTGTGTGTAACGGAAAAATGCGATTTTCTCAAAAAATATGAGACAGAGGGTAATCACTATATTTTTACTGGTAGGTTTATATTAACTTCTACTACCTATAATTTTTTCAAAGTTTTAGTTTCAGTAGATTCGTAAATAGGGAGGGGGGATTTTTGCATTACATTTTCGACGATATCTCGGAAAAGATGATACCTACAATTAAAATAAAAGTATTTCTGAGTTCGGCGATACGAAAGCTTTCCCACAATCCCCCACTTGATATACAAAGGAAAGATTTTTTTTTCTTAAATGACTTAACTAGACCGTCTACATTTTCCCTAAATATATTTGTGAATAATTAATAATCTATATATATGTGGATAAATAGCCTTTATTATATCAGCCAATTTGAACTTTCTACGTTCCAGTAAAATTGCTGTGTCAGACGGACAGACAGACACAGGAGTGATCTTATACTAGTTCTTATACTAGATCTTATTCTTTTTATGTACGGAACCCTAAAAAAAGAAAAAAAGGAACAATGTCGGTGGTACGCGAGGAAGTTGAATTTTTAAAATAAGCAATGCTCTAATCCTCTATTAAATAAGGTATTAAAACTGAAATATAATAAAATATCATTTCATTTTTTTTAAGTTTTTTATATTTATTTTAGCTATAGATTTACTTATTTCATTTAAACAGTAATAATTATACATTAAATTCAAACATCCATTGATAATATACTTCATTAGTTGCTAAATAAATCATTAAATAAAGCGATAAATTGTAAGAAGATCGTAAAAAATAAATCGTTCAAATAAATTTCAGAGAAAGTAACATAAACCATCCCCAACCTATTATATCCAACTTATAAAAGATCTGTTAGTTTACTGTTTTTCAATGTATTGCTTAAATATTAAACTAAAATTAGTTATTGATTTTTCAAATAAGTAATTTCACTTAAAAAAATTGCCTTGAATTTTATACTTTATTTAATCTGATGAATAATAAGCAACAATATTTTATCACGGAATGATGACAGTTGATAGCGTGCAGGAGGGAAAAATGATCTATAACTATAATTACCATTTTTTGTATTACCACTGTGTGTGCTACTGTAAAAAAGAAAAAAAAATCCTACAATTGTTGAAATTTAAATGTTACTTCAATTTACTTTTCTCCACTGTACCTTCTTATTTGCATGAAGATTAACCCCTTAATCATTGCAACTAACAAATCTGCCATTGCAAAACATTGCTTGGAGTTGAACCACGACTTTGACATAAACTCATCTAAAATTATCTCCCACTTCTGTACATAAAATTAACTTTTTTGAAGCATTCAATATCTATAAAAATCATAAAAAATATTGATGAATGTGACTTCGCTATTTTCCATTAGCAGTTTATTAGAAATATAAAAAATAAAAAAAAATGTTTTTTCCTAATTTCTACTAACATTTTTTTCACTTTATCAGTTCACTATACAATTATATATATCACACATTCACTATAGAATTTTATTATTGGCGTCACCCTTAATTTCCCGTAATTCTATTTGTCAATAAACCAATCCCTCGAATCCACCCCTCAAAATTCCATCATTTACAGGAACAGCCGCTCTTCCTTTCATTACCATCCCTCCCCTCCTGTTCACGGAGCATTGGATGAATCTTAAAGGGGCTCAGGGCCTGAAAACTTTTCAAAAAAATGATTTTTTTTTTCTAGTATCTATTTTGATTATTCAATTACTTCTGAACACAGTGCAAAAAACCGCATAAAAATATTTGCACGGAGTTATAAGCATTTATGTAACAATCACTTTCATAACCGCACACATTTAATTGCAACTTTAAGTCGCGTTTTCTCAAAACTTGATTTTTGACGACTATTCGTAAGATTTAAAAAAACTATTTGATAAAATGGTTTAATTTTTTTTTCATGCATATAACATCATTATCTATAGAATTAATTAATATATTTTAGATAGCTTAATATTTTGAGTATTTTTAAAGGGAAAAAACTTCTAATTTTTTTTTTTTTTGGGGGGGGGGTTAATTTTTTTAATTTGAGAGTGTTTTTAATAAGATTTCCTTTGAGTGATAGTTATATCCTTAATTCATTCTATAGAGTAAAGTTTCCTGATCATTTTAAAGCAAAAATTAGGTTCTTATGTCAATTCAACGTTAAGATATCTTACGGATGGTGATATGACACCTAATTTTTTTTCGAAAATTGTGTTATATAAATTTTGCTATATTTTTTATTTTATTGAATTGAAGTACTTCATTTTATAATTTTATAAGACTACAAACATACCTTAAAACTATCAGAAAGTTTAAATTAGTTACATTGAATACTTCTGTTTTTATATGGATTCGAAGCGAGAGCTCTGTTTGCATGTTTTTCGGTATCGATCAAGCCCTGAGCCCCCTTAAATTTCATTGGCCGCAGTCTCTCTCCTGACTGGATGAGAAAGTTGCAGGTCGAATCCTTCTATGCTTTTTTGCCTTTCGTGTATTTTTACTGTTTTTTACTTATTTTAACTGCTATTTTCGCTTACTTTTTACTTTTTTATATTGTTATTTTAATTTTACTTAATATTTTTATTACTGTATGGCCCTCTGGGGTGCTTTTTGGTTTAAAACGATTTTCTTTTTTGGGGCTTTGCGCTGCCAGGTCTGGACATTCTCTGTATATCTTCGTCTATTTTGAATTCTACCCGAACATTTCTACTACTTGAGGTAAAGGATTTACCTGGGAACTCTATGAATTTTCTTGTCTAAGGTCCAACAATTTCGTCATTCTTAGCACTGTTGAAGGCTACTGAAAGTAGTCTGGTATAAGTTAAAAAGGTCTGGTGCTAATAACATTGTTTTATCTGCTTGTATTGTATTTGCGCCAAGTATAATTTTAATTTTCATATTAGCATTTTTGATGAAGAAAAAGATGAGGGGCTGTATCTATATATTTATTAATTAGTGTCAATATAGCATACACAATATTGCACTCACTACTGTATTTTGATACAGCCTCTCATCCTTTTGCTTCCTTTTGAGAATAACTGATTTCGAGATTATTCTATCAACGATAATTTTCAGAATTTTCAAGCTATGTTTTTGAGGCTTTCACAAAAGTTGCTCTATATACATAGCTAATAAATTATGCACATTATATTTTGATTGCATTTGCGCATGCGCAGTGAAGTATTTTTTAGTAAACCTGCTAATTTTTCATCCAATTTTTATTATTTTTTTAATTCTGATTGCAGGTATTGTGTACAATGTTCTTTGTCATATTTTCTGATAAAAACTTTTTTTTTTATATTAAGAACTCTACAAATTATAAGCAAAAAACCTGGCAAAATGTGGGACTCCTTTTATAAATACTCTAATTTCTCTACGAATATGCATGCTATTCTCATAAAAATGAACACAATTTATTGCAATAATTAATTAAATTTAAAAAATCAAAAAACCCGACTACGTAAAAAGCGAACTAATTAAATATTTCTCACCAATGTGAAACTATATTTTATATTACATACCTATTTTTTTTTAATTTACTTGTATTGTTGACTTAAGTTGTGTTTAATTATTAGTTCCTATCTATAAACACTGTTTTGATGAGGCCTATAGATGTATAGGATGTTTAGAGTTGCAGTAAAACTAGATATCCTACCTACACAACTTCCAGGCTGTGTAATATTTAAACGGAGCTTCTGACTGTAAAATAGTCAATGAAACATCGTCTTCATTTTGAAACACCTATCCAATGATATGCCACTCAATAGGATGCTTAAAATTTTTTTTTCGTCTCTACCACCATTTTGTATTTTACGGTCGCCATTTTGAATTTATAAAAACAAATCCTAGCCTATAACCATCGGACGGTTAAGAAGAATACGATAGAGACCTCATTCATTAAAATCCATCCAGCCGTTGGGATGTTTAGAGGGTATAAAGAAATCCACATACCAAGTTACGCGTGAAACACATAACTCTTCTTGGCAGTCGGGTAATAAGGCACTTAATCATGATCTACTGTTTGAACTCTTTTGCAACGTTAGGTTTAACAGGGTTATCCAAAAGATATTCGTTCTTTTTAAATTTGTTGACGGTCCCCTATGGGGTTTCGGGAAAAAAATCTGCACGGAAATATATGACATGTATTATTCTGTTTACACACCTGGTGTTTCAAGATAATTCCTTATGTGTTTTTCTAGATATTTAAGAAAATGGTCTAAAATCGCAAGTGGCCGGTCACCTTTGGCCATATTGTGTAGATGCTATTATAATGCGAACAGTCTATGTCCTAGAGAAAGTTATTCTCTTTTATTATGCAATTTACAAACTGCCAATACATTGGTTTGTTTTTGAGTTATCATGTTTTGCGGAAATGACGATTTTTCGCATAATTTTGAATATTTTTCACTTAAAAAAATTATTTCTGTGTAATTGCTAAAATAGTTACATATTTTACAAACTTTTAACTTAAATGTCATCATAAAAAATTGGTATAAAGTGAAAATTTCAAAATTTTCAAAAAATCATTACAAAGTGTGAAGCAAACATTTTTACAAACTTCAAACTTCTAACAACAGTACAAACTTCAAGGTGTGTAGATACTTTAAGGAATCCATAAGGAATCCATAATTTATTTGTCAAACAAGATAGAAGAGTCTTTGAAAACAGAAACGAAATGATATTCTACAGGGAATAGAAAATATTTGTAGTAAATATTATATGATCAGAGATTTAGAAAAAAAAACTTACGAGATACAATTTCAAAGTTTAATAAAAGTTTTCTTGCAGAAATTTTATTATTATTACTTTTTTTATGCGTGCACGAATACGGGATATCACAGGCGGTGAGAAATCTTGATACAGACTCGGTATTGTATAAAATATAAAATTTCAAGAAATAAAAGTTTTTATTTAATCTAAATATCGAAACTGATAGATCTGAAATTGTATCGTGTCTGCTATTATTATTCTATTTGTGTAAAGGCTCTAAAAAAGAAATTTCGTCTTTTTCCTTACGTCCCGCAATATGCAGGGTGCCTACAAATGAAATATAAAATTTCAACATTGTATTAACCCTTTGTGACACGACAACTCCGATTCGAAAAATATTTACTCAGATGTTAGAATACAAAATTTTAAGCATGTAACAAAGTAAATAAATAAATAAAAATTATATATAGAACATAAAACTGAAAAAGTTATTTTATACAAGGTACTTTTTTCGCACCTACAATAACTAGAAAATTGCATACTTCTCATAAATATTGTCCATTTTCTATTACAAAACTGTAAAGTGTGGAAAATTACCTTTAAAAAATCTATTTTCGAACGCCTCCAGCTTTTTTAATTACACAAAATTTGGAAAATTTAAAGCCCAGTGGCGTAGTGATCAGATTATCTGACTGCCGCGCCGCAATTTGAGAGTTCGACTTCCGACTGGGCAAGGTTCACTCAGACTTTTATCCCTTCGGGGTCGATAAAATAAGTACCAAACTTGCTTGGGAACTAAACACCAAGGGCCCCAAGTCAGACTGACCACCTAGCCGAGACGCCTGCTGTATAGCACTTCGGGGTCCAGGGTCAAGAAAACAGGGATGGGCTCTGTCGGCACAGATGCTTCTTGGATTGTATAGCTACAGACATTAGTTTGTTCTTTTTTATTTACGAAGTTAGTTTTAGCAATATCTACGAGAAACCGCTCAATTGATGATAAAAGTTTGGCCTGAAAAATGAACTTAGTGCCATATCTTGAAAACTCTATGGTCAACTTACATTAACTGCTGTGTTGGGAAATATGAGCAATAAATAAAATTGTGTTTTAATGCTTACTGTGAAAGTAATATTGATTATTGGGTGTGTTGCAAATCTGTAACGCGGTGATACACAAGGTTAAAGCAAAAACACAAGAAATAAATACTTATGGCCGCCACTTTAGAAAAGTAGACTCCGCGATTTGAATAATAGACACATTACTTCAATAGGAAACGGCACTCTGGAACTCAGGTTGAAAACCTTTAATATGGCTATATGACTACCTATTTGACTCATGGCACATCTATGTACATTATACACAATGTTTTATCATCGTTCCGCGCGGGTAAAAACAATAGGCATTTTTTCACAACCTCTTTGTCAGGTTCCGATGAGCATATACTATTTAGAACTGTTGTTATATATTATTTTCTTGCTTATGTACCTATTGTCTGTGTACTGGAAATTTTAAAATAACATTCTTTTCTTATCTGGAATTTAATCCGAGCTAGTGAGTTAGATAGTATTAGTTTAAGGAATGTAGGTTATCCATTGAATGGGTGTTTCTCTTGTCATTCAAAGTGCATTCCTGAAGATAAGTCAGACAAAAGGGTTGTCACTCACTATCTAGGGAGATAATGGATATCACGGAATGTGACATTGGTGGGGACGAGTCCTTGCTGGCAGATATGGATCCCAACAGGTGACTCTCTTGGGCATGATACCTGGAATAGAGGTCAGTTAATGTTTGGAGCTGGAACTGGGTGGTGAGTTGTTCCAGAGGAGAGCTCTTGGATAGAGCGTGATTAGGCGGTGTGAGGTTCTTGGAGTATAGAGCTAATGTCTTGTGAGATTAATAGTGTTCTCAAATAACTCTAATTTAACTAGCGTAGGCTGAGAGGAAGCTAGAGTGAGTAGTTTAACAGTACACAGAAAGTATTTACTGTATTTAATTTAATGTTGGACCGGATCACCTATATCCGAGTTCTTAATTGAAAAATATTGTCTTGTTATCTGTAAATAATGTGTAAATAAAGTGTTAGTTAAGTTTAATTGAAAGAGTTGGTATTCTTTTCAACAATTCTCTCATAGCGTGACCAATATGACGTAATCATATCGGTGGTGGCAGCGTATAAAAAGTAAAGGAAAAGTTGTGTGGACTTACAGAGAAACCCGTACACCCTTTATACTCGCTGCTCAATAAGAACGCGCCTGCTCAAAAATATGACAGCAAGTAATGACAGGAAAGGAGAAGAAATTTTGGATAGTGCTGCCACCTATCGTAATAATCTTTAAATATTTATTAAACATACGTTACAAACTTACTTTTAATGTTGAAACAAAAAATTCATATGAAAAGTTTTTAAGACATAGTAGATCTCGAAATGTTTTCCTTTAGTTGCTCTCAGGATATCAAAAGTGTAGTCCAATTCAATTAACATACGGTTCAAAATATCAGACCTAATCGATAGGAAGGCTTCGACAATATGTTCTTTGAGCTAAAGCACAGTTGTGACCTTTGTATTATAAACGATATTCGTAATGAACCCCAATGAAAAAAATCGCAAGGTGTGAATATCCAGAGAACATGTTAGCCATGGCAGGATCTCCACGTCCAATCCAACATCCGGGAAAATGGTGTTTTAAAAATTTTTGTACATCCGATGCCCAATACGGAGGAGCATCCTGCTGGAAAATGATGTTTTTACCTGTGGCGTTGCCTTTTTGGGTGCGTTCGTAATTATATAAATAGGTAGCACCTATCGTTGTGATCTAGTCCGTCTGTCTGTCTGTCCGCATATAACAGGGAAAAATACCAAATTGAATGGTTTGAAATTTAATATATATGATCATTGTAGTATTTTGTCGATTCATTTCAAATTTTATGAAAATCGAATGAAAACTGAAAAAGATATTAAAAAAAGTTTTCTTCATTATATTAAATCTATCGTACGTAATTAATTCAGTAATATCCCATGATAGGTAATTGTTCTAGGTTGCCATGATGATGACTTCCTATTTAAGATGAGTTCCATTATTTTCGTATTACTGAATTTAATAATTATAATCGTATTAAATTTTGTATTCATGCAATTTTGAATAAGAGTGCAGCAGCTATTGCACTAAAATCTGAATGTTTATAAAACTAGTTATAGTACGGACGCACATCATTTACCAGGTTTGTCGAACAATTTCGGACTTGTTTACTGTAGCGTAGCCATTTCTGCTACTTTTCATATTTAATGATTTTCTCCATCACACGAGGTACTCAGCACCCTCTACCGTTACGATTACAAACTTTAACATTTTGTCCATCTCTCAATAAGTAAAATTCGAAGTTGTTTTAACTACATTTTGGGTAACGGAATATTGAAGTTGTATATTTCATCTGTGTATCTGTGTTCCCTGTATTTCTAACTTTTGAATTCATACGGGAGGTATAAGTATGTAAAGTTTAGAATAGAAGTATATTTTAAACTAATGTGTTGTTTTTTGCTCTGGGTTACTTTAATAATGTGAAATTTGAGGTTTATTGAAGGTTATTATTGCGGGCTTGTCAACGCCGGATAGGTCAGCTAGTTTCAAATACACTAAAATCCCTAAATACCGGATATCTCAAAAGCAAGGAACTTGTCCTCTAATGAGAAGTAAAAACATAAAAATAATATGTTTGTCAAAGGTTGAAAATTTGTCCGCTATACGAGAGTATCTGTTATGGAGATTTACTATATATATACGTCTATCAACGACCTTGTTACACGAATACTGCCGGAAACATTAACAAATGCTAAATCATTAGTTTTAAATATAATATATAAATTTCTACTGTTATTTTTCTGGTAACAGTTTTCCGAAATAATTTTATTATCTTACGAGGTGGAATCGGTCGAAATGCCATGGAAAAAAATAAAATATATAATGTAAACTTTAAAAAGTCCACAGTTTTACTTAAAGGCAACTGAAGTAATGGAAAAGATGTTATAAGTTTAATTTGTACATTTTATTTAAAACTTCTTAGTACTTTCAAGCTTTCCAAGATCATCATCAGAGAATATTTTAATAACTAATTGTTGTATATTTATACAAACACGTCACTTTGTTTTGAAAATGAGAGAGAGAATAATTACTACAGTTGAATGTAGAACTTTCTACTTTAATACTCAGAAATAAATACGCTCAATATCTTTTAAAAATATGAAATAATTAGACAATTTCACATGTAACTGGTATTAGATTTATTATTTATTATTCGTAAATATGACGTAATATAAAAAGTAATTAAACACTTTTTATATTACGTCAAAATCACAACTTCGAATGGTACTTTAAGCGCGTTAAGCGACCTTAACTTTTTTCAAATTCCCCGACATCACTTCCTAAAATCTTCTCCAGAACCTCCTGTGAAGAAACCTGAAGGAGGATCTGGAGAGCTGTTAGACGGACATTTTCTGTCCCCGAGGACCTCCTGAACACATATTTTATATCCTTCGGAATGAATGGAGGATGATGGTATTTTATTGTCAATCTTCCTGAGGATGTCCCGGTGAAACCCATATACTACTACGAAAAGCCATGCTACGTTTGGATTCGCGAAGCATTATTTAATAAGATAAATATTTGAAAGTAACAATGTTTTTTTATATTATTCTTCCATCTTTATTAAGCAAAAACTTTATTTTATGTTTTGGCGCATTTAAATTTTAGAAATGTAAATTTAGCCAATTAACTAAGAATTTCCTCGGAATTTTTTAATTATGATATAAGACTGGTATAAATAAAAATATTTTCGTTGCAAAATTTTACAAAATATTTATACAACGAATTTAACAATTAATTTTATTTGTTTACAACTCTTTTGTTGCCACATTACAAAAAAAAATCATAATGTTAATAATTCTCTTAAAATGCGTAAGTATTGTCTGCGTAAATCATTTCACATAATTAGAATAAATTGTGTATTTGAATTCTTAACACTGAAAAATACCTTTATTATTGAATTTAAATAATTGAATTTTCACAAATTTTAATTCATTAAAAATATGCTATAATTTTCATAAAAAAAAGTATTTTAAAATTTTCATAAAAGAAATCGTAACTCCATGATTTATTTTTTCTTCTGAAAATATACGTGTTTCATTTTTTATTTGCAAAAATGCGTCTGTATTGAAAAAAATACGTAAAATAAATTAATTTCAATAATAAATTTTTTAACGTTATTCTGTAAAAAAAAAAAATAATAATAATAATATTGTGCAAATCTACAGATCCTAATTTATTTTTATGTTTAATGTCAACTCAAAATACTGAACTGTTTTTTTGTAACGTGTACGACAAAATGTAATTTTTGTAGCCTAGTAGAGGATTCGCTTCGCTCATCCTAATATTAGGATCTAACATTATAAAATTCGCAGGAGATTTCATTTTTGCGGCGTACAACAAGAAAAAGTAGAAGTAATTTCCCGTATCTTTTGTTTTTATCTGAGAGACATTTATTATATTAAAGCATCTGCATGCTGAGATTTTTTTCATTAAATTGTTATCTAAGATATAGGAAGTTTTAGAATAACTACTTTAATAGGGGTTACAATAACGATCGGGTATAAAGTCGTGCTGAATAATATTTTTATTAAGATATTCGTCGATAGACATTTTGCCGTAGATTGTGGCGGGGAAAATTCTAACATACTTTTCGACTAGAATAACTTCTAAGTTAATTGCACCTCCAGTCGCTGGGAGGTTCTGTTCTCAAAGCTGGTAGTCGGAAGGTACTGGGTTCTAACCCAATTATGACAGGTCGGTCTAATCGTCCGGAGTTTTCAGTGGTGTTCTTCCAACCTTGGGTAAAGACCTTACAAAGACCCTCACGGAGGGCACCCCCCCCCCCCCTCGGTTCTATATCCCTCGTGTAAATAATCGGCCGATATATATAATCAACACAACACAAACACTCAAAGTTAAAAAAAATTTCTGTCTACAAATCGGTAGTAAATTATAAAATGTTATCAAATTGCGTATCCACAATGTATTTTTTTTCCCTGGGGGTTTTCTAGGAGAGAAAGACCTCAGCAATAATTGAGCCATTTTGTTCAATCTCCTCTTCCATGAGTGTAACATTAAGCTCTTCTGATTTAGAAGAGACAGCACTACTAATAATTATTTTTTTTTTAGAACTAGCTACTTTATGAGGCTGTTTAGCTTTGCACTTTTTCGGTGCTAGGTGTAAAATCCACATCAGCGTTCATCAAAACGGCGCTATTTACTTCACATTTATTAACTTTACTATTAATCATAAGCCGAAGAGCCTGCAATATAAAAATTTTGGGGCCTCCTTGATTTAATCATCAAACAGCACAGTTTTTCTGTTCCACTAATCGTAAACACTTCGGTATCGAGTAAGAATTGATTAGCACCTTCATTATAAAATCGAAGCATTGTCGTATTTTGTTTTAAAGTAGGAAACTCTTGTAAACTTGGAACAGGGAAATCCTTAACTGTCCGGCGGTCGCAACTCTGGAACTCTCGAGTTCGGTCGCAATGAGTCTGACAGGCGCCTGTTAGAAAATCGTCATTATCAATTAATTGACGCAAATCCAACGCTCTTAAAGTGATCAGTGACCTTTATTAGGAAGTACAAAGGGAGAATATTTCAAATTTGAATGAAAAAACCTCGTTTATTACACTCAAAGTGAGTAACCCTTCGCGCTCTATTGATGAAGAGGAAAACGGAAATAATTGTGCTGCGCCTGTCAGGCCTATTGCGACCGACGGACGGTTGAAAGAGGAAGCTAAAGAAGAAACAGAAGCCGTACCATAATTAAACTTGAAGCGGTCGTTCCGTATTATACAGCAACAAACGAGCGATCAAGGAGTTGGTGATTCAAACATGCTATATATTCAAACATGTATTTATTACATGTAAATTATTAATAAATTATTTATTCAAATTGAAAATTTTTGGTGTTCCAGGCTTCGGCCTTCCGCGGTCTGCTTGTTGCAGACCATGGGGTTAGAAAGTCTCAAGACTCTTAAAATTGAAAAAAAAAAAAAAAAAAAAAAAAAAAAAAAAAAAAAAAAGACCATTTTCAACATGTAATATCTTAAAATATATTTGATTTTTAAGACACAGTTTTAATTGGGATAAAAGATATACGTTCTTTCATTTAATGTATTTAAAAAATTGCAAGGTGTAGAATTAGCATTTACAGGGGGCTCCAAACTGTAAGACATTTGACGTGCAGAAAATTAGCATAACAGATTACGCACAGGATTACAAAATAAATTTTAGAACTAGAATGAAAATTTTTGTGCCTACTTACACTTCTGATTGTAATAATTACCCTGAACCTCAATAAATTTGTATTTAAAGCATTTTTATATTTTTAACACAAAGTTGTGTTTAACTAATGTAAAATTTAGAAAATTTCAACAATATAATCACCTAAAAAATATATTTTTTTGAACAATAAAAAGAAAATTTTAGGTTCAGTTTATACAGACTAACAGGAAACATATGTTTTGAAAATTTCATGAAAAAGTATTCAGAAATTTTTGAGAAATCGTGCCCCTTTTGCCCAAACACGTCATTTGGAGAAAAATGAAATCAAAGTTTCGGAAACGCGACTTCAGCTATTGAGCTGGTATAATTCTAAAAGCCATAACTTCTGTTCTAATAGGAACTTCAAGGAAACAATTATATCAAAATGTTCAGAAAAGATACAGGTTTAACATCTAAAAAAATTAAAATTTCGAAAATTTTAAAGCTTTAAGAGTCTTAAGACCCCTTAAATTTTTACCAGAGAAAGAATTGAGATAGTACCAAAAACAAGCTCTTTAACCCTTTATGTCCGGAATTATAAATCAGAAATTTGCTTCTCTTCGATAATTATCTTCGTTAATGTCTGAAGATATCCAAAACAACTTATATAATAAAAATTTGATTTTTATATAGATTGTTAAATAAAATTCATTTAATAAATCGGGAGTTTCTTTTTTTTTTTTTGTAAAACTAGGGGGCTCAGCCCCCTACGAGCTACGCTCGCCAACCCCCGTTCATACACCGCAGATTTTAAAAGCACGCTGCGATCTCCCTATAAACGGGTTTCTATTCATTTCTCTTTGACTGGGGAATTTTAAGGCCAAATCAGTTGCTGTTAAAAGATCAAATGGCTGTTTTCATCTTTGATTAAATAAAATCAGTTGAACATTTAAAAATAAGCTAATATAAAATGAATTAAGTAAGCAGAGTCTTTGTCTCCCGGTATTTTTTAACAAAGCGAAAAGAAATTTCTTTTAAATAAGACATTTTAAATATATCCTTTTTAATGTGACGTAATTTTCAACAACCTTTTCTTTCTCTTTTAATATTCACGTGAAAATACTTTTGTTACAAATGAAATGTTATTTGCGCTGCCCTAACAAAAATAGTTGAAAAGATCATCTCAAAATATCAAATAAATGTTTCGCGCAATTTTTAAATGTAAACTGTTTTGCAATATTATTTTCTGTTTATTTTACGTAATAAGTATAATGTGACGTAAATGTGATGTAATTTCTCCTATTTAAGACTTCTAACGCATGTTAATGAATTAATTTTTTTACAATATCTTTTCTCTTTTAAAATTCACGTGTAAATATAGTTTTTATGAAAAAATTTTCAATAAGTTCCTACTTTTTATACGTAATTATTTCATTCTAATTTGAAGAGTTTTTTTCTGTTTATAATAATCAAGTGTAAACAAATTTTTATTTTGAAGAATACATTATTGTTTGCGCTGTTTATACAGTTGGCAACAGTTTAAATTAATACCATTTCCTAAAATAAGTAAAATATATCTCTCGAAATGCTAAAAATTTCAATTTAAAATAGAAATAAAACCTCAAAAAATGAGTAAAATTAGAAAAATAAATGCAGTCTGCACACCGGGAAATTCTAGAGTATAAAATGGTCTAAAAATGATTAAATTCCCATTTATAGTTTTTGCTTCTCTAAAACTTTTTTAATGCAACGATTTTGCCCAAATTTAGCATTAAATATATCTTAAAATGATTCTTCGATTTGAAAACTGTCTGCATCATCGTGTTTATCAAACTTTTCTCTATAATACCACCGATTTTCATATTTTTGTATGCAATATTTTTCTCAATATTAACGAAGAAAGACTTCCGGTCACAAAAAATTCTAAACCGGCGGCGGCGTTAGTTACTTTTTTTTTTTTTTTAGAATAGACAGATATTTACAAGAAAAATTAGATTAATTAACAAAAAATACTGTTATGGAAACCTCACAATTCTTACAAGAACAATGTCAATAAGTGTATTGTGAACTTATCTGTAACTGAGAAATGTTTTGTAGTTGCAAATTTTTTCGTATGATATTTTTTAATATCAGAAAGTTTAAATCCATGTTAATGTTTGAGAAAATAACCACATTAAAAAATATTTCTTCGACGGTTTCGCTGTGATTACTGAATGTGATCCGGCAAAGTATTTTGTATGAAAAGTACCATCTACTTTTATTGTAGACGAATTAAATAGATATTATATTGCATTTTCTTTAATGGGACTTAAAAGACCCGTTGGGGAATAAAGGGTTAATCTCCATTAAAAGATGCATGTATGCACCTATGATCTCAAAGGGTTTAATAATATATCGTAGAACGTATATCTATTCATATAAAATCCAAGTCTCTGTGTGTCCCAACAATTCTGGTTGGAACACCTGATTTATCGTGGACATATTAGGTTTCCTATGGGGCTTGAACAATAAGCAATTGTTGAAAAGTACTAATAGAAGGTTTAACATAATAGCTCCAAATGTTGACCAATTTGGCGACAAAAATAAGTTTCCATATATGAAGCCAACTTGGCAGTAGCTGGCTAATTTGCCAAAATTCCTAATGAAACTCATTAATCTTTCATGTACCGAAAGAATTTTCCAAAATCTATGGGTTAGAATTTGAAGTGTAAGATACAAAAAGGTACTCCTTTGCATCTTCATCCCGATGCTACTAATAAAATAACTGCCACTAGACGGCACTGTACTATCTAAGCCACTAACTGCAGTTAAAAAATTATGTCAAAGATACTGAAGGGCAAGGTCAGTTTTTAAATAATGTAAATGTTTTTACAAGAGACATCGTAGGGTAAGGTGCCCTATTATCGTAACCCCAGTCACTTTTAGGCCCATTCGCAGTCTTTAATTTATGTATGCGTCTTCGCGAACGAAACTTTCAACACTGACCCCTTTTACCTTCCGTCCCCTGTGCCTTGCGCCATAATTGGTGTCACTTTCGCAGAAGCTGAGAAATTAAGGGGGACGAAATATGGGCACTTTACCCTAAATAAATATTATATTGCATTTTCTTTAATGGGGGCATAAAGGGTTAATCTCCATTAGAAGATGCATGTATGCACCTATGGTCTCAAAGGGCTTAATAATATACTGTAGAATGTACATCTGTTTATATAAAATCCAAGTCTCTGTGTGTCCCAACAATTCCGGTTGGACCGCCTCATTTATCGCGGACATGTTAGGCTTCCTATGGAGCTTGAACAATAAGCAATTGTTAAAAAGTACTAATAGAAGGTTTAACATAATAGCTCCAAATGTTGACCAATTTGGCGACAAAAATAAGTTTCCATATATGAAGCCAACTTGGCAGTAGCTGGCTAATTTGCCAAAATTCCTAATGAAACTCATTAATCTTAACAATATATATGTTTATTTTTTAAAGTCAGTTAAAATACATTTTCTCTAAGTAATAAAGTATTCGTTAAAAACACCCATCCTTGCTCATTGGTACACAAAAACAAGAACTTTAATATGAACTTGTACAATTAAAAATAAATAATTAATTGTATATTGTGTAGTCATTTTTAATTGTACAAGTTCATATTAAAGTTCTTGTTTTTGTGTACTAATGAGCAAGATTGTGTGTTTTTAACAAATACGTTCTTATTTAGTGTATGTTATGGTGCAATTTTCCAGTATGTGTAATAAATTTTCACTTTTCTCATGATTTATAGGGAAAATATAGTATTATTGTAGAAAAATTGTTATATATTATAGAAATATCGCATAGATATTTGGAAAGACATGTATCTTGAATTCAAATGTGTTTAGAAATTCCACCATACTTTTGGATGGAAATCCATTTATTTTCCCTATTTGAAATGGGATGTGTGTATTATTGCTATGTTGTTGAATGTATATCAAGTATATACGAATGAACATAACTTTTCACATGTTACAAAATAACCTATGGTGAGTCTTTTTTTACTTAAATCTGTAAACAAAGCATGTACGTTTTCTCAATAAGTGGCGTGTCGTATCTTTAGTTTTAAAAACCTATTAAATTAATTTACCGTTTTTAGGTGCGTTCGTAAACATATATGTACGTAGCACCTATAGTCGTCATCTCATCCGTCCGTCTGTCTGTTCGCATTTAACGGCACAAAAACTGCCCGATCGAATAGTTTGAAAGTTAATACAGTAGAACCTCGATTATCCGAAGTAATTGGACAGACCCTCTTTCGGAAAATCGAAATTTTCGGATAATCGAGAATACTTCAATTTTAAGATTAAGTAGAAATATATGCAATATTTCGTATTATGGAAACAAGTGCTTAATAAAAATAAAGCAATAGCAAAATAGAAACAAGAATAATTTACCTGAACTTTAATTTTGAAATTAAGTACCTTTTACATATATCACAAGAGTTTGAATAAATGTTTTTGTTTATCGCAGTTTCGATTGTCTTGGCTTTGAAGCTCTATCAGGGATTTTTTTAATATTATTAGTTCACCAGTATCACAGTCTTTCTGCTGCTCCAGCCTTGCCAAGTCTTTTGCAAAACATTCAAAAGCTTCGGAATTGCTAATTTGTTGGTTTTCTTCGTTCCACACCGCAGCTTACGGAAGCTCAAGTTGCATTCAAAGGAACTCTAATAACTCGAAAATATTTACATGTACTCGTAATTCGGAAAGGACCATTTAAACACAAGGAATACGGTAGTAATAAAAAAAAGCTTTAAAAATGGATTTTGGTTAATCGAGAGTTTCGGTTAAAAGAGTTTCGGATAAAAGAGGTTCTACTGTATGTGTAATCGTTGCAGAATTTTGGCAAGTCATTTCAAATTTTATGAAATGCTAATCAAAATTTAAAAAAGATATTAATAAAAGTTTTCTTCATTCTATTAAATCCTACCATATGTAAATAATTCAACGATATCCCAGGATAGGTAATGATTCTAGGTTACCATGTTAATGAGGTCCTATTTAAAATGGAGTCCTATTACTTTCGTATTACTGAATTTAATATGTATAATCGTAAAAAAAATTTGTATTCATGGATTGCTGTAAAAGTGTGCAACGGCCCAACTGCTATAGCACCAAAATGTGAATATTTATAAAACTAGTTATATTACGAACGCACCTCATTTGCCACGTTTGACGTACAATTTCAGGCTTGTTTCCTCATTATTAAGTAAAAAACTAGTTATTGTATAAATATTGTATACCATCATGTAAATGCACATTAGAAACTGCGAAAGTTTTTCAATCCTTTATATTGCGCTTAAGAGCCTACGTTAGTCACGCGAAAAAACTTGCATGCTAATGTTAAAATTATGGGAATATTTTTTTCAAATTTCTCTCTACCATTTCAATATGTTTATATGACTTTTATAGCATAGGATAACATAGGATAACTAAGGATTGGGAAGGTGTTTACCTACCTTCACATATTAATTTAGTAGTTTTCCCTTTTCTCCCTTTAAAATTATGTCTTTTTCTAAAAACATTAATTATCTGTCTGTATTTGAATTCGATTTATTTTATAACGGTCGTTTCCTTTTATAAAATTAGGCAGTCGATTCTTAATTCTTTCTCCAATTTTCTAACCGCAGCGCACTGTATTAACAATAAAAAAAATGAGATTCTTCACCCGCCAAGCAATGTTTTTCATATTTCTTGCCCATGCTTAATTCTGTTGCTATGCAGAAATTACCGAGAAACATTACATTTATGTTTTTAGCCGTTACTCCAGATGCAACATATAAATATTTTCATTTTTTGTACTCTGACTTTAACTTCGTTTATTTTATTAACGCTCGTTTTTGGGGCATCAATATTATGAGACTTTCGGCAAACTCTTGTAGAATTTTAATATTTCAATATCTCTAATGTTTCGCCAAATTCCAATAGACTTCTATTGTAAACCAATATGGATTACTTGCTTACAGAAGATCAACATATTGAGATATTTTAATGCAGCAAAAACTAATATTAACTTAAGGGATTATATTAATTATATTTAAGGGAATCCAAATAAATTAAATTATTAATAAAAATAACAAAAAGTTAGCATGCCCCAATAAAGTTAGCGTGCTTTCCCAAACATAAATTTTAAGAGAGCCCGCAGGTCAAAAGAATTAGATTTGAAATTTTTATCCAATTATAGTAAATTTTGACTTTCGTGATTTTTGAACATTTTGTGATTTTTAATTCGATTTTTACGTTTGTTCGCGATCTGCTTCAATTTTTTGACATTCCAATTTTGACCTATAATACTAAAGTAATTTCTGCCCTCATTTCAATAAAGTTTATTCGATTTCGTATAGCAATTTTTGAATTTTTCGGGAATTATGTGATTTTTAGTGTATTTTAGCGATTTCCTACCATTTTTCCACATTAGTGAAAGGAATCAACTTTCAATCTTCGAACACAATATAACATATTTTTTTTCTCTTTTCGAAATTTGTGCAGCGATTTAAAAATTTTTGGCAATATCTTATTGTGATTTTCGGAGTTTTTTCGCAATTCGTGCCGTTTTTTGACGTACCCGGGCAACGCCGGGAAAGTTAGCTAGTATTTAAACAATAAAACGCTTTTATAAATTAATAGCACATTGTTAATTAATTTTTGATTAACCATTGAGAAATCAACTTAGAAATCCTAAGAAACATACTTTAAATGTTTCCTCTTTTTATTTTTATTTTATTTTATTTTATTTTATTTTTAAAAGAAACACATCGATATTTACATATTTTTTAATAAATTCACTTGCTTGCACAAATGTTTAAAAACAACAACAACAAAAAAAAAGAAAAACAGTGAACTTTTCATGACCGAGTTCAGTGCTCACGCCTAATTAATGTATTGTAACTGCATTTCTCGGGGGAAAACATAAATTGCAGGCAAAATGAGGCATGATTTCCAAGATGAACTTTAAATGCTTATAATAGAGTGTTCATAAAAAAACTGTCTTTCCATTTTTACTTATCCATATTTTTCGAGCTGATTCATACTAAAGCTATGTGAATATTTAACGAATCTCGTTCAACGAAAGTGTATTTCGATATTTATAGACTATTTTAAATAAACATATATTTTATTAAAATAAATGACTTGATTTACATTTTAGCTTACTTAATCTTTATTTTGATCAATTGTTCCTCTCCATTTAAAATTGCCCTTATTATTTCATATATTTTCAGCTGATTGATGAATACGAAAATTTTGAAGAAATTTGACATTTTCTTTATAATACAAACTGACAAACTCCCGATAATGACAGAAAAGTACTGTTTCCCGAATGTTTTTGTTATGAGTTCGAAGATATAATTGAAGAGCTGAGTGGATGAACATATTATGCCACATTTTCTAAAAAAAATTTTTTTATCTTCCGCATGAAAGTGCTATGAGGTATCCTATCACATGGTGAAGCTAAAATGCCAAGATTCCATTTAGTCTTGAGGATTTAAGACATTATTCATTAACATTTTAATATTTAATAATGTCAATAATATTAATAATTTTTAATATTTGAGAATTAAATATGTGTAAGTTATTCTGAGAGAGTTCAGTACCATACCTGTTAATATTTTAAACACATGGTATCAAATAAAAAACAAATCATTAAAATTTACAGCAAAAACTTTCACTTCAAATTTCTTCAAATGTAATTTTTGCTACTTAACATGTTCTTTCACTTAGCTCTCAATTGTAAAGAGTTGTAAGTACCGACGACTTCTATCACCCCTCAGTTAGACTTTATTTCGCGTTATTATGACAGTTTATTTCTGTCATTTTTCATGAAAACTTGAACAGCAACACCCGAACAGAAATTGCTTGCAACAGTTTTGAATATTATATATAAAAAAGTATACTTAAAAAAAATTCTGGTGTTAATAAAAATGTAAAACTATAGTAGTTTTTAATTCATCTTTAACATAAAAGTTATTGAGCAAAATAATTACAGTTATACAAAATAAATACATTACCTGGGAATGGTAACATAAGGCACGTGTGCAAAACTTAGTACACAGATAAATATTCAAATTCCCGTATACTGAATTATTCTAATTAAATTTTTCTTGTTTTAAAAATACTAATTGTTACCCACGGCTTCGCGCACAGAAAATTAATTTCTGTTAACATTTCTTTTTTTTCTTTTTTTCTTTTTTCTTTTTTTTTATAATGTTATTTAAAATGTTTGATGTAAAGATAATTTTACCTTTTAATAAATTTATTTTCAAATCATTTTAAGGTTGGTTGGTTGTATTTATGAAGCCAATTATCTGCACGAGGGATATAGGCTCAGGGGGGGAGCGCCCTTCGTGGGGGTCTTTCTAAGGGAACCTAACCCGTATTAAGTCTTGGAAATCCAAGGTTCGAAGAAAACCACGAAAACTCCGAACGATTAGGCCGACGGGCGCGATTGGGATCGAACCCAGCACCTCCCGTCTACCAGCTTCGAGAAATCATTTTAAGGAATGTCATGGAAAGGTTTTTCAAAAAGTATGTGAATAAATATTAGTACCAGTGGAATGAACGGCTTCGAAAACGACGGCATTGTAGGGAAATTTTAGTAAAAAGATTTAAAAGAACTACCTTGACAGGCTAAATGATTTTTAGTATAAATTCGGAGCGATACCAACAAAATGTTGCTTAATGATATTTATAGCAAAAAAGATAAAAAAAAATATTTCATTTATTAAAAATGAATCTCAAATGTTTAATGAAATATTAATTATAACAAACTCTGAGCCAAAAAAATCTTTATATTTGTTTTAAAATAAATTCAATCGCTTTAGAAGAAATCGTGTGGGCAAAATGCATGTCAGGTCTTTTTTTTTTTTTTTTAAGTGCATTTTTCCTTTTTATCTTATTTTTTTTAAATAGACAATAAAACACTCAACTTTTTGGCAAAATGGCTCTCAATTGTGTAATATATATACAGGGTGATTCAATACTTATGGTTCAAATTTCGTGGGGAAGTGGGGAATACGTCAGGAAACAGATTTCACATAGGAAAGTATGTCCGCAAAAGTCATCTACATGAACCGGAAAGAAAAAACAAAAATAAACGAGAAGTTTCCAGGCATCAGACAATGAAGGAATTGAATTATCTGATTGAATTATCGTAATAATGATGATACATATTTGATGCTCTAAGAAAGTACGCATATAAAAATTTATTCTATTTCTATGTACTATTATAAATCACAAGCATTGCAATTAAAAAAAAACCTCATTTATTCGAATTTTATAGATTAATTATAAGATATATTTTATAGAAGTTTGTTTGCTTTGTATGAATTTTATAATCATACGAACAGTTCAAAGTATGCAAACTGCTAACTGTTTCTTTGAACAATGCATGTTTCCTTTCTATTTCATCTTCTTCAACGGATCCACTACTACTGTTAATAATAACCTTGGTCTAATGTACATTTTCGTATGTAGATATTTATGCGTCACAAGATCTATATTTAGAAAACTAACAATCGGGGACATTATAAATTTTAATAAATATTAGAAATTTTCTTCAAATTTTCATTTTTTTAACATCGAAAGTTATTCGTTAAATCGGGATTGTAAATTCGTTAAATTGAACTATTTTTGTTCCATTTTCGTCGGGATCATAAAAAATTCGTTAAATCGCGATTTGTTAAATCGGGGCTCGACTGTAATGAAGTTAACATAATAATTTGATCTTGAAACTCTCTGTGTTTCTTTACCTTTTCCAAACCAAGTACTTGAACTGAAAACTGGAATAAAAGCTTTAAAGCAATAAAGGTTATTAACGAGATTTTTGGAATTTTTAAAGATTCTTCAACTTCGTGGAAGTCCAAATGAGAAGTGGAAATAGGAGAAGAAATAATACTAGCTGTAGGAAAGTCAAAATAATGATTGTTACGCAATGGAAGGTTGGGTAGCGCCGTCTATATACGCATGCGTACAATTACGGACATACTTTTTTATGTAAAATCAGTCTCCTGACGTAATTCCTATCTCCCCATCAAATTTAATTTTTTTATTTAATTTTACCGATACACATTTCCTTTTCATCTCTCTTTTCTCCTTTTATTTTAAATAGGATTTCAAACATTTCATGTCATTGCAGTTTTGTGTGTTAGATTTGGAACGTGACTTTTGCTAAGAATTTATTTTCATTAAAGGAAATTTAAACGTGAAAAAAAAAAAACTTATTTCGTTTCAAAGTATAGTTTGATGCATTAGAAAAGTATAATACTTTACATTGAATTGTGGATTTTCTGGGAAATGCGTGACAGAAAAGTTTGTTTTATTACAAATTTTCTGGTTTATTTACAAAAATCGAAACTTTGTTTGACCCTTTCAAGAGCTAAGTAAATGTTTTTTTTGCTAAAATGTTGAAGATTTGAATGCTACAAGAATTTTGGACAAATTGATTTGAAAATAACTTTTTTTTCTTTACGCACATTATATAGGAAAACTTTTATTCAAAAATTCGGAATGCCTTTCATCAGTTCGTAATTATAAATAATAAAACACCACCTTTAAAAGTGTTAAGGGATACCACTTTGACCCATTCAAAGTGGTACAATTTTTTGTTGATTAAAATGATTTTTAAACACAGAAAAACCATCTTTTATTATTACCCGACTGCCAAGAAGGGTTATGTGTTTCACACGTATCTGGGTATGTGGATTTCTTTATACCCTCGAAACCTTATTAATGATTTTAATGAATGAGGTCTCTATCGATTCGACATAACTGTCCGATGGTTATAGGCTAGGTTTTGTTTTTATAAATTCAAAATGGCAGCCGTAAAATACAAAATGGCGGTAGAGACGAAAAAAATTATAAGCACCGTATTGAGTAGCATGTCATTGGTTAGGTCTTTCAAAATGAAGACGATGTATCATTGACCATTTTGCAGTCAGAAGCTTCGTTTAAATATTACACAACCTGGAAGTTGTGTATGTTGGGTCTCTAGCTTTACTGCAACTTATAGGCCTCATCAAAACAGTGTTTATAGATAGGAACTAATAATTAAACACAACTTAAAAGTCATCAATACAAGTAAATAAAAAAATAGGTAAGTTATATAAAAAATAGTTTAACATTGATGAGAAATAATTAATTAGTTCGCTTTTTACGCAGTCGGGTTTTTTGAATTTTTAAATTCCATTTTTACTTGTTTAGATATCGATATCTGAAGTGAAAGGGCAATTTTTGAGTAATAGAAAGCAGAGTGGACCACAGATAGTAAAAAATTATTAGAACTTCAAGAGCATTTTTGTTTTCATTTTTCAATACAGCATTTTCAATTCATTTAATTGACTAAATAATAAATTTAATTACATTAATCAAGATACAACTTATGAAAATTAATATTTCAAACTAAACAACCAATATAAACATAAAGAAAACATTGTAAAACAATTGCTATTATTACAATATACAGTTTTTACTATAGATGCCGGACCATTTTTTACCCGACTGCTAAGAAGGGTTATGTTTTTCACTCGTATCTCGGTATATGGATTTTTTATACCCTCGAAACATCTCAACGGCTGGATGGATTTTAATGAATGAGGTCTCTATCGATTCGTCTTAACCGTCCGATAATTATAGGCTAGATTTTGTTTTTATAAATTCAAAATGGCGGCGATAAAATACAAATTGATGGTAGACACGTAAAAAAAATTACGCACCCTATTGAGTGGCATATCATTGGATAGGTCTTTCAAAATGAAGACGATGTTTCATTGACTATTTTACAGTCAGAAGCTCCGTTAAAATATTACACAACTTGGAAGTTGTGTAGGTAGGATCTCTAGCTTTACTGAAACTCTGATCATCGTGGACATTTATAGGCCTCATCAAAACAGTGTTTATATATAGGAACTAACAAGGAAACACAACTTAAAATTCATCAATATAAGTAAATAAAAAATAGGTAAGTTATATAAAAATTAGTTTAATATTGATGAGAAATAATTAATTAGTTCGCTTTTTACGCTGTCAGGTTTTTTGCTTTTTTAAATTTAATTTTTACTTGTTTCAAAGTATTTATACCTTGCTTTTCTTTACAATTTTACGTAACTCTCGTCAAATAGGGGCAATCAACTCTAATTGTAGTAACACTGGCATTTTTTCTTTAGTTTTGCATACTTTAATTTATATGACTGCAAATGTTACATTCTTACAGAAAACAAATATTCATTAATATAATCATAAGACGAAACGCAATTTTTCACCTTGATTCACCTTGATCACTTTGATATTTTCCGAGAATTGGCTCTCCTATTTTCGAAACAAAGTGAGGTATTTGTACCATGTGTCCCAAAAATGACAGATGCATTTTAAAATTCCGTAACTTGCAAACGGTGACAGATATTAAAAAAATTCTTGCAGGAGTGTTATGTAAGATGTCAGGAGTGTTTATGCTGCGATTCTCAGTTTTAGTTACAAATAGCATCGATAGATGGCGCTGCAAGCAATAATCGCTAAATCTAGGCTCGATTTTTCGGCTTCTTTCTTCTTCCATGTGAAAAAAGGAGATTAAAATGTATTGAATGGATCCCGAAGTACCAAAAATCGGTTCTGGACTGAGTGCCTATTGCTCTCAGCGCCATCTATTGTTTGAAATTCAAACTAAAATCAAAAATCACAGTATAAACACTCCTGACATCATACATAACCCTCTTGTAAGATTTTTTTTTTTTTTTTCTATCTGTCACCGTTTGGAAGTTATTGAATTTTAAAATCCATCAGTCATTTTTGGGACACCCGGTATAAATAAACAACATTTAGTTATCAAAATATTCTCTGATGATGAGCTTGGGAAAAGCTTGAAAGTACTAAGAAGTTTTAAATAAAACGTATATTTTTAACTTGTAACATCTTTTTTATTATTTCAGTCGCTTTTTAAGTAAGACAGGGAATTTTTAAAGTTAAAATTATATATTTTATGTAAAATATTCATTGTTAAAGATAATTAAAAGAAGTTAGTCTCAAAAGTTTAACTGCATACAAAATCAGTAAATTGTGTAACAGTTTTTAAACATTTCATTTGAATTCACATTCTTTTTTCGATAGTGTAAAAATTAAAATTAAGCATTGTTCAAAAGTAAATGTATCTGTAGTAAAAGCAAAATCAATCGGATCAGATAGCGTTAGCACTATCACTATGACGTCAGCGTTAGTCACTGACACTATTTCTTTGCTTTATAATATAGACAAAAATAATACTTTGTACGTCAATATATGCTAATGAAGAAGAATATTGAAATATTAAAAAAAGTTGATTGTGTATAGAATGATAAAGCTTTGTATTGTTAATCAGTAATTAATGTATTAAAACTACTTTTAAACTCTAGAATAATATGAATGCAAACAATAAATTTATTCCAAGGGAAATTGCAGCTCATTAAACATATCCGTAACAACTGTTACAATATATTTGATTATACGGTAAAAAAAAAAAGTAAAATGATTCTTAATTTAGGAAAATTTAGTCACTTAGCAGTTTCTTTTTTCTTTAACCTGGGAGGACGCGCGCCGGTCCTGATAGACCCGGAGTGCGTACGGTTTTCACAGTTGTCACCACTATCTTTTAAAAAGTAATCTTCAACTTCTTTTATCGAAAAATTGACTGCGATTAAATACGGTGACGATTATTGTTTGTATTTATTAGTGAAAAAGTAAAAACCATTCATACTCTGGGTATGCGCGCGTTCTGCCTGGTTAAAGCTATCCGCTCTACTACTAATTTCGCAATTACTGCTGTAAATAAATTGTAGTGTTTTGGTTAGATATGTATCATGGACTTCTTTTAAGTAACCAGATGGAAAGGATATGTCAAAAGATAACCCGATAACTTCGAATTATTTAAGAAGTTATAATACTTTTGAGACGTCACGTATAGTATTTTGACAAAATTTATAGTTTTTATCTTGATAAATAAATTTGTGAACTAATGAAAAACGGTAAACAAAGAAAGATCTTTACATTTGTCTTTACCGATATTGTCTTACCAGCAATATGCGTATCACGTATTCCTTTAAAATCCATTTTTGGAAGCGTAAATACGGGTTAGGTTCCCTTAGAAAGACCCCCACGGAGCGCACCCATCCCCCCCCCCTTTGGGCTATATCCCTCGTGCTGATAATTGGCCGTCATAAATACAACCAACCAACAAACCAACAAGCAATTTTTGGAAGTATGCCTATACTTTTTATTTTTTTATTTTTCTTTTTAACACTTTCCAACAAAGTTGAAAAGTATTTATGATTCGGTTTGTCTGTCCGTCTGTACGCGCTCTAACTCCCGAAAATATACTCGGATAGTTCTGAAATTTTTGGATGTTAGTTACCTCTACCATAGCACGAATCCTATTTCAAATGAAGTTTGTAGCGTGCTTAGTTCCTTTACAGGGACAGTCAAACATTTTTCGTAACATTACGGCCTATGGGAAAAAATAGTTTAAAATGATTTTTAATGATGTTACATGCTTTCAAACATAATAAAATTGATATGCATTTATCAAGTGCACTAAAATATGCATTTTCTGTAGAATATGCGACCCAAAAAATAGTTATTATTCATTTAAAGGGCCACACAAAAGAATTCCGTTACATAATCATATAGGGGTGCAGTGAATTTTTTCCGGCGTATTTTAATTATGTTAAATTATTTCATATATAATGAAACTGATATACGTCGCTGAGGTTTACTATAATTATTTCATGGATAATACGAAGTGCATAGCATTTACAGGGGCACACAAAATATTTCAGATACTATAGTGTATCCGAAGTACTGTACAGTAGCGATGATTGTTGGAAATGCATTTTTAATTATGTAATGTGCTTTTATGTTTCACTACATTTATGCATTGTATATGGTGTGTATAAATGTTGTAATTGATATACAGGGCTACACAAAAGAATTCGTAATGGTTACTGGGTATGAGTGCAAATTGCTTAAAGGTGATTTTTAAATGAGTTAGGCATTTTTTCGCTGAGCTGCATTTAGTTTACTGGGAAATGTTTGTAGAACATATATAAAATGATATACAGGGTTACGCAAAATATTGGATACATGGCCGTATATAAATGATAATTTCTGGAAATGTGATTCCCGCAGTTTTAAGAATGTTTTATTTTGAATTAAACTTTAGCTAAATGTGGCGTGTAATAAAGGTACTAAGTTAACTACAGGGTTGTACAAAAGTATGCAAGTATGTTTCCATCTATTAGTATAAATTGCTGAAAGAGAAATTTCAACCTGGTATGTGTTTTCTTGCTAAACTAAATTTCCCCATTATAAAGTAGCATAACAACCTACAGATCAAATACAGGGCTGTTCAAAAGAATTCGAATACATATTTACTATGGACGGTAACTGCTGAAATCAGTTGTTCAAATGTTTTATGTGTTTTCTAAAATGTTGACTTAGTTCTCTTATATACCTTATTTCCCTAAATAACGAAGTTTTGTTAAAGCATCCAGGAAGTGTTGGAAAGTGTTTCATAATCTATGCTTAACGCATGATTTTTCTTACTTGTTTATTCTTAATTCAAAAACTTCTCGTCATTTTGTCATATATGTATTCTTTTCAGAACGTGATTTTTATTAAGAATGTATATTTTGCCAAAGAAATAGTTTAAAGTGATACATGTCTTATCTTATTTAGCTATAAAACAGAATATTTAGAGCCATGGGCCTAACAAATACTGAAATTTTGATTGGAATCTTTAGATTGATTTTCTTTTTTAATTTCAAGAAAGATCTGTAGAAAGTAACTAGAAAACAACCTAAAACAATCAGAAGAAAATAATCCTAATACTGTTTAAAAATTACAGTTGAGATTGCCATTTTAATATACTACACTGTTAAAAAAAAAAAAAAAAAAAAAAAAAATGTAAGTCTACTTTTTTTTTTTTTTTTTCGTAGAAGCTTCAGAAATCTGTATACTTACTGAATTTTTATCTGTACACTGTACAGAAAAAAGATGTAAATCTACAAAACTAGGTTTATAAAACTACAGAAATCTGTATGCTTACTAAAATTTTATCTTTAACCCGGGATAATTAAATGAATTTTTTTTTTGTTGCAGTTATATAATAGTCCAGGCAATAGGGGATTTTACCTGGCAAAAATAATGGAAGTTCTAGAAATTGGCTTAATTTATGTTTTTTGGGTCGCTGAATCCGAATTTGTAACTTCCCACCAAAATTTCCCCCGGTAACCCCCGCCCCCCAATTTTAGTAAAATGCCCCCCAAAAAAGGTTTTTATTAAAAAAATCAAATTTTTAATTGTTTTAGGGGAAAAGTATCTAGAAATTCAGAAAGTAGACAAAATTTGCAACAAATTAGATACATGGCATTATGGATTAGGATGAAAGGGAAGGGGGGATGTGCCTCGGAACATGACCCGCGGTGCTGCGTGGACTAAATTGCGCAATTCCACTTAACCACTCACACGTTTACATTCGTCCTCCCATATCCCCGCCGAATTTTCTCTATAAGGTTTATCTCTTTAAGTTTTTTGGGTCGCTGAATACGAATTTTTAACTTCCCCTCACAATTTCCCCTCCCGCACCCCCCCCCCCCAAAAAAAAAAAAAATTAATTAAATTTTTTATTGTTTTAGGGGAAGACTATGTAGAAATTCGGAAAGTAAACAAAATTTGGAACAAACAGGATACATGACATTACGACGTAGGATGAACGGGGAGGGAGAGGGCTGCCTCGGAATATACACTGCGGCGCTATGTGCACTAAGTTATGCAAGTCCAGGTAATAGGGGATTTTACCTGGCAAAATTACCTGCTAGTTCTGAATTTCGGCTCACTTTATGTTTTTTGGCACGCTGAATCCTAATTTGTAACTTCCCACCAAAAGTTCCCCCGGCTAACCTCCAAAAAATTGATTTTTTGAAAAAATTTGGTTTTTGAGAACAACGCATGGGGAATGTTCTGAGGTAGCCCCCACTCTCCCCGTTTATCCTACGTCATAATGTCATATATCCTATTATTGAAAATTTTGTCTACTTTCTGAATTTCTACATAGTTTTCCACTAAAACAATAAAAAATTTAATTTAAAAACAACTATTTTGGGGGGTTTCGGGGGGGGGGATTTTGGGGTAAGTTAAAAATTCGGATTTAGCGACCCAAAAAAACTTAAAGTAAACCTTATAGAGAAAGCTCGGACGGGAGATGGGAGGACGAATGTAAACATGTGAGTGGTTAAGTGGAGTTGCTCAACTTAGCCCACGCAGCAGCACGGCGCATGTTCAGAGGCAGATCCCCCTTCCCCGTCATCCTAAGTCATAATGTCATATATCTAATTTATTGCAAATTTTGTCTACTTTCTGAATTTTAGATACTTTTTTCCTCAAACAATAAAAAAGGTGATATTTTTAAATAAAAACTTTTTTGGGGGGGCATTTTACAAAAATTTGGAGGGGGGGTTGCCGGGGGAAATTTTTGTGGGAAGTTACAAATTCGGATTCAGCGACCCAAAAAACATATAGTAAGCCTTTTTCCAGAACTTCCATTAATTTTGCTAGGTAGAGCCCCTATACGGTCTCTATTGCCTGGAATATAAAAAGTTCTAGGGATCCCACTTTTCTAGAAAATTCTTAGTAACCTTATAGATTTTTTTTTTTTCTTTTTCTTTTCTTTTCTTTTTTTTTTCTAGTATTTTGCGTAAAATTTTCTCCGTTTTGGAAAAATAATTCGTTCAAATAATTAATCAACGAAATTTTTCGAATAAAAGGCGAAACCGACAAAAGATGTTCCATTTGTCATAAAAGTAATTCATTAAGTTCCGAAAAAATCGTGCATGTGTCACATTACATATTCATTCAATAAACCATTTTTGAAGGTATTTCTTTCAACTTTTTTTTTTACCTTTTTCCATATTTATTAATAGTAGTTAAAAAATACTTCTGGCCACTTTATTTTTGTATTCGAACTTCGGAACGTGACTGATACTAAAAATATATATTTATCTAAAGGCATTTATAAATGTGGAGAATACATCTTAGTTTGCTACAAAGTATAGCTTAATGTTTAGTAATTGAATACTTTATAGTAAATGTAGTTTTTCTGCAAACTGTGAAAAAAAATTACATTTTCACAGTTGCATAATTACATTTTATGCAGCGCAAAAAACAATAAAGAAAATTAAAATTAGAAAATTTTAATTTTCTAATTTAGATTTATGAATTATATACGGCAGTTTAGTGAGGAAAAATCTTTGGATTGTATTTGTTTTTATTGAAAAAAAAAAAACAACTTTAAATTAGGTAGAGTCGTGGGAAAGAAAACAGTAAACACCCCCTTCTAACTCCTCAACCAATTGTCGTAGAAAAAAGTGACTGGTACCGAACGGTTGGAAATAAAATCTACTTTTAAATGATGTATATAAAATTTGATTATGGGGCCATCTACATATTAAAACGAACTCAAACTTTATTTTTTTTCAATGGAAATACCTCTTTTTAACAAGATATTTTAAACCTTCGGTTCAAACTATGCCTAGACACCAAATTTCAAGTCATTTGAATGATAAGTTTTTGAACTATAAACATTCAAAATTGAGTGCTTCCAATGTTAAATTACATTTTCATATTTTTATTCATATCTCCAGAAATTATACTCCTAATGTGCTAATTTTTTGTGTAGCAATAATACTTGTCCAAACTTGTGTGTTTGTTGAATTTGCAATTTTTATAATTTTATGATATAAATTATGAAATATGAAATTAATATTAGAAAAATTATGAAATGCAACCTACAGTTTTTCTTATGAATTTAGATTTATTAAGTCCTGTTTTATGGAAATCCAAAATTTCACATTTTTCTTCCAAGTAGTTTTCAAATTATGCTTAAAAAACGGCAAAATGACGGTTTAACCCTCCAAGCGTCTTGCTAAAGGGTAAAATTGTAATGTTGCTTTCTTTGCATTTTCTTTTAAATGCTAAGAAAATATGATTCTTCAACATTATAAAAAAAAAAAAAAAAAATGAATTACAAATATGAATGTAATCCTTGAGAGTATTACTCCTTCTTCAATTTATTTAAAATTTATTAAATCTATAGAATTATATTATATTAAATATTGCTTGTATTGCTGTGAAACCTGGAGCTTAGTGAACGGAATATTACGCCCCAAACACTTAGAGGTTAGGGGCCGTCTATAATAGAAGTGACTAGATATTTTGAAAATTCTTCTAAGTATCCTGTAATCTATCCTTCTTCAATGACTGCTAGAGTAGCACTTAAGCTGCCTTGATGCTGCCTTCGTCAACAATCGAGTACCGAACTTCATTTTGGATACAGCCCCTAAAATACGCTCGTTTTAAAATAATTAATTTCTCGGAAACTTATCGTATGAATTGCATAAAAATTTGTTTTTAGGCTAATTGAAGGATGTAGAGCTCCTTTATGCTGTCAGAATTATGTACTGCTATTGAAAAAAAAACAAAGTTATGGTTCGTTTTAATATGTAGATGACCTCCTAAGAAAATTTTATATACATCATTTAAAAGTAGACTTTATTACCAATGGTATGGTACCAGTAACCTTCTTTTACGATAATTTTTTGCAGAGTTAGTAAGGGGTGTTTATTTTTTTTCCACGACTGCACACTGGTCAAGTAGCAAAGATCGAAATCAAAAACAATAAATAGGAGGGAGGGAAGAAAAGAAGGAGAGGAGATGCTATAGAAAATAGGAGGGCCGTCAATTAAAACCAAACCAACTGGATGTACCAAGTAAATTAAACCATATATGTGGTATATAATAGAAATAATATAACAATATGTGTTTTTTCCCCTCTTGTTAAGGTAGAGGAGAAGGTCCAAATACCGGCTAGGGTCCAAATACCGGCTACTAGGTGTTCTGAGAACTGAGCGCAGCGCAGCCTAGCGGCGATACGTAGAGGTTGTAACTTTAATTGAGAGAAGGATGTTGTCTGTCTCATTTAAAAACAGTAAAAGCAAATGTGTCGAAACGACGTAATCTGGTACATGAAAAGTTTTTCAGATATGTGTTTCTCATTTTTTTTTAAAATACTGACCGTATATTGATGTGAATTCATGATTAAGTTATTTTCTAGACATACTTAGCTCTCAATTGTCGCGCGCACATTATTGGTATTTTATTATATGAAGGAGTAATATCAGTTTTAACTTAACCATAGCAGTGATCCGAATACCGGCTAACGAGAGTGGTCTAAATGCCGGCTAACCGGTATTTGGACCTCTCTCTGTTTCTCTGCTTGAAGCGGAGGCAAATAAATTAATTTAAATAGTTCCATAATTAATAAATTAATTTAAATGGTTCAGAAATAGTTCTAGTACCATTTCGCAATATGAAAAAAAGCAACCGTGGCCGTAATTCTTCAGGAGCGATATTGGTTATAGGACCATTTCACAAAAAAGCGCTGAAAGACACTCCACCATTGTTTGCAATAAATGTGAAGAGAAAGAAAAAATAATGACGTAGGAAAACAGGAGAAAAGAGCAGAAATTGGATTTTAACCCCTTGAAGGACAGCGGTAATGTCCGCTGTGATAGATAAATACCGCCCATGATAAATACCGCTTGCTTTTAATTCCCAAATGCCACATTCACACCAGAATTTAGTAACTAAATTTCGTTTCACATAATGTACCCGAAGAAAAGCTTTTACTTAGTTTCATATAAAGTTGTTCATAAATACCGGTGTATATCCAACATTTTAACATTTCAGCAACAGAAGTGCTTTGCCCCTGAAAGGGTTAAAAAAGTGAAAAAGGAAGCTTTGCAACAGAGGAAGATATGACACAATTTGTGCCTTCTGCATGGGTGCTTTCTCTTACGGACAATAATGGGGGATGGTATTCTGGGTTCAGTGTTAAGAATGTGATATATGGGCCTATAGCGACTGCACAGGCGCAGAGAGTGATATTGTTTGTGATTTTTTCAGATAAAATAATTCTCATTTCAATCAGCTAGCTTTATTTTGTTTTACACGTTAAAAAACAAAACTAGAAACATAATGGAAAGAAGACTGTGAGAGATAGTCGTTAAGAATTTTATAAATTTGACAAAAATGCTTCTTTACTAAAACTTACGTATTTTTCTGTGCATAAGAAATGTTATTAATCAATAAAATTTATTAAAATAATATTCTTATTGCTTAATAATTGTCATTAGTTCTATTTGTATGATCTTTTGGAAAAAAAAAAAAAAAAAAAAAAAAAAAAAAAAAAAAAAACTTAGGTAGCCGGTATTTAGACCCCATTTTCAAAACTCAAAATTTGAAGACTTTCGGAATTTTGCTTTTTATAAACAGAAAACGCCTTTTAAATTGATTTTTTCCCCTCTAAACAGTTGTAAAACATATCAAGGTATCCTGCCGTCACTTTTTCTTTTACTAATTTTGAAAATTGTATGATCTAGACTGAAAACAAAAGTGGTAGCCGGTATTTGGACCTTTTCCTGTGTATGCCTACCCTCAAATCGCTGTTTTTGAGACATTTTTCGATTTATCTTTTATTATTTTCAATTAAAGTTAAAACATTTAGGATTACAAAACTGCTCTGTTTTTGGTTCAGCGATAACAAGAAGCAAAGTTATGGCCCAAAATATAAACCGGAAATGAAATTTCTGAAACCGGAAGTAATCGTTTAAAGAGCTACAGAAAGATAAAGAATACATTTTAATACACAAATATATAACATATACACAAATATATAAACCCCTACTAATATGGTAGCTTTCAAAATTGTAAACATGATACATAATTTTTTGTGGTCTTTCAAAATGTTAATTTGCGTTTTCAGGAAAACTGCGTCTTTCTTTGTGTACGTTTACGAGAGACATTATTTCTTAAAAAGTTTTTAAGATATTGAAATGAAATTTTGTCACAAGGTTCTGCTCATGTATAGGTATATTATGAAGCAAAATATAGCTTGTAAGTTTGCATATATTAATTTAAAAGCCATTTTTATTGAAATATGTACATTTTTTTAGAAAAAATCATGTTTTGTATGCAAAATTTCGTATATGTTAATACAAAAATGTCGTTTTGCAAATATTTTGCTTCATAACAGAGGCGGTTTTCTAATATATTGTTGAAAAAAAAAGTTAAATATATTGAATATATTTCGTTACAGAAGGTTTGGCTTAAACGCATTTTTTTAATAAAATTTACCTAAATATTGCCTAAATTTGAAAGGTTAATTAAAATTCCTTTAAAATTTTATATGAATTCATATTTTTATTCCCTGTTTTAACTAAAAACACATGCGTTTGATAAAAAATTCATATATATTTTTTTAAGTGCACCGAAGCTAGGCACATACCTTAATATCTCTAGAGATTATCTCATTCTGCAAGTATTATAATATGATACAAGTGCAATATTTTTTGCTTCATTGAATAAGCTACAGACATTGATGTCTTATGATGTAAAATTATACTTTTGAAGTAAAATTATACTAATTGATGTAAAATTATGGTTTTGATGTGAAATTATACTAATTGATTTAAAATTATGCTTTTTATTACCAAAAATTAATTTTTTTAAATAAAATATCTTTAATCACTCATGTAACTGACACCATTGGTTGGAAAACCAATACCTGATACATAAGTTGTAACAGTTCATGCAAATAAGTTATCACTAGAAGACGTTACTTCGCAGAATCGACAAGAAAATGATTATTTGAGTTAGGTTTTTCCTGAAGTGTCAGTTAATGCTTAGGTGTCAATAATCGCTTCACTTTACAAATTAACTTTACAAATTTCACTTTACAAATTAAATGTTTAAGACTGTATTGTTTATTATTATTTTACTACTATGAAATATTTCCGTAATTAATATTTATGTTTTTACCAATAAAGTAGGCTGGCTTATGATAATTCAAAATACGATGCCGCTTTTATAATTTCCAATTTTTTAAAGACAATACAAGAGATACATTATTATTGTAACACAATCATAATTATTGGTAAAGAAATTATACGAGTTGTAATTTTCAGGCATACATTTGGTAAAGACTTCGGGTTTATTATTTAACACAGCTCGACAAAGTAAACTGCAGATAAAGAAACTCCAGTAGCACAGGTCTGCCAAAAAAATATTTTTTTCAGCTACAGTCGTGGAAAAAAAAAAAAAAGTAAACACTCCATACTAATTCTGTAAAAAATTATCGTAGAAGAAAGTTACTGGTACAGCACGATTGGTGATAAAATCTACTTTTAAATGATGTATATAAAATGTGCTTAGGTGGCCATCTACATATTAAAACGAATCTTAATTTTTTTTTTTTTTTTTTTTTTTTTTTCAATTGCAGTATACAACTCTGACATCATAAGTGCGTACAAATTTTTATGCAATTCGTACGATAAGTTTTTGAGAAATTAATTGTTTTAAAACGAGCTTATTTTAGGGGATGTATCCAAACTTAAGTTTAGTACTTGATTGTGGACCGAGAGAGCTCCCTTCTTGATCAAGGCATCTTAAGCACCACTCAAGCAGTCATTGAAGACTGCTAGATTACAGGATAGCATAAGAAATCTCAAAATATCTAGTCACTTCTATCATAGACGTCCTCTTAAACCATCATTTTGCGGTTTTTAAGTATAATTTGAAAACTACTGGAAGAAAAATGTGAAATTTTGGATTTTCATAAAGCAGGACTTAATAAATCTAAATCCATAAAAAAATGTTGGTTACAATTCATAATTTATTCGAATATTAATTTTATAATTCCTAATTCATATCAAAAAATTATAAAAATTGCAAATTCAAAGAGCATAATTTCAGGAGATATTAATGAAAATGTGAAAATGTAATTTAACATTAGAAGCACTAAATTTTGAATGCGTATAATTCAAAAACTTATCATTCAAATGACTTGGAATTTGGTGTTTAAGCATAATTTGAACCGAAGATTTCAAATATCTTGTTAAAATTGGGTATGACCATTGAAAAAAATGAATTTTGGGTTCGATTTAATATGTAGATGGCTCCCTACGCAAATTTTAAACACATCATTTAAAAGTAGAATTTATTTCCAATCGTTCGGTACCAGTAACTTTCTCCTACGATAAATTGTTGAGGAGTTAGTTGGGGGGTGTTTACTTTTTTTTTCCACGACTGTACATAGGATATTTTTGGTTAATTATATGTTTTCTAGTGTGCTGAATCCAAAAATGACCTCCATTTGTTTCCATCATATACAGTATTGTTGCAAAACATGGGGAGTTTACATTAGAAAAGCGCAACTGCGATAAGGAAAATCAATATTTTTTGCAAGTAACTATGTTAAAAATTATACTACAAGTTCAAAATTTTACTTTCCTGCTTGCTTACACTTTATATTTCAGTAGATGTGTGAATTGTGGTGGAAGCTTGCGTCTGTGTGTAACTGTTTTAGTGCGTTCCTCAAATTCCTCACATTTTATATTTGTATTTCTCGTGAGTGTCACTCTTAGAAATATGAAATTAACAAATGAAATTATTATTCGATATGGTTTTTTACTCAAGAATCAGACTTCAGGTTAAAAAGAGAAATTTTACGCTTAATTAAATTAAAAATATGAGTTTCGAAAGAAAACGTGATGAAAAATTTTAAATATTTCCCCCGATTTCAGTGGGTAAAAACCTATAAGAAACAGTCTTATGCAGTTTTTTGATTACAGACATGTAATCGTTGAATACGTAACTAAACTTTATTAATATAATCATAATGATCCGGGCTATTAATACTAGAACAAACTTCCACCCGGTAAATTTGAATAGAAATTGTTGCCGTATAGATAAGGCAATTTTTTCATTTCTTTTTTACTGGTGGATGTATGCCACGGCGGTAATCAGGTCCTGTTAACGATTAGTAATAAAATGATACAATCTATAAATTTTCTAACTAAACGTAAAAGTGGCCATGCCGGAATTCGATTCCAGCACCTTGAAATAAACAACCAACGCTCTACCAACTAAGCTATTCCGGAAAAATATTGTGGACACAATTAACTCAAACTTTTGACAATAATATATGGTCTGTTTTCTGAAACAGTTTGACAGAATGCACTGTAAGTAAATGAATTCCAATAAATGTTGGATACATAATTACACTTTATAATATTAAAACAATTATAGTAATTTGTAATGAAATCATACGAGCAACAAAAACTCTTCACGCTCTTGGCCACATATGTGCACGTTTAATTTTTTATAATTAAAATTACTGTCAATGAAACTAGTCGTTGGGGGGGGGGGGGGTGCACCGTAATACTTACCCTTCATGGATATACCTAATGTCAAATATGAAAATAAAACATGTGATACATGCTAAGCATTGTATCATGTTACTTTTAATATTCATAATTTAATTTACTTGGACTCCCTTAAATATAAATAATATAATCGCTTAAGCTAATATTACTTTTTGTTGCGTTAAAATATCTCAATTTGTTTATTTTCTGTAAGCAAATAAACACTATTGGTTTACAATGGAAGTCTATGGGAATTTGGCAAAATATTAGAGATACCGCCAATTTGTCGACTCATTTTGGTCGCCAAATATGGCGATATATCTCCAAGTTGGCGACAAATTTGGCGACATTTGGCCACAGAACAGGGTACCTCCTATGATAACCCCACTTATAGGTATGGAGATACATTAAGTGCTTGACATTTACGATAAGCCATTATTGGCATTTAATTTTACAGTTCGGCGATAGTTTTTTGGTCGGCCGGATAATCGAGTAGTACCGAATTGCGTAAAAGAAACATCCTTGTAACTCGAAAAATTATAATAATATAAATTAACAGTTTACTGCGTTGGATTAAACGTCTCATTTCCAATTAAGATATATCTTTGAATTGAAATTTGAATGAAATACATGGTCATAAAAAAATAGGAAAGTGTGAAAAATATGATTACAAATATCTCGGCAACTAATTATCTGATCGACTTCATTTTTTATGGAACATTTATGTTTTTTTTTATTGTGTTTTATATTCATTCCTTCAAATAAACACTTTCGAAAATTTTTTGTATACCTTTTATCAGAACGAATACTTCGAAAGTCCGAAAAAAATAGTTCCGGATAATGGAGGTTACTGATATTCAATAGGCTTCTTCCCACTGTTACTTCCTAAGTACACACAAAATTTCAAGTCTCTATCTCAATTTGTTCGGGAGATAGAGCGATTACAGACACACACACCGACACATACCCAGACGGACGGCAAATATTTTTTTTCTAAAAATATGTTCTTCGGAATCTCCACTGTCTGAAACGTGTAAATCCGTCAAATTTTTTTTTTCTACTTTTAGAACGATTACAAGACTTACCCTATACTACGTATGATGGGTAAGTAAAAAGAACAAAAATTTGATAATAACAGAATCCCTGAACAAGAGTATTAAAAATTATACGGTTTGGCTCACTGATAATGTTATTTCCAATTTAATTTTTCGGCAATCAGTGTTGTTGAATTATTTGAACAAATCGTTAATATTTGATAAAAATTACATCAGATATATTAAATACATTAAATTTTAATAATTTTTAGTTTTTTTATTTTTATTTTTATTTTTTAAGAAATAATTTCACTTATAAATTACCATTAACGCTCAGCGGCAACAAATGTCGACATTTTTTTCTTGTGGTTTTTTAATTTTTTATCCTTTTTTCTTTTTCTTTTCTGGTACTTTTGGTTAGCCAGGAGCCAGTATTATATATACACATATATATACATACATATATGTATACATAATACAGTTACTCTGAATAACGGTAACCTCTGAATAACGATTACAAGTGGGACCGGTAAAAAGTGACCGCTCTTCAGAGGTGGGTGTTATTCAGAGGTTTCATTTTTAAAAAAAAAACAAAATTGCGAAAATTTAAATAGAAATACAGTCTTTTTAATTTATCCTCATTGTTTTAATGCATTAAAAAAATCAGTGACTTACAGTATTATTTTTCCTCCAAATATCTTTCTTTAAAGAAATAATAGTATGAGTTGATTTTCTGTACAACTCATCATCATTACGATCTAATGCAAAATTTTGTATTTCACGAATTTTCGTCAAAAATTCGGTATACGAGGATGTAGCAATAAGTTTTTGCCCTCACATAGAAATAATTGAGAGAAATTTATGAAATTGCTACATTTTATGAGTCTTTTTTCTATATTGTCAATGTGCACCGTAACACGTTTGTGCAACCGGTATTTCAAAGAGAGGAGGAGGGGATGTATTCCAGGAGGCGCGACAGTAGACCCAAAGGGAGCATTTTCCTAACATTTAATGACCCCCACATGTAAAATATTGTTGTAAAGGCCAGTGACCACTTATACACCTTCCGAGGCCCTGCCCACAAATTTGGCCTTCGGGGGGGGGGGGTACTTTTTTAATTTTACGGACGTCATTCATGCCCCCCCCCCGGGCGGAAAATTTGGGTGGATGGGCTCGGGATGTGCATTGCATGAATAAGTGGTTACTGGCCTTTCCAACAGTATGTCACATGTGGGGGTCGGCAAAAATTAGAAAGATGCCCTCCTTTGGGTCTACTACCGCGCCTCCTGGAATACATCCTGCCCCCTCTCTTTGAAATACCGTTTGCAGAAATGTATTACTGTGCATGTTGACTATATATAAAAGGACTAATACAATGTAGCAATTCCATAAATTTCACTCAATTATTTCTATGTAAGGGCAAAATCTTATTGATACACCCTCGTATGTTTAATACTGGAAATTTTGGGTGATTCTATAATCTCATTCATTTTCCCATACTGATAACTTTTCTCTTCCTCACTTTTATCTTCCACCGTTTGCTGCATGAATCAAATGTAGCAGCAACTGCCAAATCTTTGTCCAGACATACAAACTTACTGGCCTTCATGTTACTTATATCTACCGTTCTAAGAATATTATCTAAATTTTCCCCATCATTATTAATTTCTTCATTTTCTATGTCTAGTTTTTGGAAAAGAATGAAATGGTTAAGAGATTAAGTGACTTTTAGTTGACATATTAAGAAAATTTTGTTTGATCTGCTTCACATTTCGGTTTGCAAATAAATATGAAACTGTACAATGAGCTGTCATTTTTTTTTCCCTCGTGACTTTTGTGCGGCCGTTGTTCAGAATTCTTTATTTAGAGGTTCGTTCTAATGTTATTGCTGTGGAACGTGTTTGGTTCCATAAATATGTGGCCGGTATTCGGAGGTTGTCGTTGTTTAGAGGTGACCGCTCAAAGAGGTTTCACTGTATATACATATATATATATATATATTGTATATATACACATATATAGGGGAGGGTAGTACACAGTGAGACGAAAATTATTATTACTTAACAAATGGCGACGATTTTTATTCTTTTGAAAAAATTTTTGCTACATCTTTAAGCTACACAAATGCGCTACACATTAATGTATAAATGGTTTTAAGAAAGTTATTTATAAAAGCACAGAAGCAACATAACGGAGTATCGAAAATTGTCTCACTGTGTACCACAAGTAATACACAGTGAGACAATGTATACATTTTCATAAATCATACATTTTTACACTCTATCAATAATTTTCTCTAGTTTATGATTTCTAATTAATATTTCTAGATTGTAAAAATATTAAAAATATAAGCCTCGCGTGGACAATGGCAGACCTGAGGCTACCTTCATGCAAATGTTCAGCCTCTTACGTTTAGTAAATTTCCCTAGCCATCGCACGCCCACACACACACACACACAGAGAAAGAGAGAGAGAAACCTTCTTTTATTAATAAATAACTTTTTTAACATCAGAACCACATAGTAGGTACACAATAAGACACGTCTCACTGTGTACCACAACTGTGTATCTCACTGTGTACTTTCGTTACGTTGTAACAAAATGGATGAAACATTTGTTGCATCAATTTCATTACTTTAAAAAGTTTATATCGTTTTGTCGAAATAGTCTATTATTAGATATAGCTAGTTTTGGTTAAGTAAATATATGTCACATTGAAGGAAATAAACTATAAAATAGACGTTTATGCAACTTTAACCACTATAAAATAAGGAATTATTTACTATTTTGTCGGACGAGTAACTGAAGTGCCGAAACTACATCCACGTGTTGCATAAGATGAGGTCGTTATGTGTGTGTGCCAGCTTGAAGAAAAAGTTACAACTATATGTCAAAGTGGCTGCTGTCTCACTGTGTACTCCCCTACCCTACTATATATATATGGTATACATACATGGATATATACATACATTTGAGTATATAATACTGGCGCCAGGCTAACCGAAAAGTACGCTTTTTTTAATTCTTTCTTTTTGAATTCCTATTAATGTGAAATGAATAAATCGTAAAAAAGGGTAATAATAATAGGTAATTTTTTTTCACCAAAAAAAAATCGTCCCTGGAGAGTTTAAAGCAAGGTCATGGTTTGAAATCCTAGCCTGAGCACATTTTTTAGTCAGTTGGAAAAATTACAACTCGTGTAGATAGTTTAAAGTTATTTGAACAAGTATTTTCTTCATTTTGTAAAAATGAATCATTCAAATTATTAATTAATGATGTATTTTTAAAAAGATCTAAACCAAAAGAATTTGTCTTTAAAATAATATATTTCTCCTCAAAATAAATTATCCGGCAAAGTTCATAGCAAGTATTCTTTTGAAATATTTTTTCTTTTTCACTTTTGAAATAGTTATTTAAACACTTCTTGCCACTTCACTTTTGTACGTGACTTTTACGAAGAATTTATCGTTTGTTAAGGAATTTTTAAATGTAAAGAATGCATCTTACTTCGTAACACAGTATAGTTTGAATTTTTAGGAAAATAATACTGTATACTCAAATGCAAAGCGTAAGAAGAAAGTTATCACCATCTTATATTTTCTAGTGTCTAAAATTTATAAAACTGAAACTGAATTTAAAGTAATGGATTAAATATTGCATAGGTGTTCAAATGACTAACGTAATTATACTTTATTATTTTAAAACAATCATAGTCATTGGTAATGAAATCATACGAGCAACATAACCTCTTCACGCCCTTGGCCTCAAATGTGGACGTTTAGTTTTTTATAATTATAATTACTGCCAATAATAAAAAAACAAAATTTGATAGTGACTTATTCACAACAAATTCACTGAACAAGAGAAATACAAATTTTATGGTTTTGTGTGCACTTATAATATTATTTTCGTTGTACGCTTAAAGATATAAGAAAAGCGTAAAGTAATTTTTAGATAATCAGTGTTGTTGGATTATAGGAACAAATCGTTTATATTAGATAATGTATTAAATACATTTTTTAAAGTTTAATAAGTTTAATAAAAGTGTTTTTAAGTTTTAATAATTTGCAGAAATGTAAGAAAGAAATTTACTGTTAGTTTTTTATTGTACAAGAAATCATTTCACTCATAAATTATCATTAACGGCCGCAAATATATATGTTACTTTTTTCTTTCTTTTTCAATTTCTATTAATATAAAATGAACAAATCCTTTTAAGAAATAATAATAAGTCATTTTATTTTCTCACCATAAAAAATCGTCCCTGAATGGTTAAGCCCTGGTTTTTCTGGTTAAGGCCCTGGTTTTCCTGGTTAAGGCCCTGGTTTCAAATCTCGGCCTCAGCACTTTTTCATTCAGTTGGAAAAATTACAACTCTTATACGACAGATAATTTAAAGTATTTTGAAAAAGTATTAACTTCATTTTGTAAAAATGAATCCTTCAAATTATTAATTAATGCTGTATTTTTAAATAGAGCTAAACCAAGAAAGACTTTTTCCTTTGTCTTTAAAATAATACATTTCTTCTCAAAATAAATTATCCAGTAAAGTTCATGTCAAACATTCTTTTGAAATAATTTTTCTTTTCCTCTTTTTAAATAGTTATTTAAACACTTCTTGCCACTTCACTTTTGTACGTGACTTTTACAAATACTTTATCGTTTGTTAAAGAATTTTCAAAAGTAAAGAATGCATCTCACTTCGTAACAAAGTATAGTTTGAATTTTTAGGAAAATGATACTTTATACTCAAATGCAATGCGTAACAAGAAAATTATACCACAGCTCACATTTTCTTGTGTTTAAAATTTATAAAACTGAAACTGAATTTAGAGTAATGGATCAAATATTGCAGATATGTTCAAATGAGTAAAATACGAGTCTATTATATTACTTACATGTTTTTTGTTGTTTATTTTTCTTTAAAGAAAAACTATAAACTAAAGACGCATCAGAAAATATAAAAAGTATTAATAAATCTGTAATAAAATAATAGTAAAAACTCTATACTTTGTGTTTTATATTTTATTTACATTTAATTTAAACATCTAATTAATATTTATATATTACAAAAATTTTACTTTTTTTAAAAAACTTTAATATCCATGCAGTTACTTCTCAACAAACAAATGCATGACTGCATCCTTAACCCTTTCCGGAGTGGTGTCCTTAAAAAAGGACACCTAATTTTAATTCCAAATCTGACAAACGGCACCAAGAATATTTAACTAAAATTTTCCTTTTATAATGTACATGAAAATAAGCAAGTTCGTATTTGCTAATAAATTCGTTTATAAATTGCGGTGTCAGTCCATTATTTCATCAGTTTATAAACAGAATTACACGGCGCCGGTAAGGGTTAAACTTGACTGTGTTGAACAATTGAGCATTTAAACCTTATCCACTTTTCTCTATATAATTATTATATTTGATTTTAACTTCGTCCGATTTCGCACTTTTAATTATGTCGTTAACGTTTTTCTATATTAAATTCATGTTTATACTCACCTTAACCACTTTAGACAACAGTTAGATTTCTCCTCTCTGATGCCTCACAAAGCTTTTGAAACTGCTATTTTGATAGAGGACGTAATTTGCGCCAAAAAAACGTGGCGTTGTAGCCCATGAATTGCATGAACTGTTCAAGCGTTCCAAAAGCAGAAAACAGGAAAAATACAGATTAAATATTTCATTTGTTATTGAAAATTATATTATGAAATGTTTCACTAGATGTATCTTTGTAATGTAAATTTATTATTAATAAAAACAAGATGGCAGAATAACTTTAAATTTTTAAAAGACTATATTTTACGATAGATATTTTAAAGTATTTTGAAAACTTATTTCTTCATTTTGGAAAAAAAATATTATTAATATTATTAATAAATGGTTTTTAAACAAGCGCTTAGCAAACAAAGGGTTTTCCGCTCGCATTAAAAATACAAATTCCTTCCAAAAAAGATTTATGTAGGAAATATCATATTGCGCATTCTTTTGAAACCTTTTTGCTTCTCTTTAGGTAGCTGTTCCCATTACAAAATGTAAAATGTTACCTATTGTAGCCGTCGTCCGTGCGAAAGCATTTCCGAAGGATTTCGGTATATTTTCACCCAAAATCGTTGAAATATTGATATTTCTCTCTATCTATATATATATATCAATTATAATTAATGAAAGATATTACATAAAAAGTGCAATAGCAGCTCACATGCAATGCAGCAAAAAATACTTCACCAATAGGGGAGAGTAGCCGAATTTGGACCACTTCACTTATTTTCAGGTGTAACTTGCTTCGTTTTTGCAATATCAGCAATATATCAATACAAGTAGTCAATTTATTCATCTACTAACTAAATAAATCTTTAGAACAATTTCTCTTTCAAAGTCTTAAGTTTTATCCTAATTTGAAAAATTTATCAAAAGTGGTCCAAATTGAGCGACTGGTCGCTTAAGTTGGACCCCCTGTGGTCCAAACTGGAACAAACAAAATTACGCTGTTTTAATATGTAGGGAATACAACTAATTTTATTAAAAGCAAAATTTGCGATTAATGCAACAATGAAATATAATGAAATCAAATGTCTGAATGTAAGAGTAATAGTTTTCAATAAAAAAGCCATTCAAAATATCAATCAAAGTTATAAGTAATTAAGAATAGAAATTATGGAACTAATTGCTAGTTACTTGAATATCATGTAAGAAGTGATGAAAGGCTTACACATGAATTTCTTTTGATCAATTTTTGCAAGCTCACGCAACATGGGACCGTATTTGGTAATCTGAACACTGAATCATTTCTGCTGTTTTCTTTTTCTTACCTACTAGGCAAAACCAATTGTCACTCTCTTGATTTTTCTTTTTAGATTCTGAATCATTAGACATTTTTTTAAAAAACAGAAGTTTTCTTTATCTTCTGTCTGTAGTTCTACCCTTCCATCATTTTCTTTCCGATTGAATAACGCCTATTTTTTAAAACTTGATGTTCCAATTGCTTTTGTGCTTTGAGAGCTTCCTTTTTGCCTTTTTGTTGCTTTTCCATTCAAGGTTTATTTTAAATGGCAAAGATATTAACAGAGGTATTTGTTGGCTCCTTCTGTACTTTGATTTAACTGGTTTTGGCAAGGGAAATAACATTTCTAACGATTATATAGCTTTTAAGGGGATTTTGTAGCTGCAGCCTTTTTGTGAGTCAATATATTCACAACTTATTATTTCCTTTTCTTTTCCTATATCTTTGACAACTTTTGTTGTCACTGATGTTTATTTTTTCAGACTGTTTGACTGTGTCGTTTTCATATATATATATTTTTTTGCCCTTTCAGTTTTAGTAGGTTTCATGATTACTGATTCTGACTCCGAAATCTCACTAGCAGGAGATTAACGGGTTTATCTGCAATGGCTGTCGCCTCATCAGGAATAAGTGATGAAGTAGTTGCCAAATGATGATCGTATAATGTAGTCCAATTTAAGCAAGTCAAACTGGTTCAATTAAGGCAACTGCGCAATTTTTTAAAACCGATTATCTCAAGACTAACAACGAAAACGAAAGCAAACAAATCCGTGTGAAAAATATGCACATTAAACACACGAATTTAGATATGTATATGAAAACATAACAACTTACCTTACTTTTAAATTATTCTCTTACGTTTAGCAGGAAAAAAAATTGATCAAAACAGCTAATTTTAAACTTTTTCAGATTGTCTGAAAACAGCACGTGGAAGACAGATGCCTTTTTCTAATCATAAAAGACGTCATTCTGATGAGTATGATTTCAGCGGTAGATGGCGTCTCGTTTTGTAATTAACAGCAGAATTGCAGCGGTCCAATTAAAGCGGAGGTCCAAATATGGCTACTCTCCCCTATATGCAGAAAACTAATACAATTGTAGTTGTTTTTTGTATATTTTAATGAAGTATATATATATATTTATAGGTATCTATTTTTTAATCATGCTTTTACACTCATATTTATGAATCCATTTGGATGTAACTTAGCATGTGTACAAAACATAGCAATGTCTCGACCCAGTTTGTTGGCCAAATTCATCATTTCTGATCTTGTCTCAAAATGAAGGTCTGTAAAAGAAAAGTAACATTTCCAATCCTGTAACATGTACAAAATAAATAAAAATTCAAAAAGTTTATTTTCTCAAGTGTTCCACCTTGATAAAAGGATTCCGGAGCACTCGTTGTTTCGTCAAAATCCTGAAAAATGCCTAAGATATAGCAGTTTGAAATTCAAAAGTTCTTACGGCCAGTGCCGGGAGGAAGAGGTAGCTTTCATATTCCTTATTTTTAAAAGCAAGCTTATATTATTCAAACACACGAAGCTAAATTTGATTGGAAACCGATAATAGGATATTCAATACTAATTTTTATCAATACTAAATCATTATGAATGAGCATTTCGCGAAATGAGTCAGCATTATCCTAACTGCTTTAATTTAAAGTAACTTATATTGGATTACCAAATTCGGCGATATCTTGAAGTGCCTGTCATTTTAAGACAACATGGTGGATGAGGCTAACCAGTGAACTTGGTCGAGACCTTAGTAATTCCTGTGCACATGCTCACTCAAATCGGAATCGGTTGATATATACGAGTGTTGTCGCATGCAAAAAATCAGATTTTTCAAAATGTCACCCACATAAAGATATTCAAACTACTATATCTGAGCCATTTTTTAAGATAAAGACAAAACAAAAAATGCTCCGGAATCCTTATATGAAGATGAAGTACTTAAGAAAGAAACCATTTTCAATTTCTAATTTTTTTGCACCTCACTTTAAATATATATATTTTAATTTAATGACCGCCATTTAGAAACAATATGGCGGATGAAGCTGGCCAGCGAACTTGGTTGAGACATTGCTATATTCTATCCACATGCCTTCTTACATCCAAGAAGGTTAATAAATACCTGTGTTATAGCGTGACAAATATCAGATCGTTTCAAAATGTCAGCCATGCTAGAAATTCAAAGTGCTATAACTCAACCATTTTTTAAGATATAGACGAAACAAAAACTGTTCCGGAATCTTTGTTCAATGTCAAACACATAAAAAAAAAATATTTTTCATTTTTCAATTTTTGGATACCTCATTTTAAATTAAAATTTTTTATTTTTTTTTTAAATGGCCACCATTTTGAAACAAGATGGCAGGCGAAGCTGGCCAACGAACTCGGTCAAGACATTGGTATGTACTATGTACACACCAAGATACATCCAAATCGGTTCATAAATACACCTGTTATCGCGTGACAAAAATCAGGTCATTTCAAAATGTCAACCACAATAGAAATTCAAAATGCTATAATTCAGCTATTTTTTTAGATATAGACGAAACAAAAACTGTTCCGGAATCTTTGTATTAAGGTCAAACACATAAGAAAAAAATCTTTTCTTTTCCAGTTTTTTGGTACCTCATTTTAAATTTAATTAAAAAAAATTTTAAATGGCCGCCATTTTGAAACAAGATGGCGGATGCAGCTGCCCAACGAACTCGGTCGAGAGATTGATATGTACTACGTACACACAAAGGTACATCCAAATCGGTTCATAAATACGCCTGTTACCGCGTGACAAAAATCAGGACGTTTCAAAATGTCAGCCATGCTAGAAATTCAAAGTGCTATGACTCAGCCATTTTTTAAGATATAAACGAAACAAAAACTGTTTAAATTATTGGTTTGTATAAAGGTCAAACACATAAGAAAAAAATATTTTTCCCTTTTCAGTTTTTTGGTACCTCATTTTAAATTTAAATTTTTTTTTAATTTTAAATGGCCGCCATTTTGAAACAAAATGGCGGATTAAGCTGGCCAAAGAACTCGGTCGAGACATTAGTATGCACTATGTACAAACCCAGTCACACCCAAATCGGTTCATAATCATGAGAGTTACAGTGTGACAAAGATCAGATATATATATATATATATATATATATATATATATATGGATATGGATATGGATATATATATATATATATATATATATATATTAACTTTTGAACGGAGGGTGGTTTCCGGGTCTGGGGGTCATGATCGATGAAAATATACCAAATTTTTTTTAAATCGCTTTCCTCCGAGCGGCTGCAATAGGTAGCTTTTTGTAATGAAAGCTACCTAAAATTCAATCCCCATAAATGATGACATCTTGTATGGTTCCATGTATAATTTGCTGACATTCACATTAAATTCAGTATTCACGAAAACTGGTATTGAATCTTTTGTAACCGATTTGCAGGTATTTTGGCTTTTTTCGTTTGAATAAAATTAGCTGAATTAAAAAATATATATATATATATATATGGAAACTTACTTTTCCTCCTCGAACAGGGATATGGTGTTGTACCTCTATAACGTTGTCACTTTAGGGAGGGGGGGGGAGGGGGGGTCTGGAACTTGATATCATAAGATAACTCTAGGGGGGAAGGGAATTTGATTTTTTATATCGCTATTATTTTTTATCCAAACAAACTTTTCGTATACTGTTAACTTTTTCTTTACACCGATATTGTATGTTACCAATTTTAAGACTTTCCAACAAAATAAAAAAGTGTTTATGACTGTCCTAACTCCCGTAAATACACTCGGATTATAATGCAATTGATAATCGTTATTTAGGGTCTCCAAAGCATGTTTGGTGTTGCATATGAAGTATGTGGGATTAATAGTTTATTTATAAACGCACTCAAAAGAATTCCATTTCATTATGGTATATGGAAAAAATCGTTTGCAGATTTTTTTAAAGAGAGTAAGCTATATCAAATGCACTGAAGCTGATATAAATCAGGGTCATTCCATGTCAATTCAAGTAAATTTGTTATGGTTTGTAACCCGACCCCCAGGGATTTGTATGAAACTCGGTGTATTTACTAATTCTATCATGATATGAATACATCAGAAAATTTTCCTTCCTAGACCTCATAGTTTGTGAGATATGGGGGTCCAATTTTTGGATTTTTCTCAAATCGCACATTTCGGAGTCTGTATTTTTAGACTGCAGTTCCATTTTCAAAAAATTGTTTCTCTGGATCTAAAATGCGAATCATCTTAAAAATATCACAGTAAGTACATCAAAAGATGCAGATTTTAATAAAAAATATTTAAAAAAATTAATTTTAAATATTTAGGGCCAAAAAATTAAACCAAAGTTGAAAGTTATGGTTATTTTTCCAAATTTTTGTAATTTTACGAAAAAGGCTCTACACAAAAAGGCAAATGAAATTTTTAATTTCTTTTTGTTGTAAATAAAAGTTTACACTGTGGGCTTTCTAGTTATGAAATAAAAATTTTGTCTTTCTCATGACTTATGCAAAATTTTGCCCTGTTTTGAGAAACTGCACCAATCAAGAAAAAAAAAATCTCTGCCTAATTTTAGCTGAGGTACCTAACTAACTACTGTGGTTCCTATGACTTGTTGAATATATCATTTTTGAAACATGGGTAAAAAATGACAAATTAAAAATTTTATTACTTTTGATAATTTTTGTGTATCCTTTTTATTAATAGGCAAAAATAAGTGAACAATTTTTGTAACTTTAAAAATATTTCACGAATTATAATTGATTATTAGTTATCTAGTTCTGTGTCTAGTAAGAAAGAGCTTCTCGATTTGTGTTGCAGTTGAACCTCTGAATTTCTCTTTTTATTACAAGGCTGTTTTTGTTATCTGTTATGGTTATCTATTTTTAGAATTGACGAAACATTCCGTAAAATTCCTTCCCCCTCTTGATAGGATGGCAGAAATGTAAGATATTTTAAATTGGCCACATGTCTCATCAAATCATCGACAGTAAGCAGCTAACTAATTGTCAAGTTTTATGTATTTTATTTTATAATATTCGCAAAATGAACTGAACGCCGGAGAAGCTGCTAGACTTAGAATACATCCACTAGCTAACCACAGACATCGACTCTGCAAATAACTGTTTCGTAAGCAAAAAACTGAGCTCATCAAAAACAGATTTAAAAATTCCCGTTTAGAGAGAACTGTTGTTCACTGGGGTGAACACTGCTTCACCATTTTTTGAATAAAGAAAATGTAGAGTGGATAAAAGTTTTAATTAGTTGTAGGGATGAAGAACAGTTACTACGAGTTCGTCAACTTGAAAATAGTATCGGAATAATTCAGGCGAAAGCTGTATTTTCAGCAGTTGAAGAGTGGGAGAAAGTTGGTAAAATCTAGGCAATATTTTTTGATACAACTGCAGTAAACACAGGTCGTCTCAGAGTTAACCTGCATTTTTCTATAGCAATTGTTAAAGGAAAAGTCTTCTGTATTTACCATGCCACCAGCATAATTTAGAAAGCTGTTCTTGATTGTAAAATGGGCACAATCACTGCCCCTCAGTCAGATATATAAAAAAATAACCAATTCTGATTGGGTGGTCTAAATTAAACCAGAGTAAGTATACAAATGTTACTGAAGACGAAATACTAGGTATAAATAGTTAATTCAGAAGAAATTTCAAAATTTCTTACAGGAACTCTTAAAAATTAACAGCTCAGGGATGATTATAAAGAGTTTATCCAACTTTGTTTAATTTTTATAGAACTCCTTCCTGCAAAAGACTTTTTTCAAAGCACCTGGTACTTTTAATCATGTGAGATGGATGGAGGCACAGGCCATTCATTCTCTTAAAATATATTGTTTCAAGGATCATCTTTCAATAACAAATTTAGAAAAATACGGTATCAGAGATCTTTTCTTATTTTTAATCAATATTTATGCAAAAGCGTGCTTCAATACGTCCACTGCCACTTTAGCCCCCAATTCAAGACCTGCAAATAATAAAATCACTTGTTCACTACAGAAAATTTGATAAATAGGTTACAGACAAAGCACTTGCTAAAATGATAAACCGCCTTTGGTATCTTAACTCGGATCAAGTTGCATTTTCATTTTTAGATAATACTTTGATAAAAAAAAAGTCAACATAAGCCACCTTATCTAATCCATCACCACTTCAATCCTTTCCGGCGCAGTGTCCCACGCCAGGACCACCTAATTTTAATTCCAAACTTACAAACGGCACGAAGAATATTTTAATAAAATTTTGCTTTTACAATGAAAGGTTAAAGTAATGTGATTTTAATTTCTAAAAATGTCGTTTGTAAATTCCGAGGTAGACAATCATTTCATCTTTTTACGAACAGAATTTTTCTGTGCCGGAAAGGGTTAACGTGACAGTTGTAAGGGAAAATAATTTATTTTCTTTATTATGCCTCCTTTCTTGTAACACAGCTTTAACCCTAGATCTACCGGGAATTTTATTCAAGTTTTAATAAAACGTTCTACACCAGAATTTTTATTTAAAACTATTTAACTTATTTATTTACCTTATTTTTGTCTGGTTTATACACTTAGTTTATTTTAAAGAAATTTCTGGTTTGAATGAATATTTTGTATGTACCTGTCGGGTCCAATGGACCCATCTGGTAGACGGAGGGTTAATAATGATATGCAGTTGAGCATTATTTGCTCTCATTTCTATACTTCCTTTGCCCTTCCTTTTTAAAAAAAAAATTCTTTCAGTTTAAAATTCGATTTTTTTCCTATTCTTTGGAATTTTTTTTAATCAAACACTTTATTGGATTTCACAAAACGAAAAAAAGAAAAACAAAAGGTGGAAAGCAGATGAAATGGAATGTTACAAATTTTTTCTTCGCTTTTTCATAAAAAGTCAATTTTTAGGATTCAGGTTAAGTCTGGTCCTGAAAAATGCGCATATTTTTAAATCTATACATTTTTAGAAAAAAAATGGTGTGTGGTTCTTCAAAACAAAACTTTTTTTATAAAATGAGACCTGCATTATGTTTCTAGGTTCAATTGTATTCATTTCATGAAGGAAAAACAGCATTTTTTTGCGAAAAATCACGTTTTTTTTCAAACTTAAACCTCAATGAGGCACGGGTTAACATTATCCAAATGAGCTGAAACTTAGCCAATCTCATTTTCTAGTCAATTGGCAACTTTTTGAGGGGTCCCCCGAAAAAATTCGAAAATTGATTTCTTGTGACCACCCTAATATACACTCTATCTCTCAGTATCAGATTATAAGCAAGCAATATACACATTTTATCTTATGATATGCAACATGATTTCACTCTAAATTTTCATAAACCTTTACGAAAATGAAGAGCATTTCCCCTTAAGATATTTAAATTTTTTTCTGAAGGGGGTGGGGGGAAGGAGGGGTGATAGCCACCGATTTAATTCCGATTAGGTTCTCAATGTTGCTTATTCATAATAAATATAAATTTTAAATTGCACAAAGAAAGAATGTTGCAAAATAAATCTAAGTGATACTGCAAAAGTACGTCATTTATTTCTGTATTTATATTTAGCTCAGTTATATTTTTGAATTTCAATCTTTTAAATATAATGTTTATTCTGATTTTTTAGCTTTAAAAATTTTGCATATAATTTAACAAATTCTTTATTTGTTACATAAAAAAATACAACAATCTAAATCTTTAAATTATTTATAAGCAATTTTATTTAATGTATTAGATTTAATTAATGATTATTTCAATTTTAATAAAAATGAAGTTTTTCTCCTAGCTTATCTAAAAATTTTGCCCTGTTTTGGGAAATGGCACCATTCAAGAAAAAAAAAATATCTATCTAATATGTCTAATTTAACCCGTGGTACCTAAATAATTACTGTGGTTCCTATGACTTGTTGAATTTATTTAATATAAGTGCCTCTTTTTTTTCATTTACAAAGTAAAGTTTTTGCTTTCTTTTTTCTGAGTAAAATGAGAAAAAAATCTATGATTTCAATATCTACACCCCCTCCATTAAATATTGCACATATTCTTTACATACTACCTTTGTGAAAGTATTTACAGAAGTGCTATACCACTGAATACAATGATAGATGTACATTTAAGTGACAAACATATGCGATAAGATTGAGAACAACACACTTTCAGATAATGTGTGATATGTACCAATAAGATACAAATTTTCTACTGTTGTAAAAATAAATAAATCAGTCTGATTTTAAGGGTTCATTTTAGGAAATAAATCAAAATGATTAATAAATTTATGTTTAAAATGTGCAGCAATTATTTAGGTACCATAAGCAAAGTTAAAGATATTTATCTCTTGATAGGTACAACATCTCAAAATAAGTCAAAAATTTTGCATAACCCATGAGAAAGACATCATTTTTATTTCATAAATAGAAAGCCCAAAGTGTAATCTTTTATTTAAAGCAAAAAGAAATGGGAAATTTCATTTTCCTTTTTGTGTAGAGCCTTTTTTGTAAAGTCACAAAAATTTGGAAAAATAACCATAACTTTCAACTTTGGTTTAATTTTTTGGCCCTAAATATTTAAAATTAATTTTTTAAATATTTTTTTTATTAAAATCTGCGTCTTTTGATGTACTTACTGTGATATTTTTAAGATGATTTACATTTTAGATGCAGAGAAACAATTTTTTGAAAATGGAACTGCAGTCTAAAAATACAGACTCAAAAATGTGCGATTTGAGAAAAATCCAAAAATTGGACCCCCCATATCTCACAAACTATGACGTCTGGGAAGGAAAAAATTACTGATGTATTCATATCTTGATAGAATTAGTATATACACCGAGTTTCATCCAAATCCCTGGGGGTCGGGTTACAAGGTCTGGTTGAATTGACATGGAATGACTCATCACTGAATTTCACTATAAGATGATTACGATAGATTAGGGCATTCATAGCATTTGTCCTCCATGTACAAGGACACTCAAATAATCGGTTACAGTACTGTCTTTGAGTAATTATTGCTGAAAGGGCATTTTCAATTTCGGTACGCGCTTTTAAATTTAAATACCTTTTTTGCATGTTACTCGTTGTATATAAATTCTATATCTCACATACATGGCTGCACAAAAGTATTCACGCACCATTCTCCTTATAACAGGAAATTACTGAAGGAGAATTTTCAACTGAAGTATATGTATTTCTTAAGTGAACTAAATTTTGGCATGCATGTAGTTAATAGATAGAAATCTATATAGCATATACAGGGCTGCTCAAAGAATTCGGATAATTTTCCGATTGTAGATGGGGACAGCTGAAATTGGTTTTTCAAATGTGCCATGCGTTTCGATATGGTTCAATTAGACATAATATTTTAACTTATTAAACGGTGCAGTTTTGTTACATTACTCTGAATGTGTTGGAAAGCGTTTCATAATCTATGCTTGACGCATGATTTTTTCTTTCTTGATTTTATCTGTTATCTATTTTATGAAAATGTAAAATGGACATTAAAAACATTAAATGATTATTAATTCATTTCAAAAATATGGAATATTCCAACATTTGTTATTCCTCTTCTTCTGCTATAAGCGCATATAATTCGTTGTTCGAGAAACCAGGTTCGAAATTATATTTTTATGATTACGAGTTGGAACCCGTCGAAATTCGACGAAGTAAAATGTTTAGAAAGAAACTATTGGATCAAATTTATGACAAACCTACAAAAATAATTACAATAAAAAATTCACCTTAGATTGGTTGTCTAACTGTTAAAACAAATAATATTTTAAACCTAAAATTATCAAAATGTCATTTCCACAAACTTCAACTACTTAAATTATTGAAAAATTAAACTGTATTAGAAAACGTAATACAAACTTTAAGTTCTAATCTCAGTACCCGCAAATAAAAAATTCAGAAATTTGCCTTTAGTTTTCATAGAATTGGCCATCGTATTGGTCAAATATTTAGTTTTATCAAAAAAAAAAAAAAAAAAATGATCGTTTTTTCTTAAATATGACATCATTTTTACTCACCGATTCATTTTGCCTAGCGTCTCAAATTCAGTATCAGCGTAATGTAAAAAAATACTGAAATGTAACTGATTTATGAAGAAATATGCGTGTTAAATAAATCATGACTATTTTCCCTTTACTTTTAATAGAAATGGTCTACTTCAGTTGCCACAATTACAAAATTGGTACTAAAAACAATAAAAAAAATAATATCTCAAAAATAAATTGAGATAGAGCTTTCAAACAAATTGCATTTAAAAGTATATTTTTTCCCTGTACGACGGTGTAAAAATTGAAACTGTGCGGGGTTTAGAAGTTTAAAAATTTGCAGTAGCGAAAATTGCAAAACCGAAATTTCATTTCAAATTTCAGAGTGTTGCCATTCGCAGAATGACGTATGCGTAACGCACAGATATGTTTGTCCTTTATAATATAGACTAGTAAAATATGGGGAAGAATTGTGTCCTCCTGCTGTGTTTATAAGAAGTTCTGCAAAAATAAAATATTATTGTCGAATACATTCTGTAATAAATAAAACTACTATTAAATACTTTTAAATAGTACTTCTTTAAGCCTTTATCTACTGAATTATGAATTCATGAAATTTTTATCTTCTAAAGTACTTTTCGTGAATTGGTTAAACTACATTAGATGATTTACATAATCATTTAGTAAATTTTAGAAGGATTTTAGAAGTATTGAATGATTTATAAGGATTAATTAAATTTAAATTTATAGGGATTTCGTGCAATATTTATAACCCCACTGAAATCTTTTATTTTAAATATTTTTCTTAGTATTTTGTAGAATTAGGAAATGTACAAATATAATGTTTTTACAATAGAAATATAGAAATATTTCCGGATTGAAAAATTTTCCTCCCCCTACCCCAACGCCAAGAAAGCTGAAAAGATGCAAAGGCAAACGAAATCATCCTTTAAAAATATTTTTGTTTTGTGTAACCAATAATACTTTTTGAACAAGATAAAGTAATGTATCTAGAACTCATTCTAATCTGTATTACAACTAATCGATGTATTAAATGAATTTTATAACAAGTTATTTTAACGGTACTTATAAGTACCGTCAGTAGATAAAGGGTTAAAGTGTTGTTTGATATAATGTTATTTCACATATAATAGTGATATTATATTAAGTCATTTTCTTCATTTAAATCAGTAAAGTATGCGTATAATAAATGTATAACCGTATGTGTATATATACCCCTTTAAAATCTATAGAAAGAAAATAAATAAAAGAAAAAAAAAAGAAATTTTAGACACATAAGAATTAATTAAGGTGAGAAAGGGAGGGGGAGGGTTCAAGGAATGATAACGTATAATATCGTAAGGGGAAAGACGGGGCTACAAATTTGCCGAAATATTTATAAGGTTATATACGCATAGCCCCTAAGGGCTTTTTAATGGTCATTTGAAAACTTCTTGTCACTGTGGATCGTAACATTTTAAAGAATTTATCGTTCGTTTTAGAATTTTTAAACTTTTGGAATGCATCTTATTTCGTGGCAAAAAATTGTTTGATGCCTTAGGAACACGGAACTTTACACTTAAATGACAAGAAAATTGTACTTCATTGGAAATTTACTTAAGTATTAATTTATAAAATTCAAATTTAATTCAAATCAACGTTCAAAATATTCCATTTTTGCTTCGGATGTTCAAATTTCGAGTCCGTTTTAGGTAGAGATTTCGGAAGAAATACTGTCTATTATAATCTCCCCTATGTTGAAATTTCTGAAAAACTTTTGCACATTTACGCCGATCATGAACCCTAGAGCCCAGAACCCAGAAACAGCCGAGGTCAAAACTTTATCTATCTACCTATCTATATATATATATACATCACTTTTTTATGAACATGATAACTTCCATAATTCTGCACAAATCGCTTACAAACTGATATATAAAATCAAAGGATAGAAAATCTCGGTCAAGTTCTTTAACGGGCAAATTGGACCAAAGGGGTGGAAATAGGGAGGGGTTTTGTGAAAACCGGAAAAAACCCATAACATCTTAATTGTAATACATATCAAATAAGTTTAAAGTTATTATTAGTACCATGAAATGACTCAAAAATTTATATATCACAGATTTTTGATAAAATTAAAAATGGGCTCAAGGGACGAAAAAAATAGAGTTTTAGGGCGAAAAAAATTCATAACTTAGTCAATTCTCAACATATCAAATTCACTTAAAAATATTCATAAGTTAGTCAAATCTCAAGATATCAAATCCGATTAAATTTATTATAAATCTTCTCAATATTATCTACAACTTTTATACTGACAAGTTTTTCATAGAACCAACTCTTATACACTGTTAAAAATTTGCAGCATTCCGTCCAGTCTTTTGACCGTTTTTTGAAAAAAAACATTTTTATAACCATAATTTAACTATATTCTGACCATAAAATGGCCAATAATATGGTCAGAATAGTGTTAAATTACGGTTGTGGAACCGTTTTCGATAAAAACGGTCAAATGACTGGACAGAATGATGCAAATTTTTAACAGTGTAGCAAAATCAAATTAAAAAAAATAGGTGTTGAAGAAAAAATTATTGAATTAATATTATTTTCATAAAACTAGCTCTTACAGAAAAATGAAACAGTCGTGAAAAGCGGTCAGATAAAAATTATGAGTTTATCTCTATTCTTGATTTTGTTTTTGTTCGTGAAATTAGTACTTAACTTCTAAATCTACCTTCGCCTGTAGGCTGAGCCGGCAGGGATTTTTTTTTTTTTTTTTTTTTTTTTTTTTTTTAAGATCTTTAAGCGAAATGTGAACCAGAAAAAAAAAAAAAAAAATAGAAGTACAATTTTTGTAAAGGAAAAGAAAGCAGGGATATATAATTAAATGTTTCCTTTGTTATTGAAAATTGCACTATGAATTGTTTCACTAATATTTCTTTGATTGTTTATAAAGTACCGCAGTTTACGAATATGCAAAAGAAGATTTTTATTAATGACTATACTCAATAATAGATAATTTAAAGTATTTTGGACAATTTTTTCCTTTCGAAAAATAAATTATTTAAATTTTTAATTATGGTTTTTTTTTTTTCTGAGCAAGTGTTAAACGAACAGAGGACTTTACATTTGTCTTTAAAATAATATGTTCCCCGCAGAAAATAAATGTGAAGGAAAGATCATATCAAGTACTCTTTTAAAACTATTTTTGCAATAAAACCATTCTTTTTTTCTCCATAAAAAGGCATTCAAACAATTTTCGCCACTCTATTTTTGTTTATTTGCTTCGGAACGTGACTTTTATTAAGAATTTATCCTTTGGTAAAAGAATATTCAAACGTGAAGAACACGTCTAATTTTGCTACAAAGTATATATTGATAACTTGGGAAAACAATACTTTGTATCGAAATACAGTTTCCTTTTGCAGTGCATGAAAAGAAAAAGCACATTTTATGCTTTGAAATTGTACTTAATTTTTAAATTTTTAAATGAGAAACTTAATTTAAAGTTGTGGAGTAAGGGGGTGGTGGACATTAATTTTTTTTTCATCGTAGAGATATGAAATTTCATGGAAATATACATTTCACAATAAGTATACATAACACCTTAAAAGAAATTTCCAATCTTATTACAATTTTAAGATTTAAAAAATTAATAACATTTTAAAACAAAATTTTAAAATGCGTCACGATTTTTGAGATATTTCCTTAATTTTGCATTTAATCACTTAAAACTCAATTACAAACAAATCTGTGTATCGTTTTTTAATTCCTTGGATAGTTAATTTTTAGAGATTTTTTTTCGATTAATTTTCAGATATAAAAATAATCTATTTTGTAACAAATATGTTAGATTCCGCTATATGGGGCCCCACCAGTGGCTGAGAGGTTCTGCTCTCGAAACTGGTAGACGGGAAGTGCTGGGTTCGATCCCAATCGCGCCCGTCGGCCTAATCGTTCGGTGTTTTCGTGGTTTTCTTCGAACCATGGATTTCCATGCGTTAATACGGGTTAGGTTCCCTTAGAAAGACCCCCACGAAGGGCACTCCCCCTCGGGCCTATATCCCTAGTGTAGATAATCGGCCGTCACAAAATCAACCAACCAACCAACCGCTATATGGTAGCACTAAACGAGTCTGTGATTAAAGGCTGTCATATTTTTCCCATGATTCCCTGCGGTTACGTTTTCCACGGCAGAGAATTCTACGGCTCGCGATGTAGAGGGTAAAGACTTTTAAGATACATAGACCTGCAAACTGTCAGTTTAACTGAGGATTTTTGATCACAGCTGTTGTACGGCAGTATATATGCTTTATATTTTAATTTACCTAAGAAAATGCTTTTATCAGCGTATTTTTTCATTGCGGATCATTAAGTATTAGTCTACCGTATTTCATTTAGGCCTTTTTTTTTTTTTAAAGTACCTTATTTTTCATCATTTTTTTTTTTTGTTTTTTTTTCGTATAGCAAGTAAGCATTTCAATAAACATCCTCCAAGGATAAAAATATAGTGTTACTTTCGTTAATATGCATTTTTAAAATTACCTTTTTACATAAAAATTAGTTTAAAAGACGTAGATTTCTTTACGAGTAATTTAAAATTTTGTAAATTGCTATATTATGTTATAGTTGCTACCTTTAATCTGAACTTCCCTACCAGTTACTTTTGTAAGTCAAACTTTAAAAAAAAGTGGAATTATAATCTTTAACAATATGTTTCCATATAAATTTCGCCTTTATTTAGGTTTATAAGGCATGTTAAATTTAGATACTCTTTTCCAAACATACCATACATAAAATTATTAATAAATCGCTTTATTTAACTTTATTACTGAAAATTCAATATTTATAACGCATATTTAGATGTAAAAAATAGCTTCATGTAAAACAATATGCCATAAACTTCATATATATTGATAGAAATTAATTTTTAAGCTCATTCTAGCCATAGCACTTAATGGTAAATAACCACAGCTGAAGTACAAACCTCGCGGTTTAGGTGTTTCAATTTACTTCAGATGGCTGCCATGATTTCGCATACTTTTGAATGGGAATTGCTGGTCTATGTATCTTAAAAGTTTTTGGTTGAGGGTGCAAAATGCCCGCTATCTTGTTTTTTCCCCGGAGTTTAAAAGAAGCGGAGGGAAGTGATAAAATGTTTTGCGAATCAATGTTTTCACACTCGGATTTTTTCTGCCGTTCTTTACTATGTAAATATGTACAGCGATCCTGTGAATAACAATGTCTTGAAGTACAGAGTTTTATTAAACTTTCTTTCTACTAAAGTATATAGTGGCATATCCTTTTGAAGTGATGAGTCGATTGATAAATATTGTGGCGCCTATTTTTTGGGAAAGCAGGTAGCTATAATTAAAAAAAAAAAAAAAAAAAACTAATATTATCAAAAAATAATCCTTTTTTTTTTTGCAAAACTTTTATGCTACAAAGAACGCTTACAAAGTACGAGTTTTTCAATTTTGATATTTTGACATATATTGGCATATTCTGTTTTACGTGATTTGTAATTTTTCCTTTACCAATATTAAAATTGTTACTTTCAACTGATTCCTCTGTGTTTTCATTACAAATATCCTCATTAATAAAAAGCTATGTGTTACTGACGACTGGCTTTTTCGCTAATCATTGCCACAGATTAATCTCGGAAAATGAAACATTTGAAGTTACTGAAAAAATTAATAGCTCGAAAAGTATTTGTCGGGAAATTATTAGACAAACTGCGTGAGAAAGGTAAAAAAAAAATGTATTTTTCTTGATATAAATTTCAAATCTAATGATTATGCCGTTTTTCCTACATTGAATTTCAAAAATTACCAAATTTCAAAATGGAGTATTTTAGCGAAACTTCCACGTGTAAAAAGATAATGATTACGGCCATGGAGGAAAGAGATAGAAATGCAGTATACCTTAAAAACGGTTTACAATATAAAAGAGGTTATCACTCAAATTTAAATGCCTTCTTTCGGCACAAACAAGAGAAGTACGTGGAACAGGAAGCAGGTATTTCATCCTATAACTGCCAATATTCTAATTTTTAATCGAAATTTTTTAATTGAAATCGTACACTCAACACAACACGCAATTTATGAATAAAAATTTTCAATGGTTAAAGCAAAAGCAAAGAAATACAGGTTTGAATTGATAAGCGAGTCAAAGCACGTGGTTGTGTCTGTGCCGGATGTAACGGGTTTTAGGGTTACATTTTCGGAGTCACTCATTGGCGTAGCCAAGGGGGGTCGGGTTCCAGGAGGTCCGGACACCTCCCCCGAACCCGAACGAAGAACTAGTTTACTGAATCATGGATACAACAGTAAAAACAACTAAAACGGAATCACAAAGAACCTATGAAAAATTCCGCTTTAAACAGGTGTTCGTCTTAGAAGGTATAATTCAAAGGTACGTCCTCTGCCGGGACTACGAATATTTCCGTTTTAGACAGGTTTCCGTTATGAACCCTTTCCGTTTTCACATTAGCCATTAAAACTGCTAAAACATACTCACTGTATAGCACACCTCTGAAGAGCATAAATGTATTAGAGTAAAATCTGTGAAGATGACCTTTCTCAAAGGAAAACAATTCAAGATTCGACGAAAACAACACTATATATTTATGCTTGCTAACGTTTGAAACCCATCTCAAATGAAACTTGTTCCAATTGTGATTCCTTCTTAATAGGATTTCTGTGAACACGGAATCCTCTCGTAAACGGAAACATTTTAATGTCCCGAGACGGAAGGATAACTATACAAGTATATCTGCTATTCCATTTACACAAATTTTGTGTAACTAGATTAAATGTAAAACTTCTTTATCTTGGATTTCGATGGGACCAACTGTTGCTGACACTTATGGGAAAAGACAAGATTACACGAACGCAATAATGGCACATTGGTTGAGTTTCGCGAACCTTATCTTTGTTTAGTCATATGTTTAGTCATATGTTGTTATAACGGTCAATATTATCAATTATTTTGAATCTGCTGCAAGCAATTAATAAAAGTACTAACTTTATTTTTGGGCTGGTTATTTGTAACCATTTTCAAAATACGCTGGCGAGAAAAGTTAAAAGAATAACCATAAAAAGGTGCTTTGTGTTAATTCTATTAATGTAATTTCAATGAAAGGTGATTGACTGATAACTCAATGTGGTCGTTATCACGTAGTACAATGGGTAGTCCAATCAAGTAGTCACGAAGTCTAATGAGATTTACCTTCGCTACAGAAAAATATGCAAATCTTTCAACCTGTTCCTTCGGTTCACGTGTGAAAAGGATTGCGCGTGGGTGATTTGAAGTTTAATTTCAAAGATTGCATGTGGGTGATTTGAAGTCTAATTTCAAGGATTGTACGTGTAGTTTGGTAAAATTTTCGCTTGCAGATGGAATATGTCGTCCAAAAGACATCTGACCGATTGCGAGAAATGGCGTGTGATAGGTAAAATGGAAGCGGGACAGACACTCTCGGGATTCTCTAAATACTTAAAAATAGCCAAAAACGTCATGCCAAGAATATGGAAACGTTTAACAGATACTGGTAATGTGCACAGACAACCAGGTCAAGGTGAGAAACGTGCCACAATAGATTCTCAGGACCATTATTTGGCAACGATTGCTAAAAGAAACAGGCAACTGACGTCAGTTCAGATTACAAGGGAGTTCGCTGCAGCAGTAGGATCTCGACTATCCAGATTTACTGTGAGTAACAGGCTGGATAAAAAAGGGTGGCATACAAGGAAACCCATTATTTGTATTCCACTAACTCCGACAGCGAAATGCGCCCGGTAAAGTGATGCAGAGATCATCGTCATTGGAGTACGACGGGCTGGAGCCGAGTTCTCTTTACCGGTGAATCTTGATTTTGTTTGGAAAATTATTGCAGACGTGTTATCATATGGAGAGAAAAACACATGCAATAAAGCTGCAAACATCCGTGAAAGGCATCGATACAAAAGTCTCTGAATCATGGTATCGGTGGGCATCATTTTGAATGGCCACTCTGACCTACACATTTTTACCAGTATAACTGTGAATGCTGAAATATATAGAGATGATGTTTTTGATCCTCATGTCGAGTTGTTTAATCCATCCGGGACCATGGGTGCATATATGCATCTTCAAAAGGTACTTACAGAACTTGTTTTTAGTACCATTAAAATTAAAAGTAAAATTTTCCTTATTTAATTAAGACATTTTCTCGATTCATAAACTACATTTAATTATTTGACAAAAAGTGGTGTCAGAGGAATAAAATTCGTGTAAAAGATGCTGGTCCTGAACGAATTAAGGGCTCAAACGAAAAATTCTAGAAGTGCTGCCCCCCCCCCCCCCCCACGGAACTCCGAAGCGTCCCTTCCAGAGCTGCAGAAATCCCACGCAAATAATGTCTGGATTCAACATTTCCTTTGAACCCAGTTACTAATTGTGAACGCCCAGTTTAACATTGCTTCAAGAAATTTCATGGTGGCAGTAACAATTTTGTGTATAGAGAAGGTCTTGGGTGACACTTTGTCTTTAACACTAAGAAATCGAATTGAATCTAATCCACGTACTAAAGTTCGGAGCTTACTGCTGAACTTGGAGAATGCTCTAAAACTGTTTCGAAATATCTAAAATAAATTGGTTGTGAAGTACAATAACAGAAACCACCATTATTTTTTACACATCTTGATACTTCCAAAAGTGTGGTAATCCCTCACAAATAAATTTGTTAGAAAAATTTAACTTCCAAAGATGACCAGATATCGGAAGCAACTATTAGATCGAATATGGTATCAAAAGTGGCGAAACATAGAAACCAAAAAGAATTATGGCTGTTTTAGACAATTGTAACAAAACTATTTTTTCCAGCATGAAAACCAGGATTGCCACTTTGGCCTCCATTTTTAATATGAAAATCCCAGTTCACACCAGGAAATAAAAATAGCACTTTTTGCTTTATGACAGAAATTTTGTGATTACAAAAAGTAAAATTCTTCTTTCAAAATTTCCGGTGTGAATTTGAAATTTCGAATTAAAAGTGGAGGCCAAACTGATAACCCTGGCATGAACTATATTTGATGTGTGTGCTTCTTATGTTACTAGTTTATGAATTCGAAATTGCAAGATCTTTTTCTTAAAGATTAAAACCTTATCTCAAAAACTCGCAATTAACGACTCACTGACACTTATGTGAAATCATATTATCCAATGTTTATTACAGCGCAAGTTCTTAATTCAATGGCAAGAAATTGAATATGGAAATTACTGTTTTAAACTTAACCACTTGATCCTAACTTTATTGTAGGCAAATGTTATGTATTATGAAACTTGATTTAAATAAATTACTAATAACTGATGTTGCGAAATCAAGCAACTCCTCTTACCCCTTACCCTTTGAAACAAGAACAAAACTAGTATGTTGTGGTCATCACAAAACTTTCTTCTATATAAATCACGTCAATTAAATCCTTTAAATAGTACAAGAAATAACAACGATTTAGCACCAATTCATATCAAAGTATATCTGAATTTGAAGTTGGATGAAAATTCATTAGTTCTTGAGATAGAGCTATAGCGGAAATTCTGAAAAAATGTAGCACAGCAGCGCCACCGGTTGAGCGATTTACACTAAAAGTAAACAGCACTAAACTATACTAAGGTATACCTGAATCTGAAGTTTGTTGAAAATCCAAGCATTAGTTATTGAGAAAAAGCTATTGCGGAAATCGCAAAAATACAGCATAGCAGCGCCACCTGTGGAGCGATTTACACCAAAAATTAAACAGCACTAATTTATACGTCAATTCATGTCAAGGACTAACTAAGTCTGAAGTTTGATGAAAATCCGTGCAATAGTTCTTGAGATACAGCTCTTGTGGAAATCGTGAAAAAATGCAGCACACCAGCGCCACCTATTGGGCGATTTACACCAAAAATTAAACAGCACTAATTTATATCAGGGACTAACTGAATCTGAAGTTTGATGAAAATTCGTGCATCTTTTCTTGAGTTAGAGCTATCGCGCTAATCATGAACAATGCAGCATACCAGCGCCACCTGTTGGGCGATTTTCACAAAAAAGTAATCAGCACCAAACTATATCTTGGACTAACTGAATCTGAAGTTTTATCAAAATCCGTGCTGTAGTTCTTGAGATATAGCTATTGCAGAAATCGTGAAAAATGCCGCATAGCAGCGCCACCTGTTGGGCGATTTTCACCAAAAACTAATCCGGTCCAGTTTATATCAAGGTCTAACTAAATATGAAGTTTTGTGAAATTCCGTGCATTATTTCTTGAGATAGAGCGCCCACAAAATTTTTGTCACATACAGACTCACAGACAGAGTGACGGAGTGACAGAGTGACAGAGTGACAGAGTGACAGACAGACTCACAGACAGACATTTTCTAAAAACCATTAAATCGTGTTCTGGGCATTCTAAAACGTATAAATCCGTTGAAAACCGGAAGTCGAAAATTTTCACGAATCCAATACTTTCTTCTTGTAAAGATAGAAGAAAGTAAAAAACGCACCTGCAGTGTGTTACGTCAGACCGAATGATCCTACTGCGCAAGAGCTGACAGAACTTGTTTTTTTTTTTTTTTTTTTTTTTTTTTTTGTTCTTCTGTGAGAATTGACTGAGATTTAGAACAGAATAGAAACCAGATATGTGCGTAGATTGAAAAGAAAATAACTTTAAGAAAACTTTAATAATTTATTTGTAACTTGTAAATAATATTTGTTTTGTGAGTGTCTAAGCATGTTGTGTACGTCTTTAAGAATGTTTAATGTAATATAGCTTTTTTTGTTTCGAAGATTCAAGACTTATTATTTGGATGTTAATTTATTTACTTCATCGTATCCGGCTATTTCTTCTTATACAAAGGAAAGAACAGGTAGGACATTTAGCTTTTATTTTATGATTGTATAAGTTGAAAGCTTTTTATTAGATAATAAGATTAATGAGAAAATTAGAAACAGAGAAAAAGATCAGTAGTAACATTTTGGCATTCCTGCCGGGATTATGACCTGATTATAAGATAAATAGAATAAGATATTAAGATATTAGAATAATTGGAAATTATTTATCAAGCTATTTAATTTGAATAACTGAAAAATTATTGAGCATATAGAACATATAGAGAATTGTACTTTTTAATAGAATTTAGTTGTTATTATTAGTTAGCAATGGCTGAAAGTTTAGTTATCGCCAAAAAAGAAAGAGCTGTGCTACGTGAAAGCATAAATAAGTTTATAAATAAAATAGAAGCTATTTTGAAAGAGGGAGAACCAGACATGTTTGATTTAGAAGAGGTAGTGGAACAGTAAAGTGTGACAGAAATGGAACTGACACGAGCAGACGGGAAAATTAAAAAAATGGTGCAAGAAGCACAATTAGATACAGAATTACTGGGCGCTCACGAATTTAAAGAGAAAATTACGTCATGGCGCTTTAGAGCAAACAGAAAAATAAAAGAGTTAGATAAAAAGAAAACACAGGATGATTCATTTTCTAAACGAGAAAATCCCTTAAAGGAAAACGTAAGCATTAAATTACCGAAACTAAATATCGCAAAATTTTCTGGGGATTTTGTTGAATGGCTTTCGTTTTGGTCAGCTTTTGAAACAACCATTCACAACAATGACGCATTAGATCCAGTAGATAAATTTAACTATTTAAAAAGTTTTCTAGCCCCCATTCCATTAAAAAGTATAGATGGATTTTGTGTCACTGCAGAGAATTATTTAAAGGCCGTCAATATTCTGAAAGAAAGGTACGGGAATAAGGATATGTTAATTTCGGTACATACAAATAAACTTCTTAATTTAACTCCGCTCAGACACTCAAATGACACCAAATCATTTCGAAAACTTTTTGATAAGATAAAAACGAACATTAGAAGTCTAGAGTCCCTTAACATTTCATTAGACTCTTATGGAAGTTTATTCTCCCCCATTTTATTTAAATTATTACCGAGAGACCTAGTTTTGGAGTTCAATAAAACGCATGACGACTCAATTAATGTCCAAGATTTAATATCGTTCTTACATAAGCAATTAATATCCAGAGAGAAAATGTATGCGTCATCACTGAATGAAATAAATGAAAAATCAACACAAAATAATTACGGTGTGCAGTCATTTAGGAAAAATCCTTCCTTTCCCCCCCCCCGAGTCAATAAATTTAATACGCAGAGTAATAAATTTGATTCTCCGAATAGAAAATTACCGTCAGCGAGTGATTTATTGGTTCAGAGCGAAAATGAGACTACTTGTGGATTTTGCTTTGGCAGGCACCAGACAAATAAATGTTTTAGCACTTGTAATTTACCGTTTGAAAAAAGACTTGATTTATTGAGAAAGATAGGCCTGTGCTATGTATGTTTATCCCACTGACATATTGGGAAATACTGTGTATCGAAGGATTTATGCGGTATTTGCAATTCGAGACACGCCCAGATAATGTGTAATAAAGAAATAAATTCAAAAGGGAAATCTACTAATTCAGAGAGTAGCGATGTTACGAGACCGATGCTGTCAAATCAGGATATAATTTCTAATATCTATTTACAAACCTTGATAGTGGAGATCCGTAATGATAATCAATCTTCCGAATTTATTCGTATCATTCTAGATGCAGGGAGTCACAATAGCTATATAACTAGATATGCTGCGAATAAACTGAAATTAAGGAAAATTCGATCAGAAACAATTAGACATGGACTATTCGGAGGGGTAGAAAAAACGAGTAAACATAATCACTATGAATTTACTATCAGTAATTTAGATCATAGTTTCCGATTTAAAATACAAGCTTTAGATGGAGAAAAAATCTGTTTAGGAGTAAATTTATGCCGCGTTAGCGAAATGATAAAAATCTTAGAAAAAAGGGGAATTCATCTGACCGATGTTCGTGAAAATAATCGACTATGTTTATATAAGAATAATCCAGAAGAAGTACACATTTTAATTGGCGCTGACATGGCGGCGAAATTATTCACAGATAATATAAAATATTTTCCTGATTTGGGTATAACAGCTTTTGAAAGAAAGTTAGGCTGGACAATTATGGGGAAAACAGGGGGTAATGGAAATGATTCAGAAGGTTCGTTGTCAGTTCTGTCGCTGTCATTATTTACTTCAAATGCCAGTTTATCACAACTGTGGAACTTAGATACCTTGGGTATCACTGATGAAGATTACAAAAATAAAGACGATTTAGCTAAGGAAACTTATAACCATTTTCATCAAACATTCAAACGTGATGAAAGTGGCCGCTACGAAGTGACACTACACTGGATTGTTGATAACTCAATTTTAGCGAGCAATCGCGTATTAGACGAGAAACATTTGCGCAAGACAGAACAAAAACTTATCAAAACGAATAAGAAAATAGAATATGAAGAAATTTTTAATTTGTGCAAGGATAGTAATATTATAGAAGAAATTTCAGACGATAAGGAGAATAAAGTACATTTCTTACCCCACAGACCAGTAATTAAAGAAAATAGTGAAACGACGAAAATACGTCCAGTTTTTAATGCCTCCGCACATAATGCAAACTCTCCTTCTGTAAACGACTGTCTCACAAAGGGACCTAATTTGGTTGAAATAATTCCGAGTATTTTGAATCGTTTTCGTAAATACAAAATAAGTATTTCTTCAGACATTGAAAAAGCATTTCTCCAGATAAAAATCACAGAAAAAGATCGCGATTTTTTACGCTTTCTCTGGTTCGACTCAAAACATAATTTGAAAGTTTATCTACATTGTCGCGTAGTCTTCGGACTCACTTCAAGCCCGTTTTTATTAATGGGTACACTAAACCATCTTTTAAGTCAAGTACCCGAACAGTGGGAAAATACAGCACGAATTTTGAAAGATTCATTTTACATTGACAATTCCATTACTAGTTTAAAATCGATCGCAGATACTAGAAAATTTATAACAGAATCACAGTGTATTTTATCTTCAGCTCATTTTAATTTTAGATGTTGGCGATCAAACTTGCCTCAGGCATGATCGATGTTTCTGAAGAAAATACAAAGTTAGCACCAGTTTTGGGATTGGTCTGGGACTTAGAGCAAGATAGATTAATGTGTAAAATAGAAGAAAAAATTGAAACGAAGGACCCACTCACGAAGAGAAAAATTTTATCGATTACCCAAAAGATTTTTGACCGCATAGGATTCTCCGTCCCGAGCACTCTTATTCCAAAATTAATTCTTCAGGAAACCTGGAAACAAAAATTGAAATGGGATGAAGAATTTCCTGAAAATTTAAGAAAACAGTGTGAGACCTGGTTAAAACAAATTAAGTTTTTACAAGAAATTCAAGTTCCACGCTGGGTGAATGTATCGCCCGAAAATGAAAATAACATTTCCTTGCATACCTTTTCCGATGCTAGTAGACACGCCTATGCCACTTGCGTGTATCTGAGATGTCAAACACAAGAAGGAGTTAAAGTTCAGTTAGTCAATGCTAGAAGTAGAATAGCGCCCATTAAAGAACTCACAATTCCTCGACTGGAGCTACTCTCGTGCCTCATTGGAGCTAGACTCACTAAAACTATCATGAGTGATCTTCAGTTGAAACCAGAGAAGATAATCTTTTGGAGCGATTCCTCAGCAGCTTTAGGGTGGATAAGAAGAGAACAATCTTGTGGTACATTTATCCACAATAGAGTTTTAGAAATCAGAAGCCTTACCCAAGTTGAAGATTGGCGACATATACCAGGAAATTTAAATCCGGCAGACCTCCCATCCAGAGGATGTTCCTTTGAGCAATTGGAGAAATCACGATGGTGGGAGGGGCCAGCTTGGCTGTATTTACCGGAAGATCAGTGGCCACAACCGGAAGAACACTCTGACGAGGATATAATAAATAAAGAAAGGAAAAAGACAATCCTAACACTTTTAGACAATGAAGACACTGATTTACACCGTTTTTATCGATATTTTTCCTCTTATCGAAAAAACATAAGAATGATTGCATTTATATATCGTTTTTATAACAACACAAGAAAGAAAGAAAGAATTTCATCACCTAACATCTCCGTTGATGAATTTGAAAAAGCAGAAAAAATATTACTCAGATTAGTACAAAAGGAATCCTTTTCAGGAAGCACAGATCCCAAATTAAGAGCCTTAAGACCATTGGAAGACAAAAACGGACTTTTGAGAGCAAAAACAAATATAATATGTAGACAAGACAAAGAAGATTTTCGTCATCCAAAAATTTTGCCCTCAAAACATCCTGTGGTCCAGAAGTTAATTTTTGAAAAACATTTAGAAAATCATCACGCTGGAGTTAGCATACTAATGGCTCAACTTCGAGAAAATTTTTGGATTTTGAAATCAAGAAAGTATATCAGAAACGTCATTAGACAATGTGTTAAGTGTCAAAGAATCCAAACACCCAGAACAGAGGTCGAACCAGGAATCCCACCTGAAGACAGAATCAGAGATGCAGCTATATTTGAAGTGGTGGGAGTCGACTTAGCCGGTCCTCTATACCTTGCCGATGGTTCAAAGGTGTGGATAGCGTTATTCACCTGTGCTGTCTATCAAGCGGTACACTTGGAGTTGATAACATCTTTATCAGCTGAATGCTTTATGCAGTCCCTAAGAAGATTTATTGCACGGCGAGGCAGACAATATACAATTTACTCAGATAATGGAAAGAACTTTGTCGGCACTAGCAGAACACTTTCCAGTGTAGATTGGGGAGCCATAAAAGCCTTAGCCTCTATACAGAAAATAAGATGGAAATTAAACCCCCCTGCAGCCCCATGGTGGGGAGGATGGTGAGAGGGCCTTGTTCGGATGGTAAAGGAAATTTTAAGAAAAGTTTTGGGTCGCGCCTCATTAAATTACGAAGAACTGAGCACAATACTCTGTGACTGTGAAAATGTTATCAATTCACGACCGATCACATACATCTCGGTAGATAATCGGGATCCTGAACCTATAACTCCATTGATGTTCCTTCGAGAACTGCCTACATCCGGCTTTCCAGATATTGATACATTAGACTCACAAGATCTTAACAGACGAGCAAGATATCGTCGAAGAATAAGAAATGATCTGCGAAACCGATTTAGAACGTAGTACTTAGGACAGCTGCGGCAACAGTCTATGAAGAAAGAGAATTCCAAACAGAAAATGGCATTTTCCTCCGTCCTTTCCAACGCCTGTTTCCTTTGGAAATTGATGCAGCTAGCGATTCCCCATCAGATAACAGAATTCAGAAAAAAGTGAACTTTAATGTCCATAATGTACAACGAAAGACTACTCCAGAAATCGATCCGACTAGAATCAGCGTAGAAAAGAACCAACCCAGTGACAGAGATATCCCTCCTGTGGTTACCAGAAGTGGACGACTAGTGAAACTGCCTCTGAGACTCCGATCTGGACTTTTAAATTGTTGAGTTCCTTCCATGGATCACAACTCAAGGTGGGAGGATGTTGCGAAATCAAGCAACTCCTCTTACCCCTTACTTTTTGAAACAAGAACAAAAAAAACGCACCTGCAGTGTGTTACGTCAGACCGAATGATCCTACTGCGCAAGAGCTGACAGAACTTGTTTTTTTTTCTGTGAGAATTGACTGAGATTTAGAACAGAATAGAAACCAGATATGTGCGTAGATTGAAAAGAAAATAACTTTAAGAAAACTTTAATAATTGATTTGTAACTTGTAAATAATATTTGTTTTGTGAGTTAGTCGTTGAGCCAGGGGCTCTTGTGGTTTCATGTTAGCGGACTTGGTAAACTATATATTTTTGGATTCACCCCAACAACAGCACCTCATTTATCCATGATACTTTCAAAACCAGAGTAGCTTATGGGCGCCATATTGAAAAACGGCCGCCGTCGTTGAGTCGGGGGTTCGAGTGGTTTCATGTCAGCGGACTTGGTAAACTATATATTTTTTAATTCACCACAACAACAACATGTCATTTATCCATGATACATTCAAAACCAGGGTAGCTTATGGGCGCCATATTGGAAAATGGCCGCCGTCGTTGAGCCAGGGGCTCGTGTGGTTTCATGTCAGCGGACTTGGTAAACCACACATTTTTGAATTCACCACAACATCAGAATGACATTTATCTGTGATACATTCAAAAACAGAGTAGCTAATGGACGCCATATCTGAAAATGGGCGCCGATAAACAGGGTGATTGAAAGATTTTCTTGGTTTTGCATGCTATTAAATTGAAGAGACAATAAGTAAAGAAATGAAGAGGTCAAAAGGTATAGTCAAAGATCTGGCACAGTCGAGAGATACTTTTGATATCAGGGCAGCATTTCTTCATATGATTCGTGAAAGAACCAAAATTAGTTCTACACCCAGATCTGTCTTTGAGTAGGATCCAGAAAGACGAACGTGATATCTCATATTTACAGAACATGATTATCAATGAATGGATAAATCTAGACACGGTAATAGAATCAACTGGAGCAATGATAAGTCTAGAAATTGTCGAAGACATGGTCAAAGCTCATGAGATGTGTGAAGAAGCTTACCAAACTTTCAAAAGAGAATATCTGTCTGAAGACTCAAAGCCAGACGGGTTTTCCAAACATCTAAAAATAAAGAAGCTAAAGACATTTTCCGACTTTAAGAAGAAGCAGAGTGTAAAATTTAATAAATTAGAGTCTGTTGCCTAGGCAGAAAGAAATATGTTTGCTCAGATGACAATCATTACAGAGCGAAGAAATTTCGACATGAGAACTGTTTTTTCCTACCACATAGGGCCTATTCCATAGTCTTTAGCAACACTTGATGGTTTAATGCGAAAAACTGAAAAATCAAACTGATGGATGTTATGACAAAATTGCGACTGCTGAAAGAATGCAGATGATAGTAATGTTAATATCATTGATGGAATGTGTTTTGTTCAAAGCTACCGCAGGAGCTACAATCATTTGGACAACTAGCAAAGAATCTGTTTTCTAAAGTAATAGAAGATTCTACATCCTCTCAAAGAATAGATGTTGTATTTGATACATACAGGCAGGTGTCAATAAAACGAAATGAACGAAAAATATGAACTGTTGGTAATGCTATAAATGTTATATACTCCTGGACACCCAGTACGAAAATGGAAGCAGTTTCTATCTGATTAGGAGAACAAGAAAGAACTTATACATTTCATTTCTCAAGAATGGGAAAATGAACATTATCTGAAATAGTTGAATATACGAATGATGTACGTTATCTACGGAGTAAAATGCTATAAATTCACGATATAACTAGTTGACGAATACATTAAATTGACCTGATTCTAAGAAGAGGTTATACGCGACTTTTATTTCGCTGACACCATGCTTTAGCGTCTGGATTTAGAAATATTATTATTATCTCTATAGATACTGATGTAGCAGTTATCACAATGTTTTTTTTTAGAAAGCGATTTAAAAAACTAAAAAGGGTTAATATTTGTAAAATGTGGATCCAATGACAGGGTAAAGTAAAGTACTACAACTTGAGTGAGATGCATGGACGTCTAGGTAAAGCGGTATGTAATGCATTACCTAAAATTCATTCCATGTCGGGTTCGATACAGTAATTGCTTTTGCTAGGGAAAAGGATGATTCAGAACACTGAAGTTTGAAATGCGCTTGATACTGACGCTGATATAGCAGAGGAAACAAATAAACAGCTTGAGTCGTAAGTTTGCCATCTCTATTATGGAAAGCACAAATACTCAAACATCAATGAATTGCGCTATATTCTATATATTTTTTCTGTAAAAAAGGAGTCTGTGCAGTCGCATCGCCTTCTGCCATGTAGTAATACACTCTATCTATAGGTAATGCAAGCTAATTAACACGGTCTTGTTTAGATGAAATGCCTACAGGCTGATCCTGATCTTCCATCCCCAGATAAATATGGTTGGATTTTTGGAACAGAGAGTGAAGGAAAAGGCTATCTAAAGGTCCAGTGGAATGGCAGTCTTCCTGCTCCTGAAGCTATTTTGGAACTGATGGCATGTTCTTGTTCAAGAACATGTGTATCACCATCATATGCGTGTCTTTTTAATAATCTCAGATATGCAAGTATATGCAGAATGTAGAACTGTTCTATGACGATGGAAGTTATTTGGACACAGGACTGTCTACCGTGGTGATGCTTTTACATGAATTTTATTCGGTTGACACCACTTTTTGTCAAAAAATTAAATTTAGCTTAGCCATCAAGAAAATTTTGAATTAAATAAGGAAAATTTTACTTTTCTTTTTTAGTGGTATCAAAAGCGAGCGATAGAAACACGTTTCCGAAGATGCATATATGCACCCATGGTCCCAAAGGGGTTAATTTTTAACAGACTAAGTACAATAGCTTCACCAGTATTAATTTTTTTTCTTGAATTGCTGTGTCTTACCACATGAAAATAATATGCATTAAAATGCAAAACAAGATGTTTATCCCATCGAAAATGTTAATAAACATAAAGTTAAATGTAAAGATAAGCACCATATTAAAATAAAATCTTAATAAATATATAATTTGTGTAATGTTTTATGCTTAACAATATTTGTTCTTTCCATTTTTTCATTGAAATCCACTTATTTATGTGATACTGGCAAAAAAAAAACATATGTATCTATGTGCGACAGATGGCGGTCATTTTTTCAATATGGCATCTATAAGCTACCACAAATTTCATAGTATCATCATAAAATAAACTCCTTGGACCATTGTGAATCCAAAAAAGTATATATCATTAAGTCCTCAGAGATGAAACCAAAATCACTAATTTTGGATCCTGGCTCAACGACTAAGTGTCTAAGCATGTTGTGTACGTCTTCACGAATGCTTAATGTAATATAGCATTTTTTGTTTCGAGGATTCGAGACTTATTATTTGGATGTTAATTTATTTACTTCATCGTATCCGGCTATTTCTTCTTATACAAAGGAAAGAACAGGTAGGACATTTAGCTTTTATTTTATGATTGTATAAGTTGAAAGCTTTTTATTAGATAATAAGATTAATGAGAAAATTAGAAACAGAGAAAAAGATCAGTAGTAACAACTAATAATTGCTAAATAAATTAATACTCTTCATATGCGCTCAGTTTTTTCATCATAATGTTTGTAAAATCTTTTTAATTGATAAATATTTATGTAACTCCGATGTATTATTAGCTACAGTTACAGAGATTGATCTTATTTTTTTTATCCATGCTTTTTTTAAAATTAAGAAATAAAAGAAGGATATACCTAAATAATTAAAGTTACTCGAAATACTTCTATTATACATACACAGTCCATCCCGTCAAGACGTGATCGGAAGGGACTGGAAAAAAGTTCCATTTTAGACAGGCTTCCGGTTAAACTGGCTTTTAGTGTAATTAATTATACTTCTAAGATACACTACCGCAATAAGATCTATTGCTCGTTTCGTAGGCAGCCTGAAACTCTTCTGTTTGAGACAGGATTCCGACAAAGAAAGATTTCGCTTTCTGGAGTTTCACTGTGTTTCACTAAGGAGAGGTGAAAATCCCCTTTCAGACAGGTTTTCAGCAAATTTAATTGTATGGCAATACATATTAAGACCATGTATCTCTTCCGTTTAAGGCAGGATTCTGTTAAAAGATAATTACTATTTTGACCGGTTTTACTATTCATATAATATAAATAAGTATATTTATATAAATACACAAAAATTGTAAAAATGGAACCTGCCTATATCGGAATTCTGTCTTAAACCGAAATGTTCCACGATGCTATCGAAAAGAATACTATACAATTACGCCTACAAATACGAAAACCTATGTAAAACGGATTTTTTTCCCCTATTTGCGATTTCATCTTGACAAGTTTTACTATATATAACCTGAAGGAAAAATTTTGGACCCCTCCCCAAAACGAAATCCTGGCTCCGCTACTGGCGTCACCCCCAGACATAATATTTCATCTCTATTATTTATCTTTACTCGATGGATAACGGCAATGTGTCCTGACGTATAAACTGGCTATAACACAGAGTCACAAATTATAGTAGCCTTATTATTCTGTTAAAATATAAAATCGAATTATGATGTCACGAGTGCATGATTTTAATTTAATTCTCGACAAATACTAGAAGTGCCATTTCTTTTCAGTTGTGTGTGAGATAGGTTAATTTACGTATGACCTCATATTTAAATCGCATATATGGTTAATGTATGGTTTTTACAAGAGAAAGTGATATCATGAAGGGCTTTTCGTCAATTCAGATTTCCCTTTCTTTTTTTTTCAAGAATCAAGAATATATTTGTGAAGGCTTGGGAATATAAAAGCGAATTATGATGTCACGAGTGCATGATTTTTATTTAATTCTCGACAAATACTAGAAGTGCCATTTCTTTTTAGTTGTGAGTGAGATAGGTTAATTTACGTATGACTTCATATTTAAAACGCATATATGATTAATGCATGGTTTTTACAAGAGGAAGTGATATCCTGAAGGGCTTTTCGTGAATTCAGATTTCTTTTTCTTTTTTTTTCAAGAATATATTTGTGAAGGCTTGGGAATATAAAACCGAATTATGATGTCACGAGTGCATGATTTTTATTTAATTCTCGACAAATACTAGAAGTGCCATTTCTTTTTAGTTGTGAGTGAGATAGGTTAATTTACGTATGACATCATATTTAAAACGCATATATGGTTAATGTATGGTTTTTACAAGAGAAGGTGATATCATGAAGGGCTTTTCGTGAATTCAGATTTCCCTTTCTTTTTTTTCAAGAATCAAGAATATATTTGTGAAGGCTTGGCAATATAAAAGCGAATTATGATATCACGAGTGCATGATTTTTATTTAATTCTCGACAAATACTAGAAGTGCCATTTCTTTTTAGTTGTGTTGTGAGTGAGATAGGTTAATTTACGTATGACCTCATATTTAAAACGCATATATGATTAATGCATGGTTTTTACAAGAGGAAGTGATATCATGAAGGGCTTTTCGTGAATTCAGATTTTATTTTCTTTTTTTTTTTTCAAGAATCAAGAATATATTTGTGAAGGCTTGGTACCCATTTTTTTTTAAAATATTAGTAAGAAAGCAAAATTTCCCAGTCTTTCAATGTATTACAAAAGAGAGCATGTTTGCGCAAGATTCATAATCCGCACGGTGTTTAATTTTTAAATTGATTTTTCAAATAAAACATGTTTAAAACCCCGGCAGCGCCAGGTATTTCAGTTAGATTATCAATACATTCTTATTTTTTCACTTTTGAGGCAAGAGCGTCAAAATTATACTGAATATTTTGCATGTAAAACAAGATGATTACACAGGATAACACAAATGAATTCCATCAGTGCTGAAATAAGTATGCAGAGCTTGAGTTAATTAAATTATTTATTTCTTGTAGCATCTACGCGCAAAAAGATATGCAATACTGGTTTAACAATCGGATAAACCAGTTTTATATCAAATTAAAAGAAATTGAGGAGAAGAAATGACATTCAGACATATTATTTGCTGTATTTGAGGACAATTTAAGGAACATTACGTTTGTCGTATTATATGCGCGCTTGTACCGAAAGAACTGTTCTGTTAACAGTAGTTTCTAAAAGATTGTTTTGAAAATGCCTATTGGTAGTCACTAACTATACAAACAGGCAAAGTTTCATCTTCAAGCAATTTTCTTCCGATAAAACTATTTTCTTTACAGGCCTAAGTGTAGCTTAAGCTTTCGTTCGAGATGCCAAAATTTATTTAATCTTGACATGCAGTGAAACTTTTAAAATTCAATATTCTATTTTACAGTTCAATAGTTTCTAACCGCAGGACAGGCGCAGTTATATAGCATGATCGATTAAAATTTTCGAAAAAGCGCAATGAATAACGAGACGTTTATTATACATAATTTAAATACTTATTTTCTCCGGTATCAAATTGAAAAAAAAAATTACAGTTTTTTTAATTACGAAAATATGCTCAATTCTTGCATTAGCATCCACAGTTTAAGTTTTCCACATAAGGAAACAGCACGTGCTTTGTATAAAACATAAGCGGATATTTTACAAATTCTTTTAAAATTGTTAGCAATAGAATCTATCCCGACTCCATTCGAGAGCCTACACGAATGGCAAAAAACAAAAGCAAAAAAAAGAATTTTTTTCGTAATTGTTTCATATATAGTTAAAAAGCACATAAAAATCATTTTAAAAACATTAAACGTTTCGAACTTTTTCAAAGTTTCTCTTCTGTAGTGTAAATAAACACAAAATCACGAGCGATGAGCATGCTCCACACAAACAATTAAACACGGAGTTGGGTAATTGAGCCTAGTTAAACGTGTATATCCCGGTGTGTGCGTGTGGTGTGTGTGTATGTGTGTGGGGGGGATTGTTTCATTGAGTGGGTATTTGACCGTTGTAGTAAACCATGCCTTCAGGAAAATGCTGCTTTTGTGTATGTTGCAATTTCTTTTCATGATCTTTACCATCTCAAAATTTGGAAAATCTGTTTCTATGACGTGGTCTATAATTTTAGAATTTAAGTTTCTTGAATTAAAAACATTCCCGTGTTCTTTTAATCGTATCTCCAACGTATGGCAAGTCCCTCGAATAGATATTGCGTCACATTGATTACAACTGTTGTACTGTTACTGTTGTAAACGGTATGACGCAATGTATATTGAAAAGTTTAGCCGTACCTTGGAGAAATGACTAAAAGAACATAGGAAGACTTTAATTCAAGAAGCATAAATTCCAAAATTGTAGTCCACGCCATAGAAACCAACCATTTTCCAGATTTTGAGATGGTCAAGATCATGAAATCAAATTTCAACGTATACAAAAGCCATATTTTCTGGAGGCATGGTTTACTAGAACGGCAAATTATCAACGCCCCCTAGATATTTGAGAAAGCCTTGACATGCGTCACGAAAACATCATACAAAACAGGCAAAACCAAGAAAAAAAGTCATTTTTTTTTAGTCATTTTGCTCCTGGATATCCAAGAGCCAATGAATTATTTTTTTTCTTTGTTTGTCTGCTTTGTGTGACGTTTTCGTGAAGCTTGTCAGTTCTTTCTCAAATATGTAGGGGGCGTTGCAAATAATTACTCAATGAAGCTAATTCCCTCTCACCGGAATATACCATTTTAATCTGGCTCAATTACCTATCTCCATGTTTAACTCTTTGTGGCACATGCTCTCAAGTACAAGATGAATTATGTTATCTCTCGTGATTTTGTGTTTATTTACATTTCTACTGAAGAGGAACTTTGAAAAAGTCCGAAACGTTTAATTTTTTTAATGATTTTTTATATGCTTTTTAACTAGTATTTAATTAAATTGTCTGTATTTTTGTAATTGTTTCTAATTAATAATGAACAGACATAATACCTTTTTTCACTTTAAAGAATTTTTATATTTAAAACTTAAACGTGTCATCACTTTTGCACCACTATGACACAATTTTCACTGACTTTTCACTTTTGACCGTGCTAAGACTACGAAATGGTGTTGTTTATGACGCCAATTATTAACACGAGGGATATGGGCCCAAGAGGGGGGGGAGTTGCCCTCCATGGGAGTCTTTCTAAGGGAACCTAATTGACGCGCTAAGACTACGAACCGTAGATATAAATATACCATCCGTAACTTATTGATGTTTTGCGCATAATAACTTTCATTTTTCTATGCTTACTGAAATAATAATTTTAGCGACAACTTATCAGATTTTATTTTGTACCATTCACTTAATTGTGTTTCAAGGAAATCGCTACACAAAAGTTTGTCAATCACAGGATGGAAATTAGAATTTCGTGTCTTTATCTCGGCAAATAACTATGTTAGAACTCATTGTAAAAATAAATCATTTCAGCTTGAAAATATTTGTAATTTAAATTATCTAGTGTGTCCAAAGTTGTTTCTTAACACGTTGACTGCCACGCTACTAGTATACTCTTAGCTTTAATATTCGTGGCTTTAATTTATTACTTTCTCATCATTATTTTAAAATAAAAAAAAATTGCCTTATTTATTGGCAGAAATTTCGCTGTATTAGTAAAGCGAAATTCACCTTTCAGAATTTGTGGTGGCAAACGACTTTCAAGAAGAAATTTGAAAATTCTTACTTTTTGCAGATGTGAGCGTGTTAAGTATATAATTTTATGATCGCTTCATAAACGTTAAAAAAACTATTGTGCGAGTCTCGGTCTACTAGATACTAACTAGTGATGGGTGTTTCTGAAAATATCTAGTATCGATAAACATCGACATCCCTTAAACTAGCATCGATCGCAATAAGAACAGATTGTCAAATTTTAGTATCGGATGTTCCAGAGTCGATACTCACGCAGATAAGCTGGGAAGAGTTCCATATCCTGTTTCGCTTGGCACTATTGGTGAAAAAAATTCAAAATGTCGCCAAAAGGCCGTTGCAGATTTAGCATCATATAGTTTTTTTTAGGATGGCTGCAAAACATTTTTTAATGCTTATAGACATACGTTTAATAACGCGTCATCTTCAAAAAATAAGTACGATGCTAAAACAACATTTTATCGTCATTTTCAGTATTTTAAAAATATTGGATGTATATAAACACATTTAACAAACATCAGAGTTTTTTGTGTGATAACAAATTGTAAACAATTAATAAAAGAACGAAAAAACTTATAAAAAATAACTTGTGAAATCATAGGAAAGATGCATCTCAAACAAACAGAAATATTGAAGATATCAAGCAATATACACTTTTTTTATAAATCTTTTTTATTTTTTCGAAGGCAAGGCGCAGAATTAGCACTGTTCGCAGTGCTTAACACTAGAACTACCGAAAATTTTACTCAAATTTTATAAAAATATTTTACAACAGAGTGTTTATTTAAAACTCTTTAACTTAATGCGGTATGATTGACATATTTAGTTTATATTAAAGAAGTTTCTGGTTTGAATAAATATTTTGAATTTACCTTTCGGATCCATTGCACCCATCTGGTAGGCGGAGTATTAAGTTTAATACCAACATGCATTCGAAATTTATCAATTTCTTTTCAAATCTAACCGTGGCAAAAACACAATTAGTTCTCTTGATCATCGAGCCGCATAAAGAAGAAAATTAAATAAAATGTTTGTTATTTTTATTTAATTTTTAACAGTATATATTTTTTCTGGTGATTATTTACAAACATTATTGTTTCTTTTTAATACCAAAATATGAGCATGTTTTATTAACTTTCACTATTAAGTTTTCCAATTAAGGTAACAGCGTATACTCCAGATAAATCATAAAAGGATGTATAATTTAAATTAATTTTTAGCAGTGAAATTACGATCGAAATTATTGAATGTAGAATACATGATTTATCATATTGTTACCATACCGGGAATTGAACCCGGAACCCTTGGAATAGCGCTCAAAGTGATCTAAAATTTAAGCTACGAGGACGATGCCCAGCTTAGCATTTCCCACATATGTTGGTAAGGCTGCATCAGCAGCACAAGATGGAATATTCTTCATGAGCACACAATCATGTGGCGAAACATGAGACACAAATAAACCCAGCATCGGTGAACACATATATAATTTTAATTCATTTTTCAATTAATTTTCAGCAGTAAAATTACGCTCGAAATTATTGAATATATAATACGTAATTTATCATATTGCTAACGAAGCGTAGAACCAACAATGTGAAATATGTCCAAGCCGGGAATCGACATTTTTCACATTGTTGGTTTTACTCTTCGATAGCAATATGATAAATCACGTATTATATATGTATTATATATTTAGTTAAATTTAAAAGGGCATGCTGAAATTTAAAACGAATTTCAAGCAATTATTGCTTAAATACAGCACTTTAATGGGTTTATGTTATGTATCACTGTAAATGAACAATAAATGCTATAAATGCCCTATTCTAAGTACAGTAGAACGCCGATTATCCGAACTTCAATTAACTGAACTTCCAATTATCCGAACAGCCTATCCCCCCCCCCCAAAAAAAAAAAAAAAAAAAATTACCAAACTTCCAGTTATAGGAACAGCCTCCCAAAAAATTTTTTTAACAGAACTCCCAAATATCAATTGTCTTGGAATAAAATTAAATAAAGAGGAAAAATTGATAGTGGATAAGAAAATGAGGAAAGTAAAATAAAGGAGATGGGGAGAATCCTAAGCTATGAAGAAAACTGAATTAACGAGTAGTTAAATAGAGAAATACATGACCCTGGATATCAGATTTTAAATGATGATGATACTCATGATGAAAAAGAAATTGAAGAAAATGAAAACAAATACTCTGAAAATAACCCAGGTCCATCACATAACGAAGTCTATGTTTGGAAACAGGTATAAAATGGCTCGAACGGCAGAAGAACGTTAATCCTATTCAACTACGTATTTAAAAAGAATTAGAGATATGGCAGCACAGAAAAGCATGTCTTCGGTGAAGCAAGCAATAATAAAAAGCTTTTTTGCTTAAACTATAATATCTGAAGTTCAGAAAATGATAAAAAGATTTAAAAAAAAATGATAAAGATGTAGAAAAAAATAATTAAACAAACAAAAAAAAAATTAAAAACCATTAATCATGCCAGCACTAACTGGTGCTGCCAGTCCTAAGCTTAGCTAACGTGTGAAGGTTTTAGTATAATAAGAAAGTTACCTTAAATTGTCTGTCCATTTATCCGAACTTTTGCTTATCCGAACTAGGGTCGGTCCCGACTTCTTCGAATAATCGTCTGTCTACTGTATACATTCTGTAGCAAAATTTAGTGATTTATTTAAATTTCATTACATTGGAAATAACATAATGTCATTAAAATACACTGCAAACGATTTTTCCACATAAACCATAATGTAACCGAATTCTTTCAGTGCTCCTATAAATGAAATGTTCATGCATTACACTTCATATTCAATAACTAACATGTCATTTTAAACATATATCAATTGCGTGTAAATCTGTATTCATTTACGCCAATTGTGCGTGGACAGACAGATAGATGGACATACAAATGGAATTCATAAACACTTTTTAACATTGTTGAAAAGTATTAAAAAGGACATTATAAGTAAAACTTACTATTCCGAGCATATTCTGTCTAATGCAAAGTCAAATTTTCTGAATTCAGTTTAACTTGATAATAACTTTACAAGTCATAAACAGCTCCAGTAAATTGAAATAAAATTTTCAATAAATTTCTTTAGAAAAAATATTTTTTTACTAAATAATGATGAAAAACTGAAAGCTGTGTGATATTTAAAAGTGATGCATGAATGAGCAAAGCGTTATATGGTGTATGGACGTGATGTATGAACGAGATTATCGTTAAACTGAGGAAAACTATCGTTGTAAGGAAGATCATCCAACATAAAATGAAATATAGGTGAATTCGCAGCCTTAAAAATTGAGGAAATCGTTAAATCAGAAAGTGTTTTTACCTATATGATTATAAAAGGATTTGGAAGATATAAATAATTAATTAAGTATCATAAATTTTTATACATCTTTATCTTTAGAAGTTTTAAATCTGTTTTTCATAAAAAAAGAGTCTTTGAAATAATAACTTAATTGATGAATTTTTAAATTACTGATGAGCCTTCGTAATAATAAAACATTTTGTACAACAGCCCAAAGGATACATGTTTTTTTCATTAACCTGAAAAATAATTAATCTCATTCGACTATAAATTAAAATAAAACAACTATAAAATAAAGTAAACAAGTTGGAAATTGCTCGTCAAACGTGGCAAATGAGGTGCGTTCGTACTATAACTAGTTTTAAAATTATTTTTTGCACCCCATATTGTACTGAATGTATAATTTTTTGCACTTCATAACGTGCATAGTCTGATACATCATTAAAATGGACTTCCAATAATTTTTTCGGAACACTTTTGACTGTCCCTGTAATTAAACTATACATCCGATTTTCCTAAAATTTGAAATAACTCAACAAAATTTTGCAACAATTATATCTTTAAAATTTCAGACCATTCGGAAGGCTGTAATATCATTAAAATGCACTTGCAATAATTTTTCCCATTGGCCGTAATGTAAAGAAAAACTTTTGGCTGTCCCTGTAATTAAACTATACATCCGATTTTCCTAAAATTTGAAATGGCTCGACAAAATTTTGCAACAATTATATATTTAAAATTTCAGATCATTCGGAAGACTCTAATACCATTAAAATCCACTTGCAATAATTTTTCCCATTGGCCGTAATGTAAAGAAAAACTTTTGACTGTCCCTGTAATTAAACTATACGTCCGATTTTCCTAAAATTGGAAATGGCTCGACAAAATTTTGCAACAATTATATCTTTAAAATTTCAGATCATTCGGTAGGCTCTAATATCATTAAAATCCACTTGCAATAATTTTTCCCATTGGCCGTAATGTAAAGAAAAACTTTTGACTGTCCCTGTAATTAAACTATACGTCCGATTTTCCTAAAATTGGAAATGGCTCGACAAAATTTTGCAACAATTATATCTTTAAAATTTCAGATCATTCGGAAGGCTCTAATATCATTAAAATCCACTTGCAATAATTTTTCCCATTGGCCGTAATGTAAAGAAAAACTTTTGACTGTCCCTGTAATTAAACTATACATCCGATTTTCATAAAATTTGAAATGGCTCGACAAAATTTTGCAACAATCACATATTTGAAATTTCAGACTATTCGGTTGGGTAGTTTTTGCTCTGTTACATGCGGACAGACGGACGGACAGACGGACGGACAGACGGACGGACGGACGGACTGAACGACGACTATAGGTGCTACGTATTTATATAATTACGAACGCACCTAAAAATAAATGAGATGAGATAGACGATAATCCCACCAATTAAGTTATCTTAAATGGTCTTTTGAGAACTCATAAATTCTTTTACACTTGTTCTTTATTGTTCTTGTCGTCATTTGAAACCTCGGAACTCCATTTTTGTGCATTTTCATGGAGACGTGACTTGGATTGTGAATTTATCGCTCGTTAAATGATTGTATTAATGGAAATAAAGCATCTTATTCTACTACTAAGTATACTTTGATGTTCCAGAAAAATAATTTGCATCCAGATGCAGTTTTTAAACATATTTAGATTCATAAACATCCTTCTTTTTTTAAAAAAAATGATTTATTTTTATACAAATGTGTTTTTAAATAGTAAATTAATAAATGAAATTTTAGTTTTAACGTGTCTTCGTAATAATAAAGTACTTCGTGTAACTACTGAAGATGAATAAATATTCTCCTAGTGGTAGAAAAAATAATTGATTGATGTCGAATAAAAATGAAATAAAACAGAAAATAAAAAAAAGCAATTTAACAAATTACAACGACCATTTGGAAAATGATTTTTTCAAAGACTAAAATTTAAGACAAAAAATCGCACGGAGTTGATCCTACATTACGTACGCCATGGATTAAACGATAACATTCCTGGACCCATCATAAACAAATTTTAAAAGAAATTTCAGCAGTACAATTTTCGGTACTGTAAATTTTTAAACTTCTACGGAGCTGGTCATACATTACGGAAGCCATGAATTAAAGGTTAATAGTGTTATTACACGTAAAAATTGCAAGCAAGAAAAATCGCCTGCGACTCGTCAGATTTCCTATGAAACTTACGTAATAGCCAAGCATTTCATTGGCTGTTCGGGAAAAGGCTTTTCTATCATCAGATTTCCAAAACATTTCACGACCAATTTTAAATAAAATTTTATTCTTAAACTTCTAAACATCCGACAATATTACTTTTTATACCGTCGGATTGAGAAAAAAATGTACTTTTAAATGCAATTTGTTTGAAAGCTGTATCTCAATTTGTTTCCGATTTATTAATTTTTTTTTGTAGTTTTTATTACCTTTTTGTCATAGTGGCAACACTCTGTTGTCCATCGTTGTTGAAACCAATGGGAAATACAGATTACTGTATATACCAATCAGATAACGAATAAATTGCGGATTAAACCAATGAAAACGTTCAGATATGCTTTCCTACCCTGACGAGAACAATAACCATTTTTCCAAATGGTTAATAAAACGCGAACGAAAATTCATGAATCGAGCATGCATTGTGAAACACTTTCCAACAGATTCAGAATATGAATCTGTTAGAGACGTGAACATGACGTGAACATGGAGACGTGAGACAAAACATTACAGTTTAACACGTTGAGTGCCACGGTGACTGACACTGAAGCTGAAAAATGTACAATGTTTTAAGTAATTTTTAAGAAAGTATAATACTTTAACAAATAAAAGGTGAGTAAATTTTAAATACATTTTCAGTAATTACTTAAAACAATATATATATATATTTAGTTTTATATTATATTTTAGACTGTCAGTCATCAGTGAATGACGCGTTATAAACGGAAAGTTCAGAGTCATTCACCGGTGACTAACGTGGTGCTTAACGTGTTAACATGGTGAAAGATGTATAAATAAACAATTTGTAAAATACATAACACTAAGCAATTTTGAAAACCTATACTATGTTTGAAAACCCAATTTCAGCAATTAACAACAACAAGGAGTTCCATCCCGAGAATTACAGAATACACGTGAAAATCAAACATATGTTCTTTTAATTGAAATCTCTAATAAATTGTTTACATTTAAAATAGAATTTTTAGATTTTTCCCTAACAATACCAACAACCGTTTTTATATGTTATCAATAATGTTATCAAATATAATTTTGAAATTTTTTAAAAACAATACTTCCACATTGGCCTCGAGCCAGGAATTTACAGTCGAAGAAATTGCCTAAGATCACTAATCTTATTAGTTTTGCGATAATTTTCATGGTTTAAGCGTGGTTCGTTTACATATCTTAAATTTGTGTTTTGTTTATGTATATATATATATATATATCTTGTTACTTAAGGATTCATAAAGTTTACATTTTATTATGGATTATAAGCTGGAAACAAATGCTGAACCATTTCATTTATATAACTTTAAATGTAAACATATTTATCTTTTGTAATCGCCTGTCTTCAAGTGACAGAAATAGATTTAAAAAATCCTGTTTGAAAGTTATTTTAAAAACAATAAAAATTGAGTAAAATTGCCATACACATTTCAAACAAATTGCGATATGGTTTTCAAACAAATTGTATTTGAAAGTGCGTTTTTTTTTCTATTCTACGGTATGAAAACTGAAAATTGAGCGATATCTAGAAATTTAAAAAATCGCAATAAAATTAACCCATTTATGCCTGAATTTTTGTTTTTTCAAATTTCTTGGTAAAATCACTTTAAAATGTTGCAAAATGAACTGGAAAAATGCTAAAACAAATGCTAAAATATTTTTGCATTTAATTAATAAAATGTAAACGAATTAAATATGGGAATATGCATAATATTTATAATAGTATAACATGCATTATTATATGTTTTGTCTAAATTTATATAAAATAAGGTGTTATATTGAATATTATATGCTATAATTAGCATTTTTATGAACTAATAAAAATATATATTTATTTCTTTACAGAGACTAATAACATTATAAGTATTATTAATAATAATTTAAGCATAATCGTATGTGAGGCTTAAAAACAATTTATTTCATAATCATCTTGAAAAGGACTTTACATAAATAATTGTCCCCTGAATGGTTAACAAAAATATGTATCGATTCGTGACTAGTGCTCTATATTTTGTATGTTATAAAAATTCATAAAATATAGGCTTCAACATATAAATTCACAATATAAAAAAGTACGTATTACAAAGAAGTCTACATGCTAAGATTATGAATTACTTATTTGGATCCTTGATAGAAAAAAATACAGATAAAATCAGTTTTTACATTTCGCCATCTTGAGAAATGAAAAATCTATTAACACCGAAAAAAGCCTTCATTTAAGCAAATAAATGTCCATCTTTTGCTATCATCACTCGATAACAGATAAAGACATTTATAGATAATTATTTAATAAAATTTTCATGTTATAAAGAAGAAGAAAATTATAGAAATATATTAAAATTCGAAGCATCCCCAAAATGGGACGCCAGGCGCAAGTGGGTTAAATAACAGTTAAATTTGATCGACTGATGTCGCTATTCGCAAAATGACGTCAGCGTTACGCACAGATACGTTTGTCGTTTATAATATTGATTGTCCAAAAAGTTCTTTTCCGAATTCTTTTTGGCAACCCTGTATGTATATGTCCTATAGATTTGTTATACATTCTAATGAATATGGTAAAATTTAGTTCAGTAAGGAAACGCATAGCACAGTTGAAAATTCCCTTTAAAAAAATTTCTTCAATAAACGGAAATGTACTCGAGATGGTTTGTGCACCCCTGTATATGATGTATAAATTTAAACAATAGAAGTAATGTGCAAAATGTTAGTTACTTTTACAAATGCATATCACAACCGAAAACATACATCCAGCAATTATTGTTCATAGATAGTACTGTAACCGAATTGTTTTATGTGCCTTGTAAATGAGCAATAACGGCAATGCGTACCCTATCTATATTATATACACGTATACACATATCGTACATGGCACAAAAATCGCGATTATTTGTTAATTGTTTAATTGCAACGCACGAATGAAACGCATCTGATTGGTTATTGAACCGCATTTAATGCATCGCCATACCTATAAGGAGGGTTACCACAGGGGAGACCCTGTTCTGTCGCCAAATGCTGCCAAGTTTGTAGCCAACTTGACAACCAAAATTAGACGCCAACTTGACGATATTTCTAATATTTCGCCAAATTACCATAGACTTCCATTGTAAACCAATAGAGTTTATTTGCTTACAGAAAATTAACAAATTGAGATATTTTATTGCAACAAAAACTAATATTAGCTTAAAGGATTACATTAATTATATTTAAGGGAGTCCAAGTAAATTAAATTATGAATAAAAGTAACATGATACAGTGCCGAAATAATCAATCTTATGAATCCGCTTATCAAAATGTCGAAACCTCTGAAGTTCTCGCCTGAAGATGTTGTGGAAGTTTGCAAACTGAAAAATGAAGGTAAATCCGGTATGCTAATTTTCTCTTATTTTAAATCGATCTAAACTTGGTATTTATAGTGTTTTGCAACGTGGAAAACAATTCAAAAATGCTTATTACTCAGGAAGGCTAAGAAAAGCCACATTTCGTGAGGATAGAAGAATTAAAAGAAAGGCTGTAACTGACACTTTTTCTCTTAATCAGATAAAAGATCGATTTGGATAAAAAATATCACGCGGCACAATACGCAGACGAATAACCGATCAGCATTCATCAAAATACAAAAATTAGCTCGTTTATTACAAAAAATTAGCTTTTCTCAAAAAGTGTCACAAATAAGCGAGACTTCAGTGGGTAAAACATCACAACCATTATTGTGACTAATGGGTTAGTTTCTGGTGAAACAAAATGGAATTTGGATGATCCAGAAGGGTTGTCATTCTATTGGCGTGACTTGAGGAAAGATCCGAAGAGCATATACAGCAGGCAACAACGTGTGGGTTCGCTCATAGCATGGGTCGCTATTGGCTACAATTATTAGCAATTAACTTCATTTTATCTAGTTCCTAATGCAGGTGGGTATCAGAGCAAACTTCAAAAGCTCGTCTAATATAAAAAGCGTAAGCTACAGCTTTATAATGAAATGGAGAATTGTTGTCATAAGGAATTGTATTGTTTGAACAACATGATTTTCTGATACAGTCAAAGTTTTAACTCTGTGAGCAAACCAGAAATTGGTGACCCCGTGGGTGCCCCCTCTGTTTGTTTGTAATAGATATTGAAGGGGAAAATGTCTCTTTGCTTCCTAAATGACAGACAAATTTCACAAAAGTATCAGGAAACTGAGTGAGGTCGCCGTTTGGTGAACTCATAGATGATGCCAACTGGAATTTTGAAAACGACAACGCATCGATATACACTTCCCGTTTCACAAAAGAATGGCTTAGATCTCAGAATATCAGTGTTATGAACTGGCCAGCACTCAGTCCAGATCTTAATCCGATAGAGAACATCTGGGCAATTTTCTCACGTGACGTTTGCAAGAACGGGAAGCAGTATTAGTGCAAGAGCTTAAATAAGCGATCGAGGAAGCTTGGTACAAACTCGCTCGCGAAACCTTGCATACTCTCGTGCTATCAATGGAAAATTGCATATTTGATTTCACCAGGTGCAATGGAAACATCACGGACTAGTAAAGTATTTTTGCGCTTTGTGAAATATAAATATATCGTTTTTGTGCTTAAATTTTTGCGACATGATAATTTTGATTATTTTATAAATTATTATTTTTCTTTCAATCAATTGTTTCCGAATTTAAAACAGGAATTTGCAATCCAATTCTTTAGATGCAGTAAAAATTTCAAAGCATTCGGGTGTGTATTTTTTGTTTTATAAAAATATTTAGCTAGCACATAAACTTTCGAGCCACACTGTACCATTAAAATTTAGGGGTAGCAAGCAATCATTTGCGTCGGAGCACTCTCATTCCTGAGTAATGTACTTTTTACAATTTCTGAATTAACATATATTCTTCTATCGGTCTTCAAAATAATCTATCTTTGTAAATAAAAATGAAAATTTGATAGAATAAAAACTTTAAATGAAAAAAGTGCAGACAGATGATAGTCCTATCATTTGCATCCTTTTAGCAGGACTTTAAAAAATATTTTTTAATACATTTTATCTTTTACATCGCTTTTTTCTTTTATTTTTCATACTCATTTGAAACCTTCTGAACTATCCATTGTCGCGTAGTTGTTTAAAATAGTGACTTCTGTTAAGACGCGATCTTTTATCAAAGGAATGTTGTAAAATTATATAGCATTATAATAAAAATAAAAGTGTCCAGTTAAACTGATGACATTGAGCTCACAGGCTATTCCCACTAATTTTATATTATACTCTTATTCCGAAGAGTAATATTCCTCAAAAAATAAAGAAATTGACAAAAAAAGCCATTTAGATAAATTAAGTGGTGTGATTAGCTCCCCCATGCCCCCCTTTATCTATATATATAAAAGCCGTTCTGTGTGTGTATGTCCTTCATACAAATCTTTAATTTTTGACCGATTTGCACGAAACTCGATCTACATACGTTTTAGAACGTGGAAAAGATCCCTGTCTACTTTAAAAAATTATCAGACCACTATTTATCCCTTTTTTTCTACCACTTCCATAATTTAACAATATAGAAATATCTCTTTTTCAATCTTTTTTAATTCAAACGTTTCTTTCCTGTTGCCAAACCCTAAAAAATAACACCATAATGTGAAAAAAATAAGGATAAAGCGTGTATTTTGTTTCTATTTGCCAATAAAAATTCAGATTTTCTTGCTATATTTTTGGGTGTTTGATATTGACGTCATTCTAAACAGAAAATTTACATTTTTTTTTTTTTTGTATAAAATAAAAACTTTAACTATAAGAGCGGGAAAATAACGTAGCACCTCAATTTGAATGTTTTTTTTTTTTTAATTAAAACATCTATTTTAATACAAACAGTCAAATTTCATGAAAACAATTTAAGAAAAAGAAAAAAAGGCTAGATATGACGTCACATTCTATCAAATCTTTTCAACGCGTAATCAAACTCATTGTAAACATATGGCTCCTCCTATATTTTGCTTACTACTTCGATTGTATACTACAGCTATATCTTATAGCTATACGTTATCGCTAAGTGTTGTATTGGTTTAGATTCAGTGCTAACATTTTCTGTGATTTATAGCAAAAAGAGAGCGGTTATTTACATTTTCAAAAAAAAATCTTGACAGATGTCTTGATTTAAAGTTTATGGAAAATGACATCATTTCATCTAATCATTGTAGATTTAATTTCAATAAAATTTCAAATTTTCCAAATAAAATTTTAGTAACTACTATCTCATTTGGATGTATTTTTTTGCATTTTCCCCCGTATTGTGAAGATATTGTATACTTCTGTTACTCACGCCAAAGAAAACATGTATTTTAATTTTAAAAGTTTAAAAAAATTACCACAATGTGTCAAAAGAACATTCTTTTTCAGAATTTAAATTTCGCGAGTTCCGAAATTAAAACTAAAAATGTGAGTTTTTCCATAAACTTCAAGTTAAGGCTGTTCTCAAATCCAAAGGAGCTATTTTCTGACATATTTTATAATTAATTTTTGTTCGGAAACACATGAAATTGACAGGAGTTCTTATTTAGAAACTATGTAATCGAAAGATAGTTTCCATTTGTTGGTAAAGGTATAAGATCTTTCAGTTGGTGTTTTGAACTGAATTTCGGACGCAACAGTGCAATAAATGATAAAAACCGGCCGTCACGCAACCACAATTGCTCATAACTCGATAAGTAATTTATTTATGAAAAAAGGAAAAACTCATTTCAATTCCAAATCGCTTTAATAGTCAGACCTACAAATTTTAAGCCTTTACGTTTAATGAGTCAGAAAATGTGTCAGAAAGTTTCACGTTGTTGAGCAGGGAACTGGAGAAGTACCTTAAGCATTTGCTGGTTAGTATTTTGTAATCAAGTTGCATGCCAGATAGTGGCTTAAAACATAAGTCATTCTATATTGTTTTAAACAAAGATGCATGCCATAATATGTGCCAGGCACACTCATTAAAATAAGAATACCCTAGCGCACAGCCCCATTACCGAAGATAAACCCGTCAATATACTTAGATATAAAAATAGTTCTGCATTTTTCATTCAGCTAATAAGACTAATTCTTCATATTTGGGTTCACGTGGTTATATAACTTTCCCTATAATTCAATGACTAAGCAACGGAAAACAATATGTTACGCACTAAAATCTTCCCTAAAAAACTAATAGTGCAAGTTGCATGGAAATCCGTTCTGAAGAATTCAAGTTATATGCACGCGGAACGAAATTCCCATTTGAATTTTATATACTTATCAGGTTATTTTGAGTAGTTTGATTTGATATCTGTTAAATTCGTGTTTTATTTTATTTTATTTTTGGCGTTTTAATTTCGTTTGCCAACTTAGTTATTGAATATTACGCGAAAGCTAACAAATTCTGAATTATTTACAATGTTTTTGAACAATTTAGTTAATCTTTTGTATTTGGGTTGCAAGCATATTTAAAAAATATGCATTCTTAAAAAGTATTTTAAAACCCACAAAAAAATCGTAAATTGAGATAAACATTACAAACAAATATCGCTGAAAGTACTTTTGTTTTCTATAATACGTTGGAACAATCGAATGTACGATGTTTAGACGTTAAACTGCAATAAAAGGGAAATTTGTTGTGTTAGGTTGTTGCCACAGAAAATATGATACCAGCGTTACTCATAGACATGTATTTTCTTTATACTATTGCATTAAGTGTAAACAGGTTCATCTTTCGTAATCGGGTTGGATTCAACTTTCAAAATATCCATGCTGAAAAATTACTTTAAAATCACTTAAAATCAGAAAACTGAGCTGCAATTTTCAAACAAATTTCATTTGAGAGAACTTTTTCCTATTCTACATTTTAAAAAATGAAATTGTGTGATGTTTAAAAGATAGAAAAATGCAGTAAAGGCACATTTTATGGGTTACAATTTATGGGGTACAATTTATGGGCACTGACATAGTGTTTTTACTTTATAATGTAGATAATACCATACAAACGTGAATTTCACTAAGTGCTACGCGATTTGGAGGAATTTCTTTGTTTCGTATTGCCAGGAAAATCACATATTTTTCTCTTATACCCGCCAAAGAAAACGTGCATTCTGTTATTAAAGCTCAGGGATTTTACTATGGTTGCAAGACAATAACGCCATGTTTTTTTATTCTCTTTATAACGATTTGTGGATGGGAATGCACAAATTTCCGTTATTGTGATTGCCATATTATTTCGTTTTAATTTATTTTACCTGGAAGGCTTCTTATAATTGACACGAGCGAAGCTGGGTAGTTCCGCTAGTACTTAATAAATTAAACTCCAAATGTAACCAGGTAAGCGCCTTATCAGAATAAACCGGCATACCAAATATGAAGCAAATGGGATAATTCTGCATGAAAAACCCATTTATCTAAATTAAGGGTGGGATTAGTCCCTATTCCCTCCTTTTATACTTAACCAATGAACCCTCAAAATTAATGAGGGAAGCGCCTTATCAGAATGAACCTATTTACAAAATTTGAAGCAAATCGGATATTTCTATCAAAAGTTAACGCATTAGGTACATACGTACATGCAGAACCTGCGGGTACATTATCTCTCAGGCTTTGATAGTCTGTGAGCTATAAAGTAATAATAATTTAAAGCATTAAGAAATGACGCATTTGCATTGAGATTCTATAAGTCGTCATTGCTTTGTTGTTATTTCTTGGTACATGCGAGAAAAGAAAGCAACATTTTATTCATAAAGTTTTTCAAACTTAGAACTTACAGAACTGAAATATATATTTAAGTAGATCAATTTTTAAGCGGTCTCGGGACTCTTAAAGCTTTAAAATTTTCGAAATTTTAATTTTTTTAGATGATAAACCCCTATGTTTTCTGAACATTCTCATACAATTGTTATCCTGAAATTTCCATTAGAACAGAAGTTATGGCTTTTAGAATGATACTTGCTCAATAGCAAAAGCGGTGTTTTCAAAACTTGGAAGTGATTTTTCTCCAAATCACGTTTTTGGGCATAACGCGCACGATATCTCAAAACCTTCTGATTCTTTTATCATGAAATTTTCAAAACACATGTTTCATGTTAGTCTGTATAAACTGAACCTAAAATTTCCGTTTTATTTTAAAAATAAAATATTTTTTAGGGGGTTATATTGTTGAAATTTTCAAAATTTTGCATTAGCTAAATACAACTTTGTATTAAAAATATAAAAATGCTGTAAATACAAATTTATTTAGGTTCAGTGTAATCATTATAATCTGAAGTATAAGTAGGCACCAAAATTTTCATTCTGGTTGCAAAATGTATTTTGTAATCGTGCGCATAAGCTGTTATGCCGATTTTCTGCTCGTCAAATGTCTAACAGTTTAGAGCACCCTGTAAATGTTAATTCTGCATATTGAAATTTTTTAAACATTTGCAATGAAAGAACATACTTATATCTTTCATACCCAATTAAAATTGTGTCTTAATATCAAACACATTTTAAGATATTAAATGTTGAAAATGGTCTTTTTTTTTTTTTTTTTCCAATTTTAAGAGTCCTGAGACCCCTTAAGTTATTCATGAACCTTTATATTGTAAAAGCAAGTTGCGCTCAAATAACAAATCTAATCCTCTCAAGGGTGGTGCTTAGAAACATCACTTCTTAATAGTAATTCGACATGCTAAACAGTATCGAGAATAATTTAATAAAATTTTACTTTAATATCGAAGGCGAAGCAAGAAAGAAAAAGCATGCGTCCACCATAGATTATTTAACACTTTCCTACACATTCAGAATAAAGTAATAAAAATACACCGTTTAATAAGTTAAAATATTATGTCTAATTCAGCCATATGGAAACGCATAACATATTTGAAAACCCTATTTCAACTGTTCCCATCTGCAATCGGAAAGTTATCCGAATTCTTTGAGCAGCCATCTATATGATATATAGGTTTGTATCTATTAACTACATGCGTGCTAAAATTTATTTCACTTAAGAAATACATATAATTCAGTTGAAAATTCCCCTGCAGTAATTTCCTGTTATAAGGAGAATGGTGCGTGAATACTTTTGTGCAACCCTGTATATGACGTATGGTATTTATATATAATGAGTAACTTGCAAAAAATTAGTTAAATTTACAAGCTCATACCGAATTTTAAAACGTACATTCCAGAAATTATTACTCAAAGACAGTACTGTAACTGATTTCCTTTGTGTGTCCCTGTAAATGAATAAATAAGGGCGTCCTGGTATGTGAATATCTTTGTGCAACCCTGTATATGAGATATAGAATTTATATATAACGAGTAACATACAAAAAATTAATTAAATTTAAAAGCGCATATCGAATTTTAAACCGTACACTCCAACAATTATTACTCAAAGGCAGTATTGTAAAAGATTTCTTTTGTGCGTCCCTGTAAATGAATAAAACATGTTATGCAATCCCTGTTCTAACGTAATGGTAGAGAAATTTAGTGATTTATATCAGTTTCAATACATTTGAAATAGCGTAATATCATTAAAATTCTCTGAAAACGATTTTTCCGAGATACCGTAATGTAATGGAATACTTTTGAGTGTCCCTGCAAATGAACTATTAATCCTACATACTTCATATACGATACAAACCATGCTTTGGTGACCCTAAATAACCTTTATCAATTGCATGAAAATCCGAACATATTTACGGGAGTTAGAGCATGGAAAGGCGGACCGAATGCATGAGCACTTTTCAGCTTTGTTGGAAATTGTTAACGTTGGACGTTAACCGTTAACGTAACATGTTAACGTTAATTCTTAACGTTGTAATGTTGGACGTGTTAACACACGTCCACTTCTTATAATACCACCTTTTGTCCTAATTACATGGCTATATACAAATGATGGACTCGATTAAAAAAAATCATATTTTCGAAACTACTGCACATATTACAATAAGTGATACATGAATTTAACCCTCCGACTGTCTTGGAAAAGGGCAAAATTGTAATGTTGTTTTCTCTGCATTTTGTTTTAAATGCTAAAAAAATGATTCTTTGAACTTTTTATAAAAAAACTTAATAACGAATATGAATGCAATCCTTGGAAGAATTAATCATTGTTCAATGTATTAAAAATACATTAAATCAATAGAATTATATGACTTTAAATATTGCTTGTATTGCAGTGAAACCTGGAGCTTAGTGAACGTATTAACACGGGCTTGTCAGTGAGGGGGTTAAAGATAAATATACCGAGTTTTTTTCAGTTACAAATGTTCGATGTGTGACCCTTTTGTTACGCGGCATATGTCCAATCTGTAATCGAGTTCGTTCCAAAAATTTTGTAGCATCACTCTGTCAATGGTTTTGAAAGCTTCACAAATGCGTTCTTTAAGTTCTGAACACTTCGTTTTCGGCATTGGTGGTACATAAACAATGTCTTTGACACTGTCAGAACTTAAAGAACGCATTTGTGAAGAATTCAGAACTACTGACAGAGTGATGCTGCAAAATGTTTGAGACGAACTGGATTACAGTTTGTACGTATGTCATGTAACAAGAGGGTCACACATCGAGCATTTGTAACTGAAAAAAACTTTGTATATTTCTCTTTAAATTCATGTATCACTTATATATGTGCAGTAGTTTCGAAAATATGATTTTTTTTAAAACCAGGTCCATCATTTGTAATTGCCCTATATTAAGAAATTATTTTCCTATTATTTCAGAAATTGTCATATTTTATTTCCGAAGAAAAATGTGTCGTAGGCAATTATATTTATATTTTTTAAGCAATCATATTTATTTTTTTCTAAGCAATCATATTTATTTTGAGAGAGAAAATTTCCTTATAGCAGTTCTTTTTCTTGCACTATCATTAAAAGAGTTCTCGCTTCGTCATTTCGTGTTTTTGGTTTGGAACGTGACTTCTGTTAAAAAGTTATCTTTAGGTAAATGATCTTTCTTAGGTAACGATTATGTCTTATTCCGCTACTAAGTATAGTTTATTCCTTAAGAAAAAAGATATTTATATTAAATTTCAGATTTTCTCTGCTATGCCTTATCGGAAATTATTTCACTAACAAAATTTACTAAATTTAAAAAGTTAAAGAACTTTATTTGGGCTATTTTGTAAAATAGGGTTGTTTTATTTATTAGTAGTAAATAAAGATTTCATTGCTTTTATAGTCTAAAGCAGTGGTTCACAACGTACTGCGTACGACTCACAGAGAGCGGGGGGGGGGGGGATATCCTATTCTTTGTACTCACTATTCGCTGTCAGTTTTTTTTTCTGTTATCGGAAGAATAATCTTGTAGGCTAAAAATAAATGTAATACATGCAAAATTTAAAATGAAAGAAGTATTCTTGTTGGATTTAAAAATAAGATTCCAGACAAAAGTTCAAGAAAGTTTATGATTAAATTTTAAAAATATTTTGACAACTTCTTTTTTCTTCTTTTGACATTTATATCATCTTTTTTTAGTCTTAAAATTTTCTATAATTCTTTTGGTTATTAATGTATTTTACAATTTCTCCCAACTCTTTCAATTATTTATTGGATTTGCTTTGTATTTGATTTCACCCTGTTATATGTCCTCTGAAAACATTTTTACATGTGAAACTACAATTTACCTGAAAAATGTTTGAAATAATTAAACGAGATACTGCCAACTTTATAAATTTATAAATCTTCAATAGCATTAGAAAAGTAGATGAATAAATAATAAATATCTATGTAGTAAATATTTAGTAATTATAGTTCTAGTTCTAATAACTAGTAAATATCTAGTTCACTAACACACACACAAAAAAAGAGAGAAAGAGATATAAGGGATGAATAGTTGGTGTGTGTGTGTGGGTGGGAGGCATAGAGACTTTACAAGTACTTTGGTGAAGCATGACCAATAAAAGGTTGTGAAACGTTGGTCTAAAGGAATGAATCTCAAGACAGGTGTAAACGAGAAAAGATCGAAGCAAGAACAAAAAATTATGTATGAGGCATAATGAAACATTGTGAAATATCACGTTAATCATATTAACAAGTATTTAATTAGTTTAGAGAATATTTGAATATTTTATGCACATTCAACTGATACTAATATACTATATTTATTTCATATGATAATAATGTATGTTGTTAACATTAAATTAGTAAAACCGTTCCAAGAAGTACAAAAGATAGCTAAAACAGACCACTTCCTTATAACTTTTGTTTTATTTACTATCATTATTTTCCTATTTATTTCAGAACTTCTCGTATATTATTTTCGAAGAAAAACGTGTTGAGGGCGATATTAATTTTTTGAAGGGTCAGGTAGCCTTTGAACTAACATAATGCATAAAAATGTGACCTCTATAAGAATTGTATTCGCTCTGTAACTAATTGACTTTTAATTATAAAATTGAAAATGCGTATTAAGAAAGATTTATTTTATCAATAAAAGTTGTTAAAAGAAGTATACACATATACAAAGTTTTTTAATTAATTTTTATAGATAACACAATTTTTACGAAAGAATTAGTGTTGCATACATTGCGTGCAGGATTTTTCACATTTGAATGGCTAAAACAAACAAAGGTATATTTAATGAGTAAAGATATAATGTGTTTTCAAAATGACCACAATGAAAAAAAAAAAAAACTTGTAGATCTCGAGAATTTTTTTTTTTTTTTTTTTTTTTTTTTTTTTTTTTTTTTTTTTTTTTTTTTTAAGAAATTCGGAAGATTGACATTTTTTTTAATACAAAAGTACTCGTGAATTCTAAACATCTTACTTCAAAAACTTAACACTAAGTCATTTTGTGCCTCTATATTTTTAATAAACAAAGCAAAAGTTGCGTGAAATTCAGGATAACCATTTATCAGAAAGCGTGCGCGCAATGACAGGTTTTGATATAATTGACATTAATTGAAAATTGATACCATTTGATCACATAGAAAAAGCTTAAAGGGCTTTAGACAACTTCTCCTCTAAAGCGAATTTTTCAATGGGGTTTGTTTTTAAATGTTTCTAAATAATCATATTTAATTATAAGAAATTCGTTTAAAAAAAAAACGATTTTTGGACGCTTTAAAAGGTACCTGACTCCTGCAATCTTATTTAATTTTTTTAGCAATCACATTTATTTTTTCGAGAGCAAATTTCTGCACAGCTGTTCTTTTTCTGGCACAGTCATTAAAAGACTTCTCGATTCTTCATTTTGTGTTTTTGGTTTAGAACGTGACTTCTGGTTAAAATTTATCTTTCGCTAAATGACCATTTTTACGTAAAGATTATGTCTTATTCTGCTACTAAGTACAGTTCATTCCTTAAGGAAAAGATTATACTTATTTATCTTAAATTTCAGTTTTTCTCTGCTATGCCTTATGAGAAACTTTTATTTTACTAACAAGTTTTATTAAATTTAAAATTTAAAGATCTTTATTTGGACTATTTCGTTAAATATGGTTATTTTTGTAAAAGTATTTTGCGCTGAGGTAACATATTAAGAATAGTAGTAAATAATAAACACAGAAATAACTAATATTGCCACTAAAATGTGAGATTTTCTTCTAATAACCATAAAAACAATTCATTCATATCCGAAAAAATTAAGTATAGACGATAATCCTACTAAGTAAAACAGGTTAACAGGCCTGTGATTAATTTATGGATTTTCTGAATGATTAACTCACATTCAGCTGATACTAATATACCATATTTATTTCATTAAATAGTAATGTATGTTTTTAACATTAAATTAGTAAACCAGCTCCATGATGTGCAAAAAAACAGCTAACACACATTCACTGCTTTACAACCCTTGTCCTAATTATTATTTTCCTATTTATTTCAGAATTTAACAATTCTTGTTTCAAAAAAAAAAAAAAAAGTTTAATCGGGAATCTTAATAATTTTTTTAATCAATCGTATTAATTTTTGCGAGTTAAAATTTCTTTACAGCTGTTCCTTTTATTGTATAATCATTAAAAAACTTCTTACTTCTTGATTTTGTGTTTTTGGTTTGGAACGTGACTTCCGGTAAAATTTTATGCTTTGATATATGATCCATTTTACATAAAAAATTATGTCTTATTCTGCTATTAAGTATAGATTTTATCCTAAGAAAAATATGATACTTATTTACATTAAATTTCACTTTTTCGCTGCTATGTCTTACCAGAAACTTTTATTTGACTAACACATTTTATTAAATTTAAAATTTAAAGAACTTTAGTTGAGCTACTTCATTAAAGAGTTTTGTTTTGTTCATAAGAAGTAAATAAAGATTGCAATGATTTTAAGGTCTAAAGGAAAAGACCTCAAGACAGATGTTAACCACAAAAACAAGAATAAAAAATTATGTATCAGGCCTAAGTTTATGAAATACTTACCAACACAAAATATTATTTAAAATTTTTATTTTTCTATAAATACTTACTAATACTAACAAAATACAGGGTGTTTCAAAAATAATCATCCGATTTGAAATGCGTATATGATAAAAAAATAGTGAACATAGATACTTAAGATTAATTTTATATTATGTAGCTAATCATACATTTTTTTTTACATACCAAATTAAAGGTGCTCAATATGTCCACCTTTGGATACACGGCATATATCTGTACGGTATTCAAATTCGTCCCAAACTTTTGCGAGCATGTCTGGATACACGACTTCGATGGCTGCTGTTATGCGTACCTTCAATTCAACTAATGTAGCAGGAGGGGGAGGTACATAAACGTGGTCTTTTATAAACACCCACAAGAAGAAATAGCACACTGAGAGGCCCGGCGATCTGGGAGGCCATAGATGCTTAACTGCATCGTCAGCTCCCGCACGGCCGATCCATCGTTGAGGAATTCAGTTTTCAAAAAATTTCGAACATCCAAGCTCCAGTGTGGTGGTGCCCCATCTTGTTGGAAAATGAAAACATCAGAATCGGTTTCTAACTGCGGGAAAAGCCAGTACTCTAGCATATCCAGATATGTGATTCCCGTAACAGTGGTCTCTGTGAAAAAAAAGGGGGCATACACCTTTTTCGTAGAAACTGCACAAAAAACGTTAACTTTGGGCGAGTCTCTCTCATACTGTACAATTTCATGTGGCTGCTCCATACCCCATATTCGAACATTGTGGCGGTTGACTTTGCCACTTAGATGAAATGTAGCTTCGTCACTGAAAACTAAGCGTGTTAAAAAATTTTCATCTTCTGACACATTGTCAAGAAAGAATTCACAAAACTCCACACGTCGTTCTTTGTCACCTGGATGAAGAGCATGTAGCATTTGTAACCTATATGGTTTCAAACACAGACGTTGCCGCAAAACACGCTAGACAGATGTCGAAGGAATACCAAGCTCCTGACCGGCATGGCGAACGGATTGACATGGGATACGTGCGAAACTTTCTCGAATGCGCACCACATTTTCGTCTGACACGCGGGGCCGGCCGGAGCATTTTCCTTTACACAAACAGCCCGTTTCTTCAAATTGTTTATACCATCGTCTTATTCTCTGAGCGGTAGGAACGTGAACATGTGGATATTTTCGACGAAAATCACGCTGAACAGATCTCACACTTCGCGAAGCGTAAGACACAAAACGATTTCTGTTGTGCAGTCGCCATCTTAAGAAACACTGAAGTGGTGGTCGAAGGAAGGGCACTAGCACCACCTGTTGATAACTACATAAAACTTATGATTCTCCTCTTTCTATCTATACATTATTCATTTGAAACGGATGAAAATTTGAACAGTTATGATTTTTTAAAATCGGATGATTATTTTTGAAACACTATTAAACATTATAACATATGAAACATTATTAAAAATTTCATTTTTTCTCATTCAATGAAATGAGATATCTCAATAAAAATTTTTAAATAAGATAATTCAGTAAAAGTCCATTTTCAAGATTTCCTGTCCACGTCCTGCAATGTGAGCGAATTCCTCTGTGCAACCCTGTATATGATCTAATGAATTTATATCAACACCTCAATTCACTAAAAATTAAAAAAGTTTAAAACTGCATACCACAGCGCAAAATACATAGTCATCGTTTATCGATCATAAGTGAGATCCCCTTGCTATTGAGTGCATTAAAAAGTTGTAAATATGAAAGTTATAGAAAATTTTTAATATTGTAATTGACAAATAATATGCTACTGCAACGTGTCTGGAGATATTTTTTATTATTAAAGAAAAAATAAAAAAGTTCTAAAATTTTGTTTTTTGGCGACAGAAAATTCAGCCTTAAGAAATTTTGTCAGGAAACTTGGTTTTTCCATGATGGTCTAAATATTAACAGATTTTTAAAAAATGTTCTACCCGACGTTTTGCAAGGTAAAATGTACATTTCCCCTGGACTATAATTAAACTAGCACCAAGTGTATTCTAAAGACATTAAAATAGTCCTTAACCCTTAAATGCGCGATTTTTTATTTTGCTTCGAAAAAATTATATATGATTCTCGGAAAAGTTTATATTATACAGGAAAAATAATAAAAAAAAATCAGAGGTACATTTTTCTTATAATACATCAATCTTTTCTTCTGTTGCACATCTGCAATACAAGTAAAAACTACTGTCGAATGGCTGTTTTACGCTAAAATATTTCAAATTAGTAAATATTTTAATAAGTGTGTCTCCAAATACCTTATTTTAAATAATTATTTATTTTAAACCCTTGAATTCCCATGATAGAATACGTTCTAGAAATTACGTCGTTCATAGAATCTGACTTTACACCAAAAAGTTTGAATGGTTAATTTCACTTTATTTAAAGATAGAATGTCTGATATTATTTAAACAAAATATTGCTATTTTAATTTTCTGGTGTGAATTAGGTATATACGAATAAAAAAACCTATTAAATTCAAAACACTGTTATTTGCATATATGCAAAGCTGCGTGCTTAAGGGTTAAAGAAAGCACAATAAATGAAAATTTTATTTCCTTAGGAATGGATCTTATTTCTAGGCTCTGAATATTACGTTAAACAAACAAAACAAATCAATAACCATTTGTTCACAAAAATCAGTGACTACATTGAAAATAGCGTTAAGAGAAATCTGTATTAAGTGTGTGAATCTTATGCTGACAGTGGTGTTGACATAGGCGAAGGATTTACGTAATAAAAACAAATTGAATATGAATGGAAATAAGTAAGAAATCCCCAAAATATAACCATTAACTGCTTCTTTTACCAATTTTTTTTTTTTGAAAAAAAAAAAAAAAAAGAAAGAAAGAAACCCCGCAAAAACACATAAAATTTTTTGTAATCACATCATTGCATTTCATTTTTTGCATTTCATATCACAAAACTTGGAAAACCGCTAATCAAATATTATATATAATTTATTATATTATATAGCAATATTTTCTTTCTTTTTAAGCTTCAAGTCGAGTCTCGTAAAACGTGATAAAAAAAATCGTGGTTTCAAATAATGCCATGCCCGAGTTTTCTCGGGATAATAATTAATTCTCATACGTATATGGGAATCCGATATAACTCGGGATAAAAAGGGAATCAGTTAATGCGTCTTTTCGAGCAAAAATTATGTAAAACATCGTTTGATTTTTGTAAAAACTTGTTAGTACTTGTCAAATTAATTATAGTTTACTTTATTAAATTGTTCCCAGAATTTTTAATTATTATTTTGTTAAATAGAATTTAATTCGCTTTTAACAGCATACAGTTTAAATTTTGATTATGAAGTTTTCAAGCATAATTGGCAGTAATAAACTGTCGTTACTACATAAAAGTAGCGTTATGATGGCTGATATTATGATCTATACTAATGTTATAAAGAAGTAAAGTTTGTTTATTTGTAGAAGGTAAGTTCTGGAACTACTTAATCGATTCCAAAGGTAATGGTATCAAAATGATGGTGTTAGTCCCACTTAGAACATAGGCTATATCTTATGTCCGTGCCACTGGCCAAAAGGGGGTGCAGGTGCAAAAAAAGTTCTAAAATTGCGAATTTTGTGTTACTGAAGGGCTTAGAAACATGAAATTTGGAATGGTAGTTACTTATAAGATATAAATGATCTCTAATAACATTTCTTTAAAAATTCGAAATTTAAAAGGGGTGAAAATGTGCGAAAAGTGTTCTAAAAAACGTTCTAAATGGCGATTTCTACTCAATCTCAGAAAGCACCGATTCGATTTTTTAAAAAATGGTGTGAAAACGATGGCGACAGCCCTTGCTCCAACATAGGCAATATTGTATGTCGGTGTCAGTACCCCAAAGGGGGTACAAGAGCAAAAAACGTTCTAAAGTGCGTTTTTGTGACACTGCAGGGGATTTCAACGCAATCCCAGAAGATATAAACCGATTTCAGAAGTAATGGTTCGAAATTCATGGTGACAGTCCCCGCTCCAACATAGCCTATATTTTACGATGTTGTCACTACCACCTGGGGGTTATAGTAGCAAAAAATGTTCTAAATTGCGTTTTTTGTGTTACTGGGGGGGGGGGGGTGTCTAACATTTTAAATTTAGAATGGTAATTACTTCAAACATGCAAATGCTTTCTAAGAATTGTCGAAAGAAAATTCCAAATTTAATAGGCTGAAATGAGCGAAAAGCGTTCTGCAAGAGTTCTAAATTACGATTTTTATGCAATGGTATAAATACGAAACCGATATCAAACATAATGGTTGCAAATGAATGGTGATAGAACCTGCTCAAACACAAGCTATATTTTATGACGGTGCCACAACCCCTAGAGGGTTGCAGGAGCAAAAAAACTTTCTAAATTGCGACTTATGCGGTACTGAAGTGGCTAGAAACTTTAAATATAGCACGGTAGTTACTTAGAAAATATAAACGTCCTCTAAGAACAGTCGAAAATGACGTCGAAATTAAAAATGGATGAAGCGAAGGGAAGGAGAGAAAAGCATTCTAAAAGAGTCCTAAATTACGATTTCTACGGAATCTAAGGAAATAATAAACCGATTACAGAAGTTATTGGTTGCGAATCAAGGGTGATAGCCCCTGATCCTAAACGGGCTATATTTTATGCCGGTGTCACTACCACGTGGTTGGCAGCAACAACAAGAAAGCCTTTAAAAACGTCTAAATTCCGTTTTGTATAGAATATTATGAAATACCAATTGATTTCAAGATTAATGTTGGAAAATTAATGTTCACAGTCTCTGTTTAAACGAGACATTCTATTTCAACTCTGTTTCCGCATTGTATGTTGGCGCCACTAGCATCAGAGAGGTGGTAGACTGAGACAAGAAGCTTGGAATTTGACATGACGGTTAATTTTAAGATATAAATGTGTTAAGATGGTTTCTAACAAATTCAAAATTTGATTGCGAATACTGAAATACTGAATATACTAAATACTGAAATGAACGTATGAAATGAGCATAAATGTCTGAAAATACTTTCTAAATTATCATTTATTTAGAATTATTTTTAGTTCTTCTTATTAATTAAAATCTCATTTCTATCTATTGCAGTTTTATAATGAAGTTTAGTCAAACTGTGGTTTAATTTGTAATTTTTGAATTATTCTAAAAAGTGTTCCTCTAATAAAAAATAGTCATGCAAATATCACGGCATATTTCAACTATTACGCGAGCAAAGACGCGGGGTTTGCTTGTCTCCTGTAAACTGTTACTCTTCGCAATAAATTCAAAACAATTTCTCTAGCGCTAAGATAAAGTTAGTTGATTTCCTGCCGAAAGAAGTGTCTGAATATCAGATTTCATAAATTTTGTATGGGAAGTTCATAGTTTATATGCTTTTTGTTAATGTTGTGATAATTTTTTAGGGTTCCGTACTTAAAAAGTAAAAACAGAACCATAATAAGATCACTCTTGTGTCTGTCTGTCACAGCCATTTTACTCGCAAACTATCGAACGTGGAAAGTTCAAATTCGGGGAAATAATAAAAACCATTGATCCACATATTTTCATATTAATAAACATTCATAAATATATTTAGTAAAAAATTAGAGGTGCTAATTATGCTACTTGAAAAAAAATATGTTCATTGTATATCATGTGGGGTATCCTGTGAAAGCTTTTGTAACGCTGAACTCAAAACTCCTTTTAATTTTAGGTATTATATTTTCAAAGATATTGTTGAAAATGTAGCGCAAAAATATGTCCCCCCCCCCCAATTCCGAATCTACTGAAACTAAAATTGTGAAAAAGTTAGAGGTAGTAGACATTAATATAAACCTTGCCGAAAAATTATAGCGATTATCCTAGGTCACATAGTTTTTGAGTAATTAGCATTTTTCTGTTATACACAAATTTCGATTTACGGGCATTCAGAAAAATTGTTGAGCATCGCTGAATATACCTATCGTTGCAGAAGAATAAAAGCATTGTTGATAATGATTTTCGAAAAAAAATCATAGGTAATTAGCCGAGATATTAACCCTTAAAGGTACGGTCAGTTTGAACATACACAAGGACAGGGGCGGCGTACTCTATGCCTAGTTAACATCTTTTATGGATATATATGTGTAATGTAATGTCCAGTAATAGTATAAAAGCAATAAACGCCAAATTGTTAAAAACATACTAATTTAAGGGGTCTCGGGACTCTAAAAAGTGGAAAAAATGAAAAAAAAGTCCATTTTCAACATTTAATGTCGTAAAATGTATATGATTTTAAAACACAATTTTAATTGGATCGTTTCATGTATTTAAAAAATTGCAAGATACAGAATTAGTATTTATAGGGGGCTCGAAACTGCTAGACATTTATCGAACAAAAAATTGGCATAACAGTTTACGCGCAGGATTACAAAATAAATATTGCAATTAGAATGAAAATTTTGGTGCTTACTTATACTTCAGGTTGTAATAATTTGTATTTAAAGCATTTTTATATTTTTAATGCAATGTTGCATTTAGCTAATACAAAATTTTGAAAATTTCAACAGTAAAATCACCTAAAAAAATATTTTTTTGAACAATAAAAAGGAAATTTTAGGTTCAGTTTACACAGACTAACATGAATTATATGTTTTGAAAATTTCATGAAAAAATATTCAGATGTTTTTGAGGTATCCTGCGCGTTACACCCAAAAAACGCCATTTGGAAAATAATGACTTTAAAGTTTCGGAAACGCCGCTTCAGCTATTGAGCGGGTATAATTTTAAAAGCCGAAACTTTTGTTCTAATGGGAATTTCAGGGAAACAATTACATCAAAATATTCAGAAAAGATAGGAGTTTAACATCTAAAAAAATTAAAATTTCTTAAATTTTGAAGCTTTAAGAGTCCTGCGACCACTTAATCCTTTCCGGCACGGAGTAATTCTATTTATAAACTTATGAAATAATGAACTGACACCAGAATTTATAAACGAATTTATTAGAAAATGCGAACTTTGTTATTTTCACGTACATGGTAAAAGGAAAATTTTAATTAAATATTCTTGGTGCCGTTTGTCTGTTTTGGAATTGAAATTAGGTGTCCGTTTTTTAAGGGCATCACCCTCGAAAGATTTAATTAAAATGAATCGCATAAATACTGTGGGATTCGCGATAATTTGCATTGATTGTATCTCTCAATACGCCTCGAGTGACTTTTAAAATTAATTAAACACCTATCTGGAAAAACGGGGCACTGACCAAGGCGGCTTTGAAACTTTGAGACCTCAATTCGAAGCGCGCTTAGCACAATGCCAAATTTAAACTTTGAACAAAGGTTTTGTTTTAGCTACGCTGTAGGAATAAAGATTATTACTACGCTGAATTTAGTTTCCTGAAATGCCAAATGAAGTTTAACTATGCACTGCTTTTATTGTCAGTACCGAATTAAGTTCATCATAAACAGATTAGGATAATATTAAAAAAAGAGTTATACGAATAGCTATATTTGATATTATTTAGGTTCCATATCTCTTTGAACTTTCATGGTATACCCATTTACACTTTTCTAATATATGCAGTTATACCCAACCCTACGTTGTATAGTTTTTTACAAAGTCTTAGTATTCTTTTAGCAACGTTTTTTTTTTTTTTTTTTTTTTTTTTTTTTTTTTTTTTTTTAAATATATATATAATACAATTACACATTCATATATTTATTCTACGGAACCCTCTGTGCGCGAGTAATGCTCGCACTTGACCGTTTATTTTTATATAAATGTGGATAACACGCAGAAATGAATCCCCTTTCTTCACTATCTATTTACAGTCGTGGGAAAAAAAAGTAAAGACCCCTTACTAAGTCTGCAAAAAATTATCGTAGAAGAAAGTTACTGGTGCCACACGATTGGTAACGAAGTCTACTTTTAAAGGATGTATATAAAAATTTCTTAGGGGGCCATATACATAGTAAAAGGAACCATAACTTTGCTTCAAATGAAAATCAAATTTCAAAGTAATTGCTTAAAAGGCGCAAAGGCCAACATAGTGAAAAAGATTCCAAGCAGGGACTCGAACCCGGGCCATCAGTATAGCGCACTGACGTTCTACCGACTAAACCACTTGGAACGATACACAGCTCGGAAAATTTCTCACTATTATATGTTGTCAAGGCCACAAACGCAGCACAAGATGTTTCTCTCTGGAATATTTTTCATGTATTAACATAACTTTGCTTTTTTCAAAAGCAGTACACAATTCTGACAACATAAATGAACTCTGCACACTTCAATTAGCCTAAAAACAAATTTTTATGCAATTCATACGATAAGTTTTCGAGCAATTAATTAGTTTATAACGAGCGTTTTTTAGGGGCTGTATCCAAATTGAAATTCGGTACTCGATTGTTGACCGATAGAGCTCCCTTCTTGAGCAAGGAATCTTAAGCGCTACTCAAGCAGACACTGAAGACATTTTAGCAGTTACCGTCCATAGCCAATAGTGCCGTTATTACACGCCACTAGTTAGATAAATTTTAATTTAAACTGAAACACTCTTAAAACTATTAAAATCACATTTCCAGATATTACCATCCATAGACGGCTATGTGTCCAATTCTTTGCGTGACCCTGTATATCATTTTATATATATTCTACAAACATTTCTTAGTAAACTAAATGCAGTTCAACCTAAAATGCATAACTCCTTTAAAAACCACCTTTAAGCAATTTACGCTCATACACAGTAACCCTTACGAATTCTTTTGTGTAGCCCTGTATATGAATTATAGCATTTATACACACCGTATAGTATGCATAAATATAGTGAAACATAAAAGCGCATATCATAATTAAAAAGGCATTTTCCAAAATATCTAGTCACTTCTATCATAGACGGTCATAAACCATCCTTTTGCCGTTTTTTAAGCATAATTTAAAAACTACTTGGAAGAAAAATGTGAAAGTTTGGATTTCCATAAAGCAGGACTTAATAAATCTAAATCCATCAAAAAATTGTAGGTTGCAATTCATAATTTTTTCGAATATTAATTTCATAATTCATATCATAAAATATTAAAAATTACAAATTCAACGTATTTATGTTTGGGTATTTCAGTATTATTGCTAGACAAAAAAATTGCACATTAAAAGTATAATTTCAGGAGATATTAATAAAAATATGAAAATGTAATTTAACATTAGAAGCACTAAACTTTGAATGTTTATAATTCAAAAACTTATCATTCAAATGACTTGAAATTTGATGTCTGGGCATAGTTTGAACCGAAGATTTGAAATATCTTGTTAAAATTGGGTATTGTCATCGAAGAAAAATGAAGTTTGGTTTCGTTTTAATATGTAGATGGCCCCCAAAGCAAACTTTTTATACATAATATAAAAGTAGACTTCATTTCCAATCGTTCGGCACCAGTAACTTTCTTTTACGATAATTTGTTGAGGAGTAAGTAGGGGTGTTTACTTTTTTTTCCACGACTGTATCTCTTCTAACACTCCAGTGATAAAACTTCTTCAAATAACGTTTGATTCGATCATAATATGTACAATGCGTATAATTTAACCGATATAAATGCGATTAAATTAACACTATGTTATAATGTACTAATTAATAATGCTGTAGTTCAATTTTTAAATTCTTATAATGCATATTTATACAAGATATCTTCTCTTTTCGTTGATAAAAAACGACAACCAAAACTGGTTATTTTAATATAGTTGCAAAAATGTTCTAAGTTTTGTACTTCATCATAATGAAACTTTGATTTTGAAAGAGAGACTACTCTCTTTTATGTTATTACTGGATATTTAATAATTTGAATAATTTGATTTTAACAGTTTTGTATGATTTCAAAAATTTCCGTAATCAGTAATAGGTTTATTTCATAATTCTTTTCGTTTTAATTCATGTAAATTTAATATGCAACGGTGGTTATTCCTGTTAACTGAAAAAAATCATGCTTTTGGTATGCTCGAATGGACTTGTCTGACTTTCAAAAGTAATGTTTTATTGAAAGCGTTGATATTTTTACAATGGGAATTTATTGGAAAAACAAATATTTAAAGATTTTATTTTATTTACTTGTTTGTTATATTTCAATATTTCATTCTTCTTTAGAAAACTTACAATAAAACAAAAAATAATTTTTTTTTTATCAGGAAAATTCGGGAAAGATATTCTATAAATATTATTCGTATATTCCTTAATTTAGTTAAGTGAAGATTTTCAAAGAATTTATGATGAAATTCTGATTATGCTTGTTAATATTATTTTTTATAAAAAAAGACAGTAACACCTCTGAATAACGGACGCACCAGGAGCGTGGAATTTGTCCGCTGTTGACAAGTAAAATTGTTGGGGATCGAATAGTTTATCGGACTGACCGATAAATAGATGTGTCCGCTTATCGGAAGTGTCTATTAACCCCTTAATGGTTTTTGACAAACACCACTCGCCCAAAAAGAGTTTGCTTACGTCGTTACAAAAGCTTTGAACACCACTAATTTTTAACTATAATTTTTGCTTAATTAACTGGCTGATACTTTTTTATTATTCAAGGCGGATATTTTAGTTTGAAAAAAGTCATATATACAGTTTATTGGGTCAAAAAGATGAAACTGTTAAGGGATTAAGAAGATTTTACTTGTAATTCTCTATAAAATGTCTTTGCCTAACTTTCAAATTCAACTTATTTGAAATATCGTTGACCCAATAAATTTGCAGTAATGATCGTATACTGGAATTAAAAGATATTTTTATGAATTGATTAAAAACATACATTTTACGTTAAAGGGACAGTTTACCTCAAAATTGGTCAAAAAATTAATTTTCTTTTTTTTATATTAAATGAAAGTTTGTTTAATTTTGAATATTTTGACACTTCATTTTACCCATACGGCAATTATTTCGCGATATATTGTAAATTTTGTTAATACACCCAATGCAATTACCCACACAAATTAAAGCTTTAAATGGCTTATTCTCCTTGTTCATGTTTTCTTCACTTTCTTATTTTAAAAATGCTAAGGTTTTTTTTTTTTTTTTTTGTATTTGAGATAGAGATTTAAACGTTTTTATACATGTTCTTTATTATATATGAGATAAATCTGCGCACGGAATTAGCCATCAGGCTTTTTATTATTATTTTTTTAATAGTAGTATATGGAGATGTGTTAGATTTCATCGTTTTACATTACATATATAAGTAAAAAAATTATATTAAATGTAATAGTGTAGTGGCTAAAAATCAACGCGCAGTCTTGTGTAATGCACATTTAAAAATCTTTAAGAAATAAACGGTCAAGTGCGAGTATTATTCGCGCTCAGAGGTTTCCGTACAATAAATATAGGAATTATTAACTGTATTATTTAGAAAAAATCGTTGCTAAAAGAATACTAAGACTTTGTAAAATATACAATGCAGGGTTGGGTATAGCTGTACATACTAGGAAAGTATAAGAGGATATACCTTGGAAGTTGAGTGAGATATGAAGCCTGAATGGTATAAAATATTGCTATTCTGTATAACTCTTTTTTTTAATCTAATCCTAATCTGTTTATGATGAACTTAATTCAGTACTGATAATAATAGTAGTGCATTTTAAACTTCATTTGACATTTCATGACACTAAATTCAGCGTAGTAATAATCTTTTCAATTTACAGTGCAGCTAAAAGGAAACCCTTCTTCAAAGTTTAAACTTGGCATTGTGCTAAGCGCTTTTCGAAAGGAGGCCGCAAAGTTGTAACGCCGCCTTGGTCCGTGCCTAGTGTTTCCTGATCGGTTTTTAATTAACTTTTAAAGACACGGGAAGCCTATTGAGAGAACCACTCAATGCAAACTAGTCGCGAATTCCATAGTATTATGTGATTAATTCTAATTAAATTAGTCTGTTTATAATAATTTGACGTTTATTGCTTTTATACGGCTACAGGACATTGCATTATAGAAATATATCATTAAAAGTTGTTAACTAGGCTTTAGAATCTGATGGTACATAGAATACGTTGCCCTTGTCGTTACGTATGCCCAAACCGTCCGTGTCTTTAAGGGTTAATATCTCGGCTAATTACTGACGATTTTTTGTCGAAAATCCTTATCGGCAAAGCGTTTATACTTCTTCTACGTTAGGTACCTTCAGCGTTCCTATACACCTTTGCTGAATGCCCGCAAATCGAAATTTGGGCGTAACGAAAAGATGCGCTTTTCACAAAAACTATGTGATCTAGGGTAATCGCTATAATTTTCCTGAAAGGTTTAAATTAACGTCTACTACCTCTAATTTTTTTCATAATTTTAGTCTCAATAGATTCGGAAATAGATAGGGGGGAACATATTTGTTCACTACAGTTTCGATGATATTTCAGAAAATATAATATCTAAAATTAAAAGAAATAATTTTTTGAGTTCAGCGTTACAAAAGCTTTTACACGATACACAAAGAAAATATTTATTTTTTGAAATAACTTAATTAGCCACCCTATATTTTTTCCTAAATGAAATTGTGAATGTTTAATAATCTTTAAATATGCGGTTCAATAGTGCTTATCACTTCCCTCAATTTGAACTTTCCACTTCCATAGTTTACGAGTAAAATGGCTGTGACAGATGGACAGACAGACACAGGAGTGGTCTTATAATGGTTTCGTTTTTACTTTTTATGTATACGGAATCCTAAAAAAAACGGGCAGTTAATTTTTTTTTTTCAAATTGTACTTTTAGCTAAGCATTGACATGCAATGAATTCACCACTTGAACAATATTTCAAAAAACAAACAAAATTGTTTGAAAGGTAATCTGCCCCCTTAATTTGTCTAACATTTTAGCTTTAACTAATATCTTTCACAAGATGGATTTGCCCCAGAAAGTTAAAAAAATCTCTAATTGTTTTCACTTAAAGCTATTTTATTTAGTTTTATAAGTTTACATAAATTAATATATTAGTAAAACTAATAAGAAAATGGTTCGTAATTTTTTATTTATTAAATGAATGGAAATAAAATAGATTATATACCCTTTGAATTAAAGATTTGATAGATTCTTGAAACTCAGATATCTTGTGAAAAATTTATGTTATATATCACAAAAAAGATAAGTTAGTTTCATCATTTCTCCTTTACATCTGTTTCCTTCCTCAGGGAAGTGTTCCGAGGCTTTGAAGGAATACATTTAATATCAAACGTGGCCTGGGTATGAATTCATTGATGAGGAATTTATTGCTCTCACATTCATCTTAGTAAGTAAGAGACAGAAAAATGGTTTAAGTAAGATATCCATTTTACTAAAATTATTAATTATTAAAATTTAAGAGATTAATTATTTTTTAAGAGAAACAGTGCCCTTAAAATTTAAAAACATAATAAATATCTTGAAACATTTCCCTGGCTTAAATTGTAAATGCATTGTAAAAATGTATGTGGATAAAATTTCTAAGTTGCAAAGACAGTAATGTCAAAGCTATTAAAAGTTACTAGGTATTGATGCGAAAAGAAAAAGCAATAAATTTTATATACGTACCAATATTTTTTTGGTACATATTAAAAACTTATATATCAGTTGATAGATTAGTATTATATTTTTTTTTTTTTTTTGAAAAAGATGAGTTAATTTCTTATTTTTTTTCTGTGTTAGCGTTCTGTATCACTCTGAAAACGATTTTTTTCAAAATATTGACTAAATGTGAATTAATTGTGGAAAACACATAGTAATTATACTTAGTACACAAAGAATATTTACAACCTTTATTTATTTATTTTATTTTTTTCTGCGCTTTTAGTGTTTAAAATATTTCATTGTTGCAGTTTCAGAACCAGTTGTCAGTACTTTCAGTTTTTATTCTCTTAAATTTCAGTTATATTTTATGATATACGTAGAATATTAGGAATTTACGGTTTTGCATTCTGTAATATCCATAGTTATTGTAACCGAGACACCTACTAACATATAAGCTGGCGGGTGGAAATGACGACTCATGACCTCTTTGTAAACCGAACTGTTTTATTTATCATTTCAATGATGCAGGCATAGTCGAGATAAACCACAGGAAGCCCCGAAAATTAAAGTATTTAGAGACTTTATATGGTCAGTAGATAATCTCAAAACTACATTTTAGCGCACATTTTGGCTTTTTAATCACCACCTGCAATTTGCTCCAGCACGGCGCAAAGATATCAATTTGGGAAAAAACTTTAACTTAATTGTTTAAAAGCGTTTTATTATAATCCGGGTCCGTGATGTAGGAAAAGCTGGTCATGCCATGTTGTTGCAATACATACAACATATGGCAATACTAGGTTGAGCAAAAAGTTCTGGGAAATTTGTGAAAGTTGCGTTGCTATGCGCAAATTAACAACAAAAGCAACAAGGACTATTCTTTAAAGTAGAGACAATCATAGTCCACGACTTTCTGCCACCGTTCTACCAGATTCCGGATTTGCTGGCTAAGTTTGTCGCCGTTACCAGCACCTTCATATTCATTAATCTCATCGACGGCTTTCAGAATCGTTAGGCTTTTCTCTAATAATGACAGGTCAACACACGCAAATCATACTGTTCAATAGGCATTTTGGAGCCAAAGTTCCTAAACTCCTATAAATATACCACTAGTACTCCTATATACGATACAAATTCTGGTAACTATAAGATTAAAAATTTCCGAGATTTTTTGCTCAACCTAATAGTTTAAGGACATTGGAGAGAAAGGCATGGAGAGAAAGGCAGCGCAAGGTCGTCGAAGAGCCACGACGGCCAACGAAGATCGTTATTTGAGATTTTCAGTGCACAAATCGATTAAATCCATCAAAGGAAAATGTTCATCATAAAAAAGTTAAAGTTATAGTAACTATAAAAATATTGTATCTGTATAATATTTTTTCTCGGGATATTTTGATTGAACTCATTAATTTTCTTTTAATTAAGGGTACGTTTTTATCGCTGCATAAATATATAGAAAAAATTCAATGTTCCTTTGTTTAAAAAAACGCCACTTAAAATGAAGTTAGTCGGATTGCCAGGGACAGGTGTTGAACGGTTTCGCAGCTCTGTCCTGACCTTTATGCGGCCACAGGAAGCCGATTTTCAATTATTACTGTTTGCAGAAGGCTACGTGACAGAGGACTCTTCTCAATAAGACCTGTTGCTTGCGTCCTACTCACTTCTGCACACAGGAAAATCCATTTAACATGGCAAAGGCGCGGCATGGCTATGGCGCGGCATGGCAATGGCGCGACATGAGACGCAGCTGCCACGCGCAGGTGAAGCGACATTGCTCGGGGAAAAAACTACGCGCGGCAGTGTGTGCGCGTATTACGACTCGGTTTTCCGTCACGTTTGTTTACATTGCTGACGTACACGTGTGCAATAAGTTTAGTTTTGCATTTTACATATAAGAAACAATTAGTTCTTATTTAGGATTTTTAGATTTTTTTTTTTTTTTGCCATACATCTATGTATGGCTTTAAGGTTTAAGTTTCGAATCCGATTCTGATTTTGAAATGGATGCATGCTTATTGTTATACCTGGGATAAAAAAAATAAATCATTTTAGAAGAGTAATTATATGGAAGATCGTAAAAATTTCGGGCAATTTACCGCAACGGAAAAATACAGCGGTTGTCAGATTTAAGAATCATTACAGATTAAATGGTATCATATAATACTGGATAAGTGCGAACAGCTTCGATGATTTTTTCTTCCATTTTCATAGGAAAACAAGTGAGACACTCTCACTCGAAATGCTGGAAACTGTGTTCGAAATACAAGTGGCAGACAGGACCTGCGTCAGAAAAACTGCGCGTGAGTCAATATGCGTTCTTACGTTCATTTCAATGCTTTACAAAATCGCGTGACGTGAGAACCTGCCCCGCGGTTGGCTGTGTCTCAATATGCGCCTTGGTATCACTGACTTTGGACGAGGGATCAATGGGAGACAATCTTATTCACTGAATGAGTCTGAGTTCAGTCTAAACAGTAATTTTTGACGTACTGATATCTGAAGAAAACCAGGGATTCGCTACCTTTCTTCTAACTTTTGAAAAAGAGACCGCTATGGCTGCGGAGGTTCGATGGTCTGCGCAGACATTATGTTGGATGGGAGACAATCTTATTCACTGAATGAGTCTCAATTCAGCCTAAACACTAATTGTCGACGCACTGACAGCTGAAGAAAACCAGGGATCCGCTACCTGCCTTCTAACTTTTGAAAAAGAGACCGCTAGGGCAGCGGAGGTTTGATGATCTGCACAGACATCATGTTGGATGGGAGACAACCTTATTCACTGAATGAGTCTCAGTTCAGCCTAAACGCTAATTGTCGACGCACTGACAGCTGAAGAAAACCAGGGATCCGCTACCTGCCTTCTAACTTTTGAAAAAGAGACCGCTAGGGCAGCGGAGGCTTGATGGTCTGCGCAGACATCATGTTGAATGGGTCCACATCCCTCCACGTGTTTGAACAACGCTCCATGACTGGTGTGAGGTGTAGGGATGATATATTGGTACCTTATTTTCGCGTTTTAATGGATGCCGTTGGCCATGATTTCGTTTTAATAGACTACAACACGCGTCCAGAAATAGCTCATCTTGTCGACGAATTTTTGAAAAGTGAAAATATTCACTTGATGGATTGTCCAGCCAGATCTTCAGACCTAAACCCTATAGAGCATGTAATTAAAGTATTTTGTGTTCATACAGTAAAGATAACATTTAAAGCCAAATATATTAAATTTCATTTCAAATTCCAAAATACTAGCGTTTTTAATTGTTCTTTCATATTAATATTTTATTACCATTGTATATTAATTATGTTTTTTGTTGTAAATCTTAATCTCATTTCATACAAAATAAGTACACGAATCATTTTTATTATTATGCTCACAAATGTTATTAAAGCACATAGTTAAAAGTTTCAAAATAAAATTTTAAATATGATCTATAACATAGTACTTTGTTTTTGAACTGCAAGTATATGTTTATGCAATATATCGTGACATGTGACAAGAGGGGGGGGGGGTGAAGTGTTACACTTTTTGACAAAAGGGGGGACGGGGGTAAAAAATATTGAAAAAAAGTGTGACATCATATATGGATGACCCCTAATTGTAAAAAAATTACAAAATTTGCATAAATAGAAATATTCAAATATTTCAAAAACAAGTCCCGCTGGTCTAAATCTAGAACTAGATTCAGAATCAGCAGAAAAAATCGCTAAAGAAACAACTAATTCGGTTTTCTGAAAGAGTAAAAGTTCAAATTCTTTGACCAGTGTAATTAAATATTAAAAACTTTTTTAGCCCTTTATCTACTGACGGTACTTATAAGTATAATTAAAATAACTAGTTATAAAAATCATTTAATACATCGATTAAGTATTAATACAATTTAGAATAAATTATAGATGTCTCACTTAATTTTGTTTCAAAAGCATTATTGGTTACACAAAACAAAAATATTTTTAAAAGGATGATTTCTTTTGCCTTGCATCTTTTCAGCTTTCTTGGCGTTGGAGGAGGGATTTTTCCATTCGGAAATATTTCGATTGTAAGAACATTATATTTGTACATTTCCTAAGTCTACAAAATACTAAGAAAAATATTTAAAATAAAAGATTTGAGTGGGGTTATAAATATTGCACAAAATCCCTATAAATTCAAATTTAATCAATCCTTCTAAATCCTCCAATCCTTCTAAAATCCTTCTAAAACTTATTAAATGATTATGTAAATCTTCTAATGTAGTTTCAAAAATTCACGCAAAAATGCTTTAGAAGATAAACATTTCATGAATTCATAATTCAGTACATAAATTGACAACATGTGCTTCCAACTGAATAAAATTCGTATATAGACGTTAGTCCAGAAATGTGTTAATAATATTTAGATCAAACTATTTGAAATATTACTCTGCTCATATGTGAATCTTATCTTTTGCAAAGTATTTTCTAAATACATTTCAAATATATGAAAACACTTCATCCACTCCAGAAAAAAAGCAACTTTATGGATTTGTCAGTTGTGTTTTTAAAGCTGCTTTTGAAAACATTTTTTGAACGTGTTTCTAACCTCCAGCATTCAATACAGTTTAACGCATTACAAAAATAAATCTGTACTGAAACGTGACTCTATCACCAGTTTAGACTCTTGAGAAGAAGGATATTGTTTTGAGTGTTTGAACTAAATAGTAAAGTTAACTTAATCTCAAGAGATATTTTATAGTACGATGAAAGTTATTTTAAATGCATGAAATGAAAGAAAAACTGAGATTGTAGCGGAAAGTTACCCGGGAGTATTGTACCGTATAAATAATTTAATTTTATCATTATAACATACTTTTATTTTTACACGATACGTTCATTAAATTTCCTGCAAGAAAACATTATAACTACGGGGATGTAGAAAACTGCTTGCAAGCCTAAAAAAGTCCGAAATTGCACGTTTAACGTGGCAAATGAGGTACGTTTTCACAATAACTAGTTTTATAAATATTCAGATCTTGGTGCAATAGCTATTTCACTCTTATGCAAAAATGCATGAATACAAAATTGATTACGATTATATATCTTAAATTCAATAAAACGGAAATAATAGGACTCCATCTAAAATAGGATGTCATCACCATGGCAACCTAGAATCCTTACCTATCATGGGATATCACTGAATTCATTACGTATTATAGGATTTAATAAAATAAAGAAAACTTTCATTAATATCTTTTTAAAGATTCGATTTTCACAAAATTTGAAATGACTCGAAAAAATTCTGCAACGATTATATATATTAAATCTCAAACCCTTCGGTTGGGTAGTTTTTGCGCTGTTATATGCGGACGGAGAGACAGACAGATGAACGGACCACAATGACTATAGATGCTACGCATTTATATAATTACAAATGCACCTAAAAATGTAATATTTGACTCATACTACTAAGCTATTTAGATGAATAATTAAATAGTATAAAAACTGTTTTCAAAATGTGCTACCAATGGAATGCAATTCGTGTATGGACGTTAGTCCAGAAGGTGTTAATAGCATTTAGATCAAATTATTTTAAATATTACTCTACTCATACGTGAAACTTATCTTTTACAAAGTATTTTCAAAATAAATTTCAAATATCATATGAAAACACGTCATCCAAGTGAGAAAAAAAAAGCAACTTTATGGATTTTTCTTTTGTTTTTTAAAAGCTGCTTTTAATAATTTTTTTTGAACATGTTTCTAACCTCAAGCACTCAATGCATGTTTAACGCATTACAAAAATAAATCCGTACGGAAACGTGACCGTATCACCAGTTTAGACTCTTGAGAAGAAGCATATATATTGTGTTGAGTGTTTGAAACGTAACTAAATAGTACAGTTAACTTAATGTGAAAAGATAGTTTATAGTAAGATGGCGGTTATTTTAAATGCATGAAATGAAAGAAAAATTGAGATTGTAGCGGAAAGTTACCTGGGAGTATTATACCGTATAAATAATTTAATTTTATCATTATAATATACTTTTATTTTTATACGATACGTTCATTAAATTTCCTGCAAGAAAACATTATAACTACGGAGATGTAGAAAACTGTTTGCAAGCCTTAAAAAGTCTAAATTGCACGTTTAACGTGGCAAATGAGGTGCGTTTGTACAATAACTAGTTTTTATAAATATTCAGATCTTGGTGCAATAGCTATTTCACTCTTATGCAACAATGCATGAATACAAAATTTATTACGATATAGTCTAAATATAGTAATAGGGAAATAGTAGGACTTCATCTTAAATAGGACATCATCACCATGGCGACCCAGAATCATTACCTATCATGGGATATCATTGGATTGATTACATATGATAGGCTTTAATAGAATGAAGAAAACTTTAATTAATATCTTTTTAAATTTTAATTCGATTTCCACAATAGTTGAAATGACTCGACAAAATTCGGCAACGATTATATATATTAAATTTCAAACCCATCGGTTGGGTATTTTTTGCGCTGTTGTATGCAGGCTGACGAACAGACAGATGGACGGACCACGACGACTATAGATGCTACGTATTTATATAATTACAATTGCACCTAAAAATGTAATATTTGACTCATACTACTAAGCTATTTCGGCGAATAATTAAATATAAAAACTGCTTTCAAAATATGCTACCAATTGAATAAAATTCGTGTATGGACGTTAGTCAAGAAGGTGTTAATAGCATTTAGATAAAACTATTTAAACTACTCTACTCATATGTGAAACTTATCTTTTACAAAGTATTTTCAAAATACATTTCAAACATCATATGAAAACACTTCATACACTCGAGAAAAAAAGCAACTTTATAGATTAGTCAGTTGTTTTTTTAAAGCTTTGAAAATATTTTTTGAACGTGTTTCTAACCTCCAGCATTCAATACATGTTTATCGCATTTCAAAAGTAAATTTGTACTGAAACGTGACTCTATCACCAGTTTATACACTTGAAAAGAAGCATATTGTGTTGAGTGTTTGAAACGTAACTAAATAGTAAAGTTAACTTAATGTGAAAAGATAGTTTATAGTACGATGAAAGTTATTTTAAGTGCATGAAATGAAAGAAAAACTGAAATTGTAGCGGCAAGTTACCCAGGAGTATTGTGCCGTATAAATAATTTAATTTTATCATTATAATATACTTTTATTTTTACACGATACGTTCATTAAATTTCCTGCAATAAAATATTATAAATACGGAAATGTAGAAAACTGTTTGCAAGCATAAAAAAGTCGAAAATTGCACGTCTAACATGGCAAATGAGGTGCGTTTGAACAATAACTAGGTTTATAAATATTCAGATCTTGGTGCAATAGCTATTTCACTCTTATGCAAAAATGCATGAATACAAAATTTATTACGATTCTATATCTTAAATTCAGTAAAATGGAAATAATAGGACACCATCTAAAATAGGATGTCATCACCATGGCAATCTAGAATCATTACCTATCATGTGATATCATTGAATTAATGGCCTATGATAAGATTTAATAGAATGAAAAAAACTTTTATTAATATTTTTTGATTCGATTTCCACAAAATTTAAAATGACTAGTCAAAATTCTGCAACAATTATGTATATTAAATTTCAAACCCATCGGTTGGGTAGTTTTTGCGCTGTTATATGCAGACTGGCGGACAGACCACGACGACTATAGATGCTACGTATTTATATAATTACAAATGCACCAAAAATGTAATATTTGACTTATACTACTAAGCTATTTCGATGAATAATTAAATATAAAAACTGTTTTCAAAACGTGCTACCAATTGAATAAAATTCGTGTATGGACGTTAGTCAAGAAGGTGTTAATAGCATTTAGATAAAACTATTTAAACTACTCTACTCATATGTGAAACTTATCTTTTACAAAGTATTTTCAAAATACATTTCAAATATCATATGAAAACACTTCATCCACTCGAGAAAAAAAGCAACTTTATAGATTTGTCAGTTGCTTTTTTAAAGCTTTGAAAATATTTTTGAACGTGTTTCTAACTTCCAGCATTCAATACATGTTTATCCCATTTCAAAAGTAAATTTGTACTGAAACGTGACTCTATCAGCAGTTTAGACTCTTGAAAAGAAGCATATTGTGTTGAGTGCTTGAAACGTAACTATATAGTAAAGTTAACTTAATGTAAAAAGGTAGTTTATATTACGATGAAAGTTATTTTAAATGCATGAAATGAAAAAAAAATTGTATTGTTACGGCAAGTTACCTGGGAGTATTGTACAGTATAAATAATTTAATTTTATCATTATATTATACTTTTATTTTTACACGATACGTTCGTAAATTTACTGTAAGAAAACATTATAACTACGGAGATGTAGAAGCCTCTTTCAATCCTAAAAATGTCGGAAATTGTACATATAACATTGCAAATGAGGTGCTTTTGTATTATAACTAGTTTTATAAATATTCAGATCTTGGTGCAATAGCTATTTCACTCTTACGCAAAAAGGCATGAATACAAAATTTATTACGATTATATATCTTAAATATAGTAATAGGGAAATAATAGGACTTCATCTTAAATAGGACATCATCACCATGGCGACCCAGAATCATTACCTATCATGGGATATCATTGAATTGATTACGTATGATAGACTTTAATAGAATGAAGAAAACTTTCATTAATAACTTTTTAAATTTGAATTCGATTTTCATAAAATTTGAAATGACTCGAAAAAATTCTGTAACGATTATATACAGGGTGCAATATGTTATCTATCACCGACCTTTAATTTCTCAACCGTTGGTCGTAGACATATAGTTCCAATTACTAAAACGTTTCAAATGAGTTAAATATGTACGTTGTGGTATTATTTAAAGTAAAAAATCAATTTTATAAAAATTACGAAAACTAACTTTTTATACGGTCCCCCAGTCCCTATAGTTATACTTAGTAAAAGTTCACACATATTATAACAGATATAACACAAAAAGTTTGACATCTGTACTACAAAAACTGACACAGTTATTAAATTTCAAAGTTTGAGATTTTTGCATATGATTTTTTCTTTTATTGAGGGATCATTTAAAAGATGAATTAAAGTAATTCGAGATCAAAATCAGGGTGCAATGTCCTTTTTACGGCGAAACCACCTTTAGCCGGTATTGCTATATTAGTGAAACCCCAAATATGTTTTTTTTTTTTTCTAAATATTTGAGCTAACTTTTATGGGTCGAACAACATTCAGACGTACCGACGATACCGGCTAAAGGTGGTTTCGCCGTAAAAAGGACATTGCACCCTGATTTTAATCTCGAATTACTTTAATTCATCTTTTAACTGATTTCTCAATGAAAAAGAAAATCATGTGCAAAATCTCAAACTTTGAAATTTAATAACTGTGTCAATTTTTTAGTACAGATGTCAAACTTTTTGTGTTATATCTGTTATGATATGTGTAAACGTTCACTAAATGTAACTACAGGGACTGGAGGACCGTATAAAAAGTTTGTTTTCGTAATTTTTGTCAAATTGATTTTTTACTTTAAATAATGCTACAACATGAATATTTACCTCAATTGAAACGTTTTTGTAATTGGAACTATATGTCTATGACCAACAGTTGAGAAATTAAAGGTCGGCGATAGATAACATATTGTACACTGTATATTAAATTTCAAACCCTACGGTTGGGTTATTTCTGCGCTGTTATATGCGGACTTGTGGACAGGCAGATGGACGGATCAGACGATGACTATAGATGCTACGTATTTTTATAATTACAAATGCACCTAAAAATGTAATATATGACTGATATTACAAAATTATTTTCATGATTAATTAAATATAAAACTGTTTTCAAAATGTGCTACCAATTGAATAAAATTCGTGTATGGACGTTAGTCCAGAAGAGATTAACAGTATTTAGTTCAAACTCTTTGAAATATTACCCTACTCATATATAAAACTTATCTTTTACAAAGTATTTTCAAAATAAATTTCATATATCACATAACAAGACTTCGTCCACTCGAGAAAAAAAGTAGCTTTATGGATTTTTCAGTTGTTTTTTTAAAGCTGCTTTTGAAAATATTTTTTGAACATGTTTCTAACCTCAAGCATTCAATGCATGTTTAAGGCATTACAAAAATAAATTTGTACTGAAACGTGACTCTATCACCTGTTTAGAATCTTGAGAAGAAGCATATTGTGTGGCGTGTTTGAAAGGTAACTATATTGTAGACTTAACACTTAATATGAAAAGATATTTTATAGTATGACGGACGTTGTTTTAAATGCATGAAATGAAAAAAAAAAATTGTACTGTAGCGGCAAGTGATCTGCGAGTATTGTACCATTTAAATAATCTAATATTATCATCGTAATACACACCAAAATATTTTGTACGATACGTTCATTAAAAATTCTTGCAATAAAACATTACTGGAACATTACTACGGAGATATGAAAAACTGTTTGGAACCCTAAAAAATAAAATAATAATAATAATAATAAAATATTCTTCTTGTAATGTTATCATTCTTAGGTGCTGCGTATTTATCTCATGAACAGTATAGATGTATATTATGTGTATTATATGAAAAATCTGCATTATAAACATATACCGGGTATTTCATAAGTTCGGTGCGAACGTAAAACGCAATAAAACTAGTCGGATGTACCAATCCCAAAACTTTCTTCTATCTCATACATGTTAATACTTCAAAATTCGCTATCACACTGCCAAAATTAAATGGCAATCTATGCATCTCATGAGGAATCTAAAGATATGAAATTCCGTGCATTAGTTCTTGAGATATGACTATCGCTGAAATCGTCTAAATCCAGCAAAATGCTGCCTAGCAGCGCCATATATTAGATGATTTATACCAAATCCTATTCAGCAACAATTTATGTCAGCGTCTGACTGAATCTGAAGTTTGGAGAAAATCCGAGCATTAGTTTTTGAGATAGAGCTATAGCAAAAATCGTGAAAATTCCTGCATAGCAGCGCCACCTATTGGGTGATTAACACCAAAACCTAATTAACAACAACTTGTGTCAACATACAACTAAATCTGAAGTTAGATGAAAATTCGTCCATTAGTTCTATAGATAGAGCTATTGAGACAATCGTGAAAAAGGCAGCACAGAAGCACCACCTGCTGGGCGATTTACACCAACACATAATCATTAGCAAGTCATATCAAGGACTAACTGAATCGGAAGTTTTATGAAAATCCGTAGGTTAGTTCTTAAGATAGAGCTATTGGGGAAATCGTGTAAATCCTACAAAATTCATCATAACAGCGCCACCTGTTGGGCGATTTACACCAAAACGCAATCAGCATCAATTCATATCAAGGACTAACTAAATCTGAAGTTTGATCAAAATCCGTGCATTAGTTCGTAGAGGTTTAGTAGAGGTAATGCGAAAATCGTGAAAAATGCAGCATAGCAGCGCCACCTGTTGAGCGATTTACACCAAAAACTAATCAGCATCAATTTGTATTAGGGACTCACTGAATATGAATTTTTATTAAATTCCGTGCATTAGTTCTTGATATAGAGCGCCCACAAAATCTGTGTCACATACACACAGACAGACAGACAGACAGACAGAGTCACAGACAGACATTTTGTAAAACATGTTTTTTGGAATCTCTGACCCCTAAAATGTGTAAATCCGTCGAAAACCGGAATTCGAAAATTTTCATGAATCCAATACTTTCTTGTAAAGATAGAAGAAAGTAAAAAGATCTATGAGTCGGAGATACCCAACGTGATATGAGATTTTGTCTAACACCAACAAAAAAATAGTTCAAATTCTCGACAACAGAGGGTGCGACTACGTATAATTCCATATTGCTCACACAATGCAAGATTTGGTTACAAAAACATTAGAGAATACTGCATGTACAGTGTTTTGTGCCAAAATATTAAGTTGTGTGAGCAATATGGAATTATCTACATTAGCGCCCTCTTTTGTCGAGAACTTGAACCAATTTTTTTGTTGTGTCATAGAAAATCCCATACCACGCTGAATATTTATCTGTAAACCGAATGTTTCTCCGACACATAGTTTTTTTTATCGCGTTTTACTTACGCACCGAATTTATGAAACATCCGGTATATGTTAATTTTTAAAATGTAAAAACTTTAATTTTAGTGAAATATTGATCTAAATAGATCTCATTTATTGTCTACATTAGTCTTTTCTTTAAAATGTTCCTTTTTAGGTGCGTTCGTAATTATATAAATACGTAGCACCTATAGTCGTCGTTCAGTCCGTCCGTCCGTCTGTCCGCATGTAACAGAGCAAAAACTACCCAACCGAATGGTCTGAAATTTCAAATATATGATTGTTGCAAAATTTTGTCGAGCCATTTCAAATTTTATGAAAATCGGATGTATAGTTTAATTACAGGGACAATCAAAAGTTTTTCTTTACATTACGGCCAATGGGAAAAATTATTTCAAGTGCATTTTAATGATATTAGAGCCTTCCGAATGATCTGAAATTTTAAAGATATAATTGTTGCAAAATTTTGTCGAGCCATTTCAAATTTTTGGAAAATCGGATGTATAGTTTAATTACAGGGACAGTCAAAAGTTTTTCTTTACATTACGGCCAATGGGAAAAATTATTGCAAGTGCATTTTAATGATATTAGAGCCGTCCGAATGATCTGGAATTTTAAAGATATAATTGTTGCAAAATTTTGTCGAGCCATTTCAAATTTAGGAAAATCGGATGTATAGTTTAATTACAGGGACAGTCAAAAGTTTTTCTTTACATTACGGACAATGGGAAAAATTATTGCAAGTGCATTTTAATGATATTAGAGCCGTCCGAATGATCTGAAATTTTAAAGATATAATTGTTGCAAAATTTTGTCGAGCCATTTCAAATTTTAGGAAAATCGGATGTATAGTTTAATTACAGGGACAGTCAAAAGTTTTTCTTTACATTACGGCCAATGGGAAAAATTATTGCAAGTGCATTTTAATGATATTAGAGCCGTCCGAATGATCTGGAATTTTAAAGATATAATTGTTGCAAAATTTTGTCGAGCCATTTCAAATTTAGGAAAATCGGATGTATAGTTTAATTACAGGGACAGTCAAAAGTTTTTCTTTACATTACGGCCAATGGGAAAAATTATTGCAAGTGCATTTTAATGATATTAGAGCCTTCCGAATGATCTGAAATTTTAAAGATATAATTGTTGCAAAATTTTGGCGAGCCATTTCAAATTTTAGGAAAATCGGATGTATAGTTTAATTACAGGGACAGTCAAAAGTTTTTCTTTACATTACGGCCAATGGGAAAAATTATTGCAAGTGCATTTTAATGATATTACAGCCTTCCGAATGGTCTGAAATTTTAAAGATATAGTTGTTGCAAAATTTTGTTGAGCTATTTCAAATTTTAGGAAAATCGGATGTATAGTTTAATTACAGGGACAGCCAAAAGTGTTCCGTTACATTACGGGAATGGGAAAAAAATATTGGAAGTGCATTTTAATGATGTATCAGACTATGCATTTTATGAAGTGCAAAAAATTATACATTCAGTACAATATGGGGTGCAAAAAATAATTATAAAACTAGTTATAGTACGAACGCACCTCATTTGCCACGTTTGACGAGCAATTTCCAACTTGTTTAGTTTAAAGTGCATTTCAAACAACCGCATTTGTAATTTATCTCACGTGTGAAACATTTATCTTCGATATTTTCAAATATCATTGAAAAAAGAAATCACTTACACTTTGAGAGAAAAAAAAACATGCTTTTAAATTGTTGAAAAGCAGACTTACGTGATTTTAAGATGTTTTTTAAAGAGCTCAGTTATTTTTATTTTAGTGTCTGAACTTTTTTTCTTAAACTCCATGAACACCATAACATTCAATACATGTTTAAGGCATTACTAAAATAAATTTCTTCCGAAACGTGACTCTATTACTGGTTTAGACTCTTAAGAAGTAGCATATTGTATGGAGAGTTTAAAGATCAACTGACCAGTAAAGTTAACTATACGTGAAAAGGTTTTTCATAGACGATGTTATTTATTTTAAGTGTATGGGACGAAAGAAAAATCGTAATTTATATACTAGTTACTTCAAAGTACTATGTGTTTAAAATAACTGAAAGTTTATTTTAATATTATAAGGAGTAAACTTTGTTTTCATGTGACAGATATTTTCCTGAAAAAGAAAAACACTTGAAAAACATGCATTGTAAAAATTACTACAATGAATATGAGATTAATTTTTAACATAAACAAGTTGGAAATTGCTCGTCAAACGTGGCAAATGAGGTGCGTTCGTACTATAACTAGTTTTATAAATACTTTTTGCACCGGATATTACACTGAATGTATATTTTAGTGCACTTCGTAAGTGCCTATCAATTTCATTCTGTTCAAAGGGCTATAACATCATTAAAATGCACTTGAAATAATTTTTTTCAATTGGCCGTAATGTAACAGAAAACTTTTGACTGTCACTGTAATTAAACTATACATCCGATTTTTATAAAATTGGAAATGAGTCGACAGAATATTGCAACAGTTATATATTTAAAATTTCAGATCATTCGGAAGGCTGTAACATCATTAAAATGCACTTGCAATAATTTTTTTCTATTGGCCGTAATGTAGCGGAAAACTTTTGACTGTCCCTGTAATTAAACTATACATCCGATTTTCATAAAATTTAAAATGGCTCGACAAAATGTTGCAACAATAATATATTTAAATTTTCAGACCATTCGGTTGGGTAGTTTTTGCTCTGTTACATGCGGACGGACGGACAGACGGACGGAACGACGACTATACGTGCTTCGTATTTATATAATTACGAACGCACCTAAAAAACTGCAAAAGTAAGGAAATAATCAATACTAAAAATCGTGTTATAATCTGATCTTTTTGAGGACAACACACATAGTTTTAAAAAAATGCGTTACTGGAATAAAACAAGTCGGAAATTGTACGCCAAATGTGTCAAATGAGGTGCATTCGTACTGTAACTAGTTTTATAAATATTCAGGTGTTGGTGCAATAGCTGTTATACTCTTATGCAAAAATGCATGAATACAAAATTTATTACGATTCTATGTATTAAATTCAGTAATACCTAAATAATGGGACTCCATCTTAAATATAACCTAATCTCCATGGCAACCTATAATCATGACCTATCATGGGATATCATTGAATAAATTATGTATGATAGGATTTAATACAATGGAGAAAATCTTTATTAATATCTTTTAAAGTTTTGAGTCCATTTTCATAAAATTTGAAATGACTTCACAAAATTCTGTAACGATTCTATATATGAAATTTTAAACCATTCAGTTTGGCAGTTTTTGCGATGTTATATACGGACAGACGGACAGACCGACGGACGGGCCAGACGACGTCTATAAGTTCTATGTTTTATGTAATTACGAACGTACCTAAAAAACAGTAAAAGTAATGAAATAATCAATATTATAATCAATATTATAATCAATTATAATCAAATTCGTGTTAGAGTCTTATTTATTTTGCGAACAACACACCTAGTTTATAAAAAAAAGCATAGCTGATAAAAGAAAAAATAATTGAACACTACATATACTTTTTATCGCTAAATTTTCGTAGAAAAAAATAATTACACACTTTCGATTGGAAATTATATCTTTCTTAACTATACATACATATATATATACACTATATGGCCAAAGGTGACCAGTCACTTGCGATTTTAGACGTTTTGTTAAATATCTAGAAAAATACATGAGGAATTAACCTGAAACTGCAGATGTGTAAACAATATAGTACAGGTCATATATTCCTGCGAAGATTTTTTTCCCAAAACCCCATAGGGGACCGTCAACCAATTGAAAAAGAAAGAATATCTTTTGGATAACCCTGTAAAAACTAACGTAGCAAAAGCGTTCAAACTCGAGATTATCAATAAGTGGCTTATTGTAATATATTGTGTTCATTTTTATGAGGATAACATGCATACTCGTAGAGAAATTAAGATTTTTCTAAAAAAAGTCCCAAATTTCGCCACGTTTATTGCTTATAATTTGCAGAGCTTTTAACATAAAAGAAGTTCTTTTCAGAAAATACGACGAAAAACATTGTACACAATACACTGCAATCAGAATTTAAAAATAACAGAAATTGGATGAAAAATGAGCAGGTTTACTAAAAAATGTTTCACTGCGCCAGCTAAAGCAATCAAAATATGTGTTAGCCCAATGTAACTTTTGTAAAATTCTCAAGAATATAGTTTGAAAAGTCTGATAATAACCGTTTATAGAATAAGCTCAAAATCCGTTGTTCCCAAAATGAAGCAAAAAGATGAGTGGTTGTATCCATATATCCATTGATTAGTGCCAATATAGCATACACAATATTGCATGTACTACTGTATTTGAAAACAGACCCTAATCTTTTTGCTTCCTTTTAGGAATAACGGATTTTGAGCTTAATCTATAAACGATTATTATCAGACTTTTCAAACTATGTTTTTGAGACTTTCACAAAAGTAACTCTATACATTTAGCTAAAACACTATGCAAATTATATTTTAATTACGTTCGAGCATGCGCAGTGAATCATTTTTTAGTAAACCTGCTCATTTTTCATACAATTTTCATTATTTTTTCATTCTGATTGCAGGGTATTGTGTACAATGTTGTTTGTCATATTTTCTGAAAAGAACTCTTTATTATACTAAGAACTCTGCAAATTATATGCAAAAAATTTGGCGAAATTTTGGACTCTTTTTATAAAAACCTTAACTTCTCTACGAGTATACATGCTATCCTCATACAAATGAACACATCATATTCCAATAAGCCACTTATTAATAATCTCGAGTTTGAACGCATTTGCTACATTAGTTTTTACAGGGTTATCCAAAAGATATTCGATCTTTTTCAATATGTTGACGGTCCCCTATGGGGTTTCGGGCAAAAATCTTCAACGAAATATATGACTTATACTATACTGTTTACACACCTGAAGTTTCAAGTTAATGCCTCTTGTATTTTTCTATATATTTGACAAAACGTCTAAAATTGCAAGTGACCAGTCACCTTTGGCCATATTGTCTATATATATATATGGGCTTTTCTCCAATGAGTAGTTAATTTGTGTTCCTTGCGGTTATATACTACATTTTATCATGTACATAATTTCCGTTAACATAAAATGTATTATGTGATGCCTGTCTACAATTTCGAAAAAAATTTAAGAAAACAGTTGTAAATTTTTCTCCAATTATAATTAAATATTCAAATTGTCACTATTTTCCCTTGTCCCCCACTTTATGCACTGCCATTCTGTAACATATTTAAGCGCAACAGGAAACTATTTTTTACAAATGTTACTATACAAAATAAAAATTTACATTCTAAAGTATAAAACAAAGGATTTTTCTTCCAAATTTTAAATAGTTCTATATTTATTCTGGCCAGAGAAATGTTGTTCCTTAGTTTTGATATCACTACTGTCCCCCTGTATAAAACTGCTCATGTGGCCCTAAAGAGGTCAGCTGAATTTCGAATGACAGTTACATTTGCTGCAATCTTGATTGCTGTGGAAGTAACAAGTTTTTATTCTCTAGACTTCAATAGAAGTTAGAAGCTGCAAATTAGAGAGAAAGACAAGAATTAAATAAAATTATTACCTCTCTCTACTGCCCCGTACTTAAATTTTCCACATTATTATTTTTATTAACCATTTGGAAAAATGGTTATTGTTCTCGTCAGGGTAGGAAATCAAAAGCATATCTGAAGATTTTTATTGGTTTAATCCGCATTTTATTCGTTTTCTGATTGGTCTATACAGTAATCTGTGTTTCCCTTTACTTTCAACAGAGATGGATACCTTCTGGTTCCACTCTGACAAAAAAGTAATAATAACTAAGAAAAAAAAATAATAATTCGTAAACAAATTGAGATACAGCTTTCAAACAAATTGCATTTAAAAGTACTTTTTTTTTCTCTATCCGACGGTGTAAAAAGTAATATTGTCGGATGTTTAGAAGTTTAAGAATGAAATTTCATTTAAAATTGGGAGTCAGATTTCTTGGAAATCTGACGATGGAAAAACCTTTTCCCGAACAGCCAATGAAATGCTTGGATAATACATAAGTTTCAGGTGGATAATACGTGCGAGTGGCAGGCGATTTTTGTCGCTTGGAATTTTTACGTGTAATAACACTATTAATGTTTAATTCATGGCGTACGCAATGTATGATCAACTCCGTGCGATTTTTTATGTCTTAAATTTTAGTCTTTGAAAAAATCATTTTCCAAATGGTCGTTGTAATTTGTTAACTTGCTTCTTTTTATTTTTTATTTTGTCATGATGTAACATACTTTTCCGTAGTTCAAAATATCATATTGCTGTCTTACTAAGATTAACATGCTATGAGCACAGAAGCAATTTCTTAATTTTGTCACTACTGTCCCAATTCAAAGAAATTTCATCAGCTCAATACACTGTCGAAATTTTATTCAATTTTGTATAAAAATTTATGCATCCGAATTTTTATTTCAAACTGTTCAACATGTTTATTGAACTGGAACAATGGAACAATAGAGTTGGTGTTTGGATTCCCTAATTGCTTGACAACTTTACATCCAGGCTAAATATATATCGTGTTCCAATGCAATGGGAGCCATTGAAAAAAAGAGAGTTTAAACGCGGCTAGTAGCCACATTAAAAAAAAAATAATAATAAAAGTTAAGAGACAGACAATTTGATAAAAATTGTTAGAATAACTAATGAGAGAAAAGAAAAAAAAAGTTCCATATGATCCAAATAAATGTCCAAGACAGGCGAAAAAGCTACCAAAGAAAGCCAAAGGAAGCCCCAACATAAAAAAAAAGACTCAATTCACAAACCATAGATTAAGTTTATCATAAGAAAAAAAGTTAAACACAATGCGAAAAAATAGAAAAATGATAAAAATCTTATATAAATACATATTTACAAGAGAATTTAATATACTGCAAGGAAAAAATATTTAAAAAAAAAGCTACAATGAGGAGAGTTCTAACTAAATATACAGAGAAACGCAAAAGGCGAGGGGAACAAACGACAGCAAGAGGACGGCGTCCACCCAGTCTAGTAATTTGAAGATGAATAAAACAAAAAGAAAGGAAAATATCTTAATTTTGAGCGGCTTGTATTTAAATAAATTTATGAAGAATTTTCTGGTTCGAATCGAATTAAATAAATTAACTCTTTCAAGGAAGAAGATTCTATTCATAAACTGATGAAATAATTGACTGACACCAGAATATTCAAACGAAATTCTTAGAAAATAAAAAAACACCAAGTTGCCTTTTCATTATAAAGCATTTTTTTTTAATTCTTGGTGCCATTTGTCAGTTTTGGAATTAAAATTAGGTGGCTAGATCGTCTAGCCACCGCCCTTGAAAGGGTTAAAGTTCATGTCGGAATACTGTATATTACTCACTACCTTATGTCTTATCTATTTCTAAAAAATATTGCTTACAATTAAACTTTTATTTTTTATTAAATAATACAGCGAAATTACTCAATTATTGGATAATCGCCCATACATGGGGCATTCTCACAATCTTTTAACTTTCATGTCCCTGAATAATATTTTTTTATTTAATACACTTTTTTGTGTTTTTTTATTTCATATGCCGGGGAACATCCCATTGCATGATTGCACAACAATATTAACGAGATAAATAAGTTTTGGACGATGTTGAAGGTCCAAACACATGGAAAACTCACCTACCGTCCCGTGTCCCTGATGCTGATTTTGAAGTTTGGAGCTGTCTGGATAAAATTGTTTCAATAAAAATAATTCGGTGTAATTTTTTTTCTGAAACTGGAACTATTGTTTTATATAAATATGTAGCTAAAAATTAAACTGCACACATTTTTAGGGTTGTTATTATTTTTTAAACTCTGTCCCTGGGTTTTAGATTCCTTACCATCCCTCTTCTAAAATTATGTAGAAAATCATTTCAGATGCAGCCACAGAATTTTTTTCAAGTTTTTTCTCATGTAGAAGTATGTTAGAGAAATAATGTCTAAAATTCTTTGGCAGGAAATTTACTGTAGAATTTAAATCAGCATTTAATTATCAATTTCAAGCATCGTGGCTTTATTGGTAGTCTCACAGTCCCCAAGTTTTATTCCTGCACTTTTCGAGGTAAATTAAAAATTTTTTAAATTTAATCCAATGTTAACAACTGTTTCTAAAAATCAATGAACATTGTGGCTATCACTTAGACTTAACATGATTTTCCTAAAAATAGGTGGTAATTTTCCTTACCGTTCCATCCTTACCGTCTCTTTTTTACCATTTCGTCCCTTTTTTTACCATTTCGTCCGTTTTTTTTACCTTACCGTCCCTTTTTTAACACTCCTTTAAGATAATGTTATACAAAAATTCTGTATTAAAAGTACTACATTTGTATTATTTCTTATTTGAATGTGCTGTGGGTACTGTGCAAATTCATTATAAGTAAAAATTTAGAAAGAAATAAAAAGTTATAGGGGTAAAATGGTAAGGAAAATTAAACTCGCAAGTTTAACCTAAACTTCAGTTAAATAAATTTTTCGCTGCTGACCATTTTTTCTTTATTTTGAATCATCAAGGCATTCGTCTATCAGATTAAAATGTTATTTTAGCAAGTTTAATTTCGCCAGATTTTTTTTGCCAAAAGTCAAAAGATTGTGAGAATGCCTCTTATACAGTATACCCACAAAAGTCCCTTGCCACCCTCTTAACTTCTGAACAACTGCTGCTTTAATTCATAAAAGTGGTGCCTAGATACAGTAAAGTAGTCATACGCTATTGAATGAAACCGGCTTCGGCGCCACCTGGTGGAAAACGTCGGAGTTAGCATTCCTATCTCGAAAATGGAAAGAGATGGGGGGGATAACTGATTTACAAAGGTGTAGTGTAGAGTATTCTAGATTCAGTATGAAAAGCCACCTTGTGGACATTAATGCGAAGAGTAGAACGGTTAAAACGCACATTTATTTTTTCGTGATTTCCTACACTGGGACGTCACAATTCTTGAACGGAAGGGGAAAGGATTATCTTTCCGACAAACGTGCATCCAAATGCCCATTGCAGCTGACAGAAAGAAGTTTGAACGTCTCAAATAAAGATATATTGTAATAAGTAGTTGTTTTGTCTAAGACCGTTTTGTCACATCACAGTGTAGGAAATAACGAAAAAAAAAAAAAAAACATCCGCGTTTTAACCGTTCTATTCTTCGCATTAATGTCCACAAGGTGGCTTTTAGTACTAAATCGAGGATACTCTACAACTTTGTAAATAACTTTTTTTCAATATCACTTTTTTCAATATCACTTTCGAGATAGGAATGCTAACTCCGCAGATTTCCACAAGGTGGAGCCGTAGGCGGTTTCATTCAGTAGTGCAGGACTACTTTACAATGCCTAGAAACTACTTTTATGAATATTGTAGCAGCCGTTCCGAAGATACGAGATAGCAAGGGACTTTAGTGGGCATACTGTATAAACTTAGCGTATAACGTCCTCATATGAAAATACTTAAAAACTATTTTTTTTCAACACTGACATATTTCTTCATATTTTGAATACAAAACATATTTTAACTTTCTTATAGTACAGAATTATTCTGAAACATCTATTCTATACCATACCCATTTGGTAACCATGATCTTAAAATTAAGTGTAATATAATGTTTTCATTACTCTCATCACCGTAAACTAAAATTTATGTAGCGTGTAAATGGAAGTTTTTAGGATTTCTTCAGCCGTGTTAAAACAAATTGTGCAATATAAAATAATAGCTTTAATTCTACCCATGTGCATAAATATAACATAGTTATTTGTTTGAAAAAAAATAATAAATTCCATTACTTTTTATACTAATTTCACTGTTGTGTTATATTTATTTTTTATGATGCTTGTGTGTTTGCTATAAACAAAATAGATAACATTTCTCTCTTTCTTTTCTTTTCTAGGTAAGTTAATCTTGTTTAATTTATGAAGAGGTTCGTTATGATGATTTGATTCAGTGTCTATTTCAACTAAAAGGTAAAATTTTATGTTCAATATTTCTTAATGTATGTTAATTACCTTTTGATTTAGTGTATTCGTGTATACTGAAATAGGAAAGAATCTTGAATTTAGAAACTCATTTTAACTGAAGAAGATAAAAAGATTTTGTAAGTCTTATTTGTTGCGACGAACGATTTTTGAAAATATAGCAATGGATATGTCACAACAAATGTTTTATTTTTCATGACACATAAAAGTATCCTAATTTTGGCAGCTAAAAGGTGTAAATAAAACTTCAAAAACAAAAAAAATAGGTTTATCCGACTGTTTACATGTTTCGACTCTACCCGAGTCACTTTCAAAACAAATAAATAAAAATATTCTAAAATTTCACGGTCTATGATACACCATCATTCAATTTTCCATGTACTCTTTCTTATTATGCATGTTATTTTTAGAGTTTCGTTCATCTGGCGAAACCCTATTCGTCTCGCTCCTATGTCTGTCTATCTATCTGTCTATCTGTCTGACCGTCACAGAGCCTGTTCTCAAAAGCTATATATGTTGAAGACTTGACATTTTGCATAATTATAGCTGAACATTTTCGATCACACAACAAATCATAAAAATTTCAAAAAGTCTTATATTTAACCCTCCGGTCTCTATCTTGTGTATTTTAAGCAATTTTTCTAACTTTTGCCGACACCTCTTTGACCACTCTTTCATATTATGCACATGGCCTTACATCTTTTATTTCCATTTCTTACCGCCAGGGGGTGCCTACCTATCTCGGGTGCTATGGGCCCGATCTCCTCGACTAATATATCTGCGGATAGGTTGTAAAACGGAGTTTCGTTCGGATAGAGATTTGTGTAGAATAGAGTGTGCCCCCTGGTTGCGAAATGTGGAACTGACAGATTTTGCAAAAGGATAAAGTGTTTTGAAAGGAATATGAAACGAAAACCTCCGTGCAATCTGTGATCACACTTACCCACTTGTTTTTTATATTTTACTTGGACGTATATTTTTATTTCTGTAGCCATTGAGTAGCTCGAGTCATAACTTTGTAGGAGAAGGTGGCCTAAAATGATCCTAGCGGGCAAAACGATCCACAGATGTTTTCTTCCGGACAGGTCGCGCTATCTGCAGGGTAACTCATAAACTAGTTGTGCCAAGTGAAGAAGAAGCAATAGCGGAATCCAAACGATCGCAGTATTGTGCGTATCAATAGAATTCTTTAAAAAGTCGGTTTTATAACATCTGTTATAAGAAAAGCACCAACTTTCATACTTATTTAGATATAAAATCTTTCATGTACAGAAATATGGCTTGGGCTACTTAACAAGTTAAACGCGACGCCGGTCCCAGGTGACCGGCATTGATCTTTCCGTTTAGGCGACACCGGTCCCTAGGTACCGGCGGTATAAAATTATAAAAGTAATATATTATGTAATATTAAAAACATTTTTCACTTTTTTAATGTATTTTATTAAAACATTCCAAACATAAAAAGGATTTTCCTTCACAAGAATTACAAATTTTATTCACAAATTTTGTACAAATATATATACACAATTTCTGTGTATGCTGTCGCTTAAACTGAAATTAAAGTAAAATTAGTGTCACGTTTAACGTGTTAATACAGCATGTTTTTAGATGTGAATTACACTTGCTAAATTTGCTATGTTTCTTAGTGTCATCCAATTATATGACCTAAAATTAGCGGCCATGTTGATGAGTAAAATGATCCATTATGTGGATCGTTTTATTATCATTTCAGTGGCTGAAGAAAATCCGGTACCGGGTCTTAGCCATCATGGGAGCCAAATATATGACTTCCCAAATGTTTCTCTTTGAGCCCATGAGTTATCCTACCGTTTCCAAAGAAAACAAAATCAAGCACTTAAAGGAAAATAAAATCGATGGGAAGTGCCATTTTAACGAACAGTTCTTATAAGAATCAGCTAAGCTTGGAAAATTATCTATGCTATTTGATTGTAAAACTTATCAGACCTAAAGATTGATCATTTTCTTTTATTACAGTAGGTGATATTTAATTGAAAAAAAATCTATGCATATTAAAAAGCAATTGAAAAATCATTTTTCTCGAAAATTATTGTCAGATGAAAAATCATGCTGGGATACCGTGTTATGAAAACCAATTATCTTTTTGGAATGTTTTAAACAAATTTTAGCGTCACTTTACTTGCCAATTAATTACATATCAAAAATTAGTAACTTTAATTTTTTGAAAATAATTATTTTTTAAAAAATTTAAAGAAAATTATAAACATTCAGATCTTGGAGCAATAGCTTTTTCATCCTTATGCAAACATGCATGAATACAAAATTTATTACGATTTTATATATTAAATTCAGCCATACGGAAATTATAGGACTCCATCTTAAATAGGACTTAATCACTATGACAACCTACAATCATTAGCTATCATGGGATATTATTCAATTAATTACGTATGATAGGATTTATTAGAATAAAGAAAACGTTTATTAATAGCTTTTTAAGTTTTGATTCAATTTTCATAAAATTTGAAATGACTCGACAAAATTCTGAAACCATTCTACATATTAAATTTTAAAGCATTCTGTTGGGTAGTTTTTTCGCGGTTATATACGGACAGATGGACAGACAGACAGACGGACGACCAGATGACGACTATAGACGCTACGTATTTATATAGTTACGAATGCATCTAAAAACTCGAGCTGAGACCTAAATATTCACAGTTTTCGTTGTTAACACGATTTCCAGAAATCTTGCATTCGAATACAATCAAAACTTGAAATCAAAACTACTCATGAATATGGCTGAATAGAAAGCTCAGACATTTTTCATTTCATTGTTTTCATCAATAATTTGAAGCAGTAATTTTGTTGTTAGGTAACTTTTAACATTTGAGCTATTTGAAAATTTTCATGAAATAAACTAGTTCTAGCAGCTACGTATAGTGTATAGAAAATGTGTTAAAAGAAAAATAAAGTGAAAATAGTCATTCTGTATTTACTTCTCTTCTTGATTTAATTTAAATTACATCGGTAAGTACTTCTACTTTACTTAATATTTTCCTTAACTGCAGCTAAACTGTCCCATATTTCTTTCTTAGTAATAGATAAAATATCATAAAACATTAAGCGCAATCATGAAATTTATATTTGACTTCTCAAGCTAGTGTAATCTAGAGGAAAAAAGTAAATGCATGCGTACTAAAATATCTGGCAAACATCTTATATTTAGAGAATAAAAGTTTTCTAAAGTCTGTAGAGCCATTAATCCTCATAATAACCAACAGAAAAATGAAAAGTATTGTGGAGGTTTATGAATGTTTACTATTAAAAGTCCGTTTTTATTGAAATACGTTTATAATGTTTGACACAACTTTTGTCGGTGTGATTTGCTGATAATATTTAAAAACTTTAAAAGTGGGCTTCACACTGTGAGTAATATATGAACAATGAGCTAAACTTCTGAGATTTTTTTTACACTACAATAAAATATACATGACGTTTAAAACTATAAAACAGTGTTAACAAACTTCCCGACAGTGGTGTTGAAATTTACCCTATGTTTCTTTCTTTTGTCACTATATCTCCTTGAGGTTTTCCTTCCATTTTCATCTGGGTCGAATTCGAGCTTTTTATAATTTATTCTTGTAATACTTTGTGAATCGCCAAGCGGTTTTGGGAAATTTTTAGATAGCGTTTTAAAATTTTAAATGTCATACTTTTTTTTTTAAACTTCATGTATATTTTATATCTCAGGATATACTGATTTAGTATACGTATAAAAAACTGAGTTTTTGGGCTCATTATTCAAAAATTTCCAGATAGTGTCAGGAGAATTTTACACTCTCTAGTAGTATGATATTATACAAATACTGCTGATTTTGCTATATCTTGGCCAGGATCGGGATGATATGTTTCCTCAACTTTGGAACGTTTACATTTTGCCAAATTTCTGCCAAAACTGACATGACATAGTTTACATTTACAATAACAATATAAATTATTGCCATTCCACTGCAAATATGTGGAGCATGGTTGTTTAGTGCAGAAGCATACTGCTGCATATGATACCGATATAAAACCAATACTGGTACTAATAACAATAAAGTCAATGTTGTTTTGCTTCTATTATTGCAGTCAGACCGAAACATATCTCAGAAGCTATTCCGAAAGTAAATGAAGTATGATTAAGAAAGTAAATTCCGTTAATGATTATGAAAGTAGATAATAATGCCTGGAGCTTCAATCACCTTCAGATCAAAAAGTTGAAAATCAACAAAGTGGCGGCGATTTGAAAAAGAAGTCGATTTGAGATACCATTTTTCGCACTTTGGCTTGCTTCAATCACCTTCAGATAAAAAAGTTGAAAATCAACAAAGTGGCGGCGATTTGAAAAAGAGGTTGATTTGAGATACCATTTTTCGCACTTTGGCGTGCTTCAATCACCTTCAGATCAAAAAGTTGAAAATCAACAAAGTGGCGGCGATTTGAAAAAGAGGTCGATTTGAGATACCATTTTTCGCACTTTGGCGTGCTTCAAAAATATTTATTTTTTATAAAAATGGCTGAAAGTGGTCCAATCTCCATTACATTATATCACCTTTAATTTAAAAAAAAATAGAAAGACCAGGTTAATAGTTTTTGTGTTCTGATCCCACCCAGTTTGAATAAAGTCATTTTGCCAAAAATGTGTTTATAGTGCTCGAAAACAGTAGTGTAAGCCTAAGAACGCGTTGCGCTATTAACTATGTACTAAATAACTTCGAAAGGCCTTCGAATTCGGCCAAATCGCTGTACCCAGATAATCAGCCGAATCTACACAATAAAAAACAGAAAAACAGAAAAATCAATTTCTTCAGCTGAAAAAAAGCAAATCGCCTCTTAATGGGCAACGATTTTATCTAATGTATAATATTGTGTAGCATTCCAGCAAAGAGGAAATTGCTGGCCAGCAGCAAGATAGGTGCTGGCAATGAAGGAGAAGTGCTGGCTAATGGTCTACCACTGCATGACCACTGCTAGACAACTTCAGTCAACTTCGCTGTTGGAAATCATCAGATAAAATTCTAATGGGCTTCCGTTTTATCTCACGTGCTGGCCCACCACTACATGGAAGTGCACGAACCTTTGCAGTATTATTGCTGGGAACCCTTACGCTAGGTGGCATTGCGAATATCAAAGTCATTGAATATTTTAACACAAATCTCAAATGAATATCTTACACGATTTAAGCTGTGAAGCTAATTTTTTTTAAACTGTAAATATTACAGCAACACTACCACCAACAAAATAAATAAGTAAATGAATAAATAAATAAATTATTTACTTCAACGCACTTTTTTCTCTCCTTAAATCTGGTTTTACTAAGTTACGAAGGATTTCGGTTTTCATAATTTACACACTTCAGAATCAATAATAATAAAAAAAACGTATAAAATATATAGGATTTCTATACAATACAATAATTTCTATACCAGTTTAATGATTGGGAACGTAAATCACCAAAGAAACAAACTTGAAATAGTGCAGTGAGAGCTTAAAAACTACGAGCGGTCGTAGCATACGCTGAAAGTACTTGTTCATGTGCGATCACGAAAACCGAAACAGCATCGACCGCGATTAGTACTTGGGAGGGTGACCACGTGGATACGGCTGCAAGTTCAAATATTTCTATATACATTTCTATTATAGAAATTTCTACAGATATTTCTATAGCTCTTGTTGAAACTAGCTTATAGAAAAAACAGCCATAATACTTCGTTTTTTTATAGAATTCTATAAGAAATTATTGTAAGGGAAAGTGGTGGGCCAGCAAAGGAATAGGAGTGGGATAGGTGCTAGCACTGCAGGATAAGTGCCGGATTGAAGTAATGTGGTGGTATAACAATGCTGGCCTGCTGTTGTCCATCACTGGTGGGCCAGCTGCATTCCGCACGGACACTTTTGTACTGGTTTAAGTAATGGCACCGTTGCAAACTTACCGCTGACTTTGGACCCGCTACCATCTTTTTTCCATCTAATGGCCCACTGTTTCTTTCTTTGCTGGCATGTATGATGTCCTAAAAAATAAAAATTAATAGATACAAACAGTAAAATAACAAATTCTAAATCAACATTTTTCCTTAGTTATGGACTACTATGGCCATTATTAGAATAGTTTAAATAAATATGATTCTAAAATGGACCTTCTAAACGTGATAATATACATTATGTTTGAAGAACATCTTTTCCAAATTAACAATGGTCCAACAAAATACAAAAATTACCATTTATACAATACTACATATATACCGGGTGAGCAAAAAGTCTGTATAAACTTTACAAAAATCATAAAAACCGAAAAAATAACGGAAATGAAAAACTGTTTGCAGGATTAGCATCTATAGGTCACGGGAAATTTTTAAAGACAGAAATAAAAAAATAACTCAAAAAACAGCCGACAGATGGCGCTGGTTCGTGCGATTTTGTTGGAAATATGCAAATGAAACGGTTATAAGAACTTACGCTCCTAATCAAGAACTAGTTCACGTAAAATAACTTCACCAACAAAGCTTTATCCTTCATACTCAGGATCCTTGATCAAGTACACGGCTCACAACGTGAACTAGTTCTGGATTAGGAACGCAAATTCTTAAAACCGTTTCATTTGCATATTTCCACCAAAATCGCACGAACCAGCGCCATCTGTCGGCTGTTTTTGAGTTATTTTTTATTTCTGTCTTTAAAAAATTCCCGTGACCTATAGATGCTAATCCTGCAAACAGTTTTTCATTTCGGTTATTTTTTCAATTTTTATGATTTTTTTAAAGTTTATACGGACTTTTTGCTCACCCGGTACTTTATAGATAAAAATGCTTGAACTTAAAACCTAACTTTTAACACTCGATTACTGTCATTATATCTGGGAGATACAGTGAGATTTTTTCTAGCTGAAAAGTCGTCTTTGTAGTCGCCCATATGGTACATACAGTGGCGGTCAAAAGTTTCCGGCCAACATAAAATTTTTGGTTAATTTGTAAGTATACCCATATGAAGAGGAATCTCAAAGTGATACTTATACACTTTATTGACATGACAGTTAAGAACTTATTTATTGAATAAAAATTAAATATTAATAAATTTAATTGACAAAATTAATTGCAAAAGAAAACGCATGTTCTCAAACGTTTCCGGCCACCTTGGCAAGTTTGGAAAAAAATGGTGTCATAAAAGAAAATAACAGTGATCAACAACATTTACAATTAGTATTTTGTATTCATACATTTAGCAATATGTACTGCGGCGCAGCAACGTGGCATTGATTCAATGAACGGTTTTAGATCATCAATGTTAAATTTTGTCCACGGTTCTGGCAATTTTTGTGAAAATGCTGCTGAATTGGAATATTTATAATTCCACACACGTTTTCAAGTTAGTTTCAAAGATTTTCTATTATATTCAGATCGGATGATTGGGCTGTTCATTTCAAAAACGAAGTTTTTTTTGTGCGAAAGCCACTGCTTGAGGAGCTTGCATGTATGCTTTTGGTCGTTATCATGATGACACAAATAGTTGCGACCACAATTTTTCCTCAGTAAGGTAGCAAATGATCTTGCAAGATATCCTTATGCATTGCACTATTCATCTTGCCGCGGATTTCAAATAACGGACAGGCGCATTTTCCAGAAAATGTTCCCCACAGCATAACGTGTCATCCACCGTGCTTCATTGTAGGAATAATATATCTAGAACCTTATCTTTTGTTTTTAGATCATCGGTTGTAATATTTTTTATCACTCACAAAAAGATTGGACGTCGAATCATCTGAAAATAGTACTTTTTTCCAGTTTTCAGTTGTCCAGTCTTTGTATTCCTTGGCAAACGCCATTCGGGCCCTCTGAATTTTTTTACTTATGAAAATTTTTTTAACACTGACTGTTCTATAACGTTCTACGTCACATAAGCGTCTGGACACTATAGATAGACTTGTTTCAGCAATAACCATAACACCATAAATCGCTTTTAACTCCATAAATGGCGTGGAATTGCAGCGGCATTTTTACGCGGGTCATCAACTGCTTTTCTTCTGATAATTCTGTCCACAAGAATAGTCGTTTTCCGGGGTCCCCCGGACCGTGGCAAGTTCCGAAGGCCATGACCATCTTTATATATTTTTTAAAATATCGTTTACAGCAAATTTTCCGATCGACAACTTTGCCGCAATCTCACGAGAGGATTGCCCCTTTAGCGACAAACAAATCACTCATTTAGGAACAATAAATTGTTGAACTTTTCATTTTTGAATTTCAAATACATTACTCACCTTGATTAATTAACAAACATGGCCAAAAAAACACTTTAGCGATAGCAAAAACTTATGAATGACGAATGGCCGGAAACTTTTGCACGCGCGAATTTTGAATTCCTCCCCTTTGCATCAAGTATCTTAAGTAACCAATCAAAATGATCACGTGGTCAGAGGTAATTTGCTTATTCCTAACTTTTGGAGCAATTGAACTTCTTCTTCGCTAAAAACGTTTTGTCAAACAAATAAAAAAAACTAACTGGCCGGAAACTTTTGACCGCCACTGTATATAACATGTGTGTTTGTGTTAGTTTTTGCGATTAAAGTCAAAAGAAGATATGGGAACGTCCTTGTGACCGTTACCCTTGTGACCGTCAGAGCAAATTTCCATAAATATTTCCATTTCTTTTATTACAAAATATATTTAGGATAAATCTGATGCAACCACTTAAAAATGCCTGTGCTCTACTCTCATGAACCACATGCAATTTGTAACAAAAAGCATTTTACTTGCCTAGATAATAAATGAAATTGTTGTTACTCTTGCGACCACAAAAAAATGCAATTTTTAAAAATTGTGTTTGACACAAAAATTCTGTGAATTATATGAGATTATAGGAATAAAATTTACAGAATATAGCAGAATCATTATATCTTTTTAAAAAGGATTAATCCTTGAACTCATCTGATAACACATGAATTAATTACATTTGATTTTGCAAAATGCTAAGTGTTACTCTTGTGACATTTTGTCCATAATGCAATTTTAGCAAACATTCAGTTTAAATACTAAACAAAATAATTAAAATAAGTTTTAAAAAATTATTTTTCCATAGAAAATAACTTTAAATGATGTTTCAATTTTAAAATAACATAAAAGAATGTAAAAAAAAAAATCAAAAATAAATTAGAGTTTGTAAAATCCTGGAGAGTTCATCGATCTAGGAGCATTAATGTTAGCCACAATTTGATTCTTTTTTGCCAAATATTGTGGTCATCAGATTCAAACTTGAGAATTTTAGCAAAAATTCAGTTTAAATACTAAACAAAATAATTAAAATAAGTTTAAAAAATTATTTTTCCATAGAAAATAACTTTGAATGATGGTTCAATTTTAAAATAACATAAAAGAATGTAAAAAAAAAATCAAAAATAAATTAGAGTTTGTAAAATCCTGGAGAGTTCATCAATATAGGAGCATTAATGTTAGACACAATTTGATTCTTTTTTGCCAAATATTGTGGTCATCAGATTCAAACTTGAGAATTTTAACAAAAATTCAGTTTAAATACTAAACAAAATAATTAAAATAAATTAAAAAAATTATTTTTCCATAGAAAATAACTTTAAATGATGGTTCAATTTTAAAATAACATAAAATAATGTAAAAAAAAACAAACAAAAATGAATTAGAGTTTGTAAAATCCTGGAGAGTTCATCAATCTAGGAGCATTAATGTTAGCCACAATTTGATTCTTTTTACCCAAATATTGTGGTCATCAGATTCAAACTTGAGAATTCTTTTTTGTTTTTCATAGCTCTTAGCATTTTATTTGATAATTTTCATTTACTACTTCAATAGTAAAACCATGAATCTTTAAATCATCATATTTTAGAATCACTTACTACTACCAGATAACAAACTCTCAGTTACTGCTACTGAACAGAATAAATCATTGTCTTCATTATCAATAATATCACTTGTAACTTATCCTGTATCATTATTGACTTAATGAAACACAAATTATTTGTACGAATCATGTTAGTGTATGGTTTGTAGTAGATATAGTCATTTTTCAAGGTTTTAACAAATTGTATTTGTTGAATGTCCTTCGCTGTTGTTATTTTCTCTCAAAGTAATGGAACGTTATTGTTTTATTTCTTTGGACAAAATAAGCAGTATGTCTTAGAATTACTTTTTTAGCACGTACTTCATTCCACATATATCATTATACAACAATACAAAATAAATCTACAACATCTATACCAGGAGTATTTAAAAAATATATATATGCTCAATTAAGTTAATTGAGAAAGGTGTCTGATTCATTGCAGCCCTATTTGCATAGTTATATTTTGGTTTAAATTGGAAAGCACAACCATCATATAAAAAAGTAAAATAGGTACACTTTAGGAAAATACAAATTCCCTGAAAGATGCTATGTTAAAATTTTACATACGAGGGCATTTACAAAAACTGATTATGAGTTACATTGTCTAAAATAATAGCATAAAATTTTACTTTATTGGGATCATACTAAATAATGGCTGATAATACAGTCGCTTGTGACTTTGACCAGTAATGCAGTATTTCGGAACAAATTTTGTCTTGACATAAAAATGTATAGTTTTCAGAAAGTCCACTGGCATAACGATTCATTGAAAAATCATTATTTTTTTGTGCATTATCAAAATAATAATGTGTACAAGTTTGAACGAATGTGTGCCACAGAAATGGATTTAGTTGCTTTCGAAAATCTTATCAACAATGAAAAATTGTTTTTTCAACTGTTACTTTTTCAAAACGTTTATCAACGTTTTGCTATTTACAATAACTTATAAGAAGTTCTGTATAATGGGCTTCCGTTTCAAGTAATTCTTCGATTTTATGTTCGCAAATTAGACATTCTTAATTCGTACATTCTAATTATGATGTATCTCAGCAGACAAAGTCGTTAAATCTTCACAGGAATGATTATTGCAGGAAATACACCAGTCACTGCATTATGAGTCGCTTAAATGTTTCCGCGACAACGGCAAATGCAGATATTTTGATGGATAATTTTCTATTGTTTTATGAAACTGGGCTTTAAAGGTGCAGAGGAATCTCCAATTTTTCAATTTAGGAAAGCTTCTTTAAGCAAAAAACGTATTCTCTAGGTAAATGACACCTAGGATTGATGAAATTGTGTGACCTTTATCACGCCTAACTAATGCAGATTTAGCTGAAAAATGACCTCTTCTTAAATCTTCATCGACCTAAAATTCTGCAAAGCTGTAGATTTAGATTTTTTTCTGCTCTTTAAAAGAATGCCATGTGTAAGAAGCAACATTAAAATCTTTCATTTAAAATATACTATCAGAATCCTTCCCATAAGAGTTTCTATAAGAATCTCTGTAGGTCATACAGCAGAATTTAGTAAACGAAGCTTTACAAAACCTATAAAATATCTGATCAAAGACCTTTCCTTTAAAAAAAAACTTTTGCAGTTTTTTCAAAGTGCTTTAAACCAAAAGAAAGCACACAAAAATGACACGAGTTGGGTTGTTTTAATCTATCTTAAATTACTTATTATGATTATTTTATAACCTTAAGTAATAACAAAAATGAATAAAAATAAATCCATCCATTAAAAAAACACAAATAAAAATAATTTATCTTCCTTAAAATTTACAAAATAACCTTAATTATGGCTAAAACTATTTCAAGAACTGTTCTAATAACAGAGAAAACAACTAACTTTAAGCATTCTGTTTGTTTAGGGTTGTAACGTAGTTTTATGCCAAATTATGGACAAAAGGGTTGTGTGTTACTCTTGTGACACAGACGTTTGTTACTCTTGTGACAGCACCCCAGAGCCTATTCCATGCATTGTATAAACAAAATATGTAATGTAAAATCTGTCTTATACCACGAAATCTGAGAATCGGAAGTTTTGGGTAAAATTTTTAAGTAGTTTTTATGAAATTAAAACTTTTATATGTTTTCTGTTACTCTTGTGACATTTAATTATCAACTAATAAATAAAGTTAAAATTACATTTAATACCTTAGATAAAACCTTTTAACTATGTAGATCTGGCGGATATAATACTATATTGTTATTTTCAATCCATAATAATTTCATTTAATGAGCAGATGTAAAAAAACTATACAACAGAATAAATGGATTTCTATGCTCAACATTAAATGAATTTTAATGCTGTCAGTTTCAAGCCCAGTTCCGGTTTAGACTTATTCTTATGAAATTAAAATTCACAAATTCATATACTGCAACTCTTTAGCTTTAAATTGTTGTATCACACTTATATTTCCGTTTAAAATAATTTTTTAGCAAAAATTTTCTATTGCCGTGGACGTTCCCATATTTTTCTAGTTATTTACTATCTTTCTCGAAATATTGCTGTATAAAGTGTATAAAAATGGTAATTACGTCATGTGAATGCACAAACAGAACGGCGGCAATAACATAAAACTCTTTAGGATAGTAATCGATTGTTAATGAAACCCGTTAGAAAAGTCTGGATGTTAATGGCGCTATACCCAAAGAATAGGAACGATTAAACAGAATTATTCTTTATTTATTTCACTACTTGTTTATTCTAGATTACTTTAGTAAATCCTTCTACTTTCCTTGGTAATATTTACCTAAACTGCGGCTAAACTGTTCCGTTCGTCATTCTTAGTATGAAATGGAATATCAAAGAATATTAAGCATAATCGTATAAATCTATGTTTGTGTGGTAATGTCATTTTCATTTTAGAGAAAAGGCAATTTATTCGTACAGAAAATTTCTTAAATATTTCATGTTAAAGATATACGTATTTTTTTAATTAATGGATATTCCTAAAGAATGATAAACAATAAAAAGATTTATTTTTTATTTATTTCAGTACGTCATTTAATTTAATTTACTTTACGATGTACTTCTAATTTACTTGATATATATGCCTTAGCTGCAACTAAATTGGTTCGCATACTAGATAGCTTTCAATACAAAACGTAAAAAGGTACTTCGCTGTCCGGAGGAAAGCTCTTCTGAAAAGTTTTTGGTATATTTTCACCTATCATGAACCTCAGACTAAAGAAACGACCTCCTTCCAAATATTGAGATATATATTTATACACATTCGATTTTTGTCATACTGTAACTCTCGTACTGATTTTGATGTGATTCAGTATGTGCATAGTACATACCAGTTCGTTGGCCAGCTTCATCCTCCACCTTGTTTCAAACTGACGCCCATTTAAAATAAAAATAAAAATAATTATCAAGTAAAAAGCGAACTAATTAATTATTTCTCATCAATGTGAAACTATTTTTTATATTACTTACCTATTTTTTTTTTATTTACTCGTATTGATGACTTTTAAGTTGTATTTAATTGTTAGTTCCTATCTATAAACACTGTTTTGATGAGGTCTATAAATGTCTATGAAGGTTAAAGTTGCAGTAAAGCTAGAGCTCCTACCTACACAACTTCCAAGTTGTGTAATATTTAAACGGAGCTTCTGACTGTAAAATAGTCAATGAAACATCGTCTTCATTTTGAAAGACCTATATAATGATATGCGACTCAATATTGTCCGTAGAAAGTTCTTTTCGTTTCTACCGCCATTTTATATTTTACGTCCGCCACTTTGATTTATAAAAACTAAACCTAGCCTATAACCATCGGACGGTTACGATAAATCGATAGTGACCTCATTCATTAAATCCATCCAACCGTTGGGATGTTTCGAGGGTATAAAAAAATCCACATACCCAGATACGCGTGAAACACATAAACCTTCTTGGCAGCCGGGTAAAATGTGTACAAAAAATTATGAATTGAAAAATATTTTTCTTTAATGTTCGACCTTTATACAAGAAATTCAGAGCATTTTTTAGTTTTGTCTTGAACTTAAAAAATGGCTCAGATATGATTTTTCCTTTCTTGTTTGTCATTTGACAAAATATCAAACAATACTCAGGTTAATCGCATAAATTTTTAATTATGTCATATAATGCTGGTATCATATAGAGTAATAAGTGAATTCACTGATATTGAAATAACTGTCAAATATTTTATTGAAATAGTATATGAGTTTAGTAAAGATTAGAAATCCATTTAATTACACAAGAATGAGAAGAGTCAGGATAGAATTAAATTAATTAATTTTTAAAAGGCTATTCACAAGTTAGGTGTTTATATTGTTTTACTCAATTATTTGATGAAAGAGTACATATGTTTCAAATTGCCTCATAAAGCTCTTAACATCCTTTCAATCAAAATAATATTTACCCAATATAGTTTGTTTTGACTATACCTTGCCTAAAATTAGCCCAATATTGACATGAAATTTAGCCCCAATTTTGGAATGTTTACATTTTGCCAAAATTGCCCATTAACAGAAAAAAGGTTTACAGTATTGGACTTTCTTTGCAAATATTTGCAGTGTAAAGCAATATTTGTTTCAATAGTGGCATTTTGTTAGCTATACTTCAAATGCAAATCGATGTTCCTACAAGACAAGTATAACCAATGTTAGTTTCCACAGCGGTGGAGCCATCAATCAACTTCAAACATACTTAAGACGCTATTACACATGCATATAAAATAGGAAATATTTAATTATTTTTTTTTCTTTTTTTGAAATTTTACTTCAAATAACTCCTAATATTTTTCCTATTTCAACTCCTTGATAAAAAATATTTCTTTTGGCTTTAACTGCAACTTTACTATCTCTCTATTCTAAAAAAAAAAGTAACTACCGCTGTCACCACCGCCGCCGCCACCGCCACCGGTTTTGAGTTTTTTGTGACCGGAGGTCTTTCTCCGTTAATAATAAGAAAAATATTGCATACAAAAATATGAAAATCGGCAATATTATAGAGAAATGTTTGATAAACACGCTGATGCAGACAGTTTTCAAATCGAAGAATTATTTTAAGATATATATATTTATGGCTAAATTTGGACAAAGTCGTTCCATTAAAAAAGTTTTATAGGAGCAAAAACTATATATCGGAATTTAATCATTTGTAGATCATTTTATACCTTATAATTTCCCGGTGTGCAGATTGCATTTAGTTTTTAAATTTTACTCATCTTTTGAGTTTCATTTTCACATTTTTAACACACATTTCACACACAGTGTCGCATTTTTCAAATTTTACTCATCTACACTTCTTTACTTATTTTATAAAATTGTACTAATTTAACCTGTTGCCAACTTTATAAATAGCGCAAACAATAATGTTTGCTTCAAATTAAAAATTTATTTACAAGTGACTATTATAAACAGAAAAAAACTTTCAAATTAGAATTAAATAATTAAGTATAAAAAGCAGGAACTTATTGAAAATTACTTCATCTATAATTACACGTGAATTTTAACAGAGAAAGGATATTGTAAAATAATAAATTCATTAGCTTGCGTTAGAAGTCTTAAATAGGAGAAATTACGTCATATTTACGTCACATTACAGTTATTACATAAAATTAACACACAATAATATTGCAAAACAGTTTAAATTTAGAAATTGGGCTAGACATTTATTTGATATTTTGAGAGGATCTTTACAACTATTTTTGTTAGGAAAGCGCAAATAATATTTCATTTCTAACAAAAGTATTTTCACGTGAATATTTAAAAGAGAATGAATAGCTTGGTCAAAATTACGTCAGATTAAAAACGATTAATTTAAAATGTCTCATTTAAAAGAACCTTCTTTTCACTTTGTTAAAAAATACCAGGAGACAAAGACTCTGTTTACTTAATTCCTTTTATATTAGCTTATTTTGAAATGTTGTTACATGTGTCTACGTCATCAAGTTATTTTTATTTCGACGTTTTATTTGTATTTTTATTAATGCTGTACTAATTTATTTGTTCTTTCGTTATTTAAAATAAAAATTATGTCAATTTGTATAATTTGGCGAGTGGTTTGGCGATTTATATAATTTGGCGAAATTGGTCGACAGGGTAATCAAGTACTACCGCAGCGGATTTGGCGTTAAAATTCCCCAATCAAAGAGAAATGAATAGAAATCCGTTTATAGGGAGATCGCCACTGTTTTTTAAATTATAATTCAATCTTTCGAAATCTTTTTAAAGCCGATCAAATTAGCGTGCATTTAGAGTCTGCGGTGTCTGGACGGAGGTTGGCGAGCGTAGCTCGTAGGGGGCCGAGCCCCCTAGTTGTGTAAAAATAGCTTGTGAAAAAAAAGAGAGAGAAACTAGAGAACAGGAATTCTGCATTACCAGAATTTAGTGTCGCCCCTGGCATTTTATTACTTCATTTTCTTCTGACGGACGGATGGCTTCTATTATTATGAAACAGCCATTATAAATGAGGTGTTAGGAGAAGATGAAAGAGCAGCCGTAAAAAGTTAGAACTCTGATTTTCTGGTCAGAATGGGGGGGGGGGATGGCCATAATTGTTTAAAAAAAATATGGCCATTTTTTTTCCCATTCTGACCAGAAAATCAGAGTTCTAACTTTTTACGGCTGCTCTTTTATCTTCACCTAACACTTCATTTATAATCGCTGTTTCATAATAATACAAGCAGCCACTTCAACAGAAGAAAATAACTCGGTTAAGCGAGAGTCTACTGCAGTACAAAACATATTTGAATTTTAAGACTTAAAGCACACGTTTTATTTTAGGTAAAATGACGTCATTCGCATCCGCTTAAGAATTCCACATTTACGATCTACTCTTAAACATCTGCAGTAAAGCATGCATAGCACATCATTATCGCGAAATAATGCACAAATGCAGCAAAAAGATGCCGTCATTCAAGAAAATCGACAAAAAAACGGCTATCTAATGATTCATAGAACTTAAAATTAAAAATAGTTTATAATAGCTCCATTGTTTTAACAGAAATCATTCGTTTATATATATATATTTCAAAATAGCACGTATTTTAATTACTTTTTCTTTCGGTTGCTATGAGAAAATGACAACAAAAATATATAATTACTATTTTACAACTATTTTTCCTTTACTTTCTACAGAAATGGAGTATTTCCGTTGCCAATATTAAACAAATGGCTCTAAAAGCTACAAAAAAAATGAATATTTCAAAAATAAATGGAGATACAACTTTCAAACAAAACGCATTTAAAAGAACTTTTTTTTTTTTCTAATACGACGGTATAAAGATCGAAAATGTGCGATGCTTAGAAGGCCATATTAAAAAAAAAAAAAAAAAAAAAAAAAAAAAAAGGCCACTTTTTTATTTCCATTTTGACCAGAAAATCAGAGTTCTAACTTTTGACGGCTGCTCTTTCATCTTCACCTAACGCTTCATTTAGAATGGCTGTTTCATAATAATAGAAACCACCAGTCCATCAGAAGGAAATGAAGTAATGGAAATGCCGGGGGCGACACTAAATTCTGAAAAAGCAGAATTCCTGTTCTCTAGTTTTAAATTACTTTAGTAAGTGTTAGTTTCTTTTATATTTACCTTAACTGCGACTAAACTGTTTCGTACGGCTTTCTTTATGTGAGACGGAAATATTAAAGAACATTAAGCTTAATCTTATAAATCTATGTTTGTTTCATAATTCAAGGATCATCTTAGAGAAAGCAATTTATTCGAAGGAAAATAGCAAAATATTTTATACTTACTAACGGTATTTTTAAATTAATGACTATTGCTAAAGAATGAGTAAAACTATAATACGTTTTATGTTTTAAACTAAATACAGTATAACTTCAAAAATCCGACATTATCAGGACCGAGACTATGCCGGATTTTTGAAGGAATATCATAAATAGTTCTGTATTATTAATGGGGCCTTTATCCACAATTTAATTAATTATTGTGATAATTATGTAAGAAAAAGAGAAAATTAACTATTAAAAAAAACTTACTTTAATTGATATTTTCTATGTTATAGAAATAAAATCTAATAAAGAGTGAAATTATTTCTTCTCTTGTAATTTCGGAAACATCGATCTACTAGCATTATCGGCGGTTCTATTTAGCACAGCGTCAGTGATTTCGTTGTCCGTTAAATTGTTCGTTGTTAATGCATTTTCGTTAATGTTTAGCCAATCACCTATATCCGTATTTTCGGCACTTAATGCATTTTCAGGTTTTGTGTGTTCTGTCAGCTCACAAATTGGGCAAATTTGAAGGCAAATTTGAAGGCTTTTCAAGGCAAATTTGAAAGCCTGAAAATTCTTCATCATCATTGATGTCGCCGTTGCCGAAAATTCGTTCAGGCCATATATTGTGCCATGCAATCACCGAAGTTGGTCCCCGAAGTTGTTCCCATTGCTAAGCAACAGTGCAGCTCCGAGAAAATTTATCCAGGAAATAATCGCCTCTGACAAATGAAAAAAACGTGAAATATCCTTTTTTGCATTTTTACTTTCGATCTTGAAGTTTTTAATTCATAAAGAATTGCTACTTTTCTTCTCCAATAACTTGAAAATGCAAAAGAAAAAGGAAGAGAAACGATGATTTTGATGCCGGATTTTTGGAGTTTCCGTATTTCTGAATGCCGGATTTTTGAAGTCATACTATACTTTAAATGGTGTTTTTATCAAATGTTTTCTTTTTAAATTTTTATATAATTTTTAACAAAAAGGTGTGTTTTCTAAATTGTTCCAAATCCGTTTTGGTTAGTATTCGTTCTCACTGCAGAGGTATTTATTTATACCAATAACTTTTACATAAATATCCGGATAAATTTTAAAGCATCACAAATTTTGTAAGTAGTGGTAACATTTTAAAGTTTTCTTTCATCAAACAAAGCCTTTATTCAGAGCTGTTTTCTACCCTTTTGAATCCAAACGGATGTTTCTCCTGACAAAAGAAGCAACATGATTACTGTTTTAAAAAGTAATCATTTCTATAGAAAAACGGTATATTTATGAAATTTGGTTTTATTGGAATTTTTGTAATTGAGCTCTATAACACAGGGATGAGATTTGAGACTTTTTGCGCACCATTATAATCTTTGAGAAAATGTAGTTCTGTTAAATCGCAAAAATATCCCGATTAAAGGAAATAACACTCTAAGATTATACTGGTTTTCAAAAAGTCAGAAATCTCATCCTTGTTAACAATATATCATGATATGTGATCCTACACTGGTCGAAAAAATTATGGGAGCAAGCAAAAAAGTGAAGAGAAAAGTGCAAGACAGCCATGTATGGGCATAAAATGGATAGTACGCGTGTATCAATGCGCAATACAGAACAAAAGACGCAAAAAAATTGTAAGGGACCTTTTATTCTTTGAAAAGATGAAAAAAACACGAAAAGATGGTTTAGGGCACCAATTTGATTTCATGTAAATGATAAAAAAAAGTATTGTTTAGAAATGTTGCAAGATTTTTAATATGGCGTGTGGTCTCCTCGAGCAGCTAAGACTGCTGCACACCTGTTTTCCATGGATGAGATGAGTTTATCCATAAGGCTTTGGGGGATACTATTCCACTCCTCAAGAATCTCCAAGTCCCGGAAAGTAAAAGGAGGTCTCGGTCTAGCAGCAATGCATCGTCTGAGTATGTCCCAAACATGCTCGATCAGATTTAGGTCACGAGAGTATGCTGGTCATTCCATACGTTGTATTGTTTAAGCTTCAAGCATATTTTCCGCAAAACGAACTGTATGAAGTCTGGCATTATCATGCATGGAAAAAAGAAAATCCCTAATCGCTACAACATGAACACGACTTGAGGTCGCAGTATCTCGTCTGTATAACTTCGAACCGTCAAAGTGCCATTCCGAATCATATACAGGCCCGTACGTCCACCTATGCTGATTCCAGTCAATAGCATCAACCCACCTCGTCTGTAATGTGATCTTTCACGAACGAATGTGGGATTATTTTTAGTGCCTCTTTCTCTCCATACCAAAACACATGAGATGTCACATCCAGACTGAATCGGGACTCGTGTGTAAACAAAATTCGACTCCAACAACGTTGCCTCCAAATTCGATGTTCAGTTCCCCACCTTCTTTGGGCCGCACAGTGGCTTGAGGTCAACGGAATACAGACCATTGGCTTGCGTGCATAGAGGCCCCCCTGATGAAGCCTATTTAGGATTGTTTGGCTGGACACCCTTCGTCCTGTGGTCAAGAACAACTGTGTTTGCATCTGAGTAACATTGCCCGTTCCGTCTCGATGAGCTGTTAACAGGATATATCGGTCATCAGGTTCTGTGTTAGCACATTTTCGACCTTGCACTTGTCGATGACTACCATTCCATGTGTCTTGGAATCGATTCCACAGCCTTTCATGGACACTTCTTGTGACTCCAACAGCGTCCACTACACTTCGTTGTGTTTCCCCAAAATTCAACTGTCCCAATAGCACGCCAAGCCATGGATTCCGGTAAATCATGTTGTTGTGACATTTTCAAGCCACCTTTTCTCGAATCACAACCTGAGCAATTGAATTTTACAACTGAGGCAGTGAAACAGACGTTTCTGCAAAATACCGATTTCTGCACTTATCTTTTTTTTCTAGTTTTTGACGTCATAAACTTTAATTTACATGTGAAGATTTCTTTATCTGTTTTCTACAACACTTTAAATTATGGATGTTTTATTTTGCGTTACTTATCGGTATAAATATTTGCGTAATTTCGTTAAAACCATGTGCTCCCCTAATTATTTTGAGCAGTGTATTTATATGGGAGTCTTTAACTATTGTGCACGATACTTAATCTTTAAATGAGTGTGCATAAACTAAATAACGAAGCAATTTTAAATAAAACTAACAACAATTAATTCAAATATTTCACAGAGACGAAACAATAGAGCATGAAAAATAATAAGTATAAGATACAATGTGTTGACATGCAGCTTGTATAAATTCGCACCTTTCAAAAATGATATTTTCTTCATCAACGGAGCGATATAATTGCCATCTATACGCGCATAAATAATAAACGTATTTTCTGCAAGGAGAAAATACTACACGTCCGGTTAACCAATGAAGAGATTGAATTTCAGCTGATGGGTATCGAACTAAGAATCTCAGGAACAGTAGGCAAGAACGTTAGCGTCGAGCAAAAGGTCAGACCGATTCCTCTAATCTAGTAACTCTGTCTACAGTGATAGAAAAAAGTTTAAGACCACATGTTAATTTTAATGTTTAGAATAAAAATCCGAAAAGAGTTATTTAACTTGCATTTTGACACAAATAGGGGAGACTAGGGCGGTTTGACACACTTTTTACAAAATGATTTTTTATTTTTTTAATATTGAACGTAGAATAAAGTTTTATATATCTTTTTATTCGTTATACAATCAGTTATCAAAATTAAATTGTTACATAAGTGTAATATATAAGAAATTTGAAAAGTCATTGATTTTAATCATGAGGAAATAATGGATCAAGACTCCCCACACATGGGAGGGTTGACCCACTATATGGGAGGCTTGACCCACTTTGTTTTATATTTAAATAATTGTGAAGAGAAATATAATCAGTTTCAAAAAAGCAAAATAACTTTGCTACATGCTTTAATTATTATAAAAAAATATTTTTGAAAATATAATGCTTAAAGAAACCTGTGTTGACGCAATCGGAAGCCAGAGGAGAAAAATATTGTTTTAAACAGGATTTTGTCTGAGCAGGTATAGCTGCACAGCAGGGAAAATGAATTTTTAACATTTAAGACAGTATTCCGTTAGAGACAGATTCCGTTTTCATAGTGTTTCACATACTATTATGTCCGGATTTAGAAGCAACTGTCCCACTTTTTTGTCTCCTTGTCCTACTTTCTGCGACACTCGACCTGACAACTCTAGCTGTCACATAGTTTGGTTTTATTTCGCTTTATGCATCCTTGTGAAATTTGTCTACATACCTTCCAAAAGTTTTTCGATCAATGCTATGTTCTTTTGTAGCCGCATGAGCACTTAACTTATGATACACTTTCAGGAGTTAATTAGTATTTTCAGTCCTAAAATGTTTAAATAAATGACTGGCACTGGAATTTATGAACAAATTTATTTGAAAATAAGAAAAAGGCTATGTGCCACATACTTATTAAATGGAAAATATTTTAGCAAAATTCTGGTGCCAGTATGGCGTTTCGGAATTAAAATTAAATGGTTTCATAAACATACCACTTCCCCTGCAAGGGTTATGAGTGCTGTTTTATACTTTCTAGTCCTTTCTATTCTTTTCCACTGTTTCTATTTATCTATTGTAAGTAATATTTTAATGGAAAAAAGTCCCCATCAACTTTCCCATTTTTATTTCATCAAATATTTGTTTCTTCCAGTGAATATTATAGCAGTTTTTCACATCTTTCTTTAATCAGTTTTAAACATTTTATTTTCCATCTCTCCATTTTACTGTACCTCTACAGAATAAATGCACATTACATTTTATATATAAACCTTAACCTTTTATTATGCACATTATATAATAAAAAGATTTCCAAAACCGCTTAATTAAGGGAGCCTTGAGCATCTGGTCAGACCTCTGTCATATTGACTGGGTCAAGCCTCCCCACATATCCCTTTTCTAAAGAATAGCACATTGTTATGTTAAGCCTAAGTTACTGTACAATCTCTATGCCTGGGATGAGAGCTCGATATTTCTGCATTACTTAAAACCTACTTACTTAAATTTCTATGACATATTTTATCTAAAAAAAGCTTACAAAATATTTCTAAAAAACACAGCTTTTAGGTTGAAAACGCCTCTGAATAGATTTTTTTTTTCAAACCTATTTCAATTGTCTGTATGAAACAAAGACTGTTTTTTGAGCATCCCAGTAGCTTTGGTTAACATTTATTGAAAAAATACTGAAATTATTTTAAATATGAAAATTGATGGGTGTGTTAAGCCTCCCATATGTTCAACCCTCCCTTGTCTCCCCTATATAATATGTGAATTTAATTCAATTGTAAAAGTTAATTTTTTTCTACTTCTTTTAAATTTTGTAATATTAGCAAATGGAAATAAGTTTAGGACCAGTATCTTCTTTTAATACTGAAGTAAAGGGATGACATCATGACTGTAATATTTTATGCGGGGCTCATCTGTGATGATGTTTATAGGTTAGTAGTGGCTAAATTTGAAATTTTGGGATATGCAACTGCTGCTTTCGTGGGAAATCATTGACTGAAGAGGAAAGGGGTAAATTTAAAATTAAATTTAAAAAATCAAAAAACTCGATTGCGTAAAAAACGAACTAATTAAATATTTCTCACCAATATGAAACTATTTTTATATTACTTAGCTATTTTTTTTTAGTTGTATTGAAGACTTTTAAGTTGTGTTTAATTGTTAGTTCCTATCTATCAACACTGTTTTGATGAGATCAATAGACTTCTATGAAGGTTAGAGTTGTAGTAAAGCTAGAGATCCTACCTACACAACTTCCAGGTTGTGTAATATTTAAACGCAGCTTCTGACTGTAAAATAGTCAATGAAACGTCGTCTTCATTTTGAAAGACCTGTCCAATGATATTCCACTCAATAGGGTACGTAAAAAAAAATTTCGTCTCTACCACCATTTTGTATTTTACGGCCACCATTTTGAATTTATAAAAACAAAACCTAGGCTATAACCATCGGGCGGTTAAGGCAAATCGATAGAGACCTCATTCATTAAAATTCATCCAGTCGTCGGGATGTTTCGAGGGTATAATGAAACACATAACCCTTCTTGTCAGTCGGGTAATAAGGGCGTTTTCGGACTGCGGGCTGCCTGAATAGCAAATTACCCTAAAAGTAAATAAATTTAAAACCGTTGTGCACAATTCCTTTTATGATCCAAGGAATTATGCTAGAAATAAAAGACGTGGATAGCTATCAAAATTACCACCCCGGTGGAAACCGATCTTTATTAAAAGGACAATTCAAGATTGTGCTTATTCTTCTACTGCAAAATCTGCTCTAGAACGCTTAGTAACGTCCACAACTGTTAGAAATGTATTAAAAGGTGCCAAAAGCTTGAATTATGCTAAATTAAAAACCAAAGTCAAAACCACAAAAGTATCACATTGATGCAAGGCTAAAATCCTCATCTTCCAATTTCTTAAAATTCAATATATGGCGCAAATTGGTTTTACTAATGAAAAAATATTCGCCCTTAATGCTACAGATGATTTAAGATATTACTGGCATGATTTACCAAGTGAGTCATATCTGCTTTCAAAACTCAGTCGTGATTTTGGCAGGGATTAATTCAAAAGAAAAAACAAGTTTTGTTTTCACCGAGAAAAAGATGAACTCCTTCGATTACCAAGATGTTCTTGGTAATAATTTTGTTCCACATAAAAATGAACTAATGGATTAGAATTTGTCATTATTTCAAGATAACGTTTCTATTCGCAGGACTGTGTTAACTTCAGATTGGTTACCTGCAAACAACAACGAAACTTCAGACATTCCGTCTAAAATTCTCGACATAAATCTTATTGAAAACGCGTGGGGAATCTTGGTTCGTCTATTTTATGCCAACACTTTCATACGATTTTTTAACTGAAAGCTGCCATTTTAGAAATACAGAAATAAATACCTGTTTCTAGATGTAAAAACCTCAGCTTCCGATTACCCCTCACTAATGCAAAGTCTATGGGCATTTGATGCTTTCGTATATTTAAAATATCTCCTCGGGAAATGAATATTTGAAACTTCTATTTTATTGTGCACACTTCCAAAAAGATTTCTCTTTTTTTCTTAGTTCTCAAAATATTTCTAAAGTATAGACTTAATTTTATATAAAGTGTTAAAATCTTATTGACAGTTCGTTAAAATATTAATTTCAGCATAGATTTTAGAAATATTTTGAAAACTAAGAAAAACTAGTATGTTGTGGCCATCACAAAACTTTCTTCTATCTCATACATGTCAATACTTCAAAATTCACTATCTCAGTGCCAAATTAAATGGCAATCTGTGTTCATCATAAAAATTCTAAAAATATGAAAATCCGTGCATTAGTTCTCGAGGTATGACTGTCGTTGAAATCGTGTAAATCCAGCAAAATGCAGCATAGCAGCGCCACCTATTGTATTATTTACACCAGAACCTAATTATCACCAACTTATGTCAACGTCTAACTGAATATGAAATTTGAGGAAAATTCGAGCATTAGTTCTTGAGATAAACGTATTGCGCAAATCATGACAAATGCAGCATAGAAGCGCCACATGTTGAGCGATTTGCAACAACACATAATGAGCAGCAATATTAATCAAGTTATACTTAAATCTGAAGTTTGATGAAAATTCGTGCGTTAGTTCTTGAGATAGAGCTATTGAGGAAATAGTTCAAAATGCAGCACAGCAGAGCCACCTATTGGGCGATTTACACCAACACGTAGTCAGCATCATTTCATATGAAGGACTAACTAAATCCGAAGTTTGATGAAAATGTGTGCATTAGTTCTTGAGATAGAGCTACTGCGAAAATAGTGTAAATTCTTCAAAATGCAGCATAGCAGCGCCATCTGTTGGGCGATTTAGACCGAAAAACGTAATCAGGACCAATCTATATCAGGAACTACCTGAATATAAATTTTTATTAAATTCCGTGCATTAGTTCTTGAGATAGAGCGCCCACAAAATTTGTGTCACATACAGACAGACTGATAGACAGACTGACGGACAGACAGACAGACTCACAGACAGACATTTTGTAAAAACATGTTTTTTCGCATCTCTGACCCATAAAACGTGTAAATCCGTGGAAAACTTTAATTCGAAAATTTTCATGAAACCAATACTTTCTTCTTGTAAAGATAGAAGAAAGTAAAAAGAGATATCCTTTAAGAAGAGTACTCAGAAAAAATATGTTAAAGATTTAAATTTCCCGAGAAGATATTTTAAATATACGAATGCAACAAAAGTCCATAGACTTAACATTACGGAGAATAATTCCGAAGCCGAGTGATGAGCCTCCTTAAGGAGAAACAAAAAAATGTACTGAAAGTTAATTTACAAATCATTTACATCTGTAATTTAGATTTTAAATACACTGGTCCTAAGCTTTTTTCCAGAAAATTGTATTATTTTGCAATGAATCTTTGCTTAATTTTTTAAATAGATTATTGCACTTTAAAACAAATAACAAAACTTGTGTAACTTTATATGTGTAATTTTGTAATCATATTATTTTTCTCCTTAAAGTAACAGTAGTACTCAAGTGAGATGAAATCGCTACAGATAAATACATTGTCAAGTGGAGTCATAAAAACTGGGGTTGTCAATTGTGGTCATATCTGTTTAATGATAACAAAACATTTTTTAGGGACTTTTAAAAGTTTTTTTTTTTTTTTTTTTTTTTTTTTTTTTTTTTTTTTTTTTTTTTTTTTTTTTTTTACTTTCGCATCCTTGTTTTTAAATATCGCATATTTTTAGTCTTTACAGCACAGAACAGAACAAAACAATTTCTTTCATATAAAGTTTACCTTTAATTTGTAACGTACGAATTTTTTAATAATTAAATAATAAAAGATTAATTTAAAAATTTATCTTTAAAAATATATATATATACCTCTGAGATGTGGAAATTTAATTTTAATCTTTTTCTTTTGATTACCTCCGTGCGAAGAAGAGGTTAGGTGGGTTTTTTTCTCTGTCGTTTACAATGCTCTGAATATATTACTTTTATACTAAAAGAAATTCAAATAAATCGAAGACTATTAAACTTATTTATTTCTGTTTGAGAAAATTTGTCAGACTGAATATGTATTTTTTAAATATAGGTCACATAAAAATAACTACAAAGAATAATAAGCTTAAAAATAAATGTAGCAATTTAGACAACAATTAGTATTAAGTATTGTTGTTTTTGTTATTACAGCTTGCTTATAAAAGTTGCCTAAAAGTTTATCGCAGCATAGATACTTTTTTAATTGATAGACTAAATTATAAAAAAATGAACACATACATGAAAGAACAAAATACTTTTTGTTAAAGTAATTTTTTATAAGTACCCCGTCTATTCATAACTAATTTGATTGTTCGTTAAATTCCCTATATATCTGTATTTTTTTAAGACACTAAAGATGATGTAAAAATGACAATAAAATCATAATGCTCTATATGAACAGTTTTAGATGATGACTCTCATAATTTACTGCCGTTAAGTTTAAGACAAAACACTAATAGAAATCTTAAGATTAAATAAGATTATACTTATATATTTTTTATAGCGTTGCAATTATAATCATACTCGTACATTTCAGCTGTTTTTTACTGAATTTTATTTTAAAAAATTATGTTTTGAACCATCAAAAATAAATATATCAAGGGAAATGTAAGTACATATTCATAAAACAAACAGAACAGTTTTGTTTGTTCAAACAAAAACAAACAGCATATGCAAATGATATAATGCTTTTCGAAATGCAAAAATATTTGTCATGGATGCATATACCGGATGTCCCATCAATTTGTTCACGTCTCAAAAATACATTAACACTCGATTATAATATTGACGTCTCTAAAATACAAGGTTTAGGCTTAATGTTACGATAAGTATATTTTAAGTTTTTTACTCATAATTTTTCATAATTATGTTTGTTTTAACCATTTGGGAAAATGGTTATTGTTCTCGACAGGGTAGGAAATCAAAAGCATATCTGAACGTTTTCATTGGTTTAATCCGCAATTTATTCCCATCAATTTGTCCCATCAATTTGTTCACGTCTCAAAAATACATTAACACTCGATTATAATATGGACGTCTCTAAAATACAAGGTTTAGGCTTAATGTTACGATAAGTATATTTTAAGCTTTTTACTCATAATTTTTCATAATTATGTTTTTTTTTTAACCATTTGGGAAAATGGTTATTGTTCTCGTCAGGGTAGGAAATCAAAAGCATATCTGAACGTTTTCATTGGTTTAATCCGCAATTTATTCCCATCAATTTGTCCCATCAATTTGTTCACGTCTCAAAAATACATTAACACTCGATTATAATATGGACGTCTCTAAAATACAAGGTTTAGGCTTAATGTTACGATAAGTATATTTTAAGCTTTTTACTCATAATTTTTCATAATTATGTTTTTTTTTTAACCATTTGGGAAAATGGTTATTGTTCTCGTCAGGGTAGGAAATCAAAAGCATATCTGAACGTTTTCATTGGTTTAATCCGCAATTTATTCGTTATCTGATTGGTATATACAGTAATCTGTATTTCCCTTTGGTTTCAACAACGATGGACAACAGAGTGTTGCCACTATGACAAAAAAGTAACTAAAAACTACAAAAAAAATTAATAAATCAGAAACAAATTGAGATACAGCTTTCAAACGAATTGCATTTAAAAGTACATTTTTTTCTCATTTCGACGGTACAAAAAGTAATATTGTCGGAAGTTTAGAAGTTTAAGAATAAAATTTTATTTAAAATTGGTCGTGAGATTTTTTGGAAATCTGATGATAGAAAAGCCTTTTCCCGAACAGCCAATGAAATGCTTGGCTATTACGTAAGTTTCATAGGAAATCTGACGAGTCGCAGGCGATTTTTCTTGCTTGCAATTTTTACGCGTAATAACACTATTAATATTTAATTCATGGCGTACGTAATGTATGACCAGCTCCGTAGAAGTTTAAAAATTTACAGTACCGAAAATTGTAAAACTGAAATTTCTTTTAAAATTTGTTCATGATGGGTCCAAGAATGTTGTAGTTTATTTCATGGCGTACGTAATGTAGGATCCACTCCGTGCGATTTTTTATGTGTTAAATTTTAGTTTTTGAAAAAATCATTTTCCAAATGGTCGTTGTAATTTGTTAAATTGTTTTTTTGTTTGTTTGTTTAGTCTTTATGATTAAAGTATAAAGAACAGTAGCGCAAACTTTTCGAAACTATTGGGTGGGCTCAAAAAGTTTTGAGTAAAATGACACGTATAATTTTTCCCTTATGTGTGGAGAGAGTGAGGGAGGAGCGAATGACTAAAGATGATAATTCGAAAGTAAATTATGTTTTTTCTAAGCACTTTTTTAAAATTATTATAATTTTATTATAATTTTATAAATAATTTTGTTAAATTATACTCTTATAAGTTCTTCCTTATAGTATATATTATTCATGGTTCGTACGGATACCGTTATTTCTCCAAAAAACTACCAGTATCTTTTTATAGAAAAAGAAATACAGATTAAACGCGCTGAATAGTGCTGAACAGTGGGGCAACGTTGAGGGGGTTCCTAGTTCCCAGGCAACTTAACACCCAGGTTACAGCGCCTAGAAGATACAGTGTGGAAAACGGCTAAAAAATTGAATCCCATAAATGTACAACGATGCTGAATAACAAGATGTCGATCGTAGCGCCATCGTAGTGATTTAAAAACGATAGTCATTCTAAAAGAGACTCTTTAACCTATTTCACGTCATTCCTTAACTAAATTAGCTTATAACAGACTAAAATATCTTATATTTATAGTTTCCGATATTTAACATTCTATAATTTTTGAAAACACAGGGTTTATATTGAAAAGAGTTACGAGATGGCGCTCGTATCAGCATATTGCCGCTCAGCATTGTTGGAGATTTATGGGATACAAGTTTTTAGTACTTTTTAAAGCATTATAGGAATAGCCGTTTTCCACACTGTATCGTCTAGGCGCTGTACCCAGGCTGTAGATATGATGTCTTACAAATTAATGAGCCATTGGGAAAAAGAGAAGGTGCAGTTGTTTAAAACTACATTAAAAATGAAAAAATATTAATGATAGATACTAGCACAAGTGCTTTAATTTTAGAGATAAAAAAGTTAAAGTTAAGTTTAAAAACTTGAAAAGGAAGTTAAAGGTATATTTAAATATAGCTATAGCTGTAGTTGCAAGAGCTACTATAAGAAACAATAAAAAATGTGAAAAAGAAATAAAAGTTAGCACTAGTTCAAAATTTACACTCGCCAAGCTTGGGCAGGAAAAGCGGTAAAGGAAGGTTGGAAGGCCACTACTTTACCTTAAAAAAAGGCACTAATCAGGGCAATACATTCCCCCCCCCCCCTATATACTGAGTGTCCTAAAAAGAACTGACTGATTTTAAAATTCAATAACTTGTAAACGGTGACAGATATTTAAAAAATTCTTGCAGGAGGGTTATGCATAAGGTCAAAAGTTTTTTTTTCTACAGTGATTTTCAATTTTAGTTCGAATTACAAACAATAGATGGCGCTGCGATCAATAGACGCTAAATTCAGGCTCAATTTTTGGTACTTCGTGGCCCGGATAATACATTTCCATCTCCTTTTTCCGCATAGAACAAGAGAAAGGACCAGAAATCGAGCCTGTTTTTAGCGACTATTGCTTACAGCGCCATCTATTATTTGTAATTCGTACTAAAATCGAAAATCACTGCAATAAAACTTTTGACCTTATGCATAACCCTCCTGCAAAAATTTTTTAAATATCTGTCACCGTTTGCAAGTTATTGAACTTTAAAATCAGTCAGTCCTTTTTAGGACACCCAGTATATGCAAATATATAAAAATAAGGTGTTTTTTTATATATTATGAAAAAGTAAAAAGAATGAGAAAAATATGAAAAATAGACAGAAGCAATCTGGTGCGGTGAACACAAAGCTCACGGGGATTCCATAATTGTGGAATATTTATGGCGCTTTCAATGGTGGGGCTCGAAGGCGTCATAGTCAGGAAGCTCTGCCACGATATCATTGGGAAGATCATACAAAGTTGAATAGAATTTTTTAGCTAGATCTTTTATGCTTTTCCTTAAGGTGATAGTTTTAAGGTCCCTACGGACGGTGGTATTGCGCAGGTATCTGGAGGCGCCACGAACAATACGAAGATTCTTCTTATGCAATCTACTAAGGTTATTCATGGAGGACTTGCAGGTGAAGCCCCAGACCGGATTGGCATAAGTAATAATAGGAAGGATACATGAATTATATAGAAGGAGTTTATTATAGATAGAGAGGGTTTTACTGTTGATAAGAGGTTTAAGAGAGATAGAAGCCCCAGCGACTTTCCCCCTAATAGAAAGAATATGTTTGCTGCACGTGGCTTTTCTTTAAGAAGAGATTTTCTATAAGATAATACTGGTGCCAAAAAATTTTCTGGTCTGCAAAATTCAAGGAGATGTAGGAATCATGCTATAAGTACATTAATATTTATTTTAAATAACATTGGAATTGCTAACTATTGAAAGTGGAAAAAACTAAGCGTCAAGAAAAGCATACATTTTAGTCACCTAAGTGCTTTATCAATTCAAAACATCAAAACAGATGGCAAAATATGCAGGAAATTTGTTTTCGTGAAAACTTTAACTATACATCCGCGGAAGGGGATTTTCAGTGCTCCTGTAAGTCTAATTGATGTCCTTACTATTAAAAATATATCTATATATATATTACAAAATTTAAATTTTTTTCGCCAAGGTTAACATTATTCTATATAATTTTCCCTTGTAATAATATTCCATATATTATTCCAGCTTAATAAATTAAAACCCTATTCTTAAACTAAAATATTAACCTCCATATGTAAAGGTATAAGATATTAATCCATCTAATAATATTATTCCAAATTGTGTAAATCTAAAAATGGCGCTAACTACTTATATTCCTTTAATAAAACCTTTTATTATTTAAATCCCTATTAAAATTCGCTATTATTTCCCGGTATATCAAACCCCTCTAATTTCTTTATTTAATTGCTAAAATGTCATAATTTATAATTTATCCCGTTTTAAAAAAACTATTTATTTAAAATCAGTCTTTTATTAAAATATCAAGGTATCTCTAGAATATTTCAATGCTTTAAAACTTTTTCAGCGGCAATAAATTAATTTTTCTTTTCTGTTAAAATTATCGTTTGACGGGAAAAATCTAATTTTAGTTGCAATCTCGATGGTAGGGATTAATTTGTGTTTACGCCTTGTGCATCAGGTTTGAGGTTAGAGAAGATTCTAGAACAATGTTTTCGGGCGAGGAAGTTGATTTACTTCGATATCATGCCACCGGAAATAATAATAAATCCCTCTTAAAAGCGATATGATTGGAAAAGAGGAATCAGCTGACTTGTGTTGTAACTTTGAACCGATGTAGTTTAAATACTGACGCAGATCCAGATGCGGTGTGCAGAAGCCAGAGAGATACAGGTGTAGAAGTGTGTAGAAAGATGCAGTGTAGAAGCCAGAGGGAATAAGTGAGGGAGGTCGGCGTCGAGATGGACTGTTTTGTAAGACTTCGAAAGTTGACGTAAAATTCCTTTTTTCTTCCCAATTTTCAATTACCACCTGGAGGTGGATGATATTGTTATCATCAAGTGAAATGAGCATTTTCCACAAAAACTCTTCTTGAACATGTTAAATAAATTTAGAATTTAGCTCATTCGGCTGTTTCTCCATTATTTATTTTCACCTATGTTCTTCGTATGACCAACCGGCTAAAATCTGTGCGAATTAATTCGGAAACCCAGGTAAACATGATTTTCGCCAACCTCTATTGTCGTTATACCATATATATATGTATATATATACATATATATATATATATTTTTTTTTTTTTTTTTTTTTGAGAACGTTAATAAAACTAAATTTCATTTCAGCGATAAAAAAAGAAAAGAAAAAAAAAACTAGCCAACAGGAATTCTGCTTTTTCAGAATTTAGTTTCGCCTCGGCATTTCCATTACTTCATTTTCTTCTGTTGAACTGGTGACTTCTATTACTATGAAACAGCCATTAAAAATGAAGTGTTAGGTGACGATGAAAGAGCAGCCGTAAAAAGTTAGAAAAAAGTTTTTCTGGTCAGAATGGGGGAAAAAATGGCCATAATTTTTTTTACAGCTGCTCTTTCATCTTCACCTAACACTTCATTTTTAATGGCTGTTTCATAATAATTGAAGTCACCAGTCCATCAGAAGAAAATAACTCGGTTAAGCGAGACTCTACTGCAGTGCAAAACATATTTCAATTTTAAGACTTAAAGCACACGTTTTATTTTATGTAAAATGACGTCATTCGCATCCGCTTAAGAATTCCACATTTACGATCTACTCTTAAACATCTACAGTAAAGCATGCATAGCACGTCACTATTGCGAAATAATGCACAAATTTAGCAAAAAGATTCCACCATTCAAGAAAATCGAAAAAAAGGGCTATCTAATGATTCATTCATTAAAATTAAATACAGTTTATAATAGCTCCATTGTTTTAACAGAAATCATTCGTTTATATTCTTTTCAAAATAGCACGTATTCTAATTACATTTTCTTTCGGTTGTTACAAGAAAATAGCAACAAAAATATATAATTACTATTTTACAACTATTTTTCCTTTACTTTCTACAGAAATGAAGTAGTACTTGAGTTGCCAAAATGAAACAAATGTCGCTAAAAAGTACAAAAAAATTAATATTTCAAAATAAAATGGAGATACAGTTTTCAAACAAAATGCATTTAAAAGAACTTTTCTTTTTCCAATACGACGGTATAAAAATCGAAAATGTGCGATGCTTAGAAGTTTAAAAAATTGCTAAAGAGTATTTAATCGTAATGCTTTGTTTTACGGCCAGCGTCTGTAAGGTAACGTTATTTTTTGGACACAAAATAAGCTGGGAGAAAGAAATAGCATACCGTACCGGCGGCTAAAAAATGCGAATTAAATTAATTGAAATTGGGTGGTCGTAGAAATCAAATTATTAGGTGGGTTCGCTCCCCATGTGCCCATATAATTTGGCGCCAATGGTAAAGAACATACATTTCGGCAATTTCCACTATAAGGGCCTTGGTGTTTCTTTTGAAAGATTGACGTAATTCCGGCTTCAGAAAGTGAGATTTGTTGCCAAATTATATAAATAGCTATGAAAGCAAATCTAATTAACTTTTATGGTTGTTTATACAGTAGAGCCTCGTTAACATGAACCTCAAGGGGAATCAAAATTTTGTACATGTTAACAGTAATTCATGTTATCAGTATCAAATCTTTGTGCTCGTTTTTATAGGGCACTGTGAAAACAATTCACGTTAAAAGTAATTCACGTTAAGCGTGTTCATGTTAACGAGGTTTGACTTATGTGTATTTGTATATATATAAACATTTTATTTATATATAGATTGTTATTGTTTTTTGAACGGAATTTACTACTATTTCTATATAAAAATTTATAAATGGCTTTTTTATATTAATTAAATTGTATATTGAAAAAAATTGTTTGTGTATATAAAACAGTGAAAGGATTGCCAAAAATGTGTTGCCAAATTTCCTTCGCCTACCAAGGTAATTTTATTTATCTCGGTAAGGCTCCTTTGCTGAAAAAGTACCTATATTCGAAGGTAATCACTAAATTTATCCTCAAAATATCACCGTATAAATTATACAAATTTGGAAATTGCGTTACAGATACAGCAAACGCGTCAAAGTAAGTTTTTCGAGGGTAGATAGTAAGTGTTAAAACGGAAGGAATCCGTATATTTCAATGTGGTTTTCGGAAAACTGATTGTAATAAACTTGTTTTAGTGTACTAAAACTTTTTTGAAACATTGGTCAATAGAAGCCGCTACATGGAATGAGGTAAAATAATTATTTGCTAAACAACGTTTATTTGCATTCAGAAGTGCGGTTTAAAAGTACTGTCGAGGAAAGAAAAAGTAAACACCCCCTACTAACTCTGAAACAAATTATTGTAGAGTTAAGGGTACCAAACGATTGGAAATAAAGTCTATTTTTAAATGATGTATATACAATTTGCTTAGGTGGTCATCTACATATTAAAACGAACACAAACTTTGATTTTTTTTTTCCATAGCAAGACCCAAGTTTGACACCATAAATAGATTCTAAAACCTTCCATTAACCAAAATCCAAATTTTAATGAAATTCGTATGATTAGTTCCTGAGAAATTAATTATTTTAAAATGAGCCAATTTTAGGTGCTGTATCCAAATTGAAGTTCCTTACTCGATTCTTGAAATGCTGATAGTCTAAGAGCTAGCAACGTTTTCGTCACCTGATTTAATCAAGGCTCATTTTTCTATATGTTCTTCCCTTTTATGGTGTAGTACGTTTGCGGGCGGTCTGGCAGTCGGGAGACGTTGCGTTTACCTGTGGGAGAAGGGGTTATGCAGGTTAAAAAACTTCAAAATTACGTCATTTTATCAAGGCTCATTTTTCTATATGTTCTTCCCTTTTATGGTGTAGGAAGTTTGCGGGCGGTCTGGCAGCCGGGAGACGTTGTGTTAACCTGTGGAAAAAGGGATTATGCAGGTCAAAAAACTTCAAAATTACCTCATTTTAGCATGATTTTTGTTTATAATATTTGTTTCCACTAATTATTTGTCATATTTATCCATTATTGCCAGACGTTGTCAATGTTGCTAAGACCCTGCCTGATCCATATTTATAGGTAACATATTACTCTTTAGCCAGCACACAACCTATAATTAATTTGCCAGACTCAAATTCGGTTTTAAAGTTAATGCCAGATTTTGTGCAATTTCAAACCGGCACTTGCGTTGCCAAATTAAAAGCCGTCTGGCATTAACTTTATAATGCCAGGCGGCTATCATAGCCAGATCTTCCGCAAACGTACTCATAAAACGGAAGAACATATAGAAAATTGAGCCTTGATAAAATGACGTAATTTTAAATTTTTTTGACCTGCATAACCCCTTCTTCCGCAGGTTAACGCAACGTCTCCCGACTGCCGGACCGTCCGCAAACGTACTACACCATAAAAGGGAAGAACATATTGTAAATGAGCCTTGATAAAATGACGTGTTTATTGACGTTGCTAGCTCTTAGACTATAAAGAATGACTCTGTCACTTTTATTAATGTGTTATTTCTCGCCAATAGGACGATTTCACTCGCTTAATATGTTTCGACTATTGCTATCACAAATGTTTCATTAAAATGAGTAAAATATATATTTTTTTCAAATTATGCTTTTCTGGACATCATAGACAGCTCCTTAAACCTTCATTTTGACGTTTTTTGGCTCATAATTCGAAAAGTATTTGGAATAAAAATATGAAAATGAGAATTTGCATAAAACAGGACATAATAAATATGAATCTATCAAAAAAATGATAGACTGCAATTCATGTTTTTTTTCGAACATTAATTTCATGATTCAAAATTCACATTATAAAACATTTTTAAATTACAAATTCCATGTATTTATGTTTCGATTTTTTAGTGTTATAATTAATCACAAAAATAATCACATTAGGATTATAATTTCAGGCGATATTAATGAAAATATGAAATTGTAATTTAAGATTAGAATAACTAAATTTTGAATGTTTATAATTCAAAAACTTATCAGCCAAATGACTTGAAATTTCATTTCTAGGCACAGTTTGAACCGAAGATTTAAAATATTGTATCAACAGTAGGTCCTGCTATTGAAAAAAAAACAGAGTTTGGTCTGATTTTGATTTGCAGATGGTCCCCTAAACAAATTTTATATACATTGTTTAAAAGAATACTTCATTTCCAATCGTTTGGTATCTGTAGATTTTTTCTATTATAATTAGTTGAAGAATTTGTAAGGGATGTTTACTTTTTTTTCCCACGACTGCACTTTACAGCACACATTGCTTAATATGCATACTGCCAGAAAGACTTACACTTACTGGCGAATGAGAACATCTCTTGATTCAACTGCAGCGTATCTGCAGGAAAGCAAGAGATTTCGTGACAAATGACGATTTTTAACGTGTGTATTTTTGTGAAACGCTGGATACGTAATTACTCTAGATTAATCACGTGTTTATTGTTTAGTCAAGTGTTTATTTTTTACATTTTATATATTTTTTAGAATGCCCACTAACAATTCTAAAAATCATATTTATAAGATAATAGCAATAATGCGTTTAAATAACATTTTGAAACTCATTAAAAGCAATATTTTACTTTGGCATCAAGTCAGGAGTTAGCAGCCGAAATAGTTGACAAACATTAGTTATAATCAGCCTTTTTGATCCTGTTTATTTGGTGCGTTCGTAATTATATAAATGCGTAGCACCTATAGTCGTCGATCAGTCCGTCTGTCCGCATATAACAGAGCAATAACTACCCGACCGAATGGTCTGAAATTTTAAATACATTATTGTTGCAAAATTTTGTCGCGTCATTTCAAATTTTATGAAAATCGGATGGCTAGTTTAATTACAGGGACAGTCAAAAGTTTTCCGTTACATTACAGCCAATGGGAAAAAATTATTGCAAGTGCATTTTAATGATGTTACAGCCTTCCGAATGGTCTGAAATTTTAAATATGTAATTGTTGCAAAATTTTGTCGAGTCATTTAAAATTTTATGAAAATCGTATGTATAGTTTAATTACAGGGACTCAAGAGTTTTCTTCTACGTGACCTCAAATGTAGAAAGAAATTATTTCAAATGCAGTTTATTGATGTTACAGCCTTTCGAACAAAATAAAATTGATATGCACTTACTGAAGTGCACTAAAATATACATTCAGTACAATATGCGGTAAAAAAATATTTATAAAACTAGTTATAGTACGAACGCACCTCATTTGCCACGTTTGACGAGCAATTTCCAACTTGTTTCATTTGGCTAAGGATGAAATTCGAATGTATCGCTTAAATTTTTGATTTATTTATACCTATTTGTTTTATTTATTGATTGATGAATGTTTTCATTTCGTTATGGATTATAAGCTGGTATCAAATAATGAGCTATTTATGTTAATTTAAGTACAAAACGGTAATATTTATATTAACGTTAAGCAATATTTATATTTCGTAATCGTCTGCACGCGACACAGTTAGATTTGAAAAAAAAATCTCATGCATGAAAATTATTTGAAAAACAATAAATATTGAATAAATTGCGATACAGTTTTCAAATTATTTGCGATTTAGTTTTAAAACAAATTGCATTTGACAGTACATTTTTTTCCCTATTCGACGGTGTAAAAATTAAAAATATACGTTATTTGGAAGTTTAACTCTTAAATGCCTGATTTTTCAAAAATCATTGTAATAATGTTTTTCGGCTTTCATTTTTTAAATAAATCACGGGAAAAATACTTATAAAAAATCATATTTTGTTTTAAGTATGGTTTACGGCTAAAAATCTGTTTGTTACTAATCGGCAATACTGGTCTTTAATTGAAAAAATAATTTTCCTTCGTAAAATTCTATAATATTAAACACACAAGAATTTTAGGAACTATAATAAGAAATAAATTTTACTTCCTCCCTACCTAATAGGGTATTTCGCAAGCTTCTAAACAAAACAAAAAGAACAAGTACCAAGAATTGAAAAAAATAAATTTATCTTTATTCTTAAACAGCACAAGTGTTGCCATCTACATGTTGAAAATCGACTTAATAATATTTTCAGAATGTATTTTATTGGCAACATTAGGCATTATAGCTTCAATATTATTCTAATAATATTTTAGAGCCTAAATTGGGTATGTTGCCGAAAAGCAACACCTGTCATTTAAGGGTTAAAACTTTGCAATAAAAGTTAATAAAAGCGAAAAACTTCGCAATAAAAGTTAATAAAAGCGAAATTTAATCGTCTGCTGTAGCCACCGTCAAAATGACGTCAGCGTTACAAATGGGCAAGTTTGTCCTGTATATTGTAAATAGATATGCGAAGGACCAAATAATTATTGATCAATTTAATGAATTTAGAATCCGAATTATCATAGGGTCGTTCTAAAATATCATATCACCACCTGATACAACTCAAACTGTATCATGATAAAATATTTATTTTTTATATATCAGGCCATAATGCAGTAAGAAATCATTTACGTCATTCTAAAAAGCCTCATGAGAAATCTACACATTGTGTGTTATGCATAGAAGGAATAACATGGACTGACATACTAAGATAGTTTGATTTATTATGATTATCAGATTGCGTGAATCACGTAAAGTATTTGCAGCTGATCTAAGGAATGTGTGATTCTGTAATGATTTATTTGAACTATATATAAAGTATTGAAATGAAATGTATGTATCATACAGTATGTTTCATACATTAAAAAATATTACAATGAGACATTTAAAAAAAAATATATGACCATAAGTTTTTAGTTTACATATTATTATTATTTATATTGTTATATGTCATTATTGAAGTATTGGAATAACTTATCTGTGTATGTATTCACTTAATTTTTAAAGCAGGATCGATAAATCATGCGCCAAGTACAGATTATTAAACATCTTCCAACATATTCAGAATACTCTATCAATATTGCACGGATTATTAAGGTTAAAAATTATCTTTAAATAAACAATTTGGAAAAAGCATAACACATTTGAAAACCGAATTTAAACAATTACCATCAATAGTTGGAAAAATAACTGAATACTTTTTTGTACCCCTGTATATGATTTGTACATTCTTATATATACTACTTAGCATGCTAAAATTTGCTTCAGTTACGAAACACATAGTGCAGTTGAAATATCCACTTCAGATTTTTCTGTCAATAAACAGAAATGTGCTCGAGATATTTTGTACAACCCTATATATGATCTATGGAAATTATACAGATCACGAAATAGGCAAAAATGAGAAAAATTTAAAAACCCATACCATAATTTAAAATGCACTTCTACAATTATTAATTTTATGCAATTCTCTTGCCAAATACTTTTTGTGTTTCTGTATGAACGATAAATTTTATGCACCATGTTTTACAGTACACTGTTAAACTTTTTCCTGTGAAATTACAGAGAATCTACGGATAATCCATTATCTTAAGTCTTATGTAAAATTACTGAGATTAGAAAAACAGAGATAGTTAAATAACAGAGAAGTTATTTGGTAAATTTACACAAGACTCTGTAAATTAACATCGTTAAAAATACGCAAGACTCTGTAAATCTATTTATTTTTTTTAATTAAAATAATTTAACTTAGTTTTTGAAATCAGTGAATTTTAGAACTTCGAAGTATCACAGCGTTATTCAAGCAAATTTGAACTGCTGTGCCATTTAATTTTTCTTACGCAACTTGCTTGTGGCCGGCCTGGGGTTTAAACTCGAGATTTCTGAGTTGGAGAAAAGCACCTTACTGACTGCGCCATAGGCGTTTTTACTGTGGTGTATAAAGAATGTCCTTTATAATAAAGCGAAGAAAAATCTATTGTACTTGTGCTTTTCAAAAATTTCGCTTCAAATATATTCGTTGGAAAATTTCTTAAACGGTTTATTTTAATTTAGTTTTGACCGAAACATAATACCTATTATTTTTTTTAATCAAATTTAACTTTTTAATCCTTTATTCCCGGAATTATTTATCAAGAAATTGCTTCTTCTTAATAATTATCTTCTTTAATATCTGAATATATACTGGAATTTTTAAATAATAATAATGTGAAATTTAGGTGTATTTTTTCATTAAAACTGGTTAAATATATTGGTAATCATAACATTTTTTGTAAAATATTTACAAAAATAATGAGATTAATTAACCAAAATTACGTTTAAGGTTATATCACAATTCTTATAAAAGCAATGTATGTAAATGTATTATGATTCTAACTAAATGAATGAAAAAAAAAATGAAACTAAATTTTTTTCTTTAATAATTCTAATAAAATTGCAAAAGAATTTTAAACCTGTGTATTTGAATTACAAGTTTTAACAAAGCTGAAAATATTTTAAAATAAAAACATGCAAATCCCTACTGGGAATTAGATACAAGATAAGGGAAATGTCTGTAAATCGATGACCGAGAAACTCAATGGAATGCATTTAACCGAGAACTAGTGTAAATTTACAGAGAGTCTTGACCGAGAAACTCAATCGAATGCATTTAACCGAGAACTAGTGTAAATTTACAGAGAGTCTTGAAAGAGAAACTCCATCGAATGCATTTAACCGAAAACTGGTGTAAATTTACAGAGAGTCTTGACCGAGAAACTAGATCGAATGCATTTAACCAAGAACTGGTGTAAATTTACGGAGAGTCTTGACCGAGAAACTCGATCGAATGCATTTAACCAAGAACTAGTGTAAATTTACAGAGAGTCTCGATTTTTTTTCTGTGATTTTACAGAAATTTTTAACAGTGTAAGCTTCTTGTAGTGTATCTGAGCGATGTATATCAATTCCAATGTGTTTTAACCCTTTATGTACTGAGTTATGAATTCATGATAATTTTATCGTCTAAAACATTTTTCGTGGATTGTTTAAACTACATTAGAAGATTTACAGAATTATTTAATACATTTTAGAAGGATTAATTAAATTTGAATTCATAGGGATTTTGTGCAATATTTATAACCCCACTCAAATCTTTTAGTTTAAATATTATTCTTAGTATTTTGTAAGGAAATTTACAAATATAATGTTCTTACAAGAGAAATGTAAAAAATATTTCCGAATTGAAAAATCCCCAAATCTCCCAACGCCAAGAAAGCTGAAAAGATGCAAAGACAAAGTAAATCATTCTTTTAAAAATATTTTTGTTTCGTGTAACCCATAATGCTTTTGAAACAAGGTAAAGTAATGTATCTATAACTCATTCTTAACTGTATTACAACTAATCGATGTATTAAATAAATTTTATAACAAGTTATTTTAATGGTACTTGTACCGTTGGTAGATAAAGGTTTAAATAGTGAACATCTCTAAAAGACATTGCAAAACATTTTCCCCCATACACCGTAATGCAAAGGAATTCTTGGTTCAAAAGGTTGTCCACAAATTATAAACGCTATACACTTTATTTTCAATACCAAAGAAGGTAAACCTCAATTGCATTATAATACTAGTATATTTACGCGAGATAGAGAACGGATAGATGGAAGCCAGACAGACAAACCGAACTGATGTTGGGAAGTACTATAACGAAAAAAAAAATCTACTTTTAAGATATTAAAATACAGGGCTATTACAAATGATGACACGATTTTAAAAAATCATATTTTCGAAACTACTGCACATATTACAATAAGTGATACATGAATTTAAAGAGAAATATACCAAGTTTTTTTCAGTTACAAATGCTTGATGTGTGATCCTCTTGTTACATGGCCTGCGTCCAATCTGTAATCCAGTTCGTCCTCAAACATTTTGTAGCATCACTCTGTCAATGGTTCTGAATTCTGCACAGATGCGTTCTTTAAGTTCTGACAGTGTCAAAGACATTGTTTATGTACCACCAATGCCGAAAACAAAGTGCTTTGTTTTTTCCAACTACTGAGTCCCTGTAGAATCAAACTTCATAGAAGATTTAAAACGAAATACACGTTCCTGGTCATTATGTTAAAAAATGATTATTCTGACGATTTTTGTCATTTTATTTCAAATACAATATTTTTTCTGTAATTTATTTAAATTCTACGAAATATTCTAAGAATTCTATTCATTTTATCTAGGCATTTAAATAGATAGTATCAAGAAGCATCATGCTATATAAAAGTTTTAAATTAAATAATAAATAAAAAGTATTGTTTATTTTCAAAGGTAAATACTAGGGTAAAATATGTGGTACCTGCAAATAATTGAACAGAACGAGAAAATATTCACATGAGTTTGTCAAGCGGATATTGATTGTGATGTCAAATCACATATTGTTGTCTTAATTAGCTTTAAGACATTAACTATTAAGTTACTTAGCTATTTTTAATTAGTTACTCAATTTCGCTAAAAAGAATCTATTTCCTATCAAAATATGTTTTCTTTTAATATATTTTTCTGAATCTTAATAAAAAGCATTTTAAAGTATTGCATATTACATCATCGCGCTATAATTTATTTCATGCTTCTTAAATAAAACATTTCTTCTTCCTGTGGAATATTTGATCACCATGTTTCATTTGGCTATAATATTATTTTCATCTGCCATAAACCAGAGGGTCCGATCCCCAGCCTTGAGCATAGGAAGGCCCTTTGGCTTCCGATCCAGACAGCGCGAGGGCCACTGGTCTTAACTGTGCACTGCCCAGTGTAAGTCACACAGTCTATATCTCCGAAACAAAAAGACATCCAGCCAAAAACGACAGAACTCACCACACAGCACGAAAAAGAGCCAGGCGGTCCCTTCGCTTGGTGCCCTCCCCACCCCCCCACTATTCTACCCAGCGACGTACATGAACCTAACACCTACAAAGGAGTCTGCCAATCTGCCAATGTCCAAGATCCCCGAGGGGGAGTTTCTTTACGGAAGCCTTCCAAGCTTGACAACTACTATTATGGATCAACTTAAGATAGACTATCATGCGGTTTTTTTTATCTGGGCCAAGCGGTGCTTTTTGTGGTTTTCGGCTTTTTTCATCTTTTATGACTTTACAAGTAAAGTCTTGGATGTCCTGCAAGAAGAGGAGAACATCCTTCAAGAACGATCTTATCTTATCTTCTAACCCATTATGCTCGCCTCTGCTCCTTTTATTAAAAACCTCAAATGGAGTTCAAGAACAACGTTTTTATTGCTTTAGCAGGACGTTCATCCATATTTGCTTTCTAAACACAGCCTTAAGGCTGCGTACGCACCATCCTTCTAACTATTATCAGTGTCGGCATCGATTGTTGTGGCCACGCGGTGTTTTTGATTTTTAATGACTTTAGTAGGAAAGGGACTGATGTCCAACGAAAGAGGAATCTTTCTTTCAAGTACAGTCGAGCTCCTTATCTCCTGACCCATTGTTCATTCCCCTCATTCTTTTGTGAATAAACCGCAGATGGGTTCAGAAGAAAAGATTTCCACGAAAACAGGAGAAGTCTAGCAAAACACACGTCTGTGTGCAGCTTAAGACATATGTGGTCGGCAACCGATAGGAAGAGAAGCCGCCACTAGCGGACCCCGGAGAGTAGTGGAAACTCCCTCCTGATTGCGCAGTCACCGCCTTGCTTAGGGTTTTTCGTCCATGTCCTCATCCAGTACTGCGCTATTTACGAACCTAAAAGGCACGTGTTACGCGCAGACCGTCGAGGATTCCAGACTAGAAGCCACTGGCGGACCCAGAGGAGTCATGGAATGTCTCCCCTTGACGGCACAGACACCTCCTTCATCTGCTATAAATGATGCAGTTTGCTCAAAGCGCTTTCTCATAAAATAAATGATACTTCCTCGTTGTGCAATTCTAAATTCGTATATTCCATAGTTATAATAATAAATAATGTTGTAATTCTTTTTTGCTCGTAATATATATTTTGTTGGATAATTTTCTTTGTAAAAATATATTTGTTTATTATGTATTAGATAAATAACAACTTAAATCTTCATGCATCTTTTCTAATCATCATCATAAAGTAAATTGCATCGGGAAAAACAGATCTACTAAAAAACAACTTTTCAAAAGTAAAAAAAAAAAGCCAAGCAAAAAAAAAAAGAAAAGAAAAAAGGGGAAAGTTGTGGCTAAAAAATAGTGTGATATCAAATTTCCAAGCTAATATTATGATACTTATTTAACATTTTTTATTAAAAATTTACCATATGTAAGTCGAGTACCTAAGTATGCGTTGATAGAAAGCCTTTTCTCCTTTACTAAATACATCATAACGTGTTTCTGAAAATTATTTTTTTAAATTATGCATGATGGGCTTGGCGGCCATCTTTCCATATTTTACACAATTTTCTAAGCACACAAGTACATTGTTAAGATCGGAAATTCGAAATTGTTGCTAAAGCAAACATTTTATGCTTTTAATTTATGGAAATGAGTGCCTAGAAATTTGTGTCTTAAAATAAAGTTGAAGTAACTTCAGGTTTCATCTTATGATTCTCTTTTTTCGGAGGCGGTTAATTAATTAGTTAAAGCAGTAAAAATCATTTTTTTTTCTTCAAAATAAAAGACTTTCTTAATTTATCTGTCTGTAGCCAAAACTAGAAGTTCAAAATTCTTAATAATGCAAACATATTACGAGCTTGTCTGCTTAGAAATTTGTGTAAAATATGGAAAGATGGCCGCCAAGCCCATCATGCATAATTAAAAAAAAAATAATTTTCAGAAACACGTTATGATGTATTTAGTAAAGGAGAAAAGGCTTTCTATCAACGCATACTTAGGTACTCGACTTACATATGGTAAATTTTTAATAAAAAATGTTAAATAAGTATCATAATATTAGCTTGGAAATTTGATATCACACTATTTTTTAGCCACAACTTTCCCCTTTTTTCTTTTCTTTTTTTTTTTTTTGCTTGGCTTTTTTTTTTTACTTTTGAAAAGTTGTTTTTTAGTAGATATCAGTTCTTTTTTTAAACAGATTATATATAATTGAAATAATTCTACTCGCTAAAATTAGTCCTTGTATAGCCTTTATAAGCAGGGAACAAACACAATAGTATACACTTTGTTTACCTATCATTCATTTCTTAGAGTAATTAATAATTTAAAAGTAACGAAAGTCAATTTTTTCTTTCAAAGTATCAATCTTTCTCAATTTATATCGCCTTAAAATTTTCTATGAAGGATGAAAATTTAGTAAAAATCAAATAGAGTCAAAATGAAATATATATTTACAGTTAGTCTGTCAGTTAATTGTTTGTTCTAACTTTTTTTTGCTGACGGTTTTTCAAAATAAATTTATCTTTACAAATACTTACGGAAAATCCGAGAATGAAGCCCCGCAGGCATCTAAAGAATCGAAGATCTGTCTAAAGAAGTAAATCTAGCAATTCTAGACATGATGATGAAACATTTTTGATAAAAAAAATCTAAAAATTTAAAGATATAAACAGTACATATAACTTCATCTTCATTTAGATCGTGTTATAGAGAAGAAAGAATAAATATGTAATTTTACTCAAGTCTGTTTATCCATACCTATTTGCATAAATGTGAGAGTATAATTTCGTATAAAAATTCCCGTAAATTGATTATATTTAATAGTCTATTATTAAAGCCGCATAAACATTATAATAAAATTTTTTTGCAGTTAAAAATTGCCTGAAATCTATAGTCTTATCGTTCGTCAAATTTGTTATATGTTTTTTTTAATATCCAGACACCTTTTCTAAACTCTGACAAAATATCACAGAAATACTGAAATTATCCAAATACTTATACCTTTCTATCGTATTTTTTTTGAGTGGGGGGAAGGGTGAGGAAGGGCGCTTAAGAACTTCGTTTTGTTCTTAGAATTCTGAATTAATCATTGAAAAGATCTACCTACATAAGTCTTGTTGCAGAATTTTCATTAGGTAAGAGTTGCATCAACTTATACATCATGTGAATATATTAAATTACTTTTGTAAAATACTAGATGGGAGCCATTGATATTTTCAGAGCATTTGCCTACATTTTAAACTTAAATCATTTACAACTATTCATTAATTTTCTATACGAATTAAAGAAGTCGTTGTTTCCATGGCAACTGTACCTTTCACTATTGTTTGTTTGTTTGTTTGTTTTATTGAACACATATATATCAGATCACGTGGGGATCACGGCGGGATTTGAACCCGCCCCCACCTACGTTCTCAAGCGATTAGCGGCGTGGTGTCTTATCCACTCAGCCACGGTGGGCCACTATTGCTTTATCTAATACCCAGATACTCAAATTTAACCAGCTGCGCTTAGAATCATGCTCATAACAGAGTACATTTATATGTAAGAGTGGTGACACATATGCACAAGTCGTGTACTCATATTCAAGTTTTTGTCCAAAGTACAGTAACTCAGTTTTCATTAATAGACGTGGAAGATTTCGATTAAACTAACCAAAAAAGTTTAAAAACATTGGCTTTCTGATTTGATTTTATTCAAAATCGTCTTAACCAACCAAAGTTAATGACCGGGATCCAGAGTGTTTACTGCAAACAATAAAAAGTTTTCAAAAATGCAGGCTTCTGATTGATCAATCTCATCGCGCTAATAGCGCAAAATCTATCTTGATCCCGGCCTATTCAACGTCCTTAAAATATTCGAGAAAGCCTTGACAAGTCAGGAAAATATCACACAAAGCAGGCAAAACAAAGAAGAAAAATCATTAATTGGCTCGTTCATATCCACGAGCCAATGAATGATTTTGTTCCTTTGCTTTGCCTGCTTTGTGTGGTGTTTTTGTGACGCGTGTCAAGACTTTCTCAAGTATTTAGGGGGCGTTTGTTTATTTCACCATCATGAAGCTATGAAAGGAGAGGAGCAGACATGTCAATCTTCCCGTGTGAAAAACTACATAAAAAACGAGTTATTTCCCCCTCTTCTGCCCTTTTCTCTCTTGATTTTGACCGATAGCAGCCCATTTAGCAGTCTCCAGTGCAAGATGCAGCTATATATGGCGGACGCAAGGGGGAGGGTGTTAGCGTGACCAATGACATAATAGGCCAGTTCATGACGTTTAAAAGTCACACGGAGTTGGATCATCTTTACACGATGATTAGTACAAAGCGGTGCGCCGATTTTGTTTTGTGTCCATTGCCGTGTACAGATAATCAACTCCGTGTGACGTGATGAGCTGGCCACACTTAGGAACAGCTTCAAATGACGTCATCTACTTCGAGGCAAACGAAAAAGGACAGTCTACCGCGGCGCTACAGCGTCTAGAATATATAGTGTGGAAATCCAATCAGTCGATCACAGCGAGATCTGCAGGACATTTCCCAAAACTCCAAGAGAATTTGGTCTAGACGCTGTAACATTTTTTTAAACGTTTTATTAACTTACATTTGACCTGTGTGCTTGGCATCAAACCCGCTGTAATAATACGATGTTTACTTTGAAATTTGAAAATATATAGCAGATGTCACTGCGATAATCTCCCTGGATTTCAGAGTCAGTGCACATTTAAGGGATACACTTTTTAGCGGTTCTTGGATAGCAAATTTCCACATTATGTATTCTAGACGCTGTAGCGGTGCATTACACATGTCTCTTTCTTCTTTAAAAAATATCCTGCAGATGTCGATGCAAATGACTGTTTGGAATTCGACATCGTTGTACATTTAAGTGATTCAATACTTCCGCGCTTTTTTAAGTATTGCTGGGATAGTCGATTTCTACAACATATAATCTAGACGCTATAACGGAGCTATAGTTTCTAGAAGATATAGTTTAAAAATCGGCTAATTAAAAAAGTGCTAAAAATTGTATCCCATAAATGTTGAACGAGGCTGAACGACGAATGTCGATTACAGCGACATATGGTAATTCCAACATAACTATTTCAAAAGAAAACGTTTCGCTCAGAGAATATCTAGAAAATGTTGCTCCTATCGACATTTGTCATTCAGTATTTTTCAATATTTATGGGATTCAATTTTTAGCACTTTTTAAAGAATTACTGGAATAGCCGGTTTCCACACTATGACCGTGATCTAGGTAGATTTTTCTGTGTTATCGTAACGAGATTGACCAATCAGAAGCCAGAATTTTTGCTAACTTTTCACTGTTTGCAAAATTGTACCTGGATCCCGGCCTATATTTCTAGACGCTATAACTGAGCTCAGGAATAGTACAGAAAGCAAACTCCGTATTTTGATACATTAAGGCAGGGATCTAATTAGGAACAAGTGTGTCTCTATAACGCTGTAGCGACATACGGCCAATAAATGTTTATTGGTAAAAGTGATAAAAACAAATCGTTAATGTTCTTTGCGAGCATGCCATTATCGTCAGGTTAATGCATGCTGAATTATTTCCCTAGTCTAATAGAGATCGTCCATGCGCGTATCTTCTAATGGAGGATATTCCAAATATGGGTTCGAGGCTGAAAAAGTCACGTGATACCTGTAATTTAACCAAAGAATTTCTAACTGATAAGAAGGGAAACAGGAAACTACACTGTTAAAAATATCGTGAAAAATTACCTCGGTTCTTACAGGTTCTCTATTTTCTGACCAATGAGAACGCTACATAAACGCCTATGAAGCGTTCTCATTGGTCAGAATACAGATAGCCTTTCAAAACAGAGGTAATTTTTCACGATATTTTTAACAGTGTACAACTGCTTTCTCCCATGAACTGTTTCATTGGCTAGCGGGGATTTACATTACGTAGACGGAGCCTTCCCTTCTTTACGCTAGACGTTCTTGCCTTGACCATGTGATCATAACGTAGATTGAATATCCTCTATTCAAGAAAGCGGATTGCCGTACTTTCGACAAAAGCTTGAAATGAGCATGCCTCATGTGCATATATCACCACTCTTATGTGTAGAGGCTCTCTGTTATGGTGTTGTTTCTGATACAGCGCCTAGAATACATAGTGTGGAAATATGCTACCCAAACAGTTCTAAAAATTTGTACAGCGACATATGTGGGATTTTCGTATTACTATTATTACATTGTATAGACTAGCAATTTCTTGCAGTTGTAGAAAATATCCTGAAGATGTCGCTGCGATCTGCATATTACAGCAGTATCATTGCACATTTAAGGGATATTTTAGCGCTTTTTTAAGTATTACAGGGTTAGCCGATTTCAACACTATATATTCTAGGCGCTATAGTTTCTGAGCGCTGTTGGTTAAATTTCGATGTTCGTGTTTTAGAGTGAGCAATAGAGAAAAGTACTAAAACTATTGAAACAACAACTTCTTTAATATTGAAATGTATAGCAAAGGAGTTCAGAATCAATGCCTTAAATAGTTTCGAATACGCATTGTTGTTATGACATCAATACCCTTCCTGGATGTGGAAATGCAAAATTGTGTTAATTGTGATAATTGGCCGCAATCTAGATAGATTTTTCGCTGTTAGCGAAACGAGATTCATTAATCAGAAGCTTGCACTTTTGCGAACTTTTCGCTGTTTGCAGCAATGCAGGCTATTGATTGGTGAATCTCGTTTCGCTAACAGCGAAAAATCCATCTGGATCCCAGCCAAAATTTCTGTAAACATTGCACTTCATACATGGCACTAAGAAAATGACTCAAAACTTTTATGACATAGGCCCGGATCCAGAAGCAGCAAAAATTCTCAAACATTCTGGCTTCTGATTGGTCAAACTCATTTCGCTAACAGCGAAAAATCTATCTGGATCTCGACCATAGTTTTCTTCGATGAAATCAATGCAAAAGAATAATATAAAAAAATTTAAAAGACTTCTAAAATGATTTGGCGGGTTTATCGCTGTTTGGCATAATTTATAACCTTTAGAATTAATTAACAGTTTTTCGCTAATTAAGAATAGAAAATTTGTGTTTTTAAAGCTGAATTTTACAAAAGCACGTAGATTGAGTAAATATCTGTTCAAAAACGCAATCCTTACTTTTGTATGTCCATTATTTAAGTCTCTACCTTGATTGAACCATAAATTGTGACGAAGAAAATAAATCGGTCATTTTCAGTATCTCGACGTTATTTTAAAAAATCTATATCTCTGTTTATAATTAATTTATGAGGATGCATTTGGTCTCAAATTGAAGATCTTTTCCATTAGGTCCTTCTGGTTTTGGTTTTATTTTTCTGCGACGATTGGTTCTTTTGATATGGGAAATTTTACGCTGGCATGTTTGGTTGATTTAACATGGAGAACTTGTCATCAGTATAATAAGCAGTTACGGTGTCTTGCGTTTTATTCTTGGCGTTTGTTTGTTTGGCGAGGTTAGCATTTTTTTTTTCAGCTTGGCTTGGCAGAACGACCGTCCTGCTTGATCATTAACCCTTTCAGATAAAAGGCATTTTTGCTCCAAAAATGTTCAGATAATTAATTCATACCACAATTTAAAAACAAATTTCTTTGAAAATAATCTAAAACTTTTCTTCAAGTATATTATGAGGTCGAAATTGAACTAAAAATACTGGTGCCATTTGTCAGTTTGGCATTAAAATTAAGCGTTTACAGTCTGAAAGGGCTAATCGATACGATAATTTAACCTTTCACTTTGAGTATCAAAACTTCTTTTCTTGTTAGATAATAAAATATGTATGGAATTGTTGTTATATTAATTTCGCCCTTTTTATGATGAACTAATATGTTTAATGTCATCATTATTAATTTGGCTATTTGTTTTTCTTATGTTCGCCAAGATTGTTTCTATTTTTTGTCTTTTTTTTACCTTTAAGTTAAATGTTGGCGAGTTGGCTAATTTATGCCAACGCATCAAGGCTGTTGTACTTCACTGTATTATTGCAGATCATCTCTACAAATTACGAAGTGTAGCATGGACATCTCTGCTTTCTGTACTCCTTCCCTCCATTAAATAATAATAAGGTGCTTCGCAAAACCTTCGTGTTTAAAAAGATCCCATCTTCTTCTGTTTCTTCTTATTTGAATAAAACAGTTCCAAAATTTACCACATAAATCTTATTTATTGATTCATAATCCAAAAGGTAAATTTCTGTTTAAAGATTTAACCATTAAAAGAAAACTCCTTCAGAATGATGATTTCTAATTTTGTGGTGACATATTGTGGTACATATTGGCAGCCAGATGTATGTATCTCTTAAAGATCTTGTCCAAAACTAGGACCAACAGTAGGCAAACTGGAAACTTTCATTGGTATTATTATTTTTTAATGTTTTTCTGTATAATGTTTTACAATTCTATTATCAAGATAGTGCACTCTAAGAAAAAACTGTAAATTTACTGCCGTTTTCTCTTCAATTTTCACGGGCAACAGCCTTATTTGATGAAAAACGGTCTGATCGATTAAAAAAATACGGTACGACCCCCATACATTTTCCTTTGCTAGGGTGTAACCCTTCATTTTAGTCGCGTTTTGAAAAATAATGGCACTTACCCGCGACCGTAACATATTTTTTAACCCGCCAAAAAGCGATTCTGTGATGATTATCTAACGCGCTACGTGCTACGAAACAGTAAATAAAGTGTTATTGTGTTTTGAAGTGCATTATATCTTTGTCCCGTAAAATTACGGGTTACACAAAATCATGAGCATGGATTTTTTTTACGGGGTATGACTGGAATCTCTACTGCCGGCCTCTGCCCGTAATTTTACAGGGATATTTTTTGATACTTAGAAAGTTAAGAGCAATCCACATATTTTTGCTGTTCTAGCCCATCTGTTAGCAAAAATACAGAACGAGTCCATACATTTTCCTCCGTGAGGGTGTACACGTTAACACAACCCGTAAGGCATGGTGACGTCACGGCGACGTCGTTGTGAAGTCACACTGTGACTTTGTGACCGTCGATGTGACGTCACGTGACGTCGATGTGACGTCATAGTGACTAGAATGCGAGGTCGTTATGGCCGTTTTAGAGGTCGTTTGTGACGTCACATTGTGACCACTCTGTGAAGTCACGGTGTGACAAATTTGTGAAAAGTGTGTCATTTGTGACTATTTTGGCATTAACTTTGTGACGAATCTGTGACGAAAGCGACAATGCTTTGAAGTCACACTGTGACCAATTTGTGAAATATGTGTCATTTGTGACGAACTTGTCATAAACACTGTGATTTCAAATGAAAATCAAATTTCAAATTAATTGCTTAAAAGACGCAAATAGTGAAAATGATTCCATGCTGGGACTCGAACCCGGGCCATCAGTACAGTGCACTGACATTCTACCGACTAAATCACATGGAACGATACTCAGGCTGAAAAATTTCTCACTATTACATGTTGGCAAGGCTACAAACGCAGCACAAGATGGAATATTTAGCGTGAGCCACCAACATGATGCAAACACGAAACTTAATTAAATCCAGCATCGATTGAAATTATATTAATACTTGGAAATTTTTCCAGCGAGAACCATTCGCTTTGCATACAATATTTCAAATGAAAATCAAATTTCAAATTAATTGCTTAAAAGTCAATTTTAATTTGAATTGTTGTATGCAAGGCGAATGTTTCTCCCTGGAAAAATTTCCAATTATTAATATAGTTTCAATCGATGCTGGATTTAATTAAGTTTCGTGTTTACCCCATGTCGGTGGCTCACGATAAATATTCCATCTTGTGCTGCGTTTGTAGCCTTGCCAACATGTAATAGTGAGAAATTTTACAGGCTGGGCGTCGTTCCATGTGGTTTAGTCGGTAGAATGTCAGTGTGCTATACTGATGGCCCGGGTTCGAGTCCCGGCATGGAATCTTTTTCACTCCTTTGCGCCTTTTAAGCAATTAATTTGATATTTGATTTTCATTTGAAATATTGTATATAAGGCGAATGATTCTCTCTGGAAAAATTTCTAAGTATTAATACAGCGATGAATTTTAAAATAAACTTTTGCTGTAAATATAAAATCTTATCTTTTTACCGTACTTTTTAGCAAAATATCGCTATTTTGGAGTCCTATTCTTCTAAAACATTTAAAATTTTTCCACTTAAAAAACAATGCTTATCAACTGCCATATTTTTTTATTAAGTTCTATGCTTGATATTGAGTTCAAGCTTGATATTTAGAATGTGTAAGTTTTTTTAATTTGTTGTTATTTGTCATTGCTTTATTAAATATGAACATGGAGACTAACGGATATTAATACAACTATTATTTATAGAGCGGCATGATAAGCGATATTTATTTAAATTTTTTATTCCCGTGTATATTGTATTTTGTGAATATGAGCTAAATAGATTTGGTATGTTTTATAGGAAAAGACTGATCTAGGAAATAGAAAAAAAAACGAGTAAGAAAAATCATGCGTTAAGCATAGATTATAAAATACTTTCCAACACTTTCTGAATGCTTTAACAAGACATCGTAATTTAGGGAAATGAAATAAATAAGATAACTAAGTAAACATTTCAGAAAACGCATAAAACATTTGAAAAACTGATTTCAACAGTTACCGTCCATAGCCAAATATGGTAAACGTCAATAACATCCAAAAATTTCAGAGCAATCCGAGTATATTTTCGAGAGATAGAGTGCGGACAGACTGCTAGACGGACAGACGGAGAGACAAACCGAAGTCATAAGCACTTTTCAACTTATGTCCTATATTATGTATCCTGTATTATATGAGCTTTTAAAAAATATATACTAAAGCAGTTTAATCTGTAACTTCCTATCAGGCATGAAAAACACTTTATTTCAATGCTTAAATATCATATTTTACTTTTTAGTGCCAATAATTACGCGTATCATAAACGTAGAAAATGAATTTACAATAGAAGAAAATTTAATAACCGATTCAGAATGTCTATAATTAAATGTTTGATTAAAATCACAAGCACAAAAATTCTTACATACAATTTAAAAAAATAAATATACCAATTTGAAAAACACTAAAAATAATAATTAGTATTTATAATTGTACTATTAAACAACAGCAAAATACAATAAATAAATTAAATGCACTATTAGATTTAACAATATCTCAAAAATATTTCCGTAAGGTATAAGGAATTACTATTATTTTATAATTTTGGCAAATGTTAAATCTGAAAACATTGGTTTGAAGATTTAGGATTTTAAAAAATAATTTAAAATATTATTAGCACTAAAAGAAAATTCTTTCAAATGTTTCACTACTGTAATATGTAAAAATATATTTTCCCAGTATAATGTTAATTTCTAATCTGAAACAGTTTCGTAATCTCATGATAATCGAACATCATATTTAACCCCAAAATAATAATAACTATAAGTGTTAGTAATCAAAAAATAGTAAGAAGCCGATAAAATAATTCCAAATCATTGACGTTCCATACATTTTCAATCTCAAGTAAGAGTAAATTAATGTTTATATTAATTCCAGTATGAACTTAAGCCTGAATCAGTCTCTGCGCAGATTTTTTTTTTTTTCAAGCGATGGCAGATTAAGATATTTTTCTTTACAGTTATCGAATTGAAAAATATCGCTTCTGACATAAAGATCAGTCTCTTACAAATATAACATAAAACTATTTAACTCATAATATACAAATCAGGAACAAAATATTTAAATTAAATAACACTTACATATACGTTCCATTAATATCCGTGTATCCTAAAATGGTCATTTCCTTATCTTAAAGTGTTGTAGACTTGGTGATGTTCTAAAAACAGTGAACAATTTCCCGCGTCTTCTCATATTTATTTTTCTGTGGGCAGACGATTTTCAAGCAGATGTTCTGTTACAGATTATTTGTTTTTGTATACAAGAAATATTGAACTTGAATGCGCAGTAATTTTCTGAAAGTATCGTTAATTAAAATTTTGTATTTGAAGACATGTCCAATATATTTAACCTTTTCTTTTTATCCGTACCAAATAATTCAAGTTAAATGTATTGTAAAGTTCCTTTTTTCTAAATAATTATAATAATAATATTCTTAATTAGAGTTTATTAGATAAAACATTGTTTAAATTTTTAAAAGGTGTAAAAATAAATTTAATGGTATTAACGACCCCCTCCCCTTTTTTTCTTCTTCTTTTTTTAAGTAAAGTTTGTTTTGCACAAATTTTGTATATTTCTTTTATTTTCGGAAAATGCTAATTTTATTTAAAAAGTCTGAAAGAAGTAGAATTTATGACTTGAATACAAATTATAAAAATATTCTAAAGCAAGAAATGCATAAATGACTAAACTCTGAAGACTCTTTCTACGTGCTCATTAACAGGTGCAGATTTAACTGTAATAGAAAATTTTTAGTTTGAAACCACAGAAGTGTTTCGAATAATCCTGGTCGATAAAAAAAGAAAAAAAGAAAGAAATTTCCTCCCAGCAAACTAAATATGTAAAATGTATAAATTTAATAATCCTAATTCTAAATATATTATCCAAATGCTAGATAAAATTGAAATCATGAAAAAGTATACATTCACTGTCTTAGATATCAAATGGATAAAATATAGCCTGAAAATTTAGTTTATTAATGCTTGTATCGTGCACTTTATTTATTATGCCCCCCCGCCCCTTCTCCCCTTTAGTGACAGAATTTACCATTTGCTATCCACTAATATATTTTCATTCCTTATGCCGCTATAACTCGTGACTGCTTAAAATATTTCTCTTCATTTTCAAAGATTTTTGAAGTTCATATTTTTGTCACACTGTGACTTACAATATAGTGGTTTTTTTGTCACATATGTGACGTGACGTACGTTACATAGCAGTGACATAACAGTGACGTCACATTTTTTTTAATTGCCAGAAAAATATAATTTTACAGTAAATAACATGTTTTAAAGAATTTTCGTAATTTTTTAAAGTTTTCTAAGAAGTTCACATCTCAGTCACAATGTGACATCACTGAGTGGTGGCATTTTGGTCACAGATGTGACGTGACCACAGTGACTTACAGTGACGTCACAATGACGTCACTGTGACCATGCATGCTATGAGGGAAAATAATGGGCGAGGATTTTTTTTTTTTTTTTTTTTTTTTTTTTTACGGGGTATGACTGGAATGTCTGCTGCCGGCCTCTGCCCGTAATTTTACAGGGATATTTTTAATAGTGTGTCATCTTTTTAATAACGAACTGTTTTTATATTTAAAAAAAAAAAAAAAAAAAAAAAAAAAACGTTTTTAACCCTGGAGTAAAATTCCATATCCTAAAAGTGCAATGATCACAATTATGAAGCTTTGTGCATTCGCACTCATATATCTTTTAAACGACAATCATAAACATTGAGATTATTTTGACGTAATCATAGTAAAAATCCGCAGCTTTGTTTACTAACAATACTCAACATTTTACAAATACATGTTACATAGACATTTACAAAAAATACTTAACATTTTCAAGCTAGAGCATTTTTTTCTGTTCTTCGGATTTTACAAAATACGCCACGAGCTGCCTTCGAGTTTTATTTTATAATATTTTTAAGTTATGCTAAAAAATAAATACAGCAGGTTTTATATATTTTAATCTGTTTGTAATTAATACTATTTTAAATTACTCATACAGTAAAACTTCGATTATCCGCGAGCGGATGATCCGCGGTGCGGTTTAACCGCGAAGCGAAATTTTTTTTTTTTTTTTTTTTTTTTTTTATTCAAGCCAATAGCAAGGAAAATACAATAAGCCTTACTAATAAATATAAAGAGAAAAATTCATGTATTCAAAAGTAATAAAAGAATATTTCTAGATTTGGTTGCCTTGTTTGAAATATCAGATATAAAGTCTTTATGTCTTTTCGTGATTTTTTTAAATAAACGTAAACACATCAATTAAAATATTTAACAATAATATAAGACTATTATGATAAATTCCGGGAGAGCACATCAAGAATAACTTCATTTTAGAGTTAAAAATTATTCCATATTAAAAAAAAAACAATAGTTTACAATTTTAGAATAAAGAAAAGATATTTCCAAATCAAGAAGCAAAAACAAGTGACTGATTTTTTTAAAAAGGTGTAACTCAACTCTTTTTATACAGTATGCTTGGCATTGTTTCTTGTTTACTGTTCTTTATTTTAGTGATATAGACGTAAATCAATTGTTTTCGATGTACTGTGCATATGTATGTATTTTAAATGTTTTATTATGCTTTTTGTACAGTAAAACATATGTTGAATTTTCTTTTAGGTAGCTTTCATTACAAAAAGCTACCTATTGCAGCCGTTCGGAGGAAAGCGATTTCAAAAAATTTTGGTATATTTTCATCGATCATGACCCCCAGACCCCGAAACCACACTCCGTTCAAAATTTATATATATATATATATATATATATATATATATATCTGACCTTTGTCACACTGTAACTCTCGTATTTATGAACCGATTTCGATGTAATTCAGTGTGTACATAGTACATATCAATGTCTCGACCGAGTTCGTTGGCCAGCTTCATCCGCTGTTTTGTTTAAAAATGGCGGCTATTTAAAAAATTTTTAAAAAATTAAAATTTGAAATATGGTACCAAAAAATTGAAAATGGAAAAATATTTTTTTCTGATGTATTTAACCTTAATACAAACATTCCGGAGCAGTTTTTGTTTTGTCTATATCTTAATAAATGGCTGACTTATAGCATTTTAAATTTCTAGCGTGGCTGACATTTTGAAAATTTCTGAATTTTGTCACGCGATAAAAGGCGTATTTATGAACCGATTTCAATCTAATTCGGTGTGTACATAGTACATACCAATGTCTCGACTGAGTTCGTTGGACAGCTTCATCCTCCATTTTTTTTCAAAATGGCGGCCGTTTAAAATTTTAAAAAAAATGTAAAATTTGAAATGTGGTACCAAAAAATTGAAAATGGAAAAATATTTTTTTCTTATGTATTTAACCTTTATACAAAGATTCCTGTGCAGTTTTTGTTTCGTCTATATCTTAAAAAATGGCTGAATTATAGCATTTTGAATTTCTAGTGTGGCTGACATTTTGAAACGTCCTCAATTTTGTCACGCGATAAAAGGCGTATTTATGAACCGATTTGGATGTAACTTCGTTTATACATAGTACATACCAATGTCTCGACCGAGTTCGTTGGCCAGCTTCATCCGCCATCTTGTTTAAAAATGGCGGCCATTTAAATATTTAAGAAAAATTTAAATTTGAAATGTGGTACCAAAAAATTGAAAATTGAAAAAATATTTTTTTCTTGTGTGTTTGAGCTTGATAAAAAGATTCGGGATCAGTTTTTGTTTCGTCTATATCTTAAACAATGGCTGAGTTATAGTATTTTGAATTTCTAGCGTGGCTGACATTTTGAAACGTCCAGATTTTTGTCACGTGATAACAGGCGTATTTATGAACCGATTTGGATGTACATTGGTATGTACATAGTACATACAAATATCTCGACCGAGTTCATTGGCCAGCTTCATTCGCCATCTTGTTTCAAAATGGTTGCCATTTAAAAAAAAATTAATTTAAAATTTAAAATGAGGTATTAAAAAAATGGCAAATGAAAAAGATTTTTTTTTATGTGTTTGGCCTTGATACAAAGATTCCGGAGCAGTTTTTGTTTCTGAAAATTTGTTCTTTTGTTTATATCTTAAAAAAATGGTTGAATTACAGCACTTTGAATTTCTATCATTGCTAACATTTTGAAACGATCTTGTATTTGTCACGCGATAACACACGTATTCGCCTATTTCGATGTAAGAAGGCATGTGGATAGTATACATCAATATCTCGACCAAGTTCGCTGGCCAGATTCATCAGACATCTTGTTTCAAAATGGCGGCCATTAAATAAAAAAAAAAAAAAAATTATATTTAAAGTGAGGCGCAAAAAAATTAGAAATTGAAAATGGTTTCTTTCTTAAGTATTTGACCTTGATATAAGGATTCAGGATCATTTTTTGTTTGTCTTTATCTTAAAAAATGGCTCAGATATAGCAGTTTCAATTTCTAATGTGGGTGACATTTTGAAAAATCTGATTTTTTGCCTGCGACAGCACTCGTATATATCAACTGATTCCGATGTGAGTGAGCATGTGCACAGCAATTACTAAGGTCTCGACAGAGTTCACTGGCTAGCCTCATCCACCATGTTGTCTTAAAATGGCAGGCACTTTAAGAAATCGCCGAATTTGGCAGACAAATATAAGTTACTTTAAAGAAAAGCAGCCTGGATAAAGCTGACTAATTTCGCGAAATTCTCATTCATTATATTGATAAAAATTAGTATTGAATCTCCTATATTCGGTTTCCACTAAATTGAGCTTCGTGTGTTTGAATAATATAAGTTGGCGTTTTTAAAATAAGGAATATGAAAGCTACCTCTTCCTCCCGGCACTGGCCGGAAGGACTTTTTTTTTTCGTGTTTGCACCCCTATTTTCAGTCTTTTTCGGGTTATGCGCGATTTTTATTATTCACTGTGCCCTTACCACCCAATTCCGTGGATAATCGGGGCTGTACTGTATTTGCTCCGTTGTAGGCAAAATTATTTTAAATTAATTACACTAATTAATCAATTTCAGTTTATAAATCTACTTTATTTAGAATATCTATAGAAGTGAATAGAATACCGGTATTTATAAAATAAAGCCATAAAAGACGAAGTTCATAAGCATTTTTGCAAAATATTAATACTTTTAAATTTTTTATTTGGAGTTCCCAATTCGTGACGCAGCGAACGTAAAGCTTTATCTTAATTTATGTGTGATGAAAGAAGCAACAAGCAACAAAAATACGAAAGCGCGGATAACTCGTTTCGATATCAGTAAAACTCTAAATATGTTCACATGAATAAGACACATTGCTTTACCTCAGCTTTATTTCGAACATGTCGGACATCTGTCATATATATTTCTTAGGGGAAATATGAAATAATATCTCTGATGCCATATTCCATTAGGGAATTGTGGTCCTTGCATCTGAAAACAATCAAAGTTTGGAAATGTAACAAATGATTAGGTTTTTTGACTGGTAAAATATTTAAATATTTCAAACTAGAATAAGTAAACGGAAAAATGTTTTATAAAGTAACATTTAATTAATTTTTCGAAATTTGAATTCCTGTGAGGCTAATCCAGACGTACAGCAGCTGTCCATCTGACGCTGTTAGAAAAGCTGATATATGAGTGTAGGGCCACGGTAGTCAACAGGCGGACCGCGGAAGGTGAAGTCTGGACAGCCAAAAATTTTCAATTTCAATAAATAATTTATTAATATAGTAATACGTCTGAGCGATAGCCTCATGTATGAGAAACAATTTTCTCCAAAACGAATTTTTTGAAGAACAAATATAGTTCGAGATTAAGGCTATTCTCAAATCCAAGAGAGCAACTTTATGACATAAGTTTTAATTTATTTTTGTTCGGAAATGCATGAAACTAGCAGATGTTGTTGTTCCGAAACTATGTCATCGAGCTGTGTTTTCTGTTTGCTTTTTTTTTTTTCGCAAACGCAATGAATCTTTCAGAAAATAGTGTCAAAGTGGGCGTTTTGAACAGAATTTCGCACGAAAGCAGAATAGGTCCTCAAGAAAGGGCGAAAAACATGTTTGTCACGTGATCGAAATCGCTTATAACTCAATAGGTAATTCATTTATCAAAAAATGGAAAACACAGTGCGATTTCAAATCGCTTCCCTGGTCAGGCTTTCCAATTTGATACCTTTCCGTTAAAAAATGAATTTGTAAATGTGTCAAAACGTTTTGCGCTTGTTGAGCAGTTGAGAACAGCCTTAACGGATGCTCACCTTGAAGACACTCGTCGCATTAGCTGTTTCACCACGTGAACCAAACTATAAAAAAATAAATAAAATGCAATTTAACAAATTACAACGACCATTTGGAAAATGATTTTTTCAAAGACTAAAATTTAAGACATAAAAAATTGCACGGAGTTAATCATACATTACGTACGCCACGGATTACATTTTTCGGTACTGTAAATTTTTAAACTTCTGCGGTCATACATTACGTACGTCATGGATTAAACATTAATATTCCTGGACCAATTTTAAATGAAATTTCATCCTTAAACTTCTAAACATCCCACAATATTACTTTTTACACCGTCGTATAGAGAAAAAAAATGTACTTTTAAATGCAATTCATTTGAAAGCAGTATCTCAATTTGTTTCTGAGTTATTAATTTTTTTTTTGTAGTTTTCATTACTTTTTTGTCATAGTAGCAACAGAAGTATCCATCTCTGTTGAAAGAAAAGGGAAAATTCAGATTACTGTATGACCAATCAGAAAACGAATAAAATGCGAATTCAACTAATAAAAAGCTTCACATATGTTTTTGATTTCCTACCTTGACCGAGGACAATAACCATTTTTTCAAATGGTTAAAAACTAGCTCAAGACCGCAAGTTTAATTTTTCGCATTAATTTTTCAACGAATACCTGCCTTTTTCTATTTTATTATGTGTATGTAAAAAATTTCAGAACGTATTACCTGTGTATGAAGTAATTTTTCAGAACGAATAGCTCACTTCTATTTTATATTATATGTATGTAAATGTAATAATAATTTAAAAGTAATAAGTACTTATATTACTTATGTGTTTTTCCCTGGACCTCGATATAATTTTTCAAAAGTATTCGGACTCCACTTAAAATTACTTGCCGACCCCTGGTGTAGAGATTCATTTAATCCATTCAGATTTGAGGTACACAAATGTGGACCTTTTGTTAGACCTTTTAGAAATTTGGAATGTTTGTTGCTTTCGAACAAAACCAGTAAATGACAGCATTGATACCTATTTACTTATTTAAAAAGGTTACTTTAATCTTACCTTCTATAATGCCTTCAAGACAGTGTGGCTAAGAAAGTAAGTAATTTTCAGAATTATTTATCTTTAAGGGTTTATAATAGAAACACTCGAGGATTTGTGAATAATTCACTTGTTTAAAGCTCTTAAATTATTAATCGCATGAATTTAGGTTATTGGTAAAAAAAATAACTTTACCAACATATTAGTACAGGCATCCCGCGACTTACGTAAATTTGCAGTTACGTAATAAATATCGAAATTTACATTTGTGAACATTCACACGAAGTTGCAGACTTTTGATATTTATATTCTAAACAAAATATACAGATATAAATATAAACCAAAAACGTAATATAATTTATATATTTTATAGTTATATTTTATTGGTTACAATCAAATCTATGACAAAACAGCTTAATCTTTATTATTAGTTATTCATAGTAATCATCCAATTCATAATAAATACAGTGTGTGCTTATCAAGGATTATTTTATTTTGTGAGTGCTATTCATTTGTCTTGCCATCAGAAGTTCATGGAGCATAGGTTAAATGAGTCCTCTTTAATTATTTCTTATTTTTATAGTCGTTTGATGTAAATTCAAAATTGTTATAAATGAATTCATAAATATTAGATTTATAAATCCCGTATTCCACAAGATATTTTAAAAGTGTTCTTTAAGTTTCTTTTTATATTTTTTCATTCTTTTATAGTTTGTATAGGAGTAAATACTGTCTCATGATGCTTCATTTATAAAATAATACGGTGTAAATAATGTATATATGTACATACATTTATATATAAGTATTGTAGTTTTTCTTACAAAATTTTACCTAAGCAATTTACAAATTTGATTTACGTAAAATTCAAGTTACGTAAAACTTTACGGAACGCATTACTTACGTATGTCAGGGAATACCTGTATATATATCTATTGTATTGGATGAAATACAGGTAACCATAAATAAAGAAGTAAAAAATGAAATTTCATAGGTATTTTTGCAAAATGTTCCCACTTCTCTAAATTTTTATTTAGAGTGCCGTATTTTTTTTTTTTTGACTCAGTGAACGTAAGTCTTTCTCTCAATTTTGTATGATGCTAGAAACAACAAAAATGCAGGAGCGCAGAAAACTCGTTTCGATATTAGTAAAAGGGGCTTTCTCACAATCTTTTGACTTTTCTATATTTTTCTGTCCTTGAACAATAATTTTTATTTTAGTACATATTCTTGTATTTTTTTTTTTCATATACTGGAAAACATCTCATTGCATGACTGCATAACAATATTAACGAAATAAATAAGTTTTGGACGATGTTGGGGGTCCAAATATACCACGAAATTCCTATACCGTTCCGTGTCCCTGATGCTGATTTTTAAGTTTGGAGCTGTCTGTATAAAATTGTTTCAATAAAAGTAATTAGATGTATTTTTTTCCGAAACTAGGACTGTAGTTTTATATAAATATGTAGCAAAACATTAAAACCTGCACAGATTTTTAGGGTTGTTATTATTTTTTGAAATCTGTTTCTACGTTTTATATTCCTTACCGTCCCTCTTGCTAATCTTATACAGAAAATCCCTTCAGATGCAGCCACAGAACTGTTTTCAACTTTTTTCTTGTGGAGAAGTATGCTAGAGAAAGAATGGCTAATATTTTTTGACAGGAAATTTACTCCAGAATTTAAATCAGCATTTAAATATCAATTTCAAGCATCGTGGCTGTATTGGTAGTCTTACCGTCCCCAAGGTTTATTCCTGCACTTTTCGAGTTAAATTATTATTATTTTTTTTAATTTAATTCAATGTAAATAGCTGTTTCTAAAAATCAATGAACATTGTGGCTATCACTAAGTCTTAACATGATTTACCTAAAAATAGGTGGTAATTTTCATTATCGTCTCATCCTTACCATCCCTTTTTTTCCCCTTACCGTCGCTTTTTTCCTATACCGTCCCCTTTTTTTCTTTACCGTCCGTTCTAACACCCCTGAAAGACAATGTTACACAAAAATTTTTCACTAAAAATACTGCATTGTTATTATTTTTTATTTGAATATCCTCTGGGTACTATGCAAATTCATAATAATTAAAAATTTTGAAGAAAATAAAAAGTTATAGCGGTAAAATGGTAAGTAAAATTAAACTCGTAAATTTATCTTAAACCTCAGGTAAATAAACAATTTTTTTGCAGCTGACCATTTTTTTTATGTTGAGTCATTAAGCCTATAATTCTATAAGTTTAAAATGTTGTTTTAGTAAATTTAATTTCACAAAGATTTTTATTCCTGAAAAGTCAAAAGAATGTGAGAATGCCCCAAAACTCTAAATATGCTCACATAAAGACGACGCATTGCCTTAACTCTGCTTTTCTCCATACATGTCGGACATCTACCACATATAATTCTTACAAAAAATATGAAAGAATATCCCTGATGTCATATTCCATAAGGAAATCGTAGTCTTTGCGTCTGAAATAAAACAATGGTTGGAAATTTAACAAACAATTGGGTTATTTTTTACTGCTAAAATATTTAAATATTTCAAACCAGTAAAATTAAATATAAAAATATTTCATAGAATAACATTTAATTTGTATTGCAAGTACGGAACGTAAATAAAGAAAATCTAGACATTCAGCTGTCCAACAGACGCTGTTAGAAAAGCTGACACATAAGTGTAGGGTTTCATTTACAGTGACCTCTCACTTATACGACTTTCAAGGAACCGTATAAAAAAGTCGTATAAGTGAGAGACCGTCCTATTATAAAAGTTTCAAACTTTATAGACATTAATTATTTTACCTATACTAAAAACGATAAGTTTTGAGTACTAACAACATATTTTAACAAAATTTGTAAAATGTATTAAAAAATTAAACATAAAATATATTTAAAAAGTTCACAAAATAGTTCATTTACCACTATGTTTTTTTAAAAAATTTTCAGATCAGATTTTCTCAAAAAAGGAAGTGATATTAATTTGTCTCTGTCGTAGATAGAAAGAGAAAATGTATTTTTCCATGTCTAATAAAGCTTGTAAGCTAGTTTGGGAATAATAATTTTGATGGACATAATTCTTTAATTTATTTAAAGCGGTACTTACTTTTGAAAAATTTACAACAGCAGGAACATTGCTTTCATCTTCTTCATCCACCTCGCTCGCGTCTTTATTATTAATATCCTCAAATATTTCTTCAGCAGTTCTCAGTACTGACAGAAGAAGTTTATCATCACATTCTACATAATCTTTGAAATTAATACCTTCGTCCATAAACATTTCATTCGAGTCTTCGTTATTAAAGGATTCCATATGCTCTCAATATCAGGTTTATTCGTTGAACTAACAGTTTGGTCTTGTGGAAAACTGCATTTCCTAAAACAATATCAAACTCCTTCTGTAGCTTACTTTTAAATTCTTTTTAATCCCTAAAGCTAATGCTGTAAACTGCTTGCAGAATTTGCTGACAAAATTTTAAACTTTAATTTTCTGCAGAAACGATAGATCTTTTACATCGGGATGTGATGGACATTGATCCATTAGAAGTAAAACCTTTCTTTGTTGTTTTTGAAATTTAATTATCCATCTCTTTTAAAAAATCAATGAAAATCTCTGATATCATCCATGCTTTTTTTAAAATTTCTGTAGCCACATGGCAATTATTTTTTATTCTTAACCCCTTGAGGGGCAAGCAATTGCGTTTATGTAATGTTGAATTCATACCGGAAATGTAGAAAAATTTTATTTCAAAATAAGGAAAAGCAATTTTACGACTTTTTTCCACCATAGTTAGGAAAGCAAAATTTCATAATATTTTTCTGGTGCGAATCTTCATTAATCGTAGGTGGGATAAAATATATCCCACCGCCCCTCAAGGAGTTAAAGTATCGAGATTTTCTTGATTTTCCTATTACTAAAGTTTTTATTTTTTCTGAACCATCACTATTTGTGCAAAAATGGATAGTTAATCTTTCTTTACTTTTTCTGCCCCCATGACATGGTTCTTCTTTGTTTGATAATATCTTATCTGGTATCAGCTTGAAAAGCAGTCCGTTTCATCACAGTTAAAAATACCTTTAGGTCCCTTAATCTTTAATTAACATAGGTAGATTTTGCAACCATTGTCTAACATCATTTTCATTAACACATGCGCTTTTTCCTGCGATGCGGCAATGCAAAAATCGGTGTCTTTTTTTCAGCTTCTCGAGCCATCCCAAGACGCTCAAAAATTCTCGATTCCACACTTCTCAGCAAGCGTGCGAGCCTTTTCTTTAAAAATCACACCATCTATCGGTAAATTTGAAGCTCGCATTTGGTTGAACCACGCGATTAATGCTGATTTCAATTTTTTAAATCTGCCACATTGTATCCTGGATCTCTTTGAATCGACATTTATTGATGCATTAATAATGGCATTTTTATTTTTCAGAATCCCTTTCAGCGTCGATTCTGACAGATTGAAGAGAGCAGCTAATGCCTTCTTTGATTGTAGTACATTTTTATCATATTCCTTAATGATTTCAACTTTGAATTGTATGCTTAATGCTTTACGTTTTGACATTTTCAGTTTAGGTATCGACATGCATCAAACCGAAAAAATTGCAGCGAAATGAATAAACTTTCACGCGTCTAGTACGGAAGTTTGTAGCGATTTTCTGTGACCAATGGTTTCCCCCCCCCTTCGCTCTGTGGGCTGTACGCGCATAGGTCTTTTGGCACGATTCTAGCTTGGGATGTGTTTCCGATATGTTCTCGCTTTAGTATTTTTTCCCAGTGATATTCAAGAACTGCCATTTTCGATTTGTTAATTTTAAAATAAAAGTCTATTTTTCTAAAACAACCTCATTCCTAAAAGACAACGCATTCCTAAAAACTGTTAAATTTTTCCAGAAAAGTGCATTTTGCAAAAACCCTGATTTCTCACCCAGTGACATACAGAGACGTGATCTGCAGGTGATCAGTTGGCTTTTGTTAAATGGCAGACACAAGAGAATTCCATACAATCACCCTGCCGCCATAGATTTCATCGTTAATAACAAACGAAGATAAATAAGAAATGTTATTCATTATTGATAAACACTTTAACAATAATGAAAGGATAAATGTAAGAAAACGGGAATGATTTGTACTTTAAAAATTATCAAAATTAATTATAGAGTGAGAAATGTAAAATCACCTGAACCGTTTAAAGCGTCGTATAAGTGAGAGAAGCAGTCGTATAACTGAGATAAGTTTAGCATTATTTCCCATAAAGCGTGGACGGGACCAAGAGAATTCGGCGTATAACCGAGAGAGTCGTATAAGTGTAATTCCGTAAAATTTGGGGTACAGAAATGCGGACTCTATTTTTTGCCCACATCATTTTTTGCATTTTTACTTTACTTCTATATAACTAGTAAATCTGCAGATCAAGAGCCTCAACGTCATCTCTGCAATTCGTGGTTTTTAGCACATTTTGCGTAATATTAATCTTTCTATAAAAACGCAATTTAAAGTTTTTAAATTACATAAACATTTATAAAAGTAAAACAAGTTGGAAATTGCTCGTCAAACGTGGCAAATGAGGTGCGTTCGTACTATAACTAGTTTTATAATTATTTTTTGCACCCCATACTGTACTGAATGTATATTTCTTTCCGCTTCATAAGTGCATAGTCTGTAACATCATTAAAATGCACTTACAATAATTTTTTCCCCATTCCCCGTAATGTAACGGAAAACTTTTGAGTGTCCCTGTAATTAAACTATACATTCGATTTTCATAAAATTTGAAATGGCTCGACAAAATTTTGCAGCAATTATATATTTAAAATTTCAGACCATTCGGAAGGCTGTAAAATCATTAAAATGCATTTGCAATAATTTTTTCCCATTGGCCATAATGTAACGGAAAACGTTTGGGTGTCCCTGTAATTAAACTATACATCCGATATTCATAAAATTGGAAATGGCTCAACAAAATTTTGCAGCAATTATATATTAAAAATTTCAGACCATTCGAAGGCTGTAAAATCATTAAAATGCATTTGCTATAATTTTTTCCCATTGGCCGTAATGTAACATAAAACTTTTGGGTGTCCCTGTAATTAAACTATACATCCGATTTTCATAAAATTGGAAATGGCTCGACAAAATTTTGCAGCAATTATATATTAAAAATTTCAGACCATTCGGAAGTCTGTAACATCATTAAAATTCACTTGCAATAATTTTTCCCATTGGCCGTAATGTAAAGAAAAACTTTTGACTGTCCCTGTAACTAAACTATACATCCGATTTTCATAAGATTGGAAATGGCTCGACAAAATTTTGCAGCAATTATATATTAAAAATTTCAGATCATTCGGTCGGGTAGTTTTTGCTCTGTTATATGCGGACGGACAGACAGACGGACAGACGGACGGACAGACGGACAGACAGACGGACTGAACGACGACTATAGGTGCTACGTATTTATATAATTACGAACGCACCTAAAAATATTTCGACGGTTTCAGACATTAGAGGAGTTAAATTAAACACGTTTTTATGTAATGATATTCTGAAATTCTCACGAGCTACTTATTCTGGTAATTTTTATATAATAAAGCAGATTTCTCCAGGGGGACTCTGCCCCCGTGAAACCCCCGTTGTGTAATTTATTTTACATTTGTAATTTTCTATTGATTGAGTAAATGATTATCGTATATCTTCGGTTTCTTTTTACTCTGCGATTTGTAAGGATAAGCAACAGTTTGGAAAAGCATTTTACGTTATCCTAATAGCCATACAGCAGTATTTACTTGCCTGCTAACCACAAACACCTGTATCTAATGGATAAAGAACTTTTGGAAATGTAAACTGAGACATCTAATTTAGAAATCTAATACCTTTATAACTTTTGTTTCCAAAAAATAGTTTTAGATTAGATTGCCATTCTGCAATATTTAAATCTAAGATCTAATCTAAATATCTAAAAATGCACTCGATAGCATTAACTAACTAAAATCACCCTAAAGTATGGGAAATTCTAAACCTAACGGTTAATAATTTATCATCGTGTCCACTTCCAATTGACGAAATAGATAAGGGGCATTCTCACAAGCTTTTGACTTATAAGCTCCTGAATAATAATTTTTATTTTAGTACATATTCTTGTGGGATTGTTTATTTCATATACTGGGGAACATCCCAGTGCATGACTGCATAACAATATTAACGAGATCAATAAGTTTTGGACGATGTTGGAGGTCCAAATATCCAGGAAACTCCTATACCGTCCCTTGTCCCTGATGCTGATTTTTAAGTTTGGAGCTGCCTATATAAAATTGTTTCAATAAAAATAATTCGACGTATTTTTTTTCCTAAACTGGGACAATTGCTGTACATAAATATGTAGCAAAAAATTAACCTGCACACATTTTTACGGTTGATATTATTTTTTAAACTCTGTCCCTGGGTTTTAGATTCCTTACCGTCCCTCTATGTTAAATTACACAGAAAATCACTTCAGATGCAGTCACAGAATTTTTGTCAACTTTTTTCTCATGCAGAAATATGATAGAGAAAGAATGGCTAAAATTCTTTGACAGGAAATTTACAGCAGAATTTAAATCAGCATTTAAATATCAATTTCAAGCATGGTGGCTTTTTTGGTAGTCTTACCGCCCCCGATTTTTATTCCTGCACTTTTCCAGGTAAATTAATTTTTTAACCATTTGGAAAAATGGTTATTGTCCTCTTCAGGGTAGAAAATCAAAAACATATCTGAAGCTTTTTATTAGTTGAATCCGCATTTTATTCTTTTTCTGATTGGTCTATACAGTAATGTGTATTTTCCCTTTACTCTCAACAGAGATGGGTACTCCTGTTGCCACTATAACAAAAAAGTAATAAAAACTACAAAAAAATTTACTAACTCAGAAACAAATTGAGATACAGCTTTCAAACAAATTGCATTTAAAAGTACATTTTTTTCTCTATACGACGGTGTAAAATGTAATATAGTGGGATGTTTAGAAGTTTAAGAATTAAATTTCATTTGAAATTGGTCCAGGAATATTAATGTTTAATCCATGGCGTACGTAATGTATGACCAGCTCCGTAGAAGTTTAAAAATTTACAGTACCGAAAAATGTAATCCATGGTGTACGTAATGTATGATCAACTCCGTGTGATTTTTTATGTCTTAAATTTTAGTCCTTGAAAAAATCATTTTACAAATGGTCGTTGTAATTTGTTGAATTGCATTTTTATTATTATTATTTAATCCAATGTAAATAACTGTTTCTAAAAATCAATGAACATTATGGCTATCACTGAGTCTTAACATGATTTGCCTAAAAGTAGGTGGTAATTTTCCCTACCATCCCATCCTTACCATCCTTTTTTTTCTCATTACCGTTTCTTTTTTCCTTACAGTCCCTTCTTTAACACCCCTTTAAGACAATGTTATACCAAAAATTTTTACTAAAAATACTACATTGTTATTATTTTTTATTTGAATGTCCTGTGGGTACTATGGAATTTCATCGTAAGTAAATATTAAGAAGAAAATAAAAAGTTATAGTGGTAAAATTGTAAGGAAAATTAAACTTGCAAGTTTAACTTAAACCTCAGTTAAATAAAAGAAATTTCGCTGCTGACCATTTTTTCTTTATTTTGAATCATTAAGGCATTCGTCTAAAAGTTTAAAATGTTATTTTAGCAATTTTAATTTCACCAGATTTTTATTCCTGAAAGTCAAAATATTGTGAGAATGCCCCACAAACGTGATTTGATGACGTAAAGTATTTTTTTGTGATAGCCATTTAATAGTATCCACATTTAATTTAAAATCGAGATGTTACAAATACCGTTCATATTTGACGCAAACCCATGTTTCAGATCAAATTATGAAAGGTTAACTAACCTTTTATTTCCCTTAGCCGGACTTTCTGTTTCATTTTTCGTAATAGGGATTATTTTAATAATTTATTTTATACTCTACAAGCTGTTACACGGGACGTCGTTCACGTAGCATTAAAATAGAGGTAAATGCATTAAGTAAAACATTTCACTCCCCACCAGACATGCCAAGCCTCAGGCTTTTTGCACACCACTATTATCTTAGATAAAATGTTGTTATTTTAAATCGCGCAAATGTTCCAATTAAATAAAGTAACATTTTCTGTATTAAAATACTGGTATCCAGAACGCCGGAGGCTTGGCAGCTCTGCTCCTCTTAATAAAATCGTACATAATTAACCAACACTTTATCACATTTTATAGGGGACAATACGGAATTTCTTATTTTTATGGACTTACATATACCTTAGTCATAAAAATGTAAAACTTTGTGTCAATTAATATACACAATTGCGAAAATGAAATCTCAACCAATGAAAAAAGGAAGGCCAAGTAAAATCGTGTAAATCGAGAAATCTTTCTTCGTAGTGCTGGGAGAATATTACTACAAAAATTATTTAAGTGGTATTTGGTGTGAAATATTTATATGTATTAATTCCTGTCCTATTTATCTTTTTTTTAGATTTTTAATTTACTTATTCCATTTTTCTTTTGAAAGTGAAAATCTTACAAATTAAAATTAACTCTTTGGGAGAAATTGTTATTCATTTTTAGGTGCGTTCATAATTATATAAATACGTAGCACCTATAGTCGTCGTTCAGTCCGTCTGTCTGTCCGTCTGTCCGTTTGTCTGTCCGTCCGTCTGTCCGTCCGTCTGTCTGTTCGTCCGCATATAACAGAGCAAAAACTACCCGACCGAATGATCTGAAATTTTTAATATATAATTGCTGCAAAATTTTGTCGAGCCATTTTCAATTTTATGAAAATCGGATGTACAGTTTAATTACAGGGACAGACAAAATTTTTTCTTTACATTACGGCCAATGGGAAAAATTATTGCAAGTGAATTTAAATGATGTTACAGACTTCCGAATGGTCTGAAATTTTTAATATATAATTGCTGCCAAATTTTGTCGAGCCATTTCCAATTTTATGAAAATCGGATTCATAGTTTAATTGCAGGGACACCCAAAAGTTTTCCGTTACATTACGGCCAATAGGAAAAAATTATAGCAAATGCATTTTAATGATTTTATAGCCTTCCGAATGGTCTGAAATTTTAAATATATAATTGCTGCAAAATTTTGTCGAGCCATTTCAAATTTTATGAAAATCGAATGCATAGTTTAATTACAGGGACAGTCAAAAGCTTTCCGTTACATTACGGGGAATGGGGAAAAAATTATTGTAAGTGCATTTTAATGATGTTACAGACTATGCACTTATGAAGCACAAAAAAACATACATTCAGTACAATATGGGGTGCAAAAAATAATTATAAAACTAGTTATAGTACGAACGCACCTCATTTGCCACGTTTGACGAGCAATTTCCAACTTGTTTTTTTTGGCAACAATAAAGTTTATAAAATTTAATAGAATAATGTCAGTTTATTCAGTACGAAAATAATGAACTTTTCATTTATAATAAAATAGTTGAATAAATAAATAAAAATATTATTCTATATAGTATATAAATACTTTTTTCATTTCTGCGTTTAAATCAATCTATATGCAAATATCTATACAAAGACATTCATTAATTCATTCCTTTTACTTTCATTTGACTTCAAAAAACCATATATACTTTCACATTTATGATATTTTTAGATGGGATTTAGTTGCGACGCAACTGTTAAAAGAAAAAAAAATGAAATATAAGTAAATTCATAAAATAAAATGTTTTATATTATTCGAACACATGTATAAAATTCCATCATAAGTTATACACCTAATTTAAAAGCTCTGACAAATGTTTTGACAAATTTGCAAACTAATAGGAGTAATTTAATACTCTTACTTAAAAATTTCAGCATCCAAAATTTACCATTTAAATCCATTATTCATTTGAGCGATTTATTTCAATAAATGAAAATTTGAAAATCGTCTGACTTGTCATAGAAAAGCATTATGTCACAAAATAAAATGTTCTATATATTCCGAACGAATGAACCAAATTTAACCCAAAACTATACAGTTAAATCCGGGAAGCTCTCCAACATACCTCCTTAATTTCAAGCTAATCGGATGCTTTTTACGGGAGTTATCGCGGGACAGACAGACTAACTAACTAACAAACAAACAAACAAACAAACAAACAGATGGAAACAAAAAAATTTCGGGTCTCCACAGTAAGCCTTCACTGACGTTTCGGCAATTAAGTATTTTTACTTTCTCCTGTCTTTACAAGAAGAAAGTATTGGATTCATGAAAATTTTCGAATTCCACTTTTCGACAGATTTACATGTTTTAGGGCTCAGAGATCCCGAAGAACCTGTTTTTACAAAATATCTGCCTGTCTGTGTGTGACAGATGTTGTGGGCGCTCTATCTCAAGAACTAATGGACAGAATTTTATAAAACTTTAGATTCAGTTAATCCCTGATATAAACTGGTGCTGATTACTTTTTGGTGTAAATCTCCTAACAGGTAGCGCTGCTATGCTGCATTTTTAGCGATTTCCACAAAAGCTATATTTCTAAAACTAATGCACGGATTTTATAAATCTTCAGATTCCGTTAGTTGTTGATATAATTTGGTGGTGATTTAGTTTTTAGTGTAAATCTCCCAATAGACGGCGCTACTATGTGGTATTATTCATGATTATCGCAATAGCTCTATCTCAAGAACTAATGCCCGAATTTTCACCAAACTTCAGATTCAGTTAGTCCCTTATATAAATTAGTGCTGTTTAGTTTTTAGTGTAAATCGCGCAACAGGTGGCGTCGCTAGGCTGCATTTATCACGATTTCCACAATAAGTGTATCTTAAGGACTAATGCATGAATTTTCCTCAAACTTCAGATTCAGTTAGTCCCTCATATAAATTGGTCCTGATTAGTTTATGGAGTAAATCGACCAACAGTTGGCGCTGGTAGATTTTTTTACGATTACTGCAATAGTTCTACCTCAAAAACTAATGCAAGGATTTTCATCAAACTTCAGATTCGGCTACATCTTTACATAAGTTGTTTCTTATTAGATTTTGATGTAAATCACCTAACTGGTGGCACTGATATGCTTTATTTTTCAGGAAATATTAACATGTATGAGATGGAAGAAAGTTTTGTGATTGCCACATCCGACTAGTTTTCTTTGAAACAAAACCAGTAAATGACAGCATTGATGCTTATTTCTTTTAAAATTGTGTTATTTTAATCTTAGCTTCCGTAATGCCTTCATGACAGTGTGGTCAAGGAAATAAGTAATTGCATAATTATTTAGTTTAAAAGGTTTACAATAGGATTGAGGATTTAAAAATCTTTCACATGTTTAAGGTTTTTTTATCCCACGGTATGCCATTTCTTTCTCCCACCTATTAATGTGTTGTCTCCAAAAAATAACTTTAAGTTGTATAAGCTAGCCGTAAAAGAAAGCAGATGTATCATTGTACAGAATAATCTCTACTGCAATTTTTTAAACTTCTAGGCATCGCACATTTTCAATTTTTATACCGTCGTATTGAAAAAAAAAATTCTTTTAAATGCAATTTGTTTGAAAACTGCAACTCCATTTATTTTTGAGATATAATTTTTTTTGTAGTTTTTAGCACCATTTGTTTAATTTTGGCAACTCAAGTACTCCATTTCTGTAGAAAGTAAAGGGACAATAGTTGAAAAATAGCAATTATATCTTTTTGTTGCCATTTTCTCATAAATACTGAAAAATAAAATGTAATTAAAATACGTGCTATTTTGAAAAAAGTATAAATGAATGATTTCTGATAAAACATGCAGCTATTATAAACTAAATTTAATTTTCAGTATCTATAGTAATATTTCAAACAAATGAAGGCATATGAATCATGAGATAGCCGATTTTTTTTGTCCAGTTTCTTAAATGACGAAATCTCTTTTTTTTTGGATTTGTGTATTATTCAGCGATAGTCACGTCCTATGCATATCTTACTGTGGATGTCCTTTAAGACTTCATCGTAAATGAGGAATTCTTCAGCGGATGCGGTGACGTCATTTTATATAAAATAAAAGTGCGTGTTTCGAGTCTTAAAACTGATATATTAAACTGATATCTATAGTTATATGCAAATATATTTTTTTTCATCGGGGGCCACACTAAATCCTGAAAAAGCAGAATTCCTGTTTTCTAGTAAATATTTTATTGCATGAATTTTGGTTATTGGTAAAAAAAAATATACATATTTTTTAAGGGGGCTAGTATTTTTAGATCCATAGTTCTAAACTTATATTACCATTACCCTTAAATATAAATTTTGGAAAAAGGGCTTTATGTCAAATATGCTGTCTTCTTCGCGTTTTTTTTTTTTTTTTTTTTTTTTTTTTTTTTTTTTTTTGTACTAAAGCAATGGATTTATACAGTTTTATTTTAACTTCGGGTTTGAAGTGATTAAGTTCAAAACCAACATACAGGAATGGGGTTTTCTTTCCAGATCGTTCATAGGCATGTCTTACACTGCAATGTACAAAGACTGCGATAAAAAACAAGCTGGAAATCACACGTCAAACGTGGTAAATGATGTGCGTTCGTACTATTAGTTTTATAAATATTTTTTGCACCGCATCTTGCACTGAATGTATATTTTAGTGCACTTCATAAATGCCTATCAATTTCATTCTGTTCGAAAGATTGTAATATCTTTACAATGTACTTGAAATATTTTTTTCCCATTGGCCGTAATGTAACGGAAAACTTTTGACTGTCTCTGTCATTAAACTATACATCCGATTTCCATAAAATTTGAAATGAAACGACAAAATTTTGCTACAATTACATATTTAAAATTTCAGACTATTTAGGTTGAGTTGTTTTTGTCCTGTTATATGCGGACAGACAGACGGACCGAACGACGACTATAGGTGGTACGTATTTATATAATTACGAACGCACCTAAAAATGGATATTATTGAACGTGAGTTATTTAAGACTATTGTTTCATTTCTCAGACCATCCGGTTGGGTAGATTTTGTCCTGTTATATGCAGACAGACAGATGGACTGAACAACGACTATAAGTGCTACGTATTTATCGAATTATGAACGCCTAGAAAGGAGTGGGGTTCACTTTTCATATTCATCCATTGAGAAAAGCGATGTATTTTCAGTCAATAAATGCGATTTAAACTTGTGTATCAAGTAAAATAAAGTACTTTTTGACTATTATTACTTGTATCATTTCCCCCGTATTTCTAAGAATATTTTTGTTTAATAAAAAAATCTGGTAAGAGTATTCATAGAATATCGAGGGCTCATAAGTGGATGTTTAGACACTTTCCTAACCTCTCGTACAACGAACAATGTGTAGTTTGTTTTCTCAGATTTTTAATTACAACATCCGCAATTAAATTTAACCCATTTATGCCTAGCGTCCCATTTTTGGGACGTTTCAAATTTTCATGAATAAGTATATTTTTCTTCTCCTTTATAACATGAAAATTATATGAAATAATTGTTTATACCGAGAGATGACATCCTAAGGTTGATATTTATTTGTTTAAATGAAGGCTTTTTTCGGTGTTTATAAATTTTTCATTTTTCAAGATGGCGAAATGTAAAAAGTAAGTTTATTTTTGTTTTCTCTATGAAGGATCCAAAATCGCAAGTCATAATCTTAGCTTGTAGACTTTTTTTAAATACGTATTTTTTTATATTGCGAAATTAAATGTTCAAGCCTATTTTTTATGCATTTTTGTAACGTCCGAAATATAGTGTTCTATGCACAAATGGGCACATATTTTTGTTGGACATTTCGGAGACAGTTATTTATGTAATCTCCTTTTGAAGATGTTTATGAAATAAATTGTTTTTAAGGCAGCAATACGATTATTCTTATTTTATTATTAATAATAGTTATAACGTTACTAGTCTCTGTAAAGAAATAAATATATTTTTTTTTTAGTTCATTAAAAAAAAAAAAAAAAAAAAAAAAAAAAAAAAAAGGTGTATTTTTTTTTTACTATTTTTCCAGTTCATTTTGCAATATTTTAATGTGATTTTACCAAAACATTTGAGAAGACCAAAATTCAGGCACAAATGGGTTAATCTCTAAACACTTAAAATGGAATTGAAGGTTTTTACCATGGCAAAGTAGGGTTGCCAGTTTGTACGTTTTTCCTGTAAGTTGTACGTTTTGTAGCATTTTTTTAGGCATATCGTGCAATGTATGTTTAATGTCCTATACGATGATTTCTTCCGTTTTTAGGTACGTTCGTAATTATATAAATACGTAGCACCTATAGTCGTCGTTCAGTCCGTCCGTCCGCATATAACAGAGCAAAAACTACCCAACCGAATGGTCTGAAATTTTAAATATATGATTGTTGCAAAATTTTGTCGAGCCATTTCAAATTTTATGAATATCGGATGTATAGTTTAGTTACGGGGACAGTCAAAAGTTTTAGGTAGCTTTCTTTACAAAAAAGCTACCTATTGCAGCCGTTCGGAGGAAAGCGATTTCAAAAAATTTTGGTATATTTTCATCGATCAGGACCCCCAGACCCCGAAACCACCCTCCGTTCAAAATTGATATATATATATATATATATATATATATATATATATATATATATATATATATATCTGACCTATGTCACACTGTAACTCCCGTAATTATGAACCGATTTCGATGTAATTCGGTGTGTACATAGTACATAGCAATGTCTCGACCGAGTTCGTTGGCCAGCTTCATCCGCTGTTTTGTTTCAAAATGGCGGCCATTTAAAATTTTTCAAAAAATTTAAAACTTGAAATGTGGTACCAAAAAATTAAAAATGGAAAAATATTTTTTTCTTATGTATTTGACCTTTATACAAAGATTTCGGAGCAGTTTTTGTTTCGTCTATATCTTAAAAAATGGCTGAGTTATAGCATTTTGAATTTCTAGCGTGGCTGACATTTTGAAACGTCCTGAATTTTGTCACGCGATAAAAGGCGTATTTATGAACCGATTTGGATGTAATTCGGTGTGTACATAGTACATACCAATCTCTCGACCGAGTTCGTTGGCCAGCTTCATCCGCCATTTTGTTTCAAAATGGCGGCCATTTAAATTTTTTTTTAAATTTTAAAATTTGAAATGTGGTACCAAAAAATTGAAAATGGAAAAATATTTTTTTCTTATGTATTTGACCTTTATACAAAGATTTCGGAGCAGTTTTTGTTTCGTCTATATCTTAAAAATGGCTGAGTTATAGCATTTTGAATTTCTAGCGTGGCTGACATTTTGAAACGTCCTGAATTTTGTCACGCGATAAAAGGCGTATTTATGAACCGATTTGGATGTAACTTCGTTTATACATAGTACAGACCAATGTCTCGACCAGGTTCGTTGGCCAGCTTCACCCGCCATCTTGTTTAAAAATGACGGCCATTTAAATTTTTAAGAAAAATTTAAATTTGAAATGTGGTACCAAAAATTGAAAATTGAAAAAATATTTTCTTCTTATGTGTTTGACCTTGATAAAAAGATTCGGGAGCAGTTTTTGTTTCGTCTATATCTTAAAAATGGCTGAGTTATAGCATTTTGAATTTCTAGCGTGGCTGACATTTTGAAACGTCCTGATTTTTCTCACGTAATAACAGGCGTATTTATGAACCGACTTGGATGTACCTTGGTGTGTACATAGTACATACAAATAGCTCGACCGAGTTTTTTAAATAAGGATTATGAAAGCTACCTCTTCCTCCCGGCACTGGCCGGAAGGACTTTTTTTTTACATTACGGCCAATGGGGAAAATTATTGCAAGTGCATTTTAATGCAGTTACTGCCTTCCGAATGGTCTGAAATTTTTAATATATCATTGCTGCAAAATTTTGTCGAGCCATTTCAAATTTTATGAAAATCGGATCTATAGTTTAATTACAGGGACAATCAAAAGTTTTTCTTTACATTACGGCCAATGGGGAAAATTATTGCAAGTGCATTTTAATGATGTTACAGCCTTCCGAATGATCTGAAATTTTAAATATATAATTGTTGCAAAATTTTGTCGGGCCATTTCAAATTTTATGAAAATCGGATGCATAGTTTAATGACAGGGACAGTCAATTTTTTTTCCGTTTCATTACGGGGAATGGGGAAAAAATATTGCAGTGCATTTTAATGATGTTACAGACTATGCACTTATGAAGTGCAAAAAAAATATACATTCAGTACAATATGGGGTGGAAAAAATAATTATAAAACTAGCTATAGTACGAACGCTCCTCATTTGCCACGTTTGACGAGCAATTTCCAACTTGTTCTATCACATCTTACTTCTGATAGTTTGAAGATAATTTTTTTCTCGGTTTGCTTCAAAATTTCATGTTTCGCTGAAAGAAAGTTATACACATGCACATTAAACATAAAAACGGGTTGTTTCCGACGAGGATGAAAAAAAAAATCTTGGGGGATTAGTGTAATATTAACTGCGCATTCACAAACTCTTGGGTAGACTTTAATCATTTGAACTTGACATTATTATATGTTATAAATATCTACATTATAAAATTGTTAATTTAGTATATCTATATTTTAAGTTTTAATATTTTGTTTATTTATTATCTCCAATTATGCTGAAATAAATACATTTATTTTTGTAGAGTGTCCACTACAAAAATTTTCATGATCATCATTGAATTGTAGAATGCCTGGATTTATTTTTGTTCATACAGTAAATCAATTTTTCATTCATATTGAGATTGATAATTGTAAATTTAGTTGGACAATGTTAGTAGAATAATATAATATAAATGCAGTTGAAAAATAAGCATAAAATCAATTAATTAATAACAGCTTAAAAAACTTGTTACCGAAAACATTACTGGTACATTCAACACAGTTTTATATGGTTTAGAAAAGTACGATGTTGCGATAAAACCAAAACTAACTAGTATGAATCAAAACCTTCCGTTTTTGACTGAGATAAATCTCGCGACCTTATGGCAAAGTGAAACGTGAGATAAGTAGTTTTCAAATTATGTTTAAAAAACGGCAAAATGATGGTTTAAGGGGCTGTCTATGATAGAAGTGACTATATTTTAAAATTTCTTATGCTATCCTGTAATCTAGCAGACTTCAATGACTGCTCCAGTGGCGCTTAAGATGCCTTGATCAAGAAGGGAGCTCTCTCGGTCAACAATCGTGTTCCGAACTTATATTCGGATACAGCCCCTAAAATACGCTCGCTTTAAAATAATTAATTTCTCGGAAACTTATCGTCCGAATTGAATAAAAATTTGTTTTTCGGCTAACTGAAAGGTGTAGAGTTCACTTATGCTGTCAAAATTGTGCACTGCTATTGAAAAAAAACAAAGTTATTGTTCGTTTTAATGTGTAGAAGGCCCCCTAAGCAAATTTTATGTAAATCATTTAAAAGTATTATAAAAAATAAAAGTAAAGATACTGCAAATGAAATGTGTAACTAAATAGTGTCAGCACGAACGCTTCCTGTCGAGTATTCATCAATTATGAAGCTTCCGTCTCTAGACTTTCACACATTTCAACATCATATTTATCCTGAAGACGACTGCAGAAGCAGTTCGAAACGTCAGTATTGTGATTTATCCCTGATTATATCGATTCAGAGTATGAATTAGATAGTGATTTCATGCTCCAAGCTTTATCACCATAATAAGAACTTTTCCCCACGTTCGGTTTTCGAAAAGGATTGAGGACCAAGTTTTCAATAAAAATTAAATTTTAAAAAAATCAAAAAACCCGACTGTGTAAAAGCGAACTAATTAATTATTTCTCATCAATGTGAAACTATTTTTTTTTTTTACATTACTTGCCTATTTTTTTATTTACTTGTATGGATGACTTACGTTGTGTTTAATTGTTAGTTCGTATCTATGACACTGTTTTGATGAGGCCTATAGATGTCTATGATGGTTAGAGTTGCAGTAAAGCTAGAGATCCTACCTACACAACTTCCAGGTTGTGTAATATTTAAACGGAGCTTCTGACTGTAAAATAGTCAATGAAACATCGTCTTCATTTTGAAAGACCTATCCAATAATATCCCTCTCAAAAGGGTGTGTAAATTTTTTTTTTCGTCTCTACCGCCATTTTGCATTTTGTGGCCGCCATTTTGAATTTATGAAAACAAAACCTATTATATAACAATTGAACGGTTAAGACGAATCCATAGAGACCTCATTCATTAAAACCCATCCAATCGTTGGGATGTTTCGAGGGTATAAAGAAATCCACGCACCCAGAAACGCGTGAAACACATAACCCTTCTTGGAGCCGGGTAAAAATGAACGGTGTCACCGCTTTCCGTTTCCCGGTCGAAAGGGCATGGATGTCCCCAATCATGTGCGACTGAGAAGACCACTACTATACAAGGGTACACCTTTTGTCGATACGGCTGGAAAGGTAATTTTATATGCACAAGTTTATATAAAAGTACATATTTAAATGCACCACTGAGCGATTTTATGTGTTTTTAACGTAGACATCTTATTTAATATATTTTATGGTGCAATTGTCCTACCTATGTTAGTAAAAATTATGTTTATTCGACTATTTATATGTTTGGACTCTACCCGAGTCAAAACAAATAAGTAAATATATTCTAAAATTGCACGATCTATGAAACGCCATTATTAAATTTTTCATTTCATGCACGTTATTTTTTTATTTTACTTGGATGTTTATTTTAAGTTTCGTAACCATTGAGTAGCTCGAACCATAATTTTGGTAAGTTAAATGATGCTGCATCGTTACATATTGAATTTTTGCGGGTTAGAATGTCTATGATTTCCCTTATAATGGATGGAAAGCATAGACTAGAGGGAAAATTATCTTACTTTCATTGATATTTATTTGGATGGCTTCTTCTTGATATACTCTTGCTCGGGCTGCGGTTTTACTATTACTTTTAATATCTGTTACATGCTCCTTGTTTCTATACTTGAAATTCCTGTTAGTCATACCAATATAGTAATTCTTTGATCCGTCTGCTCTAATAAATGGTATTTCCTATACTCCTAAGTAATTCTCAAAATTAGTTGAGTAAATTTTAGTGCAAAGAATATTTCATTTCGGAGATGGTTTGGCTAATAATTACGTATTGAAACGCTTAAAACTCTATCTTAAACTATATATTAAAGAATATTATTTGCATATAAATTGATCCAATTAACTTACCATTTCCAATTAACTTGTGAAATACCATTTATTAGAGCAGACGGATCATGGTTATGTTAACAAAATTTAATATACAAACTTTATGCCACGAATGAAAGATCAATATTTCTGCTTCATTTAAAACCTACTTATTTAAATTTCATGATATGTTTTATCTCATAAAATCCTACGATGTTTTTTGAAAAAACATACCTTTTATGTGGAAAATTCTTTACAATTGACTCTCTCCACCCTTGTTTCAATTATCTGTATGAAACAAAGACTTTTGTCTAACTCATTAACGCCGGTTGGTAAACTCTGCCATTTAAGAAATACGAAAGTTTTAAATATGAAAACCAGTATTTTAGTCTGGAAATTTTCATATTACTTAATCTCAAACTTTGAGAGATTAAATAATTTAAAATTTACAATATGGGAAAACTGGTGCCAACTGGTACCGAGGTATTAAAAATGTGTAAAATAAACTCGGCATTAATGGGTTAAGCATTCCGGTAACTTTGGTTGCCACCTATTGGTAAAACTCTGAGATTCTTTTAAATATGAAAACTGAAGAGTGGGTCAAGCCTACGCTATAGTCAACACTCCCTTATAGTCAAAACACCCCCCATTCTCACCTACAGAGAGCATTAGAGATGCTAAATTCTGCAGTCAGATGCATACCAGATGCTAAATTCTGCAGACAATCTCCGTCTAGAATTGAATATTACTGTAATTTTTTTAACAAAATTTAAGCACTTAACACACCTTGTTCTTTTATTTTATTCATTGTATAAAAATTTCACGATAATTTTTCATTGTGAACAAAATACATAAAACTGTATGTGATTTGTTTTACTTTAAGCCTGAGAGAGAGATACGCATTTGTTGTGCGACGACTACAACTATTTTAAGATAAATTAGCCAAAAAATTCCCGTTATCTAGCACTTTCTAAAATTTTTAATAGACTCTAATTGTTATTTGTCGCCTCATCTTTCAATTATCTGCTTATTTTTCAATTCACGATAATTGTTTTTTCTTTAATTTGGATTTTGTGTTCGAATATTTCACTTACGGTCTCTAAATTTCCGAGTATGATTCCGAGACATCTAGCTCAATGTTAACAAATTATTTCGCCAGTGATAGTTACCTAATAGAGCATTTCAATGCAGTAGAATGCAGTAGAAGGGTAATTAAACAAGTTTAAAAAACTGCTATGGTAGTGATTTTAGGTAACTTCTCTTCACACTTTTTTCAGGCTTAGAGCTGCAATTGTAGTGTGGACATTTTAGCATATTACAAATGGCTTGTTTAGAAATTATTTTATTTTAATTATTAGCCCCCGGTATGCTATTTCTTTCTCCTAGCTTATTCTATGTCGCCTCCAAAAAATAACGTTCCCTTACAGAAGCCAGCGGTAAAACAAAGCAGATGTATCATTGTACGATTAAATACTCTATAGCAATTTTTTAAATTTCTAAGCATTGCGCATTTTAAATTTTTACATCGTCGTATTGAGAAAAAATGTACTTTTAAATGCAATTTGTTTGAAACTGCATCTCAATTTATTTTTGAAATATTAATTTTTTTGTAGCTTTTGCTTAATATTGGCGACTGAAGTACTCCATTTCTGTAGAAAGTAAAGGAAAAATAGTGGTAAAATAGCAATTATATATTTGTGTTGCTATTTTCTCTTAACAACCGAAAGAAAATGTAATGGAGCGATTATAAACTATATTTAATTTTAAGTATCTATATTAATGTTACAAACAAATGAAGGCTATGAATCATTAGATAGCCGGGTTTTTTTTTGTCGAGTTAATTAATGAGGGCATCTTTTTGCCGCATTTGTGTATTATTTCCCGATAGTGCATAGATTTACTGTAGATGTTTCATAGTGGGTCGTAAATGTGGAATTCTTAAGCGGATGCGAATGACGTCATTTTACATAAAATAACAGCGTGTGCTTTAAGTCTTAAAATTGAAATATGTTTTGTACTATTTATATATACATATATTTTTTGTCATCAGGGGCGACACTAGATTCTGAAAAAGCACAATTCCTGTTTTCTAGTTTTTTTTATTTTATTTTTTACAAATTTTGTACAAAGTTATACATAGAAGAACATATAGAAATTATTACATGTACATGTGTATATTATACGTAAATACACTGTACAGTACATACATTTTAAAAAAAATCGTTGTGCTAGGGAAAAGAAATTCTTGATAGTCTTCTTCATAGAGGCCATTCTTTTTTCTGCAGCCACATCCTTTAATCTTTTTGAATGCAGGAATTAAACGGTATCGACTGAATATTGACGCTGTATCCATTCCATCGCAACTTACAGCGCATTAAATGCTTCTGTGTCTGTTGGCCCTCTAGATTTTTCAGTTCCATCTGCTCCGTTCTCCTCGCTTTTGTTGGCGATTTTATTATTACAGGATTAGGAAATGGTTATTTAACGATTAACTTTCCTGACATCCAGTCGAATTTATCCTACCGCGCATAAAGAAGTTTCACTTCAAAAATTTTGGAGAAGGTGGGTAAAAATGTATGGTCTAGATTGATCCGGTTAATTGGCGCTCTACTGTAATCAATTTCTGTCTCTCTAACTGCCAGAAAGGCATGGTTAGGCGACGTGATAGGTTTGTACTTGATACAAATGTCTTGATTATATAAATGAAATTTTGAATTATTAAATAAATACTTTCTTTTATTTTTTCCGGTGCAAATATTTATTATTTTTTTCAATTGAAAAGTAGATCAAAATGTGCATTTTTATTTTCTTGGGCGTTACGTATGTTTCTTATTTTAGTTAGCTGTGGCATTTTTCTTGAAAAGTGTCTAGATAAGTAGATCTTCCAAAGTCTTTTGTTGTATTATAATTAACAGCTGAATAGAAGTGCCCCCAACTGTTAAGGATTCAATCATAAAAGTGTGTACACTAAAAAGTGGGACACTAAAAATGGAAAAAAGTATTTTATGGTCATACCTAACTACTGACTCTACGACAAATAATAGTATAAAATTTCGACAGATACAATTCGATTAGTAATATCCTTCACTAATTATAGCTACATTGAATATTTGATTACGGGATCTTCTTTATACTAAAGTGAGTAAAGTTACACCAAACTCTCAATAGGTAAAAGCAAACGCCTAATTTTTAGATCATATGTAAGCATTTTAGATAAAATTGTACCTTCGAATAGCAAACGAGATACGAGGATTCAATCGCAAAAGTTTGTAATACAAGACACTAAAAAGGAAAAAAAAAAATATGGTAATACCTAACTATTGACTCAACGACAAATAATAGTATAAAATTGCGATAGGTACAATTCGATTAGTAATATTCACTAATTATAGCTATATTAGGGGATCGTCTTCATACTAAACTTACACGAAACTCTCAAGTGTTAAAAACGAACGCCTAATTTTTAGGTCATATTTGACATTTTCGATAAAATTGTACCTTCGGATAGCAAACGAAATACGAGGATTCAGTCACAAAAGTGCGTAATACAGGACACTAGAAATGAAAAAAAAATATGGTCATACCTAACTACTGACTCGATGACAAATAATAGTATAAAATTGCGACAGGTACAATTCGATTAGTAATATCATTCACTAATTATAGCTACATAAATATTTGATTAGGGGATTGTCTTCATACTAAACTTACTCCAAACTCTCAAGTGTTAAAAACGAACGCCTAATTTTTAGGTCATATTTAAGATTTTCGATAAATTGTACCTTCGGATAGCAAACGAAATACGATGATTCAGTCACGAAAGCGCGTAATACAGGACACTAGAAATGAAAATAAAAAAAAAATATGGTCATACCTAACTACTGACTCGACGACAAATAATAGTATAAAATTATGACAGGTAGAATTCGATTAGTAATATCATTCACTAATTATAGCTACATAAATATTTGATTATGGGATTGTCTTCATACTAAACTTACTCCAAACTCTCCAGTGTTAAAAACGAACACCTAATTTTTAGGTCATATTTAACATTTTCGATAAAATTATACCTTCGGATAGGTTTAATAGGATAAATTTTGAGGCTCAAAATTTGAAAAAATTAAAAAAATATTTTTTCTCTTACCTTTATATTCAAATATATCAAGTTCGATGCACAGTTTTATTTTTATATAAACCAAACTTATATAAAAAATATTGGGGATTTTCATTGATATGCAGTTTGCATGCATTTTGAAAAGTTCTAAAATATTACAGAAAATTCCTTTTTTTCTGATTTTTTTTTATTATTATTTGTTTCTGGCGTAAATGTATGCCATAATGCATATAATGTACCCTTGAATAATATTCAAAGGGAAATTTACAAAAAATAAAAAATTGCTTTTAAAAGTCCCTCGTCCCCTTAAAAAAATTACAATATGAATTATGAAATTAATATTCGTAAAAAAATAGGAATTGCAACTTACAATTATTTTGATAGATTTACATTTATTATGTCCTAATTTGTGCAAATTTGTAATTTGAAATTTTTCTTTCAAGTAGTTTTCGTATTATGAATAACAAACGTCAAAATGAAGGCTTAACCACTTGAGGGCCGGTGGGATAAAATATATCCCACCTAATTTAAACAAGATTCTCACCAGAAAATTTTAACTAAATTTTACATTTTTAACTTTGGAGGAAAATCGTTAGAAAGTTGCTTTTTCTTATTTAAAAATAAAATTTTTTGATTATTCCGGTGAGAATTCAATATTTAGAGGCATTTTTGCGTGCCTCTCAAGGGGTTAAGGGGCTGTCTATAATGTCCAGAAAAGCATAATTTGAAAAGAATATATATTTTACTCATTTTAACGAAACATTTAGTCTGGCAATAGTCGAAACATATTAAGCGAGTGAGATATTCATACTGGCCAGAAATAATGCATTAATAGAAGTGACGTAGTAATTCTGTAGCATTTCAACAATCGTACCGAACACTTTAGATACAGTCTCTAAAAATTGCTATTTTTAAAATAATTAATTTCTCGATAACTAATCATGAGAATTTCATGAAAATTTGAATTTAGACTAATTGAAGGGTGTAGAATTTATTTATGGTGTCAAACTTGGGCATTGCTATGGAAAAAACGAAGTGTGGGTTCACTTTGATATGTCGATGACCACCTCTGCAAATTTTATATACATCCTTTAAAAGTAGACGTTATTTCCAATCGTTTGTTGCCTGTAACTTTCTTCTACAATAGTTAGTTGCAGAGTTAATAGGGGTTTTTTTCTTTTTTTCCATGACTGTACACACTGTAAAAAAAAAATACAGAAGTTCGTTAATGTAGAAAAATATAATATGACTACGAACGGAAACATACAATGACATCCTGCGAATTGTAAGTGATTTTGAATATAATAAGATTTTTCGAATTAACCCTTAAATGCATAGTGTAACTTAGGTGTTACATGACTATTTTTGCCATTTGGCGCCTCTTATTGGCCTTTTGGTAAACTATTATATGTTAGTTACGAGTGATAACAAACACTTAAAGTCGTGAAGTCGTTTTTTGTTCTGATTTGTTATCACGGGGAGATTATAAAATATTTTGTTGATATTGCTTGCAATGAGATCGACTGGCATTTTTTCTCTATCTTTAAAGGTAGTCATTTATAAGGTATAAGTCTTTATAAGGTAGTATCTTTATAAGGTAGTCATAAGGTAGGTCTGTCAACAATTAAAAGCATTATAAAAATCATTATATCGTTGAATAGTTTCTATTGCAAGGCTGCCACAGGCGCATATTTTTTTATTCTATTTTTTACCACTTTTTCAAAACAAAAATCTTTAACAACATTTGCAAGGGTAATATACTTCAAAATATGTTTTTTTTTAAATAGTGGTGTAAACAGAATATAAAAATAGTCGCCTGTGGCACCCTGTTATTCTGCAGTGTAAACAATTTTAAGTAAGTATATAATTTAAAATTATCTTTTTTTGAGCGATTTTTCTATGTAACTCAGGAGTAACATTATGACATTATGTCCAGTTGAAAAATATTTTTTTCACATTTTTTTCTAGTAGATCATTAACAAAAATATACTCAAATATAATGTTTTTCGGACAAATGAAAAATATCGTGCATTAAAGGGTTAATAGCGTTTTCTTATCATTTAAAAGCTTAGAAACCAATAAATATGTTCCAGATTTGAAGAATCAATTAAAAAAATTCTTTTGCTACCAATGATTATTGGAAACGTTTCCGAGTAGTTTTGGATCCCACCAGTGGTTGATAGGTTCTGCTCTCGAAGCTGGTAGACGGGGGGTGCTGGGTGTGAACGCGGTCGTCGGCCTAACCTTTCGGAGTTTCCGTGGTTTTCTTCGAACATTAGGAAACCTTGCGTAAATACGGGTTAGGTTCCCTTAGAAAGTCCCCCACGGAGGGCACTCCCCCTAGGGCCTATATCCCCTGAGTAGATAATCGGCCGTCAAAAATCAACCCAAACCAAGTTGAGTAGTTTTGGTTGTGATTGATCAGTTTTCTCAACTTGGAATATAAGTTTTGGGTATGCTTCCAATTTTCAAGTAAACATTATGATGTTCAACAAACATGTTTTAGAGACAAACATGAAAAATTAACAGCATTTACAATAACATTAAAATTATTATTAGTTTGTTAGTCTTGTATGTATAAATTCAATTACGACCCTTAAAATGTTTAATATAGAATAATTAGCATCCTGAAAACCGTTATATCCGGTTTGCAAAACTGATTATTATACTGTTAAAAGTACTCGGTATCTTTTCCGAAGAACGGCAGCAAACAAAACTTTGTTTTTATAAAGTTTTCTTTAAACCTAGAAAATAGATTTGCTTCTGGGGTTTCTACATTCTAAAAAATAAATGCGTAACTTTACACGTTAAAACAAGTATACTGATGATACAAAAACGATTTGTCTATATGTGTATTTAAACTAGGGTTGTAAAAAAACCAGACCACGTACCCACTATAACCCTTATGATTGTAAAAAAACTCTGGTTTATTTAAAAAAACAACCCGAATGGGTAGCTGGGCGGGAACCCAGTCAGCTACTCACTACAGCCCTGATTTAAACCAAAATATATATTGGTTCCTGGGGTTCCTACATAAATGCGTAAATTTACACGTTAAAACAGGTTTACTGATAACACAAAAATGATTTGTCTATGTCTGTAAAGTGGCGTGTAACTTGCCAAATACACGCCAGGTGTGTCAGTTTCAAAATACACACTGTTCTATTTTGACGATAGCATATTAAGCTGCTTAAATGTGTAAAAAGTTATTAGATAACTTGAAATACACAGTTTAGTGTGCAAATTGCACATGAATACACATATATATGTGTAATATAAAAAAAAGATGGATTATGTGTACATGGTACATAACCTTATAGTTTGGGATGTACATTTTGAACTAAATAATTTTACGGTCGGAAAACAAATATGCATGAAGATCAAACTCATGTGCTTAGATTATTTCTTCTCTTTACAGCAGATTTGTTTTAAGACCACAAAATGCGTAACTTTAATTTGCAAGAAATATGATCGTCTTAAATTATGCTTATTCTATGGAATCTTTCTGTTAGAGTTGTTTTGAAATCCTGAAATCGTGAGTGCAATTTCTGCATAGAACTTGTATAATCTAAATAAATATACTGTGGAATGAAATTTCGTTAAAATACTGAAATTCTGACGTCAGTACTATATCCGGATTTTTTTTTAATCAATTTCATTCACAAGTTTTCAAAGATACGTCTAAATCAAGAGGAGAAAATTTCCATTGAATTCGATCTACAGTAAACAAGCAATACTTAACGGAACACGATACGAGCTGAGGAATAGGAACTTTCCAAAGCACGATTAAAACCATTCAGTTACTATTACACAAGCCATCTTTCAAGTATATTGATATTTATGGTGTTCACATAAGTCCACATATTTCTGCGAAATATTCATACACATACTCTTGTGTGATATTCTGTTCTTACATATATAGCTGTGTAAGATTAGTACGCATATTTTGTATAATATTCTGTTCTTACGTATATATGTGTCTTAATTATTACATATAATTCGGTTTAATATGCAAAATACAGATATACTTACACTGTAAACAAAAAACGGACTAAAAAACGGAAATACTACTGCCAATCTAGACGCCAGTACTATTTCCGTTTTTTTACGGGAATTTGTACCCATAAATTACAGAAAAATTTCCGTTTTTAATCAGAAAAACGGAAAATTTCTAACTAGAAACACTAGAAACACTAGAACCGCCAAGGCCGTCATTTTGACCGTTTCGAAACTTTCATTCCGTACGAATTTGTTTCTATTTAGAGTATAACTTTTAGTTTCCGTAACTTTTCCTATAATTCGAAAAGCTATGATATGCCAGTGATAAATTTTCCCGTCAGCCAAACTTTATGAAGTATTGCATGAGTACAACTAGAACAGCCGAAACGGTCAAAATGACAGCCGTCAGTTTTAATGCACATTTTATCTAGTAGACGTCGCAACAGTCCATACTTCGTACAACATAGCTGCCAACTTGTACGGATTTTTCTTACCACTAAAATTTAAAAACAAATTTTGCCTGATTGAATCGCCGAAATCTAGCTATATTTAACGATTCAATGAGGCAAAAATTTCTTTAAAATTTTAGTGGTAACAAACATCCGTACAAGTTGGCAACTATGGTACAACCATACTTCAACAAAGGTTACACCATTACCACAGATAATTTCTTTACTTCACTGTCCGTTGCAGAAAAGCTGAAGTCACTAAAAACAAGCATTGTTGGCACAGTCAATCGCGGACGAAAAACAAAATTCCACAGGCCATAAAATCTGAAAAAACGTCTTTGTATAGTAGCCAAATTCTTGCCAAAGGTGATATTATGTTGAGTTTATCAAGGGAAGAAAAATAAATATGTTTTATTTCTAAGTTTCCGACATCCATCAGTTACATTTGAAACTGGTGATAAACACTTACCAGAAACTGTAAAGTTCTATAATTCTACACAATTTGGCGTCGACGTACTCGACCAAATGACACGGAAGTATTCTACAACAGCTAGTTCTAGACGATGAATAGTACTTTCTAGAAAAAAAAATACTGGTAGTGACCTCTTTTTTTTGACTGCGTTTTTCCTTAATTATTCGCCACCCTGAATATTGTATTGCTTCAGGGTATAAATATACATGTTTGTTTTCACCAAGTTTATTTTTGTTTTCGCAATTTCGATTTCTCATGAAAAATATTTAAAAAAAAATATTCTTAAAATAAAAAAATATAAATAATATATATATCTATCTTAATATAATATAATTATTACATAATAAAATATAAAAAAATATAATAAAAATTATGAAATTTATATTATTATATTGGCAATGATAATAATAATAGTAATAAATGACACTAATATGAAAAATGGCAATTATTTGAGAATGGTAATCCACATCGGTCAAAATGACCGCTTTGGCGGTTATAGGTATACGTTTTTGCCGGCGGTTCTAGTGCTAAGTGATTCGTTTTTTTTTTTTTTTTTTTTTTTTTTTTTTTTTTTTTTTTTTAAATACAATAACTTAAAAATATGGGATAAACACCGCTTTTTTTTTAACTAAAATATTCGTAATATTTAGTCTAAAATTTTCTGTCATTATATAGTTATAAAATTATAATTTAAAAAATTTGTCGTATCAAAAAGCTTTAAGTGGTGGATCAAGCAAACTCTTCTAGCCCGTACGGCATATGGGCAAATAAGTTACTTGGCTAAGCCAATAAACACAGATAAACAGATGTAAATCTTTACGAGCAGAGTGTAAATTGTTTGCCAAATGTGTAATTTTAATTTTTCAATTTATGCATATAGTTAAGTAAAAATGGCTAATTTAGACATTTCTTTTTTAGAGAGTACTGATAAATAACGCTTTACTGAACATGGGAAACTCGATGGTTATTGTATATTTTTCTTAATTATATTTTCTTAAATATATAATGTGAACTTTAAAAAGTCCACAATTTTACTTAAAAGGCGACTAAAGTAATGAAAAAGATGTTACATGTTTAAAATTTACATTTTATTTAAAACTTAGTGCTTTCAAACTTTCCAAGCTCATCATCAGAGAATATTTTAATAACTAATGGTTGTTTATTTATACAAATACGTCACTTTGTTTTGAAAATGAGAGAGCCAATAATTACTAGATTCTCTGATGATGAGCTTGGAAAGCTTGAAAGTACTAAGAGGTTTTAAATAAAATGTATATTTTAAACTTGTAACATCTTTTTCATTACTTTATTCGACTTTTAAGTAAAACTGTGGATTTTTTAAAGTTCACATTATATATATTATGGTGAAAAATTGCGTTTCGTCTTATGATTTTATTTATATTTTTTTGATTTTCTATATTTTCGTAGACTAAGAAAAATTTGTCTTTTTTTTTACAGAGTAATATTCTATGCTTCGCGGAAGATTTTACCTTTTTCTCATTTATTTCCTTTAATTTATCGGATTTCAAAACAATCTTTAGTGCTCGCTATAGTCATCGATTCCACGGTTTCCTATGTCATTGGATTCTTTCCAAATCTTCTTTTCATAGGTGACCGAGATGCTAAGAAGTAATGATCCGTTTAACTTTTAAAGGACACAGAAATAAATCTGGAATAATAAATTAAATTTAAAAAATCAAAAAACCCGACTGCGTAAAAAACGAACTAATTAATTATTTCTCATCAATGTGAAACTATTTTTTATATTACTTACCTTTTTTTTTTTTATTTACTTGTATGGATGACTTTAAAGTTGTGTTTAATTGTTAGTTTCTATCTATAAACACTGTTTTGATGAGGCCTAGAGATGTCTATGGAGGTTGGAGTTGGAGTAAAGCTAGAGATCCTACCTACGCAACTTCCAGGTAGTGTAATATTTAAACGGAGCAACTGACTGTAAAATAGTCAATGAAACATCGTCTTCATTTTTAAAGACCTATCCAATGATTTGCCACTCAATATGGTGCGTAAAATTTTTTTTCGTTTCTATCGCCATTTTGTATTTTACGGCCGCCATTTTGAATTTATAAAAGCAGAACCTAGCCTGTAACCATCGGGCGGTTAAGTCGAATCGATAGAGACCCCATTCATTAAAATCCATCCAGCTGTTCGGATGTTAGGAGGATATAAAGAAATCCACACAACCAGATACGCGTAAAACACATAACCCCTCTTGGCAGTCGGGTAAAAATGGCCTATGATAAGCTAAGCGCATTATAATCTGTAGTGCAAACGAGGGTTGAGAGCTTGACCTTTTTTCAAAATCGAGAATCTTCAATTCATGTAAGAAACAGCAACTTTCCAAAGCACCATTTTATCCATTCAGCTACCACTACACAAGCCATGCTTTCAAGTATATCGATATTCATTGTGTTCACTTAAGTCCACGTATTTCTGCGAAATATTCATACACATAATCCTGTGTGATATTCTGTTCTTACATATATAGCTGTGTAAGATTCGTACGCTTATTTTTGTGTACAATTCTGTTCTTACACATGTATATGTGTAAGTTCGTACATATAATTCGGTTTAATATGCAACTATAAAGATATTTATGCATTATGCAAAATTTGTAAATTTACATTCACACCAATTCGGATAAATCCGTACTATTTTCTACGTTTACACACTTGTTTGAGTTTTTAAAGGGATAACAAATGACACACTTCCATAAAGCCAATAAACACAGATAAATATATGTAATTTTTTTACGACCAGAGTGTAAATTGTTTTCCCAAATATGTAATTTTTCAATTTACACATATATTTAAGTAAAAATGGCTAATTTACACATTTCCTTTTTAGAGTGTAGTGATAAATAACGCTTTTCAGAATCATGGAAAACTCAGAAGTGATTATTGTACATTTTTCTTAATGGTTATACAGTAGACTCTTGATTTTGCGAACCTCTTTTTTACGAATTCTTCGTTTTTTCAAACTGGTGTACTGGTCCCGATCAGCATCCCATGGAACTAATGTTATTCCCATTTACGAACTTTCGATTTTACGAACACATTATATGAGTCTACTCAAGTTCGTAAAATCGAGCGTCTACTTTATTATATTTTCGTAGACTAGGGAAAATTTGTCTTTTCTGTATAGTAAGTATTTTATGCTTCACGGAATATTTTACTTTTTTCACATTTATTTCCTTTAATTTATCTGGCTTCAAAGCAATCTTTAGAGCGCTCTATAGTAATCGATTCCACGGTTTCCTGTGTCATTGGATTCTTTCCAAATCTTCTTTTCATAGGTGACCGAGATGCTAAGAAGTAGTGATCCGTTTAACTTTTATAGGAAACAGAAATAAATCTGGAAAAATGACCTATGTCAAGCTAAGTCCGTTATAAATCATAGTACAAACCAGGGTTGCCAGATTGATCTTTTTTTAAATTCACAAAATTTTCAATTCATCCGAGAAATTTTAAGTGGTAATTTTAGTTTTATTCAAGGGCAAACGTTTCATCTTGAATAAAGCTAAAATTACCACTTAAAATTTCTCGGATGAATTGAAAAATTTCTAAGCTACCCTTTTCCTCTTTCGAAACTAACACTCTCACTTTTCTTAATTTTTCTACTCTGTTCTTAAAAAATTATAAAAAAATCTTACAAAAATTTTAAAATGTTATAAAGCACAAAAATATATCTTATTGTTCTAATGCTATACTTAAACTTTCTTCTCGACTTTTTCTTTTTTGTTTTTATTTTTTGAACTCTTTTCCTAATCATTTCCTGTTAGATTTTTCTTTTTATGCCCTCCCTGCTACCAGCTATGAATTTTGCTATTCCATTTAACCTGCACCATCTTATGTGACGGGGATGTGCGACAGGGTCCCAGGCTCCTCGACAAAGCGATATAAGTAAGCGTCCTATCTTAAATGGGAGAAGTAACCGCAAGATTAAAAGCGAGGTCACATCAATCAATGTCGTGCGCCACAAATAACGCGCGTGTGAAATACAGGTAGATACCTAACTGTTTTCTTACTCACACCACTAAAATTGTAAAGTTTTTTTCACTTTGATTAATAACTGAAGTGCTTCTGATAAGGCGAAGAAAACTTCGTAGTGCCAAGTGCATCAGGATGCCCCTCTGGCTACGCCGTTATTTCGCAATAAATATGGCAAACAAAATTCATTTCTATGAGTGACAAAAGATTTGGAAAATACGCGCCATTTAGCCCGGGTATGTGTATTATCACCTCCGTCCACAAGGTGGCGCAACTATGTTAATTTAGGCCTGATTCCAGCATTAAGATTGTTCGCTTACTTATAACGCTTTGCTCCTCGTCCAAAGAGTCTTGGAACCGATCATAAATAACTAAGATAAAATTTCTTCTTTTGAAATTTACGGTATGAATTTGAATTTTCTGAATAAAAAAAAAAGTTCAAATTGGTAACACTAATGTAATCTACAATGTTTTATTTTTTCGCAAAATTGAAATATTAGAATGAAAAACAAGGAGAAATATACCTATTTAATGTATCTTCACTCATAACTTTTGAATTTATGCTCAGAACTTGATATTTCTTCTCTCTTTTTAACACTTTCCAACAAAGTTCAAAACTGTTTATGAATTCGGTTTGTCTGTGTGTATGAGAGTTAGACTTGCTCTTACTCTCATAAATATACTTGGATCGGCATGTAATATTTATATATTACAGAGGAAAGTATCCACTATATAATGTTTGTTATTGAAAATAAAGTGTGTAACATTCATACTCCGTTATAGAGGGACTCACAAAGAAAGCACTTACATTATAATGATGCCTTATTGTTTGTGGTACATTTTATTTATATTGAACTTCGTTTTTTGAAAAATTTAAATTTATCAGTAATATTCTGTTAATCGTGAAATGTGTTTCTTTATTCAATACCTGATGAATTATTTTTCATTCTTCCATTTTAAAGGTCTCATTTTGGTGGAGGTTCCGTATCGATATCATTGAGGTCCAGAAACGATATATTTGTCCCTTTTCCCTTTTTTAACCTTTTTTATTACTTTTGAGGTTTTAAAGTTTGTAAAGGTTTCCAATGGTTACGACATTTCAATATGTTCTTAAGATACACCTTTAGTATTTTATGTTTTTCAAATATTTCATTAAATTTAACTATATTATTCAAATTGGTAAATAAATCATGTGAGTTCCTATTTTTCAACTGGTTAAAAAGTGTTCAGGCTCGGATTCGAACCAGGAAACATTTGGCTGAAGTTGCCAATGCTCTACACACTGAGCCATCCTGGAAAAATCTGGTTGTCGCACAATCCATTCAAAAACCTTATTGATCATGACATCTGGTCTAATATTTCAATCAGATCAATAGAATAAATCGCCTTATGTCTCCTCTAGAATTATCCAGGATTGCTCATTTGGCAGAGCATTGCCAACTTCAGCCAAAATGTCCCTGGTTCGAATATGGGACTGAAAACATTTCATCCAGTTAGGAAATAGCAACTCATATGATTTATTTACCAATTAGACAGGGTTCGAACAAGTACCGTTATTTTCAAGGCCAAATATCAGAATTTTTTTATAGAAAAATAAATCTAGCTTAAACGGACGAAATTACGCCTGATTTAAAGAGAGATTTTCCATAAGAAAATACTGGTACAGAAGAGATTCTTAATCTGGAAATCCAAGCACCCGTACGAACCCTGTTAGAATGATTGCGTTGAAATTAATAAAGTTTTATCACGTATCCAACATTTCTTGGAGTTCCATTACTTGCTGTCTATTCTGCTGAGCTGATTCAGATATCAGACCAGATGTCATAATCAATAAAGTTTCTGTGTTAAATATGTGTCCGTTAGATTTGTCGTGTATGGTTCTGTTAGCAGAGCACTGAGAGCCTCGACCAAAAGGTCCCTGGTTCGAATCCTGACTTCGACACCTTTTCAACGGGTTGGAAAATTACTAACATTAATATTTTATTTGTTTAACTTTTCTTGTAAAACAAATCAAAATTGTTTATTGCGTGAATAATAAACACAACATTTAACATTTTAAGACATATATAACAAACTTCAGATTATAAAAGAAGTGTTTTGTGAAATAAGTATACGACAGTACACGAAAGAAAAGTTTTGATCAAAAATAATTTTAGTATCCCCCATTCCTCCTTTAAAATTTTAGGAAAACTCTCAATTTAAAGGAAAAATTTATATTACTTGAATGCGTTACAAGATGAAAAATTCCAAAATCTAAGAAAATTATTTCTTTCCCATTAGTTTAGAAATTCAAACGTTATTCAAATTTTCCTTCTGAATTGAGAAGAAAAGAACTGTAGGAAATATCGCTATTGATTTTACACTAAAAGAAAGATTTAACACGTAACACGTAACATTAAATAATTGCTATTAAAACTTTCAGAAGTGTTTACGTATTACAACTTAGAATCTATTAATTAACTCATTTACGGTTCCTATTAATCAATTATGTTTTTTAAAGAGCAAATTTTAAAATTTAAAAAACTGGATCAATCTAATTGACAATAAATTGTCAAGCACTCTGGTGCGACATATATCGCACGTTGATAAATAAGTAACCGAATAAAATATTAATTTGCTACTTATAATATTTTCTATTACAAGAATTTTTTTTTTTTTTTTTTTTTTTTTTAATACAACACTGGTTCTTAATGGTTCGTGATATTTCAGAATTATTATGCATTCATGATTTATTTTAATATTTATTATTTAAAAATAATAGTTTAATCTCAAACCATTTAATAAAATATACAATAAAATCACGGAAACAATCCTTTGAAGTTGAAGTAAAATGCTACGGGTGTTTATTATTATTATCATTATGTATTTTAAAGGAAATAAGTGAAAGGCATGCATTTTAATTGTATGCAATATATGTATTTTGAATGTTTGTATTTTTACTTTCTTCTCTCTTTACAAGAAGAAAGTATTGGATTCGGGAAAATTTTCGAATTCCGGTTTTCGATGGATTTACACGTTTTAGAGGTCAGAGATTCCGAAAAACATGTTTTTACAAAATGTTTGTCTGTGAGTCTGCTGTCTGTCCGTCTGTAAGTCTGTATGTCTCACAAATTTTGTGGGCGCTCTATCTCAAGAACTAATGCACGAAATTTAATAAAAAATTATATTCAGTTTGTCTCTAATATAAATTGGTACTGATTAGTTTTTGGTGTATATCGCTCAACAGGTGGCACTGCCATGCAGCATTTTTCACGATTTCCACAATAGCTCAATATCCAGAACTAATGCACAGATTTTCATCAAACTTCAGATTCAGTTAGTCCTTGGCATGAATTGACGTTTTATACATTTTGGAATAAATCGCTCAACAGGTGGCGCTGCTATTCTGCATTTTTTGCGATTTCCGCAATAGCTGTATCTCAAGAACTAATTAAACTTAAATTCACACTATGTGCAAAATTAATTAAAAGATGACACAGTATTTTAAAGATGTTAAATTATTTTAATACCTTAGTACTTTCAACTATAAAAAACATAGTCTTCGTCGAAGAAACATAAGAAATACAACAGTTATTACGTCTAATTTTCAAAATCCACGTTGATGGTGACGAAAGGAGTGAAAGTGGAAGTTAATTTATAGATCAGGAAACTTTGGGAAAATAAAACATGGATATAGGGAAGTGGAAAATTACTGGTTTTATGATTCTTTAAGTAAACTGAGCCAAATTCTGGGTATGTTGTAGGATAAAACGGCATTACAAACAGTATTTTCTTTAGTAATAATTTCTATTGATTCTCGGATAATTAAATCAAGATAATTCTTTGAGGGGTATATAATTTTTACGTCTTCGAAATTAACTTGTATATTCTGCTTCTGGTTAAGTCTTGACAGGGCTGTTGTAGGTCGGTTATACTTTAAATCTCTCAAATGTTCTTTAATACGAATTTTAAATTTTCGCGATGTTATGCTTATGTATTCGAGATAAATATCTTCTGTTTTCAGTGGAATTACATGCACCCCAGAAACTTCACCCCTCGGGATCGGGTCCACTTTGGCACTAATCAGAACTTTCAGTTTTGCAGGAGGAGTGGCGACCAAGTTTACGCCAAAGCAAAAAAGTGCATGTCGAAGTTTTTCGAAAAGTCCTGGTATGTACTTCATTTTGCAGTATCTCATATTACTCCATGGAGTTTTTTGTATTTTCATATGGTTCTTCTGCGACGTGATTAGCTTATCAATAATGCGCACTGGAAAACCATTCTCAACTGCAATGTTTCTAATGGTATTTAATTCATTTTGAAGGCGATTAATAGACCAAACACTAAACGCTCGTCTTATATAAAGTCTTATATAAAATGGTATTATACAACCATTCCATTTGAAAGCACATCACCTTTTAACTACAAACTTGCTCCGTTTAACTTTTATACAAGACGAGCGTTTAGTGTTTGCTCTATTAATCACCTTGAAAATGAATTAAATACCATTAGAAACATTTCAGTTGAGAATGGTTACCCAATGCGCATTATTTATAAGCTAATCATCTCGCAGAAGAACCATATGAAAATACAAAAAACTCCACGGAGTAATATGAGATATTGCAAAATGAAGTACATACCAGGACTTTTCGAAAAACTCCGACATGCACTTTTTCGCTTTGGCGCAAACTTGGTCGCCACTCCTCCTATAAAACTGAAAGATCTGATTAGAGCCAAAGTGGACCCGATCCCGAGGGATGAAGTTTCTGGGGGTATATGTAATTCCACTGAAAACAGAAGATATTTATCTCGAATACATAGGCATGACTTCGCGAAAACTTAAAATTCGTATTAAAGAATATTTGAGAAATTTAAAGTATAACCGACCTGCAACAGCCCTGTCAAGACTTAACCAGAAGCAGAATATACAAGTTAATTTCGAAGACGCAAAAATTATATATCCCTCAAAGAATTATCATGATTTAATTACCCGCGAATCAATAGAAATTATTATTAAAGAAAATACTGTTTGTAATGACGTTTTATCCTACAACATACCCAGAATTTGGCTCAGTTTGCTTAAAGAATCATAAAACGAGTAATATTTCACTTCCCTATTTCCATGTTTTATTTTCCCAAAGTTTCCAGATCTATAAATTAACTTCCACTTTCACTCCTTTCGTCACCATCTACGTGGATTTTGAAAATTAGACGTAATAACTGTTATATTTCTTATATTCCTCCGACGAAGACTATGTTTTTCATAGTTGAAAGTAGTAAGGTATTAAAATAATTTAACATTTTTAAAATACTGTGTCATCTTTTAAGTAATTTTGCCCATAGTGTAAATTTAAGTTTAACTTTTAAAGATGGATTAAGCATTTCTGTTTATTTATTTACTCAAAAACTAATGCTTGGGTTTTTAACAAACTTCAAATTCACGCATACCTTGATATGTATTTGTGCTGTTTATGTTTTAGTTCAAAACGCTCAACAGGTGGCGTTGCTATGCTGCATTTTTCAGAATTTCCACTATAGCTCTATCTCAATAATTAATGCACAAACTTTCATTAAACTTCAGATTCAGGTATACCTTGATAATAATTAGCGCCGTTTATGTGATTTATATAGAAGAAAGTTTTTTGATGACCACAACATACTAGTAAATAAAATTTATGCTTTTTAAATTGTAATGGGTTAAAGATTTATATTTTAAGTGAAATTAATGCAATGTGAATGATATCAATAGGAAAGTATTTGGATATTTATCACATCGCCAAGCTAACACAAAAGTACTCTATTTTCTGAGTATTAATGTAATAAACATAGCCTTTCGTTTGTTCGTTTCAGATTTGTATGTTTAATTTTTTTTTTTTTTTTTTGAAAAATTGATTTGATGAATCATTAATCCATTATCTCTCCTTTTTCTTTTTTATCAGATTTAATTACTTTTAAATATCGCATAATTGTACATTTTGCACCCCTTTCAAATGTAAAATGTTTGAAAACTATATTTCAATTTACTGATTTTTTATGATTTTTAAACTAAATAGTTCGATTACAGAATAATAGTATATGAATATTTTTATTATTTATTACAAATTTTAAGAGAAAACCACGATTTCTACCCACCGTCCTAGGACGGGCGTTTACACTAGTCATCCTATAATGTACAAAAAATGTCGCAAGAAGTCTATAGGATTGATATTTTAACATCTACAGAATGTCCAGCAACTGTACACACTAAAATTTCGACCATCCACGGGGAATCAGTTACTCTCAACTTGATATGCTCTGGATGTTTTCAGAGTTTCATTGTGTTGTGGAGGGTGTGTGAGTCTGAAACTATATTAAAGGTTCAGAAAACAAAAAATTCGAAAAAGGAGGAAACTTTTTATTCCTTTATTTAATAAATCTATTTAAAAAAATATATTTTAGATTGCTAGATGCCCCCTCCCCGCATATTTAACCGCATATATGTTAAATGATATTTTAATAAAAATAGTTTATGTTTTAAAAGTAACAGCATTTAAATTCAAAATAAATTAGTAAAAAAATATTTTAATGTAAGATGAAATAAATTAAAAATATAAAAGCAGATTTTTTTTAACTCCAATAATCTATTGCTATTGCCATTTTCTAATATTAAATTTTTTTTTTTCTAAGAAAAAAAGTGTGATGCTAAAAAAATCAAAGAATCTTTCAGCAGTGGTGAACAAATAATAACGAAGGTTGATCTTTTAGCAGATTGACGCAAAAACTATAACAAAAATGCTTAAAACTTCAGAAAAATTTCTTTAAAAAAGGGGTGGAGGGGGTGGGGTGGGAGAGGTTGCATTTTTACGCAAGAATTTTATTCCTGATTTTATTAGGTGAAATCAGAAATAAAGAATGTAATATAAATCTCCAAAGATCTCCCCCACCAATGAAGTGGAGGTCTCTCTAGAGTGACGTCACAAACCACTGTTTAGGCCGGTGATGTCGAGGGTCGCGGTTATATTGTTCGCATCCTAATTTCTTTTCGTGTTTACGGGAACTGAAAATAATAAAAGCGTACACATAGTTACTATTTTCTTCACTTTATTATTTTATTTATTATCTCTACTTTTCAGTGACTGATCCTATAATGTACAAAAAATGTCGCAAGAAGTCTACAGGATTGATATTTTAACATCTACAGACTGTCCAGCAACTGTATAGACTATAAATTGGACCATCCACGGGGAATCAGTTACCCTCAACTTGATATGCTCTAGATGATTTCAGAGTGTCATTGTGTTGTGCAGGATGTGTGAGTCCGACCTGATTCACCAATACTATACACATAACAGCACTGACTAATAGTACAATACATTAATCTTTTATTTGTTTTCAAGTAGCCTTCTTTTGTGTACAAATATACCCAGAATTGCGGCATACTTAAAAACACCGGAATGATGAAAAATAATTTCAGAATAAATTATAAATTTAAATAACAAAACAAATTTGTTCCTTCAGACATCGATAAACAGTAATTTTCTACTCTCTGAGAAAAAGAGAGCAGTTGAAAATCACATCAGAATAATTTTCAATTTCTTAAAACATACCTTTTACTTACATCTGTTGCTTTTCTTGAGTAGCCGATAAAAAAATTTCTGACCCGTCCTTTTTCTACATTTTTCACAAAAGTTGAAAGTGTTTATGGATTCGGTTTGTCTGTCAGCGATCTATCTAGCGTAAATATACTCGGACTACCATGTAATTTATGTATCGCTCACCCTCAAGAAATATGACACATCTCGCAAAAATTCATTTTGCGTTTTATTCCGTTAATAGGTCTGTTAAACTGCCTTGCCATACAAACAGTTTCATAAGTGTAGTTATACGGAAAATCAATTTATTACACTATATGTCCATTTGTGACCACAGAACGGGGGTGGATTGTGTGGGGAGGTAAAATGACCTAACCCTTCAAACCTCATCATACGTCTTCATTCTTAAAGGTTTTATACTTTTATGAAATTTTTATTCCGGCATGCAGAGATAAGTGCTATAATTTCACGTTACAGTAAAATCATGCAAATTTTCTTTTGCCTCTCCTGTTAAATTTATTGTTGTTGAGATGTGTCACTTTTTTTGCGGTTCAGCGATATGTTATTGAGGCTTACTATGGGGTATTTGGTATTAAAAATCAAATGTGTAGCATTAATAAATAGTTTACATGGGCACTCAAAAGAGTTCAGTTACATTGTGGTCAATTCAGAAAAATCGTTTGCAGTGTATTTTAATGATGTTACACTTTTCCAAATATATTAAAATATATACGTCAGTGGTTTTCTATAAGATGCTTACTATGAAATATCGTTTTCGTAACATTTATTGTTCGTTTACGACGGAACACACAAAATAATTCTTTTATAGTACTGTATTTGAGTAAATTTCTATAGCTCAAATAAAAGCGGCACTAAAAAAAAAAAAAAAAAAAAAAAAAAAAAATCTAGTATATTTCTGATTATTGCCAGAAATTGCTGAAGGGAAATTTTCAACTGGGTTAAGTCTTTCCTATCTGACTTAAATTTTTGCATACTATGAAGTATATATGCAAATCTATAAATCCGTAAAAGATTTCGAATAGTTTTCCGAATATAGATGAGAATTTTTTTAATTGCATTTTTAGTTCAGTTAAGCGGTTTCTAATATGATTAATCTTTTCCAATATCATCATATTTTCCAATATTAAACAAAGATGCCTTGTTACATTAATTTGAATGTGTTGACAAAAGTTTCATAATATATGCTTGACGTAGAATTTTTGTTTCTTCTTGCATATTTGCTTCAGAATATGTCTTTATTAAGATATTTTTTCCAAAGAAATGTTTCCTTTAATGGATAACATAGTGATCCTTTGGTAACCATAGTTTAAGGCTTTAAGAATGTATTGCTTATTTCTCATTAAAATTTATCCTTTTATGCTGTGCATGACAGAAAAATTCTATTTTATTGACAATTTTTTAAAAGTTTAAAGATAATTTTAATTAATGGTCCTTATATTTAATTAAAATTGCAATTAAAATTGTGATATAATTAAAAACTTCATTTTCTCTTCTAAAAACAACGAAATACTACAGAGTGATTATAAAAAAAACTTCCCCGATATATGTACCCCTAGTGACCTAACCGCACAGCCAATCGAAAGGAAATTTCAGATTTAGTTATTTGAATGCATGCGCTCTAGTTCGTGATGATTTAAATCAGTAGAGCTCTCACAGTTACGATTACAGTGAAAAAATCGAAATTTTCGAATAGCAACACATTTTTGTATCCTGCGCAAATTCATCAGCGCATTGAAAAACCATAAATGGCGTTGATAACGATACACGTATAACTAAAATTACCGGTGCAATATCGTGGCACTCAATCCTAATCAGTTCCTTTATTCAGCACTCTAAAAGAAATGATTACATTTTTATTTTCACTATGTGCACACAGACACAACTCAAAAACAAATTTTAAAGCAAATCTTACAACATTACTCAGTTCACAAGTGAAAAAAAAAATCGGCTACTGAAAAACATGTCTTGTAGCCCTTTTTTCGTTCCTCGCAATGGTCTTTTTTGCAAGTGTTTTACGTCAGCAATTTTCATCGTACATATATCATTCCAACGCGATTTATGGTTTTTCAATGCTCTGACGAATTTGCGCATGAAAAAAAAAGGTGTTGCCATTCGAAATTTCTCACTGTAACCGTAACTGTGAGAGCTCTACTGTTTTAAATCATCACGATCTCGAGCGGATACCTCAAAATAGGTATATCTAAAATTTCTTTTCGAATGGTTGAGCGGTTAGGCCGCTAGGAGTTCATATATCGGGGAAGTTTTTTTATGACCACCCTGTACTTTATTTTATTTTGTGAAAAATAGAGCCGGTGATAAACCTGTCCGGATTTTTATCCACTTTTCAAAAAAGCATTTTAGCATTTTCCCGTTGCATACGTTCCATTTTTTTTGCTTGATTATTCAGATTTAGAATCAGTCTCACTACTCCATTTTTGAGTATTCTTTTCTTGACTCTATTAAAATTTATCTTTCGCCAAAATAATATTTAAAGGAGAAGACATTGTATGGTTTTCTTCTCTAAAACCTTAAGATTTAGTGCCTTAAGGAAGTAATATTTAATTCACATTAAGATGTACTCTTTTATGCTATAAGTGACATAAAGTTTCATTATATTAGCAATATTTTAAAAGTTCTAAACTAAATTTAGTTAATGTCTTTTTATATTTCCTTAAAATTGAAATTAGAATCTTGGAATAATTAAAATAATCTTTCTTTTCTTCTAAAAACAATGAAATACTAATTTACTCTTTTTATGAAAACTAGAGCGAATTATAACCCAATTGTGATTCTTAACCATTTATCAAAAAACTGCTTTGAAAAGTTTTGAGTGAGTTCGGTGTTTCTGTCTACCGACTGTCCGTGCTCTAACTTTCGTAAATATTGTGCGATTGCCATAAAATTCTTAGATGTTTTGGGGTATCACTTGGCATGTTCTGTATTGAAAATGAATTGCGTTACATTTATTGTTCATTTACAGGACCACTCAAAAGAATTCCGTTACATTACGGTCTATGGGGAAAGTCATTTACCGAGTATTTTTATGAAATCACACTTTTTTAATCATACTGAAATTTTTATATTTCACTGAGGTGTGAAAAACAGCGCTTGCTGTAGAATATGGTGTGCATAGAATTTATCATTCATTTACAGGGAAACACAAAAGAATATGGTTGCAGGATAAATTGAACAATATTTGATTTATTAAAGCCTATGAACAATTGCTGGTAGTGCGTTTTCAATTGTGGTGTGCGTTTTAAAATTAAATAATTTTTTTGGATGTTACATGGTGTGCATAAATTCTATAGTTCATATATAAGGCTACGCAAAAGATCGAAAGTACATTTCCGGTTATTGACGGAAATTCCTGAAAGGGAATATTCAACTGTGCTATGCGTTTTATTGAACTAATTTTTAACATACTATATTGTATACATACAAATCTATAGATCAGATACAGGGCTTCACAAAATATTCGGATACTTTTCGGTCTGTTGAAGTAATTTCAGAAATTGTGTTTTTAAGTTCGTTATGAATTTTCTAAATTGTTTATTTAGACATTTTTCAATTGAATAAACTATAAAGTTTTAATTACAGTATTCTGAATGTGTTTGAAAATATCCATAATCGATGCTGGATGCATGATTTAACATTCTCGTTCTTGTTTTTACATTTTACAAGCTGTAAAATTATTTAATCAATAAAAATAAAATATTTAATAAACGATTTATCACATTGCTAACTAAGCATAGAACCAACATAGTGTAAAATGTCCAAACCGGGAATCGAACCCTGAACCTTTGAAATAGTGCTCCAAGCGTTTCACCATTTAAGCTACGAGCACGATTCCCAGCTTAGTAAATTGAATTGCTGCTGAAAATTAATTGAATTAATTAAAATTATATACAATAAAAATAGTTTTGTTTTCGTCGTATAGGTTATAGAATAAAATATTAATATTCTTTTAACTAATACATGAAGGAAAGTCGTCATTTTTGTAATGACACTTTTCCTTTGCATCTCTTCTTTTTCTTCCATAGCCGTTGAAAAGACATTTCTCCACGTTTGTGTATTTACTTCGAAACGTGATTCTATTAAGAACTACCCTCTCGCTAAAGAACCATTTTGAGGAGAAAAGGATGTGCTATCATCCGGCTAAGTATAGTTTAATATTTTAAAGAAAGGACGTTTACTATACATTAAGATGTAATTTCTACCTAAGATATGCTTTACGTAAAAAGTGTACTTTGTTGACTGTTTTAAAAGTCGGATAAATATAAGGAATGAATATAATTGAAATTAAGGTAAACGCATTAGCAGTGGGCCGCTTAAAAATAATTATCTAATTATTGTTAAAGTGTTACTGAATTTTAAAAGAGATATATATACAGTGTGGTCATAAAAAAAGCTTCCCGATATATGTACCTATAGCAACCTAACCGCTCAACCAATCCAAAGGAAATTACAGATTTATTTATTTGAATGTATGCGCTCGAGATCGTGATGATTTAAAACAATAGCGCTCTCACGGTTACGTTTACAGTGAAACAAATTTGAAATTTTCGAATGGCAACACCCTTTTTTTTCTGCGCAAATTCATCAGCGCATTGAAAAATCATAAATGTCGTTCGAACGATACACGCCTGACAAAATTGCCGCTTTAATATCGTGGCACTCAATCCTAATCAGTTCCTATGTATCGTAATATTCAGCATTCTGAAACAAATGATTACATTTTCATTTTCACTATGTATACACAAACACAACTCAAAAACACACTTTGAAACAATTCTTACAACATTACTCAGTTCACAAGCGACAAAAAAATCAGGTACTGAAAAACATGTCTTGTAGCCTTTTCTTCATTCCTCGCAATGGTCTTTTTTGTAAGTGTTTTACGCCGGATATTTTCATCGTACATGCATCATTCCAACGCCATTTATAGTTTTTCAATGCGCTGACGAATTCGGGCATGAAAAAATTGGTGCAGCCATTCGAAAATTTCAAACATTTTACACTGTAACCGTTACCGTGAGAGCTCTATTGTTTTAAATCATCACTATCTCGAGCGCAACCTTTCAAATAAACATTTCTAAAATTTCTTTTCGATTGGTTGATCGGTTAAGCCGCTAGAGGTTTATATATACGGGAAGTCTTTTTATGGCCAACATGTATATATTTATTTATAGCTCCTAGTACGAGCCTTCATGTGTCAGAATAATCATACAAATTTTTCAAAATATATTCTTCGGAAAAAATGAAAAATATTACCTTCCTCTATGGTTCAGTAGTGGGCCTAGTAAATTTCTGATCCTCGAATCTTTAAGTTTTCGGCTTTCTCAAGAAATTATTTATAATTCAGTAGAGTAGGGGTACACAACCTGTGCCCCGTGGGCCACCATCTGTACCACTATTTTTATGCAGAATAATTTTCCTAATTAATTGATAGAAACTTTAATATTAAATAATACAAATATTACGTTTAAATTTTTTGTGGTGGCAAACAATTATTTTGGCAAAAAGGTTGTGCAATACTACAGTAGAGTATATGAGTAGCAATTTAATTTAAAGTAAAACATAATATTAAAGAAACAATGTTTTAAATAACAGCTTATCTCTTAATGAAATCTGTAAGAATTAGCAAAAGAAACCCCATTTTTGAAGACACTCTAGAAAATAAACAAATGTAACAGCATAAAAATAACAATTATTCCAAACAAGTTAAGTTAAAGTTAACAGTTAAGGATGTTAATCAATAATATAAATGATTTTTTATTTTTTAAACATTGAACGTAGAACAAAATTTTATAGATTATTTTATTCGTTATGTAATCGGTTATCAAATTAAAATTACTACATAAGTGTACTATATAAAAAATTTGAAAAATGATTGATTTTAATCCTGAGAAAATAATGGGTCAATTCCTGAACACATGGGAGGGTTGGCCCACTATATGGGTGGCTTGACCAACATTGTTTTATATTGAAATATTTCTGAAGAGAAATAAAATCAGTTTTTAAGAAAGCAAAATAACTTTATGCTACATGCTTTAATCCTTCTATATGTAAAAAAAGTTTTGATTTGGAAATGGACCAATGAAAATCTGCGTAGATATTCCCGGCAGATCGGCATCCAATTTGAATGCTTAAGCTTGGCTTTCTTCGTTAATATTAAAAAAATATGCAAATCGGTGGTATTATAGAGAAATGTTTGATAAACACGCTGATGCAGACAGTTTTCAAATCGAAGAATTATTTTAAGAGATATTTAATGTCAAAGTTGGACAAAATCGTTCCATTAAAAAAGTTTTATTGGAGCAAAAACTGTACATAAGAATTTAATCATTTTTAGATCATTTTATGCGTCAGAATTTTCCGGTGTGCAGACTGCATTTGGTATTTTAATTTAGACTCATTTTTTGAGGTTTTATTTCTATTTTAAATTGAAATTTTCAGCATTTCGAGAGATATTTTTTTACAAAATTTAGAAAATTGTATTAATTTAAACGGTTGCCAACTGTATAAACAGTATTACACGTGACTTTTATAAACAGAAAATATAAAAAGCAGGAACTCATTGAAAATTACGTTATAAAAATTATACTTACATGTGAATTTTAAAAGAGAAAGAATATTGTAAAATAATAAATTCACTAACATGCCTTAGAAGCCTTAAATAGGAGAATTTACGTCACATTTACGTCACATTACACTTATTACGTAAAATGTTCAAAAAATAATATTGCAAAGCAGTTTAAATTTAAAAATTTCGCGAGACATTTATTTGATATTTTAAGATGATCATAATATTTCCTTTCTAACAAAAGTATTTTTACGTGAATATTAAAAAGAGAAAGAAAAGTTTGGTGAAAATTACGTCAGATTATAATTGTCAGATTCAAATTATAATTCAATCTTCCGAAATCTTTTTAAAGCCGATCAAATTAGCGTGCTGTTAGAGTCTACGGTGTCTGAACGGAGGTTGACGAGCGTAGCTCGTAGGGGGCAGAGCCCCCTAGTTATTGTAAATAAATATGATGCTTAAACAAACCTGTTTAGACGCATTCGCAAGTCAGATAAGAAAATTTTTGTTTTAAACAGGATTTTGTCTGAGCAGGTATAATTGTACAGCAGGGGAAATAAAATTTTAACGTGTAGGAAAGTATTCCGTTAGAGACAAGTTACGTTTCATAGTGTTTCATGTATTATTACGTCTGGATTTAGGAGACACCGTCCCGCTTGTTTTTGTCTCCTTGTCCTACTTTTTGTGACACTCGACTAACAATTCTAGTTGTTACATAGTTTGGCTTCATCCACTGTATTCATCCTGGTGAAATTTATCTACATACCTTCCTAAAGTTTTCTATCAATGCTATGTTACTTTGCAGCTGTATGATCACCTAACCCTTTCCGGTGCAGTGCATCCACGTCGGGACCACCTAATTTTAATTCCAAACTTACAGACGGGGCCAAGAACATTTTTTAAAAATGTTGCATTTTCAATGAAGTTTAAAGTAACAAGTTTTAATTTCTAAGAAAGTCTTTTGTAAACTCCGGTGTCAGTCAATCATTTCATCATTTTACGAACAGGATTTTTTTTATGCCGGAAAGGGTTAAGTTATTATCTTTTAACCCTTTCTACTTTCCGTACTAAAATGTTGAAATAAATACCTGGCACCGGAATATGCGAACAAATTTATTTGGATATAAGAAAAAGGCTATATTAGACATTTATATTAAATGGAAAAGATTTTAGCAAAATTGTGGTGCGAGTGTGGCGTTTGGGAATTAAAATGAAGTGGTTTCGTAAACATACTACTGCCCCTGAAAAGGTTAAAACTGCTGCTTTCATAATTCCTAGTCCTTTCTCGTCTTTCCCACTGTTTCTATTTTCCTACTGTCAGTAACATTTAAATGGAAGAAAGTTCCTGTAAACTTTCCCATTTATGTTTCATTAAAAGTTTTCTTGCAGTGGATACTATAGTAATTTTTCACATCTTTCTTTAATCAGTTTAAAACATTTTCTTTTCCATCACCCCATTTTACTGTAGCTTTACAGAATAAATATACATTATTTTTATATATAACCATTAACCTTCATTATGTACAGTATACATAAACTATTTCAAAAACCACTTAATTAAGGGAGCCTTGAGCATCTGGCCAACCATTCCTCACATTGACTGCGTCAAGCCTCCCCACATAGCCATTTTCTAAAGAATAGCACATTGTTATCTTAAGCCTAACTTACTGTACATTCGTGGGAAAAAAAAAAAAAGTAAACACCCTTTACTAACTCTGCAAAAAATTATCGTAGAAGTAAGTTACTGGTACCACACGATTAGTAATAAAGGTTACTTTAAAATTATTTATATAAATTTTGCTTAGGGGGCCATCTACACATTAAAACGAACCATAGCTTTTTTTTTTTTTTTCAATAGCAGTGCACAATTCTGACAGCATAAATGAACTCTACACCCTTCAATTAGCCTAAAAACAAATTTTTATGCAATTCGTACTATATGTTTCCGAGAAATTAATTATTTTAAATTTAGGGTCTGTATCCAAATTGAAGTTCAGTACTCGATTGTTGACCGAGAGAGCCCCCTTTTTGATCAAGGCATCTTAAGCGCCAATCAAGCAGTCATTGAAGACTGCTAGATTACAGGATAGCATAACAAATTTCAAAAAATCTAGCCACTTCCATCATAGATGTCCCTTAAACCACCATTTTGCCGTTTTTTAAGCATAATTTGAAAACTACTTGGAGGAAAAAAGTGAAATTTTGGATTTTCATGAAGCAGGACTTAATAAATCTAAATCCATCGAAAAAATTGTAGGTTGCAATTCATAATTTTTTTCGAATATTAATTTCATAATTCATATCATAAAATTATAAGAACTGCAAATTCAACGTATTTATGTTTGGGTATTTTAGTATTATTGCTACACAAAAAAATTAGCACATTTGGAGTATAATTTCAGGAGATATTAATAACAATATGAAAATGTAATTTAACATTAGAAGAACTAAATTTTGAATGTTTATAATTCAAAAATTTATTTTTCAAATGACTTGAAATTTGGTGTCTAGGCATAGTTTGAAGTTGAGATTTTGAAATATCTCGTTAAAATTGGGTATTGCCATTGAAAAAAAAGGAAGTTTGGGTTCGTTTTAATATGTAGATGGCCCCCTAAGCAAATTTTGTATATATCATTTAAAAGTAGACTTTATTTCCATTCGTTCGGTACCAGTAACTTTCTTCTACGATAATTTGTTGAGGAGTTAGTAGGGGGTGTTTCCTTTTTTTTCCACGACAGTACAATCTTTACGCCTGGAATGAAAGCTCGATATTTCCGCATTACTTAAAACCTTCTTACTAAAATTTGTATATGTTTTGTCTGAAAAAGGCTTACCAAATGTTTCTAAAAAACACAACTTTTAGATATAAAACACCACACACTTGATTTTTTCCACAGCTATTTCGATTATCTGTATGAAACAAATTCAGTAGTTGGAGCATTCCAGTAATTTTGTATGATATCTATTTATAAAACTGAAATTCTTTTAAATATGTAAACTGATGGGTGAGTCAAGCCTCCCGTATGGTCAATCCTCCATAGTCTTTCCTACTCGTTTTCCAGAAATGCATTTTGGTCTTTTTTAAAAAAAAATTAGTGGCTCACTACTGGTACGTGACCCACTATAGTTGCATTTACTTTAATGTTTCTTTTAATACATTAACCTTTAACTGATGTCACGCGGTCTCCCAGACCCCGCGACTCCCAGCTGTAAGCACTTTTACAGCTTTCTACTTTTCTGTACTGAAGTTAAATAATATGAATAAAATACTTTTTTCATGCAATTTAATTCACATGCTCCTAAGAGAAGTACACCGATATTGTTAGGACAAAATTTAAGTAAATTCAACCATTTGAGTTATTTTTTTTAAAAAAAATTTTATTCGAGGGGTCTGAGAGATCGGATCACATCAGTTGTGTAAAAAATTTTAGTCACATCAGTTAAAGGTTAAAATGACACTTAGAAATTGCGAATAATGAAAAACAATACACAAAACATATTGTAAATTAAAATTACAATACAATTCCTTTTAGATATATCAAATGCTAACTTTTTTTTTCAGTAAACTGTAGTCAGAGTTTATAATCATCATGACATTTTTTTACTATTAGAAAAAAAAAATTACAGTAATATCTCGACTTCCGTCATCAATTCGCTCCAAGACTAGCGACGTAAGTCGAGGTACAAAGATAAGCAAAGGATAAGTAATAAAAATTCCCCAAAATGTAATGAAAATATTCTATTGTATGTAGCGATTGTGTTACATTACATTTAGCATTGGCAAAAAAATGCGTTTGTAATACAAGAATTTGGAATAAATCAATAATCTGTTAATTTATAATTTATTCTGTTTATAATTATTCCAATCGAGTCTTTGAAGATGCGGAAAAGTGCAAAAGTTTAAATAACAGTTTTTTTTTTTTTTTTTTTTTTTTTTTTTTTTTTTACTTATAGAGATTCTTTGTATTAGCAGAGTGAGTTTTCTATCACTTTTCTAGTGACTTTTTTTTATTTGTTTGTTCCTATCACTTGACTGTCGTGGGAAAGTTTCCTTTCATAGAACCAAATAAAGTTCAAAGTGCATCTTAATTAAGGAATTTTTTTTCTTCAGGCGAAACGACGTAAATGCAGGGTGACGTAAGCAGGGTTCTCGCTGTCGCTCGCCATTGCGCCAAATCGCGACAAAATTCTTCATTTGGCGAGTAAACCTATAGTCAAATTCGCCAAATTGCAAGTTCTCAGTTTGTGTGTTTGTGTGTGTGGTGTGCCAATACTGTCGAGATTGCTAACCGCGTTACTGAATGATCTATATAGCTTTAACGTGCTCAAATGCGCCGTGTCGTTTGCATTGCTCTATTTATTGAGACACTGACTCAACACCAATTGAGTTTAGCAACAGCCAAAGACATAGAAAGGATTATGCCATAGGTATTTCTCTATTGTCAGTTAATCACTATCTATGCACCTGCTTCGCACCGGTAAAACGCAAACAAAATTACTCGCACCTAGCGCCAAATAGAGAAAATTTTTAGCTGTTTTTAATTTGTATTTAGACAGGTGAAAGAATGTTTGAAACATTTACACATTTAGGAAACATTTAGAATGTATTTATTTTTAATAGTTTTTTTAGCAGATAGTCGAATTTCCATTGGATAAGCAATCACAACATATTAGATTATTTTTGAACATATGGTAAAAAAATGGATAAAGATAGATTTTTCAGTCTTTCAAGCCGAATCTATTTTGCTAACATTTCTGTTCATTTGGCTACTGTTTTTTATTTCTTATTCGCCAAATCGCTAATGTTGGTGAAAAGCCAGAGAGAAGACTGGACGTAAGTCGGGGTACTGCTGTACATCGGTTTATTTTCTTAGCCAATTGTTCAAAAGACTTCAAATCATAAACTGAAATTAAAAAATGATTCCTTTTAGAGATATCAACAGCAATTTATTCTTTTCTCATAAAACTAATGTATTTTATAATCATATCATGGCATTTTAAACTATTTTTCAAAAAAAAAAAAAAAAAAAAAAGAAAAAAAAGAAAAAGAAAAGAAAGAAAAAGAAAAGAAAAGAAAAAGAAAAAAGAAATCTTTCCATTCAATCTGTTCTGTTGGCTTTCATGTATAGCTATTCAAGCATTGGCCTCATAGTAATGTTTCAGCTATACTTTTATATATTTTTTTCAAAAGGGTCTCTATTAAGAATTAATTTTTCCCCAAACAAAGTAATGAAACTTTCTAAACGCTAGCCTAACTGATATTTTACATTGAAATATAATTTTTATGTAATATTCCTGACACGAAAGTTATATTTTATCGACATTTTTTAAAGTTTAAATTAAGCTTGCAATAAAGTTTTTTTATACGTTATTAAAATAACACATAGAAATATCAACTAATTACAAATAAATAATAATGTAAATTTAATTCTTTAAAACTTATAAATGCTAATTTATTTTTGGGAAAAATCATATCGTATTTTTAAATATTTTTCCATAAAATACCTTTCCTTGAAAGTTATGTTTTTCTTACATGGCTTTTCAAAAGACTTCTCGCCACTCTATTTTTATGTATTTTTACTTTCTTCTATCTTTACAAGAAGAAAGGATTGGATTCGAGAAAAATTTCGACTCCCGGTTTTCGATGGATTTATACGTTTTGGAAGGTCCTGAATACGATTTGATGGTTTTTAGAAAATGTATCTCTATGAATTTGTCTGTCACTCTGCGAGTCTGGATGTGACAAAAATTTTATTATCACTCTACCTCAAGAACTAATGCACGGAATTTCACAAAATTTTAAATTCAGTTAGATCTTCATATAAACTGGTTCGGATTAATTTTTGATGTAAATCGCCCAACAGCGCTGCTATGCTGAATTATTCGCGATATCCACAATAGCTCTATCTCAAGAACTAATGCATGGATTTTCATAAAACATCAGATTTGGTTATTTCCTGATATAAATTAGTGCTGTTTAGCTTTTGGTGTAAATCTTCCTACAGGTGGCACTGCTATACTGCATTTTTTCACGATTTCCGCAATAACTGTATCTCAAGAACTAACGCATGAATTTTCATGAAACTTCAGATTCAGTTAGTCCCTGGCATAATTTGGTCCTGGTTAGTTTTTGGTGCAAATCGCACAAAAGATGGTGCTGCTATGCTGCATTTTACAAAAAGTATTAACATATATGAGATAGAAGAAGTTTTGGGATTGTCTCATCCGACTAGTTTTTAAATATGGTTCAGAAATTTACCTTTCGCCAAAAGAAGCTTTTCAGGTTAAGATATTATATGGTATTCCTCTCTTTCATAACACTCAATACAAAAATATATTTGTTTTAATTTTAGGTATTAGATTTTCAAAATGTCGAAAATGTACTACAAAAAGGTTTCCCAACCCGATATTTCCGAATCTATTGAAACTGAAATTATGAAAAAAATTAGGATTAATAGGAGTTTATTTAGACATTCCAGTAAAACAATAGCGATTATCCTAGGTCAAATATTTTTTGACAAAGTTGCATTTATCCGTTACACAGAAACTAAACTTTATTTTGCGGGCGCCAAGCACTGGAGTTGAGGAACGTGCAAGTTACCCATGGAACCGAAATCCTCCAAGGATTATTGATAATGATTTTCGAAAGAAAAATTAAATAATTAGTTGAGGTATTAATTAAGAAACTATCGTGAAGATTCGGGCACGGACCAGGGCGGCATTACAAATTTGCGACCTCCTTTCGAAACGCGGTTGCATAGCTGCCAACTTGTACGGATTTTTGCTACCACTAAAATTTAATAGAAAATTTTGCCTAATTCAATCGCCGAATTGCAGTGAATGTTGATAATTAAATAAGGCAGAAATTTCTGTTAAATTTTAGAGGTGGCAAAAATCCGTACAAGTTGGCAGCTATGCGAGGCACAATGCCAAGTTTAAACTTTGTACAAAATATTTGCTTTACGTGAGGCGAGTTATAGCGATAAATACGCAGCATTTTTTCATTTCAATTTAATTCAATTATTGAAACAAAATCCATAGAATAATTCCAAGATTATTACAAAGCCGTATTCTTTTATGAACGATTTTTTGTAATATTGCAGTTATTAATTAATAAATTTATTGTGCGGAACCCTTTTTGAGCAAGTAAAATTTGCATTTGACCGATTACTTAAAGTTTTAATAAAACATAGAGTAACGTTTCTTATATTGAATTAAAATAACACTTAAAAATATCAAATAGGTAAAAACAAATTTCAAAACAAATTTACTCATCTAAAAACAGCCAAATAGAATTTATTCCTTTCTGTAAAAAAAAAAAAAAAAAAAAAAAAATGGAACAATTAACATTCTTATCACGATTTTTTAAATCATATTGAAAGTGATACGATTCATTTATACTTGTTCTTTTTATTTGCGTAGCCGTTGAAAATACATCACTTTACGCCAGTGCTATTAATAATTTTCTTTCAGCATATGTAAATTTTTAGAAAATTAATAATGGTATACCCATATTAAGTATAGCTTTTTCTATGGTGAATTATTTTGGTATGCCTAACCATACTTTTGATGAAGATGTAATTTCTTGTAAGATGTGGGTTATCGGAAAGTTACAGATTACTCCTTTTTTTTTTTTTTTTTTTTTTTTTTTTTTTTTATCAAATCGCGATATATAAATATATTTTATTATTATTTCTTTAAACTTATGACTATTTAAAAGACCTTACATTCTCATTTTGTGTATTAGCTTTGATACGTGACGCTATTAAGAATTTATCTTTCTTCCCCTTCGGGATGAGCGTCGCGTATACGTGACGCATAAGGTGATTAGATTCCCTGACTATTCCAACCAGTTCTTTTTTATTGTAAATCTTGCTTTATTCAATTGGCGCATTTTCTGGCTTCAATTAGGTAAAAATTTTCCGTTTTGAAAAACTGGTGATAAAAGATTAAATTTCTGTAAAAGACACTCGTCGCGAGAGCGTTAAAGGAGTATTTTAAGGAGAATGATGAATGATATTAACCTTTTATGTATATTTTAATTCCTTAATGAAAGGATAGTGTATATTAAGATGGAATTATTCTAAATTAGTAATGGCAGGAAAGTTGTACTTTATTGGTAAATTTTTAAGCTTCATTTTAAATTGAAATTTACGTTTGTGTATTGAAAATGCATTAATTTAATTATTATTGCTCATGGTACAGAATTAGATTTTGTTCATAAGTATGGTTTACATAAAGGTTCATTTTCTACTTATCGCTGCTTAATTAAAATATTTTTCCCTGATACTTTTTTTAAGTTTTTAAATGTTGATAATTAAGTTTCTTTCATGAGTCACACACAATTTTTTCGCGACTAACGTAAATTAGAATTGTAAACGTATTTATCCATGAATATTTAGTACGTATTTTATCACATTGCCAACTAAGCGTAGAACCAACAGAGTGAAAAATGTCCAAGCCGGGAATCGAAGCCGGAGCACTTCGAATACCGCTCCAAGTGCTTTACCATTTAAGCTACGAGGACGATACCCAGCTTAGCATCTCTCCGTCACATATGTTGGTAAGGATGCAACAGCAGCACAAGATGGAATAGTCTTCACGGGCACACAATCCTGGAGCTAATTTTAGGATTGTGTGCTCGTGAAGGCTATTCCATCTTGTGCTCCAGTTGCAGCCTTACCAACGTATGTGTATGAGAGATTCTAAGCTGGGTATCGTTCTCGTAGCTTAAATGGTAGAGAACTTGGAACACTATTCCAAGGCTTCCGGATTTGATTCCCGGTTTAGACATACGTTGGTTCTACGCTTAGTTAGCAATGTGATAAATTCCGTACAAAATATTTAATAATTTCGAGTGTAATTTCACTGCTGAAAATTATTTGAAAAATTAATTAAAATTATACATGTACTTATTCATTTCTTTAGAAATTAATAATTTACATAAAAAATTGCACTTTAAAATAACTGTAATATACTAAGTTGTCATGACTATTAATGACTTTTCTTCGTTTTTTTTTAAATGCGGAGGTTAGGTTAGTGATTTTTGAATGGCTTTTAATACATTTCACTCACTAGAACATAGCAATATTTTGAAAAAAATATATATTATTACACTTCTGTAACCATACTTTAAAATTGAGCAGTAATTCACAAAATTTCAAAATTTTTATTTTGACATTTGAAAAACAATATACTCTATTCATAGGTGTTTGTATTTTCGTTGTTGTTGTTGTTGTTTACCGCAAAATATATTTATATTTACACAGTAACTACGTGACATGTTTTAGAGAATATGTGACACAGTTACTGCGTAAATTTGATTATTGCATTTAAAACTGACATGATGTAAATTAGCCAGCCCCATGACATTAGAATAATTTCTTTTTAACTAGTTACTACCAGGAAGCAAGAACAATGGTTCCAATAGCTATAATTCGCCAAATCCGCGTGAGCGGTTTTGTCGCTTTTGGCATTACAGAGATACTTAAATGATTTTACTTTTTTAATGATATTTAAATGTTTTTTACTAATTAAAGAGACCGTGGAGTTTATTTGAGTCAAAATAGACCCCAAATTCGAAATTTCTTTTGGGGTGTAATTATCATTCTCCATAAATTTGTACTGTAAAGTTTATCGCCATAATTTACAAAGGTTTTGCTTTATGGTAGATTCCACTTGAACAGTTAAACAGTGGAACAGCTTGGGCATTTCTTGGGCTTCCTATCTAACGCCAACTTTTCGAGTGTACGTGTATGGAAGTTATTATTATTTTTTAAGTTGTACGAATTGAATAGAGAAAACAGTTCTTGGAGACTCGATGTGTCTCTATCCGTAATCAAAAAGTTAATATTGATATTTTGAAATCTATAACTTGTAAAATAAGTGTAGTTTTAAAATTTTCTTTACATAAAAAAAAAAAAAATATTTTTTCAAATCATACAAGAAGTCAATTTTTCTTGATGAAATCGATTTCCTTTATAAAAACCGCCTAACAATGTGGTGTCAAAAAGACACTATAAAATACTCAATAAAGATAAATTTCAAAAGACACCAAGACCTTTTAAAGAGATGAGATACCCACCCTAAATTTTTGATAATGTGGAACAAAGAATTTATTACTTCAATTAATCTAAGGAGTCCTTCAGATTTCACCTTACACATTTTTTTCTTTGAATCACCAGTCGTTATTCCACATTCATAAAGAAAAACCAATAGGATTAAACAGTTTTGTCGCCTATTCGTCGCATTGGTCTAAAAGATGATACTTCATAACATTTGTCTTAAGAGCACAGGGAAAATTAACATAAATTCGAAAGCAGTGATAAGGAAAATCATCAATGAATTCACAATGACATGTCCATATGTTTATTGGACCAAAGAATAAAATGAGAGTAATTTATAAGGACTGACCTCTATAACTTATTACTTGGCGTGTAGTAACGAACTAAAGCGATCAATTACAAAGGAATCTTAAATAATCCATTTTGTTTCGTTCATTTAATATAAGGGGCAGAAGCCAATATACACCTTTCTCCTCGAGAAAGTGAAAATTAGATTTATGTCAACGGCTTAACGATTATGAACGATTATTTTTTGAAACATTAACGCTACATGATAATGTAAAAAACGAAGAATTATTTATTTTTTCGATTATTATATGAGTTTTAAAGATTGTAAGCGTAAGACAATATTTTTCGAAGATAATTATTTAACTTGCAAATATTAAAGATAAAATGATAAAAAAAACAAGAAAGAAAAAAATCATGTATTAAGCATAGATTATGAAACATTTTCCAACACATACACACTAACGCGACAAAACTTCCCCAATTAATATGTTAAAATACTATGTAAATATATATAATAATAAATAAATATATATTATGTAAAATATTCAACCATATGGAGATGCATAACGCATTTGAAAGCCTAATTTCAGCTGTTCCCATCTACAATGTGAAAATTATCCGAAATGTTGGGCTAGCTTTGTATAGTGTATATGATACATAGATTTGAATTTTCTCAGTTAAAAATTCCCCTTTAGCCATTTCCAATAATAAGGATACTTTTACGGGAATTCTTTTGTACAACCCTGTATACGAGGTTTAGAATTCAAATACAACAAGTAACATGAAAAAAAATTAGTTAAATTTAAAAGCGCATACCGAAATTGAAAACGCACTTCCAGCAATTATTGCTCAAAGGTAGTACTGTACATTGGTCCTTGCTTTGGTTGTACATTGGTTACTTTGGTCCAGCCCATAAAAAAATATTTTATTCTTTGTATTGAACAAACAATACAACATAATTTGGAGTTTTTGCCCTTGAAAAATATTTTCTACCCTACTATAGGGTATATGAATAGTTTGGGGGCAATTTAGATTTTTTTAGTGGCAACATTGGATGTGTTTGTAGATAACAGTTTTCATGTATAAATTTTAACTCTCTAAACTTTCTATATTGAAACAATCTGGATAAGAGCTACAAATATGGTGAGCGTCAAATTATTACTTTTAGTAACCTGTAACCCATGTGTGATCATAGTTTTTCCTTTAACTTTTTATTTTGACAGGAAATGTTAACGTTTTCATAAAGCTAACACGAAAACTAGTATTTCGGGGCTACTTTGTGCCATACCTTTTTTGGTCCGAAAATAGCTCCAATTACTTAGAAATGCCTTTTATACAAACAAATCTCTTAAAAACTGTTTTAAGTAACATTTTTTTCAAATGTTACTGCAGCAAAATGTTACATTAATAGTTTTTGTTCCAGTTGCTGAGAATAACATGACGAAAGCTGTTTCTCGTTTCATTAATATTAACAGTTGATTTATTGTGTTTAAATATTAAGAAAAAACATTTGTTTGTCGAGTTTGCAGTGTTAATTTATTAACAAATGCTTTTGCAAGAGGGTTTCAATAAAAATGTATTCATTTACATATGAAATGTGTTCATTTTATATAAAACTAAGTGAATGGTCCCCCCAGCAGGGGCTGCTTTGTTCCAAAACTTTAAAAATAGTTAAAAGATAAAAAAAAATAATAATAATAATTTCTTCTTTAAAACTATACAGTTTGCTTCATTGTTTCGTGTTAATTGTTTTCAACTCCATTTCGACGTTGAAAAATCATATATAATATTTTTCAATAATGGAAATATGAGAGGAACCAGGAAAAAGTGTCCCCAAGTAACCCCCCGTTCGACGGTAACCGATTTCTCTTGTGTGTCTTTGTAAATGAATGCCAAAATCAATACATGCCCTTGTCTATCATTTTGTAGTGCAATTAAGTGATTTATAACTGTTTCTATACATTTGCAATAGCGTAATGCCATTAAAATACTCTCCAAATTATTTCCCCCCATATACCATAATGTAATGGAATTCTTTTGAGTCCCTCTGTAAATGAACTATTAATGCATTTCATATGCAATACCGAACATGCCATGGTATGCACCATTAACATTTTCAAACTGCATGAAAATCCAAGTATATTTACTTGAGTTACGGCGAGGACAGGCATTCAGACAAACCGAATTCATAAACACTGTTCAACTATATTGGAAAGGCGTTAAAAATTGTCAAATTAATGTAATTTTAAAAACTCATTGGAGACTTATTAACGGGAAATTATCAAGTGCTTTTATGTGCGGTTGTAATGACATTTTGTGTTTTACATTATTTCGATTAATTGAAAATTGTCAAATTTGATTAATTTTACAAATGCTATTTGATTTACATCGTATATATATATATATATAAAATCATCATTTTTCTTTCTTTTTCTTATTTGCCTTTCTGTCTGTCTTCCCTCTATTTATTTCTCATTAATTCTTTCTTTTCCTCTTTTGATTTCTAAAGGTACAAAAAATAGCTTTATTATATTTCGTAAAAATCACCTCATATTTTTTTTTTTTCAAAATTTGATTAACCAGAAGGGAAAAAAATCTTTCGTTCTTTCAAAAGTAATTACATAATGACCGATTCTATCAATATTTCTAAAAAAAAAATGTACTCTAGTATTTTATAACTTTTGTATCAAACTGTGCTAGCCTAAAACATAGAAGATAGATTACTTTTAGAGAGTAAATTATAAATAAATTTATGCAAATACTATAAAAAAATTATTTGCACATATTTTAATCTTAAATATAAGTTCTTTTTTTTCTTGTCTAGAACGAATCAAAGAGATTAGGATGAAAAATAATTCATTTGAAAAATAATAACTGAAATTTTTCTGCTTTAAGTTCCATTTTTTGTTGTTGTTAAAAAAAATCACTAAAATGTTGTCTTTATCATCAACAACATTCACAAAATGGAAATTATACTGAAAACTGTTGGCGTTTACCCAAAAAGGATTTTACATATTTTTGTTTTTGAGAAAAGACAGATTGTTTCAGTAATTATTTATCTTTTATTTCATCTTTATCTATTTAAATGTTTTTTGACTGCAGAAAATTACTTTAAAAGAATTTGCTTTAAGATTATTAAACACGATTTTAATGGATTCTGAATTTGAATATAAAGGAGGAATGTATACTTTTATTTCAAACTATGCTTGAATTGAAAATATCTGAATGTATGCATGAATCAGGGTTGCCATTTTCCCTTTTTTTCAATTCCGAAATCTCTTATTCATACCAGAAATTACCTATAATGTTATTTTTCTTTATTTAATGGCTGCCAGTTCGTGCTTGCAAAGAGATAAAAATTCTTCATTTAGAATTTCCGGTGTCAATTCGAAATTTTTTAATTAAATAAACAATTAAATAAAAAAAATCAAAAACCCGTCTGCGTAAAAAGCGAACTAATTAATTATTTTTCATCAATGTGAAACTATTTTTTTTTCAATTCCTACTATTAGCTCACACTCTCGCTATATAGATCTTGTTCAAATTTTCAATCGTTAATAAAATACTTATTATTCATTCAATCAAGCGTAAATATTTTTTTTTAAACTTGTAGTGGATGACACTTGTGTTAATCCAGTTTTTTCAAATATTAATTCATTAATTAAATTAAATTAATTAATTTTCAATAATCGAGAGAGCCCTCTTCTTGATCGAGGCATTTTAAGCGCCACTCAAGTGGTAAGAAGAATGGGAGAAAAAAAATTATCTTATTGACCTAAGTAAGAATTGACTTAAAAAATATATTTTTTTTATATTACTTACCTATTTTTTTATTTACTTGTATTGATGACTTTTAAGTTGTGTTTAGTTGTTAGTTCCTATCTATAAACACTGTTTTGATGAGGTCTATGATGGTTAGAGTTGCAGTAAAGCTAGAGATCCTACCGACACAACTTCCAGGTTGTATAATATTTAAACGGAGCTTCTGACTGTAAAATAGTCACTGAAACATTGTCTTCATTTTGAAAGACCTATCCAATGATATGCCACTCAATATGGTGCGTACATTTTTTTTTTTCGTCTCTACCGCCATTTTGTAGTTTACGGCCGCCATTTTGAATTTATAAAAACAAAACCTAGCCTATAATCATCGGACGGTTAAGAGAAATCGATAGAGACCTCATTCATTAAAATCCATCCAGCCGTTCGGATGTTTCGAGGGTATAAAGAAATTCACATACCCAGATACGCGTGAAACACATAACCCTTGACAGAGAATCGGAAACCGAATGCGCCATTAATGTTCGAAAATGTTGGTAACTGAAGTCTAAGATAAACTTTCATAACACAGAAAGTAGATGAATTGTAATGAAAGTTGAATGAGCCAAATCCCATTGAAATTGGGCCCTTGCCACCCTTCCCCCCTCCTATCAATTTCATAAATTACTTTTAACATTAATATCATATTTAATAAATGGATGAAATCGCTTATCTAAAGTTACCTTTAAAGTAACGCGGATTTTAATTTACGGCTGTAGTGAGTAAAAGTAAATTGTTGCTGAAAAAGAATATTAATATTCGAAAAAAGTAGTAGCTGAAGTACAAAGAAGGACGGACTCCAAGAGGGCCAGGGTCTTATCTGGAATATAGTTGGGTATAAAATGAAAAAGAAAAGTGCCCAGTTAAACTGATGGCATTGAGCTTACAGGCTAGTCTCACTAATTGTATATTATACTCTTATTTCAAAGAACAATGTCCCTCGAAAAATAAATAAAGGGTGTGGATTACCCTCACCCCCGTTTCCCCTCTTTATACTAAACCAATGAGCCTCCAAATGTCACCGCGTAAGCGCCTTATCGAAATAAACCGGTATACCAAATTTGAAGCAAATCGGATAGAAAAACCATTAATATAAATAAAGGAATTAAGGGGATATTAGCCCCCCATTCCCCCCTTTAGACTTAAACAATGAAACGTCAAATCTAATCAGGGAAGCGCCTTATCAGAATTAACCTGTATACCAAATTTGAAGAAAATCTCATAATTCTGCATGAAAAACCCATTTATCTAAGTTAAGGGGGGATTAGCCCCGTTACCCACTTTATTCTTAACCAATGAGTCCCCAAAACTAATCATGGAAGCGCCGTATCAGAATGAAACTAAAAAAATTTTGAAGCAAATCGGATATTTGTATCAAGAGTTATCGCGTTACGTACATACGTACATACATACATACAGAAGCGTCGGGCACTTTAGCTCTCATGCTTTGATAGCCTGTGAGGTAAAAAAAATTAGTAGTTTTAAAGTAGCTGGAGGACGCTAGAACTATGTTAAAGAAAATTGTTATAGAATCAGATCATTTTTAAAAAGGCTGCATCAAAGGCCCAAAAATATAATTTCCGCTTTTTAGTATACATCTATGTACAGTAGAACCTCTTTTATCTGAAACTCTTTTAACCGAAACTCTCGATTAACCGAAATCCATTCTTAAAGCTTTTTTTTTTTTTTAACTATCATATTCTTTGTGTGCAAGCGGTTCTTTCCGAACTACGAGGACATATGAATATTTTCGATTCCCTTTCTTAAAGTTCTTTTGAATTTAACTTGAACTCCCGTAACCAGCGGAGTGGAACGAAGAAAACGAACAAATTAGCATTTCCGAAGCTTTTGAATATTTTGCAAAAGGTTTGGCATGGCTGGAGCAGCAGAAAGACTGTGATACTGGTGAACTAATTATATTAAAATAAGTCCGTGATCGGGCTTCAAAGCAAAAGCAATCGAAACTGTGACAAGCAAAACATTTTTTCAAACCCTTATGATATATGTAAAAGATACTTAATTTCAAAATTAAAATTCAAGTAATTTATTCTTATTGCTATCTTGCTATTGCTTTATTTTTATTAAGCACATGTTACCATAATAAGAAATATTGCATATACTTCTCCTTAATCTCAAAATTGAAGCATTCTCGATTATCCGAAAATTTCGATTTTCCGAAAGAGAGTCGGTCCCAATTACTTCGGATATTCGAGGTTCTACTGTATATTAAATCTAAAAAATCTGATGTAGTTATCAATTAAAGTGTTTTCATCGATATTCTGTAAACCGGGAAGCCCGGGTATATCCCCTAGTCCAATTAAAAGTGAAGTGAACCATAGATACAAAACAATGTTGTCACCTAATAGTAACATGGTAAGAATTTATACTTCATTGTATGTGTCTCTTGTAACATAATCATAAAATTCAATGTGGTGAGAACATTTAGGTAATTATAGCGATCTGTCTATTTTTTTCTTTTTTAATGTCAAATAAATTAGAAAGTTACAAAGTAATTTCTTTTTCGTTTGAATTAAGCTACGAAATAAAGTTATAACCTTACGAAGGGAACTGGACTAAATCCAACCTGTCATATTGAATTAAGAGTGAAATGGAACATTAATGTAGAACATTCTTATCGACTAGTGTCCAGGCTGATAAGAATTTATATTTTATGGGATCTCGCTAGAGAATTCAAATAAATTGACCTTTTTAAAAATAAAGCGGTGAAAAAAAAATTGGTATTCCTGTGAATTTTTTATTTAACTGAAAAAATGAGATAATGATAATTAAAGAATTTGTAAATACTAGACTTCCTTTTTTTTTTGTATTCTGTTATGAAATAAAGTGATTAATTATGAAGCGGTCTCGAACAAATCTAACTTTTCGCCCTTAATTACACTGACAACAATGGTTATTTCACCGATCTGAAATTAGTTAATTCTAGATCGTATTTCTGAACGGATTCCGAATATGCTCTTCGTATTTTTCTAGCTGGTCCAGTTTTTGCGAAATTTGCATCTTAAGCTTTTATTGTACTAATTTATGCAAATTTTAGATACAATATAAGTCAGATCGAATTACCTTTTCTAGATAATGACTAATGGACTATTTGATTCAGATAAATGTCACGATCTGTTTATTCTTAACATTTATCTGTCATTTATTAATCGTAATTTACATATATTTCAATGGTGTAAGGTTTACATTGCTATTAACTTTAAAGTAGTTGCCACAGAATCGACGTAATGATTTTCTAGAGTAGAGATTTGTGTTGATTTCAAATCTGTAATCTGTTTCTTTATATCACGGGCAGGTTTGAGTAAAATGAATTCTACTTTTGTACGGTATTGACACACGTTTGAGAAAAGATCCCGTTTAGGGCTGTATATGTTACGGCCAAAACCCGGAGCTTGGCCAATACGTGAATTAGCCGGCCAATTCGCGAACTGGCCGAGATTCCTGGCCAAAACCCGAAATACATGAAATGAACAGTGTATTTCGGCTTTTGGCCGGCCAATTCGCGAACTTGCTGAGAAGCCTTGGCCAATATACGAAGTGTTCAGAAATGGGTATCCACAGCCGATAATGTGTTTCTTTTAGCTTTCATGCTGCCTGCATATGATCTACAAACCATGTAATACACTACAAATAAATTAAATTTTAAAAGCCTATCACAGCTGAAAACGCATATCAAGCAATAATGGCTCATAGCCAATCCAATTACAAAATTATTTGAGTGACTCTGCAAATAAATGACAAATTCTACCTAGTCAACAATCTATTGAAAACATATTGTAGAGCATATTAGTAATGTATAACAGTTTCATTATGTTTGAAGTAGTGTAACGTCATTAAAATACCCTATAAACGATTTTTCACATATATTATGATTCTTTATGGGAATTTTTTTTGGCGTCCCTATAAACGAACTATAATGACTACTTAATCAATACTCTACAAAAAAAATATTGCTCCTCACATGTGTGAAGCATGTTAATTTTATTATGTTGAAAAAGAGTGACATCATTGAAGTGTACTAAAATATATCTTTCACCATTCACTGCAATGTAACGAAATACTTTTGAGAGTCTATGTAAATAAACTATAATTGCTACTTATTTCATACACTTTACATAACAGTATGTCGTCCATCTTAATGATGTATACCAATTTTATTATAATTGAGATAATGTAACAGCATTAAAATACACCGGAAAATCTTTTCTCATTGATGATATTGTAACGAAATACTTTTGTGTGTTGCTGTAAATTAAGCGGAAATAGTACACACTTCACTTTCAATACCAAAATTAATTTATAAACCTAAATAATATAACAATCACAAGTCAATCCGAGTCTTTAGTCGAGTTAGAGCACGGGCAGGCAGACAGGCAGACAAATTGAATTCATAAACACTTTCAACTATATTAGAAAGGGATAAAAAGTAAACATTGGTTTATATATACCCATTTCGCGAACTGGCTGATTGCGTATGGCCAGTTCGGGAATTGGCCGATCCCATCTGGCCAGTTCGGGAATTGGCCAGTCAGTTTAAAGCGTTGTTGGCCAGTTCGCGAATCGGCCGGCCAGTTCGGGTTTTGGACAATTTCGGGTATTGGCCGTAACATATACATCATTGTCAGAAAGGTGAACAACTCCAGATTCCTATCAGAGGTATAAACAACAATTTGTACAATCGAAACCAAATTGAAAAATGTAGTAGCATCTATCCGAACTAGTTGAAGTACATCACAAAGTAGCATAAAAAGCGATTTATGGCTTTTTTGACCAAAAAATAAAATGTCACTTTTTTTCAAAAGGTTTACGTGATAGAAGAAAACATAGCAAATTTGAAATCAGAGGTGAAAAAGGTTTAGAAACACGTTAGCGTAATCATGTGGCAGAAATATTAAGACGTCAAGAAACAATATTAGAAAAACATGTAAAATATGCAAATTGCTAAATTGGGCTGCCACAGGCGACTATTTTTTAATTCTATTTCTCACCACTTTTTCAACGCTAAAATCTTTTACAAATATTTTGACAACATTTGCAAAAGAAATATACTACAAAATGTATTTTTAGAAAATAGTGGTAGGAACAGAATATAAAAATATTCGCTTTTGGCAGCCCTGATGTTAAGCAAAATATTTCATAGTCACATGGCAGAATAATCTCAGAAACAACATTTCTTGCAAAGTAAACTAGCCAGTAATTATAACATAAAACGAAATATCCGGTCTGATAATACTTTATGCCTTAAATGTGAATATAATTGTACAAAATTTACAAAATTTGCATAAATCAAAATATGCATATATCTCAAAGGGAAGACCTGTTGAGGGAACTAGAACTAGATTTAGAATCATCACAATAAACCGCACTAGACACAACTTATTTTGTTTTTGTGAAAGAGCAACGGTTCAAATTTGTTGACCATGGTTGTTAGCGGAATGTAATTTTATAATTTCAACAATCTTTTGGCAAAGTGAACATTTATATTTTACTGGATTTGGCTTCAGAAGTGAAAGAAAATAACAAACTTAAATCTTAAATATATGTGCAAGATCATTTAGGTAGTTATTGGGATTTACACGTTTTTTAGTGGACTGAAAAGAAAAATGAGATAATGATAAAATTATTTAGTAATTTTTATTTTCAAAATCATATTCAGACTATAGAATCTGTTTGTTTTGTGCTGCCATCTATAGATTACTATTATTTTTAATGACATTGGATATTTATTTTATAGTCGGCCTTAGATACATATTTTTTGTGCAACTTTAAATTTCATTTGAATTTTTTTTTTTTTTTTTTTTTTTTTTTCTTGTCTTGAGAAAATAAGAAATTTTCAATTTTGCTTGAACTTTTATTAAATTCTTGAGAAAATTTAGCATTTTAAATTTCGTTTAAACATTTTTTTAAATAAAAAAATGCATTTATACATCCTGTAAATATTTATAATTTCGGATTTAAAAGATATTTTGAATTTCATTTGAACAATTTTACTTCAATATTTTCATTTTTAAATACAAAATATCGTCCTTTTATAATCATTTTTAAATTAGACTTATTTGTGCTATCATCTATGTAAGGATTTAATAATTAAAAATTAACAATTTGAATTTATTAATTAAAGGATAATGTATTTTGAATATTAAATGATTAGGGATTGTTAAATAAAACCCTCTGCGAATCTCCGATCACACTTACCGATTTGTTTTAAATACTCCATTGTTCTATAACCAGTTGGGATATTTTAGCGAGCGTGAGTTAGCGCATAATTAACTTCATAATAAACTTTTATAATCATTTTAAAATTAAATTTATTTGTGCTATCGTCTATGTATGGATTTAATAATTATAAATTACAAATTTGGATTTATTAATTAAAGGATAATGTATTTTGAAAGGAATATTAAACGAAGCCCTCTGCGAATCTCAGATCACACTTACCAATTTGTTTTAAATACTCCATTGTTTCATAACCTAAAACTAAAAACTAAACTCTGTGGCTATACAATCCACGAAGGATCTGGGCCGACAGTGCCCATCTCTGTTTTCTTGACCCTGGGCCCCGAGGTGCTATGCGGCATGCGTCTCGGCCAGATGGCTAACCTAACGCGAGACCCTCGGTGTTTAGTTCCCAAGCAAGTTTGGTACTCATTTTATCGACCCCAAAGGGATGAAAGGCTGTTTCATAACCAGTTGGGATATTTTAGAGAGCGTGATTTGGAGCATAATTAACTCGAGTGTTATAATTCGTATTCATTTATAACCATATTGTTCCTTTAACAGAATGTTTGGCGATTTCTCATTTGCTCCCGGCGAACGTAAATGTACCTTAAACTTAACTTCTTAATTTATAATGATATTCTAAAAATATTTTAATCCAATGTTGTTATCTAAAATACACCTGTATATATATATTTTTTAATCATTATAGTGCATCAAGAAAGGAGTGAAAAGTCGATTACAATAATGTTAAGTTTAAAAAGAGTGTTAAGTTATTTTATAAAAAAAATTGCTGCATTCTTTATTTTTTATTTATATTTATTTCCTACATTTTAGTGTTAAAAAGTTTCATTGTTGCTGTTCCGTACCTAGTTAGCCTATTTCAGTGCGAGCGTGGTTTGGAGTATAATTACCATTATTCTTTTAATTTGCATATAGGTGTAACTATCTAGATTATTTGAATATTTATCACCAACGCACTGTTTAACAGTAAGATGCCTTAAAATTAGTTAATATGTATTGGCGCAAATCTTGTAGTTCCTAAATGGATACTTGGTGTTTCATATGCAAGGCAGTCTTTTTTCGTAATGAGATTGTCCAATTCGTATAAAACCAATTATGCATAGTATCCATCAAGAACATATAATTTTAACTGTATTGCGGGAAATTATAAACAGATACATTTTGTGCAAAAAGTTTTATTCTACGATCTTTAGAAATGGAGTTATGACTATCGTTCGAGGATTTAATTATTAGCTGGCTTATTTTTAATGTACTATGCATGTTCTTTATTAGCATTATCAACATTTAATCTTAGGTGTTCTCAATGTTATAACATTTTTTGTTTTCATTGAAGATGATCAGAAAATAATATTTTTAACACAGGAGTGAAGTTTTATTATGTTTTTTCAAAATTCTTTTTAAAGCACGCAGATGTTTATAATATTGTACCAAAATATAATGACTTTTGTGTAATCCTTAAGAAGTCAAAAGGAATACATTAAAAAACTGACACCAGGAAAAATACAGAGAGCGGATCTAATAATTTTGTTCTTGTATTTATTTATCTTGAATTAGACTTGATAGACTTTTCATTAAAGATTCACGATACAATTCTGTCATATTTCGATAGACGAATGGTACACAAATCAGAGAAGATTTTTCCAACAAAATGTTTCTTGACTAAGACTGTTATTGAAAGATTTATTACCAGATTTGAAGCAATTTTTATTAGTGTCGTTTTTTATATTATTCATCCACTGAATGAAACATTAAATAAAGTTTCTGATATACGTGCATACGGGAGTTTCTAAGATACTTTTGTTTAGAAGATTATTTCATTTCCAATTTAGAAAGAGACATTCTGATTTCTAATACATTTAGGTAGATTTCGTCAGCAAAACCACCTATTGCATTCTCCCCTATGTTGGAATTTCTGAATTTTTTTTTTCATATTTACGCTGATCATGATTTCTAACCCCCCCCCCCCCCCAACCCTAGTTGAAAACTTTATATGTATATACAGCACTTTTTTATGGGCACGATAACTTCCATAATTCTACACAAATATCTTTCAAACTAATGCAGAAAATCAAGGGGCAGAAAATCTGGATCAGGTTCATTAATAGGCAAAATCGGGCGTAGAGGGTGTAAATGGGGACAGTTTTCGTGAAAACAAATAAAAATCAATAACTTCTTAATTATGATACGTATCGGATCAGTTTACAATCATTATTACTTCTAGGAAAAGGACCAAAAATGTATGTATGACCCATTTTTAATATTATTAAAAATGGCCTCAAGGGGTGAAAAAAATAGGCTTTTAAGAAGAACAAAGTTCATAACTTTGTCAAATCACAAGATATCAAATCCACTTAAATTTATTATAAATCTTCTTAATATTATCTACAACTTTTATGCTGACAAGTTTTTGATAGGACCAACTCTTACAGCAAAAATAAATAAATAAATAAAATAGGCGTTGTATAAGAAAAAATATATAACTTTGTCAATTCACAAGATAGCAAATCCACTTAAATTTATTATAAATCTTCTTAATATTATTTACAACTTTCAAATTGACAAGTTTTTGATAGGATCAAGTCTTACAGGAAAAATAAATAAATAATTAAATAAAGAAAATAAAGAAAAGACGTTATAGAAGAAAAAATTGGCATGAACATGCTTTTGTTAAAAACAACTCTTACAGAAAAATTAAATTAAAAACTCGTCAAAAACAGCTAGATAATTGTTAAACTAGGTTTATCTCTAATCATGGTTTAGTTTTTATTAGTGAAATTAGTACTTAATTTCAAAATCTGCCTGTACCTGTAGGCCGAGCCGGCAGGGATTTTTTTTTTTCAATTTTAATTTATTCATTCTAAAAGACGAATGAACAAAAAAGGTTGGAAAATGATCTGTCACAGAAAATACTATAGTAACAAATGTTTATAAAAACATGTACAATAATCACTTATAAACAGATTAAGATAATAATGCTATAAAAAGTGATAGAATATCTTTATTAAGATTGACGATTGTTTCATCGCACCAACGGCGACATTTTCAAAATCATTCCCGATAGAAAATATTTTCACATAATTTAAAAACAATAAACATAGTAAACAATGTCACGAGACATGATGCATAATGAAAAACATTACAAACATAAAATTAAATTAAAATTAAATGAGCTATTGGTGAGCGTGGATTAATTTTCTTATGGAAACTTATGGACCGTGAAGAAGCTTTCGTAACGCCGAACTCAAAAACACATTTCTTTTAATTTTAAGTATTAAATTTTCAGAGATAGCGTCGAAAATGTAATGCAAAAATATGTCCCTCCCTCTATTTCCGAATCTATTGAAACTGAAATTATGAAAAAAAAAAATAGAGGCTGTAGAAGTTAATTCAAACCTTGCAGGAAAAATATTGCGATTACCTTAGGTCACATAGTTTTTGAGAAAATCGCATTTTTCCGTTACACACGAATTTCGATTTGCGAAATTACACTAGATTAATATTAACACAATTATTCTAATTGGTAAACAAATCATATTAGATGTAAATTTCCAACTGGGCGAAATTTCGTAATTTGTAATTTCGTATCCAGCGATTTCTGGAGTTCCATTACCTGAGATTTAGTCTGTTGAGCTGAACCAGGCTTCAGATCAGATGCTGTAATCATCAAGGTTAGCTGGGTGAAAAAGTTCGACCAGAATCGTCCGGGATAGCTCAGATGGCAGAGCACTGGCGGCTTCAGCCAGGAGGTCCCGGGTTCGAATCCTGGTCCGGACATTTTTCGCCCAGTTGGAAATTTACATCTAATATGATTTGTTTACCAATTAGAATAATTGTGTTAATATTAATCTAGTGTAATTTCGTATCCAGCGATTTCTGGAGTTCCATTACCTGAGATTTATTCTGTTGAGCTGAACCAGGCTTCTGACCAGATGCTGTAATCATCAAGGTTAGCTGGGTGAAAAAGTTTGACCAGAATCGTCCGCGATAGCTCAGATGGCAGAGCACTGGCGGCTTCAGCCAGGAGGTCCCGGGTTCGAATCCTGGTCCGGACATTTTTCGCCCAGTTGGAAATTTACATCTAATATGATTTGTTTACCAATTAGAATAATTGTGTTAATATTAATCTATTGTTTACTATGTTTATTGTTTTTAAATTATGTGAAAATATTTTCTATCGGGAATAATTTTGAAAATGTCGCCGTTGGTGCGATGAAACGATCGTCAATCTTAATAAAGATATTCTATCACGTTTTATAGCATTATTATCTTAAAAAATGTTTACTTTCGATTTCAAAAATCTTTAAATATTGTAATTTTTTTTATTTTCATCGAAGATGATCGGAAAATCATATTTCTAACTGATAAGTAATGTTGTCATTATGGTTTTCCAGAATTATCTTAAGAGCATTCAAGTCTTTATAATATTGTACCAATAAGATATAATGACTTTTGTTTAGTCTTTTAAAAAATCGAAAATAAAACACTTGAAAATTTTTCTAAACCAGGAAAAATACTGAGGCCTGTTTTAATAATTTTGTACCTGTACTTTTTTGTCATATGTATAAAATGGAATTAGAAAGCGACCATGATACGATCCTGCCATCTTTTGAATAGACGAATTGTTAATATCAAACACAAATGTATGTTAAAAGGTGAACCAACTCACCATTTCTTCACTCTCATTTTTATTGCAAGATTCAATACCAGATTTGAAGCTATTTTTGCTGATTTCCTTTTTATATTCATCATCCTCTGAATAGCATAATAACTTTTAACATAATAACATGGAATAGCTCAAATAACATTTCTGATATATGTGTGTATGGTAGTTTTAGAGTTGCTAGATTAATCTAATAGAAAATGGAAGAATTTGATTGACTCTAGTTAGTTTTGGTTTTATCCTGCTATCGTCCTGTTCTCTACCATATATTAAACTATGTCGAATCTGCCAATAATATTTTCGTTAACAAATTTGATTAAAAACAGGTTATTAATTAATCGATTTAACCACTATTTTTCAACTTTATTTGTATTACATTATTCCATTAACATTGTTTAACTAAATTTGCTGTCATATATCCCATTATGACAGTGAAAATTAAGAACAAAAATAAATAAAAACATCCTTCAATTCATTGTTGATCATGAAATTTTTGTAAGGGTCATTCTGCAAAAATTAATGTTGGTATTTAAGCATAAACGGAGATAATAAATCAAACAAAATATTAAGATTTAAGATACAGATATTCTAAATAAAAATTTTTTATAATGTGTATACACATAGTCTATAATAATGTCAAGTTCAAGTGAATTAATCTTACCAAACAGTTTGTGAATGCACAATTAATATTAAACACCTCTTCCAAGATTTTTGTCATCCTGATCGAAAAAAAGCCGTTTTGATATTTGATACCATCTGTATAGCTTTTTTTCGGCAAAAGGTGAAATTTTGAAGCAAACTGAAAAAGGACAAAATTCGACGCAAAACGCAAAAAAGCTTGAAAAATCGCTAAAATTTAAAAATTGTAGATGGCAAAATTTTACTATAATAAGCTAAAAGTTTGAAACCGATTTCCAAATGTGAAAAAAAAATCGCCGTGGGACTTAAAAAAAAAGCCAAAAATCGCATTGAAAAATGTATTAAATGTCAGAGAGGTCAAAATTTACTGAATGAAGTAAAACATTGTAATAGGAAATTTTTCATGAATGACAAAAAACCGACGCAGAAAGTAGAAAATCTCGAAAAATCGCTAAAATTCAAAATAGGCAAAGTTGGCTATGAGGCAAATATAGGCAAAGATGGCAAAGTTTACTATATTAGGCAAAAAGTTTGAAACCAAATTCCTTTTATAGATGGCAAAAAATGGCCGTGAGACTCGAAAAGACGCTAAAAATCGTATAGGAAAATATATTAAAAATCGCTAAGCAATAAAAAATCGGAGGGATTAATATTTACTCTAATGGGGTAAAACAATGCAATCAGAAATCTTTCAAGAATGACATAAAAACGACACAGAACGTAAAAATCGCAGTATAAATCGCTGAAATTCAGAAATCGTGCATAGAAATTTTCTTTACTATACTAGGTTAAAAGTTTGAAACCAAAATACTTTTATGAATGTCAAAACATCGAAAAAAAACTAAAAATCGGATTAAAAAAATTTTCAAAAATCGCCGTGTGAATTCCTAAAAAAAATTATTGATAAAATGACACAATTTACTATATTGGACTAAAATAATTAAACCGGCTTCTTTTTATTAATGTAGAAAAATTGCCTCGATACGTAAAAAAGCTTTAAAAATCGCATAAAAAATTAAATTAAAAAAATCTAATTTAAAAATCCAGAATCGGGCTTCGAGGTGCAAAGCTTCGTATATAGAGGTACTTTTCCGCCAAATTTTTTAGCTCTGCGTGAAGCGGTCTCTTCAGAACATCGTCGACATACACAAATGTCTTTCTTTATTATTATAGATTATTTTCACCATTTAAATTATTAAATATAAAAATATTAAATATTAAAAGATACTGTTTCATATCTTCAATACTGAGTAGAATTTTAGTTTTACCGTATGATATAATACCTCATAACGCTTTTATCCATTAAATAAAACAATTTTTGAGAAAATTATTTTATAACATGTTCTTCCACTAAGCTTTTCATATATGTGTTTGACTATAAACGCCAGTTCCAGTTAAAAATGAAGATATTCTCCCGGATGGAGCCGCGTCGATTTTTGTGCGATTTTCGGGGCATGGATATCGATATACCAAAGCATTCTACTGTTGTATATACCAGTTGCTCATAATTCGACAGACTCGCACGGCAGATCTCACTAGGATATTAGGGAGCCGTGCATGCGTGAGGAGATGATATTTAACCACAGACGTTAGAGGAAAACTCACTCTAAATTACCCAAGTGTCCAATATCGGTTAAATTCTTACTTTCTTCTATCTTTATAAGAAGAAAGTATTGGATTCGTGAAAATTTTCGAATTCCGGTTTTCGACGGATTTACACGTTTTAGGGGCCAGAGATCCCGAAAAACATGTTTTCGCAAAAAGTCTGTCTGTCCGTCTGTCTGTATGTAAGTATGTCTGTATGTGGCACAACTTTCGTGGGCGCTCTATCTCAAGAACTAATGGACGGAGTTTAATAAAACTTTGGGTTCAGTTAGACCCCAATATAAACTAGTGCTGATTACTTTTTGCTGTAAATCGCCCAGCAGGTGGCGCTGCTATCCTGCATTTTTCACGACTTCCAATAGCTATATCTCATGAACTAATGTTAGGATTTTCATAAAACTTCAGATTCAGTTAGTCCTTGATATAATTTGTTGCTGATTACTTTTTGGGGGTAAATCGCACAGCAGGAGGCGCTGCTATACTACGTTATTCATGATAATTTCAATAGCCATATCTCCAGAACTAATGCTCGCATTCTCATCAAACTTCAGATTCAGTTAGTCCCTGATATGAATTAGTACAGTTTAATTTTTGATGTAGATCGCCCAACAGGTGGCGCTGCTATGCTGCATTTTTTATGATTTTCGCAATAGCTCTATCTCAAAAACTAATGCACGGATTTTCATCAAACTTCAGATTCAGTAAGAATTTGGCATAATTTTATTGCTGATTAGATTTTGGTTTAAATCACCTAACCGGTGGTGATGCTATGTTGCATTTTCAGGAAGCATTAACATGTATGGCATAGAAGAAAGTTTTGGGATTGCCACATTCGACTAGTTGACTTTGTCTAGGTTTTATTTCCATGTATGATATAGAAGAAAGTTTTGAGATTGACACATCCGCCTAGTTAACATTGAGAAACTATCTAAAGCTAAAGGATACATTAAGTAAAGATATGATGTCTGTATATTTCCATTAACACATACGTTCTTCTCATTTTATATTTTGTGTTTCAAAACGTTAATCTGAAGGACATATTTAGGGTCACTAGATGTCGCGAATTACACGGGACGTACTTATTTTCAAGGATTCAAAGATCCGCCCCACCAAACTACTGCACCGGATGCTAAAAGGCTATTTTTCTATCTTACAACAGCATATACTTTAATTTTTTTTCTGCCAATTCCATTCAATAAATTATTCTTTTTGCCCAACCAATTTGTAGACACCCTGTATTATATTTCGGGTTATTGGTGCAAATATGTATATTGGTTTAATTTTTGCTTTGAATGTAAATCATGGGACGCAGTTTTGCTTTGCTTCTTTTATTCTAAAATCACATTTTATATGAAAATGATAAGAAAAAAATTGTGATAGTCGCACTAAATATTTTTTATATCTGCGATAAAGAATTTAGTTTCAATTATTCAATATGTCATACTTAATATTAAATAAATATGCATACTTTTCAAATGTAAGTATAAATAATAATTATAAATCCTAACTACGTCTACTAATAGTCATATCATAATAATATGTATTCCAAACGGCAAAGTCAAAAACATATATTAGAAATATTTGCTTAAAAAGAAGTTACTTTACTAAAACACATTAAAAGTATATTAAAAACCTATATTGACATGTTTCAACTCCTTCATTGAGTCGTCATCAGATTGTGTAACAGAACTACAAACATAATGCGCATGAAAACCGGAAAAAAATTATCGTATATAAGTTAACGCAGAACACCCCCTATGTGCCAGAATCGCGACATAGAGGGGACACGTGCGATATCGAAAATATGGGGATGTGTTAACTTAAATTCGATGAATTTTTTCCGGTTTTCATGTGCGCTGTGTTTGTAGTTCTCAGGGTTCGTACGGGTACCGTTATTTTCAAGGCCAAATATCAGAATTTTTTTATAGAAAAATAAATCTAGTTTAAGCGGACAAAATTTTGCCTTATTTAAAGAGAAATTTTCCATAAGAAAATACTGGTACCGAAGAATTTCTTAGTCTGGAAATTCAAGCACCCGTACGAACCCTGGTTCTGTTAAACATTCTGATGGCGACTCAATGAAGGAGTTGAGACATGTCAATATAGGTTTTATACTTTTAATGTTTGTTTGTTTTTTTTTTTTTTTTTTTTTTTTTTTTTTTTTTTAATAAAGTAACGTGTTTTAAGAAAATAAATATCTCTAATATATGTTTTTGACTTTTCCATTTGAAATACATATTATTATGATATGCATACGTTTTGTCAACATTTTTTGAAGTCTTTACAGTAATCAAACCATACTAGAAAAAGTAAGCTAATGAACTAAAACTGATGACATCAGAAGCATTTTTAAGGACAATAAAACATGTGTCGCTAAATAAACAGAAAAGTTTCTTATATTGGCAATTACACTCCTGCAAAAGAAAAAAAATTTATTTCCACATATTAAAATTAATATACTCTTAATATTATTTATATGTGTAAAAAATGATGAAACGCCATAGTCGAGTTTTTGGACTTAACTATGAAAATTAAGGACGATATTCAAGCTAACTTCCTCCAAATGGTATTTAGTTTACAGGGAAGTGATTGTTAAGACAGTAAGGAAACATTATACCCTTTTAAAAATTTTAGCTCAAAATTGTACCAGTATATTGTGTGAAATAATGATCTGAAGTGTACCTTAGTAAAGTGTAGCTTTTGAAGAAGTGAAATGTTATGTTTAAGAAAAATAAAAGCACAGTTCTTCTTAAACTTTAACATATCTTTATTAGTTTTCAAAATTACTTAATGTTTAATTTTTTATTTTGATATTATAATATTTGTATGACGAATTCAAGTGCTAATCGTTCCTTCTTTTTTTCATTTATTTAGGTAAGTTACCAGCTTCTGTTGATAAGGATTTTCAATGAAAACAACAATAGTTGCAGTACTATATTATGACATTTTCAAATAAAGGTAAAACATTGTATGTATTTTCAAGTATTTTTTAATTACCTCTTTTACCCATTCAGTAATGTAGTAACTGTTGAATTAAAATTTTTCATACTACATTTATAATACAGTTTAATATCCATGCGTATTTTAGTCTCCTGATATGATATTAATCGGAAAAATTATTATAAACTTTAATCACTTTTTTCTGTAAATATGTAAATATATCAATTTATTGTATACTTTCGAACTTTGCTTTGCATTTATTGTGTTAAACTAATGTATGGTCTCTGAATGGAGTCTTTTTTTCTTATGCTGGAGCTTCCTTTGGTAGCTTTTTCGACTGTCATGGACATTTTATTTCGATCATATGGAACTTTTTTTTTCTCTTATTGCTATACTAACAATTTTTAATTGTTTTTTCTTCTATACTTTTATTTTTTACTTGTGGCCACCAGCCGCGTTTAAACTTTATTTTTTCTAAAGCTCCCAATGCATTGAAACACGCATCATTTATAGCCTGGATGTAAAGTTGCAACGCAACTACGGAATCCAAGAACATTGCTCACATTGTTCCATTGTATAGTGAAATGTGGCGGTATTCTAAGTTAAGTGCATTATACAACATTTATAATAATAATTCACTTTCAATTTCACTTAATTAACACTTTATCTATTGACGGTACTTATAAGTACCATTAAAATAACTTGTTATAAAATTCATTTAATAAATCGATTAGTTGTAATACAGTTACGAATGAGTTATAGATGAGTTATATATATACTTTATCATGTTCCAAAAGCATGATTGGTTACACAAAACAAAAATATTTTTAAAAGGATGATTTATTTTGTCTTTACATCTTTTCAGCTTTCTTGGCGTTTAAGGGGGGGGGGGTCATCAATTCGGAAATATTTCTATATTTCTATTGTAAGAACATTATATTTGTACATTTCCTAATTCAACAAAATACTAAGAAAAATATTTAAAGTAAAAGATTTGAGTGGGGTTATAAATATTGCACAAAATCCCTATAAATTCAAATTTAATGAATCCTTCTAAATCCTTCAATCCTTCTAAAATCCTGCTAAAATATTTTAAATGATTATGTAAATCTCCTAATGTAGTTTAAACAATTCACGAAAAATGCTTTAGAAGATAAAATTTTCGTGAATTCCTAATTCAGTACATAAATGGTTAAACGCTACTTCAATGTCTAACATCATTTTAAACTATAGTGTACGTAGAATCATTTATGTTTGATTGCCGTTCATTCAATTACGGAAGATTAGATAGTTTATACTTTATTATTTTTTTTAATCTTTCGTAATCGGGAAAGCCCGAATGAATGAATTATTTTATAATTTTTCTATTTCCGACATGTTATGAAATACGGTTGCTGGGTAAATGTTAAGGTAAAACAGAAAGAATAATTACTTATGACGGAAAACTCCCCATAAAATTAAAATATTAATGTGTTTTATATTTTTCGAGCAGATGTATAGAATTCCTTAAAATATATATATATATATATATATGAAATGATAAAGATTAAACCTTTTTTTAAATTTAAACCTTTTTAAAATTTAAAATTTAAAAGTAAAAGTTCTAAATTTAAAACGCCCAAATTTTATTTAACTTTTGAAATGCCGTAGTCTAAATCTGATTTACCCCTGTTAACTTGATTTTCCAACCCAACATTTATTACTTTCATGATTCAAAATTGATCCATCTTTAAGAATAAAAATGCTGAGATAAACGCAATTCTCAGTTTTTGTGGTGAGGCCAAAGATCCCAGATGCCGAACCCATAAAACGTCATAATGCCTGGATAATTTTTAGCCTATTAAATTAGATCACCTCCTATTTCAATAGTGCCGCACTCTAGCGAAAATATTTCATATTTAAGACGGGACAACGAAAAAACCGTGGCTTTTTACGACTATGAGATGCTAAAGCAACTGCCGCCCCTCGGTAGCGCGTTTGGGACGCGGCCTGCGACTACTCTCAAGTCACCTGGACCTGGGTTTTGATGGATCACATGTAATGGAAGGCCCAATAAAAACCAGGTCCAAACGAACTCTTATCTTCTTTACTTGGACACATAGTTACTCACCATGAACTGGCCACTACTACCAGAAAACCACACCGTTCGACGAACCAGCCACGGTTCGCAAGTGCCCCTGCACAGTACCGGCAGTCCGGAGAAGGCCGCTAGGCTCTAAAGCGCCCCGTAGTCGCCCCCGAGTCGGAGCACCCCCGATGACATGTCACCGCTATTCATTTCATATATATATATATAATTTAGATGCATGTGCATTAGACTGACATATGCATTGACAAAATTTTAAACTAATTGGAGTCATTTAAACTCTTCAGGGACGGGTTTTTTTTATGGTGAGAAAAAAAATGGCTTTTTTATGATTTATTCATTATATATTAATAGGAATTCAAAAACCAAAAACCGAAAAAAAAAACCCAGGAAAAACAACAATAATTCTAAAAAATTATAACGTTCATATTTGTGGCCGCTGAGTATTCATGGCAATTTATCAGTGAAATGATTTTTTATAAAATAAAAAAAACTAACAGTAAATTTCTTTCCGACATTTCTACAAATTGTTAAAACATAATATATTTAATGTATCTGATATTATTCTTATCAAATATTAACGATTTGTTCCAAAAATCCAACAACAGTGACTGCCGAAAAATTACAACACGCTTTATCTCTAACTGCACATCGAAAATAACATTATCAGTGCAGCCAAGCCATAAAATGTTTACTATTCTTGTTGAGTGATTCTGTAGTGAATAAGTTATTATAATTTTTTTGTTCTTTTTAGGTGCGTTCGTAATTATATAAATACGTAGCACCTATAGTCGTCGGTCAGTCCGTCTGTCTGTCCGCATATAACAGAGCAAAAACTACCCAACCGAATGGTCTGAAATTTTAAATATATAATTGTTGCAAAATTTTGCCGAGTCATTTAAAATTTTATGAAAATCGGATGCATAGTTTAATTACAGGGACAGTCAAAAGTTTCCCGTTACATTACGACCAATGGGAAAAAATAATTTTAACGTTGTTACAGACTTCTGAATGGTCTCAAATCTTAAATATATAATTGTTGTAAAATTTTGTTGAGTCATTTCAAATTTTATGAAAATCGGATGTTTATTTTAATGACAGGGATAGTCAAAAGTTTTCCGTTACATTACGGCCAATGGGAAAAAATATTTCAAGTGCATTTTAAAGATGTTACAGCATTTCGAACACAATGAAATTGATATGCACTTATGAAGTGCACTAAAATATAAATTCAGTACACTATGCAGTGCAAAAAATATTTATAAAACTAGTTATAGTACGAACGCACCTCATTTGCTACGTTTGGCGAGCAATTTCTAACTTGTTCTTATTGACAGTAATTATAATTATAAAAACTAAACGTCCACATATGTGGCCAAGGGCGTAAAGAGGTTAAGATCCTGATTGGAAAATTTTAGCACCCATAGTTTAACATTGAACCCCTTGAGGGGCGGTGGGATAGAGATCTGCACGGGCCGGCCCGTGGCTTGAAGCCCAAGCCCGGCCCGGCCCGGACCGATTTTCCTTCAAGGCACTCTGGCCTGGCCTGGTCTCCACTCTTTTCGGGCCGCGCCGGCCCGGGCTATACTTTTTTCTGTAGGCTCGGGCTGGGCCTAATTTTTCTGTACAAAGCAGGGACTGGTTTCATTCCTAGCCTTTACGGCCCAAAATTTTTAGCCCAAATCTTGACTCATCCCATATTAAAATCATTATCTCAGCGTAGCCTGGTCCATTCAAAAGACAGTAAAATTAGGCTTGGCCCAAAAATTTTTGCAAAAAAGCATAAATTTTTAAATCGTCATTATTCTACATTTAAACATTAAAATTTATTCTTTTTAAAGAATAGTTGATTTCTACGCTTATTAAAATATAGCTAAATTAAAATATAAACGTGTGAAAAAGAACCTGCCTAGGACGGAACCCTGTTTTACACCGAAAAACGTGTTGATCCATGCAAAATTAATATTCTAATAGGTAAGAAAATAATATATACATTTACACTTGCTAAGAAGGGAATTTGTCTATATGCATTTCCGTCTTAGAGGATTTTACTGTACAGCATTTTTCAGATTGTTAACACTTCAATACATGGAATATTGATCAACGATATTAATGATAACTGAAACATTTACATACAAGAAATAGAGATTAATTAAAAAAATAAATAATCGCAGCTATAATATAATATCTATAAAAATAAATATTATAAACATGAAAAAAAAAAGTTAAGATAAATATCTTTGGTCAGAACTCCTCGTACGAGACAAGTTTTTAACCAAATTGACGTAAAAATTAATGTTTTGCAGAAATTGATTCGGGCCGGGCTTGGGCCGAGATTTTAACTTTTTTCCGGAACTTTTAAGTTTTTTATCGTGTCGGGCACTTTTTTTATACGGGCTGGGCCGGACTCGGGCCGAACTTTTAATTTTTGTATCGGGCCGGGCCGATTTTTTTTCTATGATTTGGGCCGGGCCCGGAAATTTCGGCCCGTGCATGCCTCTACGGAGGGATATATTATATCCCACCTAATTTAAACAAGATTCGCACCAGAAATTTTTAACTAAATTTTATATTTTTTAACTTTGGAGAGGAAATGCTGAAAAATTGCTTTCCTTATTTAAAAAACAAAAACAAAAAAAGAACAACATTATTCCGGTAAGAATTCAATATGACAAAGACATTATTGCTTTCCCCACAAAGCGTTAAATCAATATCGAATTGCGCCTTTTCAATGAAAAACAAAATTTTAAAAGCGTCTGAATCCTCATACAAAAACATTATGACATGAAAGAAAATTATCTATATTTGTCGAAGGAATGAATCAAATTTTACCAAGAACTATACAGGTTATTCTGGGTATATTACCAACATAACTACCTAAACAGGGGTATCGGATGCTTTTTGAGTCATACACGCATAAACTAAGGAATTATCGGTTTTCTAAAGTAAGCCTTACTTCTGTTTTGGCTGTTAAATTTCTCTGTTAAACGTCATACATGACAAATGATGAAAAAAAAAATATGTATGTCATGCAACCAACCTTCTTTTTAACCTCCAAAGTAAAGTGAAGTGAAGAGACCTACTTCCCAACGGTAAGTAAAGTGAAGTGAAGAGGGGAGACCGGCAGTTGTGGCGGTGTTCGTCGTATGTGTAGGATGCGGGAAGGCATCCGAGGTAATATTGGTTTGGTTTTGAGGAATAATATGGGTAGTTTTGGTGGAGTATTGTTATTTATAAATGGTAGTCAAAGTATATATATTTTTAGACAAGTGTAAATATTTTGTAAATAGGATTCTGTGTTTAATAAACTTTTAATATTCAACTTCTGGTGCCATCCTCGGTTGTCGAGACCTCACAATGTATTTTATATGAGACTAGATAATCCCGCGCAGAACATCTGCGCCCTAGGTTAGTACAGTATAACATTGAAAATTGCCATCGTCGGGTCTGAGACAAAGCCGGATTTTTGAAAATTCCAAATTTCTGAAAGAATATCCAATGTGCTTCGGATAGTCTTAATGGTGCATTTATTCATAATTACGAGATAGAGAGGGGATGATATTAGTCTTGACACGATTTAAGGAAGTTTGCCATTTTAAATTATTGCTCTACTTGAAAAGAAACAGAACTACAATAATATCGTTTCGTTTTGAGACACAGCATTATTGACGACACCGTACTAGGATTTGCTAGTTAATTTATTTCAAAGAAACTAAAAATAAAAAATTTTGAACACAAGAAATAAAACTTGTGCTGATAGCATGTAAATATATTTTGAAAATAAAACTTATCTTGAAAAGAATATGTTCTTGTGCTGAGTAAACCGCGCGTGCATATGTTTTGTACTAAATAGCAAGATACAAAATTCAAATGGTCGGCGTTGGCAGTTAGCCAGCCCCGGATTGTGACGTCACATGTGGACAGGCTGCCGCGATGCATTCCACGTATGTTTTTTTACAGACCGCTGGAGTCACGTTCGAATGCACCAATGCATGCGTACGAAAAGAGCAGCACGTCACTCTAGTGGTCTGTAAAAAGAGACGATTGGGATGCACCATGGTAGCCTGTATTTCTCGTTAGCCTCATGGGAAAATGAAGTGCGCGTGAGACTTGTAGTGTCGAGGTGGCTTTGCCTTTGGTCAGCCTTCACCGACGTTTCTACAATTATTGTCAGTTGCGTGGAAAGCAGCCGATTTTCATGAATTGTGACTGGCGTCAATAGAGGTACAGCCTTTAAACTTTATTCATTTTAATATAAAACTTTATTGCTAAAGTTTTATGGTGTAAGTTTTATAAAAAATGGATATAATTTGTAGTAAACATTTAAAAATTATGTTTGTAAGATCATGTATTCTAATAACAATAATTTTTTATAAAGCACAAATCAAGAGAAGATGAAATTATATTTTACCGCATATAAATTCTTCTTGTTACTACAGTTATTTACTACTAGAAGACATGGGTGCCAAGTTGCCACTAATCCTCCGTAATATGTGGGTTAATTTAACCCTGGTTTAACACATTTGGTACCGGAATTTTTTTTTAGAGATGAAATTAAATAAGTTTCACGTAGAAAACTGGAATTAAATAAATAAAGATTCATCAAATAATTTTTCTGGTTCGAAACTTTGTTAAACTGGGTTAAATTAAGCCTCGCATTACGGAAGATTAGTGCGAACTTGGCACCTCTGCTAGAAGATGATGAAATAAATTGATCAAATTGCTCAATCATATGGTTTACATTCATCGAACAATTAAGTTATTTTATTATGCAGCGATTTGTTTTCTCAATAACATGTTTAATTTGTAATTTCATGTTTTAATATCTTCAAAAGATTATTACTAATATTGGGTGCAAAATTATTACATAAAGTTTTTATAATTATGTCTGCAAAGGTATGAAAGTCATAAAAAATTTCAATAATAAGAAAACAGAAATATGTGTTCATGTTTATAGATTTTTAAATGTGTAATCAAATAAAATGTTTTAACGTTTTATGTGGTACATTAAATTTATTAAACTTTACGGATAGATTTATTTTATCTTCAGATATTATAGCTGTTAACAATAGAACAATCGTGAGTGGTCATTTTGGCAGCTACCATATGAATATATTTGGTTCAAACATAAATTTAATTAAAAATTAATTTTTTAAACTGTTAAATTCTGGTGGGAAATATTATTATAAAACATGACTAAAATTCCCGGCTTTTATAGTGTTACAAATGAGCGGGAAGGGTAAAACATTTTAGCGGACTGGAAAGTACAAGTATGACAGTGAATCAGTGTACAGGAAAACAAATTGAAAAACTCTGCTTTAATTCGTGATATTCACTAGGGAACCAATCATGGGCGTTCCACGTTGTAGAACATAGATAAAAGCCTCTTTTTTTTTTAAATTGAGAACGCTAGTAGATATTTTACATTAACCCGGCAGGACAGACGCGGGGTGTTTTGACACCCCAAGCCCGAAAATATTAATCTTCTGTCTCTCCCAATAAACCGAAGTGATCAGGTGCATCAGTAGCTGCTTCCAAGGTCACCTTTCGTGCGTAGCGTATGAAAATGGCGAATTCAGACTCTTTTTTTGTCTTATAGAATTACAGAAAGTGTTATAGAAATTGAAGCTATATGTAAAAACTGAAAAAAAAATCTAAAGTTTCTTATCCATGTACACCCTAATTATTATGCAAATTCATAAATCTCAGTATTTTTATCCACAATAATCTATAATTTTATTATAATAAAAATTGTAAAGAAAATTAAGTTTTTCGAATAAGGAAAATAAAGATGAATGCTTTTAATTTTTTTAAATTTTTTTTAATTAACGATAATTTAATATTTCAGTTATCATTTTTCACGAGAAAGAGTGTAATTATCATGAATTTCACCAACACATACAATTCTGTAGAATTTTTTTTTTTTTTTTGTATTTATACCATTTAATATGTTTGGGGTGTGCTGACACCCCAATCCCGTTCTCGTGTTAAGTTTCACGGCGTGCGTCCTGCCGGAGTAATATTATGTTTTTTAGATTACCCACTAACAACACCAGAAAGGATTTTTATATGAAACTAGCAGGTTTTGCCCGCTACGCTAACTGGTTTTTCCAAATCAACTTTGAATCAAATGAAATATATCTCTGAATTTGACCTCTGAATTTTGTTTTAAAATATTATTGACCTTAATAGTTAAGTTATTTTATTATGTAGCAATTTGGATGTTCGATAAAATGTTTAATTTGTAATTTAAAATTTTAATGTCTTCAAAAGCTGAATACTAATATTGTGAGTAAAATTATTACATAGAGTGTTTCATATTATTGTGTTAGACAAACTTTTTAATTTGTGATATTCACTAGGGGACCAATTGCGGGCATTCAACGTTATAGAACATATATGAAAACCTCCTTTTTTAAAATTGAGAACTCTAATAGATATTTTAAATTAAATATTATGAATTTTAAATTGCCCACTAACAATACTAAAAAGGATTTTTACGTGAAACTAGCAGGTTTCGCCCGCTACGTTAATCGGTTTCTCCAAAGCAACTTCGAATCTATCGAAATATATCTCTGAATTTGACCTCTAAATTTTGTTTTAAAATGATATTGACCTTAATAATTCAGTTATTTTATTATTCAGCAATTTGGATTTTCGATATAATGTTGAATTTGTAATTTAAATTTTTAATGTTTGCTAAAGGTGAATACTAATAATGGGAGTAAAAGTATTATATAAAGTGTTTCACATTACGCCTGCCTTATAAAATTTTACGAATAGATTTATTTTATCTTTAGATATTACAGCCGTTAAAAATGGTTTGGAAATGTAAAACATAACCTTGAAGTATATGTAGAACAGTGAATCAATCTGCGGGAAAAAAGTTGGGAAACGGTGTTTTAACCCTTAAATGCCGGGTGTTGCTTTTCGGCAACATACCCAATTTAGGCTCTAAAATACTATTAGAATAATATTGAAGCTATAACGCCTAATGTTGCCAATAAAATAGATTCCGAAAATATCATTAAATCGATTTTCAACATCTAGATGGCAACACTTGTGCTGTTTAAGAATAAAGACAGATTTATTATTTTAATTGTTGCTACTTGTTCTTTTTGTTTTGTTCGGAAGCTTGCGGCCCTAGCTTGTTCTGCAGTGAGCAAGTAAAATTTATTTCTTATTATAGTTCCTAAAATTCTTGTGTGTTTATTATCATAGAATTTTATCAAGGAAAATTATTTTTTCAATTAAATACCAGTATTGCCGATTAGTAATAAACTGTTTGTTAGCCGTAAACCATACTTAAAACAAAATAGGATTTTTTAAAGTATTTTTCCCATGATTTATTTAAAAAATGAAAGCCGAAAAACATTATTACAATGATTTTTTGAAAAATCAGGCATTTAAGGGTAAAATCGTTATATTCATGAGGAGATCTAACCCTGCGGTCCACGTTATAGAACATAAGTGAAAAACTCTTTTCTTTTTTTTTACAATTGAGAACTCTAAAAGATAGTTTTACATTAAATATTATTATTTTTAGCTTGCTCACCAAAAAGCATTTTTATATGAAACTAGCAGGCTTCGCCAGTTATGCTATAGTCGGTTTTCTCTAACGATATTTGAATCAAACGAAATACATCGGTGATTTTTATCTTTTGTTTTATCACAATATTGACCTTTAACTGGAATGTCCTTCTACACTGTTCAAAGCGATACAAACGCCATTGCGCTATTTTCCTATATGTCAGACAAAATTTGGCCTGTTAACGATGAAATAATTTACTTGGTCGTTTGCTGTATGATTTGGTTATGAACGATATTCAATATACTAAAATGGAGAGGGCTAAACTTGGTAATCACAGACTTTTATTATTTTAATATAATTATTAAGATGCTACTTGGCGCAGAATAATAGTATAAATTTAAAAAGCAACGTTAAAAACGCTAGAATAAGCAAAAAATCCGCAGACTAGTTTCGGTAGCGTTTAGCGAACCGTCCTCAGTGCCGTTGCCGTCTTCAGTGCTAAACGGCACTGAGGACTGTTCGCTAAACGCTACCGAAACTAGTCTGCGGAATTTTTGCTTATTCTAGCGTTTTTAACGTTGCTTTTTAAATTTATATTTTAATATATCTTGTGGTATAGAGACTCCTTAGTCTCAGGTTCAAAGGATTTTATACAACACTCCTCTGTTCTTGAGAAACAAGGGAGGGAGGGGTCTAATACTATAACACAACTCAGATACTTACTTTATAACGTGAGGATTACGTTGAACGTAGCTCAGTTGGTACGGCATTTGCTCGTGACTCCGCGGGCTGCATATTTCAGATGTGTATATCGCGGAGACGATTACAGCTTCTAAGCCAATCAGCGAGGGCCACATACACGCCCACACAGTTTGATTGACAGTGCACACGTGGACGATTACGTTTGTTATTCACATTAGTTGCCATTAAAGTGAAAGATTTTTTTTTTTCTTTTAAATTTCAGAAGGACTTTGGATTTTACTTCTATTAGAAATTATACTTATGTTGGACTTTGTATTTAAATTTTGTTTAAGTCGATGTATAGTCCTATTAAATTACGTGTGATGTGATTAAAGCTAGCAGTTAAAAAATAACAGACAAAGCTTCAGATAATTTCTTTACGTTTTATTTCCTGGATAAATAAATCTAAAAAAAAGAGAACTTTTTGCAATGTTTGACGTATTTTGAAGACACTTAAAGCAGGAGTTCTCCAATTTCATTGAGTTAATTGTGCTCAAAGCTACATCACTTCATAAATTGTGCAATTAGAGCATTTCTTTTACCTATGCATTATATTATTTTTCTTTTGATGCGTAAAGTTTCATTGCACATTTTTTTCTACTTTGTATAGCATTTTCCCAAGAAACATGTGGTTGTTAGCTTACAGAAAAATAGTTAAATTCACCGTGATCTGTTGTCTATTTTTGAAAAAAACCTTCTGATATCCAAATTAAGTTTGTTTTGTGAAATCTCGCCATGTTTCATAAACATTGATGTATGTGCTTATCCCTTCCCCCTTAATATTATTATTATTATACATCGCATGCTTGACATATATTATTCTAATAAGTTATTTAAATAAATTTTATAAATATTTGAGACTTTTTTTTTTTTTTTTTTTTTTTTTTTTTTTTTGTATCCATGTTCTATTAGTCTTTTCTTCAAAGTCCTTCAACCACATACAGAAATACTCAGAATTTTTTATTCCTACCCTTAGTTCTACTTTAAAATCGACAAAAAAATAAAAACTAGATGTTACTACTTTAAAGGGAAATCGATGCGGAAGAAAATTGCTATCTTCAAGAATAACACCCATTTTGCATCTTTAAAAAAAAAAACCTAACAAAAATAAACAAATAGTAGATTTGACAGAATGTTTTGCAGTTTTGTTATGAAGTCGAAGGCAGACGTCACAGTGGGCGGAGTAACTCGATGAGCGTGTTGACATCGGTAACGCTCGCTGATGGTCTTAGAAGCTGTAATCGTCTCCGCAATATACACATCTGAAATATGCCCGCGGGCTCGGGTTCGATACAAGAATGTACCGCATTTGTTTTTCTCATATTTTGTTTTATAAATATAATTGTAATTATATCATTTTATATCATTTAATAATATCATTGTGAATTAAAACTTATAATATTGCATATCTATTATAATTTTATCCTATTTACTTTTTTGTTGTAACGAAAGAGTTGTATAAAAGATTATAAAACTGTTATTTTTTTTAATCACTTTTAAAAGGTATTTCATATATTCTTTATTGATGCAATGATATTGAACAATTGTGTTAATTCATGATTTTAAAGAAACAACATTTATGTATTGCCTTAAAAAGGGAAGTCAATACGTTGATAATATTACTCTGTTTTTAAAATAACAAACATAATTATATTAAAAATTAGCTTAAGAATTAAATTACAACCTGTTTTTTGCATAATAAAAAATTTTTAAATTGTTATACGTATGCTTGCGCTTTGAATTATTTTGCTTTTCCATTCATCTTTTTTCTTATTTTATTTATTTTATTTGAATACGTTTTATTTTACTATAGCTATAGGGAAACACAAAAGATTTTGTAGCGATTTTGGAATTTTTATTTTTCAATAATAGATGCAAATCTTTTTAATCTCTTTAAATGATGAGAAATAATGGTTTAAAAATCAAAAAATGCTAAATTAAAGATTAAATATGTTAACATTATAATTACTGAGCGATATTAAAATTTTTAATTGAGATTATTAAATTAAAATTACAAGTATATTTATAAAACAAAAAATGAGAAAAAGGAATGCAGCGCGTTTCGGCATCGAACCCGAGTCCACGGAACTACGAGCAAACGCCTTACCAACTGATATAAATCCAACTAGTCCTACTGTTACAAAGTAATTATTTAAGTTGTGTTATAATATTAGAACACCCCCCCCCCCCCCAGTTTCTCAAGAACTAAGGAGCGTTGTATAAAATCCGTTGAACCTGAGACTAAGGGGTCTCTATCCTACAACATATATTAAAATAATCAAAATCTGTGATTACCATGGTTGGCCCTCCCATTGTAAAACCATCCTGAAAAATTACCTAACAAACATCAAAATCCGTCCCGTAAAACTTTTTAAGAAGTCTTATCCTCAGACTCGGATTCACCTGATTATAGAACTTCCCCCCCATAATTCTATTACAAAGGATCCTAGGACCATATATCATACACTACAACCTTCTCTAAAATTATCTAACTAACAATGTATGTTACACATAAATCCATCCCGTAGAGCTTTTTAAAAAGGTTGAAGTTTCATAATCGGTTTCACTTTATAATAGATATTTTCACTTTAATATTATAAGTACGAAACGTAGAACGATAGGTTATATATAGGGGCCTCGTTAAGGGGGGATGGGGGGAGCCACGCCCCCCCCCCCTCAAACATTCACGAATGTTATTATACTTGGCAAATTTACAAACTTAATTGGCAAATTTGTTTAAAACTTTAATAAAAACTGTAATATATTTTCTATTTCTGATAGACTTGGCAAAAACTACAAAACTAATTGGGGATATTATTAAACTTTTAACAAATAAGAACTATATTACATTTTCTAACTGCGGTAAGTTGGCAAAATTATAAAACGAGTGTGCAAATACTGAAATTCGACTTGGCAATTTAAGGTTCTCTCCCCCACCAATAAAAAGTCTTAGTGATGGTGCTGGTTATATATAAAACCTCTCCTGAAAATGATATAAATAACATTGCAAGTTCCACTGAAATACTTTCAGAAAAATATTTTTAAAAGATTAATCTTTTATATTCATGCTCACCTGAGTCTACTACTTTTCGCCCTAAATCTATAACTAAATATTGTAGAACTATTTGCTATATACAAAAGCCATCTCTGAAAATTAACAGTGCAAGTCCCATCAAATTCCATTCAGCAGAACTTTTTAAAAAGTGTGTAATCTTTCATAATCAGATTCACATGAATATAGAACTTTCCCTCATTATACTATAACAGAGCAACATAAAACAATATGCAACATACTAAAACCAGGGCTTAATTTGCGCCGGAGCCCAGGTCCGGTACTTCTCTGTTTTTATTAAATATTTAAATGTTAGTCTCAATTCACCGGAGCTCATAAATAAAGGGGTCAGGAGCCCAATGCAATAGCGGTTCCGAAAAACCGAAGCCTAAATTACTCTTTCGTTTCCTTCTCATCTCCAAGTTTTTGCATTTTCTTTTTTATCAAAACACTAATGTGTGATGTAATGTGTCGCACACTTAGGAGATGGGGGTATCAGTTTTTGTGCTTGGACTGACTCGAGCTCAGTCTGTTTTATATTCAAGATTTTAATATTTATTCATGTATAGAAAAAAAATCCTCCTTCAAAATTACGTATTATATTCTATTTCAAATCATTTTAATGCTATTTTAATCAGAATGAAGGGAAAATAGAAATTGTGTTTTTCTATTCTTGTGATATTTGCAAATTTATGTCGGCGACGCATTGATGCGGAAGTAACCGATTATATAGTTTAACATATGCACCTTTTATAGGAAATAGAAAAACATTGTTCCATTCTTCAGCATATAAATATTAATTTCTGTACATTTCTTTTACTTTTTCATAAAAATGCATATCTGCGAACTATCCCTTTTTTATTAAGACTATTTGCTACTACACTACTTTGTTAACACTATTTCCGAATCATAATCCTTACCATATTTAATCGTAGAATTTAAAAAAAAATCGCAATTAAAATTAGGCAAATATTACTATTCGGAGGGAGTGATAACTAAAAAGTGGAATAGTTGACAGCTAAGTATATGCTGATAGATATATTTAAAATTTTTATTTTGCTAAAGAAAAAAAAAATGCTTCAAAATTTTGCAAATGATGTACAAAATATAAATATGCAGATTGGGGTGACAGGAGAGGCGAGGGAGAGGGAACGGTATAGTTGTTGGTACCGGTAACGCAGAATGTTAGGGCTCCGGTACTTTTTAAAATTAGAAATTAAGCCGTGACTAAAACCTTGAGTTGTAAATTTCAAACTCGGCGAAAAATGTCCAGACCAGGGTTCTTACCGGGGATTCGCCAATGCTCTGCCAACTGAGCCATCCCGGACGAATCTGGACCACCTAATTCACCCAGCTAACCTTATTGATTCGATAAATCTGGTCTGTTATATGAATCAGCTCAACAGAATAAGTCGCAAGTACTGGAACTCCTGAAAACGCTGGATACGTAATTAGACAGTTGCAAATTTACAACTCATATGATTTATTTACCAATTATGATAAATGTATTAAAATTCATGTAATACTAAAATCTTTACTGAAAAATTATCTAACTAACGATATAAGCCCCACATAAAATCGTTCAGCAGAACTCATTACATTTTCATGAAACTTGTAATTAAGTTTAAATTGTTTCTGAGCGAAATTTAACTGATTATACTTGTTTTGTAAATTATAAAAAACAAATATGTTTAAAGACTTCAATCTTATTACAAATTAAGAACGCATGGGTGGTAAATCTTAAATTCATATAAATAATCTAATATATATAAAATGGAAATTTGTCTGTCTGTAATTCTATACAAATCCACAGTTTGGAAGCCAGAATTGTGAAATGTTACTTACTTGTGTATTAAAACACGGCCGAGACAACTAAAGTAATACGGAATCGAAATAATTTAGAGTTAATTTTTAATTAATAAAAAAACCACAAATTTAACAGCAATTTCTATTTAAATTTAAACTTTTTCGTTTTAGCAGTTGCCAACAATTAACACTCCACAATAAAATTCTTACCACATCAATTACTTTTCTATTGCAATATTTCCACGTGAAAAATGAAAATGAAAGAAACAGTTGTAAGGTATCGTTACTCCGTTATAGAAGCACCTTATTTGAATGAGAACGTGACGCCAATGTTTTAACATTTGTAGCGTGTAGAGCGACATCTGTACTTTATTTTTCCGAAGTATGATTGTGGTCCCTGGTGTCTACAGTTAGCTGCGTCCGCGAGTGCTTATGCAAATTTTTAGGGCATTTGGCTCAGTCTGCAAGAGTATAAAAGGCGAAGTCCGGATGAGTGAAGTCAGTTCCTTGGAGACGGTTTAGACTGGAGGGACAGCTCAACATAGCGAGTTTTGAAGTCAGAGGGAGAGTGCCGTTGGGTAAGCACTGTTTTTAAGTCAAGCTTAGTGAGTTTGCCCTGTACCTGTGAATAAAATATGTTGGCTGCCACGGGCGGCATTTCAGGCTACCTGGTGTGCATGACCGTTTAGGAACAATCTGAATCGGCTTCATCAGACCACTCACCCTATTTGAGTTTCAATAAAAGGATTTTATCCTATAAGGCTTGTGTCATGACTATGACGACACGTGGCGGTACTGCCGGGTCCGTCACACAGTTTGATGATTTTTTTTTAAGTGAATATTACGTCATATTGGAAATATAGTGGACGACAGCGGGTGAATATATAACGTCATATGAGTTTGTGAAAACGTATTGAAACATGATAAAAATCCGATTATGGAAATAGTGGCATATTTTAAAATTTTGAGGCTCTCAAAATTTGTTTTCGCCCTTTTTAAATCTATGTTTAATTTTGAAATTGATTTTTCAAAAGAAACATTCTAAAAATTACGGCCAACGCTGGGTATTATAGTTAGTCTTTAATATAATGCAATTAAAAAAAAATAGAAATGGTAAATATTAATTCATTCAACGAATTAGAAATTCAGAGAAATCATAAAACTTTTGAATAATGTTCGAAACATATCTAATTTAAATAAACCTCCATTATCAAAATCTCAAATATTTTGTATTTACAGATTGCAACAGCTTGAATGTTTCAATTAAATTAATTCAGAAGAAAAGGATTTCTGAAAATTTTCAAAATTAAACATATTTAAACATTGTATTAGAAATTTTCAATGGATTTAAATGAGTATAAGTAGATAGTTTCTAATTGTATCATTCAAGTACTCTGTTATATTTGTATGATGCATATAATTCATTTTAAATAGAATATTTCTGGACGAAATTTAACTGATAAAATAACTAATTGTTTTGTAAATTATAAAAAAAAAATGCATCAAAAGTTTCAGTGTTAAAATTAAAAAAAAAAACTTAGTGGTAAACCTTAAAATTTTATAATTTTTTAGCCCCTGGTACGGTATGCTATTTCTTTCTCCCAGCTTATTTTGTGTATTCCAAAAAATAAAGTTACCTTACAGAAGGCAGCCGTAAAACGAAATAGTACAATTAAATATTCTATAACAATTTTTTAAACTTCTAAGCATCGCACATTTACAATTTTTATACCGTTGTATTGGAAACAAAATGTTCTTTTAAATGCATTTTATTTGAAAACTGTATCTCGGTTTATTTTTGAAATATTATTATTATTATTATTATTATTATATATATATTTTTTTTTTTTTTTTGTAGTTTCTAGTGACATTTGCTTAATATTGGCAACGGAAGAACTCCATTTCTGTAGAAAGTAAAGATAGTTCTAAAATAGTAATTGTATATTTTTGTTGCCATTTTCTCAAACCAACCGAAAGAAAACGTAATTAAAATACGTGCTACTTTGAAAAAATATAAACGAATGATTTCTGTTAAAAAAGGGAGCTATTATAAACTATATTTAATTTTAACTATCTATATTAATGTTATCAACAAATGAAGGCTTATGAATCATTAGACAGCCGTTTTTTTGTCGATTTTCTTGAATGACTGCATCATTTTTCTGAATTTGTGCATTATTTTGCAATAGTGACGTCCTTATGCATGCTTTACTGTATAGATGCTTAAGAATAGATCATAAATGTGGAATTCTTAAGCGGATGCGAATGACGTCATTTTACATAAAATAAAATGTGTGCTTTAAGCCTTAAAATTGAAATATGTTTTGTACTGCAGTAGAGTCCCGCTTAACCGAGTTATTTTCTTCTGATGGACTGGTGGCTTCTAATATTATGAAACAGCCATTATAAATGAAGCGTTAGGTGAAGATGAAAAAGCAGTCGTAAAAAGTTAGAACTCTCGTTTTCTGGTCAGAATGGGGGGGGAAAATGGCCATATTTATTTTCAAAAAAAAAAAAAAAAATTATCTTTACCTAACGCTTCATTTATAATGACTGTTTCATAGTAATAGAAGCCATCAGTCCATCAGAAGAAAATGAAGTAATTGAAATGCCGGGGGCGACCCCAAATTCTGAAAAAGCAGAATTCCTGTTCTCTAGTTTTTTAATTTAAAGCAATTTAAAAATATAAATATTAATTTATTCAATGAAATAGAAGTACAGAGAAATCATAAAGTTTTTGAATAATATCTTAAACACACATTCAAATAAACTCGCAATGACATGGGCACAAGATATATTTTGTGTTTACAGACTGAAATTACTTAAACGTTACAATTAAACGAAGATATCAGAATAGCGGAATTGATAGTTCTCTGTAAATGTGAAAAGCGAGGCTTATTTAAACGTTGTAATAGAAAATTACATGGATTGGGGGAATTTAAACGGATTTAACCCTTTATGTACTGAATTATGAATTCATGAAAATATATTCGTCTAAAGCATTTATCGTGAATTGGTTAAACAAAATTAGAAGATTTACATAATCATTTAATAAATATCAGAAGGATTTTAGAAGGATTGAAGGATTTAGAAGGATTCATTAAATTTGAATTAATAGGGATTTTGTGCAATATTTATAACCCCATTCAAATATTTTATTTTAAATATTTTTCTTACTATTTTGTAGAATTAGGAAATGTACAAATATAATGTTCTTACAATAGAAATATAGAAATATTTCCGAATTGAAAAATCCCTTCCCCCCAACGTCAAGAAAGCTAAAAAGATGCAAAGGCAAAATAAATCATTATTTTAAAAATATTTTTGTTTTGTGTAACCAATAATGCTTTTGGAACTACACAAAGTAATGTATTTATAACTCATTCTAAACTGTATTACAACTAGTTGATGTATTAAATGAATTTTATAACAAGTTATTTTAATGGTATTTATAAGTACCGTCAGTAGAAAAAAGGTTAAAAGTTCTAGTAGATATTTGCCAATAGTAGCATCCAAATACTGTGTTACATTTCTTTGAAACTATACTTCATTTTAATGTGAATTAAAATTCTTAAATCTTCCAAAACTTCAATTTTTGTGACACAATTTTCGACTTAAAAACATATAAGTGAAAGCTCTAAAGTTCATTTAGATGTTTAGATATGTAAAGGTGCCCAGTTCCAGCAACATTATATAAATCACGTTTAATACACGATCTCGCTTAATACGCGACTTTTGTCCACTCCTTTGAAGCGCGTCTTAACCGGGTTCGATTGTATACAGAGTGTATCTAAACTCTAGGGCAAAACTTTAAGGGTTGATAGTACACTACAAGGCAAACAATATTAAATAGGAAACTAAGGGTCCCTAACGTCTTCCGAAGAAGATAGGCGCCATTAAAGTTTAGGGTCCAAAATTTCAAATGATTATAAAAAACAGAAAAATTGAGCTCAAAATTTAAGTTTAAGTCTAATCTTTTGAAAGCATTTAATGAAATGCAAAAAATAATGGTAAAAAATAGTTGTTCGTTACTCCAAAATCTAAAGCGCCCTCTATCGGCATTTTTTGAACTTTATTTTTAAAATTTATTTTCAAGAAAATACTGACATAAAGAATAGTTTTAGCGAAAACCGCAAACGAATCGACCAATTTTTCCGTTTTTTATAATAATTTGAAATTTTGGACCCTAAACTTTAATGGCGCCTATCTCCTTCGGAAGACGTTTGGGACCCTTAGTTTCCTATTTAATATTGTTTGTCTTGATGTGTACTATCACCCCTTAAAGTTTTGCCCAAGAGTTTAGATACACGCTGAATATATATTTTTAGAATGCCCACTAACAACAACAAAATACATTTTTATATGAAAAATATCAATAATGTATTCAAATAAAGTTTTGATACTGAATAAATTATATACTTGATTGCTTAAAATATGCATAAAGCTGAATAATAAGAAAAAAAGTGTTCAAATACTTCAAGATTTTGAAAAAAAAAAAAATAAAACTCGAAATCTAACTCCAAAATCCTACATTATATAAATGTAGGACTGGTCAAAAATTAACGGTAAAGAACTTTATAGATTCCATGAAAAAAGGTTCATACCATAAATAAATTTGTTAGCAATAGTTAAATGAAATAAATACTTGTCCTTTTATAATTCACTTGGAAACCGGCTGTATATTAAATCTCTTTTCACATATACAGACAACGGAATTACGAATAAAGCGGAGAAGACATATCGTCGGTACCATGTTAAACTATTCAATATGAAAACAGTGTTGCCAGCGGGCTACTTTTTTAAAATTAAGATTTCTTGATTTTTATCCACTTTTAGGTAGCTTTCATTACAAAAAGCTACCTATTGCAGCCGTTCGGAGAAAAGAGATTTCAAAAAAATTTGGTATATTTTAATCGATCATGACCCCTAGACACCGAAACCACCCTCCGTTCAAACGTTGATATATATATATATATATATATACATATATATATATATATATATATATATACATATATATATATATATATATGTATATATATATATATATATATATATGTATATATATATATATATATATATATATATATATATATATATATATCCATATATATATATATATAACCATTAATTAAACATAAACTACCACCATCAAAAACCGTAATATTATGAATTATATATATATATATATGATCTTTGTCACACTGTAACTCTCGTATTTATGAACCGATTTGGATGAAACTCAATGTGTACATATAGTACATACCAATGTCTCGACCGAGTTTGTTGGCCAGCTTCATCTGCCATCTTGTTTCAAAATGGCGGCCATTTAAAAAATTTTAATTTGAAATGTTGTACCCAAAAATTGAAAATTGAAAAATATTTTTTTCTTTTGTGTTTGACCTTGATACAAAGATTCCGGAGCAGTTTTTGTTTCGTCTATATCTTAAAAAATGGCTGAGTTATAGCACTTTGAATTGCTAGCGTGGCTGACATTTTGAAACGTCCTGAATTTTGTCACGCGATAACAGACGTATTCATGAACCGATTTGGATAGAACTCGGCGTGTACATAGTACATACCAATGTCTCGACCGAGTTCGTTGGCCAGCTTCATCCGCCACCTTGTTTCAAAATGGCGGCCATTTAAAATTTTTAAAAAAATTAAAAATTTGAAATGTGGTGCCAAAAAATTGAAAATTGAAAAATATTTTTTCGTATGGGTTTGATCTTGATACAAAGATTCCGAAGCAGTCTTTGTTTCGTCTATATCTTAAAAAATGGCTGAGTTATAGCACTTTGAATTTCTAGCGTGGCTCACATTTTGAAACTTCCTAATTTTTGTCACGCGATAACAGGCGTATTCATGAACCGATATGGATGTACCTTGGTGTGTACAAAGTACATACCAATGTCTCGACCGAGTTCGTTGGCCAGCTTCATTCGCCATCTTGCTTCAAAATGGCGACCATTTAAAGAAATTTAAAAAAATTAAAATTTAAAATAAGGTATCAAAAATTGGAAAATGAAAAAGATTTTTTTCTTATGTGTTTGACCTTGATATAAAGATTCCGGAACAGTTTTTATTTCGTCTATGTCTAAAAAAATGGTTGAATTATAGTATTTTGAATTTCTATTGTGGCTGACATTTTGAAACGACTTGATTTTTGTCACGCGATAACAGGCGTATTTATTAACCTAATTGGTTATAAGAAGGCATGTGGATAATATATAGCAATGTCTCGACCAAGTTCACTGGCCAGCTTCATCCGTCATCTTATTTCAAAATGGCGGCCATTAAATTAAAAAAAGTCCTTCCGGCCAGTGCCGGGAGGAAGAGGTAGCTTTCATAATTCTTATTTAAAAAAGGCCAACTTATATGCAAACACACGAAGCTCAATTTAGAGGAAACCGAATATAAGAGATTCAATACTAATTTTTATCAATATAATGAATGAGAATTTCGCGAAATTAGTCAGCTTTATCCAAGCTGTTTTTCTTTAAAGTAACTTATATTTGGATGCCAAATTCGGCAATTTCTTAAAGTGCCTGTCATTTTAAGACAACATGCTGGATGAGGCTAAGCAGTGAACTTGGTTGAGACCTTAGTAATTGCTGTGCACATGCTCACTCACATCGGAATCGGTTAATATATAGGAGTGCTGTCGCATGCAAAAAATCAGATTTTTCAAAATGTCACCCACAATAGAAATTGAAACTGCTATATCTGAGCCATTTTTTAAGGTAAAGACAAACAAAAAATGCTCCTGAATCCTTATATCAAGATCAAATACTTAAGAAAGAAACCTTTTTCAATTTCTAATTTTTTTGCACCTCACTTTAAATATATATATATTTTTTAATTTAATGGCCGCCATTTTGAAACAAGATGGCTGATGAATCTGGCCAGCGAACTTGGTCGAGGTGTTGATGTATACTATCCACATGCCTTCGTACATCGAAATAGGCGAATACGTGTGTTATCGCGTGACAAATACAAGATCGTTTCAAAATGTTAGCCATGCTAGAAATTCAAAGTGCTATAAATCAACCATTTTTTAAGATATCAACAAAAGAACAAATTTTCAGAAACAAAAACTGCTCCGGAAACTTTGTATCAAGGCCAAACACATAAAAAAAATCTTTTTCATTTTCCAATTTTTTAATACCTCATTTTGAATTTTAAATTTAATTTTTTTTAAATGGCAACCCTTTTGAAACAAGATGGCGAATGAAGCTGGCCAACGAACTCGGTCGAGACATTGGTATGTACTATGTACAGACCAAGTTACATCTAAATAGATTCATAAATACGCCTGTTATCGCGTGACAAAAATCAGGTCGTTTTAAAATGTCAGCCACAAGAGAAATTCAAAATGCTATTACTCAGCCATTTTTTTTAGATATAGACGAAAGAAAAACTGTTCCGGAATCTTTGTATTAAGGTCAAACACATACAAAAAAAAATCTTTTTCATTTTCCAATTTTTTGGTATCTCATTTAATTTTTTTTATTTTTCAATTTTTTTAAATGGCCGCCATTTTGAAACAAGATGGCGGATGAAGCTGGCCAACGAACTCTGTCGAGATATTTGTATGTACTATGTACACACCAAGGTACATCCAAATCTGTTCATAAATACGCCTGTTATTACGTGAGAAAAATCAGGACGTTTCAAAATGTCAGCCACGCTAGAAATTCAAAATGCTATAACTCAGCCATGTCTTAAGATATAGACGAAACAAAAACTGCTCCCGAATCTTTTTATCAAGGTCAAACACATAAGAAGAAAATATTTTTTCAATTTTCAATTTTTGGTACCACATTTCAAATTTAAATTTTTCTTAAAAATTTAAATGGCCGCCATTTTTAAACAAGATGGCGGGTGAAGCTGGCCAACGAACCCGGTCCAGACATTGGTATGTACTATGTATAAACGAAGTTACATCCAAATCGGTTCATAAATACGCCTTTTATCGCGTGACAAAATTCAGGACGCTTCAAAATGTCCGCCACGCTAGAAATTCAAAATGCTATAACTCAGCCATTTTTTAAGATATAGACGAAACAAAAACTGCTCCGAAATCTTTGTATAAAGGTCAAATACATAAAAAAAAAATATTTTTCCATTTTCAATTTTTTCGTACCACATTTCAAATTTTAAATTTTTAAAAAAATTTTAAATGGCCGCCATTTTGAAACAAAATGGCGGATGAAGCTGGCCAACGAACTCGGTCGAGAGATTGGTATGTACTATGTACACACTGAATTACATCCAAATCGGTTCATAAATACGCCTTTTATCGCGTGACAAAATTCAGGACGTTTCAAAATGTCAGCCACGCTAGAAATTCAAAATGCTATAACTCAGCCATTTTTTAAGATATAGACGAAACAAAAACTGCTCCCGAATCTTTGTATAAAGGTCAAATACATAAGAAAAAAATATTTTTCCATTTTTAATTTTTTGGTACCACATTTCAAGTTTTAAATGTTTCTAAAAATTTTAAATGGCCGCCATTTTGAAACAAAACGGCGGATGAAGCTGGCCAACGAACTCGGTCGAGACATTGGTATGTACTATGTACACACCGAATTACATCGAAATCGGTTCATAATTACGGGAGTTACAGTGTGACATAGGTCAGATATATATATATATATATATATATATATATATATATATACATATATATATATATATATATATATATCAATTTTGAACGGAGGGTGGTTTCGGGGTCTGGGGGTCATGATCGTTGAAAATATACCAAAATTTTTTGAAATCGCTTTCCTCCGAACGGCTGCAATAGGTAGCTTTTTTGTAAAGAAAGCTACCTAAAAATTATGTTTAAAGTGAGGTGCAATAAAATTAGAAATTGAAAAAGGTTTCTTTCTTAAGTATTTAACCTTGATATAAGGATTCCGGAGCATTTTTTGTTTTGTCTTTATCTTAAAAAATGGCTCAAATATAGCAGTTTGAATTTGTTTATCTGGGTGACATTTTGAAAAATGTGATTTTTTGACTGCGACAGCACTCGTATACATATCAACGATTCGAATGTGAGTGAGCATGTGCACAGGAATTACTAAGGTCTCGACCAAGTTCACTGGATAGCCTCATCTACCACGTTGTCTTAAAAGGGCCGGCACTTCAAGTTATTGCCGAATTTGGAAACCAAATATAAGTTACTTTAAATAACATCAGCTTGGATAAAGCTGACTAATTTCGCGAAATTCTCATTCATAATGATTTAGTCTTAATAAAAATTAGTATTGAATCTTCTATAATCTGTTTCCACTGAATTGAGCTTCGTGTGTTTGAATAATATAAGCTAGCTTTTTAAAAGTAAGGAATATGAAAGCTACCTCTTCCTACCGGCACTGGCCGGAAGGACTTTTTCAAAATAGTGAAATCCTCTTTCTTTAACCTTATTTCATGACATATTAATTAATGCGAAAAGAAGGGGGATTTTACCATTTAGGAAAAGTGGTGCCAATCCAGAAATCTGAATTTAAAAAAAAGTAGCCCACTGGCAACACTGTTTTCATATTGGATAGTTTGCCATGGTACCGACGGCATAGTGTACTGTCTACTGCAAGTGAAGTAACTGAGGAGGTTGTCACACGATGGCTGTCACACGGCTGTTATTTTGTCGAATCAACGGTTTCTGTTTACAACCGGGGCAAACTAACCACCAGTAAATTTGAATAGAAAGTTTCGTCTTTTTTAAACGCCTACTTTATGCAAATATTTTCTCAGAAATATGGTAAAATTTTCTACTTTTATTTTATAGGTGTCAGTTTGCCCAGGAATTTTTTTTCCGTGGCAATAGCAGAAGGTTGTCTAGGTTATAACATGGCGGAAACGCAAGGTCTGATTACTGTCAATTTAAAATTCCACCAGTAAAACTTAATATCGGTTTCTGCCTTATGTAGGACGGAAATTTTGTATTAATAAGGCGTTTAAATAAGGACAAAATTCAAATTTACTGGCGGATGTTTCCCCAGCGATAATCAACCCCTGCGAAAACGGTTGCAGTTTAAGCTTCACTATTTTAAAAACATATCAGGTCCTCTATATTAATACTAGTTCCATTATACGAACAATATATCATTTCCTAAAAAGTTCAGCAAAATTCGCAATTGAAATCAAACATTGATAAAACGCAAAGTTTTACAAAATATTAGGGTGTCTTTATAGAAGAGGAGTGACCTTTAGGTAAAAATAATATTTGTTTGAGAGTTAGACTAATCAATATGAGATGCATTTTTTGTTGTAGGTGATTTTCTAGATTTATCATAAATAAATGAAACAGCTCCTTCTTAAACATTTTTCTTACGTAGAAATTCGACAGGTTCCACCTCGGAATAATAATAATATGTTTTTTTCTTCATCAGGGGAGACACTAAATTCTGAAAACTTAGAATTTCTGCTTGTTATTTTTTTAAATAAACAACATGAATACTTAATTCACAATACATTTTTACTAAATAGGTGAAATATACGGAAGTTTTAAAAACGTTTAAAACTCTTCAAGATGTTAAAAACATTAGTGTCAGGTGTTTATTGACCACCCTCCTAATTTTTGTTTTTGGTTTCACCCTCTGATATTTAATTTGCGTATGTCTTTGAGGCTACAGCAGTTCCCTTGTTGACGGCTAATGTTTAGCTGAAAGCGCTAGGGACTTTAACATCTTCTGACACCAATGTTTTTAACATCTTGAAGAGTTTTAAATGTTTTCAAAACTTCTGTATACTTGCACCTATTTAGAAAAAATGTATCGTGAATTAAATATTCATGTTTTTTATTTTATTAAGGTTAATATGATGTTTCAACTTAAGATTTAGAGTTTCTATATATGTTTTATTGTTTTTTTATGGAGAAATCTCATTTCATTGTACAAAAAAATGAAATTTCTTAATAATATTCTGTTATTGTTAGAATGTGTTTCACCGTACATTTCTGATGCATGATTTGTAAGTCCACAAATTTATATAATACAATATCCTAAAAAATAACTTAAAAAGGAAAAAAATAAAGGGTGTTTCTAAATGAATATCGGGGTTTTAACAGTTGGTAGTATTTATTACATAAAATTTAAAATTATAATTAACACATAAAATGAAAGAGCAACTCAAACAGTTTTACCTACAAGCTCACAAGTGTTCAATATGAGCACCTTTCGTCACACGGCACACATCAAGTCGATAGCTCAGTTCTTCCCAAACGTTGATTAGTGTTTGTGGGGTAATTGTTGCAAAGGCACAGGCAGTTGATATTCTCAAACTGATTATACCATCTATGGATGTTATTATCACTTGGGGGATCACATCTGAACTTAATCCGGAACGCACGTTGCACAGTAACTACAGATTCTTACTACTTAATGCTTTCTATTCATTAGTCGCCATTTTTGCTACTAGGGCTTTCTAACGGATGACGGAAAGCGCTAGTAGCAAAAATGGGGACTAGTGAATAGAAAGTATTTTGTAGTAAGAATCCTGTGCGTGCGCATGCGCATGCACAGCACAGGTACCAACTAAATGTTTAAGTTGCTCTTTCATTTTATGTATTAAGTATAATTTCAAGTTTTATATAATAGATAACACAAAGCGTTAAAACCCCGATATTAATTTAGAAACACCCTGTATTATTTTTTCACCTAGACAGAACAACAGAGCATTTATAAAGTATTTGAGTGACGTTCGAAAGATAATTTATTTAAATAAACTTCCAATGTTACAATGCTTTCTAATTAAGGATTGAAATTATTCGAACGTTAAAACTGAACAAAGATTTCACAAGAGAAGATTTCATTATTCTTTGTAAATAGAGAACTGAGATATAACTAAAAATTGTATTGGAAATGGAACTTGTTTCAGTTTGCTTTTAAGAAATTTCAAAATACTTAAAACGATATAATAGATGGATTTTAATTATATATGGAAACTGTTGTGTTATATTTCATCGGAACTAAAATTAATTTTAGATGAAATATTTTTGAACGGATTCTAAACATAAATTAAATAACTAAAAATAATTAAAAAACTAAATAAAAAAAAGGATGCTTTCAAATACTCCAATCCCGAAAATATAAAATAATAACTAGAGAACAGGAATTCTGCTTTATCAGAATTTAGTGTCGCCTCCGGCATTTCCATTACTTCATTTTCTTCTGATGGACTGATGGCTTCTATTATTATGAAACAGCCATTATAAATGAAGTGTTAGGTGAAGATGAAAGAGCAGCCTTAAAAAGTCAGAGCTCTGATTTTCTGGTCAGAATGGGTGGAAGAAATGGCCATAATTGTTTTTTACGGCTGCTCTTTCATCTTCACCTAACACTTCATTTATAATGGCTGTTTCATAATAATAGAAGCCACCAGTCCATCAGAAGAAAATAACTCGGTTAAGCGGGACTCTACTGCAGTACAAAACATATTTAAATTTTAAGACTTAAAGCACACGTTTTATTTTATGTAAAATGACGTCATTCGCATCCGCTTAAGAGTTTCACAGACCGACAGTAAAGCATGCATAGTACATCACTATCGCGAAATAATGCACAAATGCAGCAAAAAGATATCATCATTCAAGAATATCGAAAAAAAAACGGCTATCTAATGATTCACAGATATTTACAATTAAATATAGTATATAATAGCTCCATTGTTTTAACAGAAATCATTCGTTTATATTCTTTTCAAAATAGCACGTATTTTAATTACATTTTCTTTCGGTTGTTATGAGAAAATGGCAACAAAAATATATAATTACTATTTTAAAACTATTTTTCCTTTGCTTTCTACAGAAATGGATAAAATGCCGTTGCCAATATTCAGCAAATGGCTCCAAAAACTACAAAAAAATTAATATTTCAAAAACAAATGGAGATACAGTTTTCAAACAAAGTGTATTTAAAAGAACTTTTTTTTTCCAATACGACGGTATAAGAACTGAAAGTGTGCGATGCTTAGAAGTTAAAAAAATTGCTAAAGAGTATTTAATCGTAATGATTTGTTTTACAGCTAGCCTTGGTAAGCTAACGTTATTTTTTGGACACAAAATAAGCTGGGAGAAAGAAATAGCATACCGGACCGGAGGCTAATACATGAATACTGATTTTTAGGTTCTAACATTGTATAAATATAAATTTGGTTTTTGTCTAATACCATTTAAAAATTATCTGATCTTCATTCGACTGATCATAAAGTAAAAAATAGCAACCTTTATAAATGTCGTTGGAAAACTTATTTATTTTAATAAAGTTTTAATACCACAATTCTAAAGGTAAATCAATGAAGTTATATCTTTAAATTCACAAGATATATTAATTGAAAAACTTATTTTGACCAATATTTCTAGATTCTAACATTATATAGATATTATTTTGGTTTTTGTCTAATACCAATTAAAAATGATCTGATCTTCATTCGACTGATTATAAAGTAAAAAATAGCAACGTTGATAAATGTCGTTGGAAAACTTATTTATTTGAATAAAGCTTTAATACCACAATCCTAAAGGTTAATCAATGTGGTTATATCTTTAAATTCACGAGATATATTAATGGAAAAACTTATTTTGACCAATATTTGTAGATTCTAACATTATATAGATATAATTTTGTTTTTGGGGTAATACCATTTAAAAATGATTTGAGCTTCATTCGACTTATCATAAATAAAAAATAGCAACGTTGGTAAAAGTCTTTCGAAAACTTATTATCTGAATAATGTTTTATTACCACAGTCCTAAATTTAAAAATGAAGTTAGCTTTTTTCATTCACGAGATATATTACCTGAAAAACTTATTTTAACCTATATTTAAATCATGGCGCGAAATTTTCGCTCGGCAGCTCGCCTTAGGCGAGCAAATATTTAAGGCTGGCGAGTAAGTTTCATCTTTTAAAATGTTGCCCTTCAAATCAAACTATTATATACGCTCAGAATATCGTTCACTGTTCAGTATGTCGTTCACTACCATATACATTCATTGCCTTGCACACCGTTTGCAGTTAGCTGTTTTGAATGCATGTAATGAAGTAGCATATCTTAAACATTTGATTACGTGTTTAGGAGTATTTTTTAATTTTACCATGCATCTACTAAAAGACTTCAAATGTTAAATGAAACAGAAGGAATTCTAGGAGAAGAAATTCTTATACTGAGTGATATTCAAAATCCATTAGATGGTTATCCAGCAAAAAAAGTGCTGCAAAAGCTCTCTTGCAATCTTAGAATACTGTTATAAGCCATCTTGAACAGGTAAGTCGCCCATGGAAAGACAACGATAGTGCTAAAGCTAAGGGTTTGCTGAAAAGTTTGATGGATTATAAATTTAAAGTTCTGTACTTCCTCTTGGATTTCTACTGGAAATTGAACGCTTTAAGTGTGGCATTACAAAACAATTAACTTGTCATTTCATCTTTGAAAATAAAAATTGAACATTGCATCTCGGTTCTGACAGATCTCGAATCTAGTGTTGACCAAGCGAACAGGAGTTTTTGGATCTACTATCCATCTCAGGGATAATCAAGGATGTGCAGCTGACGAATATTAAAAATGGGGAGCAAGAGTTTCAGATTTTAAGAGAGATTTATTAAACATGCAGAGACATACATCACAGAAACACTGTAATCGATATCAACAGATGTGTAAACATCTTTGCATGTTTTTGACACTTTGTGTTGGCCTCCCAAAGAAAACATTCTTGAATTTCTGATAGAGGAAATAGATAAGCTCTTTATGAATTTGATCCCAAGTCTCTTTCATGAAAAAGGGGATATTGTATTACCTGAATGAGCTGAATCCAAGTTTATGTTCCCTTCACTAACACTGAAAGATATGCAGAAGAAGTTTTATAAAGAAAAGTGTTGAGAAAAATTCCCCAATTTGCTCCAGATTCTAACATTTTGTGTTGTTCTACCAGGGAGTACAGCTCGTGTGAGACAGGCTTTAGCTGTTACAAGAGACTCAACAAGGGACTCTCTGAAGACTGAGACACTGGATGATTTGCTCAAAATTTCTATTAATGGACCCACCCTGACAGAGTTTGACCTTACAGATGCGATTAGCGATTGACAAGTGATATTTCAGTGCAGAAAGGCAGCACTACATAAATATGAAGTGTAAAAGTACAGGAACTTTTTCTTTCATGAATTTTTAGCGATATATGACAGTTTCTGTAACCGTTGAAACCTTGTGGCAACCTTATTTTGAGTTAATATTCCATTTTTTTCTTTTGTAGTAAATATGTTTCGATTTTTCAATTTCTACATTATTTTATGATTGCGGTCACCAGAAAGTTCTTCATACTACATCTGTTAACATTTAAAAATTGTTCATACTTTTCATAAATGTAAAATGTTCTGTATTTAACAGACAGCTCCTTCTAACAATGATCAATTTAAATTCAGTTTGTCATAAATAGTTCAATTTTGGGGCAGGTGTGGTGGCCGACGTTGCTGTCTGGATGAATGTAAAATAGAGGCGAGCAAGAATTTTAGTCAAGCTAGTATCATTTCAACTGAAATTTCATGCCCTGATTTAACTAGTTTTTTAAATACTTAATCTTTGTTTTACAAATTTGAGCTATTAACCATTAAATGCCGGATTTTTCAAAAATCATTGTAATAAAGTTTTTCGGCTTTCATTTTTTAAATAAATCATGGGAAAAATACTAAAAAGTCATATTTTGTTTTAAGTATGATTTACGGCTAAAAAACTGTTTGTTACTATTCGGCAATACTGGTCTTGAAAAAATAATTTTCCTTGATAAAATTCTATAATGTTAAACACACATGAATTTTAGGAACTATAATAAGAAATGAATTTTACTTGCTCACTGCAGAACAAAATAGGGTATTTCGCAAGCTTACAAACAAAACAAAAAGAACACGTAGCAACAATTTGAAAAATAAATATATCTTTATTCGTAAACAGCACAAGTGTTGCCATCTACATGTTGAAAATCGATTTAATAATATTTTCAGTATGTATTTTATTGGCGACATTAGGCATTATAGCTTTAATATTATTCTAACAGTATTTTAGACCCTAATTTGGGTATGTTGCCCAAAAGCAAAACCCGGCATTTAAGGGTTAAAAAGTGGTCTTGCATATGAAGATGAATTAAAATTAAGCCTTATATTTTCAAAAATAAAAAAGTTAAATTTATAATAAAATGTAAAATTCTTTATAACTATTGTAATTTTGTTTATACAGTTAACCCTTTGATTACGGGTCGCGATTGGCGGCTATTTTTATGTTCAATCGTACAAAAAATTATAAACGTCACAAATTGCACGCCAATAGTAGCAAATGAAGTAAGTGCATTCGTTCTACAACTGGTTTTATATATGTTCAGATCTTGGTGCAATAGCTGTTACACAAAGTATTACATTTCAAACCATTCGTTCGGGTCGGTTTTCCTCTGTTATATGCGGACAGACGGTCGGACTGACCGGACGATGGCTATAGGTGCTACGTATTTATATAATTACGAACTCACCTAATGAAAAACTTAAATTTATAATAAAATTTAAAATGCTTTATAGCTATTGAGATTTTGTTTTTACAGTTAACTGTTTGATTACGGATCAGGATTGGCTGCTATTTTTATGTGCAATCGTACCACAATTTATCAAAAAAAAAATCCTTTGTTGTCATTGTCAGTGATGCTTAAAAATATTTAGTGCATATTTGATCTCTATCTCAAAATGATTGTACAAAGTACAACTCAAAAAATTTATCCCACTTATAACAACTGCTCTTGGGATTACTATGTGATACCAGATTGTTAATACAGTAGAGCCCCGATTATCTGCGAGCGGATTATTCGCAATGCGGTTTATCCGCGAAGAATTTTTTTTTTAATTTAAGCCAAATTTTTAAATTTAAGCAAGGAAAATACAGTAAGCCCCACTAACAAATATAAACAGAAAAATTCATGTATTCGAAAGTAATAGAAGAATATTTCTAGATTCGGTTGCCATGTTTAAAATATCAGACATAAAGTCTTGATGTCTTTTCTTGATTTTATTAACTAAACGTAAGCACAACAATTAAAATTTTTAACAATTAACTAAGAATATTATGATAAATTCCAGGGGAGTATATCAAGAATAGCTACATTTTTGAGATAGAAAAGGTGTTTCTTAAGCAAGAAGCAAAAATAAGTGACTGATTTTTTTAAAAAAAGGAGTAACTCAACACTTTATGTACAGTATGTATGTCATTGTTCCCATCTTTGTGTACTGTTCTTTATTTTAGTGATTTAGACGTAAAGCAAAGGTTTCGGCTGTACTGTGCATATGTATGTATTTTAAACATTTTATTATGTTTTTTGTACACTAAAACATAGTTTTCATGTTAAATTTTCTTTTTTTCGAGTTTGCACCCCATTTTCAGTCTTTTTCCGGTTATCCGCGGTGCCTTTGCCACCCAATTCCGCGGATAATCGGCGCTGTACTGTATACAAAATCATTTCAATGGAAATGACTAATATTTTGCTTAGCGTAACGTATATACCATCTGTAGTGTAAAAAGCGTAGAAGTTAAATTAATCAACAAAAGTTAATTACTTTTTCCGGTATGATTATTTAAATTAACGTTAAGGGGTTAAACTTTATTCGGTAGAAAAATGTACTTTATAAAATAAAGAGGTAGTACTTGTCCTGAAATTGCAAGACCAGGAATTGTTCCGTTCAAGAGTTTTCTCATAGAAAATCTCTTTTTAAATAAGGCGAAATTGCGCGAGAAAATCTCTTCTTAAATAAGGCGAAATTACGTGAGAAAATCTCTTCTTAAATAAGACGAAATTGCGCGCGTTTAATAAGGTTTATTCTCCTATTAAAAGAATACTGATATTTGTCCTGAAAAATTCTCTGAAGCACCTGAAAATGTTCCTCTTTAATTAAACTATTTTTTCTTTGTTTTTACTTTTATTTTGTAATACAATTTTTATATAATATAAATACTTCTAAGGTAATCTCTGCTCTTTTAGGTAGATTTCGTAAGAAATACTACCTATTGCAGTCGTTACCATGGTGCGACTTTTGAAAAATTCCTTCATAACTTTTCATTATAGGACCCCAGGAACCCAAAACCACCCCCACCTAAAAAGTTTATATATATATATATATATATGTATGTATGTATGTATGTACTAAATTTTTCCGCACAATAAAAGTCGCAATTATGCACGAATCATCTTCAAACTCGCCAACAACTTTGAGATGGCTAATATCTTGGCGGGGATTGAAAATGGGCGAAATCGGCCCAAGAGGGTGGAAATGGGGAGGGCTCAAAATTTTGAATACTGTCTTAACATGATTCTGATAAAACCAGCTCTTACACAACAATGGCAGGAAAAAAATAAAAGTTTTTCGTTATAGCAGTTGCCAACAATTAAAAAAAAACAAATAATAAAATTCTCACCACAACAATTACTTTTCTTTTGCAAAATTTTCACGTGTAAAATTAAATAGTTAACAAATTGAATATTACGTCATAAGTTTCCTAGAGCAAGATTTCAGCATGAAAACTGAAAATAAATAGTTTGACGAATTAAAAAAAATATGTACATGGCGTCATATTGGAAATATAATGGACCTCAGCAGGTGAATATGTAACGCCATGTAAGTTTGAAGAAACATATTAAAACATGATAAAAACCCGACTATGGAAATATTAACATATTTTAACACTTTAAGGTTCTCTGAATTTTTTGTAGCCATTTTTTAAACCTGATCCATATATATGTGTGTATTCGTGTATATTACAATTTTCACAAAAAGTTTAGCTCCCTACAGCTCGCTCTTTGTGAAGAAACTGGGTTTTATCTCTAATCTTGATTTAAGGTTTGTTGGTGAATTTAGTACCGAACTTCGAAATCTACCTCCGCCTGTAGGCCCGAGCCGGCAGGGATTTTTTTAGACTACGCCTTTCGGTGGATATTGTTAGGTTAGTGTAGCTTATCTGAATCTTAAGATAGCGGTTTTTTATTTAAAAAAAAAAAAAGGATTTATTCTAGAGAATGGATGAAGGAATTGAGGAAATATTTATGTTTTTTTTTCTGAATGACAGCTATCTGAAGGCAAAGTTCAATTTATATCTTTAGAAAATCGCTGTTTTTTGATGAGGGAAAGTAAAGAAAAGGAAAAGGAAATCTTTCTTTCATTTCTTACAAAGTGCCAAAAAATTAAAAACTAAATCGATTCTGTAGTTTTAGAGTAATTACCGTCATTTGAAAAATGTACTTTTGGGAAAAACGAATTTAAGATTTTGTTTAATTACAATACAATATTTATTATTACTTTTTTTACTAGCATAAAATATGTATCAATTAAAATAATAAAACTTTGTAAAAAATCACCATAAAATCAAAACAATACATAGGACGCGTTTCGAGTTGGAAATTTTAACACTTCACTGCACGATTTTTTTCAATTTTTATGAAAAAAATTATTAGAAATAAGATTTTCTAAAATGAGCATTTCTTTATTAATTTTCCCTTTAGATTTTTAATACAGCATTTGAACCCAATTTATCGCATACTTTTCTTACATTGAAACATTTTTTTCCTCCTTAACCCTTCACTACACGAATTTTTCAATTTTTATAGATGTATTTTTTTTTTTTTCAAATCTGTATATCGGTCTAATAATGGGGAAAAAAGTAATAAAAAAATAAATTTCAAATTTTCAGCTAAAATTTGATATTTTATAGCTTGTACCCTATGTACACAATTAGGGTTTTAAAATGTTGTATTGCTATATTTTACAACTAAATGAGCTTAAATTAATTAATTTTATCTGCTTAACACACTGCCCAAATTCATGGCACACAATAAGAATTACAGTGTTTTTAGGTATGTGCCAGATGTGGCACATGGTGCAGTGAAGGGTTAACAGCTCGTTATCAGCAAAAGTAAACACGTGTCCGTAAAAGGACAAAATCACAAATGTTCATCCCCATTCAAAATTTCCATCTCGAAACGCGTCCTATGTATTGTTTTGATTTTATGGTGATTTTTTTTTTTATGTTACCAATGATATTATCGCAAAAATGCAGTTGTGTCATTCAGCGAGTACCTCGGATTTTTTTTCTTTTTTTAATGATTATATGAATAATTTTTCTTTCCCGTTTCTATTTTGATAACGAAGGCTGCTATATTAACTTTGAGAAGGCGAATATCATAGTTCCGTGTAAAACACGATTTAAGAATCAGTTGAAATCATTGCACTTGAGCATAATGCCTTTAATGATAATTTATCCTATAATATACAAAAAATCTGGCATAAAGTCTTAATTCTGTATCTGCTTTGCAATATTTCAGTTTTCTCCCTTTTTTACTGCCATGCATTTGTTTGAATGTGGTTTGTTTCATCGTGCATAGATGGCGACACCCGTTGTTCTTCAATCGAAATTTTGATTGATTTAAACTTATTTAATTTTTTTAAAAAAATCTGAGGTACTTACTGGATGGCGCTACTGCATTTTTGCAGTAATATCACTCGATAAATTGTCTCTCGCACAGGAAGTCTTCATCGCTGGACTTTTAGTCATTTCACCATCCTATTTTATCCTGATGATGAGTGCGGCAGCAGCTCAAAACGTAGATTTTATGCTTTTACATTAATTTTAATTGTACAGATTCATATTAAAGCTTTTCTTTATGTGTACTACTAAGCAAATTTTGTGTGTTTTTAATGAATACATTCTTATTTATATTCTGATAGTGTTGGAGGAAACAGTTTCCTAGCATATGCTTGACGCATGATTTTTCTTTCTTGTTCTATTTGTATTTATTTAATTTAATCACTGAGTAAATAATTTGGTTGCAGAAAGCTTTATAATATATTTAAATACTTCCTATGGTTTAATTTTGATAAAATTGAAATCTTTGATTATGATATATTAAAAATACAAACCGTGAACTCAAAACTCGCCATTCTAAATAAGCGCAGGCATTTGCTAAAAATTTTAACAAGCATATATTTTTGTCATTATACTGAAAGCCTTGCCTGTCATAGTAAATATAGCTACCCTATTTATATAAAACCCTATTGAAACGAATTTATGAAAAAAATGATAAAGCGACTGATTATGTTTTACAGCTATTTCTCCTAAAATATGGAACGTTTAAAGGTGAAATTAACTCCAAATTGATTCACAGGTTTCAAAAATGGTATTAGAATTTTAAAAATTGAATTAGTTTTAGAGATATTATTTTTTTTCTAATTTTAATGACATTTGTATATTAATAGCGACTAGATTACTCCATTTTTGTGGAAACAAGGGGGAAAACACAGGGATTATTAAATTTCTTTTTCGTCATTTTCTAATTGAAATTGAAATTATCTTTTATTTCAATCGATAATGGTGACAATATTGTGATTAAATTACATTTTTCAGGAAAAATGCAGAAACATTTTTTCACATTTCGACCGTGCAGAATCCGTTTATTTTAGAAACCAAATTTCGTCTGTCACTTTCAAATTCCATAGACGTAAAGAAAAGTTTTTCTTTTCAATTTTAAAGAGCAAATGGCATCAATAACAACGAAAACTTTAAAATAAAATTATCGCATGCGAAACGCATTTAAAGGTGAGATTGACGTCATATGTAAAACGCTCAAACATTAAATATAGTAATATTTAAAATGCCTAAAATAATTAAATTATTAAACGTGAAAAACTTTTAATGGTGAATATTAGGTTATATTTAAAAAGCTCAAAAATATGTCCAAATACTTTTAAGTTAAATAATACATCTATCCGTATTCTTAAAAGAGACAAAAAAATTAAAATAAATAAATTATTACATAAGAAATGCATTTAATAGGGAAAATTACATCACATGTTAAAGCGATACATTTAAAACATTTTTCATCCAGGAGACTTCATCTGACTAGTCCAGGCAATAGAGACCGTATAGGGACTCTACCTAGCAAAATTAATGGAAGTTCTGGAAATAGGCTTACTTTATGTTTTTGGGTTACTGAATCCGAATTTGTAAATTCCAACCAAATTTTCCCCCGGCATCCACCCCCCTCCCCAAATTTTGGTAAAATGCTCCCCAAAAAAGGTTTTTATTAAAAAAATCAATATTTTTATTGTTTTAGGGGAAAAGTATCTAGAAATTCAGAAGGTAGACAAAATTTGCAACAAATTAGATATATGACATTATGACTTAGGATGAAGGGGAAAAGGGGATCTGCCTCGGAACATGCGCCGCGATGCTGCGTGGACTAAGTTGCGCAATTCCACTTAACCACTCACACGTTTACATTCGCCCTCCCATCTCCCCCCCCCCCCCCCCGAACTTTCTCTATAAGGTTTACTTTAAATTTTTTGGGTCGCTGAATCCGAATTTTTAACTTACCCCCAAAAGTTTCCCCCCCGACCCCCCCCCCCATTAATTGTTTTTAACTTAAATTTCTTATTGTTTTAGGGGAAAAGCATTACGAAATTGAGAAACTAGACGAAATTTGCAACAAATGGGATAGATGACATTATGACGTAGGATAAACGGGGAGAGAGGGGGCTGCCTCGCAACATTCTTCGCGTGCTTTTCTCAAAAACCTATTTTTTTCAAAAAATCTTTTTTTTTGGAGGGGGGGGGGGGGGGTTGTCGGGTGAAATTTCGGTGGCAAGTTACAAATTCCGATTCAGTGACCCAAAAAACATAAAATGAGTCGAAATCCAGAACTAGTATTAATTTTTCCAGGTAAAATCCCCTATTGCCTGGACTTCATAACTTAGTGCACGTAGCGTCGCAGTGCATGTTCAGAGGCAGCCCTCTCCCTCCCCGTTCATCCTACGTCATAATGTCATATATCCTATTTGTTTCACATTTTGTCTAGTTTCTAAATTTCTTAATGCTTTTCCTCTAAAACAATAAGAAATTTAAGTTTAAAAAAAACTATTTTGGGGGGTTTTGCTGTCTTTATAACGATACTGGATTTAAAAATGCGCAATGCATAAGAACATCTATGGAATTCGATGTTGAAATATAATAATACATCTTATTGCGGTATTCTAAACACCACATTTTAATTTTAGTTTATTTTTTTTTTATCACTGATTCACGTAGAACAATATAGTTATGCAAATGTCTCCAAAGTAAAAAATATTTTAAATAATACAAACCAGTAATATTTTATTTGATGTGTGTATATATATTTAATTCTTTTCCTTTTACACTTATTGGCTTGAATATTTTCGAATCCATTCTAGGAACGATGCCATTTTCTATATGAAATGGCCTCGGACATTAAAAACTATATTTTTGTAGTAGAGACAGCTGGGGTACCACTGGTCCGTTTATTGAAAACCAGTATTTTTTTAGAAAAATATTCTTGATTGGTTTTTGAAACAATTGAGAGAAAAATGCGTCCCACGTTCTACGAAATTTATAAAGAAGATTTTTTTTTTTTTTTTTTTTGTTTGAAAAATAGTGGTGTTCAAAAAACGGATCGTGAGGGTGCCCTCAGATAGGTAAACCAGTTACTGTATTTTAACAGCTTCCATTGTTACACCGCCTGCTTGGTAGTAGGTTTCAATAACAAATTAATTTTGTAACTAATTACGAAAGCCGAGAAAGGTGTTGAAATTTGCTTTTATTCTTAATTTTTAGGAATTTCTTTCGGTTTTTTAAGATCTTTTTTAATGTAGGTAATTTTTATAAATTTTAAGCAATCTTTATTATTGGACTTTTCCGAAATATTTTGCACATTTTATCTTTTTTCAAACATTAATACCTTAAGAAAGATTTTAATGTCATATTGATAACAAACAGTTATAATTTACCAATCATCAAACAGACTTTCGAAAAATCTTATTTTTTGTTTTATTTTTCTATGTTTAAAAGTATCTTAATTGGTAGTGATAATAAATGACTTTAAATTGTATTATCAGTTCACTAAAGTAGATGAAAATTCTACTCTTATGAGAGGCTGTGCATATACAGTAAAATCTCTGAATAGCGATTATCACTGGGAGCACAATAGAGGGACCATACTTCGGAGGTTGCCGTTTAAAAGGTCAAAGTTACATTACATTAAAATCAAAATAATTGTCAAAATAATTTTATTTTTACAGTTAAAAAATACATAAAGTTATACATACTATTATTTTATACTAATTATATTTTATACTAATTATATTTTGTACTAATTATATTTTATACTATATTATACTTGTTATCTTTTTTTTTTTTTTTTTAAGCATATCTCTTTCTCTAAATGCATAATCATTTCCTCAGATTTGTTGTACGTTGTACATTTCGTTTTGAGTGAGCGGAAATTTTTAATTTCTCTGAAGCTAAAAAGAACATCAGAATATGATTTTACGCTACAATATTGTGGTAATTCCATATCTTCCAATTCATTTTCGTCATCACTCTTATTCATTCATTGACCTTGCTTTCTATCAGTTCTTCTATCGTTTTAAAAGCAGGAACTACCAAATCATTATCTACATACACGTACTCGCTGGATTTAATGGTCATTCCGGCGCTATTTAAAATATCATTTAACTCAGCATCATCTACGATTATTTCTGTATTTTCGGATTCCATATTTGGAGAAATCTGTCATTAAATTTCAATTTTAATTCTACAGAATTGCAGTCGAAATTAACAAACAAACAAACAACAACAAAAAAGAACCTGGCAACTATATAAAAATTTGAGAATAAGGAATATTTGAAAAAAAAAGAAATGCTGTGGGGTTCGGAATTCGTCCTTCAGAGGTTTAGTGTAATGTTATTTGTATGAAAGAGATTCGGTAACACTAAAACATCACCGGTATTCGGAGGTTACCGTTGTTCGGAGTGACCGTTGTAGGAGGTTTCACTTTATAACTTCATCAATTTAAGGGAGTGGGCGTGGTCTTTCACATGATATCGTAAGATATCCATAGGGGGAGGGGGAGTTTGCCTTTTGATATCGTTGTCATTTGTGATCCAACAAAAATTATCTTTCTTTATTTGTAACTTTGTCTTTGCATAATATATTATATATACATGTTATCTTTTTTTTAGTCTGTTATCCATTTTTATGAAAATACAAAGATATTATTAAAATCATTAAATAATTATAAAACTACTTAATTCTAAAATATGGAATACCTCAACGTTTGGTATTCCTATTTTTCTGTCAAATCTGTATGCATATATAATACGCTGTTCGAGAAACCATATGCGAAGTATGTTTGAAATGATACTTGTGTTTACTAGTAAGTAAAAGAGAAATAATGTTGTCCACCTGTTTCGTTGATAAGAAGTTCTATCCCCCCCCCCCCCCCCCCCGCTCCTCCCGTGCGGGGCAAGTACAAGAAGAAATTATTACTGTTGAATGCATAAATACTGTTAAATAGTAAGTATTTATTTTAAGTGTTATTTGATATAAAGTTATTTCATATATAAAGCGATATTTTATTGATTTCTCTTGAATCAATAAAGTACGCGGAAAATAAACGTTTAGAGATTGATAACGATATCATTACGGAGGAGGGCGGGGTGTTCGAGGGATGATAACACATGATATCGCAAGGGGGTAAGAGTGTCCAAAATTACCAAAAAGTTGATAAAGTTATATATGTACAGCCCTGACCCTCGTTTTTTTCACTCTTCCTTCCCTTTACATGCTCACCAATATCATAAAGAAATATGCAACAAATCAAATTTAACATCTGAAAACATCTCTACAAAGGGTGTTTTAGCCCAGCGGTTACGAATTTTCAGGAGAGATAGAATACACCTAGACCAGCCATACTCAACCTTTTTTTCTCGCGGGCCGCAAATAAGCGTTTGCGACGTTAGGCGGACTGCAACACACTTAAAAAAGCCTAATTAAAATAGTAAGATAACAAGAGTAGTATAACAAGGCAATATAACACATTTAATATTATCAGCATGGTTGAACATTTGTTTCAAAAATAAAATAATATAACACCACTATTTGCAAACAATAAACTTCGTGGGAGATATCTATTCAAACTATTGTAAAATTAGGCCATGGAGTTTGTTGTTTGTAGATAGTAGTGTAAATTTTGTGTGCCAATTTTTCTCACAACAAACGTTCAATCCGAAAAAACAGCATTAGTTATACAATAAGTATAAAATATTACAATGTAAAAATACAGAATTTCCAAGTAAAAAAAAAAAAAAAAAAAAGATTTTCTTTAATTAATCAGTAATTTTGCTCAATTCAAAAGCTGTATATATATATATTAATTTTAGAAATATTTAGTGCAAACTTAATTTGTAATAAAGTTTGATTAGTGTTAAAGTTTAAGAAATATATCCATCACTGTAGCACAAACACGACTACATGCAAAAATACCGTTCGGCTAAGAAAACGGCATTTAAATTATTTTAACATAATTATAAATTAATTATAAATAACAGAACAGATTTTCTCTTCCCATGAAAATATAAAACACTACAGTGAAGGTCTTAAATACTTTTTATGCACAGCTAAATTAATTTTTAAAAATATCTATAAATAATTATGTGTCTCGGGCCACATGCGGCCCGCTGGCCGTAGGTTGAGTATGGCTTACCTAGACGATGGGAAATTACATAGCACTGCATGGTCGATAACGCATTCCTGGCGAAATAGTGAAGACACAAATACAAGGCAGGAAGGATTCCAATGGGGTGTGAAAACAGGATTAGAGGTCTCAAGTCTCTTGCATCTTTAAATTTTGGAAATTTAATTTTTTTTTTTTATATATGTTAAAGTTTAAGAAATATATCCATCACTGTAGCACAAACACGACTACATGCAAAAATACCGTTCGGCTAAGAAAACGGCATTTAAATTATTTTAACATAATTATAAATTAATTATAAATAACAGAACAGATTTTCTCTTCCCATGAAAATATAAAACACTACAGTGAAGGTCTTAAATACTTTTTATGCACAGCTAAATTAATTTTTAAAAATATCTATAAATAATTATGTGTCTCGGGCCACATGCGGCCCGCTGGCCGTAGGTTGAGTATGGCTTACCTAGACGATGGGAAATTACATAGCACTGCATGGTCGATAACGCATTCCTGGCGAAATAGTGAAGACACAAATACAAGGCAGGAAGGATTCCAATGGGGTGTGAAAACAGGATTAGAGGTCTCAAGTCTCTTGCATCTTTAAATTTTGGAAATTTAATTTTTTTTTTTTATATATGTTAAACTACTATCTTGTCGGAATATTTTGATATAAGTGTTTTCTTGAAATTCCCATTAGAACAGACGTTAAGGCTTTTAAAATTATACCCCCGCAATAGTTGAAGCGGTGTTTGAAGTCATTTTTCTCAAAGGGACGTTTTTGGGCAAAAAGTAAGTATGTTGAAACTGGCGTAAATCAATAAGAACTAAAAGAGCTTCTTAAAACACTATAAAAACTTTTAACCCTTTAACGGTCGCTTATTATTTGGAAAAACCATCAAAAAAGTACCTATTTTTTTATTACAGAAATTGAATAATTATAAGGTTTCTATATAAAATATCAGTGTTCGAAATCCTTGGTGGTCCACTGGTCCGAGACGACTAAAAATTCAATCGACCATTAATTAAAAAAATTTAGTAGTCCGCAGGACCAGTAACTTTTTTTTTTTTTACCTCTCTGGAAGGTAAACGTAAATTTTCCCGTTCCTGAGAAAACCGCAGGGCCCCACCAGTGGCCGAGAGGTTCTACTCTCGAAGCTGGTAGACGGGAGGTGCTGGGTTCGATCCCAATCGCGCCCGTCGGCCTAATCGTTCGGAGTTTTCGTGGTTTTCTTCGAGCCGTGGATCTTCCGCGCGTTAATACGGATTAGGTTCCCTTAGAAAGACCCCCACGGAGGGCATTCCCCCCGGGCCCATATCCCTCGTGTAGATAATTGGCCGTCAAAAATCAACCCAACCCAACCCTGAGAAAACCGCAACAAACCACAGAATTTTATTTTATTTAAAAAATAAATAAATAAAAAATTGCATTAAAACTTACAGTCAGTTGAAATAAATAATCGGAAATAAAATATATAATTAATAATTTTATAGTTTTTGTTTATGTAGGACTGTTTATTTAATTTTTAGTAAATTATAATTTTACATTTTACTATGCCGAAAATTTTGCGTAACTGAAAGGAAGTTTGGTTTATATTCTAGGAGGAGGAGGAGAGGGGGGTGGGGAATCACTCAAAGGGTTAAAGGTACTTAATAGAATTTTATGTAGCAGTGCAATGACGATGTCTGCGGACCAGTAAACTTTGATGTTTGCTGGTCCTTGGGACCAGTGACTTTTTTTTATCAATTCTACCGCTGAATATGCAATTATTTTTTTTAAGGAGAAAAAAAAAGGATGTTATAGAAGAAATTCATATTTGTGGAAAAGGCATCATGCGAAAATTCTGAGTTTTCATGTTTGTTTTACACCATACGAATTAATGCGAATAAGGCCTTTATTTTTCACACCTTAGATCTTTATTTTTCATCATCAAACAAATTTTTACAAATAATATTTGAAATAATATAACATGCATTAAATTTTGATTATTTATAATTTTTTTGAGTGTGATACATTTTGAAACATGCGGTACAAATTCCAACATCATAATCAGCGCCAAAAACTAAACCCAAGCGCTACTATTCAAATACTTCAAACGGAAATGGCAGTTAAATTTTTCTGGTTTCAGAAGTTTTTTCCAGCAATAAATCTCCAGCCCGGAAATATGACGGGCACGAGAAATAACGAACGACACCTCAGCCCGTGATATTGACGGGAGCGAGAATTAAGGGGTTAAATCGGGGCCGTCGCGAAACAACTTCCTTCTCTACGAGAGAGAAGTTGTTTCGCGACGGCCCCGGAATAACTGACATGTTTTCTCATCCTGTTTGAGTTCTTCCTTTCTTCTGTTTTGTGTGGTCACTACAGTGCCAGAGAAGCATTTCCGACCGCGAAATTCTAAAATGGAGGGCCAAAATCACAGTCAGGTAAAATACAGCCACCTCATTGGTCGAGTGGCCGCGTGGTTTTAAGAGAGATAAGGGTGAGGATCACCAACTTGTTTCTCCATTTGAATTTTGAAAGGAGTGAGGGGAAAAGTAATTTGAAGCGATTGTTACCTTATTTACATTAATGCATTATTTACCTTATTATTTTGTTCGCTTTTATTTATAATAAACAATCGAAATTAACTCAAGATATTTTGATAACATTTTATACAACGAAAGTGAATAATTTAGATTATAAGTTGTAACAATTCTTAAATGATATGACATGACAAATATTCTTTAATAAAAATTTAGTTTTCGTTGAAAATACTAGTAATATCATTAAAAAATTGTCTATTACTTCCGTATGGTAAAAATCTCAATAAATTTTCTCCTCTAACCCCCCAACCACCACCACCACCATTTAAATCCATAAAATCACAAAAAAATAATATTAATCTATAAAAAGTCAACAACTATGAAAAAAAGACCTTTTTCTAGACTTTAAAGTGGAAACTTTAAATTAACAAAATTATATAAAAAAAAAATTACACAAATAATTTAAAAAATACAGAATTAAATGTTTTAGCATTAAATGAAATAAAAACTCTTAAAAATAAATCCAAAAACTTTTTTTAAGTAGCTCTAGGTTCTCTGCCCATAAAATAAATATGAAAATAAAAAAGTTTTTCTGTTCTTAACCCTTTATGCCCGACGGTACATTAAAGTGCCATTAAAATAACTTGTTATAAAACTAATTTAATACATCGATTAGTAGTTATACTCTTTAGAATGAATTACAGATATTTTACTTTATCTTGTTCCAAAAAACATTATTGGTTGCACAAAAGAAAAAAAAAACACAATAATTTCTTTTACCTTTGCATCTTTTTCAGCTTTCTTAACGTTGGCAGATTGGAGGAGGGGGGGGGGGGGGGAAACTTTCTGTTCGGAAATAATTCTATTGTAAGAAATTATATTTGTACATTTTGTAATTTTACAAAAAAAAAAAAAGATTTTAAATAAAAGATTTGAGGGGAGTTACAAATATTGCACAAAATCCCTATAAATTCAATTTAATTAAGTAATTTTGGCAAAATCCTTCTAAAATTTATTAAATGAGTGTGTAAATCTCCTAATGTAGTTTCAAAAATTCACAAAATATGCAAAATATGCTTTAGAAGATGAAATTTTAATAAATTTATAATTTGGGACATAAAAGGTAAACGTTTTTTTTTTTTTTTTTTTTTTTTTTTTTTTTTTTTTAAATAGACATTCAATATTTATCTTAAAAATCAATCCTACTTTCATGACTGCTATTCAAGTCCGCTACAATGTGTTAATTTGGCGTGGACCCTGATTATGGAAATTTCATTCGTTTAATTTACGATTAGAAAAGCATGAACTTGTGCATTTATTTTAAAAATCACAATTTTCTCTCTCTCTTTCTTTTTTTTTTTTTTTAACATATCCAAAAGGGAAAAAAGCATAGTTTAAACGACCTTTCAAGATTTCTAAATTGTTTTTTGAAACATAAAATCATAAATTAATTAATTAATGATAAAAGTACATTTAAAAGTATACATTACATTCTTTATATTTTATTTTTTACATTTTAATATTTAAAATATTTCAATGTTGCAGTTTCACAGCTAATTGGCATATTTTAGCGTGCATGATTTGGCACATAATTCCATTCTTCTTGGAACTCTTATATAATTATAACCATAAATAATATTTAGCACTTTATCACCTGGACCCTCTTTAGGGAAACATATTATTAATTTATAATTAAATTCTTAAAAAATTAAAATGTTATATTGTCATCGAAAACACACAAGCTTTCAGAATTTTTATAACCTTAGCTTTCCAGGAAGTGAGTGAAAAATAGATTTAAGAATTCCAGATTTAAATACATGAACCAGGAAACAAAAAAACTTATTGTACATACTATTACAAAACTGTTCATGTAATATTTTTTGTTCTGTTTATTCTTAATGATTAAAATCGGTTTAAAAACTGACATTATTTTCTAAAATTATTTTCCATGAAGCAAAAATTTTGGAAGCTTTTAGTATTCTAAGTTAGTTATTAAATTTTTCTATAGAAAAGTGCGAATATTTGTTTTATTTTGGATTTTAAAAGTCACATTTAAAATCGAAATCTTTCATTCCCATTTTATAAAAAGTTATCAAAATATGTTGAGTTAATTTCGACGGCTTATTTTAAATGAAACAGAACAAATTCGCTTCAAAATTGCCGACATGATTTTTTCTCGGAAAAGGGAGTATTCGACGTTTCCCCTACTGCTAGAGATTGCTCTCTAAAAAGGACGCGACTCAATGACCAATGAGGTGCTTGGATTCCACCTGACTGTGATTTTGGCCCTCCATTTTAGAATTTTGCTTTCCGACCACGCATTTCTACGTGATTTTCCATCGTCTAGGTGTACTCTATTTCTCCTGAAAGTTTGTAACTGCTATGCTGAAACACCCTGTAGATGAGGTAAGGTAAGAGAGTGCTCTTTAATGATTTCTCACATTCGAATTTTTTATCCAAAATCTTTAACCCTTTATGTGCTGAATTGTGAATTCATGAAAATTTTATTTTCTAAAACATTTTTTTGTGAATAAATGAAACTACATTAGAAGATTTACATAATTATTTAATAAATTTTAGAAGGATTTTAGGAGGGTTGAAGGATTTAGAAGGATTCATTAAAATTGAATTTATAGGGATTTTGTTCAATATTTGTAACACCACTTAAATCTTTTATTTTAAATATTTTTCTTAGTATTTTGTAGAATTAGGAGATGTACAAATAGAATGTTCTTACAATAGAAATATAGAAATATTTCCGAATTGAAAAATCCCCCCCCCCCACCCCCCACCCAGCGCCAAGACAGCTGAAAAGATGCAAAGGCAAAAGAAATCATGCTTTTAAATTATTATTATTTTTTTTTTTTTTTTTGTGTGTGTGTGTGTGTGTGTGTGTGTAACCAACAATGCTTTTGGAACAAGATAAAGTAATGCTTCTACTACTCATTATAAACTGTATCACTACTAATCGATGTATTAAATGAATTTTATAATAAGTTATTTTAATTTTACTTATAAGTACCGTTAATAGATAAAGGGTTATAACACGTTTTATAGTCAAATGTTACAAAATTTGACTTCGAAACTAGTCTTACCTTTTTATAGTAAAATTCATACATTCAGGTAAATTTAGCACTAACTTAAAATCATAATTTCTGAATGAGACTATTCAATTGATAAATTATTTCCTGTAAACTAAAAGATTCAAAAATATTTTATTACTAACTATCAGCAATTTATATTTTTAAGTTACCTTCGATTTAAATGCATATTTCTGGTTTTAATGTCTGAAAGAACCAAACTGATTAAAAAAAAAAAAAAAAAAAAATTGGTGACATAATGCTTGCAGCCATTTATGTTCAAATATAGGTTATATATTTTGTGAGAATAACAAATTCCAAGTGAGTGCTGGAGCAAAAAACGTTCTAAAAGTCCAATACCTGAGATATTGTTGAGAATAGAAACTTAAAATTTGTTGCGGTGGTTACAATTAAAATGTAATAATCTCGCTATGAAAGATTTTTTAAAAAGTTCGAAATTTAACGGTAAGCAATCTAGGCCACTTATCGAGGTTTTCTTGTTTGTTTGTTTGAGAGCGGTAGTGGGGGATTGAAATTTGAAATGGCTGTTACATTTAGGACGTAAATGCTTGCACCCAACAGTTTATAAAAATTTTGAAGTGTAAAAGGGTGCAGGAGCAAAAAGCGCTCTAAATTTGTAATTTTTGTAACACTGTTGGGACTGAAAATTTGAAATTTTGCTCCAATTTTCGCCAATTTGAGATTTGTGTCCAACTCATGTAATTCTCCCAAAAATACATATTTATTTCAAATTTTAAAGGCCAATGGCTACAGGAAATGGGTGAAAAATGAGTAACAAGATTTGATTGCCATATACAAAATTAAAAGAAAGCATGTAAAGAATAATTTAATTATTTAACCCTTTATTGAAATACAAAATGAAGGATTTAGTAGAACCTGTAAAGTTTATTCCTTCACATAGTAAATTGATAATATTTATATATATATATGTTAGTCTGAAAAAGAAAACATTCATAAACTATTAAGCACAACAATTCCGGAATTAATAAAATCGGTTTCAGTAATTTGTTTCAGAACATTTAACAGAAAGTAACAATAATAAATAACTTGATGCAAACAGAGATCGTAAACAAATCTAGACACTGCAAACTGTGTTGACACATTTATATATAACATGTATAACATGCTGGGACAGTATGATTTATTGTGATTGACAGATTGTAAGAATAAATCAAAGCATAAATCTCGCATGAGAAATGTTTGACAGGCTAATAATGCACTGGAGACTTAGGATAAGTGCGAAAGATTAATGCATGTGTCATGTTTATTCGACAATCTGTTATAAGTACTGTTGATTCATTATGTGCGGATGTTGTTTTTTTCTATGCACGTCTTATATTACCTATGTATATTTAAAAAACAAAGCAGGCAGTTTTTTTAGTCATCTGGCCTGAACTTTCTACTGATATGATTATTATAATTATTTTTATATGAAAGCTGTTTATTTGTAGATATATCTGCACTAACTATTTTTTAAACTATTCTCATTTTTATAATTTTTATGTTTTTTATTAATTTTCTTCAAAATAGTGGCAATTGGATTACTTTCATTGTCGAAGAGAAAAGATAAATAATGGGGTTTATTAATCTTTATTTATTAATCCTTATTGACCCCATTTTATCATTACAGTTAAAACTATTAGTAAAATATTTTGAGCAGTAAAAGACGTCACGCTTTAAAAATGACGCACTTTCCTTCATATTTCTATTTCTATTTCATTAATTATTTCATTACTAGAACTATTTCATTTAAATATTTGCCATTGCGCTGTTAAACGAAATGCTTCTCTGAGTAAAAATGACGTCATATGTATAAGCAAACGATCATTTTACTTTATAAAATTGAATATTTTAGAATTCACATACAAAGGTATAGTTGACAAACGTCAGTTTGGAAATATACGAGGGCCGGATGAAAAGTCCAAGGTCCGATACAGAAATGGCGCCACTAGGGCAATTACACGCTAGTATTGCATAGTACTATCCCTGACTATCTTATACCCGTAGTTTCAGATTAGTAGCTTGGTTATTGTTTGATTGACAGCATTTAAATCGAGGCTATTTTTAGAGTTTTTACGCAAATGGAAGATTTGGAAAAACGAGTGGTAATCAAAAACTTACATTTGAAGGGTTTAACGCCTAAAGAAATCAAGAAGGAAATGGGCAGCACAATGAATGACTCCGCCCCATCATATTCAATGGTTAAAAGGTGGGTTGCAGAGTTTAAAATGAGGCGGACGAGCACGAATGATCATCCTCGCTCTGGACGTCCTATGGAAGTGAGAACTACTGAAATTGTTGAAGTAATTCATCGAATGACTCTGGACAGCTGATTAAACTTGTTCGAGATAGCAGAAAGCTGTAAACATATCAAAAGAACGTACAGGTAATATTTAAACTTATATTTTGGGCTTCCACAAGGTCTGTGCGAGGGGGGTGCCGCGTTTGATGACACACGACCAAATGTTGCATCGGAAAACCATTCCAAGTGAGAATTTGGAGCTTTACCGTAAAAATCCTAAAGAATTTTTGAGACGGCTTATAAGTATGGATGAAACTTGGATTCACCGTTACACTCCTGACAGCAAATTACAGTCAAAACCGTTTATTGCGGCGGATGAATCAGCTCCAAAAAAAGTAAAGTTAACTTTGTCAGCTAACAAGGCTATGACGGGTAATTTCTGGAACGCAAAGGGAATTATTTTTATTGATTACGTAAAAAAGGGTAAAAGTATCACTGGTGAGTACTACGCAAGTTTATTGCAACAGTTGAGCAACGAGGTAAAGAATAAACGACCTCATTTGGCGGGGGGGGGGGGGGGGGACCTTGATTCACCATGGCAAAGCTCCAGCGCATCAGTCGGTCATCGCAATGGGAAAAATCTACGAAATAAGGTTCGAATTGCTTGAATAGCCACCTTATTCTCCAGATTTAGCCCTCAGTGACTACCACCTATTCCCTAACGTCAAAAAATTTCTTGATGGATGAAGATTTCAGAGCAACGAGGGGGTTATTGATGCCGTAAAGAACTGTTTTGAAGAGCTTGACGAATCACACTATAGAGACGGTTTGATTAAATTAGAACACCGATATATTAAATTTATTAGCCTTTCTGGAGATTATCTTGAGAAATAAATAATTTTTTTAATGTTGTTTTCTTTGTCGGGCCCGGGACTTTTCAGACGACCTTCGTATTTATTAATAATATGATGGCTGTTTAACGATTTTTAAATATATTTACGGATATCAGTGGTGCCTATGTAAGTTTTAAGATTGTGAAAATAACTTTATGTTTAGATTTCATCGGGAAATACTCTATGATTATGTCAAAGTAAAATCATTTTTTGTGCATTTATTATGCCGTTATACGAAGAATAAAAGCCTCAAAGGATGTCTTCAATCATTTTAATTTTTCAATAATTTGAACAATTGAAATTTATGGAAATAGCATTTTGATAGCTTTAAGATAAAATAATATTTGTTCTAAGAGTTTGACTAACCAATGTAAGCTGAACTTTTTATTATGATTAATTTTGTAGGTTTATTATGTATCAGAGTTACAGTTCTAATCAGGACCTTTTCTTTCGTCGAGATTTGACGGGTTCTTCCAAATTAATTATAATTTTATTTTGCCGATATGTCTATACCATAATTTTCACATAAGTTTTTATTTTGCCAATAATTTTACTGTATAATTAGAAAAAAAATATTCATTAAATCCCTACATTGTCGCAGAGAAATACAAAAATAAACATTTTAATAAGGAAATAGGTCTTCTCTGAATTAATTTAAAAATTACGTTTACAGTGTTGTCTCGATGTCGAAGCAGTAACAATCCTTAAATTTACACAAAAATTTCTTTCGGAGAAATATTGCAAAAAATACGATTAATTAATGAAAACTTAATCCGCTTTATCAGAAATGTAGTAAGCTTTAAGGGTGCTGATCACTTGCAATCTCGTTTTCCGTTCTCCATGTAAACCAATGGGAATATTTTCTCTCACTTTTCTAAGGATATCTCATGAAAAAATTGAGATTTTTGAATTTTGTTTTCTGTATGCAATTCTTAAAACTTGTCACTTTTCATCCTAGTTTTCATTTTATATTAAAAATAATTTTAAATATTTGATTTTACATGAAATATTAGGAGCATGACCAAAATAATTTCTACCTCTCATTAAACTGTAAATTCTGGCACTTCTATTAGGTCGTTTGGAAATTTAAAAAAACACGAAAAAATGTACAGTTTCTAATTTATCCACTGATATAAAAATATTTCATTTCAATTAATTAGGGAGGGAACTATAATTAAAACAAAACGCATATATTTCTATTCTGATGATTTCAGTGTCTTCCCCCACGATGCAATTCATCATTCTACGTGAAAGGACGCCCCGTCGCTTCTGCTCCGACTCCTGACACTAGGGGGGGAGTAGGTAGGGGAAGTAGACAGAAGGTTTCAACCAACACAAGACGCATTTTGCTTCCCTTAGAAAATTTTGAAGAGACACGGAATTGAGAAAGCAGCGGACTCCAAAATTTATATTGAATTAATTCCATTAATATATATATATATATGTATATATATGTTTCATAAAAATATCTTTCATAGCAAATTAATTTTTCATGTAATACACCAGTAGTTTAAACCACATGATAAAATTTTTCAGTTTTTTGTCCATTATTTTAAATGTATGTTTATTATTTTACATATTGAATTTGAATAATATTTAATTTGAGTTGAATATGCACAACATTAAAATATTAGTAATTTAAACCATTGGCAAAATTGAAAGAAGTATTTCAAAATATTGATATTTTATACTGAGCATTACATATACCGTATTTTATGGAAGAAACGCCGCGGCGTTTACGAGTTTGAAAGTTATTTTTTTGTCAAGTGCGGCGTTTACGATTTTTTTTTTTTTTTTTTTTTTTTTTTTTCGAGCGCATAAAATTGGGATAAAATAAAAATTCATTAATCCCATGAATAATAATATATATATTGTTATAAGACTGTTCTCAAGCCCCCTGCTCAACAACGCGAAACCTTCTGACTTCACCGATTATGAAAACTGTGACATTTCGGATGATGATACTGAACAACTGAACCATACAGGTGGACAAAGAAAATCTACTACTCTTCCACTCAGATATTGACAACTCAGAGTTTGAGGGTTTCAAGTTGAAGCTAAAAAGGGCTAAAGTGCATGCGACGTAAAAAGCGTGCTAAGTTAAGACGGCCACTTGAAAAAATGTGGAGCGCCTAAGGAGAGGGTCCGCATCCCGCGCTGTGGATGGTTTTAATGCCAATTGACGTCTTCTTAATTAAAAAAAAATTACATAAAAATGTTTAAAACCAGATTTAAATACTTTAAATAAAATTTTAAAATCTTAAATTATTAAAAATGAGGCACTCTACACTGTTCAGAAAACTTTGATTAAAGCTAGGTCAATGAGACACTGTTGACAAAAGTACTGTTCCCACAGGTGCGGCGTTTACGATATTTTTAATCTTATTTAGACCAATTTTGAGGGGTGCGGCGTTTCTTCCATAAAATACGGTACTTGCTGAATTCAACATTTTTAGGTTGATACTATGCAAAATCATTTTTGCATATTGTTCTTGATTGTGTCCAATTTTCCTGTTCATAGTATATATTAAACAAAAACCTAATTTGCAGAACAAATTAAAAAAAAAACAAAATTTATTTCTTAAATTGTTTAAGCCCGAGAAGGGGCAGATATTAAGATATTTCATTGAATTCGTTCTACATTTAATGTTAAATTTTTGTAACAAATAAGTTAAACCAATTGAACATTAAAAAATGAAAATGAAATTCATACAATATAATACTTTAAACACCTATATACTTAGATTCCGTTCAAATGAAATCGAAATAAACCTTAGACTTTTTTAAAGTTTTGTATTTTGAGTGTATCTTATCATATTATGTACAATCGTCATAAACATAATGCAAAATCTGCAGTACAAATATTTACAACTTAAAAATGGGAAAAGTCTAAGATTTATTTCGATTTCATTTGAACGGAATCTAAGTATATAGGTGTTTAAAGTATTATATTGTATGAATTTCATTTTTATTTTTTAATGTTCAATTGGTTTAACTTATTTGTTACAAAAATTTAACATTAAATGTAGAACGAATTGAATGAAATATCTTAATATCTGCCCCTTCTCGGGCTTAAACAATTTAAGAAATAAATTTTTTTTTTTTTTTTAATTTGTTCTGCAAATTAGGTTTTTGTTTAATATGTCAAGTTTTTTAATAACTACTGAATTCAGACGAACACATTTCAAAATTAATGGAGGGTATATCATCATCAGGCTTTGATTTGTGCGATATCGCATCACAATTTGTGATGCAATTTACCTATGTATAATTCAAAATGTTTCACCAGTGCAGTAATGCAGGTTGCTGTAGTTTGGTCAAAAAATTACAATCTGAACTTAAAAAAATCTGCTTGAAAATGTCTTTTTTATTTCCACTATGACGCCATATTCATCTTCTTTTTAATTCTTTAAAAAAAAAAAAAAAAAAAAAAAAAAAAAAAAAAAAAAAAAACTATTTCAGTTTCTTCAGTTTCGTGTTTCACGTGAAAATCATTCAACTAAATATAGGCAAATTATTATTACGGCTTTTGAATTATTTACAACAATGAAAGGAAAAAAGTTAAATTTTATTCGAAAATGTCCGTTGATTCTCAAAGAAAAAAGCGAAATTTGGAATTATTAAGAAAAATATTTGAATAATTTAAATAAAAATTAGCCCATGTTACTCTCTAGATTATAATCCACCTATATGCAAAGGCATTTTATGATCCGTTTTGACCCTGACGTCAGGCAAATGTTTTTACACTTTGAATTTATAATATTATTAGAATTAGCAAAGAATTAAAAATGAGTGGCATCGGGGACAAAAAGGTGGGAAGAAAAAAATGAAAAAATTATGATCTCCATATATCCTCCTATGTTAAATTAACATTCAGAAGTGACACTGGAAATAAATAAGTATTGCGCCGCCGCGCAATACTTAAATAAGGGAACATAAAAAAAAAGTTTTATTAGCTATATGTGGACTCGAATGAGGCACTCTTTGGAATAATATTTATAGCATTGGTGAGTTTCCAAGTATATTGAATTTCGAAAACTCTTCTTGAATGAAAGGGGGTACCGAAATGAAGCTGTGCTTCCCATAGCTTCGGAGGTCGGGTCCTGCCTAAGTGCATTTAATTTTCAGAAATCGTAATTTTATAACCAAAATTTCTTTCCATGCTTTTAAATTGATTATTTTAAATCTTTATATAGTTCATTTCAATAATTTTCCAATATATTTTTAATAATTTCTATTATAGTTTTTCATAGTTTACGTTGTAAGTACTTATATTCAATTTTAGATTATTTATATTAGCTATGTAGATTAGTTATTATAACGGAAAAATACATCAAATTGCATTTAACTTTAAAAAAAAAAAAATCTTAATTCTCATTGCTCTTATTTTTAAAGTAATAATTTTAATTTGAACCTTTTATGTTTTTTCACAAAATGTTTTTTAAATCCATTTCTTTAAATATAAATCAAGGAGTTTCAAGGATCAAAACAAAAAATATTTAAAGATCTATAAACTATTGAATTATAATAGGCAATTTTAAAATACAGGGTCGCAATTTCTTAAATACAGTATTTAAGCATTCAAACGGCGTGGGGGAAGGGGGGGGGTCGGCATGTGGAAGTAGATGTTTAGAAGACTACTTACAAATAGTTATTTCAAAATAATATAGTATTGTAAACTTAGTGTTCAGGAAGAAAATGAAAAGAAGGGAGGGGGGGGGGAGGTAAACATTTTGGAAGAGGTAAGGAGGTTGTGGCAGAGTATCAAAATAAATAAATAATTAAAAATGAGGAGTGGACAAAGGTGTTTTTGCCTGAATTAAATTTCAACTTAATATATTACATGCATAAAAATGTATAGGTAATGTGCTAAAATAGGCTGTACAATAGAATGCAAGTACGTTTCCGTATATTGATAGTGAATTTTCAACTGTGTCATGCGTTTTTTTATTATACTAAATTTTAGCAGACTGTGTAGAATATATACAAATAACATGAGCATGTACAAAAATGTACAAATGTATCATATACAGAGCTCCACAGATGAATTCAAGTACCTTTCCGACCGTAGACGGTAATTACTGATATCCGATTTTCAAATGTGCTATGTGCTTTCTAAAATGCTTTCTTGGCTATCTTATTTACATTATTAAATGGCGAAGTCTTGATAAAGCATTTTGGAAGTGTTGGAAAGTCTTTTATAATCTATGCTTGAAGCATGATTTTTCTTTCTTATTATTTAATGAATATATATTTTTTTACTTTTACGTATTAAAACTATGCTCTTATATTTATTTTTTAATTGAATATATATATATAAGATAGAGCACATTATCAAAAGCTAAGGAACATAACACAGCTCAAATTTTGCAACCTAATAGCATTTTATAATATGTATAATTTTGTAAAGAAATGAGGCTATTGCTGTTCACCATATTATTTAACAAAAATTCAGTTATTTTTCCCCTCTTATTTGTTTAGTACAAATCGTATATTTTGCATTAATATGTCGGAATGATTATAGATTTCAAATTTATATTGCAATTTTTCTCTCAACTTTTTTTTTTTTTTTTTTTAATACAGCTGACGATATTTCTACTAAATTTTTGAATGACCGCTATTTCGCAGCAAAAAACATGCTCCAACTTTAAACAGCTATTATTTGGTCAGTTTTAATCGTGGAATAATGGCTCTTTCTTTTTTTTTTTTTTTTTTTTTTTTTTTTTTTTTTTTGTCTTGTCAGTGTAATATAGGAAAAATTTACTAAATATTACTTATAGGACCCGGGGTGGGGGACCGCATAAAAAATAAATTTTCATATTAAAAAAAATATTTTTATTGACCGAAATCGCTTTTAAAATACTTCTTTACTTCATTTAAAACTTTTTTGTAATTGGAACTATATGTTTATGTATAACGGTTTAGGAATCAGCCATTGAACATAATCGAGAGTGAACCCCCTGTATACGGTGCGTCACGCTATCACAGTCAACTTTTTCTTTTTTGTTTCCTTTTTGAGCATTTTAAACACACACATTTTTAAACATACACATTTTACAATCACATAATTTAAAAAAAATGAATATTAATTGAGAATTTAAATATGCAGCGCAAACATATTATGTTTCTTGTTTTCACTTTCAGTTAACATTGTTGTGGATATTTTTGGTGGAAGTAAGTCGAGGGATGGGTGGGAACTCAGCATGCACATTACAAATTTTCATTCAATGATTTTTTTTGTCTCACTTGTACAATGTATTAATATGCACTCTATACTCTGGCATTTTGTTTTTGAGAGTCATATATATGTTGCTGCAGCTTTGTTGCATTTATATTGAATATTGTATCCTTTAATTGAATAGATGACAATGTCAGAATTAACTGAAAATTAATTATATGTATTGCGCTTAGAAATTTTGGATATTTGTTAATAATGTCAATTTTTTTGAAAAATGATCAGAAAAAGAAAAGAAAAGAATTTGTTAAAATGTGTGGAAAATAGCTGTGAACTTTCCTAATGTATGAGAAAACTACTATGGTATATTTTGGGTTATTAATGTTTTAAAAATAATTTTTAGTGTTAAGTTTTAATCTACATATATATATAAAAAAAAAATGTGCTTTATTTAAATACTCTGTAAGAAAAAAGAAAGTTCGGGTAATATTTACATTCGGATGTAACTATATACATACAGAAATTATAGTACTTTCTTTGTTTAATATAACAAAATTCTTACAAACTCAAGGCAAAGTTAACAAAGCTTCGGGGGAAAATATAATAATAATAATTTTTTGAGGAAGCATTCCACATCTTTAATTAAAATTTACAATCACGTAATTAAAAAAAATGAATATTAATTTAAATATGCAGAGCAACATTTTATGTTTTTACTTTCCTTTCAGTTAATATTGTTATGGATATTTTTGGTGGGAGCAAGGTTGAGTAGGAGGGCGGGGGGGGGGTACTTAGCATGCGCAATACTAATATTCATGTAATGATTTTTTCCTCATTTCTATACATATTAATATTATACTTTGATATTTTGTCTTTGTGAATCGTATATACATTGCTGCATGTATGTTGTATCTATATTTAATATTGTGTCCTTTGATTGAATAGAGAATTAATGAAGATATCGTTACATGTATTGGAATTCGTAATTTTCAATATTTCTTAATAATATTAATTTTATTAAAAGATGATCAAAATTAAATGAAATAACTTTCAAATTTTGAATTTATGACCGCTAATATGAGTTATTGGAAATCTTATATTATGCTTTTGTCAAATAAAGCTGTATTAAAAAACATTACTTGAAGTATTTTTTGTGTTATTTATGTTTATTTTGCACTGTAGTTTAATTTCATTATATAAATACTTAAATACGTGCCAATATATTAAATAACTTCGATAATCGGAGATATTTTGATAAAATTCTCTAACAACCTTTTATTTATTTATTTATTTATTTTTTGGGCGCTTTTATGTGGAGAGGGGGGGGGGGGATACATTGAGAATTCAACATATTTTCGTTGTCTTACCCAGTGAGAAATACCGATGGCTGTATCTATTATCGTTCATAAAAATAGGTCCAAAATCTCAACGAAATATCGAATTTTAAAGTGTTCAATAAATTTGTGGAATATTTTTAAATATATCATATAGGAAAAATGAATGTGTAACTCAGACTAAAATCTTCACTCTGTCCATATTTTCTTTACCTGATGATTTATAACAATATTTTTATCTATAAACAAACTTATAAAAAAAATACATATTGCAGTAATTAATTATAATCAATTGTGCTTTGATTTTTCAGTAGTAAATTAATGTTTCTTTACATAAACAAAAGAAAAAAAATCACAAACACTGAATATTACGTAATAAATTATGAAAACGAGTCATAGACAAGTTGATTTAATAATTATTTGTTTAAAATTTAGGATGGTTAAATTTGAAGGTAAACATGAACATATAATAAACATAATATAAAGTAAGGTGAAACATCAAAATCATTTTAGACAGCAAAATGACATTGGATCACTTTTTATTGCATATTTAGATTTTTATCAAACATTTTCTAAAATTTAGGCATTTATAAAAGTCGAAATTATTCAATTGAAACTTATTCCTTGATGGAATTCCTGGTTGCGTCGCTGTAATAATAATAATAATAATAATAATAATAATAATAACAGTAAAATTGTTCAATGTGATCTCGTGTATTTTAAAAACTGCAAAAGAAATTGAAGTACTAATATTTCCCTACTAACAAAAATAGCTGCTATAGGAGAACTTTCCGTTCCTACTGGCTCATAAATTTTGTCAACAGACAACCGATAAGATCTCTTGGACTTCACGCCAATTAAAGGTACACGCCTCTCTGACAGCTGGACGGGGGTTGGAACGGTCCAGCATATGAGCTGAACGCGATATTTTTCGCCAGTGACCAGCGCCCTTAAGCAATGGTTTTACCGACTTACAAGGAATGTCTCCATACGGGCATACTCAGAAAAATCTGAAAAAAATACAGAATGTTCTTCTCCCATGGGTATATATGTTTTTAAAAAAAATTTCGGCGGAACCTTGGTAGAACGTCCGTAAAAAAATAATGAAAATTTCGTTTATTTGGCGACTTATCACCGTTTGGCGAAGAAATAAAATTTCAAAAAATACGCTTGTCTAATACTCTTTAAGGAAAAAACTTTTTATGTTGAATTTGTTTAAATAAGTTTAATTTAAATAACTTTAGCTTTGTCATTTTTAGTTTGTTTTAACTATAGTTTTGTCATATATATTTATATGTAATAACGATTTTTAACTATCATATTTTACGATTTAAAACAAAATCTAAATTGAATAAAACTGTTCCAAACTCAAAAATATGCCCCATTGAGCACTGTGGATTCAACTTTGTTGCTATGGAAACAGTTTCTTCTGTATGGAAATGTATTACGGCAGCATTATTCATCAGGCGTTAAAAGTTATTTTTATAACCGATAAAGTGGTTTAAATTAAAAAAATTGTGGATTGGAGAATAAAACAATGGCAAAATTTCATTCAAATCGGCAAAAAGCAACATGTATAATACAAAATGTAACGAAGGGAAAATTTCTAATTGCATTTGGGGGTGGAAGTTTGTCCTATCGGAAATTAGACCCAGGTGTTTTATTTTAGTAGCAGTTATTTTCTATTAGAACAGGCCTTTTTCTGGTCCTGCGCATTATGAAATTTCTTGATGTTAATGTTTTGATATTTCAGCTGCCTTAGAGATTCCAACCGAGGTGTTCCAACTATTTTTTCTAAAAACTGGTTCACAAATATCATTACTCGCTCTCTTCTGAACAGGAAACTTAAAAACATATCTGACCTAAAAGGTCGTTATATGTCTCAAAGATGAACTTTTTGGAACAGTATAACATTTTAGAGTTACGCATAAATGCGACAAGTTTTCTGTAATGTTTGCTATTGACTTCTATGGTACGGTTGAATTTAAAAAACCAAAGTTTGATGTGCCAGAAAGTTTGCTTCATTCATACTTTTAAAGTTTCGGTTATATACATATAAGAAAATTTAGTCTTATATATTATAAAATATTAATTTTACTTTCAAATTTCAATTCATGCTTAAATTCTGTATCAGTTTATTTATTTATTTTTTTGTAAACTGTGTCCCAAATAATTGAAACATATTTTAAATTTCATTACCTGTTTAGATGTGACTTCTTACAATTTTCTCGCATCGCTAGATAACATACCTCTGTACGATTTATCATCAAGGATTGCTGCAGATAACAGCAAATACAAATCTCCACTTTTTTATAATCGCGGAAAAAATGGAGTAAATATAAAATAAACGTTCATTTTTTGGTACCCGTTTAGCTTGTAAATAGCATTAAAAAAATGGTAGTAGTGTAAAAGAAAAATTCCCATCATCCAAATGTTTATATCAAGTTTGTTTCTATTACATGTGTGTGTTGCAATCTTACTTTAACTTTAGGAAAAACAACTTTAATATAAAAAAATAAATTTAACAAATTACAACGACCATTTGGAAAATGATTTTTTAAAAGACTAAAATTTAAGACATAAAAAATCGCACGGAGTTGATCATACATTACGTACGCCATGAATTAAACATTAATAGTGTTATTACACGTAAAAATTGCAAGCGACAAAAATCGCCTGCAACTCGTCAGATTTCCCGAAACTTACGTATTATCCACTTGAAACTTGCGTATTATCCAAGCATTTCATTGGTTGTTCGGGAAAAGGCTTTTCCATCGTCAGATTTCCAAGAAATCTGACGACCTATTTTAAATGGAATTTCATTCTTAAACTTCTAAACATCCCACAATATTACTTTTTACACCGTCGTATAGAGAAAAAAAATGTACTTTTAAATGAAATTTGTTTGAAAGCTGTATCTCAATTTGTTTCTGAGCTATTATTATTATTATTATTATTATTATTATTTTTTTTTTTTTTTTGTAGTTTAAATTACTTTTTTGTCATAGTGGCAACAGAAGTAGCCATCTCTGTTGAAAGTAAAGGGAAATACAGATTACTGTATAGACCAAACAGAAAACGAATAAAATGTGGATTCAGCCAATAAAAAGCTTCAGATATGCTTTTGATTTCCTACCCTGACGAGGACAATAACCATTTTTCCAAATGGTTAAAAAAAAAAAAAAAAAAAAAAAAAGAAAGAAAAAAAGAAAGAAAAAAATAAAACATGGAAACCAGAAATATTGCTAGTCTTGCATGATTAAATTTTCAAAGTATGTTTCTGGTTTTTAATGCGTTTTCGCAGGTTTTGAAAGTATCTCTCATTCAAATATTAATTATTTTATAGAAATCATTCTTTATTTCTAAAAAGTCTAATAACAGGAAACATTTAAAATGGCGCTAAGAAAATGTTCAAATGGCGCCATGGTGCCCGCGGACGCCACATTGTACAACCCTGAATAGACTGTGAGGAAAATCTGAGCGAAAATTATATTACTTCTCACTGTTCTATACCAGAAGAAATAGAATCATCAGATGAAGAAAGTATGCAGTTATTCCGATGCCTAATATAAAAAGTGTTTCAAATGTTATTGACACTTACCCCCCCCCCCCCCCCCTACAATTTACGTTTCAACAGCCTAGATCCAAAACGTAAAGAAGGTTGCGCAGCCTTCGAGCCATACCACAGTTCTGCAAATCGGTCCTAAATTGTACCAAACGCGGACGACTTATGGCATGTACCGGGTGTCCCAAAAATGACTGATGTATTTTAAAATTCAATAACTTGCAAACGATGACAGATATTAAAAAAATTCTTGCAGGAGGTTTATGTATAATGTCAGGAGTTTTTTTTACAGTGATTATTGATTTTAATTCGAATTTCAAACAATAGATGGCACTGAGAACTATAGGTGCTCAGTCCAGGTCCGATTTTTGGTACTTCGGGATTCATTCATTACGTTTTAGTCTCCTTTTTTTGCATGGAAAAATAAAGAGGCCGAAAAATCGAACCTGGATTTAGCGGTTATTGCTTTCAGCGCCATCTATCGATGCTATTTGTAACTAAAACTGAGAATCACAGCATAAAAACTCCTGACATCTTACATAACACTCCTGCAAGAATTTTTTTAATATCTGTCACCGTTTGCAAGTTATTGAATTTTAAAATCCATCAGTCAATTTTGGGACATCCGGTAAATATATGTGTAAGATACAACTGGTTTAATTTTGTGGAATATTTGATAAGTAATTACAACTTAATGTAATAATTGTGGTCGATATAGCACCAAAGGTTTATTAGCAATCTCGTTAGCCTTTACTGTCGTACCACGCACCAACATGCCCGTGATTCGACATTTGATTCGATCGTTGTACCAGTGACCTTGCCTGTAATATTTACATTTTGCTGGACCGATGTACTACGGGCCAGGCCCGTGATAATCAGTTTTGGCCTGAATATATGACCACTTGTCTCACACGTAGTTGTAGGTTAACGGATTAAAAACATTTTTCCTAAGGACAAGAAAATTAAAAAAATTACATATCATGTCTAACTGAGATAGAAAATTTTGTTTCAAGAAAATATCAAATGCACAAAAGAAAAAACAATTCCGAATTATTTTTGTAGAAAATAAATGTTAATATGTATGTAACTATTTTTTGTGATTTAACATTTACACGAAATTTTACATTAAAAATACGCAATCATTCCATTAAATTGAATTTTGTTTTGCCAATTCTGCCATTTTTTTTTTTTTTTTGCCATTTGAAACAAAAGTAAATAAAAAAAGCAATTTAACAAATTACAACGACCATTTGGAAAATGATTTTTTCAAAGACTAAAATTTAAGACAAAAAATCGCACGGAGTTGATCATACATTACATACGCCATGAATTAAACATTAATAGTGTTATTACACGTAAAAACTCCAAGCGACAAAAATCGCCTGCGACTCGTACGTATTATCCACCTGAAACTTGCGTATTATCCAAGCATTTCATTGGCTGTTCGGGAAAAGGCTTTTCCATCGTCCGATTTTTAAATGAAATTTCATTCTTAAACTTCTAAACATCCCACAATATTACTTTTTACACCGTCGTATAGAGAAAAAAATGTACTTTTAAATGCAATTTGTTTGAAAGCTGCATCTCAATTTGTTTCTGAGTTATTAATTTTTTTTGTAGTTTTTATTACCTTTCTTGTCATAGTGGCAACAGAAGGTATCCATCTCTGTTGAAAGTAAAGGGAAATACCAATCAGAAAACGAATAAAATGCGGATTAAACCAATAAAAAGCTTCAGATATGCTTTTGATTTCCTACCCTGACGAGGGCAATAACCACTTTTCCAAATGGTAAAAAAAAAAAAAAAAAAAGTAACAATATTGTATTATGGAATTTTCTTTGAAGACTTAATTATCCTGCATCTATTAGAGTTTTTTTTTTCTTTCATTTTCGTTACAGTGACCTCCCATTGTGACGAACCTTTTCTTTTTTTGGCATGCGAAGGGGTGTTAAAACGAGCGTCGACTCTAGAAATAAAATAAAAACATTAAAGATTTAAACAATTCAGTTTTTACGAGAAAAAAAAAAAAAAAAAACTTTACGTTTGCGTACCTTAAGAATGATAAGAAATTAAACTAACTTTTTGATATTACTGTATGATATGATTTACTTCGTTTAATTAAATTTTTAACATTTTTCAGATTCTAACTACTAGCAAAAGCAGCAGATCCTTGATTTAGCACTACTATTGACGAGTCCGTACGCAGTTTTATCAAAATGAAATTATATAACGGAAATAATCTTTAAAATATTACTGGTATTAAATATTAAGTAAAATACTTCATGATATTAATAAAAATGAAATATTCCATATAAAAAATAGATATATTGGCCGATTATTACCCATGCATCCACTGCCGTTACATATTATTCTATACATTTACTCAAGAAACTTCAATTTCGTATTCTTTCACGGTATAAACTGTTGCTTCATAAAATGTGTAGAATTAGTGCTGTCTAAAAAAATTACACCAACTAGAACAATAATGTTTTGATTCACAATTATAGTTCTGAACCAATTGTTTTTAGTAAGACTGCGAATTCACACTTCCCTCATCAGCTCTTAACCATTAGAACAAGAGATCTACCTTTAATTGTTTGTGCTTTTAGGTGCGTTCGTAATTATATAAATACGTAGCACCTATAGTCGTCGTTTGGTCGACCCGTCTGTCTGTCTATCTGTCTGTCCGTGTCCGCATATAACAGAGGAAAAACTACCCTACCGAATGGTCTGAAATTTTAAATATGTAATTGTTGCAACATTTTATCGAGTCATTTAAAATTTTATGAAAATCGGATGTATAGTTTAATTACAGAGACAGTCAATAGTCTTCCGCTACATTACGGCCAATGGGATTTTTTTTTTTTCGAGGGCGTTTTAATGATGTTACAGCTTTTCAAACAGAAAAAAAATTATATGCACTTATGAAGTGCACTAAAATATGTATTTAGTACAATATACGGTGGAAAAAATATTTATAAAACTAGTTATAGTACGAACGCACCTCACATGCCACGTTTGACGTGAAAATTTCAACTTGTTTCAGTTATTTTTATTGTCTTATTTCTGACATGTTAAATAATCTTACATATTCACATCTTAAGATATTAAGAAAGAAGAGTACTTTAACCGGGTGTATGTGTTTTGCTAAATAAGAGCGTACAGTTTTTCCAATTTATGCAAAGGTCGAATTTATACAGAAGAATAGTGGCTTTTATGGACATTTTTTAACGTATTATTAATACTATATTTTGTGCTTCGAAGACATCGCCAATTTGATTTAGCCTTTTAATTATCTCGAAAAGTTATAAGTGCATTTCCTTTTTAGTGTTTGCACTAGATGTATATTTTGTGAGAGTGTCTTTTTCGGTCTGTCTTAACGGTTACTGCAAATCTTACACTATAACAGAATTCAAGTCTAATAACAGTTAAGCTTCGATCACGTTCTGTGCTATCATAAATGATACTTTCTCATAAACAGGTTTTCCAGGAGGAATATGGTTGAAAACGCACTGTGTGAGAGATTACCTCTCATAAATTCGTCAATATTACTTATATTTACTTATACTTACAATATTACACTATTTATATCTGCTATGTTACATGTATTGGCTATGTTTTATTTAGTCATATTATTATCATCGCACCTATAATTATCGTGATGTTTTTATTTTTATTTTTTTATTTTTTTAAGATGTTGCGTGAAAAAATAAAATTCTTTACTTTGAATCTTTTTTCTAAAAATGGTTGAAATATTTAACATTCAATAACATTACATTTTTTTTTTAAGCGTGACATGTATAAATAACTTCGATTCGTATACTTTAAATTATTAATTGGCGTCCGCCTTATTTTTTTAAAGGTGACATATTAAAATAGCATGCTTTGTACGGTAAAAGTAACATCCTACGCAATATATTATTTCGAATTCCACCTATGAGAGCACTGCAAAAAAAGTTGTTGGCAGTTCTTGGACTAAGAAGTCCAACTTTAAAAGCGATTTCTCGGCAAATATTCCGCGTAATATTATACCGCATCAAAGGGTTTCATTTATTCTTCAAAATAACCCTACTTGCAGCGCTAATAAGCCGCGTAAAGGAAGCGAAAGAGAACACACACACACATACATACAGTGAAACCTCTCTGTGCGACCACCTCTCTGAACTGCCATTTTTTCATGGAACGAAATTTATTCCCATACGCTCAATACTAATTTTACCTCCATTCTGTGACCATCCCACTTGAACTCCCTCCATGAGCGACCATTTTTTTTTTTTTTTTTTTGAAGAAAATGAAACAAATTTCGTTTTTTCCTGGTCGCTTGAAGAAAGTTTTTTTAGAAAAATGATTCCGAAGAGCGCATTATTCATAAAATTTTTAAACTAAGTTTAGATTTTTTTATTATTATTCCGGTAAATTTTAACTGTTTAAACCCCTTTGTGTCTTTTTAGGCAATGAATGTAACTCTGTTGACAAATTAAGAATGACGGTCAATAAACGAACCTGCCCTATTCTGTCAGGAAACTGTCAAAGGAATAGATAAATTAATGAAATCGTCATTATTTGTTCCCGTCCAAAAGAAGAAAAAAAATTGCATTTATTTATTCAACTTTGAAAGGACTAGGAAATAAAAGTTATAAAAGATAAAACTGTAAAATCAAAGCAAACGTCAATCTGTTCATTTTTTAAACTCGGCAGTTATTATCTTATGTAATTAAATTTTATTTTGATACTTAAATTTTCATATTTTTTCCTAATGTGAAAAATAAATTTTAGTCACATTAATTGTCACCTTTTTCAACAATTACATATATATTTAAACATGACCTCCATGTTGCTTTAGGGAGGTCTTACTGTATATCTATATTTGTTCAATAAATTTTGCCTCCACATCTGTAAAAACTTTATTAACAAATCAAATAGAAATATTTTACATTGACAAGTAACTTTGAAATGTCCCCCATTTCATAATGTTTTTAATTTGCAAGTGGGACCGCTGACATGTAAATAGTTGAAACGAGGAATGGCAGACTATATGGATGTACGGTTGAAATTCGATTGTTCCAACGTCTAATAGAAAACAAAAACACTTTCAGTAATATTTGTTTTAAGGGGACGGGGGATCTTTAAAATCAATTTTTAATTTTTTGTAAGTGGAATTTTCCGTAATATTTTAGAACTTTTCAAAATGCCCCATACGAACTGAATATCAATGAAAATCATACGAACTGAATATCAATGAAAATCATACGAACTGAATATCAATGAAAATCCCCAATATTTTTTATGTAAGTTTGGTCTTTGTATATAAATAAAACTGTGCATCAAATTTTATGTATTTGAATATAAAGGTAAGAAAAAAAATATTTTCTAAATTTTTTGAAACTTTAAGCCTCAAAATTTCAAAAAAAGTAGAAAATATTTTTTTTTTTCTTAACGTCAAAACGTCTTCAAAAATTCTTCCTTAGTATATTGTACACTGGTGTCCAAAATTAAGGACCAGCCACAAAATGCTAATTTTTAAGTAAGCGAATACTCAAAAGGAAATAACATTATTCAAATAATTACTATCACTACAGCACAGGTAGTCCATAAAGCATCTCATTCATGTCACACACATGGTCACAAGCGTCACAGTCACTACGGTGAAACAAAAAATAGGAAATTCCACACGTCTCATTAGGAGTCTCAAATGATAACTATATGTGACTTCACTGAGACGTCAATGTGACTGCTGCTTTGTGACGAGTCACCAGGTGAGTTTACAATGTAGTTACATTGTGACTCGCATGTGACTGTCATTTTTAGACTCAATTTCAAAGTTATCATGAACGTTGCATTATGATAAGTCACCAAATAATATCACATTATAGTCACATAGTGACTTTTCACAAAAGATCACAATTGTGACTTCACAGTAGTCTCTTTGTCACCTGAAAGTCATCATGTGACTTTAATGTGACATTATTTGGTAACTTATCACAATGCAGCGTTCACGATGACTTTGAAATTGAGTCTGCAGATGACAGTCACAGGAAAGTCACAATGTAACTACATTGTAAAGTCATATGGTGACTCGTCACAAAGCAGCAGCATCAGTGATGTCTCAGTGGAGTCACATATAGTGATTATTTGAGACGTATGGAATTTCCTATTTTTTGATTCACCGTAGTGACTGTGACATTTGTGACCATGTGTGACATGAATGAGATGTTATATGGACTAGCTGTGCTGTAGAGATAGTAATTATTCGAATTATATTATTTCTTTTTGAGTATTAGCGTACTTGAAAATTTGCATTTCGTGATTGGTCCTTAATTTTGGACACCAGTGTACTATGAGGAATACCCAAGATAACTACATTCTTTGGGTTTCAATAAATAACATATTTGCTTGATTTCACAACACCTTAATTTTTGTGTTTGGATAGCTAATTTTAAATTTATTACCGTAAAAGTATTTTTTTCCCAAAACTGAAAGAAAATTCAGTGCCGAAAGGGTTAAAACAAGAATGTTTCTCCATCTTTAACAACGTAAGCATAGTTTCCTGTTCTTCTAATTTATTGGCATACGAATAAACCATGCATGCTTTAATGTTAAACGAAAATTGGTTTTAATCCACCTTAGCAATTTTATTTCCTGTCACGAATATTTTAAATAATGAATTTTTAAAAAGTTATCGTCTGCACCCTAAAGCGCAGACTTTATCAAAACTGTCTTCAAAGAATCAATTATGGTTTCTGTTTAAATTTGCTTTCAGACATTTAAGATACACATAAACAATTTATGAATGTTGTATAATTTTTCAGGCATTTAGGTGTGGCTTGAGTTGAGTAGAACTGGATAAATATTATTTCAGCTTGAGGAATATTTGGAAACTGATTAATGTTTAAAATATTCTAGCATATTCTTATTTGCCGGATGGCTCATAAAAAGGGAAGATATCTATATTATAAAGGACAAACATATCTGTGCGTAACGCATACATCATTTTGCGAATGGCAACACTTTGAAATTTGAAATGAAATTTTGGTTTTGCAATTTTCTTTACTCCAAATTTTAAACTTCTAAACATAGCACATTTTAAATTTTTACACCGTCGTATAAGGAAAAAAATGTACTTTTTAATGCTATTTGCTTGAAAACTGTATCTCAATTTAATTTTGAGATATTAATTTTTTTGTAGTTTTTAATACATTTTTTGTAATTGTGGCAACTGAAGTACTCCATTTCTGCTGAAAGTGATGGAGGGTTGAAAGTAGAGGGAAAATAATTACGGAGGAAAGAAAATAGTATATTACTGTACATTTTGTTGTTATTTTCTCATAAAAATTGAAAAAAATTTGAAATTACAATACGTACTATGTCAGCGATTTTTTAAGTTTCCAAATATCGCACATTTTCAAATTTTACGTCGTCAAATAGAGAAAAAAAATCTACTTTTCAAATGCAATTTGTTTGAAAACTGTATCTTAATTGACTGAGTTATAACAGTTTTTAAAATAACTAGCCTTCCGTGGTGACCAGTTTGCTCTCCCTTAAATGTATGCTAAGCATTGTATCATGTTACTTTTTTTCATCATTTACTTTCTCAGTTCTTCGCCAAATCGGAAGATTCTGATAGAGAAATCAAGAACTCGGTATTGTTATGTTAGTCGGGCACAGGTGATAAATCGCCTCATTGTACCCGTCGCATTTTTTCATATTTCATTAATTTAGATTAAAATATAATCCTTTCACTCATTTTGATTTTAAAATGGATAACTTTATTTTAAAACTGAAGCATTTCAAATTCATGAATTGCACTTAAAAAAAATTCTTTAAAAAAAGAAAAAGAAAAGAATAAATACCATAAACCATTTAATTTCAACATCAAAGTATTGTTTTAATTTACCCCTCGGAAAATAAAAAATGCTGCTGGCGAGTTACAAAATGCTATTGGCGAGAATTGCGCCCAGCTAACATAAAAGTACGAACTTTTTGCGATCATAGCAACTTTTATGTAGTTTTATTCGAAAAAAACATTTTGATGAAATAGGTTGCCAGAGAATGTTGCCAAATTTCTTTTCACGCCATGGACCTTTTCTCTATTTCACCAAGTACCTATAATGGATAAATACCCTTATTTATTTATTTATTTATTGTATTTTAAATGAGATGAATAAAAGAAGGCAGAGATGTCATATACGCACCACGTTGGCGCGATTTGTTTCTGACGCCAATGTCATATACGCACCGGGGTACTTAACTGGCGCCAAAGTGTCCTTATTTTGCTTGATATGGTAACACGGATGTTGTTGTTTATTTATTAATAAATTGTTTATTTACTTTTATTTTATTTTTTAAATTATATAAATTGTTTTGTTCTATAGTTATTAATTAAACTTTTTTTTATTTATAGTTATTCCCTTTTTTAAAATATTATACAATAACCAATGAGATGCGTTTCATTCAGGTGTTGCCATTAAACAATTAACAAATAATCGCGATTTCTGTGCCCCATACGATAGCATAATTATCTATCACGTATAGCTCGATTACGAAAGATTAATCCGCTTGCCCTTTAAACAATGTGAAAAGTTCAGCATTTGTTTCCGTCTAATGTTCTATAACAAAATTAAAACTTCCTCTATAGAAAAATAAATAAAATAAAGTAAATAATAAACAAATTTAACAGACATGTGATTGAACTACGCGCTTAAAGCACTGAAATGACCGGAAAGACTGCTGCAAGCTTCAAAACCTTGGGCTAATAACTCCTGGCATGCGGTGACATGTGAAAGTATCGCTTTTAATAAATTTTAAAACTTTATTTCATTGCATAATTCATATTTTTCAGATAAAAATTCTTTTTGATGTTAGTGGGCAATCTAAAATATACATTACATGCAAAAAAATAATTACAATAAGAAAAAAAGAATGGTTTTCACCTATACTCTGTAACCCGAGGAGCTCGGGTTCGATCCCCTAGTTACGATAAAGGAGTATGGTTTGTAAGGAAGAGCTCACAAGGTAGTCGGATTTTTTTTTGCAGCAATAAAAAAATAAAAATAAAATAATAATAATAATAAACGGCCAAGTGCGAGTATTATTCGCGCTCAAAGGGTTCCGTACAATAAATATATGAATTATTAACTGTATTACTAAAAACTTCGTTACTAAAAGAACTAGTCGGATATCCCAATCCCAAAACTTTCTTCTATCTCTTACATGTTAATACTTCAATAATAATTCGCTATCACACTGCCAAAATAAATTGTCAATCTATGCCCATTATGAGGTTGGTTGGTTGGTTGTATTTATGACGGCCAATAATCTGCACGAGGGATATAGGCCCAGGGGGGGGGGGGGGGGGAGTGCCCTTCGTGGAGGTCTTTCTAAGGGAACCTAACCCGTATTAACGCTTGGAAAACCAAGGTTCGAAGAAAACCACGGAAACTCCGAACGATTAGGCCGACGGGCGCGATTGGGATCGAACCCAGCACCTCCCGTCTACCAGCTTCGAGAGCAGAACCTCTCAGCCACTGGTTTGGCCCCATTATGAGGATTCTAAAGATATGAAATGTGCAATTAGCTCTTGAGATATAGTTATCGCTGAAATCGTGTAAATTCTGTAAAATGCAGCCTAACAGCGCCACCTATTGGGTGATTTACACCAAATCCTAATCAGCAACAATTTGTGTAAACGTATAACTGAATCTGAAGCTTGGGGAAATCCGTGGATTAGTTTTTGAGATAGAGCTATTGCGCGAATTGTGAAAAATGCAGCACAGCAGTGCCACCTGTTGGGTGATTTACGCCAACACGTAATCAGCACCAATTCATATGAAGGACTGACTGAATTTGAAGTTTGATGAAAATCCGTGCATTAGTTCTTGAGATAGAGCTATTGCGGAAATAGTGTAAATCCTGCAAAATGCAGCATAGAAGCTCCACCTGTTGGGCGATTTACACTATAACGTAATCAATACCAACTTATATCAAGGACTAACTGAATCTAAAGTTTGATGAAAAGCTGTGAATTAGTTCTTGAGATAGAGCTGTTGCAGAAATCGCGAAAAATGCAGCATAGCATTTTTCCTGTATAGGTATTTCCTGTATATTTCCTAGCATATAACCTGTAGGGCGATTAACACCAAAAACTAATCATCTCCAACTTATGTTAGGGGCTACCTGAAAATAAACTTTTATTAAATTCCGTGCTTTAGTTGTTGAGATAGAGCTCCCTCAAAATTTGTGTCATATACACACAGACAGGCAGAGTCATAGACTCACAGACAGACATTTTTTAAAAACATGTTTTTCTGGATTTTTGACCCCTAAAACGTATAAATCTGTCGAAAACCGGAAGCCGAATATTTTGACGAATCCAATAGTTTCTTCTTGTAAAGATAGAAGAAAATAAAAAAAAGAATAAAAAACTATACAACGTAGGGTTTGGTATAACTGTATATATACTAGAAAAGTATGAATTGGAATACCGTAAAACTTCAAAGAGATATGAAGCCCAATAACATTGAATGTTGCTATTCTGTAGCACTCTTGTTTAAGTCTTATCCTAATGTGTTTATGATGAATTTAATTCGGCACTGACAATAAAAATAGTGCATATTTAAACTTCATTTGACATTTCATAAAACTATAATAGGTTTTTATTTAACTTTTAAAGACATGGGAGGCGGATTGTGAGATCCACTCAATGTAAACTAGTCGCGAATCCCATTTGATTCATTCTAATTAAATTACCCTATATACTCGCGTATAAGTCGACTCGCGTATAAGCCGACCCCCTAACTTTCCAATGCAAATTCTGGAAAAAATCAAAATCCCGCGTATAAGTCGACCCCTAACTTTTTACTTCAATTTTGCACAAAATCAAACCAAAGATTTCACTTGCCAATGCGAAAAGGTAGTAAGTAAACAAAAATAAATCATTTAAATTTTTTTAAATGATAAATTATTATTATTTGTATATTTTGTATATTATTTTTTTATTCATAAACATAAAAATCCATAATTTTGCAATATTCGAAGCTTTTGTTTTTGCTTTTTTAACTGACTCGCGCATAAGTCGACCCCCCAAACTTGCTTACCGAAAATTGTCAGAAATTCCTCGACTTATACGCGAGTATATACGGTAGTCTCTTTTTAACAATTTGGCGTTTCTGGTTTTTATAATGCTACTGGACATTGTATTACACAAATGTATCATTAAAAGTTGTTATCTAGGCTCGAAAAGCCGATGGTACATAGAGAATGCTGTCCCTGTCATTATGTATGTCCAAATCGTCCGTGTCTTTAAGTGTTAATATCTCGGCTAATTACAGACGATTTATTCAAAAGTCATTATCAACAATGCTTTTATACTTCTGCTACGATAGGTACCTCCAGCGCTACTCAACACTTTTGTTGAATGCCCGTAAATCGAAATTTGTGTGTAACGGAAAAATGCGATTTTCTCAAAAACTACATAACATAGGATAATCGCTATAATTTTCCTGCAAGGTTTAAATTAACGTCTACTAACTCTAATTTTTTGATAATTTTAGTTTCAGTAGATTCAGAAATAGATGGGAAACATATTTTTGCATTACATTTTCGATGATATCTCTGAAAATATAATACCTAAAATTAAAAGAAATGTATTTTTGAGTTCAGCATTACGAAAGCTTTCACAAGATACCCCACACGATATACAAAGAAAAGATTTTTTTAAGTAAGATAATCAGTCCCTCTAAATTTTCCCTAAAAATATTTATAAATGTTTAATAATCTGTAAATATTTATTACTTTCCCCAATTTGAACTTTCCACGTTCCATAGTTTAGGAGTAAAATGGCTGTGACAGACAGATAGACACAGGAGTGTTCTTATAATGGTTCAGTTTTTAATTTTTAAGTACGGAACCCTAAAAATTAGTTAAGAAATCACAAGTAGAGGGCGCTGACGACCCGAAACACAGTGAACAGGATAACAACACGCTCCATTCATTTGTTCTTCCAATAACAAATGTTCATTATGACCTCCAGAACATTCTACGACACAACCAGGTTGCGTCGTAGTACCTGTTCATTGTGTTTCGGGTCGTCAGCGCTCTCTACATGTGATTTTTTTTTTTTTTTTTAACTACGTTTTTTTCTTTTTGCTGCTAAAAAAAATCCGACTACCTTGTGAGCTCTTTCTTGCAAACGCCACTCCTTTATCATAATTTCTTCCTTTTTTATCATAATTTCTTCCTTTTCTTTTTTCAAACTTTTAACGAACTTTTGGCTCATATGGTATTTTAAATGCATAAAAATGGATGTCTCAAAATATATTGAATAAATTTTAAATTAGGCGTGAAGTATATGTAATCATTTTTCGTTCAAGAATGCGCAATCTAAATTGCATTCTAATCTTTTAGTAATAAAAAAAGCTCGTCTTCACGTCCTACGTGGAAAAAATGTTCATATTGGATAGACGGAAATCAATCAGGGAAGCTGGACAATTTCTGTGTACGAACTTGCCGGCCAAATAACCTTTATCCTCTGAATGCAAATGCAACTTACCTATACCACTTAAAAGTAATATTTGCGCGATGCATTGCACAAGCTTGGCAAGGCCCCTTTTGGGTGCTTCAATAAATGAGCAAAAAAAATGTGAAAGAATTCAATTTCCATCTAAATTTTTAATTAGCTTAGAACTGAAATATTTGCCTTCATATATTGTCACTTTGAAAACTGATACTCTCATAATATTATTAAGAAAGTTAAATCATACGTGCCAACCTCCAACCTTTTTTTAAATCAAAGAAAGATACTTCGAACCAGAAATGTATTTAGCGAATGAAAGTAAGTACATTTCGGATGACAACTACATTGAGCAGAAGGTACAGTCGTGGAAAAAAAAAAGTAAACACCTCCTACTAACTCCTCAACAAATCATCGTAGAAGAAAGTTACTGGTACCGAACGATTGGAAATAAAGTCTACTTTTAAATGATGTATATAAAATTTTCTTAGAGGGTCATCTACATATTAAAATGAATCCAAACTTCATTTTTTTTCAATGGCAATACCCAATTTTAACGAGATATTTCAAATCTTCGGTTCAAACTATGCCTAGAGATCAAATTTCATTTGAATGATAAGTTTTTGAATTATAAACATTGAAAATTTAGTGCTTCTAATGTTAAATTACATTTTCATATTTTTATTTATATCTCCCGAAATTATGCTCCTAATGTGCTAATTTTTTTTGTAGTAATAATATTAATATACCCAAACATAAATAAGCTTAATTTGCAATTTTTATAATTTTATGATATGAATTATGAATTATGAAATTAATATTCGAAAAAATTATGAATTGCAACCTACAATTTTTTTGATGGATTTAGATTTATTAAGTCTTACTTTATGGAAATTCAAAAATTTCACATTTTTCTTCCAAGTAGTTTTCAAATTATGTTTAAAAAACGACAAAATGATGGTTTAAGGGGCCGTCTATGATGGAAGTGAGTAGGCATTTTGAAATTTATTCTGCTGTACTGTAATCAAACAGGTTTCATTGACGCTTAAACGTGCCTTGATCAAGAAGGTGGCTCTCTCGGTTAACAATCCAGTACGGAACTTCAATTTGGATACAGCCCTTAAAATACGCTCGTTTTAAAATAATTAATTTCTCGGAAACGTATGCAACGAATTGCATAAAAATTCGTCTTTAGGCTAATTGAAGGGTGTAGAGTTCATTTATGCTGTCAGAATTGGGTACTGCTATTGAAAAAAATAAAGTTATGGTTCGTTTTAATATGTAGATGGCTCCCTAAGCATATTTTATATACATCATTTAAAAGTAGACTTTATTTCCAATCGTTCGGTACCAGTAACTTTCTTCTACGATAATTTGTTGAGGAGTTAGAAGGGGGTGTCTACTTTTTTTTTTCCACGACTGTACATCAAACTTAACACATTTTCCGGTTCAAAGTATGTTTTCTTGATTTAAAAAAAGCTGGAAGTTGGCAGGTATGGTTAAATGCTTTCCAAGAACGTTTGAGAAGAACTCGATTGGTTGAACAAAGTCCTTGTAATAAATACTTAACTTCGAAATGATTACTGGCGATAGATTTCGTCAAAGAATTAGTCATTAGAATTGTCATCAGACACAGCTATTCACTTTTTATGTAAAATACTTCAATTTTCAATTCATGCTGCTTTTTTATGTAACTATTAAGCACAAAGACAAACACTTGATAGTTTAAGAATAAATTTTCCGCAATAATTTTTAGCCATGGTACCGTAATGTTTCGCATACATTCTTAAAAAAATTTGAAAGTACGAAGTGTGACACTATAGCTAATATGATGTGCACTGCCAGAAAAATTCGTTTTTACACTTAATTATTCGTCATTTTAAAACAAATAATTTCCGTACTCCTAGTAAACATGCTTTTTCGGTTAATTCTTCCCGAAAGTCTGAAAAAGACGGAAAGTTTCCGTTTATTCCTATGACCAGAGTTCCTACGGATCCTTGAATTTCCAGACTAAAAAATTCTTCGATAGCTGTATTTTCTTATAGAAAATCTTTATTTAAAGAAGGCGAAATTTCGAGCGTTTAAGCTAGATTTATTTTTCTATAGAAAAATACTGACACTTGGTCTTGAAAATAACGGTACCTGTACGTGTCCTGTCACACACATGCGTAATGGCTATATTAATACCAAAGTTGGAATTTATTAAAATAAAAATAAAAACGAAAATTCAATAAATTAAAATTTCTGATTTATTTAAAAACAAACAAACAAAATTAATGCTTTCGAATTTAATAAAGTAGCCATTTTGCATTCATTTAAACATAGTCGCCAATAATTTTTTAGAGTATTAAAAAAATATTCGCATATAAAATACGATCTAAACGAACAAATAGAAAATTTAGTAGTTCAATCAATTTAAAAAAATGGATTTTATTCAAAAAAGCAAACATTTCATCTCGAATTTAATTAATAATATAATATTAATATTTTACATCTTACAAAAATATGTATAATATGCAGAGCTTCCAAGTCTCCGGTTTTTTGGATACCAGTATTTTAATACAGAAAATGTTGTTTTATTTAATCGGAACATTTGGTCAATTTGAAAGAACCAGATTTTCTCTGAGATAATGCTGGTGTGCAAAAAAGCCAGAGACTTGGCATATCTGAATATGCAATAATTTCTATCTTTTATTATACATTAAGTGTTAAAACCCAAACCATTATTTCATAACGATGAAATGTCCCTGCAATTGACTTTAAATTTCCGAACTTTCTGAACAAGAAATTTAACAAGCCTTACCAAACCCCCATTTGAAGACAACCCATATCTCCATTTTAAATTCGTCCTCGACCATGTGCTCGCTAGCCTAGTGATTAAGATGCTGCATTCAAAACGTGCGGTCACAGGTTCAAAGCCGAGGTCATCCGCGGAAGAAGGAGATAAGTATATATATATATTTTAACTCTTTTTTCCTATTCCGGAAAAAAATAACGAAAATTTCTTCAATTAGTGGATATTGTCTTTCTTGTCACAGAGAATAAAGAAACGGCCAGGAATATTTCCGTGAATTGAAGGAAGTATTTTTGAGAGTGTGTAAATACGTGCTTCAAAATACAAATATATTGAATTACAATTTCCATGTCATTATTTTTATATGAAATTAAATATAATTAGTATTTTTATCTCGCTGAACTTTTCTTTTATTCGTGATTTTGCATTGTAACGTACTTTCTGATATAGTTTCTTTCGTCAAATTTTGTCGATTCAACGAATTATTATTTATATCTAAATAGACATCATCACATTTCATACCATTTGACCCGTCAGTCGATAGCACTACAGCTTTTTGTCTTAACGCAAGTATGTTTCACGGTCTTTAGCAATGTAACCATATTTATCTGTCTTCTAATTTCTTGACTGAATAATAATTTATAATTGTTGTAACGTTTAACGAAATATCTGTTTTAATCAATATAAGCAATTTCCTTTTCAGAAATAATTATTTTAAATCATAAATAGTTAAAACTGTTTCTTCTGAACTTCCACTAGAGCACTAAAGCAGAAATGACAATATTAAAACTGCTTTCAAAGAATCCATAATGTTTTCTTTTTTTCAGTTTGCTATCAGACGTGTAAGATGCACTTAAATAATTAATGGCTTGGAGAATACTCTTAAATTTTAAATGAGTTTTAGGTGTGGTTTGAGATGAATAATTTTTTTTCAGCATAAAGTTTGCGAGCTATTTTAAAAGAGATTGATATTTAAAAATTCCAACAATTCGTTTAAAATGTGTATAATATATAAAGTATGCCTGGAAACTGCTGGGGAAAGTTTAAAAAAAACCCATTAAAAGTGAAGGTACAATTTTTTTTGTTGAACAGTACGTTGCACAGTGGAGTATTTAAAGCAAACCCTAAGCCAAAATTATTTTTCATGCGTTTTACAGTTAAAATCATTGCTGTTGATTTATTATTAATAAATACACTTAATTAATATTATATATATATATGTGTGTAAAATATGCATTTACTTAGTAAATATAAAATACAAAGTTTACATAATTTTTTACTGTTTTTAACAGGAAAGTAATAATTGATAGAGTTTTTTACTTACAAGTAATGTTTAATTAAATGTGTTTAATTATATTATATGTAAACATTTAATTATTTATGTAGACGAATGCATTAATATATATAGTGTGTGGATTTAGTATTTAGCAAAATTGAGTCTCTAAAGTTGAGTTGTAGTATAGAGATTCTGGTTTTTGTGTGTTAATAGATTAGGAAAGCAATTTATATTTCAAAAAGTGAACTATATGCGGAAGACATTTTTTTTAATTGTCCTACAAAAGTAAAAGCAACACGACTATACATGAAAAATGGTCCGTCAAATCACTGCACACCTTTAAAAAGCTATATGTTTCAATCAATAGGCTTTTTATAGACACATCTAAGATGAGTTTGAAAACAGTTTTTCTTCACAATGGAAACGTACAGCCTTTAATACCTATTTTTCATCCAAGTCACGTAAAAGAAAAGTAGTAAAACATTCAAAATTTATTCTAAAAAATATATTACAAAGATCGCCAGAGGAACTTATGTGCCAACAAAAAGTTTATAGCATTTCTATCTATTTTAAAACAACATTTAAGAACATTTAAATGTTTGTTATGTGAATGTCACAGCCAAGCAGGAGATAAGAACTTCAGAATGAAAATATGGCCATTGAGAGAAGACAATTTTTTCCACTATGAAAAATGTTGCATACCAGAAAAGACGTGACAAGAAAAAATATATATTTTCCTCCTCTCCATATCAAAAATTTAGAACAGTTTCAACAATTTGTTAAGCCGACGAAAGATTGAACGATTTAAATACTTGATACATAAATTTCCACGCATGAGTGACATGTGGTAAGTATTTTCTTGTACCGCAAATAAAAAAAATCCCTGCTACTCGGCCTACAGGTGCAGGTAGATTTCGAAGTTAAGTACTAATTTCACCAATAAAAACTAAATAAAAATTACAGATTATCTCAGTTTAACAATTTTATCTGGCTGCTTTTGACGAGATTTTAATTTCGTATTTCTGTATGAGCTGGTTTTATCAGAATCATGTTTATACCATAATATTTTCTTCAGCCGCTATGGATTCTTAATCTGTATTTGCTGTAAGATTTGGTCCTATCAAAAACTTGTCTGTATAAAGGTTGTAGATAACATTAAGAAGATTTATAATAAATTTGATTGGATTTGATATCTTCAGAATTGACGAAGTTATGAGTTTTTTTTCTCTCTAAAAGACAATTTTTTTCGTCCGATGAGCCCATTTTTAATTTTATCAAAAATCTGTCATACATAAATTTTCGGCCTTTTTTCTAGCAGTAATAATAATATTAAACTGATTTGATATGTATTATAATTAAAAAGTTATGGGTTTTTTCTGTTTTCACGAAGCCCCTCCCTATTTCCACTCCATTGGGCGAATTTTACCCATTTGCAATCCCCGCCGAGATATTAACCATCTCAATGTTTCTGGTGAGTTTGAAGACGATCCGTGCATAATTTCGACTTTTATCGCGCGGTCAAAATTTTGTACATACATATGCTATATATATATATAAACATTTTAGGCGGGAATGTTTTTGGGTTCCTGAGGTCATATAATGAAACATTATGAAGGAATTTTTTTAAAGTCGCACCATGGTAACGACTGGTCACGACAATAGGTAGTATTTCTTATGAAAACTACATAAAAACGATTTCATGATCCTACTTTCAAACATAAACTGAATACTGTGGAGAAAATATCATGGGACGCAGAAGAAAACCTATTTAAAACGTTTTCCTTAAGCAGCAGTTGTCAAAATTATGAAGAAATTGTGGCTAATCTACTCTCCCCATTTAAGACTTTGAGAAAAAAACCCTCTTGAAAAGCCTTCTTTTATAGACAATCTATGTTCATGTTGAAAATCACGCCTAATTTTTTATTGTAATTCATGCTTTTACCCAAAATTTCATTTGCAATTCACTAATTTAGCATGATCACCGAACTAGATTATGAAAAATTTAGTTACTTTTACGCTACCAAATGAATTTATTAAAAAATCCATAAATTTCGCTCTGTTTCTTTTTTATGAACAGGAAAAAAAATGAAACATTTTTTAGACTGTCTTTTTAGGGTTTTTATAGTAATTTCTCAACGTACAATCGTAAATTAAAATCGTATTAATCAATATAAAGCTATTAACTGATACAAAAGGATTTGTTTTAAATATTACACACTCATTTTTAGCTCACAGGCTATCAAAGCCTGAGAGCTATTGTGCCTGAGGTTCTGTATGTACGTATGTATGTACGTTACGCGATAACTCTTGATAGAAATATCCGATGTGCTTCAATTTTTTTTTCTAGGTTTATTCTGATAAGGAGCTTCCCTGATGCGTTTTGGGGGTATCAATGGTTAAGAATAAAGGGGGGAACGGGGGACATTCCCCCTTAATTTAGATAAATGGGTTTTTCATGCAGAATTATCCGAATTGCTTCAAATTTGGTATACCGGTTTATTCTGATAAGACGCTTCCCTGATTATGTACCGTTTTTGCTCAAAAAGAGTGAGTTCTGTTTTATGAATAATAGACATAAATAACGGTATAATATACAATTAGTATGCACAGTCTGTGAGCTCAATGCCGTCAGTTTAACTGTACACTTTTCTGTCTTGTTTATTTATACTTTAATTATTAATTTTTTGTCTTTAATATGTTTCATTATTGAAGTTTCTCAGCGATTTGGCCTATTTTGGCGAGAATTTATTTTCGCATCATTAAATCTATTGTTTTTTCAACTCCATACAATTGTACGAGTTACAGACAATATTTGGCGATGTATCACCTTTGGTGGGATAATTGAAAATTGCCTTAAAATTCATGTATTCATTTACAATTATGTTATAAAAATAATAAAATGTTGCATTGCCATCGGAAAAAAAAACTTTCTATCTAATTTTTATAATTCTAGCCTATCAGGAAATGGATTACAAATCGACTACGAAATTCTATTTTTACACACAAAAACCAGGTTGAGTAAAATATAAGAGTAAAAATAAGACCCACTATAATCTTTATGAAACATTCTATATTATTCAACTCTAAGAAAAATTCCTGTATGTCATCTGCAATACATCATAAGTGTTTGGGGGCATAACAAATCCACTGGATTTTCGCCAAGATTCTCTTCAACGGTAGAAACAAAGATGAACAAATCAACTCATTCGTAAGGATATTACAAAAGGAAGGATTTTCTGCAGAATATAAAAGTAGGTCAGGGTCAAGTAATACATTCACAAGAAAGCGGTTTTAAGAAAATACATGTAACACTGAAAGCATTCGCTTGTTATGTGACGCACATTAACGATATATAAATAGTTTAAAGAGTACTTAATCCATGCATTGATATTTAAGAAATTAAAAGACGTTAAAAAAATTTTAATTTATTTGTTTATTATAAAAATCTTTTAGCCTCTGTGCTGAGACATTATCAGTGTATGCAAAAAATCCATTAAGTTAAACAACATTTTAGGTAGCTTCCATTGTAAAAAGTTAGTGTCGTTATCAGTGTATGCAAAAAATCCATTGAGTTAAACAATATTTTTAGGTAGCTTCCATTATAAAAAAAGTCTATCTGGCGTGTGCCTCTTGAAAAAGGTATAGAATATATCAAAGAAATGATAAATAGAGCTCAATACAGTGAAATGTAAATGGCATCAACAGTCTCCTTAAATAGAGAAGACACAGAATATTGTACTATAAGGAGAACTCTTTATTTTGTTCTACTTTGGCGTAATACCAGGGAAATATCTGTTAATTAAATCATGCATTTAGAAAATTATAGCCTTATTTGGAACACATGTTCCTAATAAAGCCAAGTTAAAGTTTTTTTTTTAAGTCTTCCGGCCACAATTAAACAGCGGTAGAAGTATCCATGATTAATTATTGTAATATATATATATATAAATATATATATTACAGCAACACTTAAAATGTTTATTCTGATTTAACACAGTTTACTGAGATCTCCAACCTTAACGTCCTTATTTGATTCAGGTACTTTATTATGATCGAGGTCCTATTATTCTGTGTTCATAATTATCATAAAAAAATTCTAGTATAACGCATAACAGTACATATATATTTATTCAATATGCAGGAAAAAACCAGTTAGTAACAGATGCCGTCAGCCAATGGAAATTCTAGGATTTTGCTAAAACTGCCCATTTGGTCAAGGGGAAAATTTCACAGAATATTTTCAAAATACTGTACTTTTTTTAAATGAAAAAAAAAAAAAAAATCCAGTTTTTGAAAAAATTGACTACCTGTAGCTCTTTAAACGCTTTCACATGATATAATTTTAAACTCTTCTATTTAACTTTGTATAATAAAATGTAGATTTGTGAAAAATATTGCTCTGTCATTTATTAAAGTTTTCCTCAAATCCAAAAAAGCTACTTTCTGACACATTTCTGAATTCATTTATTTTCGGAAACGCATAAGATTGGGAGGTGGTCTTATTCAGAAACTATGTAATCGAATGGCGTTATCCATTTTTTGATAAAGGCAATATATCTTTGAGAAAATACTGTTAAAGTTAGCGTTTTCAATCAAATTTCTGGAAGCGATAGTGCAGGAAACAAGAAACACCTGCAGTCACGTGACAAGAATCTCGATAATTAAAATATTTATAAAATATGATAAACGCTAATCGATTTCAAATCCCCTCAATAGTCAACCCTGTTCATTTATGCCTTAATTGTTAAAAAATTAGTCAGAAAATGTGTCGGAAAGTTTCGCATTATTGAGTAGTGAATTTGAGAACCACCTTAAGGTACATTTCAAAAGATTACGTTAACAGAAGTTCATTATCGCTATTAACATTTTTACAAAGCACATTGCCTGCCCTACACATCCTGAGAACAATTAAGTCCATTTCCGGCCTCGCTAAACTATGTAAAAAAAAAAAAAATGCAAGCATGATCTCTGACTGGCACGAGTTTGCTGAAAATTAAGCACGGACTTAGACACCGATGCCGATCTCTACACTGGACACGTTACATTTCTATACTGGTATTGTCAAACTAGTATCTACTCGTAAAGCACATTTATACTCATTCTCGCGAAAGTCATATTCATTGAAAATGGTACATATTTTATTGGCTTCATATACATTTTTATATCGGATCGGTAGTCCCGCTTTATTTCTTTATTGGTCCGTCCCGACAGGTCCGTTTAACTTTTTTTCCGGCCCGGCCGCTTGAAATTTTGCCTTTATTTTGCCGACCCGCGCCGCGGGCATGGAATGGGCATCGGGCCAGGCCCGGGCCCGTGCAGATCTCTAAGCCCGCCACAGGTAATAAATCGCCAAATATTCTCTGTATCTCGACAATTTGTACCACTTGAGACAACAATGGATTTAGTGATGCGCAAATAAACACTTCCCGTAATGTGAAAATTGGGTGTGAATCTGCAACAGTGAAATATTTTTAAGTCTAAAGATAAAACATTGAGAGTAATTTTTAAAAAAATACGCTTTTATAAATTAACAATTTAACCCTCTCGCTGCGCAACCCGAGATATACTTTGGCATGCATTTTTCCGTCTAATTATTACTATTTGGTCATTCCCACCAGTTATTTTTTAGCGAAAACTTTGTCTGATTTCATCACGACATTTCCCCCGATTACGATAGTCAAAAATTTCTGCTTTGAAGAACCGGTGATAAAAGATTAAAAATTCTGTAAAAGACGCTCATCGCGAAGAATTACTTACGCAGCGAGAGCGTTAATATTAAATTAATTAGAATTATATCTTGAGAAATCCATTTAGAAATATAGTTTAAATAATGCATCATTTTTATATCTTGTTGTCCTACCTTAAAAAAGAATCACAGCAAAATTAATATATTTTTTAAATAAATTCACTTGTTTGAGCATTCTACAGTGTGTAAAAAACCAGTTCATTTTTCATAACCGAGTCTGGCGCCTCCGACATTATGTATTGCACTAGTGCTGCCATGTGTCCCGCGTAAATCCAGACTCAAATTGCTATGGAGACCAGTATTTAAAAATAGTTTTCTTCGCCTTATCTAACAGAAGATTTATCTCCGATTAGGGATGGCGAAATAAACTCTAAGAAATTAGTGGTGTCCACAGCATTTTAGCCCTGATTTACGCGGGACACATGGTAACACTAATTTTAACGGATATTTATTGGGAAAAAACATGAATTACAGTCATAGCATTAGGCGAGAATTTCAGGTGAACACCGAATGCTTATAAAAAGTATGTTTTCTTGGTACTACTTAGTTATCCCGTCGACTCATTTCGCCAAATTATATAAATCGCCAATCTACTCGCCAAATTATACAAATTGATAAAATTTTTATTTTAAATAACGATAGAACAAATAAATTAGTATAACATTAATAAAAATACAAATAAAACGTCGAAATAAAAATCACTTGATGACGTAAACACATGTAACTTGCTTAAAAGCCAAGTGAATGTGCCATTTAAGATCAACCATTATTGCAATTTAATCTTATAATTTGGCGGTAGATTTTTGGTCGACGAGATAACTAAGTAGCACCTTTTTTATTATTATTATTATTTTAAATTTATACTTATAATTAAATTCTCAAACTTGCAATTTTCATAAGAATTTCTTTTATGTACGTTTTTCGTGAATTTTGTTCTACTGGATTCGTTCCAAAATTCTTTTCCAGTGGTTATAAAGATGCTAAGAAGAAATTACCCGTGAAACATTTCACGGAAACTAAAATATATGGGGAGGAACCGCCTAAGTAAAGATATTTGGATCAAAATACTTATTCTAAATTGCTGCGTTTTTTCTGTGGAAATGCTTTTTATAAAAAATAAAACAATAACGATCTACGTTTTATACTTTCCGAAAAATATGATAAAGTCCGAAAGCTAATGAATTATTAAATAATAATAAAAAAAAATAGCGAAAACAATCTGCATTTTCATATTTGGAACACAGCTTTTAAATAAAGCATTTGATTTCATAGAGTATTCAATATAAACAAGTCGAAAATTGTATGTCAAACGTGGCGAATAAAGGTGCGTTCATACTATAACTAGTTTTATAATTATTCAGATCCTGGTTTGATAGCTGTCGTACTCTTATGCAAAAATGTATGAATAAAAAATTTCCTACGATTATATAGATTAAATTCAGTAATACGGAAATAATAATGGAACTTCATCTGAAATAAGACGTAATCACCATGGCAACCTAGAATCATTACCTATCATGGGATATCACTGAATTAATTATGTATGATAGGATTTATTGTAGAAGAAAACTTTTATTAATATCTTTTTAAATTTTGATTCGATTTTCATAAAATTTGAAATGACTCGACAAGATTCTGCATCGATTATATATATTAAATTTCAAACCATTCGGTTGTGTAGTTTTTGCGCTGTTATATGCAGACAGGCGGACAGACAGAGGGGCGGTCCAGGCGACCTATATAAGTGCTACGTATTTATATAATTAAGAACGCACCTAAAAATAAACCGCGGTCTTCTCATTCCTTTTTATTTCTCCGCTTGTAAAGAAGAATTTGTCGGAGAATTTCTTCTAGTTATGTAAAATGTAATTAATTTCAAAGTAATTTTTAAAGAAATTGTGATAGACAATTTTAAGACAATTTTAAGGCACACGCTTTTATTTCATGTAAAATGACGTCATTCGCATCCGCTTAAGAATTCCACATTGACGATTTAACATCTACAGACTCTTAAACATCTACAGTAAAGTAGGCATATGGTCACTTTCGCGAAATACACAAATGCAGCAAAAAGATGCCTTTAATAAAGAAACCCGACAATAAAAAACGGCTATTTCATGATTCACCGTACCTCATTTGTTTCTAACATTAATATAGATATACTTAAAATTAAATGTAGTTTATAATAGCTGCATGTTTTAACAGAAATCATTCGTTTATATTTTTTCAAAATAGCACGTATTTTAATTACATTTATTTTCGGTTGTTATCAAAAAATGGCAACCAAAATATATAATTACTATTTTAAAACTGTTTTTCCTTTACTTTCTACAGAAATGGATACTTCCGTTGCCAATATTAAGCAAATAGCTCCAAAAACTACAAAAAAATTAATATTTCAAAAATAAATGGAGATGCAGTTTTCAAACAAATTGCATTTAAAAGTACTTTTTCCCCCATTACGACGGTATAAAAATTGAAAATGTGCGATGCTTAGAAGTTTAAAAAATTGCTGTTATTTAATCGTGATGCTTTGTTTTACGGCTGGCTTCTGTAAGGTAACGTTATTTTTTGGAGACTAAACAAAATAAGCTGGGAGAAAGAAATAGCATACCGTACCGGGGTCTAATAAATCCAATCTGTATTATATAAAAGTACGTTACGTTTTTTTTCTTCTGATTTTTTAATACTTAGAGCATTTAAAATCTATATGGAAATTCAAAATTGCTTTTATTTATTAAAGCATTTTAGTAAGTACTCTTAACAATTTCGAAAATATCTTGAAGTTTAAAAATGTTTATTTAATTATTCAGAACAGTTAATTGACTGCATTCACAATATTCTACTGATAAGAAATATTTTATTTTGCATAATTTTACTTTTTTTATTGTAATTTTTGGGGAAAAATAAGCATATATCTTTTTTAAAAAATTGTTTTGATTAGCTAAAAAAAAGTAAATCAATCTCTAACAGTACAAATTAATTATCTCCTCTTTTCTTTTATGAGAAAATTTCTAACAGCATGTAAATTTTCTTTTAAATATTTGTGGTGCTTAAATTTTTAATTTCATAACTTAATTCAATTATCGTTAAAAGTTTAACAAAATTAGGTGAAACATGAATTTTTATTTCAACATGCTCTGATTTCCTCTTTGACCCCGACACGAAAGATATGTTATTAAAATTTAAATGTGCTGTTACTTATGCTTGCTACCATGCATTAAAACAAAACCCCTGGTCTCTGAAAGGATTTGTGTTTAAATTTCAGAAAACTCATGTTAATTTTACTTTTTTTCATGATTAAATTTCCGAAAAATTGTGCTTTTTGCCACGATGATTTCCAAGGCTTATGTGTGAATGTAATAAAAGATTTGTGAAACAGGAGGATCTTCCATGAAATTTTGCAATTAAAATAATTCTTTAAAAGGTATTTAATTAAATTTCATACAAAACAGGCACAAATAAATGTACAAAAATTAGTCTCAGGTGCATAAATATAATATAAAATATAAAATTATTTAAAATACTTAAAAAATATCCTAAAATACATTAGAATAAACCAAGAACATTTTGAACCATTACACGGCCATCATCAGTGGGATTTAAATGTTATTATTTTATTTGCGCTTATTCGAAATATGTCTAGAAGAAAATCATTGTAATTTAAAGGTTGTACGTCAGATGTGATACCGGATAAAGTTATTCAAATTTTCAACAAAACGAGCTTTCATTTATTATGCAATTAATGATATTATAAATTACAATAATTTTTTTCTAGACAATTCTCAAATAAACTTAAAGAAAATAATAACAACATTTAAATCCCACTGATGACGGGCTTGTAATGACTGAACACGTTCTGGGTTTTACTAATGTATTCTAAGATATTTTTGATGTATTTTAAATAATTTTATATTATATTTATATTATATTATATTTTATTTTATATTATATTATATTTTGTATTATATTTATTCACATGAAAGTAATTTTGTTTATATATTTGTGCTTTTTTTTGTATGAATTTTTAATTAATTAACTCATGGTGAATTGAGCTGCACTAGAATTTTACCTTTCATTTATTGAAATATATTTATGTTTGATATTAATAATACTAAAAATAAATTACGCTTCTGCTGGTAATAAAATTCAATAATAATCAATGATATCACAGTTTTTCAAAAAAATTAAGGGGGCACCGAACCTTTGAGTTTGTCGAAACGATCAAAAATATCGCCTTTTTCAAAGTACCAAAACGCAAATAATATGACATTAGGATTTTTTTTTTCATTTTCTGCCTAAAGTACAAGGTGGCCATAATTAAATTGACGTACTCAGAGCGTTCTGCAGAGCGATCAAATTGAGAGAATGACGCCAAATTTTGTAAGAAGATTAAACAAAACGGGGGACGAAAGGATTCCGCGAAAAAAAAAATTAGTTTGAAAAGTCACCACTAGGGGAATATATGACTCTGTGTAACAGAAAACACAGTTTTAAAAAATGCAGAATCAATACCGAAATAAAATTACCTTTCATTTAACACAATTAACAATTTTAGTATTGATTCTGCAAAAATAAAAGGCAATAAATAAAATAAAATATAATGTAAATAAAAGGTAATTTTATTTCAGTGTTGATTCTGCATTTTTTAAAACTCTCTTTTCCGTTACACAGCGCCAGATATTCTTCCATCAGTGACTTTTGAAACTAATTTCTGTTTTCGCGCAATCCTTCGTCCCCAGGCCCTGTTTACGGAATAGGCCCATGAAGCCCGTGCTTACCCACTGAGATACAAAAGGGACCCCGATTTTACTTTTCAAAACTAATTTTTAGAAAAAAGAAACTCAATTAGGGTAAAAAATGCATTTTTTTTTCTTTTGAAATTTTTTTGTTCTTACTATGTGACAATTTGTAAATCACAAAAAATATTTTGAAGTTCAAATAGCCTCAACTGTAGTTCCATATTTGTCATTTACAAAATAAATTGGTTATTTACAATTAAAAATATAATAAAATACTTTTTCATAGTATGTATATATAGGTAGTTAGTTTTATTTAAGATTATCTGAAGAAATCTCTAGTTTCTCCAGAAATTCTACAGAAATCTGAAGAAATTTTGCAGATTTAGCTTTACCTTCAAAATATCTGCAGACTATCTGCAGATATTCTTAGACATATCTGCAGAAATGGGCCAATTACCTACAGATTGTTGGGCCAATTCCCTACAGATTTTCTGCAGATTTTTTTTAGTGGCTATAGTTTAATATTAAAAGAGTTATTTACTCTTAACTTTGATGGTAAAATTTCAAATTATTTAAGCATACTGAAAAGGGATTTAGTAAATAAAAAAGCAATTTGTGGAGTAATAGGGGGGCCCTGTGTGACGTCGGGCTTCCCCTACTTCCAAGTGTTAAGCGGGCCCTGTTCGTCCCCCAACTTGTTTAAACTTCTTACAAAATCTAGCGTCATTCTCTCACTTAGATCGCGCTACAGAACAGTCTGAGAATTTTCAGTTTAATTATGGCCACCTTGTATATATTCTTAGTTATTTTATACAGAAAAGTAAATGTTGCATATACAAAATTAATATTTAAATTTTAATTTTAATAATTCATTTCACTAATGCGCGAATTAAAATCATAAACTGCCGCGTGCATGACAAAACTCTAAGTTGTGCATATAGAAAACAATTTTTTAACAAAATAGAATCACAACGCATTTACTTCTAAATTAAAAACATTATTTACAAAAAGTTTTGCTTAAAATTTAATTTTAGAACAAAACAAATAATATTTTAAATAAAAAAAAATAATAATAAGTTTTTAAGTGCAATGAAATAAATAACCAAAATATGCGATTTTTTTTTTTTGGTTTTAGTATGAAGAATATAAAGAAACTCATATTTGGTTAATTTTTTTTAAAGCGATAGCTTATATAGTTTGAGAGAGTGCCTGCAAACTCCAAATTTACAAATCTGAGAAAACGCGTTTTAAAATTTCAATATCAACGGACTTTCAATTGTATTCACCCTCTATAAGTAATTATAATTCAGTTAATACTGCATCTTTTTGAATGGGGTTTTTTACATATTGTTGAGAAAATTTTTTTAATAAAAAAAAAAAAAAAAATCCGATAACTGATTTTTTGAAAGTTTAAAGGTCCTGTGCATTTTTTATACTTGAGTATTTATTTTAATTAGGATAAATATGCTTATCTAATTAATAGATTTTTGCTGTAGTTTAATGTTTCATGGTGCTATTCAACTTATTTAAGAATATTGATTTATTTTTGGTGACAATAGGAAACTTTTACAGTAACTTAATCTTTGTGATGAAGTTTAAAGGGGTCTTGTACCTTTCAAACGCGTCGAAAATTAACGAAAAAATTCAAAGTTTGAATTAGTCTATCTTCAAAACCTTTTTATGTATAAACATTAAATTTTGGATATTGATTAAACAGATCGTGCTTTGTAATATGCTACCATTAGTAATTTATTAGCCTTTTACGGAATTTCCGTATTGTTGAAATCAAAATAGCTCTTTTTTTACTCCAGAAGTCATGGCGTGTATGATATCTTGTGAAAGTATGTATGGATTATCATGAAATTTGGTAAAGATTGTAAACAAATATGTGTGTTTGAAATGAAATACTTTTAAGTATTTACAATGGTAATATTTATAGTTATGACTATTTTTATTCATTAAAAATACATTTATTTTATTTTTTTTTACAAAAATATTTTTTTTATATAGTTAATGAAATAATTTTGGCCTAAGAGTAGTTCCTTTTAAACAAATATATATGTTTAGTATCTTTACCAAATTTCATGATAATCCATACATACTTTCTCAAGATATCATGCGCACAATGACTTATGGAGTAAAAAAAGAGCTATTTTGATTTCAAAAATACACAAATTCTATAAAAGGATAATTAATTTCTAATGACAGCATATTACAAAGAACAATTTGTTTAATCGATATCCAAAATTTCATGTTTATACATAAAAAAGTTTTGAAGCTAGACTAATTCACACTTTGAATTTTTTCGTTAAATTTCATCGCGTTTAAAAGGTACAAGACCCCTTAAAAAGAGTTTGGTTTTTTGACTAGTTTTGTTAATATACAGGGTGTCCCAAAAACATTGATTTAGGCTTTTATTTCTTAAATATTGATGACATAAAAAAAGTACAAAATTATATGGTGTCCACTCTAACGGTCTCCAATGGCAAATTCCTAAACCGTTAGGCATAGAGATATATTTCCAGTTACAAAAAAGTATTAAATGATGTGTTTTAAAAGCAATTTGGGTAATAAAAACGTTTCTTAAAAAATTACGAAATTTAAATTTTTATACTGTCTATTTAACCCTTTATGTACTGAATAATGAATTCATGAAAATTTCATCTTTTAAAGCAATTACCGCGAATTTTTGAAATTACATTAGAAGATTTACATGATCATTTAATAAATTTTAGAAGGTTTCTAGAAATATTGAAGGAGTTAGAAGGATTAAATAAATTTGAATTTATAGGGATTTTGTGCAATATTTATAACTCAACTCAAATCATTTACTTAAAACATATCTGTTTAGTATTTCGTAGAATAAGGAAATGCACAAATATAATGTGCTTACAATAGAAATATATAAATATTTCCAAACTGAAATAATCTCACCCCCCCCCCCCTCCCACAATCCTTCAAAGTCAAGAAAGCTGAAAAGATGCAAAGCTAAAATCAATCATCCTTTTAAAATATATTTGTTTTTGCAATTTATAATGTTTTTGGAACAAGATAAAGTAAAGTACCTATAATTCATTCTAAACTGTATTACTACTAATTGATGTATTAAATAAATTTTATAACGAGTTATTTTAATGGTACTTTAAAGTACCGTCTGGAAATAAAGAGTTAAGCGGCTGTAAAAAAATTTCATGTACCCGTATATTTATCGATTCCTAAAAAGTAACTTTCAAAAGCATTGATATAAGGATTTGTATTTTATTATTTAATATTTTATTATCTCATGCACCAGAAAAAATTTAATTTAGTATCAAATTTTGTTACTAAATCAGTCTTTTAATTATAAATTACGTGACGTAAAAAGCCGGCTAGAACTCTTAAGTAGTTAATGTTGAAATAAAGTACTTTTTGCATGTCTGCCAACATTGACAAATGATCAAGACATGTTTAATTTATTAGGTGCCGATTTAATCTTAATTAGAATAGACAGGCTAATCTAATTAATGGACTCTTATAGAGGTTTAAAGTTTCTTGGAGCCCGTGAGTTTATTTAAATACATTGATTTATTTTAGGTCATCTTGCTGAAGTTTGACTGTAACTTTATGTTTGTGATAAAGTTCATCGCAAAAGAGTTTAAAGGATTTGAAAGAACTTATTTTCGCTACTATGAATAAAAAGCATTTATGAAATTACTACTAAAAAGTTAATGAATAAGCCGCTGTAAATAAATAAATAAATAAATAAAACACACACACACGCACACACACATACACATATATATATACATTAACCCTTTGCACTCGAGGGCTCCTCTGCGGAGACATAATCTTTCTTTGCAAAATTTGTTTTGGGCACCAGTAATAAAAGAAAAGAAAATGTACCTTATTTAATCAGAGCTTTTAAATTATGTACTTGAACAAAACTCTTTTAAAAAAGTGGTGCCGATCGAATAAAATTTGTGCAAGAGACGCCGAGCGCAAAGGGTTAATCCGTTATCATATAATACCTATAACCACAAATGAAAATGAGTAATAACCTCTTTCAAGTTAACTGCCGTTCCAAAAACTATACCTTATTTTTGAAAACGTCAGAAAATAATATATATTTGATATTTAAAGAAGCGTTTCGGAAAACAAAGTTTCTTTTGTTGACACAGATTTTCGGAAACGTTTCTGAGTACTTTTTATAGTGTATTAATCAGTTTTCTAAATGTGAAAATAGTTTTTTATCTGATTCTATCAATTCCCAAGTAAACATGTTCAAGTTAAAAGAAAAAGAAAAAAAACATGTTTTAAAGACAGGCATAACAGATTAACACCATTATAATTTAAATTACAGTTAATAGCATCTTCTATCCCTTGGATTTATAAATTTACTTGTGCAGATGAAAATCTTTAATTGAATATTCATATCATTCTGGAACCTATATTTAGGGATGAGAAGTCTGATTAATACACTATAAAAATTACTCAGAAACGTTTTCGAAAGTCAGTGGCAGCAAAATAAACTGTCTTTATAAATGCTTCTTTCGTTCTCAAAAATGTGTTGATTTCTGAAATTCTATGGATAAAGAACACTTTTCAAAATCATGGGGAAAAAACTGTCTTTATAAATGCTTCTTTCATTCTTGAAAATTTGTTGATTTCTGAAGTTTCTACGGATAAAGAATGCTTTTCAGAATCGTAGTAAAAAAAACTGTCGTTATAAATGTTTCTTTCATTCTCGAAAATGTATTCTAAAGTTTCTACGGATAAAGAACGTTTTTCAAAATCATAGAAAACTGTTTTTATAAAGGCTTCTTTCATTCTAAAAAATGTGTTAATTTCTGAAGTTTCTACGGAAAAAGAATGATTTTCAAAATCATGTGTATATTGGAAGAAATTATTGCCTGCTTTCGTTAGTGGTTACATTATATATCTGTAGATAAGGAAAGATTTGTCTGTTCCTTTTTACAGGGAAGGAGAATTCTTTTGTGTGCTTAACCCCTTGATGGGGGAGTGTATATTAGTATATCCCACTTACTTTTTATCAAGATTTGCACCAGAATCTTTCAATTAAATTATACTTCTAAAATTTTGGTTTAAAAAAATGTTGTCAAATTGCTCTTCCTTTTTTTCAAAATTTTTTTTTCAAAAATTCCGGTGTGAATTCATTACAGAAACGCAATTACTTGCCTCTGAAAGGGTTAAAACTAGCTTATTAAACGTTATATTAAGGTATCTGTCTACGCTTGAAATTCGTTTTTGCAAAACTCTGTAAAAAAACATTTTTTTGATTTAGTCTTAATAAAAATTAATAATTTATATTTAAAGTTATACATATATCCGCATGAATTTATTTCCACATTTTTTACAAACTTAAAAAATGCTGCATCTATATACTAATAAAAGAATAAATCGCTCTGTGTGTGTGTGTGTCCGTCTGTGTGCGATGGCTAGCGAAAACTACCGCACGTAGAAATCTGAAAATTCAGATGTGATTAATCCAAGACAGGTCCTAATACACCTGAGGCTCGGATTTTTAATTTTTTAAGGGCCGGGGCCCCTGGGCACCTTTCAGTTTTGATGCACTAAAACGTTAATACCATGCCTCTTTTCTATCCGATCTTCTTCGTTTTTGGGGTGAATTCTCCTTTTGAGTTTCTGCCCCATTTCTACATTTCAGTTAAGACCCTGGCACCCTTGCAAGAGGCCCAGTACAGGGCCACTAGAACTTTTAGTGCACTAAATTGTTAATAACATGCCTCTTTTCTATCCGATCTTCTTCGTTTTTGTGGTGAATTCTCCTTTCAGTTTCAGCCCCATTTCCACATTTCAGTTAAGACCCTGGCACCCTTGCAAGGGGCCCAGTACAGGCCCCTTGAAGTTTTAGTGCACAAAATAATTAATAACATGCATCTTTTCTATCCAATCTTCTTCGTTTTTGGTGTGAATTCTCCTTTCAGTTTCTGCCCCATTTCTACATTTCAGTTAAGACCCTGGCACCTTTGCAAGGGGCCCTATACAGGGCCCCTTGAACTTTTAGTTCACTAAATTTTGAATAACGCATAACTTTTCTATCCGATCTTCGTTTTTTTGGGGGTGAATTCTCCTTTCAGTTCCTGCCCAATTTCTACATTTCAGTTAAGTCCCTGGCACCCTTGCAAGAGGCCCAGTACAGGGCCCCTTAACTTTTAGTGCACTAAATTGTTAATAACAAGCATCTTTTCTGTCCGATCTCTTTCGTTTTTGGGGTGAATTCTCCTTTTAGTTTCTAACTCATTTCAACATTTCAGTTAAGACCCTGGCACCCTTGCAAGAGGCCCAGTACAGGGCCCCTTAACTTTTAGTGCACTAAATTGTTAATAACAAGCATCTTTTCTATCCGATCTCTTTCGTTTTCGGGGTGAATTCTCCTTTTAGTTTCTACCTCATTTCAACATTTCAGTTAAGACTCTGACATGGGCCCGGTACAGGGCCCCTTGAACTTTTAGTGCACAAAATAATTAATAACATGCATCTTTTCTATCCGATCTTCGTCGTTATTGGAGTGAATACTCCTTTTAGTTTCTGCCTCATTTCTACATTTCAGTTAGGACCCTGTCACCCTATCAAGGGGTCCGGTACAGGGACCCTTTAAGTTTTAGGGAACTAAATTGTTAAAAACTTGCCTCTTTTCTATCCGATCTTCTTCGTTTTTGGAGTGAATTCTCCTTTCTGCTTCTGCACCATTTCTATATTTCAGTTAAGACCCTGGCAGTCTTGCAAGGGGCCCGGTACAGGACCCCTTGAAGTTTTAGTGCATTACATTTTTAATAAATTGCTTCCTTTTTATCCGATCTTCATTTTTGGGATACATTCTACGTTTAGTTATACTCCCGTATCTACATTCCAGTTAAGACCATGGGCCCGTCTAGGGTCCTGTAGGGCCAGGTCCAGAGTCCCTTAATTTTTTATTGTGCCATGCGTTTTTCACACCCTAATTTTCTCACCTTCGAAATGTGTAGTTTTAAAGTTGAGTCTTGAACTCTTCTCCTTAGACCAATACTCACATATACTTATCCGGCCCCTGGTGCCCTTTTTAAGCACTTCCCCAATTTTTTGCACATTTCTTTTAAATTACATTCTAATGATTAATTCTTACCCTATGCTTAATCTCAACTAATCGAAGATCTAAAACGCTAAGCACGTTATAACATGTTTTCATCTTAGGGCCTTTTTTCAACTATCAGTTGGCCCCTTTTGGGCCCCCTATTCTAACTCCCTTAAAAATCGTCCGATTTACTAGCTTTTTTTTCTAACAACATCTTAGGTTCTCCAGCTATTACATGCACCACAAAAAAATTATTTCAGGCTTCAACTACCACCAATTTTGAATATAAATCGTCTTCTTAGGGCCCTTGGTGCATCTTCTTTAAAAAATATCCGAATTACTAGCAATTTTCTTTACCATAGTTCTAGCGTACTCAGATTACATTAAAAACTACTATAAAGTGTATTTATACCAAACTACATGCCACTTAAGCCCTTTCTCCCTTGGGGCCCGTTACAAGGCCCCTTGAAGCTTTTGCACAATAAATTATTAATAAATTGCCTCTCTTAATCCGATCTTCATTTTTGGAACCATTTTTCCATTTAGTTATTCTCCAGTTTCTATAATCCAGTTAAAATCCTGGGGCACCTTAGGGTCCTGTAGGGCCCGATCAGATCCCCTTGAACTTTTTGTGTGCTATGCATTTTTTACACCCTAATTTTCTCACCTTCTCATTGCATGATTTTAAGATTGAGTCTTGGACTCTTCCCGCTAGACCAACACCCTCATATTTTTACTGGTGCTCTAGGGCATTTTTTTAAACATTTACCCCATTTTTTCGCATTTCTTTAAAATATTATTCTAATGATTATTTCATACCCTATGATTAATTTTGACTAATTGAAGATCTAAAACGCTAAGTACTAAAACATTTAAACATGTTTTCATGTTAGGGCCCTTCTCTCAACTAACAGTTGGGCCTTTTTCAGCCCACTGTTATAGCTCCCTTAAAAATGCTCCGAGTCACGAATTTTTTTTTCTAACAACTTCTTAGGTTCTCCAGCTATTACATTAACGACAAAAAAAAAAATTGCAGACTTCAGCTACCACCAATTTTGAATATTAATCGTCTTCATGGGGCCTTTGCTGCAGCTTCTTTAAAAACTATCTTATTCTATTGCAATTTTCTTTAACATAGTTTTAGCGTCTTCCAGCTACTTTAAAACCCCTAAAAAATTTTCTTATACCCAACTACATCCCAGTTAAGACCCTAGCCCCCAGGGCCCGGTCTTTCTTTATACCTCAGCTACCACCTTTTTCGAACACCAATCTCCTTTTTCAGTATTAACTTACGTCTACTCACTACAGCCGTAAAATAAAAATCGCGTTACTTTAGAGGTAACTTTAGATAAGGGATTTCATCTGTTTATGTAATATTGTGTTAAGGCTAACAGTGATTCATGAAATTTACAAGGTGAGGAGGCATCTTCCACCGTTTGGTGGCGCATTATTTCCTCGGGTTTAAGGGCCCAATTTCAGAATTTCTTCCTTCAACTTAGATTACAATTCAGCTACTTTCTGTACTATGAAATTTTATCTTAGACTTTAGCTACCAACATTTTCCAACATTAATAGCGCATTCTTTTTTTTTTGTTTTTTTTTTTTTGTGTTGTTTCTTTGGGGTTGATTCCTACGAGGTTTGGCTAACAGAACTTGATCTTCGATTGTCTCCGGCATGTGCGGCCACTTCCGGTAAATGTTGCCATATGTAGTGGGAATCCAGTGTACAGGTTCGTTCGGAAAGAAGTTTGATGGGAACACATTAGACACTACGAAAGGCAATGGAGCCTGCGAATTTAGGTTCATTTAAAAAAAATTTCAAAGATATAAAATCATATAAACTTAAGTTTTGTTTAAGGTTATTATTTACAAACCCCGGGCAACGCCGGGCGGGTCTGCTAGTGAGAAATAAATGCATTAGAAAAAATTACAACTAAAGTAAACGATAAGCTTTTATCTAGTGCACCTACTACACGTTGAATGATATTTTTTAAATAATAATTTTAGAGATGATTGAAGCGTCAATTATAAGATTTTCAACAGTTTTACCATGTTTTTGTTCAAATAATAGGCCATAATTTTGAAAATATTAATGGTAGTAAAATTCTTTCAGTAGATACACTAGACAGTATGGATATATATATAGATAAAGATCAGAAAGTTTTATGGAAGGAAGATAATAATATTTTCAGTTATCATTTTTGAAATTTTTAAAATTTTAATTTTGAGATAATTTTGCGTAAAAATCAATTTTTAGGAAAACGCATATAAACTTTAATTTAGTATATTTTTACTAAAAATTAACTGTTTAATCTGTTTTAAAGATGGTAGGAACAAAACAAAGCAATTTTAGGATTATAAAATTTTGTAAAATTTTGTGTTGTGTTGTTGAAATAATAAACAAAAATTATCGCCTTTTTCTTTATTATTTCATTTTAAAAATGAAATAATAAAGAAAAAGGCGATAATTTTTGTGAAATTGCTCATTTCCAACATAGGCAATTAACTTAAAACAATTTTACTTATTTATTATTTTTATTGCTGTTTACATATTTATATCATGTAAAACGTTTTTATTTCACGTCGCTTTAAGTCACACGTTTTTCTTGTTAAGTCATAGGTAAGAAAACGTTATCCTATCATTAATACATATTCTATTTCGCAGATGTTCACGAATTTCTGTTCGGAATACGATACTTATTACACACCTGATAATCTTGGCAACGACCAAAATAATGTTCATTTTATTAAGCATTGACTTCGGCAAGTTATGCCGGTAAATATTTAAAAATCGTGAGTGACATCAATGTCCTTTAAGGTGACAATGGACGTTCAAAACCTTTTTTTTTTTTTTTCATTTTTCACTCAAATGTACAGCACAATTAAACAACACATTTTCTAACTATATTAATCAATTGTATACAAAAATGTGTGTAATGAATTAAGTTATTAATTAAAATATATTAATTAATCACCATAATTTAAAGTATTCCATGCGCATTAAATTTGGCTTTAGGAGGCTCGTGTTTTGTTAAATCGTAGATTTATAATATTGCAACAAGAATTGGTATGCGTTTTAAAACTAAACTAAATATAGATAAAAAGTAATAAACATTTTCCAATCTTTATAGTTTTTCTTATAATTTCTCAGAAAAATGTTATATACATGTTACATTATTAGATCTTCCTTCGCGATTTCCCCTGTTTTATTCTAAATTACTACCATATTCACTAATTCCTTATTCTTAAATAATCTCTATCGTTAATTCTGTTAAATTCCCCTTAAATCAATATCTAATTTGCCAAAATTACTTAAATATTAAGCTTTTAGTTATTCTTAAATTCTATCATGATTTTCGATCATTTCTGGGATGTCAAATGTTCTTTAAGAGAGCCATTTTCAGTTTATTCCGATAATTTCATTTCCCGCCATCAGCTCCTTTTACTATTTTATCCATCCGCTCAAAATTGAAGAGCTGAGTGGATGAAAATATTAAGTGATAATGCTAAGATGCTTTATCCACACGCACGTTTTTTTCTGTTAGAAAAAGGGGGAAAAATCGCATAATTTTGGGAATATTTCCTTCAATGGTAACCTAGCTATTATGATTGAATTAAGTTATCACTATTGAAATTTGATTTTGCAAACTTCGTTTGCGTTGTTCTGGAAATAGGATAAGGAAAATTATTGCGAATGCAGCGATCGACTCTTTGGATTTCAGCATTGTTGCACATTTAAGGGATTCAAATTTTTAGCACTTTTTGGAGAGCAGATTTCCACACTATTTATCCTAGAATGTGTATCTTGGGTAAACGAAACAGTGAAATACTCGGAACTTCTTTGTGGATTTAACATCAATGTTTATTCTAATGTAACAGGGCACTTTAAATCATTAAAATGACGTAATGATTGCATTTGAAAGCTTGCTAAAACTTATAGTTTAAATTATCTGATGTCTACGCTGAACTTAAAAAGCCCCTTTAAACGCACAAAATTTTTTCCCGACACTTTAAAAGCACAAAATGACACAAGTAGCTCATTTCCCATATAATTTAAGTTGTAAAATATGTGTTTTTTTTTTTTTCTTTATTCTGATTGTTTTGTAAAAATACATCTTTTTCGTGATTTTTAATGCGTCGTTATTTATAAGTATAGTATTTCCCGTGATTCAAAGTTGTCGACGTATTAGGAAACAGTAGTTTGGCGTAGAAAATAAAACGCTTCAATCAAAAAGTCGCCAAACTCCCGTGCATTGTCGAAGCGCATCTGTTCCATATCACTTAACATGTTCATTCACTCAGCTCTTTAATTGTCAGTATTCTTTCCAAATTTTCTCCCATTCGTCTGTGACGTAGAATGACACGTTTTTCTTAATTCCTCATTGGCTTAGAGCTCGCATTACGTCATTCTTTGTATCACTCCACTTGGCAAGAAAAAGCGACTACACGCGATGTTCCAACAGAATTTGCTCAATTTTCTATTTGTAAAACTGGCACCTGGCTGAGCGCCTGACGCTATGAAGCTTCTAAAAGATTTACCCCTCCCCATTGATTGAATCTAGTAATTGCTTCGAGAGTAATGTTTGATGGATGTTAAGAGTCCACGGTGATAACTCATTGAATTTACAGATGGCACTGCTAAGTCTACTACGTGAGAACTGCTTAGTGATGTTTGATTAATGAAAGCCTGTGACCATAAATTGTCTCGTTCCTTGTCTACCGGAGAAATTCTCTAGTGGCAATATCCATTACTTTGACCAACCGCCACTCGACGGCAAAATCTTAAGTACGGGGTGTGTTATGATGACTGCTAATATTAACCTACATCAACGGCATGGTGAAGTTGTCGTCCTTCGTTTACTTACTTACATCAATATACAAAATATTACACTCTAATGCCACTTTCATCAATTGTCAAAGTTCTATTGCTTCTCTGATTTTTATCGACATAAAAGACGGTTGCATTCATCTATTGCGTACTATGCTTCCTTCATCATCATATAACGTATATCGTTACATAAAAGCAACGGCAGGATTCTTTTTTATGTTATATACATAACTACCAAATTTGTCTTTTATGTACATTAATACATGTATTTTAATACCAATTTTGAAATATAGCATATTGCAAACAATAATACATGATATTATGAAAATTGGACAAAACACGACAAAACTAACTCGACGAAAAGTATCATTTTAAGAAAACACGATTTAAAATTCCATTTTTAGTGTAACTCTCTTAATTTACACAAATTTTAAATGCGTGTAGCTTCACTAGGAATCATCGCAATAGTTTGCGGATGTCTGCAAACGATGCATTTAAGATTGAAGTATATTAATAAAATGATAAAAGAACTAGTTGGATGTACCAATCCTAAAACTTTCTTCAATGTTATACATATTAATATTTCAAAACCTAGTTACAGATGTTAATACTTCAATATTATTAGTTCAATACTATACCAATTTTGATTTTCATCTTAAATTTCTAAATCAATCAATTAAACGGACTAAAAACGAGTTAATCTATATCATGGTATTTGTTAAAATTAGTAGTTTTTCCTTATTCTGTTGTTATCAGCTGTTTGCGAATAGCCGGTTTAGCAAGAAGCGAGTTCCCGCCGCTGCACAATAGAACTACGAAAAATCAAGAAAAGTATATAAAAATCGCAATATTTCCAAATTCAAGGAGGACCAGTTGGCCATAGCCAGAAGCATACACAAAAAATTTGGTTCAATTCTATGCATAACTTCATACACTTTTCGATAGTACAATAATGAAAACGGCACAGACATCGCAATTATAGCGCCCCCTTCCGGGGAATTTTTCGAAATCCAGAGAGGACCTTCGTGCCATGATCAAAAAGAAACACAAAAAATTTGGTTCAATTCTATGTATAACTTCATACACTTTTCGATGGCACAATATTTAAAATGGCACAAAAAACGCACAAAAATGGCTATTACAGGGCCCCTTCCGTCGATTTTTTTGCAATTTAAGGAAGGACCTGCTTGCCATAGCCAAGAACTTAAAATAAAAATTTGGTTCAATTCTATGCATAGCTTCATACAATTTTCGATGGTACAATAATCAAAATCGCACAAAATTCGCTATTACAGCGCCCCCTTCCCGCCGATTTTTTCCAAATTCAGAGAGGACCTGCTTTCCATAGCCAAAAACTTAAAATAAAAATTTTGTTCAATTCTATACATAACTTCATACACTTTTTGATGGTACAATATTGAAAATCACTCAAAAATCGCTATTACAACGCCTCCTACCGGCGAATTTTTTCCAAATTCAGGGAGGACCTGCTTTCCATAGCCAAAAACTTAAAATAAAAATTTGGTTCAATTCTATTCAAAACTTGATACACTTTTTGATGGTACAATATTCAAAATCGCACAAAAATCGCTATTACAGCGCCCCCTACCGGCGACATTTTTCCAAATTCCGGGAGGACCCGCTTTCCATAGCCAAAAACTTAAAATAAAAATTTTGTTCAATTCTATGCATAACTTCATACACCTTTTAATGGTACAATATTCAAAATCGCACAAAAATCGCTATTACAGCGCCCCCTACCAGCGAATTTTTTCCAAATTCCGGGAGGACCTGCTTGCCATAGCCAAAAACTTAAAATAAAAATTTGGTTCAATTCTATGCATAACTTCATACACTTTTTGATGGTACATTGGCGACAGACACACGGACAGACAGATATTTTCTATAAACATGTTTTTTGAGATCTCTGACCCCTAAAACGTGTAAATCCGTCGAAAACCGGAAATCGAAAAAAATTTCGATTACAATACTTTCTTCTATTGACGATTGAAGAAAGTAAAAAATGGTTTTTTAGTCGATTTTAGCCAAATTGAAGGTCCACAGTCACTTTAAAATTGTTAAAACTTCACCATTTTACATAGCGTAAAACCACCAGTGATGGCCAGGTTAAGGACGATTTTTTCGACTTTTATCCAATAATTACTATGCCGTGCGAATTTTTTTCATGCCGATGGTCAAAATATAAGAAGAAAGGATGGAAGAAGACTTTCGTGTCAAGAAAATCAACAAAATATAAACGTATTCCTTTACAAAATTTGTTTTACTAAAAAGTACAAAAACATATCCGTAATGGCCCGCTTTGCATCCGTAATGGCCCATCACTGCATTAGTGATGGCCCACCAGGTCGATTCTTCCTTTTCTGATTATTTTTGCAGGACTTGGCCCTGATATTTTGGTGGCTTCTTTGTTGGTCATCTTAACTATTTTGTTGGCCATCTCAGCTTCTTTTTTTTTTCGTTTTAGAGCTATTTCTCTCTGTTTTACTTTTTTTTGTTTCAATTCTTCTTGTTTCTTCCGTACCTTGTCTTTTTGCAGCTCGTTCCATCTTTGCGATGCCAGGTTGAAAGGCATTCTCTCCGATCTCCTCTTACCTTTCCTTTCTGGACTGTGCGGCCATTCAAGGATTTCTTTTAACCGTTGAGGTATTCAGCTGTGGAAGTAGTATTGTCGTTATTTTCTGGCTCTGAAAAACTGTCTTTGTCGAAACTCTTCGGCCCCTGTTCAACAGCACCAACAGCCTTCTCAACTTGATCTTTCTATTCTTTACTCAGTTCTTTTGGAGCAATTATCTGTATTCTAAAATAAAAAAGAGGTAGCTGTACTAACACAGCAGAATCGCAGAATTAAAATTTTATTCTTTTCTTAGCTTAATGCCAAAAGTAAAAATAATGAAACTGTATCATCCCATGCCGCGAATTAATTATTAGATACCTACACACTATCGTGTCCATTGTAAAAGTAGCCTGTAAATAAAAATTTCAATTTCATGAAACAATTCCCAGTTATTCGTAATTTAGAGTATTTTCAGCTAATTTAAGCTTTTAGAATTTCGATATATATTAGAAACCGTTCTTAATGAGCATTTATATCTCATAAATAACCACCATGAGAATTTTTAGTTTCTAGTCCCACCAATATCAAATAAATTGAAACTTTAAAACTTCTTTTTCTCCTGCACCCTTTTAAATTACGATTTTTTAAAACAGTTTTGTGCGAGAATAACTCTTGTTATTCTCTCGATTATTCTTCTTGTTATAACGAGTTGAGTCTTAAATCTAACAGCCACGTGAAATTTCAAGTTTTATATTACAAAGAAGACCATAGAAATCTTAATTTAAAACGTTTGCTGCTCATTTGACCCTTTTAAATTGATTTTTTTTTTACAAAACATTATTGACGAGAATTTGCATCTTCACCACCATAACATATGTCAAGTTTCTACCCCCTTCAGTATCACGAAAATCGGAATTTTAGAACTATTTCAGCACACTCTGCCCTTTAAAAAAAAACTATTTTGTGCGTACATTTGCGATTTAAAAATAACAGCCATGTCAAGTTTAAATTTTATTGGGTCGTTCGGAAAGTCGTGTTCGTTTGGGAAAATCAATCCGTACCGGAAAATTCTTTCATTTAATTATTAGACATTGATTCCGATATCTAATGTCTAATAATTACTGGGCAGAATTTTCAGGTACGAATTTATTTTCCCAAACGGACATGACTTTCCTAACGACCCTCTATACCCTTAACAATTTTATAGATCGTAATTCTATAGAAAACGTTTTCTGCACATTTAAATCCTTTTCAAATTTTGAATGTTTTAGAAACTGTTTTTAGAGAGGATTTACATGTTGCAAGTTACCATCAAGTCAAAATTCTAATGTTTATACCCTTCAAAATCTCAAAAATATGCATTTTAGAAAGATTTTGCTCCTGCATTCCATGGGATTATGATACCAACATAAAATATAGCTTATGGTAAAGTACAGACTGTCACCATCATTTTGCCAACATTACTTTTGAAATGCGTTATTAGTTCCATAGATTAACGCCTACAAACCAACGTTTATTCATTATAATATTAGTATAAAAATAATATTTAAAAATATCTAAAGTTAAAATTGTTTTGAATAATTTTTATAATTTAATTAAACATACTGAAAAATATAAATTTTCTTTTTTCAAGATTTTTGCTCACTAGATATGAAAACCGATCTAGATATGAATCCCTCTTCAGCAAACGTCATACATTGAACTACCTTGCACTCTAGAAATCTTAAAGCTGATGAATTTAAGATGAATTTTAAATATTCATCGCTGGCTATAGACGCTAGTTGTGATACCTAAGTTAGGCAGTTAGGGTGTAGATTCTAGCCTAAAACACTAGTCAATTATGTCATTTACAAAGGAATGTCGCGAGTACAAAAAGTATAGAATAAAATGGATATAAATAAGAATATGCTAATATAAATTTGTTATCAAACACTTTGCTTTAAATGTTTGAAAGAAATCGATGTATTAAAAACTTTAATTAATGACAACAAATAGCTATCTATTTATATAAAATCCAAGTCTCTGTGTGTCCCTCACGATTCCGGTAGGACCACCTCATTGAAATGAGTAATTGTTGAAAAATACTAATGCAGGGTTACCACAGTAGCGCCAAATGTTGGCCAACTTGGCAATAGCTGGCTGATTTGGTGAAATTCCCATTTATAACTATTAATCTTTCATAAAGGAGGTCACCAAAATTTAATTTAAACTCCGCTCTTTTAAAATATTTTTTCAAAATCTATGGGTGAGAATTTAAAGTACATATTTACATCTTCCTCCCGATGCTACTAATAAAATAACCGCCAATAGATGACGCTGTACTGTATGAGCTCCTAACTGCGCGATTTTAATGTGCTTTAGGTACTTTTCCAGTATAAGTGCCTTGGCGAAAAAAGAAATTTGGCAACATTTTCCCGGAACCTATCCACTGTTTCATTTTATATGCACATGCATTTTTTTTTCGATATTTATACGATTTATTTATACGATTAAAAAAGCCGTTTCTCTAATTTTATACAGAAACAGATGTAATTTGTACATAAAAACATGAATAATATACATATAAAATAAACATATAAAAAAACACTCATCAAGTTTAATTTCATAGCTGTTTATATGATTTGACAACAATTCTCACTATTTTTCCGTTATACGGACACCATGCCAAAACGTATGCGGTACTTTTCCATTATACGGACAGCATTGTCGCCAAGCTCAATAGTTGGCGCAAAATGAAAATAAGGTGAATTGAAACATTTGAAAAATAAAAGAAAAAAACATTCTCGATAGTATAGTGGGCATTTTAAAAATATAACATTTGAAAATTACAAACTTTTACGAACTATTTTATTAAATCACAAATATATACTTAAAATAAATGAACAAATAACTGTTATACTATAAAGTAATAAAATAAAAAATCGGTACAGATGTCATATTCGCCCCATATTGGCGCGATTTTTTTCTGTCGCCAATATCATATAGGCAACGGGTACTTAATTTGCGCCAAAGGGCTTGAGGTGGTAACCCGGATTATGTTGTTTATGCTGTTGAGGTTTTCGCCAAATTGGCAACCGAAACAAATCGCGCCAATATGGGGCGAATACGACATCTGTTCCAAAAAATCATATTAAACTGCTGCCATAAAATTATAAATATCTTTCAGCATTGCAGTAAACATTTCATTTTTTGAATGAAGGCGTAGCAACATAAAATCTATGAGATACGAGTCTAAATGATGACGAACAGCTTCCCGATGTCTTTTGTTGCGCCATTTTGCGATGCCCCATAATCTTTCAACATTTGGAGTATGACATCCAGTATTAGGGTCGACAAAATTGTATTTGTGATTTACTGTGAAATGATCATAACCAGCACTTAGCAGTTCATCTGTTTTATATCCTTTCCAACAATCTGTATAAATAATACATGACTTTCATCTACTTCTATAATTTTATTAGGTCCACCGATTTTTCTATTTGGTCGAGAACATAAAGCATTTGCACAAACTTCTCTCGAATAACTATTCCATTCCACTGTTGTGTTGTGGTTCATATCAAGTTGCAGCTGACAAAACTCAATCGATGTCAACTCTTTGCACGATAAATATATAAACCTCAAAGCATTAAGAAAAGTCACCCGCGATCCTTTAAACCAAGTTTTTTGTCGTATTTCTACGCTTTCTTCGCATGATCGTAAGCTACAACTCAATTTCGGATTTCCAGAACTCATTCATAATTTCATTTCATGATTTTTTGAACACAATCTTTTATTATGCAGAATTCCAAATTCCTGAAACTTTTTTATCACAACTTTCTCATCATCTGGTAACTGCCAAATGATAAAATCCATCTCAGCATCAGCAGTAAAAGTGAACTACAACTTTATAAAAAAAAAAAGCATTTTTAATTCGATTAATAGCAGATTAAAAAGCTTTCCAAGGTTAAGGTTAAACAATAATCATTCACGTGATTCACGTTTCATAAATAACAAATCACAATGTTTAGCATGGTTTACAATAAAAATCTACGATCAAGGTTGAAATAATTGGTGCATTAGCATACATTTTAGCATGCTGTCCGTATAACGGAAAAGTACCATGTATGCTAATGCGCCAAGTATTTCAAAATGCTAAAAGATATTTGTAATTTTATGCCAGCAGTTTAATATGAGTTTTATTTTATTGTTTTATTTTATAACAGTTATTTGTTCAATTATTTTAAGTATATATTTGTGATTTAATTAAATAGTTCGTAAAAGTCTCGAATTTTCAAATGTTATATTTTTTAAATGCTCACTTTAGTACGACAATATTTTTTCTTTTATTTTTCAAATGCATTAATTCACGTGACTTTCATTTTGCGCCAACTATTACGCTTGGCGACAATGGTATCCGCATAACGGAAAAGTACCCAAATCTCACTTTCTGATGCCCAAATTACACCAAACTTTTTTTTAAAAATGCCAAAGCCCCTACAGTGGAAAAGTATCAAACTGTCTATTATTTTGCGCTATCTGTGTTATAGTTTATACTATATGCAAGGTGAGTGGAGCGAAGAGTTTAAACATTAAATATTAAAGTTTCGGCACAGATGTCATATACACAACGGGTACTTAACTGTCATCAAAGTGTCGTTATTTTGCTTGATATGGTAACCCGGATGTTGTTGTTTAAGCTGTTGATGTTTTCGCCAAATTGTCGTCGGAAAAAATCGCTCCAATATGGGGTACATATGACAACTGTGCCAAAGTTTCTATAAAGCAGTATAAGACTAAAAATTAAGAATAAAATAAATGCAAAATAAGACTAAAGAAGAAAGAAAAATCATGCGTTAAGCATAGAATATGAAACACTTTCAACACATCCTGAATGCTTTAACAAAACTTCGTTATTTAGGGAAATAAGGTAAATAAGATAACTAAGTAAACATTTTAGAAAACGCATAATTTTAAAAAAAAATTGATTTCAGCAGTTACCGTCCATAGAAATAGTACCGTTATTACATGCCACTATTTAGCTAAAATTTAATTTAAGTTACTCTTAAAGCTACTGAAATCATATTTCCAGATATTATCATCCATAGACGGTTATGTATCCAATTCTTTGCGTGACACTGTATATAGTTTTATCTATATTCTACAAACATTTCTTAGTAATCTAAATGCAGTTCAGCGTAAAACTGCATAACTCCTTTAAAAACCACCTTTAAGCAATTTATTCTCATACTCAGGAACCCTTACGAATTCTTTTGTGTAGCCCTGCATATGAACTGTAGCATTTATACACACGGTATAGTATGCATAAATGTAGTGAAACATAAAAGCGCATATCATAATTAAAAATGCATTTCTAGCAATCATTACTTCTGTACGTACAATACTTCGGAGAAAAGTTTCTTGGCGAGAAAGAAGTTTGCCAACGTATTTTCTGACAACCTATTTACTGCTTCATACTCACAAGCAATTTTTTGCATATGTATACAATTTATTTAACGTACAAAAAACTATTTAACCATTTTTAAAAAGGAAACAGAAATATTTTTTGCACAGATGTCATATACGCATCGGGGTTGGCGTGATTTTTCTCTGACGCCAATTCGGCCGAAATCTCGCTTTCGAATACCAGTTACTTATATATTTTTAAATTATTTGCTATCGTTTTGAAAAGGAAATAACTATAAATAAATAAAAGTTTGAATAATAACTATAGAACAAAACAGTTTATATAATCTAAAAACAGAAAATAAAAGCAAATAAACAATGGCACAGATGTCATATTTGCCCCATATTGGCGCGATTTTTTTCTGACGCCAATGTCATATACGCAATGTATACTTAACCGGCGCCAAAGTGTCGTTATTTTGCTTGATATGTTAACCCGGATGTTGTTGCGGAACAGATGTCATATTCGCCCCATATTGGCGCGATTTTTTTCGGTTGCCAATTTGGCGAAAACATCAACAGCATAAACAACATAATCCCGGTTACCACATCAAGCCACATTTAGCGCAAGTTAAGTACACGTTGCCTATATGATATTGGCGACAGAAAAAAATCGCGCCAATATGGGGCGAATATGACATCTGTACCGTTGTGGCTTATGCTGTTGATGTTTTCGCCAAATCGGCGTCGGAAAAAAATCGCGCCAATATGGGGCGAATATGACATCTGTGCCTAAACAATTTATTAATAAATAAAAAACAATAGCCGGCAAAATAACACCATTTTAGCGCCATAGGTATCCCGGTTCATATCTGAAATCTGTGCCGTAATTTGTATATAAAAAAAATATTATATATATTTAGAAACGATTTTTTTATGTATATAAGTGCATATATAAACAAAAATAAAAGTTCATTAGATTTGTTTTCATAGCTGTATAATTTCGCAACATATCTCACTTTCTGATGCCCGAATTACGCCAAGCTTTTTTTTAAAAATGCGCTATAATGGAAAAGTACCTAAATAAATAATTAACAGAAATAACCAATTATACAAACTAAAACATTTTATTTTGAGATTAAAGCATTGTTTTTAATTTCGATTAAAAATACATATATCTTTGGGGAACAGATGTCATATTCGCCACATATTGGCGCAATGTTTTTCGGTTGCCGATTTGGCGAAAACATCAACAGAATAAACAACATAATCCGGGTTACCACATCAAGCAAAATAACGACACTTTAGTGCAAGTTAAGTACCTGTTGCCTACATGATATTGGCGACAGAAAAAAATCGCGCCAATACGGGGCGAATATGACATATGTACCATCTTTGGATAACTTTAATTGAAATTGTGTTCACGGCTTAATATCTCATTCCATAAACCTAAACAAACACAAGTGATTCATTCATCGTGAACCGAAAAAATATTAAATCAATGAGGTAATCATTCACAAAGTAAGTTCTCCAACAATCAATGGACAATATTCTAATGACGTCATAGTATGTAAAATGGTGGCGGTATCATTTGTTTATGGTTTGAAATCACAAAGATTTAATTTTGCAATGTCTCTTAGTTACATTATTTTATTGTCGTATTTATGAGATCAGAACAAAAGCATATTTTTTCATTATTTAGTTATTAAAGACGGAAAAAAAAATACATGTGCATGATTTGAAAAATTTAAATAATTTTCTTTCTTAATACTAAAAAATAACATCGGGAAGTAACAGCGAGTTTAAGTTAAATAAGTTTAGCTGTTTAATTCTGTTGTAATATTCAAAATAACTGTATTTATTAGATTTCAGTAAACAACATCTGGGCCCGATTAAACTTTGAAGTTAGAGGAATTACAATGTCATTTCAGGACCTTTCTTTTGGAGAAGCTTTTCTAAATTCCACATATACATGGAAACTCTTCGGTGTTAGAAATATTATTCCCAGAACTGGCATAACATGAGAACGGCCTGCAATTTTACACAAGTTTTTGAAAACTACTTTATATCAGAAATTTTACTAAAAACTGGTTACTTTTTTGTTATAGAGGCCCGCACTATTAGAATTATGACAAGTTGCAGCCAATTTCGCCAAAGTCGTAACCAAGATCGTGAAGCACACACATATAATACCATATAATACCATTTTATGAAATCGTATACAATAATTTAGTAGTTTTTACCTTACTTCAAGTGTGTAATTTATTTATTTTTAAGGCTTAATAATCTAAATTGTCCAATATATGAATTTAAAAAAAAATGTAAACAAAGACTGAATAGACATGACCGCAAAAATCTGCAGAAAACTTGGAATTGTGCAGATTAGTAGTCTTCTACTGTACACAGTTTTTCATAAATGTGTTTCGTTCTTAAAATGTGTTATTTTCATCTATCACTGCGGAACAAATGAGAAAACTCATATTTTTGCACATGAGTTGTATGTATCTTTATATCTAAATTTACGTCATTTTTGACGGGCTACCTTTCTAGTAAAATATAAAATGTAAGTGTGGGCCATCACTACTGCGATCATGAAAAAACAGCATCAGTAGTGGCCCACCCCAATAACTGGCTTAATAAGTTTATTTTGATAACACCACTATGTTTACATATTCCTTAAACTTTATATAAGTTATTAGAACTTACTTTTTTTCGTTTATCCTACTTGGAAATTTCGTACACAGCTCGAAATCCAACTTTGCTCACTAAATATGTTGCTAAGAAACCACAGCTGAAACAGGAAAAGAAAGGAAGCTTCGGTATGAGCAGCCACTGTTCCCGTGACGTGCGTTGATTTGTCAAAACAAAGACATAATGTGACAGTCGAAAGACCATTTTATCAATTCTCAATTGCGCTAAGTTCAAATATTGAGCGTTTCGCGTCTAGCGCCGTAGAAATATTAAATGGGCCATTACTCGTATATGGGCCATAATAGGTGATTTTACCCTAATTATGATAGACAGGCGAATCCAATTAAAACGAACGTTTTTTGGAGTTAGTAATGTTATTTTCATGTACAGATTTATTTTAAAATATTTTTTTAAAAGTTTGATAATAACTTTATCGAAACAGACTAAGCTATAGTATCATAAAAATCGTAATAACTTTATTTTTGTGATAAAGTGCTTTCTAAAAATTGAAAAATAATTTGACATAACGTATTTTCGCTAATATGTTTAAAATATATTTCATAAAATTACTTCCAGTCTACATGAATACGAATGGGAGGATATCTATAAATTATTTTTATTGTCAACCTCCCTTTTTCTATGCACATACGGAACTCATATCGATGAATGAGGTATCATTCTAAAGGCTTTTGAATAGGCTTGACATAATACATTTCAATAAAACCATGTACATTTTGGTAAAACCGAAAGAATTACAGAGGCAAATTTGTATTCCATTTCAGCATGCATAATTCAAAATTTCGTTAGTTAAATGAAAAATAACCAATATATCTCACATAAAAAGTCCTTTTGATATGCTCCAGTTCCATCTTAGAAAGATATATCAGCAATTAATCTCAAAGATTTCACTGCGAAATATTAGTCTACTAATACCTATAAATATTTAGAACTAGCATATTACTGTGTTACACTAAGAAGTTTTTACTGTTTTTTTTTTCTTTTTTCTTTTTTAGAGTTACCCTTTATAATACTCACATTATTATGTAACACTTTTTCAAAGTCCCAAATTAAGTAAAAATTTCATTACAAAACTATTAGAAAATTCTTTTTCGAAACTTTACCCTTCAAATACAATAATTATGAAGCACCAGACAATCTTGATAATTTTTTATATTGAATTTATTAATCATTGATTTAAGAAGAATTGTGCCGATGAAACTTCAATAATCTAGATACCATTACTGTCCTTTAAGCTTTTTAAATCTGGAGTATTTTTCTTAATATTAAGATAGTCAGTCTTATCTAATAAATGGGCACTTACGGTGCACGGTAGATGATTTATCGATTCTAGCTGGCCAAAAGTCGAATTTTAAAAGTTTATCCTGACGTAATTTATTTTTTGCCTGTTATAGCTCAATAGTTAGAGCGTTGTACCCTGCTGTTGGTATTCATATAAATATAATTGTATGGTCCATAGACTAGCGCAAAGTTGGTGCTTCTTAGTTGGGAATGAATCAATCAATTTGAGTATAGTTCTTTAATGTGTTATTTGGAGCGGAATAAAATATACTGATCGATTACGGACGCTTCCAAACAAAATATGGCCTTTATTTTATCGAATGTATGTGCATAAAGTTTGCACATATCAGCTGTTATTTCATATTTAATGTCGCAAAAAACTCTCTATTTTTTTTAACAATTTTTCAGTTTTAATATAGAAAAGTTAGATGAGAAAGCACGATTAATCTCAATAAAAACTAATTAATAAATAGTAATAACTAATAGTGAATTAAGCACAAATCATTAATTGTATCAAGCTAATATAATAGATGAATTAAAATTACATAATATGTATGCATACCAATACATAAAATTAAATAACTAAATAAGTAAAATTATGTGATGTATGATTCATAAAATGATGATTCATTATAAATAAATGTACAAATTATAGTAGAATAAAATATTTAAATCTCTGTCACAACTGTCACAAATAAATAAAATAAAATAAATTATGTACCTTATTAAATCTAATTTAGTTATGTTGAAAATAATGAATTCAAGTGCCCTCAAACATGCTTAAAATTTAAATTAAATAATTATGGGGGAAAGTATAGAATAAAGAATAAAAATTTATAATCATTACATACACTTATGCTATAATGATACAGTTTACTATGTGTGAGATATTAATACGATATTGTCCACATTGGGCTATAAATTGAAATTTACATTATTTATTAATAAAAAAATATATTTTTAAGTAAATAAATAAATAAAGCTATTATATATATATATATATGACATATTACACTATTAGTTTAAAGTAATTTTTCTTTATATTAAATAATTATCATTTGTAATAGCACATAATTGTTAATTTAAAACGTTTTTAAGAAACATAAATTAACATAATATTTTCCCATTACGACTATTCTATTTCGTAACATTATCATTGAAAAACACAACGTATAACCCGAGTCATAATTCAGACACAATATTAAATCATGTTTAATTTATTAAGAACTGCTGTCCCGATGAAAATTCAATAATATTAAATAACATCACTGTCCTTTAAGATTGTTAAATTTTGAATATTAATCTTAATTAGTATAGACAGGCTAATCTAATTAATGGACTCTTACGGCGGCATAAAGTTTCTTGAAATTTGTGAGTTTATTTAAATATATTGATTTATTTTGGGGGCTAGTGTGGAAGTTTGACAACAACTTTATCTTTGTGATAAAGTGTTTTGCAAAAGAGTGTAAGGTATTTGAATGAACTTTTTGGCTAGTATCGTTAAATTATTTTCCTACTATCTCTTAAAAGTTATCAGGACCTTGGAAAGGAAAGGGCTAATCCCGAAATTGGGGTGCTAGGAAGTTAAGCTCAAAGTTTTGCAAGTAGTTCAAGACAGCAAGGGCGAACCTTTATTTTAATCATGCTGACTAAAAAAAAAAGATTGAAATAGCATGTATTGAAATTCAATATTTTAAATTTAATGTATTTCTTATGATTATTTGATTAATTTATAGTTGATTATTTTTTGGATGATTTTTGTTTTATTTCCCCCTTTTCTCAATTGATTTAGTATACGGTACTACTAACCAAGTATTTTTTTAAAATCGTTTATTACGTTATTTTATTTCTTTATTTTTCTTATAAGTCCGAAATTTTGTTATAATTTCAAATTTTTTATATTAATGAAGGGAAATTCTCAAAAAAAAAACACATAGAACGCTTGAAAATTTTATTTAAAAAATAGGTACCTTCCTAAGTGGCGAAAACTGCCACTTAGGTTTGAAAGATAGACATTTTGTAGATCATAATTACCAGTTTCCCAAAAATTATGGAAAATATTTTCAATATTTTCGGCTCCCAACTTATCAAAACATTTCTTTGAGCACTTAATTGTAGAAGGTGGTCCAATGGTTCGTGCAGGAACTTCCAGTCTCGTCTTTCTTGAAACATAACTTTCTTCCGTTTCTGTTTGCAGATGTTAGTCCTCCACTGCTCAGTCTCTTCTGTCTCTTTCGCGAAGTTTGATGTTCGTCACTAATTATCTCAAACTGAACAACGCAAAACGATAAACTGGAAGTTCAGAGAAGCGTTTGCGAGCACGTCATCATTAAAACTGAACTGAATAAAAATTAGGAGAAGATAAGTCAGAAGTGGGAAGACGGGATCAAACATGCACATTCCTGTAGCTTCTTGAAACACACAGTCACATGATACGCATCTCCCTCTGGAGAACAAGGACGAATATGAGTGATTTCTAACGAAAAACTTGCAGAGAGGTGGTTTCATACCCGGGGTTCGCCCTTGCTTCTCTAGAAAAATCAGACCTCGAGTTTATTGTAGAAGATGGTGCTACTCACTTTAGCTAGACACTGTGATAATACTGAGGGCGAACCAGGGCAAAACGACTTACCTACGTGTTGCCTACATCTATCTGGCATAACAAAAAACGATTTTTCGAGTTCGCCTTTTCTCTTCTAAGCTCCTTATATGAAATGAAGATTTTCTATGGTTATTTAGAATAATATTTCATGCTACATTAAGCAGTTTATACTGCAATTTTAATGTTAAAATTTTACTCATATTCTATAAAACGCTTTAATATTTTATGCCCAAATTGTGAAACAAGAAATTACTTCGTTTCAATAACAATCTTAATGAATATTTGAAGTCACATGAGAAGATTTATGTAATAATAATAATATGAAATTTAGATAAGTTTTTTAATTTAAACTGATTTAATAAACCGATAGTCTTTAAGAGATAAATGGAAACTGTTAAAATTGCACAAATGTACAAATGTGATTAATGTAGAGAAAAGGTGGTAATCAGCTGTTTCTTAGCTTCTAAATCACCATCATACGGCAAAAGTTAAAATAAATGTTTAAAACACAGAAGTATGCAAGTGACGTAGCTTATAGCTTGCGGTCACAGGCTGTTAAAAAACAAACATCGGAGTCAATAGGTCCGGTGTACCCCAGAAGACTAAGGAGAATCGCTTAGCTATTCTAGAACAGCTTAAGCAGAAAGTGGCAAATTGTTGGTGAAAGGCAAGAGAGCAGTGCTGCAATTGGAAAAAAAAATGTGGTAACTCACCTTTCCATAGAGTAGATGTTGATGGTATGGTATTTTTGCTAAGCCAAAAGCCAATTTAAAACATTTAGCTAAAAGTCAACTTTTTAAAATTAACATTTATAATTATTATATTCTAGTTTTTATAGTATTGTATTTGTATATCATTTATCTAAAAGCAATATTTAATCAATCTCACAACAACATTTCCATTATGAATCAAAATTTAATTGAAATAACAGAAATAAATCTATATATTATTTACTGACACATCTATCCCAGAAGTTTCCTTAAAGAACAGTAATGAGAGGTGTTTTTTGTGGTCCCTGATTTACAACGAACTGTGTCATCTGATAATCTTCTTCTTGATAGCAACCAAGATTTCACATATGGTTCAGGACAAAATTCTTTTAAGAGAGGTCCTACACGGTTTATGAATCTAAGTGAACTGGCTCTTTCTATAAGGAGTGAATTTCTCGCTATTTATACCGCTGAATGCTCTTTCTCATTCAGACGTTGAAATGGGTATAGTTTTCACAGCCTGGAGGAGAGTATTTAGCTCTCTAGGCTCATTTCTAAGATAGGTTCATTTCGATTGAAAAAAAGGAAAGGTTTGTGTTCGAACGCGATATATATTAGGTTGTAACGAAAGTTTTCCGCCAAATCACCATTACATATTACTAATTATAATATATATAATTAACTGTAATATTATATATAACCACCACTCCACCAAATCTTTACATTGTCATATGATACAACACTAGTACCTAAAGCTGTACACTTTATTCGGTGGCATTCTGTAGCTGACTTTTTGCAACAGAGCTGGAAGTAAATGATGATTCTAATCTGGTAGCATTATAATTCCATTTCAGACACCTTGTACTTATTGATAACGATATTTTTTACATATGTCACAACACAGTGTTATAAAGCAAGCCTTTTTCTTTCAAATGGCAAAAATTGTTTGACAAAATATGAGCAACCACGTCAACGCGAACTGTTTGAACAGACCATATTAGCTGTGGCGGGAAACTTTCGTTACAACCTGATATATATATATTTACAGTAAGCTGTACACTTTATTCGGTGACATTCTGTAGCTGACTTTTTGCAACAGAGCTGGAAGTAAATGATGATTCTAATCTGGTAGCATTATAATTCCATTTCAGACACCTTGTACTTATTGATAACGATATTTTTTACATATTTCACAACACAATGTTATAAAGCAAGCCTTTTTCTTTCAAATGGCAAAAATTGTTTGACAAAATATGAGCAACCACTTCAACGCGAACTGTTTGAACAGACCATATTAGCTGTGGCGGGAAACTTTCGTTACAACCTGATATATATATATTTACAGTAACAAACCAAATATTTCTGGGAACGGTGTTACTACGGGTTCTCACCCAACTAGAGCACTGCAAGAGAGTGAATTAAAGAAATCGGAGCCATACTTTTGGAAAATTGGGTATGGTGGATATACCATTAACCAAGATGTTAGAATCTCTTACATATAATAAGCTTCCAATGCCGGCAGGAATACGAACTAGACGCTCGTCAGGTTTGTTACCATTACGCAGTGATTAAACGGTCATCCACTCCGATACCAGGTACCAAACCCGTTCATCTGGGGCAACGTGGAAGGTAGGGACCTGGTCATTGGTTAGAAAGAAAGAGCCTTTCTGAATTTTTGAACCTTTCGTAAATTTAAAATTGTGATTATAGATCAACAATGATTAGCAATAGTGAAGTATTTAATGACACCATTTTTAACATTGACTGTATGCTTCCTCAAGCCCACCTATTTACATTTGTACATTTGTGCTATTTTTACATTGTACATTTATTCCTAAGTTAGAGCTTATTTTCGCAATAAAAAATATATTAAAAATCAGATTTTTTAAACAAAAAATACTATTTTGGAAATCTTGAGATTCTTATAAAAATATGGAAAATAAATGTATTATGATCCTGTTTGTAAATAGAAAGGTTTAGTGGTTTCAAAGGTTTCATATAATGTTTTATATAATGTTTTATAAGAGGAAAGCTGTAAACATGTAAATTGTTGAGAAAATATCCACGTTAAAAAAATATTTGTGTTTTCTAAATGTGATCAAGATATGTGTTGGATGAAAAGTAAAAACTACATTTAATTATAGACGTATGAAATATATTTTATTTTAAATTTTCTGTAATGGTACTTGAAAGTACGGTCGGAGCGTAAATTGCTATGAAGTTCTAGTATTTAAGAGAATATCGGCTGTACCATAAGTTTATTTATAGTTTTTAAAAAAAAGCAACAAACTTTTAGAATTTATAGTACTAGAATTATCAAACAGCACTCACAAATGCCGAATGCTTAAAGTGACACATTTTGAGTCAGTTAATGCTGTAAAGAAGAAAACGGCAGTTATGTTAAAAGAACTCACATAAATTTATTTGCTGCGTGATTTCGAAAAGTGGAAAACAATCCTACAGAGATGTATTAGTGTAAATGGAAATTACATGGAACGGGCCATTGCATTTAAGAACATTAAGCTCGAAGTTGCAACATTGCTTCAGAACGTACAGTACTGGGATTTTAAAACAGCTCTCACATATCCTCAATGATTAAAGGACATATTTTGAGTCTGCTAATGCAGTAAAGAAGAAAACGGCAGGTATGTTAAAAGAACTGACATAAATTTATTTGCTGCATGATTTCGAAAAATGGAAAACAATCCTACAGAGCTGTATTAGTGCAAATGGAAATTACATGGAACGGGCCATTGCATTTAAGAACATTAAGCTCGAAGTTGCAACATGGCTTTAGAACGTACTGGGATTGTAAAACAGCTCTCAGATATCATCAATACTTAAAGTGACACATTTTGAGTCAGTTAATGCTGTAAAGAAGAAAACGGCAGTTAGGTTAAAAGAACTGAGATAAATTTATTTGCTGCGTGATTTCGAAAAGTGGAAAACAAGCCTACAGAGTTGTACTAGTGTAAATGAAAAGTACATGGAACGGTCCATTGTATTTAAGAACATTATGCTCGAAGTTGCAACATGGCTTCAGAACGTACAGTACTGGGATTGTAAAACAGCTCTCACACATCCCCAATGCTTAAAGTGACTTATTTTGAGTCTGCTATTGTTGTAAAGAAGAAAACGGCAGTTACGTTAAAAGAACTGACATAAATTTATTTGCTGCATGATTTCGAAAAGTAGAAAACAAGGCTACAGAGCTGTATTAGTGCAAATGGAAAGTAAATGGAACGGGCCATTGCATTTAAGAACATTAAGCTCGAAGTTGCAATATGGCTTTAGAACGTATAGTACTGGGATTGTAAAACAGCTCTGACATATCATCAATGCTTAAAGTGACATATTTTGAGTCTGCTAATGTTGTAAAGAAGAAAACGGCAGTTATGTTAAAAGAGCTGACATAAATTTATTTGCTGCATGATTTCGAAAAGTGGAAATCAATCCTACCGAGATGTATTAGTGCAAATGGAAATTACATGGAACGGGCCATTGCATTTAAGAACATTAAGCTCGAACTTGCAACATGGCTTTAGAACGTACAGTACTGGGATTGTAAAACAGCTCTCACATATCATCAATGCTTAAAGTGACATATTTTAAAATTGCTAATGCTGTAAAGAAGAAAACGACAGGTATGTTAAAAGAACTGACATAAATTTATTTGCTGCATGATTTCGAAAAGTGAAAAACAAGGCTACAGAGATGTATTAGTGCAAATGGAAATTACATGGAACGGGCCATTGCATTTAAGAACATTAAGCTCGAAGTTGCAACATGGCTTTAGAGCGTGCAGTACTGGGCTTGTAAAACAGCTCTCAGATATCATCAATGCTTAAAGTGACATATTTTAAATCTGCTAATGTTGTAAAGAAGAAAACGGCAGGTATGTTAAAAGAACTGACATAAATTTATTTGCTGCATGATTTCGAAAAGTAGAAAACAAGGCTACAGAGCTGTATTAGTGCAAATGGAAAGTACATGGAACGGGCCATTGCATTTAAGAACATTAAGCTCGAAGTTGCAACATGGCTTTACAACGTATAGTACTGGGATTGTAAAACAGCTTTGACATATCATCAATTCTTAAAGTGACATATTTTGAGTCTGCTAATGTTGTAAAGAACAAAGCGGCAGGTATGCTAAAATAAGTGACGAAAATTGATTTGCTGTATTATTTCGTAAAGTTGAAAACAAGCCTACAGCGTTGTATTAGTGCGATTGGGAAGTAAATGGAACGGGCCATTGCGTTTAAGAACATTAAACTGCGAAGTTGCAACATGGCTTCAGAACGTACAGTTCTGGGATTGTAAAACAGCTGTGACATATCATCAATGCTTAAAGTGACATATTTTGAGTCTGCTAATGCTGTAAAGAACAAAGCATCAGATATGTTAAAATAAGTAACGAAAATTGATTTGCTGCATGATTTCGTAAAGTGGAAAACAAGCCTACAGAGTTGTATTATTGCAAATGGAAAGTACATGGAACGGGCCATTGCATTTGCGAATATTAAGTTAAAAGCCGCAACATGGCTTCAGAACGTATAGTACTGGGATTGTAAAACAGCTCTCACATATGCTCAGGGGGGCATACGACCCTTAAAATCTTTAAAAAATCGAATTTTTTGTTTTTAAATTCCTTTGACAACTAAAGTTTTTCTGAACAATTTGCCACAAACCTCAACAAAATATTCGTAAAATTGCGCTCGTTATAGTAAATAATTTAAATTAGCCTTTGTCTTTTTCAAGCGAAACATTTATGTTTAAATTGATTTTTCTCAAAATCGATATTTTTTTTACTTGCGCGCATGATAACTCAAATGTATTAAAGGTAATGATTCTAAAATTTATATTTATGTTTACTAGATCATTTTCTTCAAATTGAACTACAATCTAAGAAATTTAACAAAAATTATTGAATGTATGGGTACTCGAATGCCAAAATTTATCAAAATTTTCATATTTTTATTTTGAAAATCAAAAAACATTAAATTTTTTTTGTTTATTCATTAGATTTTAGTACATTTTATTTTTGTAACATTCTTTAACTTATATTAAAAGTACTTGGAAATTTTTCCATAGAAATTACAAATGAAATTTGATTTTCATTTGGAATATTATATTAAAAGTTTTAAAGTTCTAGAGGGTATAGATGTTTTTAAATCATACGCGCAAGCTACATACATTATCATTAATTAAAAAAAAAAGCATACATTAAAGAATAGTTATTATCAATTTATTATACAGTGTTTAATGCAAATTATACATTATATTGCATGCATGGATAGCATATTATAGTATTAACAACAACAAAAGAAAAACCCTGAGGTGATTAGTGCAAAAATGAGTGCATGGGGCCACTTTAAATATTTTTCTCCGAAATCAAATTTTTCATCTATTTAAAGGGTCATATGTTCCCTTAAAGTGACGTATTTTGAGTCAGCTAATGCTGTAAAGACGAAAACGGTAAGTATGTTAAAACAAGTGGCGAAAATGTATTTGCTGCATGATTTCGAAAAGTGGAAAACAAGCCTACAGCGATGTATTACTGCAAATGAAGAGTTATTGAAGTAGACATTGTATTTACGAACATAAAGCTCGATGCTGCAACATGCCTTCAGGACCGCAAGCACAACACTTACCACTTTTCGTAAAGTTAGAGTTACTGAATTTTACTTTTAAATTTGTCCGGATATATTTATTTTCTCCCTGTTCGTTAAAGTGTCGGAAAGGATATCGGGACCTCCGACCGGCACCCAATGGGACGAACATTCGCACAGTTCAAATTACACGTGTTTTCATCGCTTCGGCTCAATCGGATAATTAAAAGTGGTTTAAATTTGACTAGCAAGATTTGAACTAAACATACATACATGCACTGCAAGTTAATATGATACTTGTTTATTAATAAAAACTTAAAGATCTGCAGACATCTGCAGGAGTTTGTTTAATTATTCAATACTTTAGGAATGACACTTCGATTTTAAAAAATGCTTATTGCTGAATAATGCTGAATAATATGTTAAAAGTCAAAATGAAATTTGTAAACAACATCAAGGATCATCCAGAATTTCAATTTTTGAAAAAAGCGGTTAAGCGGGTTTCATATCGCTTATTTTGAAACAAAAATTGGTTAAATTAGACATTGACAATCCTGTGACATATGTTCAGCAAACTCGTGATTTCAAATAAAACAGAATAGCCACGACGTGCTTTCAAACTTAGAAGAAGCTAGTGCAACTTTTGAAACTTCTTGAAACTAACTGCTAAAATGATTTGTTTACGATCATAATTAATCGACACCTCTGATTTTTCTGACAAAACTCGTGCTAATCTCGAAAATACAGACATCAACCGAATATGGCGGCATTTTTTGTAAAGTGTTTTAAAACACATTTCAGAAGCTCTATTATTTCCAAGATCAGCTTACTTTTTCACCAGTTCAGGGGTATATGATTAATTAAGATTTACACAAGAAAAAAATTATCAAATTTTCTTTTCTAACTATGGTGAAAAAAGGCGTAAAATTGCTTTTCCTTATTTTGCGATAATTTTTTTTAAAGATTCCGGTGTGAATTCGACATTACAGTGACGCAATTGCTTGCCCCTCAAAGGTTTAAAAGACAAACTTTATTGAGTCAAATTTTTCATAAATGAGTCAAAAATATACGGTAGTTGTACCGATCAAATAGGAATAACTTAAGAAACCCCTCATTATTAAATCCACGTCCGATCTACGAATAAAGCAATATGTTATCAGTTGAATCGGAACCAGTACACATTGCACGCATGTATTTTCATTAATTACAATGTAATATGCATCAAATACGGTGTTGCCAGATTGGGGACTTTTTTAATTCAGATTATTTGACTGTCACCACTTTTTAAAAATAGTATGATACGCCTTATTTTTCAGAATTTTTAATCTATTTTTAAATAGGCCGAATATTTCTGTTTTTAAAAAGCGGTAATAATCAACATTATGGGTACAAAAAGCCCACAATCTGGCAACACTGATACTGAAATTATACATTCACATGATTCCTTAAATTTCAGTTGTATCAACTTTTCAAACGTTGTTTCTTAGGCTTATAGTATTTTTAAAATCTAATCTAGACATAATTCTCACTGGTTTAATAATACATTAATGAACAAATTGTATTTCTTTGTAAATGATTCTGACTTGCTTGAAAATGAGTGAAATAAAACAAATTTCTCTATGAACATGTTAATGCAAGCATGTGTCTTCGAAGTACATATTGTGCATTCCCTTTCGAACAGCTGAATAAAACTGACTTTTATTTCATACCTGTCAAACTTTACGATTTTTTATTATCTTGTATCCCGGAAAGATATATTCACATTATTTAATGTAAAAATTGCGATTAGATAAGATAAATATTTATATTTGGGAATAGGATTGCTAAAAATTGAAAGTTTTGTCTGTTTAATTTTAATTAAGAAAGACAGTCTAAATCATTTAATGGGCTCTAAGGAGCATTTAATTATTCTTGGCGCTAATGATTTTATCTAAATATATTGGTTTATTTTATCTGATAATCAAAAACTTTATTAGTAACTTTATATTTGAAAAATAGTAAATAGATCAACAGAGAAATTTAAAAGAATTTTTAATAACCTATAGGGGGTATTATCATTAAAATAGTTTGCATCAAACTACTTAAAATTTGTTATATGAACAAGTTCAGAAGAATTGGTATGGTTATTTATTTGGAACTAGCATATTGCAATGTCATGTTAATTTTTTTTTATTTTTCATTTAATGTTACGTTTTATAGCACTACATTTTCATTTGTACAAAACGCTTTTAAGAGTTACAAATTAAAAAAAAAATATTATCATATTACAACTATTGAACTTCATAACCGTAACCGTAAATATCTTTCAAATATTATAATTACAATACACCTGACAATTTTGATAAAGTATTAAATCATGTTTTATTTATCACATACTGACTTAGAAACAGCATGCAGAGGAAAATTTAATAATCTCAAATGTTATCAACTTGCTTTAAGATCGTTAAATCTGTAACATTTATTTTAATTAAGAGAGACAGACTAATCTCATTAATGGACTTTTACATGGTGATTTTATTTAAATATATTGATTTATTTGAGTTATAGTAAGGCAATTTGAATGAAACTTTATTTTTGTGATAAAATTCTGTACAAAAGACCTTAAAGATAAGATATAAGACAAAACGCAATATTCCACATTGATTCAAACATAAAATATATTATATGAACTTTAAAAAAGTTCACTGTTTTACTTAAAAAGGTGACTAAAATAATAAAAGAGATGTTACAAGTTAAAAATATACTTTTTATTTAAAACTTCGTAGTACTTTCAAGCTTTTACAAGCTCTTCATTACAGACTATTTTAATAACTAATTGCTGTTTATTTATACAAATACGTCACTTCGTTTTGAAAATGAGAGAGCCAATAATCGTTAGAGTTTAAAGTGAAAGTAGTAGTTTTTTGATTTGAACTTAATTAGAAATCATTTTAAATTTCATATAATATATTTCATGTTTGAATCAAAGTGAAATATTACATTTCGTGTTATGACATTATTTGCAGCATAATCGATACTGGATAAATGGAAATGGAAGTTAATAATATATATATTTTCTATAATTAAGTTCAATCCAAGAAACTGCTACTTCTACTTTGAACTCTAATAATTATTGGCTTTCTCATTTTCAAAACGAAGTGAGGAATTTGTATAAATAAACAGCAATTAGTTATTAAAATATTCTCTGAGGAAGAGCTTGGAAAAGCTTGACAGTACTAAGAACTTTTAAATAAAATGCATATTTTTAACTTGAAACATCTCTTTTATCATGTTAATCACCTTTTAAGTAAAACAGTGAACTTTTTTTAAAGTTCATATAACAGACTTTAAAGAGCTTTAAACAGGCTGGTATACTAGAAATATTTTATCTCAAATAACATCGAATACCCATACTTAATAAGATAATTTCTAAAAATACTTAGAGCTAAAGTATAGTAAAGCATGTTATACTAGGCAGTTTTTTTTTCTTTCTTTTTTTTTTTTTTTAGAATTACGATTAATAATACAAAATATTCATATTTTGTAAAATATTTTAAGTATCACAGCTGAAAAACGTTTATTATCTTACAACAGTTTTTTAACTGTAATAGAAATTTTGTTGAAATATGATAATTCCTACACGGCTAACAGTACTCACCAAAAATCCAATCATGTTTAATTTAGAAATTTATTAATCTTAAATACTATCACTGTGCTTTAAGATTGTTAAATATCTACTATTTATCTTAGTTGAGGTAGACAGGTTAATCTAATTAATGAATTCCTAATGGTCTTTGAGCAAGTGATGTAATTTAAATACAATGTTTTATTGGAATAATGTTCTGGAGATTTGATAGCAACTTTATTTTCGTGATAAAATTCCATACGAAGGAGTTAAAAGATTTTCAGTAGGTGCATTTTGCCTAGTTGTCGTTAAAATATTTTGCCTTAAATTATATCAAATCGGAATGAATACGAATGAAACACTTTCTAAAAAAAAAATACTTAGAACTACCATACAGCACAAAATGTTCGACTAAATAGTTTTAATTTTGTTTTTAACACATTCCAACATAGTTGAAAAGTGTTTATGAATTCGGTTTGTCAGATTGTTATGAAACTGATATATCTTTATATAATTTTTATCGACAGAAATAAATACCATTTGTAATGTCCGTATTATATTTATACATTATACTATACCATATTTTCAGCCATTGTTACTATAGTAGAGAGCTATCACAGAATAGAAAATTTTTTCATTATATGTTATTCAAGTTACTAAAAACAGGACATGTTATTTTTTCATTCAGAAAATTCCTTATACTATTTGTATACATTTACATTAAAAACAATTTTTACAGACATATTTCGTTATTTTTCATAAAAACACATATACTCTAACACTTTTAATGTGTGCTATATATCAATATTATAAGTACCTGGCATGTTATGTACAATGCAGCGTCTAAACTGTCTAGCTGAACTTCAAAAAACGATTTCGCCACATTCACCGGAGGCTTCCTCGGTTTGAAATTATGTTTTTTCTTAATTGCAGTTGGGCATGAGATGTTTTAGCTTTTCCCTCTTTTTCCCTTTCCTTTCTTCAATTGTTCCCTTTTTCCCAGCATTATAGTTTATATCATATATAGCTAATAAATGTTATTGGGGTTTACTATATTCGGTATTGAAAATGAACAGTGTAGCGTTTAAGGCTCATTTACAGGAATACTTAAACAAATTACGTTACATTACGGCTTATGGGGAAATATCGTTTGTGGTAAACTTTAATGATATCACCCTATTTTAAATATATTGTTATTTATGTATATCATCGAAGTGTACTACAAAACGCTTATTGTAAAATCAGGTTTCCGTATAATTTGCCGTTCATTTACAGATACATAGAAAAATATTTGGCTAGAATACTGCCAATAATGAAGAATTGCTAGAAGTGCGTTTTCGGTTGTGGTACGCGTTTTAAAATGTGACTATTTTTTTCCCATATTACTTTGCGTATATAAATTCTGTAGATAAATACAGTACTTCACAAAAAATCTTTAGTACATTTTCCATTTACTGACGGAAATTTGTTGAATAGAAATTTTGAATTGTGATATGCGTTTACTTGAACGGACTTTTAGGATTTGTATACCTGCAAATTTATGGATCATATACAAGGATGAATAAATGAAATCGGTTATTTCTCCGACTACTTACGGTAATTTTAGTAATGGAGCTTTCAACTGCATTATGCATTTTCTAAATTGTTTATTTAGATATTTTTTCCCTTTATAAACTGACTTTTAGGATTTGAATACATGCAAATTTATGGATCCTATACAAGGATGAATAAATGAAATCGGTTATTTCTCCGACTACTTACGGTAATTTTAGTAATGGAGCTTTCAACTGCATTATGCATTTTCAAAATTGTTTATTTAGATATTTTTTCCCTTCATAAACTGACTTTTAGGATTTGAATACATGCAAATTTATGGATCCTATACAAGGATGAATAAATGAAATCGGTTATTTCTCCGACTACTTACGGTAATTTTAGTAATGGAGCTTTCAACTGCATTATGCATTTTCTAAATTGTTTATTTAGATATTTTTTCCCTTCATAAACTGACTTTTAGGATTTGAATACATGCAAATTTATGGATCCTATACAAGGATGAATAAATGAAATCGGTTATTTCTCCGACTACTTACGGTAATTTTAGTAATGGAGCTTTCAACTGCATTATGCATTTTCTAAATTGTTTATTTAGATATTTTTTCCCTTCATAAACTGACTTTTAGAATTTGAATACATGCAAATTTATGGATCCTATACAAGGATGAATAAATAAAATCGGTTATTTCTCCGACTACTTACGGTAATTTTAGTAATGGAATTTTCAACTGCATTGTGCATTTTCTAAATTGTGTATTTAGATATTATTCCCTTCTGTAAACTTTTATTACAGTACTCTGAATGTGTTGAAAGTGTTATATAATTGATGCTGGACGAATGATTTTTTGTTCCTTTTTAAGTTATGACTAGTAATATGAAATATTGATATCTAATGTATCAAAATGAAGATTTGTCTGTCTGTCTGTAATTCTATGCAAATCCATAGTTTGGAAGCCAGAATTGGGAAATCTTACGTACATGTGTATTAAAATACGGCCGGGACAACTAAAATAATCTCGAATCGATATAATTTATAGCTAATTTTTAATTAATAAAAAAATCACCAACTTAACAGCAATTTCCTATCAAATGTAAACGTTTTTCGTTATAGCAGTTGCAAAAAATTAAAAATCCACAATAAAATTCTTACCACAACAATTACTTTTCCATTGAAAGATTTCCATGTGAAAAATGAAAATGAAATAAATAGTTTGACGAATTTTATTTTTAAAAAGCGAATATTGCGTCATATTTTAAATATACGTCAGCAGATCAATATATAACGTGATATGAGTTTGAAAAAACGTACTGAAACATGATAAAAACCCGATTATGGAAATGTATGCATATTTTAACATTTTGCGGTTCTCTGAATTTGTTTTTGAGTTTTAGGTCCCTAGAGCTCATTCTTAGTGAAGAACTGAAATAAAGATTTCAGATTATATAAGAAATGTATATAAAATAAAAGATTTGAGTGGGGTTATAAATATTGCACAAAATACCTAGAAATTCAAATGTAATTAAACCTTCTAAATCCTTCAATCCTTCTAAAATCCTTCTAAAACTTATTAAATGATTATGTAAATCTTCTAATGTAATTTCAACAATTCACGAAAAATGCTTTAGAAGATAAAATTTTCACGAATTCATAATTCAGTACATAAAGGGTTAAAAATTAAGATACGAATTTAGATTTCTAAATTAATTCGTTGCGACTCAACAACTCCGATTTCAAAAATATTTACTCAAACGTTAGAATATATCCTTTTAACCCTTTTATATACTGAATTATGAATTCATGAAAATTTTATCTTCTAAAGCATTTTTCGTGAATTGTTTAAACTACATTAGAAGATTTACATAATCATTTAATAAGTTTTAGAAGGATTTTAGAAAGTTGGGTGGTTGGTTTTTGACGGCCAATTATCTGCTCGAGGGATATAGGCCCGGGGCGGGGGAGTGCACTCCGTGGGGGTCTTTCTAAGGGAACCTAACCCGTATTTACGCATGGAAATCCAGGGCTTGAAGAAAACCACGAAAACTCCGAACGATTAGGCCGATGGGCGCGATTGGGTTCGAACCCAGCACCTCCCGTCTACCAGCTTCGAAAGCAGGACCTCTCGGCCACTGGTGGAGCTGATTTTAGAAGGATTAATTAAAGTTAAATTTATAGGGATTTTTTGCAATATTTATAACCCTACTCAAATCTTTTATTTTAAATATTTTTCATAGCATTTTGTAGAATTAGAAAATGTACAAATGTGATGTTCTTACAATAGAAATATAGAAATATTTCAGAATTCAAAAAAATTCCTTCTTCTCCCAACGCCAAGAAAGCTGAAAAGATGCAAAGGCAAAAGAAATCATCCTTTTAAAAATATTTTTGTTTTGTGTAACCCATAATGTTTTTTGAACAAGATAAAGTAATGTATCTATAACTCATTCTAAACTGTATTACAACTAATCGATATATTAAATGAATTTTATAACACGTTATTTCAATGGTACTTACAAGTACCGTCAGTAGATAAAGGGTTAAGCATGTAAAAAATAATTTTAAAAAAATAAGGACAAAAAAATTATTGAATAAAAGATACTTTTTCGCATCTGGGTAAATAGAAAATAAGCCGGAAATTGTGCATCAAACGTGGCAAATGAGGTGCGTTCGTACTATAACTAGTTTTATAAATATTCAGATCTTGGTGCAATAACTGCTGCACTCTTATATGCGAAAATGCATGAATACAAAATTTATTACGATTATGTATGTTAAATTCACTAATACGGAAAGAATAAGACATAAATATGAGGAATTCATATTGGCAACCTAGAATCGTTACCTATCAGGGGATAACTTTGAAATAATTACGTATGATACAATTTAATAGAATGAAGAAAACGGGTTTTAATATCTTTTTCAGACTGGATTATATTTTCATAAAATTTTAAATCACTCGACAAAATTTTGAAACAATTTTTTTAATTTAAACCGTTCGGATAGGTAGTTTTTGCGTTATTATATGCTGACAGGCGGATCAGACGACGACTATAAGTGCTGCGTATTTATATAATTACGAACGAACGTAAAAATTATTGAGTGAAAGATACTTTTTTCATATCTGCAATAAACAGAAAATGACGTACTTCTGATAAACATTGTGAACTTTCTAATTCTTAATTGTAAAGTATGCAAACATACCTTTGTAAAAAATATATATATGGTGACAGAATTTGAACTCTGTACTGCAAAGCCTAGCACATTCTTAAATGAGGCTCGGGCCGATCCACCTCAACCTCTGAGTCTACGAAATAACTGCTGAACTTACAAAAACTATTGTGAGAAAGATGAGATGACTGTTGATTGCTCTCGAGAACGGACGTGTGAAACGTCGCTGTTCGACCGAATCCCCGGTCAGCGGACCTGAGTAAGGTGGAATGTCGCCGGCCAGCTATATTTTTTCATGTTTAAAGTAAATGTAAATACCCCCTGTAAATATTTCACCCACATAATCAAGAATATTAAAGTTTAAGATTTTCCTCAAGAATCTGCCTGGACTAATTACTTCTAGACACCGACCACAGTAAAGGTACATTTATTCGTCAAAATCAAAGCGCATTAAATTTCTACAGATTGGAGGCTGTCCACCGGGATATTTACATGCAATGTGTGGATTGAACTTGTACGAAAAATTTTCTGATGTCCTAAAGAAGTTCTGATGTTCTGAAAAAGAAAAGAAAAAAGTTGCTTTCATCGAATGTTCCGTGAATAGCTGAAAAGAGTCAAGTATTTACGGCGCTTCGAGGTTTCAACTGGGTATTTCATCGAAGGATAGAAGTGAGCGTGTTCTGTGATGAATCGTTTGTGAATTCTGAGTGCTGATAAAAAGTGTGTTTCGAGTCTCGGTGACCGGTTGACCTACTTATTCATCGCAAGATTTTCGGCTTCTTGTTTTCTTGTGTTAAATGGGAAAAGTGAGTTTTTGTGTGTGTACGCCAGAAGAAAAAGAATATTTTTTATTTTTATTTTAGTGAAGTTTTTTAGTGAGTTTTTTTGGGGGGAAAGTGATTTATTCAACGTGTCAGCGGTGATTTTTTTTTTTTGCAGACGGAAGAGTGAAGTAATATATCAGATTTTGCTGATAAAGATAGGAAGTTGTTATTTTATTTTTGCTTCCTAATAAAGTTACATGTTTTCTAGTTCGAGAGAAAAAAAGTGTTTTAACGATATAATTTTTCTATCTTGTTATTTTTTATGTGAATGAAAAAATATATATTCCTTTGAGAAAATTCTGATGGAAGTAAGTGTTATAAAACAGGTGTTAAATAATATATTTTTTTGTATTAGTGTGCAATAAAGAAAAAATTTATATATTTATTTTTTTCTTGTGGAAATATCTGGTACGAAGTAAGTGTGTTTTATAAAACTGTTACATTATTATTATACACATAGATATATTTGATTTATCGGGTGATTATATATTTTAATTTATATTGAGATATTTTATTTATGTGTTAATTGGTTAGATATAATTATGGCACACTTAATAAGGTCCAAAAAGATCGATCTGGTTACTGCGGTAATTGAGTTAGGTTTAAATCCTCCAGATGGTGCTAATAAAAGTCAACTGACTGATTTAATTTTAAAATCCGATGGGTATAATGAGGATCAAGTTAAAAATTTGCTAGCGGGAATTATAAGCGAGAGAGAAGAGAAAGAAAAATTGTTGCAACAAAAAGAAATCGAAAATCGCGATTTGGATTTAGAAAATTACAATTGGAAAATACACAAAATACCCAATTGCATAATTCGGTATGTACAGTCACCAGAAAGTGTTCCGATGTGTTAAAATTGCTAAATAGATATAATAATGAGGAAGAAATTAGCATTTACTTAACCCTTTTCGAAAGGCAGGCGACGCGTCTTGGGATAGAAAAAAAATGAATGGGTTACATATCTGTTGGCACTGTTACCGCTTGATGTTGTTAGTTTAATAAACCATGAAAGTGGAGAACTATCCAGTGATTACGACTGTGTAAAGAAAATACTTTTAAGACGTTTCAAACTTACACCGGAACAATTCAGGCAAAAATTCTTTTTACATAGAAAACAAAATTCAGCGTCATGGAAAGATTTCTCATTTGAAATCGAAAATTTTTTGAATGAATGGTTATCGGGATTGCACATATCAACGTTCGAAGAGTTAAAAAATATTTTAATCATTGACCAGATTAGGCAAAAATTGTCCCTAGAAATGAAGGAACACTTTTGTGATGAACTACCAAAAATTACTGGTGTAGAAGAATTGACAAATAAATTAGATGATTTTGAAACAGCCAGAATTAACTTACGGAAAACCGAAATTAAGCCCCCTAACATGGAATTTAGGAAACGTCAGGGTAGTGAAAATAATAGAGCGTTCCATCGAAGTGACATTAGTCGCGTGCCATATGAAAAAAATTATACACACCTATCCCCCAAAAGAATTTAAATACAAAAATCCGTTGCTTCAATTGCAATGACTTTTTTCACCGTTTTAGAGATTTCTCCCGAAAAAAAGAAAGTCCGGTCTGCTGGAAATGTCAAATTCCTGGCCACAGGTCTGACCAGTGTACAAATAATTCTCCTAAAAATGCAAACGCTGCCGTAAGGAATAACTCAAATCCGGTTGATAAAATATTAATTTTTAGGAAATTTAGGAAAAAATATGGATGCTTTAATAGATACAGGAAGTGATGTCAATATGTGCAGCAACGATACTTATACAGCCCTGGGATGCCCTAAATTGCATGAAAATGACTTGGTTTTATCTGTTATTGGTGGCAGTCAAATTACACCCATATGATTTACAACCGTAAAAATTGAAATAGATGGTTACACAGTGAATGCAGATTTATACGTCGTAAAAAATTTGAGCCATTCTATAATTTTAGGAAATAACTTTTTGAAACAGGTAAATTTCAATATGTCAGAAAAAGGATTGCAAATTACAGGGAAACGAAAGTTGAAGGAAGTTAGGGTGAATTACGTCACTGCGTTCCCACAAGAAACAGTCATGACAAAAACCAGACGCGTCATCTATGTCACACCCAGATTTCATGCGATGTTGCGGTCAGAAAAGCAAAACAATCCCACGATAGAAAAGATGATTGCGACAGCTGAATTGGTGAGAAAGGAACAAACTAATCAAAATGAAACAGCTTGCAACTTTAGTGAAAAAATAAACATGCAATTAAGCTCTGATAACAGTTGTTTTTTGGAAAGTGAACAGTGTTCTGTCCCACAGTTAGACTCAGCGAAAACCACAGATATTTATTTAGCTGAGACAGCTAACTCTATTGATTTTCAGGGAGTTGAGCTAAATCATATTACTAACAATACTATTAAGAAAGAATTAACGTAATTGATCACTAATTATAAGCCAAACAAGGTTAAGGACACAGAGTTAAAAGTAAATATAATATTAACTGATGATATTCCGATTGCGCAACGACCGCGTAGATTAGCATATCCAGAACAGGAGTTTGTGGATAAACAAATACAAGAATGGTTGGAAATGGGAATTATAAAGGAGAGTAACTCTAATTATGCATCGCCTATTGTGTTAGCGAAAAAGAAAGATAATTCCTGGAGATTGTGTGTAGACTATAGACCCCTCAATAAAAAATAATTAGAGATAATTTTCCCTTGCCAAGAATAGAGAACGTTTTAGATAATATTGAAAAAGTGAAGGCTTTCACTACACTGGATTTAAAAAAATGGTTTTTTTTCATATAGACGTAGCAGAGGAGAGTAGGAAATATACAGCATTTGTCATGCATAACTCCCAGTACGAATATTTAAAGCTTCCATTCGAATTATCGATTGGCCGCAGAATTTTCAGAGATATATTCAAGCTGTTTTTAAACAGTTAATTAAAGAAAAAGTAATATTAATTTACTTAGACGATGTCATAGTACTTGCGAAGACTGAAGATGAAGCGCTTTTAAAACTGAAACGCGTCCTAGAAATTGCATCGGATTACGGACTTCAATTTAATTTTGCAAAATGCCAATTCCTTAAACGGAAAATTGAATTTTTAGGCTATATTATCGAAAACGGAACTACTAGGCCCTCGGAAGCCAAAACTTTGGCAGTAAAGAATTTTCCTGAACCCCGCACCCTTAAACAATTACACAGTTTTCTAGGTTTAACTTCTTATTTCAGAAAATACATTCCACATTATGCAACTATAGCGAGACCTTTAAGTGATTTATTAAAAGCGGGAAATACATTTAAATTTGGAATCCCCGAAAAACAAGGTTTTGAGACTCTTAAAGAAAAACTAGTTAGCCCCCCAGTATTGCATACATTCCGACGAGGCGCTAGACTAGAATTGCACACCGATGCAAGCGCCATAGGTTTTGGTAGTGTCCTACTACAAGAAGATGAAAACAAAAACTTACATCCTATTCATTATATGAGCCGTAAAACTACACCTACTCAAGCAAAATATTCGAGTTACGAATTGGAAACACTCGCGGTAATAGAATCGGTTAAAAAATTCCGAAACTACTTATTAGGCACGAAACTTAAAATTGTGACAGATTGTTCTGCGTTTTAAAAGACAATGGACAAAAAAGACATTACGCCAAAAGTAGCCAGATGGGCTCTATTCTTACAGGAATTTGATTATGAAATTGCCCACCGACCAGGATCCCAAATCAAACATGTAGACGCATTGAGTAGAAATACAGTTCTAATAGTTACCCGATCGCATGATGAATTAACTTTAAAAATAAAGAATGCACAACAAGAGGTCGAACACATACAAGCGATAAAAAAATTAATTGAAAAAAATGAAAGTTCAGAATATTTTATAAGAAATGACATCGTATACAAATATGAAAATGACAGAGAACTTTTGATGATTCCTATCAATATGCAAAAGGAAATAATACGCGATGTTCATAACAAAGGTCATTACGCAGTGGCTAAAACTGAGATAAATTTAAAAGAAAATTATTTTATACCCCAATTAAGAAAGCAAATTGAAAGTGTCATTGCCAACTGCATAAAGTGTATACTTTGCAATAAAAAGCAAGGAAAAGGAGAAGGTATGTTAAACCCGGTCCCAAAACAAAATATGCCCCTCGAAACCTATCACATAGATCACATTGGTCCCATGCCTTCTACAAATAAAAATTACAGTCATATTTTTACTGTTGTGGACGCATTTACTAAATTTGTTTGGCTATATCCCGTTAAAACTACAGCCGCTAAAGAAGTCATCGATAAGTTGACGCGACAACATGATATTTTCGGAAATCCATCGCGAATCATTACCGACAAAGGACCAGCATTTACCTCTGCTGATTTTGAGAATTATTGTAAGGAAGAGAACATAGAGCATATTCCAATAACAACAGGGATACCTAGAGGAAACGGTCAAATAGAGCGAATGCTCAGAATTCTTATCCCAATTTTAGCAAAACTTAGCGTAGAAGACCCCCACTAAATGGTACAAATTTGTCGCGCGCGTGCAACGTATCATAAATAGTACCGTATCGAGGAGTACAAAATTTACACCTTTTGAACTACTGACAGGAACGAAACTGCGGCAGAAAACTGACCTGCAAATCAAAACGCTGTTAGATGATGAGGAATTAAATTCGTTCATGTCGGAAAGAAATTCGAATAGAGAAATAGCTAAGCAAAACATACTAAAATTACAACAGGAAAACATGAAAACGTATAACAAAAAGCGAAAAAAGGCCAACTCATATAAAGTCGGTGATTTGGTGGCCATTCAAAAAAAACAGTTTGGGACAGGTACCAAACTAAAGCCTAAGTTTCTTGGTCCCTATGAGATTACTGCAGTAAAAAGAAACGATCGCTACAACGTGAGCAAAGTTGGACACCATGAGGGTCCAAATACGACCTCAACGGCTGCAGATCACATGAAGCCTTGGACTTCTACTGTCTAAGACGAAATACTTGTGCTTTAAGTTTTTTTTTTTTTTTTTTTTTTTTTTTTTTTTTTTTTTTTTTTTTTTAACTGTGTGTTATTGATATCTTTTTTTTTATTACTATTATGAATAAACTGTGGAAAAGAACTGCTTCCAAGTGACAAGCAGAAAAACTTCATTATTTTTCTAAATCTAAAAATATTGGTCAAGGACTGAAAACTTTTAAAAAGCAGTATTTAGTGGTTGATTTTACTATTATTTTGTTTTATATATTGTTTGTGAATTTTTTTGTGTGTATATTATACGTTCTGGAAAAGTAGTCCAGTACCAGTCTGGCCTATAAAGGAGATGGGTGACTGGGAGGACCCAGCCCTGTCAGGTTCGCCGAATTGTGGTGACAGAATTATAACTCTGTACTGCAAAGCCTAGCACATTCTTAAATGAGGCTCGGGACGATCCACCACAACCTCTGAGTCTACGAAATAACTGCTGAACTTACAAAAACTATTGTGAGAAAGATGAGATGACTGTTGATTGCTCTCGAGAACGGACGTGTGAAACGTCGCTGTTCGACCGAATCCCCGGTCAGCGGACCTGAGTAAGGCGGAATGTCGCCGGGCAGCTATATTTTTTCATGTTTAAAGTAAATGTAAATACCCCCTCTATAAATATTTCACCCACATAGTCAAGAATATTAAAGTTTAAGATTTCCTCAAGAATCTGCCTGGACTAATTACTTCTAGACACCGACCACAGTAAAGATACATTTATTCGTCAAAATCAATGTGCATTAAATTTCTACATATATATATATATATATATATATATATTTGGGGGAGGAGGGCGTTTCCAACCTTTTAAATATGACAATTTAGTTCAACAATAACGATCTGAAACTACCCAAATGATAAATAAAACTTTTGGAGGAAGAATTAACTCACTACCGCCGTCTGTTGCGAATTCTATAAACAATTTATGTTAATAATTTCAAAAAATTCACGAATTTTAGTTCAGTAATAGAAAGCTACTCCGATGAAAATTCAATAATCTGAAATAATCTCAAAGTTTCTTAAGATACTGAACTATTTATTATTTATCTTAATTAAGAGGGAAAGATTAATTTAACTCATGAACTCTAACGACAGTTGAACGACAGGTTAACACAGAACTTGAAAAATGTGAGTTTTCTTAAATATTGATTTATTTTCGGGGATATTGTGGAAGTTAGTCGGGCAGTAAATTTGTTATTATGGTTTGTTATTACGGTATGTTATTATGGTATTTGTTATATGGTAAATCGCCCGCTTAACCGGACTATTTAGGATATTATCGTAAAAATATAAAAATACAATCTCAATTTGTAGCTGCGCATTATGCGCAGGAAGACGTGGTACGGCGGAAATTAACTGTCCAATTACAGCTATTGTATTTCAAAACCCATTTATGCCTATCGTCCAATATCTGGGACGCTTCAGATTTTAATAAATTTGTATAGTTTTCTACTTCTTTTTAACATGTAAATCGTATAAAATACTTATCTATAAATGTCTTTATCTGTTTACGAAAGATGACAGCATAAGGTGGATATTTATTACCCGACTGCCAAGAAGGGTTATGTGTTTCACGCGTATCTGGGTATGTGGATTTTTTATACCCTCTAAACATCCCAACGGCAGGTTGGATTTTAATGGATGAGGTCTCTATTGATTAGTCTTAACCTTCCGATGGTTATAGGCTAGGTTTTGTTTCTATAAATTCAAAATGGCGACCGTAAAATACAAAATGGCGGTAGAGACGAAAAAAATTACGCACCCTATTGAGTGTCACATCATTGGATAGGTTTTTCAAAATGAAGACATGTTTCATTGACTATTTTACCGTCAGAAACTCCGTTTAAATATTACACAACCTGTATGTTGTGTAAATAGGATCTCTAGTTTTATTGCAACTCTAACCATCATAGACATCTATAGGCCTCATCAAAACAGTGTTTATAGATAGGAACTAACAATTAAACGCAACTTAAAAGTCATCAATACAAGTAAATAAAAAATAGGTAAGTAATGTGAAAAATAGTTTCATATTGATGTGAAATAATTTATTAGTTCGTCTTTTACGTAGTCGGGTTTTTTGTTTGTTAAATTTATTTGCTTAAAATGAATGGTTTTTTTCGGGGTTTACAGATGTTTCGTTTTCTAGATGGCGAAATGTAAAAATAAGTTTATTTGTGTTTTTTTCTACCAATTATCGAGATAAATAATTCATAATTGAAGCTTGTAGACTTCTTTGATATGATATTATTACAAACATTATGCCTATTCTCATATTTATAACGTTTAAATTTTATCAAATAAGTACAAAAAATTTTTTGCGTAACTATTTCAGTTCCTTTTGAGACATTTTAAAGTGATTTTACAACAAATTTGAGAAAACAAAAATTCAGGCACAGATGGGATAAATGTACCTGTAAATTTCGTAGAAATGTGATAGTTATCACACTACTAACAATATTCATAAAATCAAATCATTTAAATTTTATGTATTGATTAAAGAAAGCTACTCCGATGAAAATTCAATAACCTAAAATAATCTCTATAAGTTTCTTCAGGTATTTAATTATTTATAATTTATCTTAATTAAGATAGAAAGACTAATCTCACTCATGAATTCTAACGACGGTTTAGAGTTTCTTGAAAACTGTGAGTTTCTTTAAATATTGATTTATTTTCGAGTATATTGATGAAGTTAGTTTGGCAGTAAATTTGTTATTATGCTAAATCGCTCCGCTTAAAGGAACTATTTAGGATATTATCGTAAAAATATAAAAATTCAGTCTCAATTTGTAGCTGCACATTATGCGTAGGAAGACTTTGTACAGCGGAAATTAATTATCCAATTGCAGCTATTCTATTTCATAAATGTACCTGTAAATTTCGAACATATATGATAATAATAACACGCCTAGCAATATTCATAAAAATCAAATAATTTAAATTTTATGTATTGATTAAAGAAAGCTACTCTGATGAAAATTCGATAATCTGAAATAATCTCAAAGTTTCTTAAGATATTTAACTATTTATAATTTATCTTAATTAAGATAGATAGGCTAATCTTACTCATGAAATCTAACGACAGTTTAAAGTTTCTTGAAAAATGTGAGTTTCTTTAAATTTTGATTTATTTTCGCTTATATTTTGGAAGTTAGTTTGACAGTAACTTTGAAAAATTTTAAGAAATAAAGACTTAGAAATAATTGAACATAAAAATTGAGATTTCTGTATTAACTGTGTGTGACTGAACGACTCTTTAAAAAATATTTACTTAAATGTTAGAATACATTCTTTTAAGCATGCAAAAAAGAATTAAAAAAATAATAGATCATGAAAATAAATTATTGAGTAAAATATATATATATATATATATATTTACATCTGCAATAACCAGAAAATTGCATACTCCTTATAAATGCTTGATTTTCTTAATAAATACACATATGAAATGCGGTGATAAAAGGGTTAAATATCTTTTATTGTATTTTATGCTATATATCTCATGAATGTTTCTTTAGTAAAAGGGCTGCGCTTAATACGGTGAATATACCTATAAATATAGCCCCCACCAGCGGCAGAGAGGTTCTGCTCTCGAAGCTGGTAGACGGGAGGGGCTGAGTTGGAACCCAATCGCGCCCGTCTGCCTAATCGTTCGGAGTTTTCCGTGGTTTTCTTCTAACCTTGGATTGCCTTGCGTAAATACGGGTTAGGCTCCCGTAGAAAGACCCCCAGGGACGGCACTCCCCCCCCTTAGGACCTCTATCCCTCGCGTTGATAATTGGCCGTCATAAACGCAACCAACCAACCAACCTAAAAATATAAAAATGCAGTCTTAATTTGTAGGTTCGCAGGAAGGCGTTTAACGGCGGAAATTAGTTATTCAATTACAGTCATTCTATTTCATAAGTGTATCTGCCCCACCAGTGGCGAGTGGTTTTACTCTCAAAGCTGGTAGATAAGAAGTGTTGGGTTCGAACCCAATCGCGCTCGTCGGCTTAATCGTTCTAAGTTTTCCGTGGTTTTCTTCGAACTTTGGATTTCCTTGCGTAAAAACGGGTTAGGATCCTCCCCCCCCCCCCATGGAGGGCACCCTCCCCTCTTGGACCCATAATACCTCGTGTACATAATCGGCCGTCATAAATAACACCACAAATGTACCTGGATATTTCGAACAAATATGATAATTATCATACGCCTAACAATGGTCATAAAAATAAATATTTATGACTATAATTTAATAAACTATTTTATGTATTGATTAAAGAAAGCTATGTCTATGAAATATCAATAATATGAAACAATCTCAAAGTTTCTTAAAATACTTAACTGTTTATAATTTATCTTAATTAAGATAGACAGGCTAATCTAACTCATGAATTCTAACGACAGTTTTGAGTTTCTTGAAAATTGTGAGTTTCTTTAAATATTGATTTATTTTCGAGGATATTGTAGAAGTTAGTTTGACAATAACTTTGAAAAATGTTAAGAAACGAAAGCTTAAGAATTATAAATAAGAATTGCGATTTCTATATTAACTCTTTGTGACTTAACAACTCCGATTTAAAAAATATTTATTCCAATTTTAGAATACATCCTTTCAAGCATGTAAAAAAATAATGAAAAAAATTAAAACATAAAAATTTTTTGAATAAAAGATATTTGTTCACATCGTCAATAAATAGAAAACTACATACTTCTGATAAATACAGTAGAACCTCCATTATCCGAAGTAATTAGGACCGACCATCTTTCGGAAAATCGAAATTTTCGGATAATCGCGAATGCTTCAATTATAAAATTAAGGAGAAATATATGGAATATTTCTTATTATGGTAACAAGTGGTTATTAAAAATAAAGCAATAGCGAAATAGAAACAAGAATAAATTACCTGAATTTTAATTTTGAAATTAAGTATCTCAGGTTAATTTCAAAGGAACTAACTCTATGAAAGTGGATCGAAAATATTTATATGTACTCGTAGTTTAGAAAGGACCTCTTGCCCACAAGGAATATGATAAAAAAAAGAAAGAAAAAGCTTTAAAAACGGATTTTGCACACAAGGAATGTGATAGTTAAAAAAAAGAAAAGAAAAAAAGTTTTTAAAATTGATTTCGGATAAAAGAGTTTCGGATAAAAGAGGTTCTACTGTATTGTTAATTTTCTAATACAAAACTGTGAAGTATACAAACATACTTAGGTACAAAAAAAATAAATAAAAAACGGGCATCTTCAACCTTTTTCAATTTGACAAAGTTCACGAGGTTCAGTTTAGCAAAAACGATGATAAATAAAACTTTGGGGTGAAAAATTCACTCAGTATTGCCATCTCTTGCAATTTCTATCAGCAGTTCAATTGATTAGATAATTGAATACTTATATTAACTGACACGTTGTTAGATAGCAGCAATAATTAAAATCGCCTTTTAAAGCTCACCGTATAAATAACATTGAATTTTGGGAATATTACAGATATGCAATGATGTGATAAAAGGGTTAAATACCCTTTACTTTATTTTCCTACTACATATCTCATGAATGTTTCTTTAGAAAAAAGGGATAGACATCATACGGGGAATCTACATAAAAATATAAAAATGCAGTCTAAATTTGTAGGTACGCATTATGCGCAAGAAAGCTTTATACGGCAGAAATTAATTATCCAACTTCAGCTATTCTATTTCATAAATGTACCTGAAAATTTCGTACAGCTATGATAATTATCACACACCTAACAGTAGTCATAAAAACCAAATCATTTTAATTTTATGTGTTCATTAAAGACAGCCATGCCGATGAAAATCTGTAAAGTCTCTTAAGGTACTTAACTATTTATACAGTGCGAGGCAAAAGTTTAGGAACAACGCAAATATATTTAATAAAAATAAATCAGTACAACGGAATACTTTCAAATACCCACTGTAGGTGAATACTGTGATCATCAATACATATCTCAAGTCTGGAACAGATTAATCGTTGCGAAAATCACAAATTACCAAAAAATATTTTTTGTGATGTCACAAAAGTTCATGTACAAATGTGATTTTATGCAAATATCTCCCTGAAATAACAGGTGGAGGATCTGTGAGACATTTTTCCTAGAGTAGAAAGTGTACCGATCACTGCACGAGTTATATCAAAATGCCGAAATCTCTGTAGCTCTTTCCTGAAGAAGTTGTAGAAGTTTGGAAACTGAAAGCTGAAGTTAAATCCGTTACGCAAATTTCGTTTATTTTAAACCGGTTTAAACGTTGTATTTATAGTGTTTTGCATTGTAGAAAACAATTCAATATGCGTATTGGTCAGAAAGGCCTAGGAAAACCACATTTCGTGATAATAGGATAATTAAAAGATTCGCTGTAACCAGTGTTCTCGCTGGCTTTTGACCAACATTAGCGATTTGGCGAATAAGAAATAAAAAACAGTAGCCAAATGAAAATAAATGTTAGCAAAATATAGATTTGGCGAGAAACACAGAAAAATCTATCTTTAACCCCTTATTGTATCTGTTTTTTGAATATTTCTAAAGTAACCTAATTTTTGTAATTACTCAAAAAATAAAAATTCAACTAATCCGCAACAGAAACTATTAAAAATAAATACACATTCTGAATGCCTCCTAAATGTGTAAATGTTTCAGACATTCTTTTAGCAGTCTGAATAAAAGTTAAAAATAGCTATCTTTGATTTACCGTTGTGAAAACATACACTAAAAACTTCTATGAGATTTGACCGATAGAAAAAATTGACCGGCCAATGATACTTTACGTACAACTAATAAATAGTACGGTTAATTTCAACACCACATTACAGAAAAACTTTTCAATATTTGGCACTCGTTGCGAGTAATTTTATGTTTTTACCAGAGCGACGCCGGCGTATAGACAGTGATTAATTGACAAAAACCTATCGCACAATCCTTTTTGTGTCTTTGACTATTGCTAAACTGAATTGATATTGAGTGTCTCTATAAATACAGCAATGTAAATGGCACGGTGCGATTGAACATGTCAAGCTACATCAATCGTTCAGAAACGCGGATAAGTCTCGAGTGTATTGGTGCACACACAAGAAGAGCATAAATTGAGTACTCGCAATTTGGCGAGTCTGATTGTTAGCTTACTCGCCAAATGAAACATTTTGTCGCGATTTGGCGCAATGGCGAGCGACAGTGAGAACACTGGCTGTAACTAGCAATTTGTTTCTTAATCAGATAAAATATCGACTTGGATCATAAATATCACGTGACACCGTACGCAGACGAATTACCGAACCAGGACACATCAAAAAATAAAAATTAGCTCGTAAAGCTTTTCTAGAACAGTGTCACAAACAAGCAAGATTTCAATAGATAAAACAGCACATATATTATCATGACATATAGATTAGTGTTATCTTTTATGGTGAAAAAAAAAATGGAATTTAGATGGTCCAGATGGTTTGTCATTCAATTGGTGTGCTTTGAGGAAAGATCCGAAGAGCATATTCAGCAGATAACAGCGTGGTGGTTCCTTCATGGTATGGGATGCTTTTGGCTACAATGGACAAACGTCTCTTTACTTCCTAAATGGCAGGTAAAATTCCCTAAAGTTTCAGGAAACTCTGAGTGAGCATTTGTAACCGTTTGGTAAACTCCTAGCTGGTCTCAACTGGCCCTTTCAGCAAGACACACTCACTTCAATACACACTTCCCGTTGCACAAAAGAATGGCTTAGATCTCAGGATATCAGTGTGAGGAGCTGGCCAGCACTCAGCCCAAATCTCGAACCGATAGAGAATATCTGGAGAATCATCTCACGTGATGTCTACAAGAATTGGAAGCAGTATTACTCAGTGCAAAAGCTCAAATCAGCAATCGAGGAAACCAGGTACAAATTCGCTCCCAAAACCTTCTATACGGTCGTATTATAAATGAAAAATTGAGTATTCAATCTCATCAGGTATAACGGAAATACCATATACTGCTAAACGACTTTTGTGCATGTGAAATGTAAATATGTCGTTTCTGTGCATAAACTTTTGGGAAATCACAAATTTGATTTTTTTATAATTTATTATTTTCCTTGCAATGAATTTTTTCCGAATTCGAAACATAAATTTGTAATCCAATTATTCAGATACAGTAGAAATTTCAATGCATTCCGGTGTATATTTTTCATTTTATAAGAACATTTAACTTGTGCATAAACTTTTGCGCCGCGCAGTAATATATCTTAATTAAGATAGACAGGCTAATCTAACTCATGAACTCTAACGACAGTTTAAAGTTTCTTGAAAATTGTGACCTTCTTTAAATATTTATTTATTTTCGATATTATAGAAGTTAGTTTGACAGTAACTTTGTTATTCTGTAAATCGCTCCGCTTAAAGAAACTATTTAGGAGATTATTGTAAAAATAGAGACTCTTACTGTAATGTAAATATGCTTAATTTGCTTGCCATATTTATGATGTCAAAGTTTAAAAAAAATGATCATATATCATTAATTATCTCCTAATAAAATGTAAAATTATTTATTTTTACAAATATACAGGGTGTGCCAAAAGTCCTTGACACATTTTAAATTTCAACAAAAAATCAAGTAATTGTCATACAGGAGAGTGGTTTGCACTGAAATGCTTCTCATGATAAAAAAAGTTTCCGTCATTTGAATGAAAATAATTAGTTCGAAACTTCGATTCTAGAAGCATTTTTGTATCAAGTTCGTATGAAAAAAAAAGAGCCAAATGAAGAAGAAGACGACAGATGCTATAAGAAAAGTAATAATGATTCTTCACAGTAACTGCGAATAACTTACGAGAGATTTATCAGATTTTCGAAAGACCCTCAATATTCCAATGTATATTTGACCGTCATTGTGAAAGATATTCGAAACAAATTATGCTTTGAAGTGGACGTCAACAGAAATTTTCTGTGAAACAAAAACGTCTGATGATTAAACTCATTCAAACAATAGTAAGCAAGTGTATAAGTGTAGTAAGAATAAGAGAAGAGATTGCATATAATGATAATTTTGCGATAAAACACAATGCATCCCATTTTAGAAAAAACAAACTATTATGGTCTGGTAGTGCGTACGATTTTTTTTTTTTCGAAGCAAAGATACCTTTGAAATTCGGACACACAATGTTATAAAAGGTCCTGAATTTTAGGATATAGTTATTTTCTCTGATGAGAGTAAATTCGATGTCTTTGATATATATGGTAGGAAAATAGTAAGCCAAATACCAAGCTTCAACAAAAACACTTGTGTCTAACTGTGAAGCATGGATACGAAAACGTATTGTTTTTCGTCTGTATGAGTGCGGCAGGTTTAAAAGCACTGCATTTTTTCAAAGGAAAGATCGACCTGAGAATGTATTAAAAAATTCTCAATACTTTTAGCGCCTAACTCTACACAGTTGGATTTTTAGAAGGCTTTAATCTTTCAGCAAGAACCAAATTACAGGAAGCAGGACATTTTGGTCCCGCCGTTTCGGTCCTGGCGTTTAGGTTTCGCTGTTTCGGTCCTGATGCCATTTCGGTTTTTTCAGTTGTTGGAAGCAATTATATTTTTAACTAAATAAATTCTCAAAAATTAAATTGTTTTATTAAATGTAAAGTAAAACCTCTCTCAAGCGACCACGTTCCGTTCCAATAAAAATTTTCGCTCCGAGAGGTGGCCTCTTAATGGACGTCATGTTTAAATCTAGATTTTAATTGTTGAAAAAAGATAACAATTAATGTTACTAAAATTCCTTTTTCACATTACGAAAAAATATAATAATTTAAGTATCAAAATAAAAGTTAATTACATAAGTTAAATACTGAAGAGTTTAAAAAATGAATATAATGACCTTTGCTTTGATTTTACGGTTTTATCTTTTATAACTTTTATTTCCAAGACGGAAACAAATAATGACGATTTCATTAATTTATCTATTTCTTTGAGAGATTCCTGATAGAAAAGTGCAGGAGAGTTTATTGATTCTCATTCTTAATTTGTCATCAGAGTTAGATTCATTGCCTAAAAAGGCACAAAGTGGTTATCAAACACTTAAAAGCTACCGGAATTTAAAAAAAAAAAATCTAAACTAAGTTTAGAAATTTGATGAATAATACACTCTCCGGAATTATTTTTCTTATAAAGCCTTCTTCAAGCGATCAGGAATAAACTGAATTTGTTTCATTTTCTTCAAAGAATGGGTCGCTCACGGAGGGAGTTCAAGTGGGATGGTCTCTGAATGGAGGTAAAATTAATATTGAACCTATGGGAATAAATTTCGTTCTATGAAAAAATGGTCATTCAGCGAGGTGGTCGCACAGGGAGGTTTCACTGTATTTATTAATAACAATTCAAAATTATTTCTATTATTAATTGATTATATAATTAATTTATCAATTACTTGTTTAAAAACTATCACATTAACTTTATAATAATTATTACAGGGAAATGCAAATATAATTTTTTTTTCGTGTACTATAATGTTATTAACTTCATTAGGGTGTATAAAAATGATAAGGATTCTGAGGATAAATATGTTGTTTATTTATTTATTAAATAGTTCATAATATTTTTCTTGCTCTTTAAATGTAATTAATCAGTAATATCTTGCTCTTTGCGAATTGTAACCTATAACTGTTCTTAAAAAAACGAAAATCTACATCTGGACAATAGTGTTACCTAACACTGTGAAAAATTATTTTTACGTATTTCTACTATGTTGCATTATTATTATTATTATTATTGTTTATTAATATTTAATTATATTTTATGTTTTTGATTAATTTTTCTATTTTTTTTTTTTTTTGGCAATAATAAATCAAAATTTTCTTAATAAAAACTACAATTGATGAATATTTAACAGTCAAAACGTTTTTAAGTTCATGAACTTCAACATAAACATGAGAGATAATTTAATACACAACAATCTAGAAAAAATATAAAGTCAATTTTATTATTTATTCTGCATTACTACAATACTTTAGATTATTTATGTTACTCATTTAAATTATAAAGAAATTAAATGATTTCATTCAAAACTTATTTTAATACAATTTTATTACTTCAAACCTATGTACCTTTCAAGTTACGTTAGCAAAAGCTTATCAATTGCCAATTGCACATTTTTTTTTTTTTTAATATATCTTGTGGTAACACTGAATTAGATTTTCCCTCGAAACAGTTGTATACTTCCACTGGTGTCTGTGATATCTATTAAATTCTATCACAAGAATACTATATATATTTTTAAATCTATTTAGAATTTTTTAAATTTTATTTCTTTTTTAGTCATTTTCAAAAATTCGACGAATTCTTGCTGTAAAAAACAAAATCCTGTTCGCAATAATCGAGTTAGCACCTAAAAAAAGTTCACTGCACTAATCGAGAGATTTAAATCTTATATAAAATTTTCGGTTAAATAAAAGTTTTTTTTAAATACATAGCATTCAAACATCCGAATTAGTTGATTACAGAGTTTTACTGCAATTATATCGTTTGCATTTACTTAATTGTGTAATTTTGTTTTTCCCTGTATGAAAGATTTATCTTCACATAATTCAATACACTTAACTTAAACTCATGATAACTTAAGTCATAGTTAATGAAGGTGTTGCAAATGGAGAGTTCCTGAAGTTATTTTGTATATTATTAGAATAAATACAAAACAGCTGGCTTTGTTTTAAATAATACAATAGTTTTGGCTTTAAATTTCAATGAAATATGAATAAATAGAAAAAAATAAAGCACCTCTTTTTTGCTGAAAAAAATCAATACTTTTACCTCGAAGGCACAGAATGAGTTATCTTTCTGTTCCTCTTTCTTTGAAATTTAAGGAATGCGTGTATAAAAATTCTGAAACAATTAGCATAATATTAACTGCTTTAAGAAGTACGATGTTAGGTTTTCTGTTACAAAATTTATGTAACAATTAGCATAATATTAGTTGCCTAAAGTTAGACATTTCGAAAGTTTTTGTTTCCAGATTTATTTTTCCTTTTTAATGAAGACTAGTACTTTTTTTTTTTTTTTTTTTTTTTTTTTTTTTTTTTTTTTTTTAATACATGTTTTTGTTTTGTCTTTAATTTGGAAGTTAAGATTGTTTGGAAACTAAAGTTTTTGCATTATATTAACAATGTTTCTTTCTCTTTTATAGGTAAGGCAATGAACTAAGAAATTATGAAAACAGATATGAAAATTAGAATAAATAACTAAATAAGAGTAAGAGTTTTGAATTTATTTTTAAAATATATATATATGTTTTACTTATTTTTAGAAATTCAAAATGTTTTAGACCCTAGGTATAGAAAAGTAAAACTTTTACACAGGAAACGATGGATTATGTCTATTAGATAATAACATACATAATGTTTATATTCTTTTAACACTAGAATCTGCTTGAGAGGTCATTTTGACCCCTAAGAAATGAATATATTTCGATTCAAACCAGAAATTTCTTTATAAAAAAAGTTTAAAAGAAAAAATAAGAAAAAAAGTTAAATATGTGATATGAAGACCTTTTGCCGAAGAACCCGGGGCCTATGTCCCATATCCCCGGATATTGAACATATGAGGTAGATGACAAGGTACGTTGTCTTGGGCAGCAGTAAAAATGATAAAAAGGGGCGGGGGGTGCTAAGAATTAAATAAATAAGTTATACAGTTTTAAATAAAACTTCTGTTGTAAAATAATTTACGAGGTCTCACAAAACATTTTCATAAGTAGCAGATACCTGTATCTCTTTCTCACTAATCATGGACCCTTCCAACAACACTTATATGCCATAAATAAACGAGACTCACCTCTTTGCATTTGTGGATCCTTATCAACATCATTACAGTATATTTTACATTGCACATTAACGTCCCACTATCACGTAAAAAAGCCACAACAGATAACACTACCTGACTGGCTAACTTACCTGCTCGACCGTCCAGTTCTCCTGCAACGTATAGCGGATTGTATGAAATTTTTAGAAGAAAACGAATTTATATTTACCACTCCCCTCCCGTTCTGAGCTAGCTGAGCAAACTCATTGTTTTCAGCCCCCATTTCAGACAGGAGCCCCTGTTTTGTACATAATTTGTGCAAATATTTGTCTTATTTCCTTTGGTTTGTTTTATTTAGTAATTTAGTACTTTCATTATATTTATCAGCATATGCATTTCACTTAATGTTTTCCATCTCTAAAATTCAAAAAATATGTCTGGTAATTGTTTATGCATGTATAGAACATTGTACAGTTCCTGTCAAAGTATGTACTGATTGTGAGTTTCGGAGTCAAAAACACCAAACTGAATTTATTTTTCTGTATGTTATTAATTGTTTTAAAATATTGTAAATATTAGTCATTGTTAATGTATTTTACCATATGCAGTGGATTTGAGTCCCCTCCCCCCCGGGATTGCACTTATACTCTAAAACGAAAGCTGGGTCCCCTGGGCGGTCATCCCTGTTCATCCCAGTAAAATATTTTATAAAATTTGAGTAAATTTTTCTGTCTCTCTAATGTTAAATAAACATAAATTTGTAAAATATTTTTCGAGTGTATTATGAATTTTACGACTCTAGAATTTCAATATTTAGTAAGCATTTTAAATTGTTAATATTTATTGAGAAATATCCTATTTACTTGGAATAACTAAGTGATTTTATAAATTTAAATAATTTGACATCATTCATAACTATTTATATTTATTTTTCATACCACTATGTGAAAACAGATCAGTGTTTCCAGTGGGCTAGTTTTATCTAATTCGGATTTCATGATTGGCACCACTTTTTTAAAATAGTAAAATTCGTCTTATTTAATGACATATTAATTAAGGGAAAAAACGGGAATTTTACCGTTTCAGAAAAGTGGTGCCAATCAAGGAATCTGAATTTAAAAAAGTAGCCCATTGGCAACACGGAACAGAATCCTTGTTCCAGATTTGTACCACCAGTGCAAGAGAAACATACCACGAAGATTAGTGTATGGTGTTGTGTCATAAGTGGTGCAAGCAGAGAAAAATATTTGCCTGTGGCATGCGTGGGTACAGAACACATATTCAAGAAATTGAATAAATCAAACAAAAGCTGTATGTTAATTGCTTTACAATTTCAGAAACTCTTTTAAATGTCAAATGATCCAGATAATTTTTAAAGAATACTTATCGAAAATTCTTGGTGACATCTGCTACCATCACCCTTATGACAAATGTTCTGCAACTAGACCATATGGTTAAAAAAGAATAAATATACCTATTTTATCCAAATATTAAAAACACACAAAAATAACTTTACAGAAATAACAGAAGTTGTGATTTAACCCTTTGTGCCCCGGCTGTACTTTGAGAGGACCGGGAAAGCCCTATCTCCGCCATGTTAAATTCACCAACTTTATGTACTTTTTTCTCAGAAATGGTGAAAGACTGAGGTCTAGATTTCTTAGAGTAGTTAGAATAACATGATTTACATATTTTAACAGACCATTTTCTTTCTAAGTGAAACTCAAAATTAATTATTAATTATTTATTGAAATTCATTTTTAAATTAGCATTTTTGGTAAGATTTCGTTGCCTAAAATAAATAATTCTCAACAAATCATTAAATCCCTGCGTTAAAGTATACAATATAGCATAATATAAGTATTAAAAAAATCTGAGTTCATAAGTATTATAAATATTGAAGAAAAGGAACACAGACATGAAAAATCCAAGTTTTTGAGAAAAGTCAGTTAAAGATTTAAATGGCCATTACGCTGTGAAGTACTCTTAAAAAGAATGAATAATTTCAACACTTATTTTTTTTAATGAATAAACATGTGTGACACATCGTTGGAAAGATAAAAGTTTAAATTATTTATTGACATAAAAAAGTAAAAATCGAAATTTTTCCCAAATTTTGCTTACCTGGTCCCTTTAAAGTACCATTAAAATAACTTGTAATAAAATTCATTTATTACATCGATTAGTAGTAATACAGTTTAGAATGAGTTATAGATGCATTACTTTATCTTGTTCCAAAAGCATTGTTGGTTGCACAAATAAAAACAATTATTAAAAGGAAGATTTCTTTTGCCTTTGCATTTTTTCAGCCTTTTTTTTTTTTTTTTTTTTTTTTTTTTTTTTTTTGACGTTGAAAGATTAGGGAGAAAAGTTTCAGTTCGGAAATATTTCTATATTTCTATAGTAAAAATATTATATTTTTACGTTTCCTAAATTTACAAAATACTAAAAAAGTATTTTAAATAAAAGATTTGAATGACGGTACTCATAAGTACCATTAAAATAACTTGTTATAAAATTCATTTAATACATCTGTTAGTTGTAATACAGTTTAGAATGAGTTATAGATACATTACTTTATCCTGTTCCAAAAAACATTATTGGTTACACAAAACAAAAATATTTTTAAAAGGATGATTTCTTTTGCCTTTGCATCTTTTCAGCTTTCTTGGCGTTTAGGGGGGGGGGGGAGGGAAGGGGAGGATTTTTAAATTCGGAAATATTTATATAGTTCTATTGTAAGAACATCTTATTTGTACATTTTCTAATTCCACAAAATACTAAGAAAAATATTTAAAATAAAAGTTTGGGTGGGGTTGTAAATATTGCACAAAATCCCTATAAATTCAAATTTAAGGAATCCTTCTAAATCCTTAAATCCTTCCAAAATTTATTAAATGATTATGTAAATCTTCTAATGCAGTTTAAACAGTTCACGAAAAATAGTTAAGAAGATAAAATTTCCACGAATTCATAATTCGGTACATAAAGGGTTAAACTAATAACCTCGAATGCCATTACACCGGTCAGTGCCACTATTATTTCACATTCTTAAATATAGTCATTGACTTCTGGAAGTCGTAAAACGTTAAGCTACAATTTTTTGCAGATGACAAAAAAGTCCGTAGTGAATGAAATATGACTTTGTCGCTAAAAATAAATTAAAGCTATGACTGGTATGTTCTTTCCGAATTAAAAACTAAATCAAATTAATCGATTTCTTAAATATCCGACAACCTTTGGAGATGACTTTTTGATCTGATAATTTAATTATTAGAACTGTTATTATTTTTATTTATTTACTTAAATTTTTTATTTGTAGGATATAAAAAAACGATATTTCATTTTAAAATGTTTTCAAGGTCAATAACTTTTGTTCTAGTATTTTACATTTAATTGAAATTTCAAATTGAAAAATGATTTATAATCAATATAAATTTTCAAAATGTAATACAAATAAAGGAAAAACTATAAAAATTAATTGCTTAAAAATATTAGAAAAAATCTTTTAAATGTTTAGTGATCTAGATATTTTTTAAGCGTTCTTGACTGAGTTCTTTATTGATATCTCCTGACTGTGTTATCTGGTCATCAGCATTATCATGATCGTTCTACAACTACACTGGGTTTCATAATGATATGAACACCCAGTTTTTCAAGCATAAAAAAGAAGAAACGGTTACAAAACAAACTGAAGTCTAATCAATGTTATAAATGGAGCAAATAGTTTTATTTTATAATAAAATATAATTGAAACAGCGATTTATACATAAAATAAACTGCATTTTTCCATTTTGAGGTGTTTCATAATGATTTGAACATTGGACAAAACTATAGATTAATAGCCAGTGTATGCACCAGATCTCTTAAATAATGCAAAAGCGCGATAAGGCATGTAGTGAACAAAGCTTATTAATATATTTTGATCGATTTCATTCCAGTGGAAGATGATAGCATATTTTAATTCTGAAATTGTAGCATATTATTTTCCATTTGCGTAAACAGCTCTAACCAGGACGCTCCATACATTTTTCATTGTATTTAAACCAGGATAAACAGATGGCCATGGAATTACATGCACACAATTACTAAGAAACCATTTCCAAGTGTTGTTTGCCATGTGGATGGATGCATTGTCTTGTTGGAACATCCAGAAAAGTCTGCCAATTTCCTTAGCAAATGGCAGCAAGTTTTCTTCAAGTAGATCTTGGTAGGTTAATGCACCCATTCTGCCAGAGGGAAACGCAACGTAGGTCTTACCATGAAATCCAATCGCAGCCCAAATTATGAGTGAACTTCCACTCTGCTGCCGTTTTGAAAACGTTTCTGGTTTCTTGGGCAGATCGTGCCAATAATAAGAAAAATCGTCCGGACCATCTAAATTGAATTTTTTTTCATCGGAAAATATACTCTTTCATATTCTAACTTCCAGGACATGTGATCTTTTGCCCAATCCAGGCGATTCTGGATGCATTTTAGTCAAACGCGGTTGGGGCTTCCTTTTTTTGCACCGCATCATCTTAGAGCTCTTGAGAACTCTAAACAAAGTATTTTTTGACACTGCTATCAATGGATCTCTTGAAAGTTCGCCTAAAGTTGTTTTCCAATTGCTCAATCTTTTTATAATGGCTCTTTTTTCACTTTTGGACAGCTTTGGCGGACGTCCCGGAAACTTATACTGCTTTTTTAATCGAAGAAAATTTAATATTACACCCGGAGAACTTTTCAACTTTTTTACGACAGCTTTGGCCGAAAGTCCTTGATCATTAAAACCCGCAATTTTACCTTTCTCAAAACCCCTTAAAGCGCTTTTACGACCCATACTTTTAGAACTCACTTTGCAATTAGGTTTGGAAATTTCCTAGTCTGCGAAGTATCTTTATATGCTAAACTAATTTGCATATATCCGTTTCTTCTTCTCGGAGTGACATTCAGTATTCCTATACAGTTTCCATGCTCGCTTATTCATAATTTCGATCAATGCTCATATCATTTTGCAGCACCAGTTTTTTAGATAATTCACATTTTCAATCAATTTAAAGTTTTGATATTTCTTTTACAGCTATGTATTATATAAAATTACTGTATTTGTCTCGAGAATGGAGTTTTTTGAAAATTATTTATGAATTTTTGCCAGGATATCACAAAATTATTAGGTGTTCATATCAATATGAAACCCAGTGTAGGCCAAATGGTTGAAAGAAAAAGAAATTACCTTGATCCAAATACTAATAAGGGAACCACGAAATATGGTGCGTAAAGTGTTTAATCATTAATGTATGTTGTAGGGATCATATCTCTATTAATTCTAGTGACAGATTTTCTTCAAATGGGCCTTAATTTTTAAGAAATTGTTGGTCAAAGTTCAGCATATGCTTCAATTACCCATTAATTTACCTGTTAACAAGTACTCTGGTTGGCGTAGAGGTAACGAACGCGTTTTCCATACGGTACGCGGAGGGTTCAATCGCACCTTCTGCTTAAAATAATAATATTTTTATAGTTTTGACACGTTACAAGTTTTACTCTGAATTATGAATTTGGCAGTTTTAAAGATTTTTATATTTTTCTAATAAATTACATGAACATTTTCGAAATTTTTATGAATATTTCAATTTTTCCAAAATTTTAAAATTAATCTTTCTGTCGACGAATACCTAAACTAATTTATGTCTAGATTTTTCTCAAATAATTTTATATTTTTGACACGTTACAAGTTTTACTATGAATTATGAATTTGGTACCTTTGAACTTTTGGATATTTTCCTAATAAATTACATCTACATTTCGGAAATTTTTATGCATATTTCAATTTTTTCGAAGTATTAAAATTAATATATCTGTTGACGAATATCTGAACTAATTTATGTTTAGAATTTTTTTTTATAGTTTTATACTTTTGACACGTTACAAGTTTTACTCTGAGTTATGAATTTGGTAGCTTTGAACTTTTGGATATTTTCCTAATAAATTACATTTACATTTTCGAATTTTTTATGAATAATCAATTTTTCAGCATTTTTAAATTTATATTTCAATTAACGAATATCTTAATTGATTTATGCCTAGATTTTTTTAAAAATTGATTATTATTTATCTTATTATATTTTAAGCGCAGATCAAAAATAAAACTTTTTTTTTACTTTATGGGATTTTAAATGTAAATGTTTTTAACGTGGAATCTCCAAGTGTACGTATGATTAGATAGTTCGAATAGCATATATTAAACAAAATAATAAAATCTTAAAGCAATAACGGTCACATGTAAGTTTTTACCACTTGTATAAATTTTTAATGCCCTCTAAACACATTTTTCTGTAAAGTTTCAACTCAGCATCATTTTTCTTTTGAACAGATAAAAAATGATAGATTACGTTTCAATATATTTTTTCATTTTAACAAATAAAAACATTGTTCAAATTCTTAATGTCCTCTTAACTAGTCGGATATGCTCATCCCAAAATTTTCTTCTATTTCATACATATAATACTTCGAAATTCGCTATCACAGTACCAAATTTAAATGGCAATTTATGCCCATCATGAGGATTCTAAAGGTATGAAATTCGTGCATTAGTTCTTGAGATTTGACTATTGCTAAAATTGTGTAAATCCTGCAAAATTCAGCATAGAGGCGACACCTGTTGTGCGATTTACGCCAAAAATAAAATCAACAACAACTTATCTCAACGTTTAACAGAATCTGAAGTTAGATGAAAATTCGTGCATTAGTTCTTGAGATAGAGTTATAACTGAAATCGTAAAACATGCAACACAGCAGCGCCAAAACAAAACTAATCAGCACAAATATATATCAGGGAAAATTGAATATAAATTTTTATTAAATTCTGTACATTGGTTCTTGAGACAGAGAGCCCACAAAATTTCTGTCACATACATACAGGCAAAGTTACAGACTCGCAGACAAACATTTTCTAAAAACATTTTTATCGGGATCTCCGACCCCTAAAATGTGTAAATCCGTCGAAAACTGGAAGTGGAAAATTTTCACGAATTCAATACTTTCTTCTAATGAAGATAGAAGAAAGTAATTCAACTGGAAATGCAATAAATGTGTGACAAAATTTTCAAAACATATAAAAAATGTTTTCTTGAAAAATCGTCTGGTAGGAAAATTCTCAGTAATATCAGAATAAAAAAAATTGTCTTCTTGTTGATCTCGTTAAATATTTAAAGACTATATATCATGAAGTTTATGCATTCTTCCAACATTGTTATAAAAATGCATGCAAATAAATTGTTTTTATGGTGATTTATAATGCCATTTTTTGTTTTGAATATTTTTACGATATGTGTCAACCAATTAATTGCATATTTACAAAACTAAAAATAACGATGTCGGTAATGATAAACATTTTTGTATTTCACCAATTAACATATTACATTAAATTTATAACAAATCAAATATTAAAAGGACATATTATTTGTTTAATTTTTCATTAGTCAATTAAATACATTTCTTTATAGAAAATCCAAGAAAAAATATTATCCATTATTTTATAATTGCGATAAATAAATATATATATATAAATGTAAAAAAAAAAAATAATAATAATAATAATAGTAGTAAGTTTTAAAAAAATGCGATATTTGGACATTGATTAGTTTGGATTTTTGTCAAAAGAAATATTAGTTTGAAAATTACAGAAAAAAATATAAATTTTCAAAAAAAAATTCGAAAATGTAAGTTTAATTTATTAGGAAAATATAAAAAAGCTCAAAGCTGCTTAATTCTTAATTCCGGGTAAACCTGTAACGTGGTCAAAAATATAAAATTATATATACATATACATATATACATATACATATATACATATACATATATACATATACATATATACATATATATATATATATATATATAAGTAGCACTAGGTGGAATCTCAACCTTCGCCATAGAAAACGAATATGTTACCTCGACGCCACCAAGTCTACGTCTAGAACGACGGTCGGCAACTGGCGGACCACTGTCCACGCCCGGACCGAAAAATTTTTCAATTTGATTAAATAATTTATTAATATTTTCATATAATAGATACGCTTAAGCGATAACCTTATCTATGTTTCTTCTATTTTGCATCTAATAGCGCGGTTAATTTGATCTTTTAATATTGATGCATAGTTGCTATGATGTAAAATGTAAAATACCGCATTGGAAAGCAGCACGACGCCTCCGCAGTGTTAAGCACCACGTATATATGTGAAATACCTTTCTCCAAAATTAATTTTTTGAAGAACAAATAATATAGTTCGAGATTAACGGACGCCCACCTTGAAGATACTCTTCGCATATCTATTCACTACGTGCACCAAACTATAAAAACCTGGATCAAGACCGCAAGTGTAATTTTTCGCACTAATATTTCAACGAATACTTGGCTTTTCTACATTAAAATGTGTATGTAAAAATTTACAGAACGTATAGCTGTGTATCTAATAATTTTTCAGAACGAATACCTGACTTTTCTGCGTTCTATTATATGTATGTATATTTAAAAATAAAAATTTTAAAGTAATAAGTACTTATATTACTTATGTGTCTTTTTGTCTCTGGACCGCGATAAAATTTTTCAGAAGTATGCCGGACCCCACGTAAAATTACTGGCCAACCCCTGGTCTAGAACTTTAAACTAATGGGTATTTAAAACGTTTGCTGAACTTTGACCTCCAATTTCTCGAAAACAAAAGTCCATTTTGAGTATATTTTTCACCAGAAAAATTACGGGTATAAGTAGTATTGCGTGGTGTCCCACATAAATAGGGGTTCCAAATGCTTTGGACACCACTATTTTAAAGTAATTTTCTTCGCCTGATATAAGGGCAGAATTATCTGCGATTAAAGATGGCGAAATAAACTGTAAGATATTAGAGGTGTCCAGAGCATTTGAAGTACCTATTTACTTATGACATCGGGCAACACTAGGTGTAACACTTATAACATCCTTCACAATCATCAAAATCTGTGTTCAACATGTTTGGTGGTCTTCTTGTAAGAATAAAAATTCAGATAAGGCTAAGATTGGTATTTTGTTTTGAATTGGAAATGTACAGTCGTGGAAAAATAAAAAAGTAAACACCCCCTACTAACTCCTCAACAAATTATCGTAGAAGAAAGTTACTGGTACCTAACGATTGGAAATAAAGTCTACTTTTAAATGATGTATATAAAATTTGCTTAGGGGGCCATCTACATATTAAAACGAACCCAAAATTCATTTTTTTTCAATGGCAATACCCAATTTTAATAAGATATTTCAAATCTTCGGTTCAAACTATGTCCAGACACCAAATTTCAAGTCATTTGAATGATAAGTTTTTGAGTTCTAAACATTCAAAATTGAGTGCTTCTAATGTTAAATTACATTTTCAAATTTTTATTAATATCTCCTAAAATCATACTCCTAATATGCTAATCTTTTGTGTAGCAATAATACTAAAATACCGAAACATAAATGCGTTCAATTTGCAATTTTTATAATTTTATGATATGAATTATGAAATCAATATTCGAAAAAATTATGAATTGTAATCTACAACTTTTTTGGTGGATTTAGATTTATTAAATCCTGCTTTATGGAAATCCAAAATTTCGTTTTTTCTTCCTAGTAGTTTTCAAATTATGCTTAAAAAACAGAAAAATGATGGTTTAAGGGGCCGTCTATGATGGAAGTAACTAGATATTTTGAAATTTCTTATGCTTTCCTGTAATCTGCGGTTTTCAATGATTGCTTGAGCGGCGCTTAAGATGCCTTGATCAAGAAGGGGGCTCTCTCGGTCAACAATCGAGTACCGAACTTCAATTTGGATACAGCCCCTAAAATACCCTCCTTTTAAAATAATTAATTTCTTGGAAACTTATCGTACAAATTGCATAAAAATTTGTTTTTAGGCTAATTGAAGGGTGTAGAGTTCATTAATGCTGTCAGAATAGTGTACTACAATTGAAAAAAAAAAAGTTATGGTTCGTTTTAATATGTAGATGACCTCCTAAACAAATTTTACATACATCATTTAAAAGTAGACTTTATTACCAATCGTGTGGTACCAGTAACTTTCTTCTACGGTAATTTTTTGCAGAGTTAGTAAGGGGTGTTTGCTTTTTTTTTTCCACGACTGTACCAAGTGAAAGACGAAAGGCGATTTGTTAGATATTTCTCTCTGGTAACGACTTTTTGAACTAATTAAAGTTTTTAGCCGGATTTAAGATATCATGACCTCGTTTTTAAATTTTCCAAGTTTTGTGAGTATTGCCAAGCAGTTTCCATGTTACAGAAGTTTCAAAGTGAAATACTAATTATGATCAGTCTATAGGGGAGCTAGGGGATGTATGGGACAAGGGATGGATAGGACATTCTCAATATTTCAGGCAATAAGCATTTATTTTAAATTGCTTCTTAATCCCACATAAGGCTCTACCACAGTGTGCTTCAGAACTAAAAGTAGGACCACATTGCTGTTTTCATTTTCCTTCAAAGTTGCATTTTCTAAAATCTCTGCTTAAAAGTAAGTTTTTTTTACATTTGAAGATGTGAAATATCTTATACAATATAAAAAATTAAGCTATGTTGTAGTTATTTATTTTTACCGGGTGTCCCAAAAAGGACTGACTGATTTTAAAATTCAATAACTTGCAAACGGTGACAGATATTTAAAAAATTCTTGCAGGAGGGTTATGCATAAGGTCAAAAGTTTTATTACAGTGATTTTCGATTTTAGTTCGAATTATAAACAATAGATGGCGCTGTAAGCAATAGTCGCTAAATACAGGCTCGATTTCTGGTCCTTTATCTTGTTCCATGCTGAAAAAGGAGATGGAAATGTATTATCCGGGCCACGAAGTACCAAAAATCGAGCCTGAATTCAGCGTCTATTGATCGCAGCGCCATCTATTGTTTGTAATTCGAACTAAAATCGAAAATCACTGTAATAAAACTTTTGACCTTATGCATAACCCTCCTGCAAGAATTTTTTAAATATCTGTCACCGTTTGCAAGTTATTGAATTTTAAAATCAGTCAGTCCTTTTTGGGACACCCGGTAGGTTCAATATCAATAATTAAAATGAATGAATAGTAACCATTGTGACAAAATAATTTTTGAGGTAAAATGGCTGAGAAGGGAATGTATGCATCATGGGGATGATTGGGACATTTCAAATGGGGATGAATGGGACATTTTCACTCCTCCCTAGAGATGTTGAAAATTTTATTTATTAATTAAATAGTATTATATAGGATGATAAATCAATAATTTACGTCAATTAATAGTATTAAATAGTATTATATGAGTTGTTATTGTTTAAAATTTCTGAGTGTTACTTATTGTATTGTAATAATTATTAATGGATTATGAAAAAATTGGTACTAAAACTTAATCAAAATAGATAAAATTGATAAAAATAGTATATGTGTATTGATCAAATGGTGGAAATTATATTGAATTTTGAAATGTTGCACAAATAAATCCCCACCCCTAACATATTGGGTCAATCGGAAAGTCGGGTCGTGTTGGGAAAATCAATTCGTATCGGAAAATTCAATCATTTAATTATTAGACATTGATTCCGATAGCTAATGTCTAATAATTATCGGGCAGAATTTTCCGGTACGAATTGGTTTTCCGACCACGACATGACTTTCCGATCGACACAATAATTTCCGTTCTGCATGTTTCTATGATACATTTAATTAATATTTATTAATAAGCTATGATTGAAAATTATTAGCTATGTTATATTTAAAAGACATTTTGCACTTTCATTTCAAATCTAAAATGCCTCATAAGTGGAAAAAAAGAACAGGTTGATAGCCGAAGTCCGCATTAAAAGTTAAAACTGCAATAAAAGAAGTTATTGAAAAAAAAAAAAAACCATATCGATTCGTGCTGTAAAATCATATATTACAAATATAATTTTCATATAAGGTTTTAATTATAAATTTTAATTTGGCAAAATTGAATACAGGGAGGAAAATCTCTGTGTCCCATCTATCCCTATTAGTGTTCCATTCATCTCTGCTGTGGGGATGATTGGGACAGGGAGGAACGTTTTTTTGAATTTATAATATTTTTATGAATAAATCATAATCTAGAATAAATATTGTTCATATATGTTGGCAAATACCTAATGTATGAAATGTGATATATAATATTGATAGAACTTAAATAAAAAAAATATAAAAAAATATTTTTGTGAAAATGTCCCATTCATCCCCCACCTCCCCTATAATGTAGAAAAATATATTCAAGAAAACGTATTATTTAAAACAACAACTAAACATTTAGTGTTGTAACATGTAAAGTACACTCCTTTAAAATTCAAATGATCCAATTATACGCAATTTACACACAAAAAAAAACTATACTTTTATACTAAAGAAACATTTGATCAAAATGAAGTTTTTGATTCTTAAACTTCAGTATGTATTCAACAACTTAAATTGATAAGATCTATTTTCAAATATTCTATAACGTCATCATCAGGGCAACCTAGAATCATTACCTATAGTGGGATGTCATTGAATTGATTACGTGTAATAAGATTCAATAGAATGAAGAAAATTTTCAGTAATATCTTTTTAAGTTTTGATTCGATTTTCATAAAATTTGAAATACCGCGACAAAATTCTGCAACAATTATACATATTAAATTTCAATCCATTCGTTTCGGTAGTTTTTGCTCTGTCATATGCGGACACTGGAGTTGTGAATAAAGAGGAGGAGACATATAGTGAATTGTCCATGAGTTGCAAGTGAAGTAACTGAGGAGGTTGTCACAAGATAGTGGCTGTTTCTTGTTAATCGCGGGGTATACTTCCACCACTAAATTTGAACAGAAAATTTCGTTTTTTTTTAAGCGCTATTTTTATGGAACATTTCTCTCACAAATATGGAAAAAATTTCTATTTGTTTTCGCTAGTGGCAGTTTGGTCAGGTATTATAATCTTTCTCACTGACACTGATAGTAGGTTGTCTAAGTTGTCAAAATATGGCGGAAATGCAGTGCCTGACTATAGCTGAAGTAAACTTCCACTAGTGAAAACTCATTTGTGTTTTTGCCATTATTTATGACTGAAAATTTGCATTAAGAAGGCATTCAAATAAGGAAAAAATTTCTATTTAAATTTACTGGTGATAGTTTAACCCAGCTGTAATCACCCTTTTTCGAAAGCGGTTACAGTTGAAGCTTCACTATTTGAAGGATATGTCAATTCCTCTTTATTTATAGTTCCATGATGCGGACAGACAGCCGGACGGACCAGTCGACGCCTATAGACAGCTACGACTGCTACTTATCTATATAATTACAAACGCACCTAAAAAATTTGTTAAGGGTATGAATGGTATTTTGTATTCAATTGGGATTGTTATACGTAAAAGAAGAAAGGGGATTTCTTAGATATTGCTATCTAGTGTTGTCTGGTGTCGCTGCAGAATTCGCGCAATTCCGCGTGTACGTCCGAGGTCTCTACCAACGTCCGTTTCGCCGAGACACTCTAGCAGAAGCCAGGAAGAAAACAAAACAAAAAATTGAAACCGGGCACATTTAAAAGAAAAATTAATTAAAATAAAGACATAGAAAATCGGAAAGTGTGAATTAATTATTGCTTTTAGCAGGATTTAAAATCCCATAGCCTCGTTTATAATACAGTGAAACCTCCTTGAACGGTCACCTCTAAACAACGAAAACCTCCGAATACCGGCCACATGTTGATTGAACCAAACACGTTCCATAGCATTAACATTAGACCGAACCTCTAAAAAAGGAATTCTGAACAACGGCCACTCAAAAGTCACGAGAAAAATTATTTTACAGCTCCTGGTACAATTTCATATTTATTTGCAAACCAAAATCTGAAGCATATCAAACAAAGTTTACTTAATATGTCAAGAAAATGTTACTTAATCTCTTGAAAACTTAATCCTTTTCCAAAACTAGACATAGAAAATGAAGACAATAATGATGGAGAAAATTTAGATAATATTCTTAGAACAACAAGCATAACTAACACGAACGCCAGTAAGTTTGTGTGTATGGACAAGGATTTGGCAGTTACTGCTACATTTGATTCATACAGCAAATGGTGGAAGATAAAAGAGAGGAAGAGAAAAGTGATGCGGAAGGGGATATGTAAGAGATTATAGGATCACCTAAAATTTCCAGTATTAACACATATATTAATACTTGGAAATTTTTCCAGAGAGCACATATACCAAATTTTTTATGAACCATCATGAAATTAAACATTTTGCATTAAATCATAATGATGATGAGTTGCACAGCAAAACAACTCATATTATTATTTCTTTGGACAAAGATATAAAAAAAATATGATAAAAAGTAACTGCACATCACTAATTTTTTTTATGTATTAAAATAACGAGGATTAATTAAAATGAACCTAAATTAAAATGAAACCTCCTTGAACGGTCACCTCTAAACAACGAAACCCTCCGAATACCGGCCACCTGTTGATGGAACCAAATACGTTCCATAGCATTAACATTAGACCGAACCTCTAAAAAAGGAATTCTGAACAACGGCCACTCAAAAGTCACGAGAAAAATTATTTTACAGCTCCTGGTACAATTTCATATTTATTTGCAAACCGAAATGTGAAGCAGATGAAACAAAATTTACTTGATATGGCGATAAACAGAAAATGAAGACATAATAATGATGAGGAAATTTTAGATAATATTCTAGAACGGGAGGCATAACAAACATGAAGGCCAGTGAGTTTGTACGTCTGGACCTTTACCCTCTGTACAAAGATTTAACAATTGATGTCACATTTGATTCCATACAGCAAATGGTGGAAGATAAGAGAGAAGAACAGAAAAGTGATGAGGAAGAGGAAATGAAACAAATTATAGAATCACCCAAAATTTCTAATATTAACACATATACCGAAGATTAGACGAATCTTCATGAAATCCAAAATTTTGCATTAAATCATACTTATGATGAACTGTCTCATATTGTTACATCTTTAGAGAAATCTATTTGCCAGGGGGGGGGGGGGGGTGTTGCAACTGCAAATTCCTGATTTTTTAAATGTATTAAAACAATGAGGATTAATTAAAATGACTGTGTATGTACATTTAAAATTATGTAATTTTGATTTTTTTTAAACGAAACCTCTGAATTACACCCACCTCTGAAGAGCAATAGTTTTCACCGTTCCCACGGGTAACCGTTATTCAGAGGTTATACTGTATATAGAAGTTTGTATCGTTTATCAAGTAAATCTTTTTTTTCTGAGGTTTAAAATTAGTTATTTAAGGTATTTCTGAATTTTGCACAAAACATACGTTCAAGAGAATACATGAATGAAAGAAGAACTAGAGATTTTACTGTTTTAAAATTTAACAAACACTCTTTTAAATGTCAAATGGTTCAGATAATACTCGGGGATATATTTTACACTAAAATTTTATACTTTTATCTTGCTGAATTATTTGATCAAAATCTGGGTTTTGATTCTAGAAGTTCACTATTTTTCAACATTTTAAATATTTAAGAATATACTATGAAAATCACAAATTTATAAATTTAAATAATTTAATATGTTTTGTACACTATATATAAGCAAGCAATTAAATAAATAAAACAAAAGAGATATATTATTACTTTGAAAATTTACTGTATAATGTTAAAAAAAACAAAAACAAAGGATCCAGATATTGCTTAAAAATTTAAAATATATATATATTGACTTTTACTGACATTTGCTGTCCATGATATCTGATCATGACCATTATCATAATCGTTCTACAACTAGGCCATTTGGTTAAAGAATAAAAAAACAGCTACCTTAAACCAATTGCTTGAGAATAAAAAAATCGATAAATGCTAAGATTTCTATTTTCTTTCTAAATTGGAAACATTCCAAGTAATCGTTATAGAACAATTTCTTAGATATCATCTTTTTGTTATTTTTAATTTCTGAAAAGACTTTTTGACATATTTCGAATATAATTTTTAGATTAATTTAGATTAAATTAATGCTTACTTTGTGGATATTAATTTAGACAGTGTTACAGTACGGAGTTATGTAGAAAAACAGTATCTAATACTCAGTTTGTAGAAATAAAGAAAATAATAAGCAAATTGCTTGATTAAAGGGAGGGTAAACAAACTTTAAAATGAACAAAATTAAACAAAAATATGAATTTTATTTTATTATTTTGATTATTTATTTGTTAACATTTAAAAAAAAAAATGCCGTATCATAAACCCCAAATTTCGTTTTCGTACTTTTTAGGTAAGTAATAAAAATAATATATTATAATATTTATTTTAAATGGATTTTACTAAAACATATTTTTATTATATATACAGTCAATACATCTTTAAATTGAACTATGTTTTTTAAATTTTGATCAAAATTCTTAATCTTTTTAAGGAATCTTTATACATATTACAACAAATCTGTGCATACATTTTTTAGAATGTTGACTTATTAACGTCCCTCCAATTATTAATAAAAATCATTAACATGTGAACTTTTTATAAAAACTCAATTTTGCCCTTTTTTTTCTTTTTTTTTGAGGGAAAATTACTTTTGCAAAACTTCAGACTTAAATTCGCTTTTGGAACGGAAATGGATCATGCCTCCATTAGTCACAATTACGCCATAGTTAAAAGAAGAATTGTATTGGTCTTTATAGTGGCACTAAAGCATTTTAAAACGATTGTGTTACACGGTGAACTAATCTCGGATACGTGCAATAATTCCCGTGCTGAAAATGACGTCATACTGAAGAAAAAAGATGGATTTTTATCCATAAAAATAAATATTTTACTATAATATCAATATCACGCCATATAACTTGAACTTTATTTCTATAGCGTTTATTGAAAGGCCATTAGGATGCATTTTCGTGTATTATTACATTCTTAGTTATAACATCTTTTTATAAATAAATAAAGTTTGAACAGCAAAATTTAAGAAAATTTAAATATATATAAATTTAAATATGTATATTTTACTATTGATATTATTAAATGAATAATGGATACAACGACTTAGTCTAACAACAAATTTATCGTTTTTAATTTAAACTGCTGTCATAGTGATATTATAATTTATTGTAACTCGCCATTCATTGTGCGTATAAACCTGAAAAAGTATAAAACATTGTAAAGTTGGATTACATTTAAAATTATGGTCTATTATTTTAATTGTGTATTCTCGCTGCCATTAATTGAATTCATGATTTTGAAATTTTCCGTAATAGGGTTTGCAGCCGAGATTGGTGTCAAGCTATCTTGACAAAAACGTACTTTGAAATGTATGAGGGCAATTGTATATACATGAAGGAGAATGTTTATATAAACATGTCTTAGATAATTAATTATAAAAACAAAATCGAGGCAAATATTTAAATTCGCATGTTGATACACACACGCATGAAAAATTTTGTGTTAGACTAAGTCATTACATCCATCATTTAACACTTTCAGTTTCAAGTAATTGTGCTTTTGCACCGTTGAATTCACACAGGAACTTTCGAAAAATATTATTTCAAAATAAAGAAAAAATATTATTTAAATTTTCCCACAAAAAATATAATAGTTAACTTTTATTAAAAGTTTCTGGTGCTAAATATGATTAAAATTAGGTGGTATATAAAAATGAATTTTATTAATTGATGAATCAATAAATGAACGACAAATGAAGTGACATAATCTCTGTAAAATAAATGTGCTCCACACACAAAGAATAGGATTGGATTGTCTTCACGACAGTCAGGCACCTCTCTGCCCAGCAAACACATTTCTTTCGGCACACGATCGGACCGCAGCCGGCAGTATCGGTTAAGTGTCGGCATGGGCAGAGTGGTTTCGGTAAAGTGTCGGCAGCATGTCGGCAACTGAAACATAAGAATCTGCTTTTTCGCTTGCCGGTTACCTTAATCGGTCCCCTTATGGTTATATATCGGCAAGCGACTTACACCGCAAGTGACGCAGGACCGATATGCGATTTCTGATTGTGGCCCGACTAAATTTGCCAACATCGGTCCGGATTCGGAATTTTTAGTCTTAGCCGACATTTTTTTTCTTTTTCTTAATTTTGTTTGAATTTGAGTTTTGATAAGCTATGTATATTTCATGTATTTCATATGAAATGCTAATAGTGATAAACAAAAAAAAAAAAAAAAAAAAAAAAAAAAATCAAAAATAGCTTATATATATTTTTCTTAAGCTGTTATGGAATTAATTTTAAAAAAGGCCTACAATTATTTGAATCATCAAAAGAGTTTTTTAAATCGCTCCTTAAAATTATTATTCGTTATAAACTTAATCGTAGAAAAATAAACTTCATAAATTAATTATTTTCTAATTATATATTCATTTTAAAAGCAATAGCTATGTTTCTTATTTTATTCAAAAATAAAATTATTAAAAAAGTGCTTAAAATTATCTTACAAGCTGTAATATATATATATATATATATATATGTTATGTCGTAGCTTATAAAATTATCATATTAATCATTTATGAATTTTAATTGCTATATTTTAACTTATTTCAACGATATTTTTACTTAACTTTTGTCACTCGCGGTCGGTTTGTTTACAAAGTAACGATCTTTGTTTTGGGTAAACTAAAGTCAGTTAAAAGTAAATTATTAAGTGTTATAATGTATTATTGTTAAAGTATTGGCACAGAATTTTATGAAACTATTGGGATGAATTCACACTGTCCACAAAGCTCATTTTAAAATAAATATTTTGGTATGTTTGTTTGACTGTGAAGGCAGATTGGTTGGTGGAAGTCATATTTTTATTGATTGGCGATTGGTGAGTTGAAGAGTGCGCAACTTCTCCACATCAGTGTTTAATCTCTAGAGTGTGTATTTCCAACTAATTAAATTGTTTATCAACCATCAAATATGTGTGTTTTGCAATATTAGTAATTTTTCAATATTTTGGAATCAATGTTTAGAATATCAACCATGGAGCTACTGGAAACGAGGTTATTTTATTTTTGAGCTACTGGTATTTATTTTAATATTTTTGAGTTTAAAGGTAATTCAAATTAATGGTTTATTTTACTTTATTTTTCTGTTCTATCAATCTTAATTTTCATATTCTTTCATTTTCTAACTGTAACTGCAACACCATAAATGATGCAGCGTTGGATAAGTTTCCCGCCTGAGGTGACGTCAGAGGAAGGAACGAGCGTGGTCACGTGATCAAATGGCGCGCAGGGATATGCTTCAAGTTTAAATTTAATAACAATAAATCTTCCTAATCAAGCATTTTTGTGAAGAATTCTCAAAGCTTTTGCAGCTGGTTTCTCGCATTTTGATGCAAGTAATTAAGTTAATTAAATAATTTTACAGTTCAAGTGTTATTTTCATAGCACTATTTACCCTGTGCGCATATGTGGCAAAAATGGAGTAAAAGGTGTTAGCGGGAAGCAGGAAGATTTTTCGAGAGTTGGAGAGGCAACAGTGATCTGAGTAGGTTCTTGAAGTGGAAGCTGCCTTGAGATTGTAGAAGATGTCGTGGAGGAAGAAGTCTTCTTTTCTTTTCTATTTATTCTGCTAACTTTTATTGCATGTTTTATTTTACGCGAGTTTTATTTTATTTTAAATGGCCAATTAGATCGTGGAATGTAAGCCTTCCACATATTTTTTTATTGTTACTGCCAGTAGCTCCTAATACAGAAAATTATTTTTAGGGATGTTAGTCTTAGTAATTATGATAATATTGTAAAATGATGCAAATTTTTAAGTGACAATAATTATTAGTAAAGGAAGAACGAATATTTTTATTAATTGAATGTTATGAGTAAGAAAGAAATTGTATTAAATATGTACTGAATCTGGAAGCTTCATAGTGAAGCATTGTTAGTATTGAATTTATTTTGTAAAGAATAATAGATGAATTAAACTTAAATTTTGTCATCCCTAATTTTGCTTGTAATTACTGCAGTGTACATCTTTATTTTTAATCTTTATTTTTCAGATAATGCACGTGTAGTTGCCCACAGGATGGGGTCATGTTAGGGATAACTTGGCAGAAATAATTCTATTCTTGATGTTAGTTAAGGTTGTCTAAAAGTTAGATTTTAGTAATGTGATTTTGGATTATTGTTGTTGTTAATTCTTGTAAGGTGTTTAGGTAATTAAGTTTTTTAGTTTCATTAATTTCTTGAATTTAATTGTTTCTGCTGAGTTCTTGGAATAAATTGAAGAGAGATTTGTCTTTTGAAGAAGTCATGTGAGTACATGACTTGGGATTAATTTTTAATTATTTTTCAGGAGTTATGCGAAGTGCATGGCTCGGGAAGATTAAATTTAAATGCAATTAATTAATAGTGATCTCTAGACTAGGATCTAGTTATTGCGGGTTTCTCAATTTTAGAGTTGGATGTTCACAACGCCATCCAACATTAATTTTTGTTAATTATTAAATTTAATTGTTTTGTTTTAATTTAAGATAATTTAAAAGGGTAGTAATTATGTTTTTAATGGGATTAATGGAATAAGTATTATATAAGGGATTGTATTTTTAATGGGATAAGTTAATGGTTTTAAATGATGGTTTTAGAAAATTAAGGAATTGTGTTTCATGCCAATAAAAGTAGTAAATAAATTTAATTTTATATTTTGGTGTTGTCTTTTATCACAGCATTACTCGTTCTTACAATTTTGTTTTCTCAGTTTGAATTGTGGGATTGACTTCTGTTGTGGTAAGACACAACATATATATATATATATATATAATTTTTTAGCATTACAATTTAAAAGAAAGATTCAGAAATCTCTCACTTCTAAAAAATTATTTACAAAAAAATTTAAAAAAAAAGATAATTTAATATTTATATTTTATTTGATAATTAAAAAATGTTGATAAGTAAAAGGAATCATTTTTTGCTACATAATCACTAAAAATATATTCTACATTAAATCATCAAATGACAAAAAATGAACTCTTATTCTAATTAAAAGTGATTAATTGCCAACATTTTTTTTATTAAAATTAGCTTTTCTATGTTACAAATATATATTTCTTGAATTAACGCATTTAATTAGATTATAATTCCTAAAGAAAAAATTGTATTAAGAGAAAAACCTCTGAAAGTCACTTATTTTATTTAATAAGCATTCTTAAATTTATAAGAAAGTATCAGAAATTTTCCCCATTTAAAAATTATCTTCCAAAAGAAAAAAAAAATGTAAATTAATATTTTTATTTCATTTTTAAATTAAAAATATTGATACGTGACAAATTAATACTGCAACATACTCATTAAATATATGTTCTACTTTAAATCATCAAAACTACATAAAATGAATTATTATTCTAATTAAAAGTTAATAATTACCAACTTTTTATTTATTAAAATAAATTTTCCATGTTAAAAATATATATTTTATAAATTAACGCAGCGCATGTAATTACATTATAATCCTAATAAGAAACTTTGATTAACTGAACAAGACCTCTAAAAATATTTTTTTAAATATTTAATTATTCTTAAATTTATATCTATTCTTAATTATATCTATATCTTATTTAAACTTAAATTTATTATTAAATTCCTTTGCTTTAATGAATTCGCTACGATATTTATTTCATTCATTTAAATATTAAATTAACTTTTAAATAAACGCGCGTAAGACAATTACAAATAAATAAAAAAATAAAAACACTTAATTCTAATTTTCCCATCTACCATTTACCTCCAATCACAAACCATTACGTCCCATCTAACATTTACCTCCAATGACAAATAATTACGTATCGATAAGACTTCCCCTTATTAACTCTTAAAAAGGCATCTACTTCATGTCCTTGGGTTCGTTGGATCAAATCCAACCTCATCCAACGCCGAAACACGTTCCTTTCAAATATGCATTCCGCAATGGTTCATAGATTGCGCATTCAAAACAGATTTTTTTTTCAATTGATGCTGGTGTCGGGCAGCGGCCGGCATTCATATGGATAGCTATCGGCGTGCGGTCGGCATAGTTTTTTACCGAAACTGGACCGGCTGTGCGCCTATCTGTCGGGCGTCACTCCCCCGGCGTGTCGAAAAAGATACGGAACCGGTACGGCAGCCGGTATCGTGGCGATACCGTCGGTAACGGCAAAGCGGCTGTCGGCCTATTGCTTACCGATAGCTCTGTGTTTGCTGGGTGCACACACATTTTTTTTTTTATAACTGTCTGTTGATACTCGCATAAAAACCAAATGCACATATTTTTAAAGTAATTTTCATTAAAAAAAATAATAAAGCTGGATATATTTTGCGAATCGGAAAGCGCAGAGCATATTAAATAACCCATTCCTGACAAAAATAAATAAATAAATGCATTTTTTGTATTGTGTATTACACTTTTTGACTTTCTTGACTCTAGTTCTTGCTGTAATTACATAAATATATGAAGTTTTTAAAAAACACCGTATTCTTTCATGTCAAATAATACAGGTTATATTTAATGAATTCATGAAGGTTTTTACTGGCACCTGCTGTCTATGATATCTAACCATGAGTGTTATCATAATCGTTCTACAACTAGGCCATCTGGTTAAAGAAAAAAAAATCACCTTAATGAAAAATACAAAAAAATAATAATAATAAAAAATGAATCAAGGCAAAGATTGGTATTTTCTTACTGAATTGGAATCGTTCCAAGTAATCGTTATAAGGCGATTTCTGAGATAGCCTCTTTTTGTTGGTTTGTAATTTCGGAAAAAGATTTCTACTATTATTTTGAATAAAATATTTAGATGAATTTGGACTGCATTAATATTTATTTAACGTTTGTTAATTTATAATGACTGTTGTTTTATAGAAAAAAATATAGGGAAAATTAGTCTCTAGCATTCAATTTTTAAAAAGGTGAATGAATAAAAGAGCGTAAATAATTTAATTAGTACTTACGCATTATTGGTTATTACGCTAGAATGATACACTGCTACAGCAATGACGGATATAATTTTTAGGGTTTCGTTCATCTGACGAAACCTTATTCGTCTCGCTCCTCTGTCTGTTTGTCTGTCTGTCCGTCACAGAGCCCATTCTCAGAAACTATATATGTTAGAGACTTGAAATTTTGCATACTTATAGCTGAACACCTCACATCAAACGACAAATCCTAAAATTTCGAAAAAATCTTATATTTAACCCTTGGGCTCTAACTTGTGTATTTTAAGCTTTTCTTTCTAACGCAGCCCCTAATTAAGGTGAAGACTTAAAATTTTCCATAATTATAGCTAAATACTTGCGATCAAACGACAAATCCTAAAATTTTGAAAAAATCTTATATTTAACCCGCTGGGCTCTAACTTGTGTGTTTTAAGCTTTGCTTTCTAACTCAGCCCCTAATTAAGTTGAAGACTTGAATTTTTGCGAAATTATAGCGAAACACTTGCGATCAAACGACAAATCATAAAATTTCCACAAAATCTTTTTTTAACCCTCTGTGCTCTAACTTGTGTATTTTAAGCAATTTTTTATCCTCCCCTTTTCATCCGGGAAGCACTTTTTAAACTTTTGATGACACCCCTCTGACCACTCTTTCATACTATGCACCATAGACTTACATATTTCGGTTCCATTTTTACCGCCAGGGGGCGCCTACCTATCTCGAGTGCTGTGGGCTCGATTCCCTTGACTAATATATCTACGGATAGGTTGTAAAACGGAGTTTCGTTCGGATAGAGGTTTGTGTAGAATAGAGTGCGCCCCCTGGTTGCGAAATGTGAAACTAACAGATTTTCAAAAGGATAAAGTGTTTTGAAAGGAATATTAAACGAAACCCTCTGTGCGATCTGTGATATCACACTTACCCACTTGTTTTTACAACTCTTTTTTAGCCTTTTGCAGAAAGCTTGAAAGTGATTATGACATCGATTTGTCTGTCCGTCTGTCTGTCTTCTAACTCTCGTAAATATACTCGGATTGCAAAGTATTTTTTTACATATTATTGACGTTTACTACAGCCTTATGGCTGTTGAAAATGAACTGTGGAGCATTTATAGCGCGTTTACAGGGACAGTCAAAAGTATTCCATTACATTACAGGTCATAATGAAAAACATTTGTGCATCCTATTGATGTTACAGCATTTGAAAAATAATAAAAATGCATTTCTGATGTCCATTGATACTTCATTTCCGTAGAATATTGGTTGCAAATCCTTTATAATTGATTTACAGGGTTCTATACTGTTCTATATGTTTCGTAGCTCTGAAGGCGGCATTCTCAAGATCCACAATGATAAAAAGATTTACGAATTTTTTTCTTAAATGAAACTGGTAAATAAAAGTCGCGTGATCACATGTATAATTAAATAAAGTGCAATCATTAAAATGGATATTTGTAAACGTGAATTATTTTATGCTATTGTTTTTTATTCTGTAAAGGATCTCTTTCCACATTTTAGGTAACTCCATGGAGGTTCAATCTTTGCATATATTCTTACTGCGTAAAAAGATCTCTATTGGTTCTATGATAATGGATGGGAGATATTAGCTTGATGGTTAAATTATTCTACTATTTTTAAAATCAATCTATCCGATAAATCTAATCTAAGCTAACTGTGTTAAATTTGTTGATCAGTTTGCCAATATTACTATAGAATATTGTACACTGTAAAAAAAATCCGACCAGTTTTCCTGTAGGAATCGGAAAATAGTTGCCCTTATCGTACCGGAAAATTTTCCGACCCAGCTCGGAATAAAATCCATGAAAAAAAGGAAATAGTCAATAAAACGGTATTTTATGGATTTTATTCCGAGCTGGGTCGGAAATTTTTCGGTACGATAAGGGCAACTATTTTTCCGATTCCTACAGGAAAACTGGTCGCATTTTTTTACAGTGTAATATTTTGATTTCTGAATCTGAAATACAATTTGTTTTAATAGAATCTTTTTTTAAACGTTTTATGATTAAAGCAACTTCTCACTTTCTAACACAGAAATTTTTCTTTTTATAAAATAGCCTAATTTCTGTCTATCATAAAAGCTACATATTGTATTTGCGTAGAAGATATTGTTTTGTTTTGATTTTCAAATAAAACATTATTTCAATTGACTATAAATTGTATTAAATAATTTATATAATTTTATTACCGGTTAATTTTATTGAAACTTTAAAACTTTTCTCATCCAGCTACTTTTGAAACATCGTATCTAATGATGAATTCTTGCATAATTGTGTTCAGAGCCTCACTGCAAAAAAAGCACATTTTCTATAAAATGTTACATAATTCTATTTTCAGAATACCTAAACAAACATTTTACAAATTTCAAATGCATTTTCCTTTACTTTAGCTGTACTTAACTGCTAATATGTCTTCTTACTTCCATTAAATACAGATGACGGCTAGGAACATTTTCTGCATCGGGATATTGTTAGATTCGTTGATGGCGCCGTTGCAGTTGTCGTGAATTTCAAACACAATTTGCTTTGATAGAATTGTTTTTTAAACATTTTATGATTGAAACAACTTCTTACTTTTTAACACAAAAATTTTCCCTTTCATAAAAGTGCTTGATTTTTGTTTATGATAAAGCCTATATATTGCATCTGAGTATAATACAATTAAATTAAAGTAAGTGACATTGTTCTTTTTTTTAAAATTAAAAATGATTTTAATCCCTCTTAATATTATAATTATTGCTGTTTATTTTAATATATTTTTTTTATTTATCCGTTATGAAAGAATTTTTTCCTTTAGTATTCCGTTTTATAATGCGAGGCAGGCAATACGTAGAACCCATCTGCACAATAACGGTAAAATTTCATGCATAATAATGTTAGATATATTCTAAAAAAAAAAAAGACAAACATATCCACGATACTTATTTTATATTTCTTCTAAATATCTCTACTATAATCTTGAATAATTTAATATTTCTTCAATTCCTTCAATATAATTCAATATTATAAAATATGTGTAGTATATTTAAATTATAAAGCATTACTTTCAAAGTAATCAACAAATATAGCATTATGCTACGGTACAACCAAATAAAAATTGGTATTAGGATTCATACATAAAAATTCCTAAAAAAAGTAAGATTGACTTTAAAACTTTTCCTAATTCAGCTGCTGGTAGAAGATTTTGTATCTCAAAAAGCTTTCTTACTTGTATAATTGTGTTTAGGGCATTACTATAAGAAAACTGTATATGGGGCATTCATCTTTTGACTTTTGGGGGGAAAAAATCTGACAAAATTAAACTTGCTAAAATAACATTTTAATCTGATAGACGAATGCCTTAATGATTCAAATAAAAAAAAAAAAATGGTCAGCAGCGAAATTTTTTTTATTTAACTGAGGTTTAAGCTATACTTGCGAGTTTAATTTTCCTTACCATTCTACCCCCCATAACTTTTTATCTTCTTCTAAATTTATCTTATAATGAATTTGCATAGTACCACAGGACATTCAAATAAGAAATAATAACAATGTAGTACTTTTAATACCGAATCTTTGTATAACATTGTCTTAAAGGGGTGTTAAAGAAGGGACGGTAAGGTAAAAATAGGGGATGGTATTGGAAAAAAAGGGACGAATGGAAAAAAGGGACGAAATGGTAAAAAAGGGGACGGTAAGGATGGAACGATAAGGATAATTACCACCTATTTTTAGGAAAATCATGTTAAGACTAAGTGATAGCCACAATGTTCATTGATTTTTATAAACAGTTGTTAAACATTGGATTAAATTAATTTTTTTTTTTTTAATTTACCTCGAAAAGTGCAGGAATAAACCTTGATAATGGTGAGACTACCAATAAAGCCACGATACTTGAAATTGATATGTAAATGCTGATTTAAATTCTACAGTAAATTTCCTTCCAAAGAATTTTAGACATTCTTTTTCTAGCGTACTTCTGCATGAGACAAAACTTGAAAAAAATTTGATGGCTGCATCTGAAATAATTTTATGTATAATTTTAGAAGAGGGATGGTAAGGAATCTAAAACCCAGGGACAGAGTTTAAAAAATAATAACAACCCTAAAAATGTGTGCAGGTAAATTTTTAGCTACATATTTATATAAAACAATAGTTCTAGTTTCAGAAAAAATTACATCGAATTACTTTTATTGAAACAATTTTATCCAGACAGCTCCAAACTTAAAAATCAGCACCATGGACACGGGACGGTATAGGAGTTTTCCAGGTGTTTGGACCTCTCAACATCGTCCAAAACTTATTTATCTTGTTAATATTGTTATTCAATCATGCAATAGGATGTTCCCCAATCTATGAAATAAAAAAAAAAAACACAAAAAATGTGTATTAAAATAAAAAGTATTATTCAGGGACATGAAAGTCAAAAGCTTGTGAGAATACCCCATATATATATATATATATATATATATATCTAAAGAATGATATAATTTTATATTCAGAATATACAATTCTACCTTTAGAAATATTTTAAAAATCATTAATAAATATTAATCAGTTCTACCTGCATTTTCAGCACTTCATCCATACACTATTAGAAAAATTTGTCTTTATACACTAATTTATTCGTCATTTTTAAACAAATAATTTCTGTACACCTAGAAAATATGCTTTTTTCCGTTAATTCTCCCAAAAAGTCTGAAAATGAGGGGGAATTCCGTTTATTGGTTACACGCATGCGTATTGGATGTATTAATACCATATTTCGAACTTACTTTTAAAATGAAAAACCTAAAATTGAATAAATTAGGATACCTAAATTATTTACAAACAAACAAACAAAAATAATGCTTTCAAATTTAATACAGTAGCAACTTTCTCATTCCTTTAAACTTATTTGTAATTTATTTTTTAAGTATTTAAGTTTTTTAGGATTCAAAAAAGTATTCGCATGTAAAATATATTCTAAACGAGCACATTAAAAAAATGTATAGTAGTTCAATTAAGTTTAAAAAAATCGATTCTATTCAAAAAAGCAAACATTTCTTCTCGAATTTAATTGAAAATATAATATTCATATTTTACATCTAACAATCAAATTATATCTTATTAAAAATAGGTCTAATATGTAATAATTTTCATTCTACATTATTTTATAAGTGTCAAAACACCAACCATTATTTCATAACGACGAAATGTCCTTGAAATTAAGTTTAAATTTCCCGAGCTTTCAGAAAAAGAAATTTAACAAACCTTACCAATCCCCCTTTTGAAGAAATTCGTATCTTCATTTTAAACTCGCCCTCTACCAAGTTCTCGCTATCCGAATGGTTAAGATGCTCTATTCGAAATGCGCGTTCCTAGGTTCAAAATCAAGTGGATCCACGCAGAAATTGAGATGTACCATTTAAAAAACTCTTTTTTTCAGATTATGGGCATTTTCGATACTAGAACGGAAAAGACAAAGAACGGCAATTTCTTCACTTCTCGGATCATACTGTATGTGTGTATCTGAATGTATCTGAAAGAGTGGGAAAAACTTTACATGGTGAGAGAATGCAACTACATGAGCAAATTTCGAAATAGAATGTATGATCGAAACACAAGCTGTGAGAAGTTAAAAGGTAGTTTTTCACTGTCCCTGGGCGATAGATTGGTCGAGGTCGTTTCATAGCTTGGCCCCCAAGATCATCGGATCTCTCGTGCTTGGACTTTTTCTGGGGGGCCATATGAAAAGCCTAATCTACGAGTGCTCCATTGAAACCAATATGGATCTAGTTGCCAGGAATGCCGTTGTTGCCGGCAATATTCAGGAAATGCCTGATGTCTTCGCAAATGTTCGCCAGTCTCTATCCCGCAGGTATGAAGTGTGCATTACAGCTGACGGAAAATCTTTTGAGAAAGTTCTTTGAGCATGTACATTAATTACATGCTTATTAATAAGACGTTTTCTGAAGTATCTCCTCTAATTCTTGTGTTAATTATTTAACTGCGATAGTGGAAAATTACGTTTTAACTTCTCATCGCTTGCATTCCGACCATGCATTCTATGACAGAATTTGCTCGTATAGCTGCGTTGTATCACCCCATAAAGTATTGCCATCTTTTTCAGATACACCCTGTATATCGATAGCGGTGCTTCCAGGAATATTTCCGTGAAATGAAGAAAGAATTTCTGAGAGTGTACTTAACCGCTAATATGGCTTCTGTGATCGATGAAATACAGATGACTGCCAGGAACCTTTTCTGTAATGGGTTATTTTAGGGTAGTTGATGGCGCCGTTCTTATTGTCTTGGATTTCAAACGCAGTTTGATTCGATAGTACTGGTTTTTAAACATTTTATGATTTAATCAAGTTTTTACTTTTTAATACAATTTTTTTACTTTTACAAAGTAGAATTTTTTGTCATAAAAGCTTACCCACATAGCATTTTTAGTTTGCAGAAAAATTACAGAAGTCTTGCTTTGAAAACATGCAAAGTTGCAGCAAGCTCAGCATGACAAGACTGAAAGTTCATAACAAAACTGCAGCAAGATAACGCAGACGCCGAAGTCACCACACTTTGAACTTGCAGCTAACTTGTCGTGCAAATTAAATTCATGCTGCATCAAATTTATTGCAAATTAACGGCAAACAAGTAATCGAAAATACTGCAAACTTAAGCAAAGTAGTAATCTTCACATGCCACATTAACTGTTTACAACTGTTATACTATAATTTTAACCCCTTCGAAGGGGTTCATAGACCTGTTCAGGTCTATTGATGCATATGCACCATTAAGGTGCATGCATCGTTTTTACCACCATAAACCAGTTAGGATAATATTTGTACTTTCCAATTTGAACCTTTTTTGGTATTTAATAAATATAGCATTTTAAAAAAGCGGTCCCAACCGAATAAAACTTCTGCAATTTCTGCGTATCAGCTGATTGTCTATTCTCTCAACAGAGGGATTTTTTACTTTCGTCACTTTCGTGAATTAAAGACAGTCCTGCCAACTTATTCACAACAAACTACTCATGCAAGTGGGTGATAGTATAGCTTGCGGGAGATTTGCTGCGAATTTCTTACTTCAAATTTGTCACGGCAAGATAATATCAGAAAAAATCAAACTTCCTGCTAATGATCATGCTATCTGGGTAAATATTTCATTTAACGCTTTATGTCCCAAATTATAAATCAGAAAATTTCTCCTCTTTAACAATTATCTTCGTTAGTGTCTAAAGATATCCAAAACAACTTATACACTGTAAAAAAAAAAAAAAATCTCTAAAGTTACTAAAATTTTTCAAGGAAACTGGGACTGCTAGAAATTTTTATATAACTGCAACAACAGAAATTCACGCAACAGACACACTTTTGCATTGTAAATCAAAAATTCTGTAAGGTTACAAAGAATATTTTAAGAAACTGGGATGCCTAGAACTTTTTATGTAATTGCATTGCAACCCTGGTTACAGATAAAATTTTAGTAAGATTACTGTAATTTTAGTAGATTCTTTAGTACAGCCACAGACTTCTGTAGCTTTACAAAAACTAGTTTTCTAGATTTACATCTTTTTTTGTGCAGTGTACAGATAAAACTTTAGTAAGCATACAGATTTCTGTAACTTTACATCTGTAGAATTACAGATTTTTTTTACAGTGTATAACAACAATTTGATTTTTAGATAGATTTTTAAATAAAACTGATTTAATAAATCGACAGTTAGAGTTTTGTTTTTTGTAAAATATTTACAAGAATAATTAGATTTTTAAAAATACTGTTATGGAAACCTCACAATTATTACAAGAACAATATAAATAAATATATTGTGATCCTATCTGTAACTACACTGTAAAAAAAAAATCTGTAAAGTTACTAAAGTTTTTCTAGGAAAATGGGATTCCAAGAACTTTTTATGTAACGGCAACAACAAAAATTCCTGTAACAGACGCTGTTACAGGAATTTTTGTTGTTGCCGTTACATGAAAAGTTCTTGGAATCCCAGTTTCCTAGAAAAACTTTAGTAACTTTACAAATTTTTTTTTACAGTGTAAGGAGTGTTTTGTAGTTTTAAATTTTTTGTAAAACATTTTTTAATAGGAGAAAAACAAAATCCATGTAAATGGTTGAAAAAATAACCACATTAAAAATATTTAGCTTCGACTGTGATTACGGAATGGGATCCAGTAAAATATTTTGTATGAATCGTACCATATACTTTTATTATTACGGAGTAGGAGTCGTGGAGTCGGAGTCGGAGTCAGGCCAACTTTTGAGCGAAAGAGTCGGAGTCACATCTGTTAAAATTCCCGGAGTCGAAGTCGTCCATTTTACAAGCAGGGCTGCGTTGTTGGAGTCGGAGTCAGGCCCATTTTTGAGCGAAAGAGTCGGAGTCGGATCTTTTAAAATTCCCGGAGTTGGAGTCGCAGTCGGAATCTTTCATTTTCCCCACCGACTCCGCAGCCGTGTTTCTGACAATGTAATAATAAAATATAGTATTGAATAACCATGCAGTCAATTGAATAATGGTGCTAGTAAACATATATGAATACTTCTAAATAAATTAGATTAACTTGAAAATTTTTTTATTCAAAAAACATCGTCAGTCGTTTTCTATTGATTATCGATTGGTTGCAATTCGCTAAAAGTTAGACTGAATATCAATTCGAGTGAGAGACGACATTCAAAACAATTTTTCTGCAAATATTTCGCCATTTTAATATCAAAAGATAATAAGCAATCTATTCGCAATAATTTGAAAATGAGCGTTGATTTACGATAATTTATTTCATTAGAATTTAAATTGATCTTTTTTATATAAAAAAGGTTGATCTACGTTTTATATGTTTTCAGTAACAAGTTCGAAAAATATTATATCATTTTACATGTATGCTTTAATTTTACTTACGCTGCTACCAATCACAATTCTCCAAAATTACTTTTTCGTGGTATTTAAAAAAAAATGTTTCAGTTAAACACGAAACATTGCAATAGATAAATAGATTCAAATTTTTAACTTTAAAATCACAAAATAACCGGAAATATTATTTAAAAAATACTTTTTTAAATAATTTATTTTAATCGTTAACATTCTTGTTACATATTTTTTTTAAAAAAATCTTGATACTAACAAGGAAGGTCTCCATACTGGGCATACTCAGAATATGTTGAAAAAATGCTAGTGAAAGTACTCATGTATGTAATAAAGGATAAGTTAAAATTAGCGGCGGGAATTACAGTAGAAAATCTGTAATAAAATAAAATACTTTCGAATAATTGGCGTGAAAAGACGAAAGCAGCACGCAATTTTCCTCGCCAAAAGCAAACGATTTTAATGAATCTGAAAATTGTTTGTTAATTGATTTTGAGAATATGCGGTATTTAATTAATTTAAAAGTAAACCATGAAAGAATTTATAACTATTATTATTATTACATTTTGTATTATACTTGTTGCTTGTTGCCAATTTGAACGAAATTTTGCTATTGTTTTATTCTCCAATCCACATTTTTTTTTAATTTAAACGGCTTTATCGGTTATAAAAATAACTTTTAACGCCAGATGAATAATGCTGATGTAATACATTTCCATACCGAAGAAGTTGTTTCCATAGCAACAAAGTTGAATCGACAGAGCTCGATGGGGCATATTTTTGAGTTTGGAACAATTTTAATCAATTTAAATTTTGTTTTAAATCGTAAAATATGATAGTTAAAATTCGTTATAAGTACATATAAATATATATGACAAAACTGTAGTTAAAACAAACTAAAAATGACAAAGCTAAAGTTATTTAAATTAAACTTATTTAAACAAATTCAACATAAAAAGTTTTTTCCTTAAAGAGTATTCGACAAGCGCATTTTTTTAAACTTAATTTCTTCGCCAAACGGTGATAAGTCGCCAAATAAGCGAAATTTTCAATATTTTTTTACGGACGTTCTACCGAGGTTCCGCCAAAAAATTTTTATAAACATATATACCCATGGGAGAAGAACATTCTGTATTTTTTTCAGATTTTTCTGAGTATGCCCGTATGGAGACCTTCCTTGTAAGTTAGCGTTACGTGGTGCTTAGAAATTCAGAACTGAAATGAAGAGCTTATTTGCTTGGACAAAAAGAGCAATTAAATTGCTTTCAATTATTTGACTCAATAGTTTTAAATTAATTCAATTTATTTCAATTGATTAATTATGTGAGTTAGAATTTATATTTATAAAATATCCTCAATGCTCTGAAGATAATTAACAGTAAAAATTTCCTTCTTTTAGGACCGAATCTCAGGCAGTTACGACACTTTAAATTTTATGAAATCTCGGAGCTTTCCGGTACTTAAAACAGGCATAATGTTTTCTATATTAAAGAAAAACATATCCACGATACTGATGTTTTACAGCTAATAAATATCGCCAATGTAATATTTTTCGTCAATATTTTGAATATAATTCATTATTTTAAAATATCGGCATTTAAATACTTTATAGTAATATCAGGGGGCATATATGGCCTGAAATTTCAAGACCAGGAAATTCTTCGGTACCGGTATTTTCTTATTGAAAATCTCTTCTTAAATAAGGCGAAATTTTGCACTGCTAACCTAGATTTATTTTTCTATTAAAAAATCTATATTGCTATTTGTCTTGAAAAGTTCCCTGAAGCGTATGACTCCTAGTAATATTGATAAACTGATGAACATATTTAACACTCTTGCATTAAGTGGCCAATAATACTCATACACAAAAAGTTACAAACGAAAATTTTTTATTGAACTTCAAAATATGTTCTTATCCAGCTGCTTTTTATAAAATGTATCTAATATTGGTTTCTTGCACAAGTGCATACTTGACAACTTCGAACTAAACTTCTGTAAAATGTGAGTTAAATTAACCCAGGTTAAACATGTTTCGAACTAGAAATTTTTTAAGGAAATTAATTGAAATAGATGTCATGGAGAAACGTGATATTAAATCTATACTGATACATCAAGTAAAATTTCTGGTTAGAAACAAGTTTAACCTGGATCAATTTAACTCGCATTTTACGGAAGTTTAGCTGAATGTTGGCAAGTATGCAAGTGTATTAAGGTTTCACTGTAAAAATGGATTGTCTTTATTTTTGCAAGGTATGGCATAATTCTACTTTCAGAATAACTGAATAATAATTACAGAATTTTACGGACGTGTTTTCCGTCACTTTAGCTGTACTTAAACGCTAATTCGTTTTATTACATAGATTACATGCAGATGACTGCCAGGAACATTTTTTGTAACGGGATGTTCTTCATGGAAATACATCTTCCAGACAAATAAACTTGTGGAAGCAAATAAACAAATTTCTTTCGTTTAGCAATCATTTTGAAATTTTGAATGAACAATAAATTTTTCTACTTGATAATTGTGCGACCTTGAATATCTAGGGAGGATGCAACAACTTTATATTATTAAATCAGACTCATAAATAACTTATAAAATAAAATAACTGTTTTATAATTAACATTTTTACTTTCTTTTATCTTTACAAGAAGAAAGTATTGGATTGGTGAAATTTTTCGACTTCCGGTTTTCGACGGATTTACACGTTTTAGGGGTCAGAGATTCCAAAAAACTTGTTTTTACAAAATGTCTGCCTGTGTGTGACACAAATTTTGTGAGCGCTCTATCTCAAGAACTAATGAACGGAATTTAATAAAAATTTATAGTCAGGCAGTCCCTGATATAAATTGGTGCTGATTAGTTTTTGATGTAAATCGTCCAACAGGTGGCGCTGCTATGTTGCATTTTGTAGGGTTTCAGCAATAGATCTATCTCAAGAACTAATGCACGGATTTTTATAAAATTTCAGATTCAGTTACTCCTTGATATGAGTTGGTGCTGTTTACGTTTTGGTGTAAATCGCCCAGCAGGTGGCGCTGCTATGCTGCATTTTGCAGGATTTACACGGTTTCCGCAGTAGCTCTGTCTCATGAACTAATGCACACATTTTCATCAAACTTCAGATTCAGTTAGTCCTTGATATGAAATGATTCTGACTATGTGTTGTTGTAAATCACCCAGTAGGTTGCGCTGCTGTGCTGCATTTAGCACGATTTCCTCAATAGATCTATCTCAAGAACTAATGCACGGAGTTTCATCAAACTTCAGATTCCGTTAGTCCTTGATATGAAATGATTCTGACTATGTGTTGTTGTAAATCACCCAGTAGGTTGCGCTGCTGTGCTGCATTTAGCACGATTTCCTCAATAGATCTATCTCAAGAACTAATGCACGGAGTTTCATCAAACTTCAGATTCCGTTAGTCCTTGATATGAAATGATTCTGACTATGTGTTGTTGTAAATCACCCAGTAGGTTGCGCTGCTGTGCTGCATTTAGCACGATTTCCTCAATAGATCTATCTCAAGAACTAATGCACGGAGTTTCATCAAACTTCAGATTCAAGTATATTAAGCGTACCCTCCTCAGTGCAAAGAATAACCTTAATGGGCGGGTACGCTGCGCAGAATAATATAAATGTCCAAATTACTTCTCCGTAAAGCGTTGAAATTGCTGACCCAACTTCCTTCTCTATGAGGTTTCGATTGGGTTGCTCAGCAATAAAAGGAGTAAAATTCCTATAACACAAAGCCCGTTTAAGCTGGATAAATAATTAATAAGATGCTACATGGCGCAGAATGATATATAATTAAATACTAGCTGACCCGCCCGGCGTTGCCCGGGCAGAAACTGTGCCGGGACTGTCATTGAAAAATATAACACTGGAGTGGGCTTCATAAACAAACAATGAATAATATTTATTTGGCACAGTTGTCATATACACACCACGCCAATATAACTATAGATGCACAGTTATTCTCCGGAGCGTTTAAATTAGTAATTTGGATTTCAGAAGCTACGCGTTCGCCCATGCGACGGTTATTAAGACTATTTTGCCGATGGCTTATGCTGTGTGTTTGACGCCATTCTCGATCCAATCTAGCAATTCAAGCATTCGCCGAGATCTTTTACGGGCATTTCTAATGATATTGTAACGTTCCATAACTGCAGCGAAAGAGAGAGCGTAAATAACCGTCAACTAAACGCGAAACGTAAATAAACCGGATTTACCTACGCCTATATCCTGCCAAATTACTTTACACAGTAACCAATGAGATGCGTTTCTCGGGCGTTGCCATTAAACAATAACAAATAATCGCGATTTCTGTGCCACGTACGTTAGTGTAATATATATATAGATTGGTGTGTTAACTCTTTAGAAAGCAATAGTGGGAAAATTAACCAATTATCGGAAACTATTATCCCATAAACTACAAAGGGACAAAAGCATAAAAGATAACTAGAAAACAGGTATTCTGCTTTTTCAGAATTTAGTTTCGCCCCCCGGTGAAAAAAAAATATATGTATATATAAATAGTACAAAACATACTTCAGTTTTAAGACTTGAAACACACATTTTTATTTTATGTAAAATGACGTCATTCGCATCCGCACTCTTAAACATCTACAGTAAAGCATGCATAGGATGTCACTATCGCAAAATAATACACAAATGCAGCAAAAAGATGCTGTCATTAAAGAAACTCGACAGAAAAACGGCTATCTAATGATTCATAGGCCTTCATTTGTTTGTAACATTAATATACATAACTTAAAATTAAATATAGTTTATAATAGCTCCATGTTTTAACAGAAATTATTCGTTTATATTTTTTTCAAAATAGCACGTTTTCTAATTACATTTTCTTTCAGTTGTTATGAGAAAATGACAACAAAAAGTTATAATTGCTATTTTTCAACTATTTTCCCTTTTCTTTCTACATAAATGGAGCACTTGAGTTGCCAAAATTAAACAAATGGTGCTAAAAACTAAAAAAAAAAAAAAAAAAAAAAAATTACATTTAAAAAATTAATGGAGATACAGTTTTCAAACAAATTACATTTAAAAGTACTTTTTTTTTCCAATACGACGGTATAAAAATTGAAAATGTGCGATGTTTAGAAATTTAAAAAAATGCTATAATTTAATTGTAGAATGATACATCTGCTTTGTTTATTGCAGGCTTCTGTAAGGTAACGTTATTTTTTGGACACAAAATAAGCTGTGAGAAAGAAATAGCATACCGTACCGGATGATATGTTTTGGACCAGTATTGAAAAAAGTGGTTTTCACTTTTAAACTAGTTGTAGAACTAATTGAATCTCTTCAATGAAATAAACCTCAGATTCATTTAATATGTAAAAACTTAACAGTAAAATACATTATAACTACTTCCTATATCTTTATTGGAAAATAAATAAATAATGAAAGAAAAACTTATCTAAAAATTTACAAAAAATTAATAAATAAACTCGCAATAGTCCTTTCCATCTTGCAGCAGATATTTTATCTACTGATTCAAGGAGGTACAGTTGACAAAAAAAAAAAAAAAAAAAACTAGAGAGCAGGAATTCTGCTTTTTCAGAATTTAGTGTCGCCCCCGGCATTACCACTACTTAATTTTCTTCTGATGGACTGATGGCTTCTATTATTATGAAACAGCCATTATAAATGAAGTGTTAGGTGAAGATGAAAGAGCAGCCGTAAAAAGTTAGAACTCTGACTTTCTAGTCAGAATGGGGGGGAGGGGGGAATGGCCATAATTGTTGTTAGTTGTGGCTGCTCTTTCATCTTCACCTAACACTTCATTTATAATGGCTGTTTCATAATAATAGAAGCCACCAGTCCATCAGAAGAAAATAATTCGGTTAAGCGGGTCTCTACGGCAGTACAAAACATACTTCAATTTTAAGACTTAAAGCACACGTTTTATTTTATGTAAAATGACGTCATTCGCATCCGCTTAAGAATTTCACATTTACGATCTACTCTTAAACATCTACAGTAAAGCATGCATAGCACATCACTATCGCGAAATAATGCACAAATGCAGCAAAAAGATTCCGTCATTCAAGAAAATCGAAAACAAAAAAGGCTATCTAATGATTCATAGATACTTACAATTAAATATAGTATATAATAGCTCCATTGTTTTAACAGAAATCATTCGTTAATATTTTTTTCAAAATAGCACGTATTTTAATTACATTTTCTTTCGGTTGTTACGAGAAAATGGCAACAAAAATATATAATTACTATTTTGCAACTATTTTTCCTTTACTTTCTAATGAAATGGAGTATTTCCGTTGCCAATATTAAGAAAATGGCTCCAAAAACTACAAAAAAATTAATATTTCAAAAATAAATGGAGATGCAGTTTTCAAACAAAGTGCATTTAAAATAACTTTTTTTTTTCAATGCGACGGTATAAAAATTGAAAATGTGCGGTGCTTAGAAGTTTAAAAAAATGATAAGAGTATTTAATCGTAATGCTTTGTTTTACGGCTAGCGTCTGTAAAGTAACGTTATTTTTTGGGCACAAAATAAGCTGGGAGAAAGAAATAGCATACCGTAGTGGAGGCTAATAGTGTCCAAAAGTGTGAGAGAGGAAAACGTAATTTGATAGGAATTTATTACTTTTTCAATTTATGTTTAAAATATATAAGATGAAGGTTCGTCTTCATACTGAAATTGTACCAAACTCTGAAATTTTTAATACGAGAACCTAATTTTGACATCAAATTTGTCTTTTTCTGCAAATATTACCTTAGAATATCAAATGGGAACGATAAGTCATTAGGTTAAGGTGTCTCAGGACTCTTAACCCTATCACTATGTCCTGGGGTCCACGCGGACCCCAAGCACTTTCAACAAGTTGTCAAAAAATATCTATCCCTCACTGAGTAGTTTCAGCCGGTGACATCTCATATCATAATGTTTCTAACACACGGTAAAAATTAAACTGTACAAATATAAGTGGTACTTGGTATTTTTTTAATTTGAAAAATAGATAGCAACCCTATCACTAAAGTAGTAGGGTAGCCCATGCTGGTAAGTTTAAGACATATACTTCTAGAGTCGGTTACCTATGTCATAAAATAATAAACTGCCACTCAAGGGCTAAACGAGGACTTGGGTAATCCCCATCCCTAAAACTTTTATTAGTATTTTCCGGGGCTTCTGTATCCTGAAGTCCATGTGATCGTTAGCCTGGATAGACAAGGGATGACCTACGGCTACATGTAAGTCTATCACTTTTAAAAACTATTGACCTGCGCTGTGTACTTTTAGACGCTTATCTATCCTATGGCCTTTTGGTTTGATGGTAGTAACTGCATACCACGGTTTCTACAAACCAACCCGGATAATTTTGAATAATTAGTTTACCCTTTCTTCGAAGAACAAAATGCCTGAAATAAATCATGCAAAAAGACTCAGGCTAAACTAATAATAAAAAAAGGAGATATTTAACTTAACAAAACTTTATTTACAGGATTTAAAAACACATTAAATAAGAAACTACTTAAAGAAAAAAAACAATTAAAAAAGACTACTAAAAATGGATCTAACTCATTCTAACATTTTCTAGATATGCTTAATGACATACTCATAAAATAAGTAAATGGTGAGATAGTTTCTCCTGTGGGACTAATATACATCAAAAACAATAATTCAGATTTGGCACACAAGTTACTTGAAGAAATCGTACCTGGGTACATCCGAATGTGAGCAGGGGTCCTCGAGATTGCATAGAGATGGCTCACAGTAGGAGTCCTCGAGACTGCATAGAGATGGCTCACAATATTAAGATTTTGTATTTAATTAATAAAGTCCAACAGGACCGAGAACATACTCGTACTATCTATTTTTTACATTTTCATAAAGGGACATTTTCGTCCTATCTTTTCGGAGACGTCAGATAGAAGAGTCTGTGTCCTGAGGTCTGCGTGGACCCCAAGCTAAAAAATTCACAGAATATTACAAAAAATGAAAAAAAATCTTTTAGAACAGCAAATACTTATAACATGGTTCTGAAAATTTTGTTTCACAGATTGTTACTCCCAGAATCCGATAGATGGCGCTAGTTGTCCGCAAATGCGTTCGTTTCTTTCTTTATTGTTCTCCTGTATGAAGGAAATTGTCCCTTGACTGCGCTTTTCAATTGAGACTTATGCTTTGATGCATCAAAATGTCACGAAAACGGATTTCGGTAGATGACGCTTTGCGTATGATACAAGAAAGTGATAGTGATGACGATGTAGATATAGATAGCTTCGGTGAGTCATCTGAGTTTGAAAAGAGTGACGAAGATAGTATTCAAGATCTGAACTTTGAAACCGATAGTGAATCAGAAAGTGATGATTCTAGTGACTCTCAACATTTTCCTTGTAAACGAGCTCGTTACATCAATTTGCTAAATCAATCACAAATTTTTGAATCACAATCAGGACGTAAGTGGACGACAAATAACCCTAATTCCGCCCAAACATTGTCAGCTAATATTTTACGAGAGACAAGTGGATTAGCAGGGAATGCTAAGAATGTAACTAATAAATTTGATTCCCTAAAACTGTTTATAACGCCTGAAAAAAAACAATGTTATTGCCCGAGAAACTAACTGAAGGACAAAAAAGGTGATAAAATGTTGGAATCAAGAACATCCGACAAAAAAGAAGATTTGGAAAGAAACCGATGAAACAGAAATCTATGCTTTTATTGGCTTACTCTTACTCAGTGGTGTCTACAAATCTGCGAATGAAAGTTTGGAGGAAATGTGGTCCACGGACAGTGGAAGGCCAATATTTCGTGCTACTATGTCAATGCAGCGTTTTCAAAACCTGCTTCGATTTTGTAGATTTGACAATGATGCAAAATCAAAGATTGCAGGTGGACAAATTAGCTGCCGTTCGTGACGTTTGGCAAATGCTGCTCGAAAATCTGGCAAAATATTACAAACCTGGAACAGATCTAACAGTCGATGAACAATTAGTGGCAACACGTGGTCGATGCAGTTTTCGACAATACATACCGAGAAAGCCTGGAAAGTATGGGATAAAAATATTTTGGTGTTGTGATTCAACTACCTCGTTTCCTTTGAAAGGAGAAGTGTATGTCGGACGACAACCTGGTGTTGCATTTGGAGCAAATAATATTTCGGAAACCGTCAAACGATTAGTTGACCCTTGGAAGAACAAAGGTCGCAACGTCACCATGGACAATTACTTGACCAACGCGCAGTTAGCAGAGGATTTGCTAGTTGCAAAAACTACAGTAGTTGGAACAATTCGAAAAAATCGAAAGGAAGTTCCTAAAGAATTACTGCCAAATCGTCAGCGTGATGAGAAGTCTTCTATCTTTTATTTTGATAAAGAACTCACTCTAGTTAGCTATACTCCAAAGAAAGGGAAGGCAGTCATTTACTATCATCCATGCATCATGACAAGATGATAATTGAAGAGGAAGATAATAAGTCAGAAATTATTACTCATTACAATGCAACAAAATCTGAAGTTGACAACTTTGATCATTTATGCAGATTCTATACTTGCAAGCGAAAGTTACGCCGTTGGCCTATGGTCTTCTGGTTTAATATGATCGACAGTGCAGCTGTTGCTGGGTTCATTATTTGGATTTCAAAGTACTCAAATTGGGAATTTGGAAAGCGCCATCAAAGACGACTATACCTGAAAGATCTCGGGAGAGAATTAGTAAATGATCAAATTTAGAGAAGACAGCAGAATTTTCAAACGCTGCAACCTGGAGTTCGCCTTTCACTCAAATCATTAGGGATCGAAATTCCGAAACTACATACTGAAACTACGGGATCTGGAATTCAAGAACCTAATAAAAAGGCTAGGTGCCAGCTATGTCCACGTTCTATGGATAGAAAAGTGAAGACCCGCTGTTCTAGTTGCCATATCCCTTGTTGCCCGGAACACCAGAAGACAGTTTGTGAGGTATGCTCAGCCAATATTTAGAATATGTTAAAATTAATGTAAATTTAATATTTTTGGGTATAAAAAATAAAGTTTATTATGAAAACATCAGAATAAGCGTTATTTTTTTTAAATTTAACTAAATAAATGAAAAAAGTACTTTATAAGATATTTAAACCATATTAAACATGTGTAGTATAGTATGGGGTCCGGGAGAACCCCAGGTCACAACAGGGCATTTTTTAATAGGACATAGTGATAGGGTTAAAGCTTTAAAATTTTCAAAATTTTAATTTTTTTAGATATTAAACTACTATCTATTCTGAACATTTTGGTGTAAATATTTCCTTGAAATTCCTATTAGAACAGACGTTATGGCTTTTAGAATTATACCTGCTCAATAGCTAAAGCGGCGTTTCAGAAATTTTGAAGTCAATTTTCTCCAAATGACGTTTATAGGCATATCGCGCATGATATCTCAAAAACTTCTGATTTTTTTTTTCATGCAATTTTCAAAACATATGTTTCATGTTAGTCTGTATAAACTGAACCTAAAATTAAAATTTCCTTCTTATTGTTCAGAAATATATTCTTTATAGGTGATTATACTGTTGAAAATTTCTAAATTTTGCATTAACTAAATACAACTTTGTATTAAAAATAGAAAAATGCTTTAAATACAAATTTATTTAGTTTCAGAGTAATTATTACAATGTGAAGCATAAGTAGGGCCCAAAATTTTCCTTCTACTTGCAAAAATTATATTGTAATTGTGCGCATAATCTGTTATGCCGATTTTCCACTCGTCAAATGTCTGACATTTTGTAGCCTACTGTAAATTCTAATTCTGCATCTTGTAATTTTTCAAATACATAAAATGAAAGAACATACTTATATCTTTCTTTCCAATATAATATTTTGTCTTAAAATCAATTACAATTTAAGATATTATATGTTGAAAATGTTCTTTTTTTTTCGATTTTTCCAATTTTAAGAGTCCTGAGACCCCTTAAGTAGTTTAGGAATTATGAAGGTTTAAAATTTGGAACTCCTAATGTTCAATTCACTTGTAAGTGTTTTAAAACAGATAACAAAGCAGGTAGTTTTCTTAAGCATAACTCAAGAACAACATGCCGGAACGAGTTGTAATTTTATATTATCACAAATGAAACTTTTAGAAATCGATTTCTGTTCAAATATTCATAGGTTAGATATTTATTTATTTATTCTTTGTAAATTGAAAAAAAATATTTTTTTGAAAAATTTAGGAATTGTAAAATGAAGTTTGTTGACAAAAATCGATTTCCAAGGGCTTTAAATATGTGAATAATAAAGTTATAGCTTCTGCAAAGTAATTCTGGATTTATACTTAAAAAACTACCCGCATTGCAATCTGTTTTGCATCGATTAAAAATGAATTTAACATTAGGCATTCCATATTTTAAGTCTTCATAATTCCTAAACTACTTAAATGAATGACTTCCCGTTTGGTAACCTAAGGTAACCTTTAATGACGAAACAAAATATGATGTCAAAATTTGGTCTTTGTATTGAAAATTTCAGAGTTTGGTATAATTTCAGTTTGAAGATTTCAGTTTTGAGCTTGTTCAATTCCTACTACTAGTTCACGCTCTCCCTATATTTATATATATGTTTATTTTTATATTTACTAGGGGGCTCTGCCCCCTACGAGCTACGCTCGTCAACCCCCGTTCAGACACCGCAGACTCGAACAGCAGGCTAATTTGATCAGCTTTAAAAAAATATCGGAAAACTGAATTATAATTTGAATCTGACAATTATAATCTGATGTAATTTTCGCCAAAATTTTCTTTCTGTTTTTAATATTCACGTAAAAATACTTTTGTTAGAAATGTAATATTATGATCATCTTAAAATATCAAATAAATGTCTAGCACAATTTTTAAATTTAAACTGTTTTGCTATATTATTTTTTGTTCATTTTACGTAATATGTGTAATGTAACGTAAATGTGACGTAAATTCTCCTATTTAAGACTTCTAACGCATGTTAATGAATTTATTATTTTACAATATTCTTTCTCTTTTAAAATTCACGTGTAATTATAGTTTTTATGACATAATTTTCAATGAGTTCCTGCTTTTTATATTTTCTGTTTATAATAGTCACGTGTAAAATACATTTTTAATTTTAAGCAAATATTATTGTTTGCGCTGTTTATACAGTTGGCAAAAGTTTAAATTAATACAATTTTCTAAAATATCTAAAATATATCTCTCGAAATGCTGAAAATTTGAATTTAAAATAGAAATTAAACCTCAAAATATGAGTCATATTAAAAAACTAAATGCAATCTGCACACCGGGAAATTCTGACGCATAAAATGATCTAAAAATGATTAAATTCCTATGTACAGTTTTGGCTCCTACAAAACTTTTTTAATGGAACGATTTGTCTAACTTTGGCATTAAATATCTCTTAAAATCATTCTTCGATTTGAAAACTGTCTGCATCAGCGTGTTTACCAAACATTTCTCTATAATACTACCGATTTTCATATTTTTGTATGCAACAGTTTTTTTAATATTAACGAAGAAAAGCCATGCTTAAGCATTCAAATTGGATGCCGATCTTCCGAAAATATTTACGCAGATTTTCATTGGTCCATTTCCAAATCAAAACTTTTTTTTTATATATAGAAGGATATATCTTGTTCAAATTTTCAATCGTTAATAAAATACTCATTAATCATCCTATCAAGTTGAAATAAATTTTTTAAAACTTGTACTGTATGACAATTGATGTTAATACAGTTTTTTTCAAATGTTAATTAATTAATTAAATTTTAATTAATTAATATTAGTTTTGCATGGGAAACAAAATGGCGGCCATTGGTTATTGAAGACCAATGAAAGTATTTTCAATAAGGGGTTACTTTAGGAGGGATACTGTTCTGTCGCCAAATACCGCCAAGTTTGTCACCAACTTGGCGATATATCGCCAAATTTGGCGGCCAAAAAGAGTTACCAAATGTGACGCCAACTTGGCGATATCTCTAACATTTCACCAAATTCCCGTAGAGTTCCATTGTAATCCTACTTGCTTATAAAAAATCAACAAATTGATATATTTTAATGCAACAAAAACTAATATTAGCTTAAGGGATTATATTAAATTTTTCTTTCATGACCTAAGTAGAAATTGGCTTTAAAAACAAAATTTTTATGTTACTTGCTTTATTGAAATAATTGCGATTAAAATGTATGGGTTGTGCTCTTTTTCTTTTGATCGACTGCAACTTAAAACTGCAATATTTATTTGATAGTTTAACCTTTACTTTTGAAATAGTTTATTATATGACATTAGATAGCATGCACTCAATTTCAGACGTCTGTAGTTATTTGTAGAGAAAAAAAAGTCTTGTGGAAAGGATTAGAGACTACTTCCCTTTTATTGGTCTAAACTCCATAGTACTAATACATTAGCAGAAGTGGCGTTGTTTACATTAAGTGTATCTTATACATAAATTTAATTAAAATTATCTTAATAAAATTCTTCTAAAAAATATATCAACAATACATTTTTACATTCCTTATTCTAATTAAGAACTTTAAATTCAATATTTAAAATGTAAAATGCAGAGCTTCTTTAACCCCTTAACAGTGACATTTGTTTTTTTACAAAAAAAATTAAAAATGGGGCTGGATACCACTTTTTCCATACTAAAATATTTACCTTACTTAATCGAAAAATATCTGACAATCAATAAAGATAAATTTACAGTTACAAATTAGTGGTATAAAAATGCTTTTAATAACGAAGCAAGCAAAGTGTTCTTGCCCGAATCCAGTTCGGGCCACACTGTTAAGGGGTTAAACTTTACGAGCTTTAAGAAGTCTAAAGTTCTAAATTTTTCTTTCTTTTACAGTAATTCATTATAACTACTAGCGATATATATATTATTTCATTGAAGAAAAAATACGCAGGTAAATACCCAAAATGGGTATTTACCCGGGTATATACCCTGGGTATTCATCCTTGAATATAAATACCCGGGTACTTTACATCACTGCCCAGGCTCACCTGCATTAGATATGTATATTTTTATGCATATAATACTCTTAGGTATATTCAACATAAAATACGGTACTTGATAAAGGTTGCAACTGCTGGATATTTCTATATTCTATTTTTACCACTATCTTTTAAAAAGTTTCATTATACTTCTCTTATACATGTTGTTAAAGCGAAAGTGAATTTTTTCCCACAGATAGTAATGCGAGAAAAAATTAAAAATTATCCCCAATGGCGTCCATGCTTACATTATATTTTATGTAAATATCTCTAATGAAATATATAACAATCTCTAATATATTGCATAATTCAATATTTTTTCAATTATTTTAATATAAAAAGTTTAAACATTACTAAGGAAGCAGCCATCAAATATCAAATTGAATAACCAAATAATTTCTTTATTAGGAAAATAAAGTAATTGTACACAAAACACTACTTCTGCTTGTGTAAAAACTTTAAGGACAGAAAAATAAAAATACTACGGTTATGAAGAAACAGATACTTAATATTTTATGCACCATCATTGCGTTTAATGACCGCAAATGTTCTATATTTCATGGGCATTAATAATTTTTGGCACAGTTCGAGATTAGTTGTGAACCATTAATCTTCAATAGTAGATCTGAGTTCTGAAACTGAGGAAAAATGTCTTCATTCTTTAAAACTTCTTTTGTTAGATCCCCCTATATGTTCTCGACAGTGTTTAGACTAGGGTTCCTGGGTGGCCATTGTAAAACTTCAATATTTTTCTTCTGGAAACAGAGTTTTGTCTCACGACTTACGTAGATAGGCGATTATCTTTGTGATAAATCCATTTTTTTACTGTCAAAAATGTTGCATCAGGTAAAAGATGTTCAGGAAGAGATTTTAGGTATGCCTACAGAAATGCAAGTGACACCACGCTGTTGAACGAAAAACAGCTCCGTGTCTTAATGGACCTAACTGATGTGTTTAGAAAAAAAAAATCTTTCTCAAATCCTGCCAATAATATTTCCACCCATCAAGACCATCTATGCTCCATTTCATTTCATTGGAGAAATTAACCTATAGTCATTTGTCGTCCCAAGTCATCACTTGTCTTGCAAACTGTAAACGCTGGGTTTTGTGACTAGTCAGTAAAGGGAGTTTACACAATTTTGTTATGTATTAGAAATTCCCAGATTGACTAATTGTATTGCAGATTGTTTTCTTGTGTACCTTGATCCCAGTCTTTTGTAAAGTTTCTTTACTTGAGTATTTTTTACTTGATGCTAACATTAAAGCTCTTCATCCTCTCTGGGTGACAAGGCTTTTGGTCTGCATCTAACCGTTTCTTTTGCCCATACTCTTCTTTTAAAATTAAAAAAAATATTTGATCTACAACACATTCTTAACAATTCGTACAGTGAATACTTCAAAATAAATTAGATTAAAACATTTTTTCATACAGCTCTTTAAAAAAGTTATTTATCAAAAATGGTTCCTTGCATCATTGTGTTTCGAGCACAATAAGAAAAGACAATATTTTTTTCGAAGAATGATATAGTTCTACTTTAAGTATATGCAGTTCTACTTTCAGAAATATTTTTAAAGATATACTACCTATTTTAGTAGTATTTTTTGTCAATTTAGATATAAGGGAGGTGGGGGAAGAATGGGACATTTTCACAAAAATATTTATTTTAAATAATTTTTTTAATTTATTATTAATATTATATATCACATTTCATACATAAGGTATTTGACTACATTCACAATATTTATTATATATTATTATTATACCGTTAAAATATTATAAAATAAAAAAGGAGTTCCTCTTTGTCCCAATCATCCCTATAGCAGGGATGTATGGTACACTAATAGGTATGGATGGGACATAAATATTTTCCCCTCTGTATTCAACGTTACTTTAAAAAAAGTTAAAATTATAAACTTATATGTAATTATATTTTTTATTTATGATCTTATAATATGGCCGTTATATCTCAGCGTTGGCAATCACTTCTTTTACTGCAGTTCTAACTTGTAATGCAAACTTTGGCTGTCTATCTGTTCCTTTTTCCCACTTATGAAATATTTTAGATATGAAATGAAAGTGAAACTTGTCTTTGAAATACTGCCTTAGCTAATAATTTTCATTTACAACTTATAAATTAATATTAATTAAATGTATCTTAGATATCATGCATAACTGAAATTATGTTAGGGGAAGTGGAGTTTATTTAAGCAAAAGTTCAAAATTCAATATAATTTCCCCACACTTGATTAATAAAATATACTACTTTTAAAAATTTTATCTATTTCGTTAAAGTTTAAATAGAAATTTTTAAATAAAATATTTAACATTCATTACAATACAATAATTAAGATAATTTTTAATAATAAACAACCTATATGATACGAATACTGTTTAATACTATTAATTAACATAAATTATTAATTTATCAACCTATATAATATTATTTAGTTAATAAATAATTTTTTTAACATCTCTAGAGGTGAATGAGACTGTCCCATTCATCCCCATTGCAAATGTCCCAATCATCCTCATGATGTATAATATTCAATTGTTAGCCATTTTGCCTCAGAAATTATTTTGTCGGAGTGATTAATATTCATTCATTTTAATTACCAATATTGAACCTTCAAATAAATAACTACAGCATATCTTAATTTTTTATATTGTATAAGATATTAGACAACTTCAAATGTAAAAAAAAAATTTGCTTTTAAGCAGAAAATCAGGAAATGCAACTTTGAAGAAAAATGTAAACAGCAATGTGGTTTTCCTTTTAGTTCTAAAGTATGATATGGTAGTGCCATATATGGGCGATTCTCAAAAGGTGGGCACTGGACACAAGTCATAACTTTAAGCCTTCCAAACATAACTTTAATTATCATTGACTTTATTTTTTTTTTACACTGAGTTTTTAATTCTATTTTAATGACATAATTTATTGTAAAAGCTTTGTATAAATATCTTAAAATTTTATTATTTTATGCTAAAGAGGCCAATTTCGGACATTCATAACGTTAACTGCTCCAATGTACCACCAAGAAAAAGAGTTTTAACTTTTTTCCAGGTGGTTCTAATAATGGTAAACAACGAATGCATAAAGGAAACGGATGATTTTTTGATAATTTCGTTAAGAGATAACAGGCTGATTTATTGTTTTTTTGAAGATAGAAGGACTTTTATATAAAGAATTTTTCTGTATTTTGTTATGTCCGAAAGTAATGTACGTAACAAAGCATTTGATTTTATTATTATTATTACTGGATAACAAAAAGTTAATTATGCATATATATATGTATACAGACACATTTACTACATTCTTAGTCTGAAGAATTTTTTAAATACTAAGAGCAACGTCCAAAATCTGTAAGTCCAAAATCTGCAAATGTCCCAAATTTGTAACGTACACAACTGCTAATTAAATTCTTTAATCATTAATTTTCCAGAATACTTGCTGTCTTTTAATGTTTGTGTATAATTTTGTAGACATACTATTAAAATATTTATATATTATATTTATTGACAAAATTTTTAAAAAATTGACCTTAAATTTGAAAATTTTAAAAATTACATATAGTTAACGTTTAATGATCCAACCTTTTGAGAATATCCCATATGAGAATAGGAAGCAACTTTTAAAAAAATGTTTATTACCTGAAATATTTAGAATGTCCCATCCAACCCTTGTCCCATTCATCCCCCAGCTCCCCTACTTAAAAGCTAATATGTTTTCTACCATAGATAACATACAAATGACTCCCAGGAACATTTTCTATAACTGGGTTCTTCTTATGTTAGTTGGTAGGGTTGTTCAGGTTGCCCTGGATTTATAACACAGTTTGTTTTGATGGAATTGATTTTTGAAATATTTTATGATTCAAATGAGTTCTAACATTTAAATAGAAACTTTTAATTTTTTTTCTAAACTGGTTTGAATTGTGATAATTAAAAATTGTATCCAATTACGTAAAGAATAATGTGGTTTAAAAATATCTTTTCTGGTTTTATAGAACTTGTATTTGAAATTTTTTTAAATATAATTTAGATCTTACTTTATATTTCACTTTACTAAAGCCCGAGATATTAAGTATGGAAACTTAAATAATTTATTTGATTAGATAAACATCAAAATAATGACTTTTCTGTTTGCATAGCAATTTATTTTGATGGAATAGAAGATTTAATGTTTTCATGGTTGAAGTATTTCACATTTTAATACATAAGTGTTCACCTTTTTCAAAGTAGACTGAAATTTTGTCATGAAACCTTGTGAAGAGAAACTTTTTCTCTGCTCCCCATGACAACGAAGGACGCGCGATGCGCGCGCATCCTACCTTAGAATGCGACTTCGGTATTTTATTACCGGAACGATAGGAAGAGATGTTTTGATTTCAAAAGCATGATCGCTGTAATTTTTTTACAGTTTATTGATGAGGCTAAACCTCCCTTTTTCGAAAAACCAGATTAAGTATTTGATAATACTTATTGTAAATATGTATAGAATAATGTAACTGTAATTATTCATAAATATTTCAAGAAAATATTTCAGAAAGCACCTCCTTCATTGATTTTATGTTCGAATGGTTTGAAATTTTCTATATGGTGCATAACGCCGGGAAAGAAAGAAAAAAAAAGTATTTGTTACCTTTTTAATGTCATCAAAACACAAATAAGGAAATAGAAGATAGTAAATATTCATTGAAGACGGCAAAGGTAAGATAAGTTTTTCATATTTTATTTCGAAATGTCTGATTTAGAAAAGTTGAAAAAGAACCGAACAGTTTTGAGAACAGCAGTAACAAAGCTGATTAATAATATAGAAAATGTTATGAAGGATAGTCCAATAGATTTTGATAATTTAGAAGAATTATTTATTCAGTTAGATACTAAAGCAGAATTATTGAAGTCAGTTGACGAGAAAATTGAGCCCATTCTAGGGTTAGACGACTATGAAACTGAAATCAATTCTGTTTATGATTACGCGGATAAAATATCAGTTGCAAAATTCCGGGCGAAGAAAAAATTAACCGAAAACAAAAAAAAAATGTTAATATTGATTTAAATAACAGTCAAGATTTAAAATCGAATGTGATTAATGATGAAAACTCAGTTTTTAAATTGCCAAAACTCAATATACAAAAATTCTATGGCGACTGTACGCAATTTATTTCATTTCTTATACCTTTAAAAATACAATTCACGAAAATAAATCGCTTTCGAAAATTGAAAAATTTCATTATTTGAAGAGTTATTTATCTAGAGCTGCGGCTAATGCTGTAGAAGGTTTTGAAATATCAGAAGCTAATTATGACGCAGCATTGAAAGTTTTAGAAACGCGTTATGGTCAAAATGACGTGATAATTATTCATCACCTGAACAAGCTTCTTAATTTATCCCCTGTTTATAAGGCTAACGAAATTCAAAAATTGAAAAAATTGCACAGTGATATAGAAATAAATGTTTGATGTTTGTCCACATTAGGACCCGAACCAGAAAATTATGACTCCATGCTTATCGCCGTAATTTTAAAATTAATACCGGCAGAATTAGCTTTGGAATATAATAGACAAAATGTAGATAATTTAACACATTCAGATATACATAAATTATTAGATTTTCTGCGCCTGAAATAAAAAGCAGAGAACACACATTTTTTTTTCAAGAATGAAAGCATTTGAAAATAATAAAACAAAAATCAAGAGTCAAACAACAAAATCTGAATACTTGTGAATTTATGAACATTTCGGATGATAAATGGACTTCAGATAGGCAGCTGGCTCATTGCATTTTTTGCAACGATAGTAAACATTAATCTGATTTGTGTGAGGCTGTTGATGTAAACACTAAAAGAAATTTTTTGAAATCTCAAGGAAGATGTTTCCTTTGCTTAGGCAGGAAACACGTTATCAAAAATTGTAACTCTAAAACTAGTTGCAAAAAGTGTTCACGCAGACATAATCAAACGATATGCCTAAAATCTAAATTAATAAAAGAAGTAAATACACCCGAATTAAAAAGGTAATGAAAGTGAAACTAGTGAAAAAGTAATTTTGGCTATTTCCTCTACAGAAAATAATAAAATCCTTCTACAAACTTGTTGTGTAAAAATAAAATCAAATGGAAAACAATCTCTAATTAGGTTACTTTTAGATTGTAGGAGCATGCGAACCTTTATATCTGAAGAAATAGCAATAAATTGAATTTACAAGCAATAAGAAAAGAAAAATTGTTTGTTTTTACATTTGGAAATAAGAACCCCATTGAAAAAAACCTTTGAAGTAGTTAAACTAACTATTGAAAATAAAAATGTACCTAATTCAAAATTAGATATAGAAGCGCTAGTCACCAATCAAATATCAGCTACTGAAATCCCCCACCTGAAATCAATGATTTGATGAAAAGTAAACAATTTGAAAATTTAACCCTTGCGGACACACCCACATCCAAAGAACCCATTACATTACTTATAGGTGCTGACTATTATTATGATATAGTTACTGGAAATATAAAACATTTTAATAAGAAATTAGTAGCTGTCGACACCATTTTTGGTTGGTGTCTACAGGGAAAAATAACTGACAGTTATACGCCCTTAGCATTAAATGTAATAGTAGAAATTTTTTTTATTTCTGAACCGATTGAAAAATTCTGGAATATCGAATCATCTGGCCTTTTTAATACCAAACAGGATTTAGATTTTTCAGAAAACAACGTTATGAAGCAGTTTGAGTCAGAAATTAAATTCAATGATAAGCGATATACAGTTCGATTTCCGTGGAAGCTTGAAAGGGAATGTTTAAATGACAATCGGAAAATTGCAGAATATAGATTTTTTAAACTCAAACAAAGATTGATTAAAAACCCTGAATTATTTTTTGAGTATAAGGAGGTGTTAGCAAATTATTTGAAACAAGGTATTATTGACTTAGTTACAGATCTTGAAGAAAAACAAAATGTAACTTTTTATTTACCTCATCGAGAAATAATTAGAACTGATAGGACAACGAGCAGATTACGCATAGTTTTCGATGCCTCTGCTCATGACACAGGCTCACTGTCTTTGAATAATTGCCTGCATGTAGGTCCAAATTTGTATCCTGAAATATTTGATGTTTGTTACGGTTTAGATTTAATCCCATAGCTTTTACAACTGATATAAAACAAGCATTTCTACAAATAATTATAGATGAAAACGATCGTGAAGTAACAAGTTTTTTATTTTCACAAGATTTGTTTGATAATTCTAAACCCTTTGAAATTTATAGATTCACCAGAGTGTTATTTGGAATTAGTAGCAGCCCCTTTTTATTGGCTGAAACAATTAAACACCGCTTGAAAAAATACACCGAAAAACATCCAAACACAGTAAAATTTTTAAATGAACATATCTATGTTGATGACGTTATAGGAAGTCATGAAAATATTGATCAAGCCCTATCCACGAGTTTACAATGTATTGATATATTTGAAAATGCAAGTATGCATTTACACAAATGGCATACGAACTCTTTACCACTTAGTGAACTATGGCAAGAAAATGGCATAACTTCAGAAGTCAATTCTGAAACTTTTGGAGAACAAAATCTCCTTTATAAAGTTTTAGGAATCGCTGGGAATAATTCCAAAGATTTACTTTATTGTGATGTTCGATGTTTAGTTGATTTCGTTTCAAAAAGAATAGACACCAAAAGATTTATTCTACATGTTTTAGGCAGGATTTTTGATCCACTTGGATGGATTCCTAGGACAATTTACATTAAGACTAAAATGTATAATTCAACAAATTTGGAATTTGGGTCTAGATTGGGATGACACCTTACCCGAAGATTTACGTATACTTTGGAGTAGCTGGTGTAACGAACTCCCTCATTTGAAAAACTTTTCAGTACCCAGATACTATTTTTCTGACATCACCAATTGGTATGATTATGACCTACAATTGCATATGTTTGCCGATTCGAGCATGAAAGCTTACGGTACAGTTGCTTATTTACGTGTAGCAACAACCACCAAAAATGTTCGAACAGTTTTTGTTGCTTCGAAAAACGGGATTGCTCCACTGAAAGCGCTTACCTTACCAAGGCTTGAATTGATGGCCGCATTGTTGTCAGCCAAGCTAAGTAGTAACATTTTGAAAGCTCTAAAATTGAATGTACCGACTTATTACTGGACGGATTCAAAAATATAGTATTTTTGGATAAAAGGATCCCCTAAAAAGTTTAAGCCCTTTGTCAGAAACAGAATTGAAGAGATTCATAAATTGACCTCACCTGATAACTGGTATCATTGTCCCGGTACTGCCAATCCAGCTGATATAGTTTCTCGAGGATCAAAAATCTCTAGGATAATCAATGATAGAACTTGGTTACAGGGACCAGAATGGCTAAGTTTACCTCCTGAGTGTTGGCCAATATCAGAAAACAAAGAAATCGCTTACTCAGATGAATTAGAATACAAAAAAAATCCTAACGATGTTTTTCAGAGCGAGTGCTTAGTCAAAAAACTCGAGAATCCCATAAACATTTCAAAATATAGTAATTTAGAGAAACTTTTGAGAATTACCGTTTGGGTAAAGAAATTCATTATGAAGCTGAAAAAATCAACTGAAGTGCAAGATGTAGTAACAACCGAAGAATTACTTGAAGCTGAAAATTTTTTGATACAATCTGAACAAAAACAATTTTATAAGGAAGAAATGGAATCTCTAAAAAATAGTAAATCAGTGGATAAGACGTCATCCTTATCAAATTTCATGCCCTTTATTGACAAAAACGGGTTGATGAGGTTGGGCGGAAGGCTCGAATTTTCTAACCTGTCCGCAGAAGAGAAAAACCCAATAATTCTCCCCAAACATTCTTGGTTAACTACTCTAATAGTTCGTCAAGAACACGAGAAAATTATGCATGGAGGGACAGCCAGTACTTTGGCAAAAATTAGATCTCGTTTTTGGATACCTAAAGGTCGTCAATTGGTCAAGAGTGTTATCAAGAATTGTATAATATGTAAAAAATATTTCTCCAAACCAGCAGACCAGATCACCGCACCATTACCAAAAGACAGAGCTAGTGAAGAACCGCCATTCGCAATCTGCGGTTTAGACTTCGCCGGTCCGATGTATATCAGAAATTTTAAAGAAACACAAAAATCTTACATTGTCCTGTTTACTTGCGGTGTGACTAGAGCTATTCACCTGGAACTCGCGTCTGATATGACAACAAATTCTCTTTTGATGGCATTCAGAAGATTCGCAGCTAGACGAGAAAATCCCAAAATTATTTATTCTGACAACGCAAAAACCTTCAAAAAGGCCAAAGGTGAACTCGAAATTTTATACAACATACTGACAGACAAAGTATTTTTAAATTTTATTACAAAAGAGAGAATTATATGGAAGAATATTATAGAAAGAGCTGCATGGTGGGGAGGCTTGTACGAGCGACTAGTAAAGTGAGTCAAAGACTGTTTGAGAAAAGTAATTGGTAGAACACTCTTAAGTTATGATGAATTAGCGACTCTGTTGACAGAAGTGGAAGCAGTTTTGAATATGCGACCACTGACGTATGTATATAGTAACAGCGATGAACCAGAACCTCTTACTCCAATGCACTTTTTAAATTTTGGAAAAGAACTTTCATTTCCTATTAATTTTTTTGAAATAATTGAAGATTGTTCAAAGAGATCAACACTCCTGAAAAGAAAAAAAATATCAATCTTTACTATTGAAACAATTGTGGACCAAATGGAAAAAACAATATTTGATGCATTTGAAAACAGCCCATTCCTTGTAAAAATCCTAATGCCCATACGCCACTGAAAGTGGGCGATGTTGTTTTAATTCAAGATGACGCAAACAATAAGTTTCTTTGGAAACTTGGTAAGATTCAGACTGCCATTCTTGGAAGAGATGGCAATATTCGTTCATACGAAATAAAAACAGCGAGTGGAATCTTAAAAAGATCCATCCAGCACTTGTATCCCTTTGAAATACAAAATGACTAACAAATGACTTTTTGCAGACTTTTTATAAACATTCATAAATTTTTATAGACATTTATTTAGTTTGTTTTTTCTGCATTTAGGACTCTAAATATTTTCTTTCTCTTTTTTAATTTTTAGTCTTATTTATATATAGAATCTTTTTGAATTTTGTTATAAGTAAGTATATGATTAACTGAAAAAAAATGTGTGTGTTATTTAACTGTCATTATTTTTACTTTGTTTGAATTTAAAGTGTTTTATTTAGAATTTATTGATATTTTGAATTTGACTAATTAAGTGATTAATTAGATATTGTTTGAATTCTTATATTTAGTATTTTGTATTCGAATTAAAAAAATTGTATTAGAATACTGAACCACTGATACGAAAAATTGAATTTTTATGATTTTATGATGGAATTTTGATTTGTGAACTCTTTAAGAGTTCAGGTGGGGAGTGTGAAGAGAAACTTTTTCTCTGCTCCCCATGGCAACGAAGGACGCGCGATGCGCGCGCATCCTACCTTAGAATGCGACTTCGGTATTTTATTGCCGGAACGATAGGAAGAGATGTTTTGATTTCAAAAGCATGATCGCTGTAATTTTTTTACAGTTTGTTGATGAGGCTAAACCTCCCTTTTTCGAAAAACCAGATTAAGTATTTGATAATACTTATTGTAAATATGTATAGAATCATGTATCTGTAATTATTCATTAAATATTTCAAGAAAAGATTTCAGAAAGCACCTCCTTCATTGATTTTATGTTCGAATGGTTTTGAAATTTTCTACACCTTGAATGTTGATTGTGATTAGATAGATGATAACGTGTTATGTCTTTTTATGATAAAAAAAGATTTTTTTTAAAAATAATTATTGGTATTCAACAAAACAATTTTTGATTATGTTGACTTAGTGTTGGTTATGTTGACTTTGGTTATGTTGACTATAAGCTGTATTATATGTATGATATTTTTTAATAAGCGGTACTACCAAACCAAAATATTCCAAAGGTACTCTTCCACAATATTTAAATAATAATAATAATAATAATAATAATATATATATATATAATGCTTTTAAAAAGGTGTAAAACAAACAACCCAGTGCATCAGGCGCAACGCAGCTTCTTATATGCACTAAGTAAATATAGCTCTATCAAAAGTAAATGATTTATGAAATCCATGAAAAAGAGGGTGCAAAACAGCAATAGAAATCAATGAATATTTATAGCTAAAAAAAAAAAAAAAAAACAACAACTCCTTGCTCTTCGGAAAGTGGGAGGAGTTAAAAAAACATGTGCCAAAAAATAGAAATTGAATCCTCACAGGTTTCGCAAGATATGGTCCCCCATACTCCAAAAGTGTAAAAAAATCATCAAATAAACTTAAACTTTCAAAAACTTAACGAAACAAAACTGCTTTAAAAACATAAACAACCAACCAATTCAAAATCAATAGAACTAATTTTAAAACATAAACAAATTAAAAATTCGTCAGTTATACAAGAATTTTTAATTTGTTTATGTTTTAAAATTAGTTCTATTGATTTTGAATTAATTGGTTGTTTATGTTTTTAAAGCAGTTTAGTTTCGTTAAGTTTTTGAAAGTTTAAGTTTATTTGATGTTTTTTTTTTACACTTTTGGAGTATGGGGGATGGCCATATCTTGCGAAACCTGTGAGGATTCAATTTCTATTGTTTTGTACCTGTTTTTTAACTCCTCCCACTTTCCGAAGAGCAAAGAGTTGTTTGTTTGTTTTTTTAGTTATAAATATTCATTGATTTCTATTGTTGTTTTGCACCCTCTTTTTCATGGATTTCATAAATCCTTTACTTTTGATAGAGCTATATATATGTATATATATACAGGGTGTCCGGTCTCAACGGTGTCCAATGGCTAATTCCTAAGCCGTTAGTCATACACATATAGTTCCAATTAAAAAAGTGTTTTAAATGAGGTAAAGAAATATTTTAAGAGCGATTTGGGTCAATAAAAACATTTCTTAAAAAAATACGAAAATTAAATTTTTATACGGTCCCCCGGTCCTATAAGTTATATTTAGTAAAATTTTCCAATTACACTGTCAAGTAAGATAAAAAAAGCCCCATTCATACAACACTAAAATTGAGCGAGGTATGCATAGCTGCCAACTTTTACGCTTTTTGGCTACCACTAAAATTTTCAGGAGATTTTCGCCTTCTTTGATCATGAGATTTCGACGATTGAATGAGATAATATTTTCTATAAAATCTTAATGGTATGAAAAAAGCGTAAATGTTGGCAGCTATGGGTATGAAACTTTAAAAATGCATGACTTATGCCCCTTTTCTGCTCTGAAAACAAATGAGTTTGGCTTGACTTTGAGGGGTCACATATCAAGTGCTTAAAGTATTCGAAGATCTTATTTCATTTGTATCTGCGCTCTGAAAAAAAATCGTACAAGTATTGCGATTAAGTTAACATTTATTAAGTTTCAGATGGGCTAAAATAACATATGTTTTATTTTATCAGGATTTGAGACTGTTTCTTTTATGATTTCTTTTTAAAAAAATTATGTTATTTTTTGTGTTACTTCAACGATCGTATGTATATTTTTCCAGTTCAAAATTTGTACTAATTTGTACTCGAACTTTAACTCACTTTCAAATATCCGATCGAGATTACATTTCACATACTGGCGCAAATCCGATAACAATAGAACATTATTATGATATTCGGTGGTTACTATTTATGCTTATTTTACAGGATAACACAAAAAATTTCGGACAGATTACCGCCATGAAGTTTAAGAAAAAGTTTTAGATTAGATAATACAAGACTGCGACTGTTGGGTTTTTTAGCTTTTATGTATTTTTTTGCACTGAATCTGAAAATTACCTTAATTTTTAACCGTCATGTCAGGATATTTCGCAAATCATAAATTGTCAAATTTAAAGAATAACAAAAATTGGATACCATAAAATTGAGGAGATGGTTGTGTTTTTTAACTTTTGATAATTGATTTTTACGTACTTTTTAGCACTGAATCTGAAAATGACCTTCATTTTTAACCATCACCTTAGAATTTTTTTGCAAATCATAAATGTGTAAGTTAAAATACAGCGAAAATGTCATACTATAAAACATATGTAAAACTTTTTTTATTTTATTTTATTTTATTTTATTATTTTTTATTTTATTTTATTTTATTTGATATTTTTGCTTATCTTTGAATTCTTACAGCTAAATAGCTGAGCTGTCCGATGAGATGGGGTAGGAGATTCAATTTTAACTTTGAACTTTTTATTTTTGAAATTTGCAATTCGCGAAAAATCCTGATGTGATGGTTAAAAATGAAGGTCAATTTCGGATTCAGCGGTACAGAATAGTGATGGGGGATTCTGGAAAATTTGAGAATCGATTAAAATCGACATCGTATAAAACAGAATCAATCGCAATAAGAATCGATTCCCAAATTCTAGAATCGATACTTGAATCGATATTTCGATGTTCACAGATTCACACAGATAAGCTGAAAAATAGTACAGTAAACTCTGTCTAAGGCGGAATCGGTCGGGACTGATAAAAATTTCCGTGGTAGACGTGGTAGGACTGATAAAAATTTCCGGCTTATGCAAAAAAGCTTCCCCCCCCCCAAAAAAAAAAAAAAAAAAAATCCCTGGAAGATGACGATCTTTTCTTGATTCTCCTGACTAGAAAATCGGTTGAAAACTGAAATTCTGAAAGATCCTTTGTCTTTTTAAAGATAAATGAGAAACTTTATTCAATTTCTTAGTACTGCTGTAATACATTCATATTGGAAATTTATACACACCCAAAAAAAAAAAAAAAAAAAAAATCTTCGAGAATGAGAAAGAACGCTATAATTTTGAATTTGAGTACAGTCTTAAAGTATAATATATTGTACTTTCGAAAATACGTAATCATTTTCATAAATGTTCATTTTACTAGAAATATTAACTTTTAGATGCAATTTTGCATATGAAAAAATGGCATAAGCATAAATTCCTTAAAATTTAAAGTTTCTGTTCTTTTGAATTAACTTTTTTAAAAGCTTACGGAATTTTAGCTAACATGCTCGACATTGAGTTATTTGACTTATCAGTTTTAAAGTTTAATAAACAAAACGCTTTTCATTTTTAAATTATCCTTTTTCCGACTTATGCAAAATTTTGGTTTCGGTGGGACCTTAAAATCCTTTCCGTTTCCGCGTCAGACAGATTCCGCCTTATGCAGCATGAATTAATGTAATTTTCTATGGGTTCGCCGGGACTTGAAAAAATTTTCGCTGTAGACAGATTTTCAGCTTATACAGAGTCCGCCTTAGACAAAATTTACTGTAATTCCAAAACGTAGCGAATCAACAGGGCCGTAACGACTATCCCCCACCTCCATTTATGTGGGCCATAGACAATGTTAGCGGCCTAGAAGTAAGCTACTACAGACCTTTGAGTCAAAAAATAAGGTTTTTTAACTTTTAAAATTATTATTTTTAAGATGTATATTTGATAATAATTTATATTATATTTAAATTTATCTTTAAAAAAAGATCTCGGTCAGATAAAAAAAAAGAAAGAAATGATTTTTTTTTTTTTTTTTTTTTTTTTCATCCGGAAAAGATGTACTTTCTACTCTAACTCTTATTTCCTTCAACCAAACAGATGGGGACTTTCTTCCTATAAACGTCATTCTTAAAAATGCGCAGATGAGCGAAATTTTGAAGGCTCTAAATTTATTTAAAAACTTAAATGGTTTTTCAGTCTTTTTAGGGTCTTCTATAAGTGTGGGGGAAATGCAAATATTGCAAATCTTCTTTTAAAATAGCTGTGATGAATGTAATTAACCAAGTATCACATAATAATTATCCCCCAATTAATAATCAAAATTCTCCTTTTAATAATATATTTAACTAAAATTTCTTTCCCTTTTTAAAATATATATCTCCTTATATCATTACAGTTTATAAATATCTTTCTTTTTAATGTTTACCAAATATTTAGCTGTTAAGAAAAAAAGAAAAAAGTTCTCATCCTAGAGCATTAAGAATGAAATAACATACTTTTCTCTGGTTAACAAATAAATAAAAGAACATTCCTTGATTATATGTTTGTTTGTTTTTTTTCCCAGCAATAATCTAAAAACCATAAACAGTTATTGACTCATTCGCTGACATGCAGAGTGCACTCACTGAAACAATAATAAATAAAAAAGAAAAGTATCGAGTTAAACTGATGGCATTGAGCTCACAGTCTACTCATACTAATTGCATTTTATACTCTTACTTCAAAGAATGCCTTTCGAAAAATAAATTAAGGGGGAATCGCCCCCCCCCCCGTCACATCTCTATACTTAAACATTAAGCCTCCAAATCTCATCAGGGAAGCGCGTTATCAGAATAAACTAGTTACCAAATTTGAAGCAAATCAGATAGAAAAACCCATATATACATACATACAGAAACTGCGGGCCCATTAGCTCTCAGGCTTAGATAGCCTGTGAGCTAAAAAGAAAAGTGCCCAGTTAAACTGATGGCATTGAGCTCACAGGCTATTCACACTAACTATATATTATGCTCTTATTTCAAAGAATACTGCCAATCGAAAAATAAACTAAGGGGAGGGGGAATTGCCCCTCCCCGTTTCCCCTCTTTACATTTAACCAATGACCCTCCAAATGTCATCAGGGAAGCGCCTTATCGAAATAAATCGGTATACCAAATTTGAAGCAAATCGGATATAAAAAAACCATTTTTCTAAATTAAGGGGGTATTAGCCCCCGTTTTCCCTTTTATATTTAACCAATGAACTCCCAAATCTAATTAGGGAAGCACCTTATCAGAATAAACTGGTATACCAAATTTGTAGTAAATCGGATAGCAAAACCCATCTATCTAAATTAAGGAGAGTATTATCCTCTCGTTCCCCCCTCCCCCCTTTAGACTATAACAATGAACCTTCAAATATAATCAGGGAAACTCGTTATCAAAATTAACCGGTATGCCAAAATTTGAAGAAAATCTGATAATTCTGCATGAAAAACCCATTTATCTAAGTTAAGGGGGGGGGGACTAGCCTTCGTTCCCCCCTTTATACTTAACCAATGAACCCCCAAAACTAATCAGGTAAGCGCTTTAGCAGAATGAACATAGAAAAAAATTGAAGCAAATCGGATATTTCTATCAAGAGTTATCGCGTTACGTACATACATACATACATACAATACCGACGGGCGCATTAAATCTTAGTCTTTAATAGACTGTGAGCTAAAAAGTGCCAAGAGCGTGTAACTAGGGAGGGGGGAGGAAGGACAGAAAATAAAAGAGGACGTTAAAAGCTTTCCAACAATATGTTACACGAGATGGTTTGGAAGAAACAATAAATATGCCCTCCGGGGGGTAGGTACGCCTCAAACGGTGGGAGGAGCGACCTCAAATGTATCTTTGGTCAAGGTTTCAAAATGTGGATTTATAATAAAATAGAACGAGAATTGGACATTTAAAAAATAGCATGCATATTTTGAACGGCTCTGTAAATTAAGATTGGCGAGGAAGGGGGCGGGGGGGCGGAAAGGATTAGAAGGGATGAACTTGAAAAATACAACATAATAAACTAGTAACCCGAATAACTAGGCTTCTAAACAAAAGTATAACGATTTAACCTAGTATTGAATTCAGGGGGTGACCCGGGGGAACATTGGAATGTCCCTCCCGAAAGTTTTGAGATTTTATGCTTTTTAATGGAAAAATGTGCATCCCCCCCCTTACGGAACTCTAAAATCCCCCCCCCCTCATTCCGACCGGAGCAGTCAAGAAATCAACCCGCCATTCAACACTGAACCTAGAAAGAAAGAAAAAAAAAAGGCTCTTATACAAAATTTTACAGCAATTCTGCCGCTAAAACAGTAAAATTGGAGGAATTTATTCAACCCGAATCGTGGACCATGCGCGATGCGATTTGAATTGAAGTACATCAAAATATAACGATTTCAGCCGCATCTAAAAATCGGCATCGAATCTGAACTGAATCCATTCGCCCGAATCTAAAAAATTGAAGTAAATCAAAATATAGCGATTCTGCCCGCATCTAAAGATCGACATCGGCATCGAATCTGAACTGAATCGATTCGCCATTTCTGATCTTAATTTACGGGCAGAATCGATGCGGTCATTTTTTCTTGCTTTCTTTTGTCTTTAGAAAAAGAAAGCGTTGGATTCGTGAAAAATTTCGACTTCCGGTTTTCGAAGGATTTATAGTTTTAGAAGATCTTGTCTGGAATACGATTTGACTATTTTTATACATTGGCTGTCTGTCAGTCTGTCTATTTGTTTGTCTCTGACAAAAAAATTGTGGGCGGTCTATTTCAAGAACTAATGCATGGAATCTGTTGAAACTTTAGATTCAATTAGACTTTCATATAAATTGGTGCTGATTACTTTTTTATGTAAATCTACCGACAGGTGGCGCTGCTATGCTGCATTTTTCCGATTTTCGCAATAGCTCTATCTCAAGAACTAATGCACGGGTTTTCATCAAACTTCACATTCAGTTAGACGTTGGCATAAATTGTTGCATATTAGATTTCGGTGTAAATCGCCCAACAGGGGGCGTTGTTATGCAGATTTTATCAGCAGTGTTGAATTCAGACAATTTTCTCCGGGAGGGATTTCTGCGGATCCAAAGAGAGACAGTTCAAAGGGGAAGGGGATTGAACTTTTGTACATTAAGCATAAAATCTCAAACCTTCTGGGGGGACATTTGAATGTTACCCAGGTGGGGGCATGTCCCTCCGGACTACCCCCGGAATTCAACACGTTTTCCTGGATTTAAACGATTTTAGGGATCATATCTCAAGAACTAATGAACGGAATTTCATCAAACTTAATATTCTATCATAAGTTGTTCATGATTAGGTTTTCGTGTAAATGATATAACAGGTTGTGCTGCCATGCTGCTTTTTTTTAGCAGTGTTGAATTCAGACATTTTTCTCCGGGAGGGATTTCTATGGTTCTGGAGAGGGACATTCTAGAGTTTCGGGGGGGGGGGGATTGGACTATTGTCCCTTAAGCATAAAATCTGAAATCTTCATGAGGGAAATTTCAGTGTTCCGTGGGGGGGGGGGGGGTTGTCCACCAGTACCAGCTCCTGAATTTAACCCTGTTTTTCAGAATTTACAAGATATTAGCGATAATATCTCAAGAAGTAATGACCGGAATTTCATCAAACTTAATATTATGTGTCATTGACATAAGTTGTTCCTGAGTTTTTCGTGTTAATCATGTAACAGACTGCGCTGCTATACTGTTTTTTTTGCATGATATTTGTGATAGCCATATCTCAAAACTAATGCACGGAATTTAATCAAACTTCATATTCTGTTACACTGTCAGATAAATAGATCCTTATTAGGCTTGAGTGTATACTGCCCAACAGCTGTCACTTTTATGCTCTTTGAATTGGGATTTTCCGTTGCGGACATCTAGGCTAATATCAGACGAACGTCTTTTTGCACGCTTTTTTTCGCTCTTACACCGTCCCTACACATGCTAGCGAAGGTGTAGGGATGGCGTAAGAGCGAAAAAAGCGTGCAAAAGACGTTCGTCTGACATTAGCCTAAGAGGGTGTGAGCCGAAATTCAATGACTTGTTAGGAAAATGCAATGCTTATATTTTCTTTTAAAAGACACATACTTCAACGAACCTATGCTTTTTGAATCCTCATGATGCGCATATGTTATCATTTAAATTTGACACCGTGATAGCGGATTTTGAAGTTTTAACATTTATGAGGCAGATGAAAGTTTTGGGATTGGCACATCCAACTACTTTACCTTCAATTTTTGAAGGAAAATGAAAATGATATTACCTTATTTTGTCTTAGAGACATCGATTAAAAAATTCATAGTATCGATTAAATCGAGTTGGCCATAGTATCGATTAAATCGATTAAAAAATCCAAATCGCCCATCACTAGTACAGAATACATAAGAATCAATTATCAAAAGCTAAAAAACATGACATAACCTAACTTTTGCAGGCTAGTGCAATCTAATAATATTTTTAAAATACGTATCATTTTGTAAAGAATTGAGGCTGCTAATTTAGCATCATTTTATTTAACAAAATCCTGTTTTTTTTCTTTCTTCCTAAAAGTTTATTACAAATTGTGTATTTTGCATAAATATGTCAGAATGATTAAAGATTTCATATTTATATTACAATGTTAATTTTACTCTCAATCATTTTTTAATATATCTGGCGAAATTATAACTCGACTAAATTTGTGAATCACCCCCAATTTGCAGCAAAAATATGCTCCATCATTATACAGCTATTACTCGGTCAGTTTTAATCATAGAATAACGAGACTTTTTTTGTATTACTTGTCAGTGTAAAAGGAAATTTTTACTAAGTATAACTTATAGGACCGGGGGACCGTATAAAAATTTAAGTTTCGTAATTTTTAAAGAAATGTTTTTATTGACTCAAATCGAATTTAAAATATCTCTTTACCTTATTTAAAACATTTTTGTAATTAGAACTATATGTCTATGACTAACGGTTTAGGAATTAGCCATAGGAAACCGTTGAGACCGGACACCCTGTATATATATATATATATATATTGATAGGGACGTAAAATTGAAATGCGAAAAGAAAAATGGAAGTTCTGTAACTTTAAAAATCAATTATTACCGGAAAAAACAAATCAAAATTATTTATAGCAAAATGCACACTTTTAAAAAATACAAAACCGCTCGTCTTAAGCCTTGCAAATTAAGAGCTCTAAGGAAGGTCCATTTTCTGAAAATGAAAACTGATTTAATAGTTTCCTTTACATTATTATTGATTGTTTTCAATTCATCAGAAATTAAACTGACAAGGAAAGTCTGCATACGGGCATACTCAGAAAAATCTGAAAAAATTACAGAATGTTCTTCTCAAATGGATGTATTTGTTTATAAAAAATTTTTTGGCCAAACCCCGATAAAGCGTCCGTAAAATAATAACGAAATTTTCGTTTATTTGGCGATTTATCACCGGTTGGCGATGGAAAACAAATACTCATTTATGTAGGAAAAAACTTTTTATGTTGAATTTGTTTATATAAGTTTAATTTAAATAACTTTAATTTTGTCATTTTTAATTTCTTTTAACTATAGTTTTGTCATTTTTAGTTTGTTTTAACTATAGTTTGTAATATATATTTATATGTATTTATAATAAAATTTAAATATCATATTTTACGATTTAAAACAAAATTTAAATTGATTTAAATTATTTCAAGCTCAAAAATAAGGCAGATAGAACACTGTCGATTTGATTTAGTTGCTATGGAAACAACTTCGTCTTCGATATGGAAATGTATTATGGCAATCAAATGTCAGCTGACTATAACTTAAAATAGATATTTCCAACTTGCAAAGCATAGAAAATATTTTTACAGTGATAAAATTAAATAACTACACCAACAAGCAACATATATATCTAATATAAAAAATATATAATAACCTCTTTGATTGATTAAGTTTAAATTCATTAAAAGCCGTGCATTCTAAAAAAAATAAACAATTTTCAGATGCATTAAAATCGTTTGCTTTTGGCAAGGGAAAATCCTGCTCGCCAAATCGCGTATCACTTTCGTATTTTCGCGCCAAATATTCGAAAGTATTTTATTTTTTTACAGGCTTTCTACTAAAATTCCGCTGTTAAATTTGACTAATCCCTTATTACATACATGAGTAGTTTCACTGGCTTTTTTTTCAACATATTCTGAGCATGCACTGCAAGGAGACCTTCCTTGTGAGTACCTTTTTGAGTGACAACGACATTCAAAATACTTTTTCTGCAAATATTTCTACATTTCAATACAAAAAGATTATGAGTAACTTTAACGCAAAATTTGAAAAAGAGCGTTGAGTTATGAGAATTTTATATCAGAACTTGGGGGCTCTGCCCCCTGTAAGCTACGCTCGCCAACCCCCGTCCAGACATCGCAGAATCTAAAAACACGCTAATCTGATGGGTTTTAAAAATATAAGAGAAGATTGAATTATACTGAAAAAAGCTGTGCGGATCTCCCTGTAAATGGGTTTCCATTCAATTCCCTATGATTTCAAAAATGTAAGAGCAAATCCGTTGCCGTTAAGACATCCAATGTTTTTTTTTCGTTTTTGATTAAAGAAGATCAATTAAACATTTGAAAAGTAGCTAAAATAAAATGAATTAAATATACAGAGTCTTTGTCTCCCAGTATTTTAAAACAAAATCTATAACAATAGCCTAAGTCATGTGACTATCATCAACAGTTCCGGGCGGAGTACTTCGTTTTTTATACTCTAGGTGCCATTTTGGTACTTTAATATTAGCCATGCACAGGTGATAAGTCACCAAATATTATTCTATCGCCATCATTTCATCCATATTTTAATAGTTCAAGTCATCAACTGTCATAAACAAATACGGTCTGATCCCTTCGCCTTTCATATGAAAGTTTGACATAGATGTCATATACGATATTGGCGCAATTTTTTTCCGACGCCAATTTGGGGAACGCATCAACAGCATAAACAACAACATCCGGCTTACCATAGCAAGCAAAATAACGCTACTTTGGCTCCAGTTAAGTACCCGTTGCGTATATGACACTGGCGTCAGAAAAAAAATCGCGCCAATATGGGGCCGTATATAACATCTGTGCCGAAAGTTTTCCATTTTGATTAAAAAATCAATTTTTTTTTTCGAATAAAACTATATAAATTTTGTTATGATCGCAAATAATTCTTGGTACTGTTACGCTAGCCGGGTGCAAATCTCGCAATTAGCTTTTCTTCAAATCGCCAGTTAGAATTTTTTTTATTTTTCGAGTGGTAAATTAAAACATTGATTTGAAGTTGAAATTAAATGTCATGGTTTGTTGCATTATTGGGAAGAGTTCCATATTGTGTACTGGTTGGCGCGATTGGCGAAGGAATCCAAAATGGCGCCAAAAAGCCATTTTAGCATCTTATAAAATTTTTCAGGATTGCGGAAAAACATGGTCTTTAAATATTTGTAAACATATATATACATATTTAATAAATGTTATATATGTTACATGTTAAAAAAAATACGATTTTTATACAGATAGTTTTATATATATTACGTATAGAAATATACCTTATACATACATAATATATATACACCTATAAATAAATATTATGTACTTATATATAATTTTATGTATTTATTATATTTATTATACATGTCAAATTAAAACAAAAGTTATATATTTTTCCGAAAAATATAGGCTAAATGCAAAAAATTACGCAAAAAACATATGAATAAAGTCCATTCCAGAAAAAGCAACCCCAAAGGCTGAAGATCGCAATCACATTGATTCCTTTAATGCCAAAAAAAGGTCGCCAAAAAAGCAGCACACAATAAACTCTTCCCGCATTATTTAACATTTGGCAAGATGTCATATACGCACCGCAGGTTTGGCGTGATTTTTTTTTTTTTTTTTTTTTTTTACGAAAATTTGGCGAAAACCTCGTTTTTGAATACCAGTACAGATGCATTTTTAGTATTACTTACTTATCCCGTCGACCAAAAATCTATCGTCAAACTATAAGATTAAATGTCAATAATGGTTAATCGTAAACATTCACTTGACTTTAAGTAAGTTACACGTTTTTACGTCATCAAGTGATTTTTATTTCGACGTCTTATTTGCATATTTATTAATGCTATACTAATTTATTTTTTCTTTCGTTATTTAAAATAAAAATTATGTCAACTTGTATAATTTGGCGAAATTGGTCGACGAAATAACTAAGTAGTACCGTATTTTTCAATTATTTTCTATTATTTTCAAAAGGAAATAACAAACAAAAAAAATTAATAACTATAAAACAAAGTAATTTATATAATTTTAAAAAAGAAATAAAAGTAAATAAACATTTATTATTAAATAAACAACAATAGCCGGGTTACCATGTCAATCAAAATAATGCCATTTTGACGCCAATAAGAATCTTTCGATTTGGCGAAAGATTGTTCAAGTAAATTGAATTATGAATAAAAGTAGCATGATACATTTCTTAGCATATATTTAAGAAAGGCCAAATTGGTCGCCATATTAGTTTAAAATTATAACCTTTTCTGATATCTGAAAAAAAAAAAAAAAAAAAAAAATCTGTAATGATTGAAATTTGAGTTGCCATCATAAGAAAAAAGTATTTAAAATTAGAAAAAAAATAATATTTCGAAAACTAATTCGAATTTTAAAATTGTAATACCAGTGGATCAATACAGATTTTTGGTGTTAATTTCATCGCAAAGTATTCCACATTTTAGAAGAAATCGCCGTGAAACATAATTAGTTTTTTAATCAGTCGTTTCATAGAATCGTAACATAAATTCGTTTCATAATATCCGTTTCATTAGGATTTTATATATATGGGGTAGATTTAAATCTATATTTTAGATATAAAAAAGTTTGAACTGCAGTCTATAATTTTTTAATACTAAGACTGGCAGATGTTATGTTACTTTACATATATACTTTACTCTAACCGACCCTGCTATCGACTAAAATGCTCCAAAATTATTTTCCACCGATTCTCTGTCGGACATGGAACTTGGCGATACGAAAAGAAATTAAATCTTCGTAACTTTAAAAATCACTAGTAAGCAGAATTGCTTTGGAAAATATTTATATATTAATTTTATTTTGATTAAATATGTGATAGTCTTTTTAATTGTCGATTGTAAATCTTGTTACTAAGCTAGCGTAATAGCTACTTGGAAATTTAGAACAGAAAAGAAGATCACTTTTGCTACGGCAAAAACAGTTTCAATTAATTGGTACATTTGGTTAAACCCAAAGTCATTTTGAGTGGAAAAGACATTAAAAACAAATCTTATGGAGGCATTTTAACTTTTTCTATAGTAAAAGCGATTAAGTATCACTGTCACAAAAATGAGTAATTCGCATTGTAGTTTGATAGTAAAATGACTTATAGTGGTGATGCTGTGAACAAGTGCATTTATTCTAAGGGGTACCTGGATACATGTGCCCATGAAACATTTTGAGAATCAGTAAGAAATAAAGTTTTGGAATTCTTGTTAATCCAGCTTCAAAGGTAAAGTGACTGTTTGAGAGATCTTTAAAGTTTTATGTATTGCTTTGTTGGGACAAATTTATTTATAATTTAAAGTATTATGTGCATCATTTGCTTTAAAGAATGGAACTTTTTTGAACATAGAATGCGGCCTTCAGACATGGGACATTCTCATAAACTTTTGACTTTTAAGTCCCTGAATAATAATTTTTATTTTAGTACATATTCTTGTGGTTTTTTATTTCATATACTGGGGGACATCCATTGCATGTCTGCCTATCAATATTAACGAGTTAAATAAGTTTTGGACGATGTAGGGGGTCCAAATATCCAGGAAACACCTGATGCTGATTTTTAAGTTTGGAGCTGTGTGTATAAAATGTTTTCAATAAAAATAATTCAGTGTAATTTGTTTCTGAAACTGGGACTATTGTTTTATATAAATATGTAGCAAAAAATTAACCTGCACACATTTTTATGGTTGTTATTATTTTTTTAACTCTTTCCCTGGGTTTCAGATTCCTTACCGTCCCTCTTTTAAAATTATACAGAAAATCACTTCAGATGCAGCCATAGAAATTTTTCAAGTTTTTTCTCATGCAGAAGTATGCTAGATAAAAAATGTCTTAAACTCTTTGACAGGAAATTTACTGCAGAATTTAAATCAAAATTTAAATATCAATTTCACGCATCGGGACTTTCTTGGTTGTCTTACCGGCCCCAAGGTTTATTCCTGCACTTTTCGAGGTAAATTAATTTCTTTTTAAATTTAATCCAATGTAAATAACTGTTTCTAAAAATCAATGAACATTGTGGCTATCACTTAGTCTTAACAAAATTTTCCTAAAAATAGGTGGCAATTTTCATTACCATCCCATCCTTACCATCTCTTTTTTCCACCTTACCGTCCATTTTTTCCTATACCTTCCCCCCCCCTTTTTTTTTTTTTTTTTTTTTTTTTTTTTTTTTTTCCACACCGCCCCGGTGTTCTTTCTACTGTTCCCCCAAGCGACAGTAGTATCGCAACCCAGAGACAGCCAAGGCAGCTCAGCCGACACATTTCTTCTGGTGACGTTTCGTCACCGTCATGCGCTGATACCAACTATGGGCAAGAATGTCACCTAACAGTACTCTTGATGCTATTATCTTGAAGTCACCCTTTTTGAGAAAACGGAGAGCAGTTAGTTCTTTGTACGACTCCCCAGCGACAACACCCCTCCAATTAATTGTCAGGGTGCTGCCGTGGTAGCCTCCCGGGCGGAGACCAGCAAGCTGACTCCGAAGGACTTCATATTTGGTGGTCTTATTACGATGTGCGGTGGACAGAGGATACTGGTCGTTTATTATTTGTACGTCTATTAATACAGTTCTTTCTTCATTATAGATGACTAAATCAGGTTTAAGAGTTCTATTGTCGACTTTAAAGGTTGGTTCTTTGTGTACTGTATGGTTTCGATCTGTGAGAATTCGCTGGAGGTACTGGACTATATTATCATGTCTTTTAATTCGAGCTGTATGTGTTGCAAAGCATTGTTGTAATATATGGTTAAGTGTTTCAGTCTCGCCACAACCACGCCGGCAGGTCTTGCACTGGTCACCCCTACCCCTCGCACATCCCGCACGGTTGTAGAGGCAACCATACCGAACATGGATTGACTTTACAAAGTCCCGTCCAGAGAGAAAGGATGTACCATCAGATACCCAATTATGAGCAGGAGGACAAAGACTTGAATTACGAAGACCGGCGCCATCGCACGCAGCATAGTGTTTATTCTTATAATAGCTATTTACTTGATTAATTGTATTTAGATGTTTATTATCGATGTAGAGCAGACCCTCATGTGGCTGTCTATAGATGAGACGGTGTTTGGCTATTATCGGAATCAGAAATCTTAGTGATGGTATCCCCATCCCCCCGTCAGCCACCTTCGCATGGGAGGCAGCCTTCGGGAGGTCATGGGGTAGATGCAGGATGTGACGAACCGCTTTGCGGACGATGACATCTAACTTATTAAGTGCACCAGCTGTTAAACGGGAAAAGATAAAACTGTTATAATACTTTGGAATCAGAAAATGTACCAACATAAACAACTTTTGCTGTGGCTTGCATGCGGTCTTCAACAGAATTTTGATATCGTTTTGGAATTTAATGAAATTGATCTTTTTCATTCCACATGTGCTAAAATCTGCTCCAAGGTAGGTGAAAGTGTCATCAACGGATATGGTTTTGATTGGTTGATTTAAAACCTTGAACTGGTCCTGACTATTATAAATGAGTTTCTTACGCTTATGGTCTTTTACCCAATTAAGAGTAAAGGATTTGTCAATATTTACTTTTAGTCCCACGGCAGCTAAGGCTGTGGTGAGTATGTTCATTAGTTCTTGGAGCTGTGATAAACTATTTGCTATGAGAACCAAGTCATCAGCATACGCTAGATGATTCAAGATAAGGTCTTTAAACTTTACACCCAACTCTTTCGGCAAAGATTCCAGCACCTTGTTGAATACAATCAGGAAAAGCAAGGGGGACAATGGATGGCCTTGCCTCACCCCTCTTTCCGGATGCAAGGGACTACTTGTATTTCCCTTAAATGACAGGATTGTTCTTGAATGATAGTATACGTACTTCAAGTACTCCACAATCCCTGAAGGAATATTCAGTTCGTCAAGACATCTGACAATAAATGGGTGTAAAACATTATCAAAAGCATTCTCAAGGTCTAATATGGCGAGGGCGAAGGGACGCAGTTCCTTCATACATGATGACATCACCGCGTCAAGGATATCAATTCCCCTCGCCACCCCATCGAGAGGACGAAAACCATATTGATATTCATCTGGTGCAAAACTTGGAGTTATTCTATTTACTAATATTTTATGAAAGAGGCGAGTAAGATTAGATGCTATTGATAAGGGACGAAGAGATGCCGGGCTATTAGTATCATTCTTCTTAGGTATGAAAATTGTTATGGAGTCCAACAGTATGTCGGTCATCCAATGTAGCTGCAGAAATAAGGTGAAAAGCTTACATTTGATTCTTAATGGTATATTATTTATGTCTTTTATAGTCAGTCCATCAGGACCGGCTGCGGACTTCTTCTTTTTCCCCTGGCAAACCTCGATTTCTCTCGGGTATACCAGGAGAGTCGGATCGAAGCATACTTTGTCAGACATCGGAATAGGTAATTCAGAGAATTTCACACTCTTCTTACAGAGCAGGCTTACCATCCCTTCTTTAACATCCCTTTAAGACAATGTTATACTAAAATTTTGTACTAAAAATACTATATTGTTATTATTTCTTATTTGAATGCCCTGTGGGTACTATAAAAATCCATTATAAGTAAAAATTTAGAAGAAAATAAAAAGTTTTAGTGGTAAAATGATAAGGAAAATTAAACTCGCAAGTTTAATTTAAACCTCAGTTAAATAAAAAAAATTTCGCTGCTAACCCTTTTTTCTTTATTTTGAATCATTAAGGCATTCGTCCATAAGATTAAAATATTATTTTAGCAAGCTTAATTTCAACAGACTTTTATTTCTGAAAGTCAAATGATTGTGAGAATGCCCCATATACTAAATAATCTGTGATCGTTTCGGAGGTAGAATAATACAATTATGTCTAAAGCTATACTTTGTTGACATCTCTCAAAGACTACAGCAATGATTTCTTGCGTCAAACTTACATTGCCCCTAACCATTTTTAAAAATTTTTGCTTCATGTCATTTATTACGATGATATACATAGTTTCTTAATTTTATTAAGAATATGAGAACACCGCACCTGCTATCAAGCATACATCACAAGTCTAGCACTTGGGGGCTATGCATATATAACGTTATCATTTTAGGGGGGAGGGGGGTCTGGCACATGATATCGTAAGATATCTCTAGGAGGGGGGGGGGTTGTGTTTTCATATCGTTATCATTTTTGATCAAACCAAAATTTTCTCTTCCTTTTTGTAACTTGGACTTTAAATCAAAATAGTGTGTTATCTTTCTTAGTATGTTATCTATTTTCCTGAAAATATAAAAGTTATTTAAATCCTTAAATGATTATAAAATTATTAAGTTCCAAAATATGGAATACCCGAACATATGCATATATAATCTGCTGTTCAACAAAGTATAATGCGAAGTATGTTTGAAATTATACTTGTATTTAACAAGTAAATAAAATATAATGTTGTCCGCCTGTTTTGTTGCTAAGCAGTTCTGTCGGCCCCACCCCGTGTGGGGGCAAGTTCGAAAAGACATTATTACTGTTGAATGCAGTAAGCAACGAAATGCTATTATTAAATTTTTTAAACAGTCTGTTTCTTTTAAGTGTTATTTGAGATTAAGTTGTTTCATATATAAACTGATATTTTATTGACTTCTCTTCATTTGAATCAATAAAGCATAAGAAAAATAAATGTAACATTTTTATATATCACTCCAAGCAAAAGAAAAAAATTCCAAAAATCTAAAGAATTTTTATACATTTTTATTATTTATTATTATGATAACGATATCATTACTGGAGGAGGGGGGGGGGGGTGTTCGAGGGATGTTAACATATGATATCGTAAAGGGGGGGGGAGGGGGTCCAAAAATACCAAAAAGTTGATAACGTTATACATTCACATGCCCTTGTATTTGAGAGGATGATTGTAAGCACGCGCCAGTAAACAGTTAAAAACTTTGAACCAGAAGAAGTAGATAGTTTGAAAAAGGTTTGTGTTACGTGTGAACGACGGATGTTTGAATATTATGGAATATTCGGTGTTTTTTAATGCATGTTTGCAGTTTTTTGTTGTGTAATGATGAACTCGTGTGTTATTAACACTTTCACGACGGGAAACGAGAATCCTCGTATTCATTCAAAATACATCATTACTAACTCTACGGACTTCTACCTTACATAAAATGATTTTTATTATGTTGTCCATATTTTTTATATTGTAAGACATTTTATATTAAATTCGTACATTGAAAGTGATTTCCCGATGCATAAACTTGAAAAACCTATGTAGTAAGCGTATTTACAAAAGACTTTAAAAACAGGGAGAAGCTTCTATTGTTTTAAAATTCAGATTTGATAAAAACTGCCCGTCGGCAAAGTTTTATTATTCTAGACTATCGATTGCCCTCATCGTAAAATCATCTTGTATTGGCGATTTCGCTTAAAAAATAAATTCAGATGATATCCACCCGCGTCTAGAAAGTAGAAGCGATAGAATAATTATGACTCTACATGCAGATTTAATAATAAAAATATGCCATTAACTATCAAAATACCTTTCCAGGGTTCGTACGGATACCGTTATTTTCCAGGCCAAATATCGGTATATTTTTTTTTATAGAAAAATAAATTTAGTTTAAACAGACGAAATTGCGCCTTAGTTAAGGAGAAATTTTTCCATAAGAAAATTCTGGTACCGAAGAATTTCTTAGTTGAGAAATTTAAGGACCCGTACAAACCCTGCTTTCAGTTCAACCATAGGATAATTCCGGGTTTATGCCGCACATTTTTTTGAATTTGTGTATAAAGTCCCATGGTGGACATAAAATAAAAAAAAATAATGCTGTGCTATTTAATGTTAAATATACAACGCGTGTACTGCGACAAAACATTTCAAAACAAATTATTTTTATTTTTTCACAATTTTTTTCTAAAACATTACACTGCGGCGCGTCACCCGTACATTCAGGCTGAGACGCCGCAATTGTGCGGTAGTTATGCCGCGCTTGTAATAAGAAAAGAATGAAATTATAAATAAAAATATTTTAAAAAAATATTCAAATCTGGACTATAATTAACGATGTAGTAACAAAAATGAAACTAAATGAGTACAATGAAATGTATTAGTAGATTCAATTTAATAATTGTTGCCTACTTTCACTATTAAAATTACCGACTTATTTTTTTTTACATTAAATTTTAATTGTTATTTCAGCAACAACGTAACATCAATGTATTAGAAAGGAAAAAGAAAAAAGTAAAATTGTGTTTACATAATTTATTTGTTAACCCTTTCGGGACTAGTGGATTTTACACAAATTTTATTCGGTTGGTACCACTTTTTTAAAAGAAGTTACCTTTACTTAAATGGTCATGAAAATGCTCTAATTAAACAAAGAAAATATTACTTTTTTTTTTTACTGGTGCCAGAAACAAATTTTGTAATCTCTTTATGAGCGTGTTTATATGCACCTATGGTCCCGAATGGGTTAAGAGACCTGTTTTTTCGACTACAATCTACAGAAAAAGTACCGAAAAAGTACAGTCTTAATGTAACTACATTTAAACACATGATGTAACGAAGCCAATTACACTTCCTTTTTTGGAGTAGTTGTCTAAACATTCTTTGCAAAAGACGTCTGCGTTACGCGTAATCCAATTTTCATTATTATCATCTTGACTTGCATCCTTCTTGCCCTTCTTACTTTTTATTTTCCCCTTTTTCTCCTTTGGTTTTAGTAAACTGGAAAACATCCCTAACATGGTTAGTCTGTGCAAAAAGAAAAGTAAAAGTTAATAACACTTAATCATGCCGTACAAAAGAAACTGCGGCATGTATACCGGAATAGCAGTGCGGCATGTATCCCATTTTGCATGGTGCAGACGTTGGCCATCACAATCACCTGCCATCGCTAAGGGGAAAGGCGTAACCATGCACACAGTACTCTATACAAACGCTACACTTAGTTTTGACTTCGAAATCATGCATGCATTTAGTAATTAGTGTATGAAAAGTATTTAAACATAACGTGTTTAAAAGTTTGGACAGTGAAATCACGCACTTACGTCAAATTAAGGATTGTACTTCTACAAGTAAACATCGAAATGAGATTCACGCTATACACTGGTTAAAATAATCTCATTGCGAACCCATAATGTACGTTTGACGACCATCTATCGATAACTACAAGAAATACAAGGGATGCGGCATCTATCCCGTATGCGGCAACTCTCCCGGAGTTACCCTACACTCAAGCAATTTCATTTGAAGCATATATTCCTAAATTGTATTCAAATTCATAATCTTCTAAAATGTGTTTAATAATCTAAAAGCAAATTCTTTTAAGGTAATGCTCTGCAGTCAGTAAACAATTAAACAGTTATAGAAAAAATAAAAGATGAATAATTACTGAAACAATCTGTCTCTTTTCTCAAGCAACAACAACAAAACGTGTAAAATCTCCTTTGGATATACGCCAACAGTTTTCAGTATAATTCACTTTTTGTGAATGTTGTTGATGTTAAAGACAACTTTTTTTTTTTTTTTTTTTTTTTTTTTTTTTTTTTTTTTTTACATAAACAAAAGAATTAGAACTTTACACAGCAAAATTGCAGTTATTGTTTTTCTAATGGATCATTTTTCCTCCTTAACCCCTTGCGGACGAGTGAAATATATATGTGCGTATGTGGTATACGTGCCACTTAAGGTGCTCAGAATCCTTCATTATTCTCACCAATTAATTTTTATTTTACAGTTTACCTTTTGTAACACAAGAATGTCCGGAATTTTTACCCAACCTTAGTAAAAACATTTTAAGACTAGAATTTTTATTTAAAACAATTTTTACTTAATCCAGTTTTCTCAAGATACAATGTAACTAATTTTACGAAACAAATTCTGGTTCGAATCGACATTTTGTCATTTGATCGGTGTGGAAATGGCACCAGCTGGACGTTTTAGTCTTAAGAAACGTGTTTTTTAGATTGAATTACAGAAAATTTTCTGTTTTGAAAAACCGATGGTAAAAGATTAAAAATTAAGCAAAAGGCTCTCGTCGCCAAGGGGTTAATCGCTTTGGATCTATCTAGATAAGAAAAACTTATTTAAGATTAAAATATGTGCATAGAACTTTCTTATAACAATTGGTTAATTAGATTTATAATTTGTTCTCTGAGAGTAATTTATCCTTTATATTTCAGGGTAGCACAGTTTGATACAGAATTTATAAAATATCCATTTCTTTTTATTTTAAATAAAGTATTGATAGAATAGGTCATTATGTAATTATTTACAATATATATATGTGTGTATATTGGCATAAAAATGTTTTAGAATTATGTAATATTTGGTGTATTTTTTTATGTATGTCTGTAGATTTTCTCTGTGTAATGATGAACTTATGTGTTACTGCCCGAGTATCGAGTGGTCTCATGGTAAAATCATCTTGCGTTGGCGATTTCGTTTAAAAAAAATAAATTCATTTGATAACAAATCGCGTTTAGAAAGTAGAAGCCATAGAATAATTATGAGTCTAGAGTTACCTTTGTGAATCTAAATTGCTCATGAATTGTTAAAATATTTTTCAATTCATGCATACTAGTGCTGAACAACCTTTTTGTCAGAAAATTGTTTGCCGCCACAAAAAATTTAAAAGTAACATTTGAATTATTTAATAGCAAAGTATCTGTCAATTCATTAGAAAAATTAATCTGCATAAAAATAGTGGTACACTTGGTGGCCCGCGGGCCACAGGTTGTGCAACCCTATGCATTGCATACATTCAGGTATTTTCTATTCCAGCATAGTTTAAAATAATAGTATACATTCCTCCTTTCTATTCAGATTCAGAATCTATAAAAATGTGTTTAATAATCTGAAAACAGATTCTTTTTTAAAGTAAATTTCTGCAGTTATAAAACATTTAAACATAATAAGGGTCAGCTAGGTGGGGAGGCCTACCAAATGGCTTAAGCACTCACAAGCCCCACCCATTAAACATAATAAGAAAAAATAAAAGATAAATAATTACAGAAACAATCCGTCTTTTCTTAAGCAACAACAAAGAACGAAAAATCCCCTTTGGATATTCGCCAACAGTTTTCAGTATAATTTCCATTTTGTGAATGATGTTGATGTTAAAGACAACCTTTTAGTGATTTTTTTTTTTTTTTTTTTTTTTTTTTTTTTTACATAAACAACAACAATAATAATAAAAAAAAATAGAACTTTACGGTGCGAAATTTCAGTTATTGTTTTTCTAATGGGTTATTTTTCATCCTTAATCGCTTTGAATCTTTCTAGACAAGAAAAACTTATTTAAGATTAAAATATGGCTATAGAACTTTTTTTATAACCATTGCATAATTTGGTTTATTACTTTTTTTCTAAAAGTAATTTATTCTCTATATTTTAGGTTAGCACAGTTTGTTACAAAAGTTAGAAAATATCCACTTCTTTTTATTTTAAATAAATTATTGATAACATACGTCCTAATGAAATCATTTGAAAAAAAAAAAATAGCATAAGAATGTTTTAGCATTAAGAAATATTTGGTATATTATTTTTTAAATATCTGTCTGTAGATTTTCGCTGTGTAATGATGAACTCATGTGTTATTAAAATCTCTGCCCGAGTATCGAGTGGCCTCATCATAAAAACATCTTGTGTTGGCGATTTCGTTTAAAAAAAATAATTCATGTAACAACCAATCGCGTCTAGAAAGTTGAAGCCATTGAATATTTATGACTCTAGAGGCAGCATTGTGAATTAAAATTTGTCAGTAATTACTAATATTTTTCAATTCATGCCAAGGTTGCCAATTTGACCTTTTTTTAATTCAAAAATTTCCAATTCCCACCGGAAATTCTGAATGAAGAATTTTTATCTCTAGGCAATCACGAATTGGCAGCCTTTAAATAAAGAAAATATTATTAGAGGGAATTTCTGGTATGAATACGAACTTTCGAAATTAAAAAAGAGGAAGCTGATATCCCTGATTCATGCATACATTCAGATATTTTCAATTCAAGCATAGTTTGAAATAAAAGTATATATTCCTCCTTTCTATTCAAATTTTGAATCGATTAAAATGTGTTTAATAATCTGAAAACAGATTCTTTTAAAGTAAATTTCTGCAGTTATAAAACATTTAGACAGAACAAGAAAAAAAAAGATAAATAATTACAGAAACAATCTGCCTTTTCTCAAGCAACTACAAAAAAAACGTAAAATCCCCTTTGGATATTCGCCAACAGTTTTCAGTATAATTTCCATTTTGTGAATGTTGTTGATGTTAAAGACAATATTTTAGTGATTTTTTTTTTTAGATAAACAAAAAAAAAATTAGAACTTTACGCTGTAAAATTTCAGTTATTGTTTTTCTAATGGGTTATTTTTTATCCTTAATCTTCTTTCATCTTTCTAGACAAGAAAAACATGTTTAATATTAAAATATGCGCATAGAACTTTTTTATAACAATTGCATAATTTGATTTATTACTTTTTTTCTAAAAGTAGTTTATTCTCTATATTTTTGGCTAGCACAGTTTGTTACATAAGTTAGAAAATATCTACTTCTTTTTATTTAAACCAAATCATTGATAACATACGTCCTTATGAAATTATTTGAAAAAAAAATAGCCTAAGACATGTTTTAGCATTATGAAATATTTGGTGTTTTTAGGTGCGTTCGTAATTATTTAAATACGTAGCGTCTATTGTCGTCGTTCAGTCCGTCTGTCTGTAGCTGTCCGTCCGCATATAACAGCTCAAAAATTACCCGACAGAATCATTTGAAATTTAAAATATATTTTTGTTGCATAAATTTGTCGAGTCATTTAAATTTTTATGAAAATCTGATATATAGTTTAATTACAGATACAGTCAGAAGTTTTCCGCTACATTACGGCCAAAGGGAAAAAATTATTTCAAGAGCATTTTAGTGATGTGACAGCCTTTCAAGCAATAAAATTGATATGCACTTATGAAGTGCACTAAAATATACAGTTCAGTACAATGTGCAGTGCAAAAAATATTTATAAAACTAGTTATAGTACGAACGTACCTCATTTGCCACGTTTGATGTGCAATTTCCAACTTGTTTAAATATCTGTCTGTAGGTTTTCGCTGTGTAATGATGAACTCATGTGTTATTTAAATCTCTGCCCGAGTATCGAGTGGCCTCATCAAAAAGTCATCTTGTGTTGGCGATTTCCTTAAAAAAAAGAAAAAAAATCATATAACAACCAATTGCGTCTAGAAAGTTGAAGCCATAGAATATTTATGACTCTAGAGGTAGCATTGTGAATCAGAATTCGTCAGTAATTACTAATAGACCGGCAGTTGACAGCGCAGAAAATCACCTTATCTAGTTCACGGATGAAATTCTAGGATTCGTTAAATCTTGATACCCATATTAAAACGCAATCGGTCTGTCAAGGTGGAAACCCCCTGAAAACCCGATTTTAGCGGCTGACCCGTAGGGTTACCATTGTGTTTTCCTGTACCAAAAGGTGTGAAAACATTGAAGACTGGGAGCAGGAAAACATAATGGTATACCTACTAGTCAGCCGCTAAAATCGGGTTTTCATGTGTTTTTTCACCAAGATATGGCTTGGCAGACCAATTGCTTTTTAATATGCGAATAAAGATTTAATTTATGATTCTAAAGGTAGCATTGTGAATCAAAATTTGTCAGTAATTACTAATAGACCGGCAGTTGACAGCGCAGACAATCGCCTTATCTAGTTCACGGATGAAATTCAAGGATTAGTTAAATCTTGATACGCATATTAAAACGCAATCGTTCTGCCAAGATGGAAACCCCCTGAAAACCCGATTTCAGCGGCTGACCCGTACGTTTACCATTGTGTTTTCCTGTACCAAAAGGTATGAAAAGATGGAAGACTGGGAGCAGGAAAACATAATGGTAAACCTACGAGTCAGCCGCTAAAATCGGGTTTTCATGTGTTTTTCACAAAGATATGGCTTGGCAGACCGATTGCGTTTTAATATGCGAATCAAGATTTAACTAATCCTAGAATTTAATCCCTGATCTCGATGAGGTGATTGTCTGTGCTGCCGGCTCCCGGTCTATAATATTTTTCAATCCATGCCAAGGTTGCTAATTTGACCTTTTTTAATTTCAAAAATTTCCAATTCACATCGGAAATTCTGAATGAATAATTTTTTTTTTCTCTAGGCAATCATGTGCTGGGTCCCATTAAATAAAACAGAATAGTATAGGGAATTTTTGGTATGAATACGAACTTTCGGAATAAACAAGTAATATAAAAAGTTTGTTTTAAAAGTCAATTCGTACTTAGGTCATCAAAGAAAATTTTAATATAATCCCTTAAGCTAATATTAGTTTTTGTTGCATAAAAATATCTCAATTTGTTGATTTTCTCTAAGCAAGTAGGTTTACAATGGAACTCTATGGGAATTTGTCGAAATATTAGAGATATCGCCAAGTTGGCGTCTCTTTTGGCGACTCATTTTGGTCGATAAATTTGGCGAGTATATCGCAAAGTTGGTGATAAACTTGGTGGTATTTGGCGACAGAACAGGGTCCCCCCTATGGTAACCCCCCTTATAGATATGAAGATGCATTAAATACTACAATAACCAATGGCCGCCATTTTGTCTCCCATGTAAAACTAAAATTAATTAATTAAATTTTAATTAATGAATTAATATGTGAGAAAACTGTATTAACATCAATTGTCA